>CM071791.1:52073922-53558922 GCA_036559045.1 Platycarya longipes
AGCTTCAATTTTCTCTTGAGAATGAAGCTGGTTTTATTTTATTTTTTGACGTTTACTTTTCAATTTCATAACCAAATGTTGTCCCCATTTTATTTTTAATTGTAGTGTTTTTCCATAAATAGAGAAATGAGGATAGAATATCTACATTAATTAAATATCTGAATCTTGATTTTGAAATACAGGTATCTAGATTCTCATATAATAGAACCTATTGTCACAAATGAGCATGCAATTTGCAGACAAACCTGCTGTTATTTCTCCTTCGGGACCTGCAGTCTTTAAACCTGAATTCTCCTGACCTTCTTTCTCTGTCTGCCCTGATTTTTCCTTCATTGATTTCAAGCTTCCACCAGTCCTGCTGACCACCTGTTTGAGGACTAGTTGCCTGACAAGGAAACAAGATACGCATAATGAGCAAGGCTTAGGAAGAACAAAATGACTTCATTAACAAGATATACAGTTCAGGAAAAACCAAACAAAATCAACTCAATGTAATTAATCAGAGGAAATATCCTACTCTGTTTAGCGTTGCCTGCTCTGCCTCTTGTCCTTTTTTTGAAGATCGAGTTTTCACCTCCTCCTCTCGGCGCTGTCTCTCCATCCTAAGATTTTTATCACGTAATTGAAGATTTTATTTTTAAAAAAAAAGGTAAATGCCTTAGAAAAAAAATTAACAGATCATCCAAGCTCCAGATAAATATTGCAAAAGAACAAACAATTTCAAAACACAAACAATGACACAAAACACACTCAGGAACAAGACTCTTTTTTTCCCACAGGAGAGGGGGGGGAGGATAAAAGAAGCTCCATCAATCTATGTGGCAATGACATGGAAGTTAAAGCATCTTCCTGAAGAAATTATGAAAGGCATGCCATTCTGTTACAAATGTTTACAGTTAAACTCAACAATTTTGCAGGAATCACATGCATTTAGCAAATGTCAACTGTGTTATAATCTCAAATGTTATTTAGCAAATGTCAAATGCTACATAACATGTCTTGGTATGAAATCAAATGTTATTTTCAGGCAAAAAACATGTTAAGAATACCTCCTTTGCACCAAACGGATGAAATGTTGGGGGGGCACAAAAGCTCGCTCCATATCAACTAGTGCAACAACCATTTTCTTTGCCTCATTCTTAAAACCATCTAAGGCAGCACTTGCAATGGCCACAACCTTGTATAACATTAACATAGTTTAAATTCGCAAATTTAAAATACCTTCTTACTTATCAAAAAAAAATCACAAATTTAAAAGACTAACACGGAAGTAAATTTTAAACCATGCAGACTTGTAGTCATACTATTAAACATGGTAAAATTTATAAGAAAAACAACAAGAATGAATATTTTGACAAGGCACCATACCTCTCTCTTGAAAGGAGGGTATCTTCCGAGACCTGGTGTAGCATTTGCTGCAGCAGAAACTATATCAACCAGAACACGGTGTACCTAGTTTATCAGTCAGAAATCAATGTATAAGGAATTGATTAGAGCATTTGCACAGATTGATCCCAGTCAATATTATAATGCCATGCTAGAGCTAGGTGTACCTCTTGTATAACTTACAATGTAGTTGATGTCACCCTGATGATTAATAAAGTTTAATTTGTTGAAAAAATATATACCATAGTGATGATATGAACTAACTGTAGACAAGCAATTCCAAAACAAACAAATAAAAATACTAGTTGAACCCAATTTTTTTTTATAAGTAAAATTTTTATTGATCAACATAAATAGGCAATGCCAAGTACACAGAAAGTATACAAGAAAGAACCTAGTTACAAGCTACATGCTACGGAAAGTAGCACAAAAGTCACTAAAGGACAATCCATTTAATACAATAGAAGAAGCCCAAAGGATAATCAAAGTTGAACCCAAGCTTTAAGCATCAGTAAGTATGAAAAGGAAGCCTGAGAAGCTCTAGAAATGATATCATCTATCAGCAGCCCAACTCAAGCCTTCAAAAGCAAACATACAGTAGAAAAAGAGAACTTGGAAAGCCCAATAAAAATCATAAGTTTGAATCTAGATAATAAACCCTTATAAACAATGCTGAAGCTACAAAAATCCAAATCATACTACAGCAAACAGCACTGAATGCCTAGATTTACCTCATCAACACAAAGCCGTGATGGTTCTTTTTGCAAGCTCCAAGACACCTTTAATTAAGGATCTTAAACCCTTTTCAGGGGATATGAGATATGGCTGATAACCATCTGCTTCCAACACAATCTAGTACAACAATTAGAAATGAAAAGGTCATAAGAAGCCCCCATAAATGTCCAGACAGCAATAAAAGGTAAGCTGCTACAAGGCAATTTGGTAAAAAGGGGAACGATAAAACATACCCTCTTGACATTATTGATATCAAAATGTCTTTCTAAAGGAAGTTGCTTCATTCTATTTGGAAAGCTCCCCTCAAAACTGGCAACAATTTTCCAACCAGAACCCTACAAAAAAATAGTAGAACAATAGATGTGGGCCATGAATCAGGAAAATGATGGCAATAAACTACTCTAAAAGATGAGGCAACTGTTTGCTGCCTCGGGCAATTGTCACTCACTATGAAGAAATGTGGGAATTGCACAAAATGATATTTTGATAGCAAAACAACTTCCAATAAATACAAATACTCAAAAGTGAAATACCAAATCATACACAAAGCTTCACAAGTGAAAAAAATGAAGGAACAGCAGGAGAGGAAGTGAAGACAATCAAACACTAATAATATCCACGATGATCAATGAAACACAAATTTAAGCAACTCATTTGCAATAAAATCTCAGTAATTGGCAGAACCCTATGCTTAAGGCTATATTTCTTTTATAGGTAAAATTAAATACTTAAGGCTATATTTTAAAACTAAATGTATATATTACAGAAAACAAACCTCCCCAGATGTAACATGCTGGAGGAACTTATCCTCAAATTCACGGCAAAGTTCCAGGGCTAGAGCTCGGGTGCCCTCAGAACTCTGAACCAATTGCTCACCAAGCCTCACCAGCTCATCCTGAACTATTTGTGACTTCCCTTGTAACCTGCAGAAATGAAAAGAACAAGCGTTGATAGGAACCCAATTTCATCATGCTTGATAGGAAAATATATGTATCTGAATCCATTCAAAAGCAGTAGTTCAAGAAAGGTATGTGGCTAATTATGTGGATGGTATCAAATTTAGACATGCAAAATACTTATAAACGGGATCTATACAGCCTACAAAGCTGAATTTATTGGTTCAATGCAATCTGCATGTCAGCAGTACTTGATAGTGTCAACTCTAATCAAAGTAGATAGCTCAAAATCTGGGAGACTTTTTGAAACATTTGGACGTAACTCTGTTTCCTCTATGTTGTATTTTTTGTATGCTGAACTAAACTGTGCCTTTCGATAAAGTTCAATTACTTATGAAAAAAATCCCATTAATGTGATTCAAAATATTTATTTTATAAGTGCATAAAAAATTACACTAAAAAGATGCATAAAAAATATTAGGCACTACAGGAATTAAACTTGCAAGTTAAAAAATATATATCTAAAAGATGCATAAAATACATGAAAAGATCAAAATAGAATGCCGTATAGCATCAGCAGAACACTCACCCAGAGAGGAGGTTTGGAAGCCGAACTTTCATGCGATTCCTAATCTGCTGCGCCAGAGCATCAACCAAAGCTATTCTCCCAAGCTTAGTTTGTGGGGCTCCAGTTAGTATGGATTTAAGACTTTCACTCTCTGCTCTCCATGCAGTTTCTAAAGAATTCTCCGAGCCAACCGATCCAGATTGCGCAGATGCTATTGAGACTGATTGACCTATTAAAGCAACCCATGGGATATCGGATGCCCTTGACGGCCCCTGATTTAACAGGAGAGCCTGAACTGCAGCAAGTGATTTCTGATCTGATGCAGCTTGATCTATTTTACTAATTACACCAATGGTTCTGGTACCTATAATCAACATTAAATTACTAATATTAAAGAAAAAGAGGAAGGAGAAAAGAGAATATGAACATTTAAAAAAGCAATATAGCATATGCACTCATATAAAGGAACAGAATCAAATTTAACCTCCCCCTAGTAAGAAGGTCACAAACGAAAGAGAAAGTTACCATCTCCATCATATTCCTTGGCGATTCTGATGGCTCGACACGAAGCAACTTCAGGTGCCTGTGCGGCTGGTACTATAACTAGTAGAATGGCATCATTGTGCTCTGCGTATTCACTAACCTATACAAGGATCATTAAGAACATTTTTTTTTATAAGTAATAAACCTCTTTTTATTAATGAGAAGTTATAAGGCATAGTCTGAGTACAGGATCGTTAAGAACATTATCAATGAAATTGCTTCGTTTCCAATAATAATTCAAGTGCACCAAAACTATCGCAAGAAAATTCATTGAGAACCTATTTGTAAAAAGTAAAAAGTATCAATGAACTGAAACCATGGGAATCTATTGCAAGAATGATCAACTCTTAGGCCTAGGCCACCTATGCCTTGATAAGCAAAAGGTCTAGATGTACTTTACACCACTTACCAGTGAGTCATCCATGATCCGTTGATCCAGCCCAGGTAAATCAATCAACTTCAAAGGAGGTGCTGAGAAAAAAATCGTCAGATAGAATTTAAAATCAAAGGAATCAATAAATCAAAGAACACATGCATGACAACAGGAGATCAAATGATACATGCACCAACCCCAACACAGATGTCAGTATAATATGAGTGAACTTTATAAAAAATTTACTGCAGATCATAAGAACATTAAACAGATGCACACAAAAATAGAAATCTTGTGAAGAAACGTTCATTGTTGCAATATACAGATATTATTCATCAATGCACCCAAATTTCAAGATATGCATTCTACACATATAACAATCTAAGACTGATCCCAAACAGATATTTGGCACTATTGTAATGTGAAATGGCTTGTCAATGACCCATCTACTTCAATTTTATGCATCTATAGTGGAAAAAGAGAACAAAAGGATATAATAATAATAATAATAGTCAAATTATTCACAGTTTCTTTGCACCACAAGATACTGCTATTACTTTTAGCAGTTACATATCCATACACTAATCCCTTCACATCCAAATGTTAATCGATGCCTCCACAAACTTTATATGTATTCCAGAGCCTCTTTCAATACCCATACCATAATTTTCGTAACTTTTCATTTTCCAGGAGACAAAACATTTTTTACTAAAATTTTTAATCACATAAGTTGAGAGAGATGAAAGACTATTGATTATGGACGAACCTGTACTTGTGCGTAGCTTCAAATATATTTCATCTCGACTCTTGCCTGAGGAACCCTTACTCAGTCTATCCTGTAGAGAATGTCGTAAAGCACCTGCATAAGCGCCACATTATCAAACAAAGCATATCAACAGATAAAGAGAATTTCAAACACAATAGCATTTGTTATATTTTTTATAATTAATAAAAGATAATATTGAAACAAATGTATAGGCAAAGCCCATGTACACAGGAAAAGAAAACGCCTAAATACACTCTAGAAAATGGAAAGTGACATCAGAAAATCATGAACAGAAAACCATTGTTCCCTAAAACTGAAACCCAAGACAATAAGGAATGAACAAAAAAATTTCAGATTTGTTATAAAGAAAACACCCTAGGATTTGTTATATTATCACTAAACACCCCGTATCGTAGGGATTGTAATTGATGCAGGCATCACAAAGTCACTTGCTAGGCAGATTTCATTGATCATTCTAGAACTCCAGGGCCAGATCAGTGCCGTTGAAATCCCCAAAAGAAGCTTCTGATGTTTGACATATTAAGTAAAAGCAGTTGTAAACATGAAGTAATTATGACAACTGATTGTAGTTACTGACTTGCAGAAACTTGTTGAGATTTATTGTCAATCTGCAAAATGATCGATTTGCTGCTCAAAGAACCATCCCTCTGCAAATCGATGCTTATGGGAGCTCGAGTGGCACCGTTTTCACCAGTTGGCTGAATGAAGAAGAGGAGATATCTTAATAATAAAGGTAGATCTTACTAGTTTCTATGCTTTATAAGATTTAAAAAAAAAAAAACTCCAAACTTACCAAAACAGGATGCCCAATTAAACTGTTCAAGACTGCAGATTTACCAGCACCCTATTCAATTTGTTGCACATAAAAAACAAAATTAGAACTCCTGACGGTGAAAGCAGTATTCCACAGGAAAAGAGATGGTTACCAACACCTCGTGTCTGAGTTGATTTTCAAACGGTTTCTTGTACGTTGTAAGAATAAATTAAACACAATATTTCAAAACTTCACTTGACACCTAAAATGGAATCATCATATACATCTCACAGAGAAATTCAGGAAAAAATCTAGTGGCCATCAGCATTAGTCCTCCAGAAAAAAAGTATAAAATAAGCTTACACTCATACGTTCAGAACTCCCTCGTTTCGAGTTAATATCAACACATAGGTGCATTTTAATGATATTTAACCAGTTAAACGCAAGGAATCAATCGATCAGGTCAATCCTCTATCCTTACATT
Organism: Platycarya longipes; assembly: GCA_036559045.1. NCBI lineage: Eukaryota > Viridiplantae > Streptophyta > Magnoliopsida > Fagales > Juglandaceae > Platycarya > Platycarya longipes. Next base: position 52,080,449 of record CM071791.1, read on the forward strand.
TCGCAAGCCCCAATAACACCTTTCAAGTAATAAAACCATAACCTCTCTTAGTAAATCATCTACATGAATTAAGTCAGCATGCAGGCCGCAGTGCCATTAAGACATGTATAGAGAGCCACTTCCAATCCAGAAGGAAACATCTCCATTCGTATAAAAGAACTGAAAATCTAAAAGCTTGTGCATAGAGAAATCGAGGCGATCTCCCTCTCTGTAAACACATAAATCCAATATATCGCCAACCACTCACACGTGTGAAAACGAGTACTAAAAGTATAGAGATGAACGGGTAGACTTACGACATTTCCAAGAGCTACGACATTGAGGAAACTAGAGGCCCTTCTAGAAGAACCGGAGGAAGAGCCAGGGTTTTCGTCAACGTCTTCGTCGGCAAGAAGAGCCCCGGCTTGCCGCATCGACTCCGACAGCTGAGACAACTCCTCGATCGCCTCCATCGATCCGAGATTTCCAAGATCAAAGATCTGATCCCAGAGATTAATAGATAGGTAAACAGATTAATAGATAGGTAACTCTTGAGAAAAATAAAATCCCCAAAAAACGTTAGAGAAAGAGGTGGATGAAGATCGATTGGAGTGAAGAGTGAAGACCGAAACCAACGGAAATAAATCGGAGAGATCTGATGGAATAGGTATTTCTTGCCCTGCGTTCCTCTCTGGTACGAAGGATTTAGGGTTTGAAATTCAACGATTTGAAATTTGGAACACCAAAAAGGACGAGAGGAAATGCGCAAGAGAAACCTCTCTCTTCTCTTCCGTCTCTCTCTAATTTTGAATCTTTGTAATAACTGCCCTTTTTGTTCAATTTTAAATCTCTCGGCCCAACTCTGTTTTTCTTTCTTTCTTTCTTTTTCCTTTCATTTGATTTGGATCTGGATCTCTTTTTTTTTTTTTTTTTAATTTTATCTGTCCTATTTGTTTCAATTTTTTTTCTTGATATTTAACCCCCGTCAAAAACATGCTACAGAAACCTTTTGAAAAAAATATATATATATTACCATCGAGCTCAGATGCTACCGTACCAGTGTCCGAATATTTTATTATTATTATTATTTACTTTTTACTATTTTTTAATATTTTTATTATCGTTTTACTACTATTTGCAACCTTTTTCACTACCACGGTCCCAAACGTTCTTACATTTCCTACTTTTACAAATCAATTGCAATGGTATTTGTATTGGTAGATTGTAAACGTTTATTTACTTTTTTTTAAATAAAAAATACTAAATCTTTATTAAAAAAATTTATTTTTTAATAATAAATCATACTCTTTTTTAAAATTAGTGTACATGCAATATTTACACAATCTATATGATTATATCTAATATTATTCAAAAAAAATTCCTTACACAAAACATGAAATCATAAATTTAGTCAAAAAAAAAAAAAAAGTCAATCTCTTAATCTTTTTTATTTTCTGATTCCTTAACCCGTAAGTGTAACAGATGATCCTATGTCACCATCGATTAAAGGCGATAGAGAGTATAGAAAACTTAAACACGTGTTTTTTCAATAGACGTTGTTGAGAAACAATTACGAAGTTAATGAAACAAATTTGATTAGAAAGGGAAAATAAATGGATAAGAGCTTGTGGGTGCGGAAAAATAGTTAGTTCTTTCTATATTTTAGTTTGAGATGTGTGGTTCTATGTTTTAGAAATCTTTACAATCGTCTTAAATTATAGGTGACATTCTCTCTTTATGTCGTCTCCTGACCAATTTTGTGATTGCAATAAGAGCGTTTGGGGACTTTTTCTGTTTGTTTGAGTATCGATGAGCACACGTACAATTACTCTTTGACTTCATAGTGAAATGTGTCCTTGTCAACAATTGAGAATAAATTATGTACGCACATAATATTCTAAATTTATATGCGTGGACTTAGATGTCAAAATAAATTGACTACTTGAGTTTTGTATGGATAGCAGTGAGTTGAGATTATCGAATAAATTTTATAAAAATTACTTAAATGAATTTAAAATATATTTTGATGTTTAAATAAGTTTAAATATATTTATAAAAATATATAAAATTTGTGAGACTTACGCGCACTATTAAGCAACAAAGGATTAATGAAAAAAAATCGTGACTCCACTACTAACACAAATCGAGAAAAAGAGAGATAACGGTGAAAAGAGGAAAAATAAATAAAAGCAAATTTTGTTACCTGCAAAGAGAGTTGACAAAAACCCTAAAAAAACATAAGGAAAATCAGCTTTTTGCTTCAATCATGTCCCTCCATGCGAGTTCTCGCCTTCAGTTGATTTAAGTTTGGGTGTTTGGATAATTAGAATAGTTTAAAGTAAACTGCACCCAATGCAGTTAAGAAAACAAATGCAACCTAAGACATTCCAGTAGATGAAGAATTGGAGGCCAGGATCAAGGTTTGAGTTGGGCCAAACTCGCCCAAAATCTACTCCGTAGTCCCAACCCAACCCATGTACAAGTATATAATAAAATGATGTCGTTTTATCTTATGAGTTATTATTTCTTTAAACAAAATGATGTCATCGGAAAATTAGCCATGTTTGGATTTTGGAGTGAGATGGAATTCTAATAATATAATTTTTTCAAATTTTAATATAATAAATAATTTGATTTTTTTAAATTTAAATTTAACCTTTTGAAATATCAAAATAATATAATATTAAAAAATAATATTCTAACAATATTTTATTCAAATTTCAACTTTCATTTTAAATTATCTCATCCTATCTTATTATTCAAACAAAATGTTTTGTTTAAAACCTAGCCCCTATCTCTATTACCAATACCGCTATTCTCTCCTCCTTCTTGAAGCATAGACATAATGTAAGGGTTTTGTAAGCTTATGTATAATAAGATTGAAAATTTAAAGAAGTAAATGATAAACTGTAATTCTGAATAGAATCACGTAGAAGGAGTTCGAGGTCTTTCTTCCTCCCAGTTCAAGCCAAAATTATCAAAATGATTGTTCCACTCCTCTCTGCCTCTCGTGGTTCACATATGGACAAAAATCTCATAACAAACTGAATCAATGAGAGAACAGTAAGTATAAAGCATAACTGAAAGTAAAAATGACAACTTTAATCCTAAATGATATAAAATAAATGCGGAAGGTATAAAACGACATGTAGCACGCCTATCACCAACACGCTAGTATTATTGTTCTAAACGATGCATTCCTCTATGATCAAACGCTGCGTTCCAACATCACGTAAAATAACTCCAACCCGAATTGACTTATCAACTCTTCGCTTCTATCGTTTGAAGTATTTCTCCCCAACAGATCTTCCTTCTCCAGCTCTAGGGCATCCTTACACATAAATTTGCAAAGAGGCTCATGACCATTTGTGGGCGTGATTCTTTACTTCAATTCACAATCACGATGCAGCATTGTTGGAGCAAAAAGTTGGGATTGTTTTCAGTTTTATGTTAAACGCTATGTGTATGTTTTTAAATTCGTAGATTTGTTGTTGGACATTGGATCATTGGACGTCAGAGACGGGTCTGTGGATTTGTTATTATTTTTCAAGTATTTTGAGTATTTTGATTTATTTATTTTTTGCAGGTGAACGAGATGAAATAGACAATTATATGGGCCAATCCACCCCAACATTTGGACAAGGGCACCCACCCATGAGAGACGATGCAGGGATTTAGGGGCCTAAACTATCCCTTCACTCATGCGATGGAGGGAGTTGGGACAGAGTACCCTTAATAGGCGCATTGCAGTCGGGCAGATCGTGATCATAAGGTCATCCTTACGAGCCAATGTTGTTTGCCTCGTGGATCCACCCTCATTGGGTTTTATGCCTTATTCTTTTTAGAGCATTGATAGATCTAAGCAAAGTCAAGTTTAAAAGTTTGACAAGCCAAAGCTATTGAAAAAATTAATCCATTTGGACTAGCCATCTCAAACTCAAAACAATGATATAATATTCTATATTGTAATAATTTCTTTTTTTATTTGGTATTATTTATTGTATTTTACAGTACAAAAAGGAAATATATTTCTAATGTCTATTATTGATTGCTTAAAAAAATATGAATTAATGGATGAACAATACCTCTTTAAATTTAGAGAATATTTTAAAATTATTGTAATTCAAAACTTAAATTAAAGTTTTTTTATGAGTTTAATATAGGTTATTTTGATAAAATTTATATATATTTTAGATTATACTGATATTTGACTAGTCTAATATGAGTGATCTTTAGGCCCGTTTGTATCCAACGAAAATATAGATGATTATAAGTGAAAAAATAATCATATTAGTATTAACAATTCATTTTTCGTAACTCATCTATATTGATTCGATTTGCGTTCATCGAGATAATTAGAGGTGATGAAGTTATTAATTGTTAGTATTGTCCATTGAAATGAAAAATGTTTGATTTGTATCATTATAAATGACTTGGCTCAATGTCGATGAGAGTCATCATCATTTGTTAATTGAGTAATGTTATTTATTATCTCAATTAGGGGTGTAAATAGTCTGGTCTAATCTAGAAAAAATGTGGACCGGTTCTATTCGGTCCAAAATTTATTTCACTTTAGACCGGATTGAACTTCTATTTGGTTCATACCGGTCCGGTCCAATTCAATCTAAAGACGGTCCGATCCAGTCCAGGGACACCTGATATGATTTAATTAATTAAAATTAATCCAAAATCTTGCAATGATAAAAATAATTTTTAACCAAAATTTAATTATTTTCAGCTTAATTTACGTATTTATTACATATTTAAGCCAAATAATATTAAAAAAAGTATACTCTTAAAACAATTAACAAAAGAAAAAATAATCTAAACAAAAAATTAAAAAATACTATTATATTAGTATATTATAATTTTATATGTTAGTAAGTAATGACAAATTAGTAATAATATATTAAATCATAATAATACACTTATTACTTATAAGTTATTACTAATACTCTATATAAATATACAATGACTCCATAATTTATATTTTTATACTACAACTAGTCAACTATTATAAATTATAATATGTTAATATTATAAGAGTATATATTATATATTAATATATTATACCACCACTCTTAATCTATATTAATATTAATATCATAACTTATATACTATTATTTATATATACATATATATAAAAGAAAAAAAAGAGTCATTCGGTCCCGTCCGGTCTGGTCGAAGGGAGAAATGCCCTGGACTGGGACTGAACCGAAAATGTTTGGTCCATACAAAAAATTGACCGAACTCCATCCAGTCTGGTCCGATTCATGTGGTCTGGTTCGATCCACCGATCCGATTCGGTCTTCTTATACCACTAATCTTAATTTTCATCATCTCATAATATAATATTAGATGATTATAAATTATTTATTATATTTTACTTATTAACTTATCATTTAATACTACATTATATAATATGAAAAATTAATAAAAAAAATAGACGATAAATAGATTTTTTCTTTAATAATCACATTCAAACTATAGTTAATGGGAGGGTTAGGTATTGTTCTAATGATTAGAAAATTTCAGTATATTTATGAATAATAATTAAACATTTTGAATTGAGATATTTTATTGCATTTTGAGAAATGAAAGATACAAAATTAAACAAAATATTATAAAACTAAAATCTGTTTGAATATATATTTATTTAATGTAATTGTTGTCTTATAATTTAAATCGACGTTGGTGTTTATATTTTGTTTGAGAGTTTAAAAAAATATAATAACTAAATAATAATTATATGCAAATGTTGAAGATTTCAAATTAAAAATATTTTGTACTTTAGTAATACTTGAGAATGAAATATATGAAAACATCTAAAAATATATAAGAATTCTTAAAAACATTTGCGTTGTTCCTTCAATTGAAGTGAATCTCTTGTTATCACTGGATTCTCGTGTATTTACTCGAGGATTATTTTGTTTGGTTATCAATAAGAAAAGTGTTATAGGTATAAATATGTTTTATAAAAGTAAATTTATAAATAAATATGATTTTATGTGATATATTAAATTTATTTTATAATCTGACGTATAATATAAAATCACGTTAATTTATAAAATTATTTTCAAAAAATCTAAATAATTTCTCAACAATTAAGGTTACACAAATATCCTTTTTATATAATGGTATCGTGAATAAAAATAATAGCAATAAAAGAAACCGGCATGAGTAGACACAAGCAAATATGTTTAATAGTATATAAATCTTATTTATCGTTCTATTAATTATAGTTATTATCAATTTATATAATATAAATTATAGTTATTTAATGAGATGCAATTGAGATGATAGTATAGTATATAAATTTTTTTTTAACTTATTATTATTTCATATACAAGTGGTTAGACTTATATCTTTACTTAGCCATATATCACTAAAATCAAGTAGAAGTTGCTTGACCAAAGAAATTAACTAATAATAGAATACCCTATAAAAAAAAATATTTGAGTTACAGAATGATTTTATTCTTATATAAAAAAAAAATCAAGTAACACTCCGCCATACTTGTTTTCCAGAACGTTCGTACCACCAGAATCCCTAGAGACACACCCGCACGCTATCGCCCTCTATCTCCCTCTCTCCCTCTCTATCGCGCGCGCGCGCTGGCGCACACATTGAGAGAATGTTCAAGAAGACAGTAGAGGCCAAGTTACACCAAAGGCTGTCCGGGGCAGACAGGAAGAAGCTTAAACGTACAGTCAAAGACCGCTTCCCCAGAGCCTCCGATGCCGATATCGACGTCTTGCTCCCTCCCAAGGTTTTTTTTTTTTTTTTAAATTTTTTCTTGTTGATTGCAATTTTAGAATATTTTCTAGTAATGGAGCTTGCGTAGGTTGGATTCGGCATAAAAACTGTTATCCTTTCCGGGCACTAAATATTGTGCTGTTGACCTTGTATGAAGAGTATTACTATCTAGATGAATAATGCTTAAATAATTATCTGTCCTGGACCCTGGTCGATGCTATTGACACACTAATGCTTTTCGCTGCATATTAACAGCCGGGGTTGCATGATTAAACCGGACACCTCAAGTACTTAATTTGGATTTTGTAATGAGCAAGGGAGGATTAAATGTTCAAGTTTTGATTGCTTTTTAGCATGGCATATTCATGTATTCATTTTCCCTTTTCTCTTTCAGGAAATGAAAGAACCTAGTTTGCTTAGGTACTAATTCGGTACTATTTATTTAATTGTAATTTTTCAGGCTGAGATAACTGTCGCAAAGTTTCAAAATCGAGTCCATGTATATGGTGTTGAAGGAGGCTTTCCTATGTTTTTTGATATTGATGGGCGAGGCACAGAAATATATCCCACTGGTATTTTATCATTCATTAGCGTTTGGTTTAGATTCCTCCCGTTACATTTGCATTTGAATTGTCTAACGTTTCCTCAGTGATCTTCATTCCTGCCCCTTGTTTAAAGTGTAATCGCTCTTGTCATCATCTGTTTTTCTTGGATATGGATGGTTCTGATTGTGTAGAGTTGTAGAAGCCATTGCATAAAATATTTCCAAGAGGCTTACACTTTCTTGGTAGTGTTTTTTTCCCCTTTGATGTGAATGTTCATTACTACAAAAAATGCTAGTTGTACAAATTGAAGTGCTGGATTTCACTAGAGAAGGAAAGTAAGAAGTGAATGACGCTATAACATGCTACAAATTGAAGGACGAGGTAGGTTAGGGCCATTTCATCAAGGAGTATGGTGAATACTAATTATGAATGAGCTGCAAATTTAGAACTCAAACAGGTGCTGTTATTTTTACATCAATGGAATATCAACTCTAGATAACATGAATTTATCTTAGACTCACTAAAATTGGGACTGATGAATTTCTGAAGAAGTGTTTGCTGTAGAAGTCATGAAATGCGAGAAATGTTCCTTTTGATTGTCCTCTTATAGGCTGTAGTTGATCACAGCTTGTTTTTACTATTGCAGTTTTTGCTCTTTGGAAGGTCCCTGAGCTCTTGCCTGCTTTCATACTGAAGGGTGGTGAGGTTTCACGATTTGTCATCGGAGGGGCAGATTTGATGTTTCCCGGTATCAGTGTACCTCAAGAAGGTCTAGCTTCATTTCTAGCTGGGGAACCATGGGCAGTCAAAGTCCCTGGCAATCCAGCTGCCATTGCAGTAAGCATTTTTGGAATATACATATATATATATATGTGTATATATTTTGTGGGATCTTGGACCGTCGAAAATTCTTCTGTAAAGTTAGTTATTGCCCCATATTTGACTGATCTTGGTGCAGGTTGGTGCAACCACTATGAGCAGTACTGAAGCCTTAAAAGCCAGGCTGCGTGGAAAGGCATTACGGATAACTCACTATTATCGCGACTTGCTTTGGTAATTGTAGTTGTAACAGTAAATTTGAGATTGATTTAGAATTTCAACTACTAATCCCTACTTATGCACTTCTTTTACAGGGAATCAGTTGAGGGCCACTATGTGCCAAATGCTGGCTTCTTAGAAGATGTTGTATTTGAGGATCCTGCATTTTTGCAGTCGTGTCAAACTTTTGAGTCATGTGAAGGTGCTAGTAAGGCCTCAAACAATCAACAGAATGGCAGTGGTAGTCATGAAGTGGGGGAACCTGTTGATGTAACTGATTCTCTGTCTGAAGCTAATCAAGCTTCGAGTTCATTGACACAGTTTGATGTCGAGAATGTCACTGCTGAAGAAATAATTGCAGGCGTCGGGGATTTGAAGATAAAAGAAAATGTTCCTTCTGAGGAATTAAGTGACCATCATGCTCTATCCACTGAGGATGTGGATGCCCTTTTGGACAAATGCCTTTTGCAAGCCTTGCATACAACGGTTAAAGACAAAGACCTTCCCTTGCCTGGAAGCACACTATGGTACGAAGAATGTGTATCATTTAAATTGTAATTTTTTTTCTAGGTTAGAGGGGTGAGAGAGTCCAACCCTTGAAATTTAGGAAAATGAAAGTGTTCTCTAAGATGGTTGTCTTGAAGTTTCTTTTTACCCAAATAGAAAACTAGCAAATGGAGCTAAGGCTAGAAAAATAAAGTTCAAATATTGTTACTTGAGGGTAAATCGGAATTTTGATTTTCTTCTCAAGTGTTTATTGCATATTATGCCTCTTATGCAAGGAAAATAATTGACATTGAATTCAGTCATCAGTATGAAGCCAAGCTAGAGTCGAGTAGAGTGCACCAAACCTGTTCTTGAGTGAGCCAAGGATCTTTATTGGGTCAAGTCGAGCAAAGTGAAGATAGTACCCGCTCCCATTGTTTCTCAAGCTTAAAATCTTATGTCTTTTGCATTGTTTTGCGCATTCTTCCATTAAATATCTAACAAGTTTTATTGTCTTGTGAGTGGTGTAGGTCAAACCACATATTACCTTGCAGACCCTCGGGAATCACTCTTGACATCAAGAAATCATCCTATAAAAAACTATCAAAGTGGTTACAAGCTAAATCATCCACAGGACTGGTGTGTCTCCTACTGCTTTTTCGTGAGTTATAATTCATATTTTTGCTAGCAGAGTATTTATTTGAGGCAGTTCTATTTGCGTAAAAGCTATACTGGTTGTTTCAAATAACTTACCATGTAGATATCATGTTGTAAGAAGTTATAGTGGTCATCATATATATATATATATATTTTTTTTTTTCCTCTCCTAGAGATCTCCCCCCTCTCCGTACACTCTTTCTTGGTTTCTTCTTTCATTCATGGATTCAGTCTCTCTTGTTGTTTAGTTTTATTGATTAAGATGGGGATGCGCAGTGAGGCTTTTATTGATCAGAAGGTGTTTGCGTTCAAAAAGGAGAATGAGAGATGGTGGAGAATCACAGAGACAAGTTGCAAGGTGGTGAAATTTATTTCTATCGATTATGAAGCTTTGGGTTGGCTGTTTTTGTTGTAAGAGAATGTATGGTGTCATTGGGTTAACTAGAGTTCCTGAGAACTCGAAGGCAAGGAAACATGGTGCTCATTGTTCATAGGGGTTGTAACCCCAACAACAGGTTCTTCTCTCTTTCGGAGTACGACCATTCGAAGAAGAGAGGCATGATAGTGGTACTAGAAGAGGGGAAGGGTGGAAGAGCTTCGTCGAGACGTTGAAGCAGTCTACCATGACCTCCTATGTTCTGAGGGCTAGAAACAGAGTAATGGATGGCTTGAGTGTGCAGGATGGAAACGAGCCGAAGGTGGGTGGAATAGATGGTAGTGCAGTAGGCTCTCGAACGTACAACGCAGTGCTCCAAGCTCAGTCTCGAGTCGTGAAACCTGCAGAGTTGCCTTGCGTAGAAGATATTTCGGAGGGTGCGCAAACGAGGAAGTGTACCTGTAGGTGTATGTTGGGCTCAAAAGAGGAATTGTACCTGCAGGTGTTGGTGTATGTTGGATTTTTTATGAGTTTCATCTTTGTCAAGTTTGAGAGATCCCTTAATGCAACCTTTATTGCTCTAATTTTGAAGATTGCGGGAGCTACAGAGTTGAAGGATTTGCAACCTATAAGTCTGGTAGGTGGGATCTATAAAATCATATCGAAAGTGCTCGCAAACTGCATGAGTTTGGTGATGGACAAGATAATATCCAATCCTCAAAATGCCTTTGTTTGGGGTAGACAAATTTTAGACTTAGTTTTGACAGCAAACGGGTGCTTGGATAGTCGGTTGAGAGATGGTATTCCCCGAGTACCATGCAAGCTGGACATAGAAAAGGTTTACGATCATGTGAGTTGTGATTTTTTGCTTTACATGTTAAAGAGATGTGGATTCGGAGAAAAATGGTGTGACTGGGTTAATTATTGTATTTTGACGGCCCGTTCTTTTGTGTTAGTCAATGGTAAATCATGTGATTTTTCCTAGCATGAGGAGACTGAGACAAGGGGACCTATTTTCTCATTTTCTATTTGTTCTAGTAATGGAAGCGTTGAGTCGAATGATGGATGTTGCTGTCCAGAGTGGTTTTGTTGCAAGTTTTGCAGTGGAGAACAGTAATAATGGGTTATCTATCTCGCTAATGATACGCTAGTGAGACATATAGATGATACGCTAATTTTTTGTGATGCAGACAGCGATCAAATTCAAGCTTTAAGGGCTGTACTTTTATGTTTTGAGGCTGTTTCGGGCCTCAAGGTCAACTTGGAAAAGTTGGAATTGGTTTCGGTTAAAGGGGTGGAGAATATCAGCCATCTAGCCGACTTGTTGGGTTGTAAAGTGGCTGTCCTTCCTATGAGGTATCTTGGACTTCCTCTGGGAGCTTCTTTTAAAGCAAAATCTATTTAGGATGGGGTGGTAGAGAAGGTGGAAAAAAGATTGTCAGGGTTGAAGCGTACTTATCTTTCAAAGGGTGGGAGAATAACACTCATTAAAAGCACTCTCTCTAATCTTCCTACCTACTATTTATCACTATTTCCTTTATCGGTGGGGGTAGCTAACCGGATTAAAAAGCTATTTAGAGATTTCTTATGGGGTGGCTTGGGGGAGGAACATAAATTTCACTTGGTTAGGTGGCCAAAAGTGTGTACTCCAAAAGAGATGGGTGGGTTGGGGGTGCGTAATTTGATCACTTTCAATAAAGCCTTATTAGGGAAGTGGTTGTGGAGATTTCAATTTGAAGAGTCGTCGTTGTGGAGAATGGTTGTGGAGGGAAAATATGGGTGAGCAGGAGGGTTGGTGCAGTAAGGAGGGTATGGGGACTTATGGAGTGAGTCTTGGAAACATGTTAGGAAGGAGTGGAATGTGTTTACAACACACTTTTTTTGAGGTTGGCAATGGTACTAGAATCAGCTTTTGGTTTGACAAATGGTGCGGAGAGAGAGCCATTTTTTAAGCATTCCCAAGGGTTTTAAATTTAGTCCAAAATCAGCAAGTTACAATTTTTGATGTGTTGTGTGGAGTTAATAGCACAATGTATTGGAACCTGACTTTTTCTAGGAATATTCAGGATTGGGAAGCCGAGGAGATTGCTGATTTTTATAGCTTCCTCTATTCCAGGCAAATAGGAGGCAGCGGGAGGGATAGAATGTTGTGGAACCACTTCGGCCACAAAAATTTACTGTCAAGTCTTTCTACAAGGTACTGTAGGTCTACCTGCGGTTGGATTCCCATGGAAGGGTATATGGAAAGTTCCAATGCCACTTAAGGTTACTTTTTTCGTATGGACAGCGGCACTAAGTAAGATTTGACGGCCAACAATTTAAGAAAAAGAGGGATGATAGTCGTCGAATGGTGTTGTTTGTGCAAAAAAAAAAAGGGGAGTCAATTGATCTCATTTTTCTGCATTGCGAAGTGGCAAGAAATTTATGGGATGGTATCATTGGAAGGGCTGGACTGAGTTGGGTAATGCCCAAAGGCGTGATGGATCTCCTAGCTTGCTGGAAACGATATCATCAGTGCAGTCAACGGGCTGCGACGTGGAGGGTGATTCCTTTGTATCTACTGTGGTGTCTTTGGATGGAAAGAAATGGGAGATGTTTCAACAAGAAGGAGAGAACCATGGGGGAAATTTGGAATTTTTTTGTATTTTCTTTGGTTTAATAGTTTTTTGCGGTTGTACTAAAGGGAGGGGATGTTTATGAGTTTTAGACTTCTTTTTAGCTTAATAGAATGTAACTAGATTTATCTTTTATATACTTTTTGTGTACATGGGTTTTGCCTAGTTGCATTCAATTAATAAAGTTTATTACTTATCAAAAAATTTTTTTCCATAAAAGTTGGAAACTTCATTGTTGATGTTTAAAGATTTTGTCAATGTTCATCTTTACCTTCAAAATCATACTTATAAAAAAAAGATTTCGTTAATGTTATTCAATATAAGGTAATTTTACCTATAAAAAAAGATTTTGTCTATATTGTTACTGGTGTGTGGTTATTTAAAGAAGTTGGTGGAATTCCTACCAATTTTCTGGCACTCCCAGTTTTATCTTGGCTGGAAAATTTAGAGAACTCAAAAAAGACTTGAAGAAATGAAATGCAGAGACTTTTGGTAATGTGCATATTAACAAGAAGACTCTCAAGGTGATGCTGAATGTTCTTGAGGCGTTGGAGTTGTCGAGTCTCGTCTTTGGAGGACATGGAAAAAAAAAAAGAAATTTGGGTAGAAATTGAAAAATTATCCCCAATGGAAGAAATTTCTTGGCGTAAAAAATCTAGAATTCTTTAGTTGAAAGAAGACGACATATGTAAATCTGACAATTCATTATCGGAATAACTCCATCGAAGTTCTTCACGTTGGTGACAACGTGGTTTGCAACAAGGAAGAGATTGAAGATCATGATGTGAATTATTATGAGAAGCTTTTTTTTGAAGAATTTTCTTGGAGGCCTAAGTTAGATGGGCTGCATTTTGACTCTATTGATCTTTTTTCAGCAAGTTGGTTAGAAAAACCTTTTGAAGGAGGAAATTCTTGATGCGGTGAGGGGTATGTCTAAAGACAAGATTCTAGGTCCGGATGGTTTTTCTATGGCTTTTTTTAAGCTTGTTAGGACAATATGAAGGGTGATATTATGAAAGTTTTTGCTGAATTTCACTCCTTCATGAAGTTTGAAAAGACTTTTAATACAATTTGCTCTCATACCCAGACAATCTGGTGCTGTTGCAATAAGAAACTTTCGTCCAATCAACTTGGTAAATGGGATGTATAAGATCATTTCCAAGGTGCTCGCCAATCGCCTTAGTGTGGTTATGAGTAAGATTATCTCGAAAGCCCAAAATGCTTTTGTTCGGGGCCGTTAAATTATTGATTCCGTCTTAATATAACACGAGTGCTTAGATGGTAGATTAAAGTCGGGTCAATCTGGAATTTTAGTGAAGTTAGAGATGGAAAAGGCTTTTGACCATGTCATTAGGATTTCCTTTTTTACTTGGGAGAATGGGCTTTGGTGAGATGTGGTACTCATGGATCCGATAGTGTATTTCAATGGCCAGATTCTCTATTTTGGTGATTGGATCTCCAGTTGGTTTTTTCAATAGCTCTCATGGTTTAAGGCAAGGAGACTCCTAATCCCCGTTTCTTTTTGTCATTGTCATGGATGTCTTGAGTCATATGATTGATGCGACTGTTTTAGGGGGCTTTATGTTGGGTTTCTAGGCTGGAGATGTAGCTCGTGATTGCATCACCATTTCACACTTGCTCTTTGTTGATTATACCCTTATTTTCAGTGACTCTAATCAAGATTATCTGCATGCTTTAAGAGTTTTGCTGCTATGTTTTGAGGCTGTCTCTAGGCTTAGAATCAACTCCACTGAATCTGAAATTGTGCCTGCGGGTTTTATCAACAACCCTCATGATCTTGCCCACATTTTGGGTTGCAAAGTTTCTCCCTTGCCCATCAAATATCTTCGGTTTCCTCTGGGAGCCTCTCAGAAAGCTGTGTCCATCTGGGACAGGGTGATTGAGAAGATTGAAAGAAGGGTACCAGTTGGAAGAAGATCTATCTTTAGAAAGGAGGCAGAATCATCTTGATTAAAAGCACTTTAACCAGTCTTCCCTTCTATTTCCTTGCTCTTTTTTCCATTCCCGCAGGGGTTGCAAAGATAATTGAGAAAATTTATAGAAACTTTTTATGGGATGGGATTGGAGAGTAAATGAAATTTCACTTGATGAGTTGGAATAAAGTTTGTGCTCCGGTGTCTTGTGGGGGTTGGGGAATCAGAAACTTAAGGTTTTTCAATAATTCACTTCTTGGGAAATGGCTTTGGAGTTACGTTTTTGAGAAAGATGCTTTTTGGAGGAAGATTGTGGATGCCAAGTATGGTAGTATGTGGGATAATTGGCGAACAAATGAAATTAAAGGGACTTTTGGGATGAGCTTATAGAAATCTATTCGTTTGGGCTGGGGGGATTTTGTTAATAACGTTAGATTTAAAGTGGGGGATGGGAGCAACACTCTTTTTTTGCACAATGTATGGTGTGGAAATTTAGCTCTTAAAGTTAGTTATCATAATCTCTTTTGGAGGGTTAGAAATAAAGGGGTTGTAGTGGCTGATTCATTTAAGATTTTAAACAATTTGTTTCATTGGAAAGTGGAGTTTAATAGGGACTTACAGGATTGGGAGCTTTGCGAAGCTTCAGAATTCCTTGCTAAGCTTTATGGTATGAAGATTGACTCTTCTAAGGAGGATAAGATGCTGCGGGTTCATGATTCTAAATCCACTTTTACAGTCAAATCCTATTACAAAGTGCTGAACCACAAGGGTGATAATGCTCTTCCTTGGAAATGCATTTAGAAATCTAAAGTTTTTAGTAAAGTTGCATTTGTTTGCTGGTTGGTCTGTCTTGAGAAAATTTTAACCATTGACAACTTGAGGAAAATGGGGCTGCTCATCATTGGTTGGTGCTTTATGTGTAAGAAAGCTGGGGAATCTGTTAGCACCTCTTTCTGCATTGGGAAGTGGCGTCAGCCTTGTGGAATGAAATTTTTTGATAGGGCTTGTATTGCTTGGGTCATACCTTTGTGTGTGGTGGATTTTTTGACAAGCTGGAACAACACTTTAGTTCATGGAGGCAGTGCAGACTTTTGGAGAATGGTCCCTTTGTATTTGTTTTGGTGTTTATGGTCCGAGAGAAATGGGAGGTGTTTTAATGATTGTGAACGTTCTTTAGGGACATTTAAGGAAATTTTATTTAGTACTCTTAATTTTTGGGTGAATAATCTTTTTAAAGAAGGGAATTCTTGTAATGTTTTGTCTTAACTTCTCTTTTCTAGCTTGTATCTAGGTGTTATCTTTTGTACACTTCCTGTATACTTGGTTTTTCCTATTTACATGAATAAAATTCTTATTACCTATATATATATATATATATATATAAAAGATTTCTTGAATGGAGTTAGCTGGTTTATGGTTACTTTAAAGTGTTCATAAATAGACACTGGTATGTGGTTGCTTTAAAGATTTCATCAATGGAGTTAACTGGGTTGTGATGACCTGTTTGGCATGAATATCTGAACTACCGGGTTTGATTTAGTTATAATGGTATGATATGTGAAAGATGAATAGTACTATTAGTGATGCCAAAATCTTATATACACATGCACAGCTATAATAGTCTGGAAGTCAATAATGTATTGTACAAGGGACCCCAGCTGATCATTTCATTTGCTTGATAGAGTAAGGTATATATAATTGATGGTGGGAACTTTTGCAATGTTTTTGTATGCCTTAAAATTAGAGCTAATTTGCTTTTGTAATTATTTCTGTGCTGGCATATTTGTGTGTTTTTATTTGCCTACAATAAAATTGATGTGTTTGCAAATGCGACCCATCTAAGTTGTTTCTTATGTCATGTGGTGGCGCATGCATGATGGTTTGTTGACAAGGATGAGTTTTCTTCTTCTTGTTTTTGGGGACACTAATTGCACACTTAGTATGTCGATTCTTTTACCATTTGTTTTTTCCTTTTCCTCCTTTTGTTTTGGAAAAAGGGGCGGTTGGGTGTGGAAAATTCAAGGTCTTATGTGAAGTGGACTGCATGACCGGGAGGAATTGGTAATGGAAGTGGGAAATAGGTTATTTTTTTGATAAGTACGAGTAAAATTTTATTGATAATAAAGGTATAGCCCAAGTACACTGGGAGTACACATCGAACAAACCTAATTACAACTAAGCACTAGAGAGACATACAAGCAAATCATGGAGATTATCTACATTACAAATAATGGCTGAAGCCTAGGAGCGTAGTGTAATAAAATCGCTTCAGCTCCTACAAAGAATGCTTCATGTTTTCAAAGCACCTCTTGTTTCTCTCCATCCACAAACACCACATAATGGAATGAGGGATCATTCTCCACGCAACAGCAATGTGGGCATTTCCCCTTATATCTGTCCAACTCTTCAGGATATCTTTCACTCTTCTAGGCATAACCCATATAAAGAAAATGATAATACCAATTGAAAATGATAATACCATATTTCCTCATGTTATCCGAGGTGAAATCCTCCCCAGAGATGCAGTCCATATAAAGAAAGCAATTGTAGGAGGTATATTTGAGTTCCAAATGCCTTCCAAGGAAAACGGGGATCATTACAATCCCAAAAGAGTCTTATAGAAGGAGTGCACTGAGAATTTTTTATTTCCTCCAAGATTCTAAATCATCTTACACTCCACCTCAATGTCAATTGACATAGCATACAATGAGTCAAAGAAAACAGGAAATATATCCAAAATATCAGCCACAACAACCTCCTCGTCGCTAGAGATTTGGTGGAGCATGGGAAACACTTGCTTTAGGCTCCGTTTGGATGTTGAGATTGTTTTAATTCATCTTATCTCATCTTATTTGATTTCAATATTCAAACACCGTTCAAATACAAACGCTTGTCAAATTTGAATTTTCAAATTTTTAACTTTTATCTAATCATTACAACCTTTTCAAGCTAAATACAAAAAATAATTCAATTTTTTCAAATACCAAAACAAAACCAATATTAAAAAATTTCTAACAATATTTTAACTTTATAATATTTTTATTCAACTTTTTCTCTTTCCTTTCCCAAATTTCAAAATTATCTATTTTTTTTTATAAGTAATAAGAGGAATTAAATTCCAAGTAAATAGTCATGGCTCAAGTACACAGGAAGTATACAATTGAGAACACCTACTGACAAGCTAAAATATCTTAACTCAAGTTATTTCACTACTATTTTCTAACTATTTCCCTAATATATGCAAATTTCTCATCTTGTCGTAACATCCAAACAGGCCTTAGATCCCGTCCACTGTGCCAGATATCATGCTAAAAATAAAAGCTACATAATATTGATATGTTAGTTATTATGGAAAACTAGAGACTTTTATCCAAAATGCAAACACAAGTAGGAAGTTCTGATCATGCAGCCATTGCAAACTCCAACTCTCACGTCATGGTACTAGGAACAAGCGTAAAGAAGCAAAGTAAAATGTAAACTGTATTTTAGCCTCAACGTTCTCTTTTTGGATATTTGTGTTTGAGGTTTTTATTTAAATTTGATAGATCTCTTCCAAATTTTGTTGGTTTGACTAAAAATAATGAATTTCAGTGGGGAAAAGATTTTGTGGTAAATATGCTCCTGTAAATGTAAAACATCTATGCTAATTTCTATGACCTTTGATGATCGTACACTTCCATGGAAACTATGACTTGATGATTAGATTCTTGTCAGTTTGTCGATAAACCCAATGCACATTCCCACTTATCTATACTTATCAGAAGACCTCCAGTTAGAGACTGGAATGGTTGATGGCCTTGTTGTGGGAGTTAGCAGGAAGTAAATCTAAGGTGTCGTTTGGATAGTGAGTTGAGATGAGATAAGATGATTGAAGATGAAAGTTGAAATAAAATATTGTTAAATAATTGAAGCAGGGTTGTAGGCTTTCATAATGAAGGGACTTTAATGCACTGTGCATTATTGTTGTTTTCATTGTTAATTCTTATGTAGCTAATTTCTTTTTTTTTTCTTTATGATGATCCTGCGTGGACAGATTACAGTGAAGGAAGATAAACATAAAAAGGAGGTTATGCTATCTTCTTATGACCGCAATCATGCTGAGTACTCATCCTTCAAGCCTGAGAAACGGAAAGTAGAGAAAAAAACTGAGATTAGTGATCATACTGCCAATGAAAGCCGATCGAATAGGATGCTAGATGTGGCAGAGATCTATAAACCGACCGTACATGTCAATCCCATTTTTGCGTCTGTAGGAGCTGATAAAGGAAAACTTTTTAGTGCTTCAGAAGCTTCTGATATTGTTTTCAAATACATTGAGAAAGAAAATCTGGTAAAGCCGACAGACAAGTCCATTGTAGTTCTGGACGCAATATTGTGTGATGCTCTGTTCAAGGGGGTCATTAAAAAGGGATCAACATACCCAGCAGAAATTCATAAAAAAGATTTAGGGCAACTATTCATAAACCGGATGCAAGCTCACCACCTTGTGACCAGAGGAAGCGAGTCAATTGTTCGGAAAGGTGCTCTGAGAGCAGTTCAGATACTGACAGAACGGCGGCAAGGTAACAAGAAGGTGACTAAACTCTCAGGGATGGAAAGTTTTTTGATAGATGCTGAAGCCTTGGCATCGGAGCTTCAGAAAAAGTTCGCTTGCAGTACATCAGTGGCAGAATTACCAGGTATCTTGTATTGTCAGTCTGTTGAGAATGTCATGTTTGGTGGTGGTTATCAGTTGGTAAACATAGTGAGGTATTTAATATAGTTATTTCTATTCTTAGGGCTTTCAACCTTTTATTCATATTGATAACAATGATTCAATTTATTTATTATTTAATTATTTTGCTGTATCAAGTTGTCATATCTAGATATTAAATAATTATACATACAATCGTGAGGTGCGTAAATGTTGCGTAACTGTTTTGAAAAAGAGTGGGAGTCCACGGTTACATAAATATTTTCTCCTAGATATTTGATATATATTTCTAAGATATGTATTCTTTTTTTTTTTTTTCACCCAAGAAAGAATTAAAAGGTTGTGTTTGTGTGACTTCTAATATTATCTAGCAAATGCATCGAGATAGATAAATATTCCTGCTGATCTGAAGCTTCGCAAAATTTCCTTTTCTCAGGTAAGAAAGGACACGAGGTTCTGGTGCAAGGTGGTGTGATTGATGATCTCGCAAAACATCTTGTTGAACAGTATGGAATCCCAAAGAGATACATTGAGGTTCTTGATAAAACCAAGAAATAAGAAGTGGATAAAAGCTAAGCTTTCTACCTATCATTCAAGTTTACATGTGCGGAAACAAATAGATTGCTTGTGGCGCAATAAATTGCAGTGGGTGACAGTGGGGATCATTGTGTTTTTTGGTTGCCTATATTTGCTTGTGCGGGTAATTTGACATAAAGTGATGCCGTTTCTTGCAAGCTAGGATGGTTGAAATTCTGAGGATTTTGTACTGGTATGAGAATTGCTTGTATGAATTACATTACATGCCTTAACTTTTGCTAGACAGTAAAATATTGTCAGATTAATTTTACTGGTTTGTACAAACACCATTCATATCATACGATTCAATTTTGTCAGAAATGATTGTTCTTTTTATTGGATCAAACAATGACTAATAACTAGATCTTGCTGGCAGCCTGGTCCATGCTTTCATTGAAATCTTGTGATTGTAGTAGGTCAGCTTGGGTTGGTCTTTCAAAAAATGGAAAATATTCTAATAACAAAATAATTATATAAATCTAACGGGACACAAAAAATCACAATAATTTATAAAATTATTTTTATGTAATTTTTTATAGATATAGGCTATAATCCAAGCTATCATGTTACGGAGGCTGTTTGGTGAAAAATAATAAATCTTATCCATTAAGTTACTGAAGAAAATGAAATGTATATAGCACTTTCAAAATTACTTCAAGAAACATTCCACCAACAAAAACGATTGGATGATTAACAGCATCAACACGATCCTGCATTTTGAAAATCCAAAATAGATAAAAACTAATCCTTTCTTAAAAGAGTACTAGTATTGGCCTAGACAAATATCAGTGGCTAGTCAAATTTTGATTAAATAGTTCAAAAATAGTCTAGTGTATGAAGTAGTTAAAATTTTAAGGCTCCAAGTAATAGTAAATTTATCCATTTCTACAAAAATGGTCAGTTACTATTCATTGTTAAAATAATATTTTACTCAAAATATTTCTAATGGTTATTGTTGGATAATTAGATTGAGAAAAAAATAGTTAGAATTTTTTTAAAAATAAAATTTAAATTGTTAATTAATATATAGAGTATTTACAAAATATTAAAAGATTGTTATTAAAAGATTTTATATTATACAACTATATTGACTTTAAGATGAATAATCTAATATAAATAAATATTTTCAATAATTCTAGCTTTAGCCAAAGTTTAAACTTTTAATTAAATCTTAAATTTGATAATAACTAGAGCATTACGAATTGCTATTTTGATAATTTACAAAGTTGACTAACGAGGTGGCTCCAAACAAATAAACTAATAATAAAATAAAATAAAATAGTAAATTAATTACCCTTAGCAGAATTGTAATAAAAAAATAATAAAGAATTGCTTTTTGTCCCATTTTAAGAGAATTCTCATTAAATTATTTGAAAGTATTTTAAAAAAAAAAATATAAATTTACCTATTTATTAAAATTTTGATAATATGTAATCATAAATAAAAAAAATAAATGTGAAAAATAAAAATAAATGACTTTTTATAATAATAAAACTAAAATTTTATTTAACAAAAATTAAATAAATTTATACTTTTTGAATTTTTAAACAATCAATGAATGCTCTGACATGACCCAGCAAGTTGTCTTTGGTCGCCATCCCTGTCCCTCTGAAACTGAGGTGAAAAGAGCCTGCAACTGGTAGTTTGTGTTGATTCAACTGCATTGAAATTTGACAGTTGACGAACTTCGTCTTAGCCTAGAATTAGATCTACCATCACTCTACGAACGAATTCGGTGTTCCCCAGAGACCAGCTATGTCATCCACTCCTCAATCTGTCGCAGGAAGAGTCCTTCCCAAACCCAACCTCACATGGAAGACGAAGCTCCTTCTCAAAGCAATGTCCTGGGTCGTCCAACCCTCTCTCCGCCCCGACATGACCATCAACCGACGCCTCCTCAACTTCGTCGATCTCAAAGCTCCTCACTCTCCCAATCCCCACCCCCGCTCTGATGGCATTGCTATTGCCTCCTCCGATATAATCGTTGACCCTACTCGAAACCTCTGGTTCCGCCTCTACAACCCAATCCACCGGCCTACCACTGGTGGCAACGACGTAGTAGGCATGCCCGTCATCGTCTTTTACCACGGCGGCGGCTTCATCCTAGGTCATGCTAACTCGATGGCGATGGACATGATGGCGCGTCGACTCGCCCGTGAACTCCATGCCATTGTTCTCTCCGTTGACTACCGCCTCGCGCCGGAGCATAGGTTTCCGTGCCAGTACGAAGACGGGTTCGACGCGTTGAGATTCATCGACGAAATGGACAGCCGCAATCTACCGGCCAGCGCTGATCTGGGGCGTTGTTTCCTTGCCGGAGAGAGTGCCGGAGCGAATCTGGCCCACCACGTGGCGGTCAGGGCTGGCGAGTACGACTTGAAGCGGGTGAATCTTCTCGGACTCATAGCCATACAACCATTTTTTGGAGGGGAAGAGAGGGTGGAATCGGAGATGGAATTTTCACAGGGTCCGGTACTGCCATTAGAGTTGACGGACTGGTTTTGGAATGCCTTTTTGCCTGAAGGGTCAGACAGAGACCATCAGGCAGCGAATGTATTCGGGCCGAATAAGGTTGACATCTCTGGGCTGAGGTTCCCTCCCACGCTTCTTTGCATTGGAGGATGCGATCCGTTGAGGGACTGGCAGATTAGGTACTATGAGGGGCTAAAGAAATCCGAAAAACAAGTTTACTTAGTGGATTATCCGAATGCCGTCCATGGATTTGCAAGCTTCGCCGAAAAGCCCGAATCATCTTTATTTTTATCGGAAGTAAAGGATTTTATGCAAAAACAAATGGCCAAATTGACGAGGTGACCAGCGAAACTGCACGTTCATTTGCAAGTGATATGTATGATTCTGTTATAATTTTCCGGATTGTGTACCCAGTACTAGTACTCTTGTTTATTCTAGTGATCATCATATATTGTATTGTATTGTATTGTGTGAATTACTTGTTAAGATATCTGTCTGATACTATTGAATCCTAACGTCCGATATTGACGATTATGATATTTGTAAGGAGCCTGTAACATATTGATGCATGCCAATTGCCAATTAAGTCAAAGATCCTAGATCTGGTTATCTTTTAGGGTCCTTAAAGAGCATATATATTGTTAAAAAAATTTACTCTTTCTTACATACACACACTATATATATATTTTATATATATTTTTTCTCTGTGTACCTATATATTATGAGGAGAAGAATTCAAATAGTTTAAGAATAATAAAATCAATTCTTTAAAAATAAAATAAAATAAAAAAATATAACATACTCATAATGCTTAGGCCACTACAAAAAATTAGTCTACTTTCTATACTTTGTTGCTACGAAAAGTTGGGTGATTACTCTGCCGCCCGATCTCTTTAATTAATTTATAATTTAATTCCCAATTACAAAACGACGCATGCAAGAACGAATGGCAATGCATTTTGGTAACACATGCATGCAATGGCTTATTGGCCGAATAGAAATTTAGATTATTTATTTGTTCTATAGTAGTTGATCGAAAATGGCCGTACATCACTGTTATGCTTTTTGCGTGAACTGCTCGGAACTTGTTAGGTAGCCTCCATTATGATGAGGGAGATTATCGAAAATGGCCGGACATCACTGTCAAAATAAGCTTTGAGATGCAAATTGTATGCTGCTACTAGGAAAATGCCTTGGTTTGGTATAACTTTGATGTATATAAGGACTATTTCTGCAGTTTGGAGATGCATTTGATGAGGACTTGATATGAATTGACTAGGAGCTTGTACTGAATAAGCTAAGTCAAGTCTTGTAATTGTTAGATAAATGAGTTTGCCCAAACTTTTGATGGTTAATGAGTCATGTAAAAGTTTCTTTACAATAACTATTTGCTCAAGGTTGTCAAAAGCTATTATAATATCATCAACATATATAAGTAAAGTCGTGAAACTAGTTGATGTAGTCTAATAAAAGACTTGAATCTGACTTCCCTTGACTAAAACCAAAATCAACCAATGATGAAGACAACTTACTAAACCACTGTTTGGAAGCCTATTTTAGGCCATATAAACTCTTATTGAGTTTACAAACTCGAGGGTCTTTGGGTGTAGAAAACCCTAGTGTAATTGCATATAAACTTCTTCATGCAAATCTCCATGTAAAAAGGCATTATCTACATCAACTTGATGTAAATGCCATTGTTTAATTGCTGCAACAGTAAGCAAGACACGAATTATTGTCATCTTGGTAACATGTGAGTAAGTGTAAAAAAAATCAAATCCCTCTTGTTAAGTGTAGTCCTTGGCTATTAATCTACCTTTATATCTTTCAACAATGTCATTTGCTTTGAGTTTTACTCAATAAACCCACTTGAAACCAATAGTAGATTGGTTTGGAAGCAGAATAGCAAGTTCTCAAGTTTTATTATGCTCAAGAGTTTTGATTTCATCTACCATGTCAGCTTGCCACTGAGGAATTGAATTAGCTTATCTAAAGGTTTTAGGTTCAAAAGTGGAAGAAATGGCAGATACAAAGACTATGTTTATGTGATAATTTGGAATTAGTAAGAAAAAGAAAAATTAAATGAGGCTTACTAGAAGATACACAACCAAAAGATGCTTGAGATGTTGATTTGACCTTGGTCATAGTACCATAGTAGTAATTCTTTAAATATGTGGGTGAATGCTTGATTCTTTCAGACCTTATAAGAATATTAATGTCAATATTGACTGGGATTTCAACTCCAGAAGGAGTAGCAGAAGAAATTTCAGAGGAAATAGCAGAGGGAATTTTAGAAGAGATAGAAGTTGAAATAATAGAAGTTGAGTCATAGACTTGAGGAAAATCTGGAAACACAAAAGGTTTATGGATTGTATTTGGTATAGAAGGAAAAAATTGATTCATGAAAGACTACATTTTTGGATACAAAGGTTTTAAGAGTGATGAGGTCAAGTACCTTGTATCCTTTTATGTTAGGAGGATAACCAAGAAATAGATATTTTGAGGCTCTTGGATGAAATTTGCCTCGGTTATTTGTTATTGCGCTTGCAAAACACAAATAATTAAAAACTTTAAGGTAATTGTAATTTGGTGATTTTTGGAATAGAAGGTAGTATGGTGTCTAGTCATTTAATATGGATGAATGAGTACAATTAATGAGGTGTGTAGCAATTAGTACACAATCTGTCTAGTAGGCTAAAGGGAGTTTAGACTAAAACATGAAAGATTTAGCTACATTTAGTAGGTGTTGATGCTTTCTCTTGACCCTACCATTTTGCTCAAGTGTTTCAACACATGATAATTGATAAATAATGTCATGTTCTTCATAGAAAATAGGCATGTTAAACTCTTGACCATTATCTGTTGTAAGTGTTTGAATTTTTGTATTGAAATGGGTATGAACATAGGCTAAAAAAATTGGTGAGCATGAGTCGAGTATTTATTTTTGTTCTCATCAGGAATAACCAAGTAAACCTAGTGAAATCATCTACAATTGTCAAAAAATATCTATAACCAGAATAAGGAGTAGAGACTGGGCTCCCACATATCACAATAGACCAATTGAAAAGCTTTATTAGATTGATTGTTTGAAGTAGGAAAAGACAACCTTTTTCTGCTTAGCTAATGGACAAATCTTACAAAAACTGTTGTGAGTAGCTTTTATAAAGTGGTCAAAAGCAGAGTGTATAATTTCGTACTGTACTGGTCGGTACGATCGAAATATGCTATACCGGCCAGTTCTTCAGTACATGTTATATGGCTGTACCGTTTTGACAAAAATACCGGCCGTACTGGACTGTACCGGCCATTTTGGTTAATATTTCGGCCGGTACCGACCTTGTACCAGCCGTATCGGATTTCGGCCATTCAATTTTTTTTTGTTATTTTTTACCTCAATTCATACTAGACTAATTATATATATATATATATATATTTATATATATAATTATTCATATATTGACTATTATTTTGAAATATAATTTATATATGTATTTATATATATATATTTACATATAGATTATTTCGAAACGGTATACTAAATGGTATCGGTACCGAAATATTTCGTTCCAATGTCTTGACCGGTATGCTCATTGGTACGATATTTAAAACTTTGGTCAAAAGTATTAATGACTTGTATTCTTTCAGTCTTTAGATGGGATATGCCCTAGTTGAAAGTGCCAAATATCAAAATGAACATTACAAGTCTTAGCTAAGGAAATAGAAGATAAACTAATTGAATCACGCATTTTATAGTATGCTTGAGCAAAAGAATTTTGAAGGTGGCATAGACCAGATGGCACCTCAGCATGCCTAGTCATCCTCCATTTGTTGAAATCTTGCAATATACATCTGGATTGAAGAAAGAACAATCCAATTGAATTATTATTAGTTAATCTTGAAGCATATACAAGATTAATATTGAAAGAATGAACATATAGGACATTTTGGAGAGTTATTTCAAGTGAGAATTTTACAATACAAGTAAAATAATTGGTCCAGTTTGTCCATTTGAAAAATGAACTTTAGATGGGGTTTTTGGCAGATTAATGGAATAAAAAAGGAGAGGAGAACAAATCATATGATCTGTTACTCCAGTGTCAAGGATCCAAGTAAAATTATTCTTGGATGATGAAATTGTATTACAAGTAGAAAGGTTACTTGAAGTGGATGCAACATTGGCAGTTGTATCAGGATTTGTATTTGAATTGGAAAGACTATTAGCAAATGTTAGCAGATTTTGTCTTGAGAAAAAAATATGTTGAGATTACTTGAATTTTTCTCCAAAACAATAGTGTTGTTTACAGTAGGCAATCTTTGAGCATTTGAATTTTCAGTTGATGCAGAGATTAATTGTAACACCCGGTTCTAATGTCACTTTATTTTCAAGATTTTATTTTATTTGTTTTTAAATAAATTATAGGCCTACAACTTTTGCTCTGAAGATCTATGTTTTTCTTTTTAAGTTTGATAGTTTTGTTATAAATCTTTTATTGGTAAGTTATATTATTTTATTTTATGTTAAATCGAAATCTAATTTAATTTAGTTTTCCAACTCATGATTTATTCCTTTATATGTTTTTTTTTTTTAATTTTAAACATGCTAGCTATCTTCTTTCCTTTTACCATATATACACGACTCAATTCTCACTCACATGCATACGCGCGTATCTCTGCCTTTAGGGACTGATATGCATGTTCCTCTCCATAAACATTCGATGTTATCCCTTATTTTTCTCCTGGAGTTTTCAACCATCAGACTGATTTATAGGGTGAAAATACGTTTCAAATTTAACTTCCTAGATCATAGCCGTCACGCACACCTAACTTTCCATCATTTACGTTCCTAAACCCACGGCCACAACGTACTCCGCATTTTCAGCTATAGGGTTTTTGGGTTCCTATAACTATTCATGTCTACATTTTCTGCCATGCACTTGAGAAAAACTGCACTGCCGCAGACCCCATATGCACATCTCTCCCTCTCTTTTATTTAGGGTTCCCGTAGCTATATTTATATTTATGTAAACATTCGAATATTCAATACAGCAAAAATAACAAAAATAAAAAAACTACCAAAAGCCCCCGCCGCCAGCCTGCACCTCGTCGTCGCCTCATTCACAGATGGTGCCTCCGAGCACCTTGCGTCACCCCAAGCCACCAATGCCTCTTGGTAAGCCACCACCGCAGTCACGCACCCACACATGAGGGAAACACCACCGTGAGCCAACCCAAAAGCTTTCACTGCCCTCTTTTTATATCCTTAGTCATCAAAACTGCCTAGACACCGCATAACAGCCCCGCAACACCACCCAATGTTGTCGAAACCGCACGAAAACGGGAGTGAGCACTGCTTTGTTTTGCAACACCAGAATAGGGGAATTATTTTCCCTGCCGTGAGCCATCCAGCCATGCGTTTTTTTCGCCCCAAACAAGCTTACCCAATATCGTGATGCCATGCGCAATCGTTTTGCATCACCAACTACCAAGTTTTCTTCACTGCAATAGATAATTTGGCCGCTCCCTACCATCGCACACCAAGGCCAAACTGGGCCACATTTTGTCACAGTTGACGCCACGACGCCATCTCTAGCAGCAACAGAAGACGCCGAAGAACGAGGACGTTGCCCAGATGACGTCCAGCACCACACTTCACAGCCCCTCGTTGCATGAGTTGGGGCCACCGCGTCGACCACCTTGATCGCTGCCCAGCACTGCCCTGTCGCGCATCTCCTTCCCTCACGGTGAGCTTATCTTCCCTCGCATGATTCATGCTTTAACTTCTGAAAACTATTTTTCTTTCCAAGATTAAACTTGCACATGCACTTTTTTGTTTATCTTCGTATGGGTTTTATCTTTTCAATATATATATATATATGTAGAATTTACATGAAATAAATAATGAGATTTTTTTTTATGTTTTTGAATGCTTTAAAAATCGATATAATTATATTTTTATTAAATAAGTTTCCTCTTCTATTTGAATTTGATATAATTATTTTACTAAGTGTAAATTTGTAAGTATAGTTGGGCATATAGACTTAATGTTTAATATTAGGTTTGTTACTTCTTACCGAAACTATGTTGGTAATTTATAAATGTGCTTTATTTTATTGTATCATGAAGTTAATATATTATTTTAATTTGAGTTATGTTTAGCTATCTTTAAGATTTTGTATGATCTTACTCGGTTTCTCTCTCATCACTCCGTCTCTCTCTCAGTCTTGCTTGTTTTATCCTTGCAAGTCAAAAGTTTTATTTTGTTTTATGTTATATTTCACGTAAGTCTCATTCGTAGTTAACGGGATGTATGTGTTGCAAGATTTACTCCTTTTACCCTCAGCTTTAGAGCAAGGTATTTATAGTTATGTTTTTCAGTGGGTTGATCTTATTTTTGGTTTAATGGGCTTGTATTCTCTTGGGTCCCTTTTTATTTTCAATTGTATTTTGTTAACTCATTCAAGAATTAAATGTTTTTGGGTTCAGTTGGGCTCTAACTTATCTTGGGTTCATAATTTAAATTATTTCGGATCGGAACGTGGGTGTTGCATTATTTGAGAGAGTTGGATTTTTAATTTCTTAAGGAGACCAGTGTTTGAGTTGAAAGTTTGGTTAAACGTATCAAGTGGATCTTGATAGTCTTGAGAAGGGTTGTAATTTTAGGACTATGAAAATTCTAGGTTTTGGAGGAATTTGATAATTTTAGTACTTTAGGTTTAAATATCAAATTACGTGGGTAATTTGAGAATTTACGGATGTGCATGACTATTTTTATAGGTGATGATTCATGTTTGTTCGGCATCATTGAAGAAATTCTTGAAATGCTAAGAAGTTCAGGTAAGCGGGGTTCATATGCTTGGTTTTATACCAAATATAGTCTGAGGTTGATTTTCTGAAAAATTGTGCACGTTTTGTTATGAAATGAGAACTTGAGAAAAACCAACCTCAGTCAGTTATTTGCATTACTCATGAAACTTATATGAAAGAAAGAAAAATATTTCTATCATGTATTGTGTAGACATGAGCTTAGTTTTTGTCATGTATTTCTGAAAATGCGAAAAAGAGCGATATTGATTATCTGAAAAATTGTGCATTGATTTTATAGAGATACCCTAACTCTGTTTTATTTACATAACAAGGATTTTGAAAATATTTCGGAACTATATGTTATTTTAGTGTGACTCTGAAAACTTTTGGCATGGTATACTGGCTTGTATCTGACTCTATTCTTGCTTTGCTCTGCTCTGTCTCTGCTCTGTTTGGGTTAGTACCAACTTCTTTGTTTCTGAGTACACCCATTTTGGAAACAAAGTGGTTTATTGTGGACTTTTCTGTGTGCACAATCGGGGCTCCGAGAATGAATAAGGGAAAGTTTTCACCTCTGTCTCTGCCTGGTTTGGCCACTGGGATTAGCACAACCCTACCGCGGGAGTTAAACATGGTCTCTGCTCTGTAAGATGCTCTGTTTTGATATGATGATGATGCTCAGTTTTGTTATGTCAAAGTACTCTGTATTTTATATGATTTAAAAATTGTCGCTCCGTTATGTTTAGAAACAAAAATATGTTTTGTTCTGCATATTAAAAATTTAAGAATATTTTGTTCTGCATATTGTATTTTGGAAAATGCTCATGTTTGCACTCTTGTATATGTCCTCTGCTTACTGAGTTGTGGTTAAACTCACCCATTATCTCTGAATATTTTTTTCAGATGAGTTTGGATATTTCAACCAAGGATTTGATTACAAAGTGTTGGGTGAGATGACTCAAGAATGGTTGATTAAGTATAGAGAATTTATATGAACATTGATAAGGTTTAGTAAAAAATTATTATTGTAGTCTGGTGACTTAACATTTCTAGAATTGGTGATATTGAGGAAAGTGATTTTGGAATCAAACTTTATATAATATTGGAGAACTTTAAGTCTTTAATTATTCTGTTGAAATGTGAGTTTTGTAATAGGAAGTAACTCTCCGACCCTCGCGGGACCGGGATGTCACATTAATCTCTTTCCACGAGGACCCTTCCATCTTGGTGGGTATCCAATGAGCTAAAAACATTTATCAACAAGGTGGCTAGAGTAGCCACAATGAGAACAAACTACATCTAATTTTCTTTTTGGCATTGCAATTTGAAAAACTATTTGTTGATGGTTGAGCAGTAACCATTGCATGTGAGTCAAGGGAAACACCAACAGCATTTGTCAGTGATCTTTGACTCTCTTCTTGCAGTAACAAAGAGAAGACTTTACTCATAGATGACAAAGGAGATTGGAGAAGCAATTGACTTCTCATGGCAGAATAAGAATCATGAAGATCAATTAAAAACTTCACTACATAATCTGATTGCTATCAATCAGTCAAATTCTTTAGAATATTGCAAGTGCATTTATCAAGATTACCACATTTGCAACTTGGTATTGGATGATAGCTAATGTATTCATCCCACAAGGTCTTGAATTTATTGAAATATTCAGTAACAAATTTCGAATTTTGAGAGATTGAACTGAGAGATTTTTCCAAAGAAAATACCTTTGGACTATCACTTCGAAGATATTTGGTCTTGAGTTCTTCCCAGATTTCGAAAGCAATAGTGAAATAGAGGAGACTTCCACGAATATTTCTAGCAATCAAGTTCATTAGCCAAGATAAAACCAGGTTATTGGCTCTCAACCAGGCAACACGAAGTCGAGAATCAATAAGATTAGGTTGAGCAGCAATTCCATCAATGAAAGCAATTTTGTTCTTCACCGTAAGAGCAATTGAGATGGATCTACTCCATGCAATGTAGTTTTCGCCAATGAAGATTTCGAAAACCAAAAGATCTCTAAGGTTGTCCAAATGATGCAAGTAATAAAAACTTGAAGAATCGTTAGATGGACTGGGTGTAGAATTCGCCATAGAAGCATTTAATTAAGAATTGTCAGAAGTATTTGCCATAGAAACAAAGAAAGATTCAAGAGAAGATTGAGAAAAGATCAAGAAACTATCAATAAAGCAGCGGAAGATTGCTTATTCTCGATAATACCATGTAAAATTGTATAAAACCATATGCAATTGACAGAAAATTGTAATATGAAAGCAGAGGATTTGAGAATGTGATTCAAAGATTCTCATTAAAAATGAATTAATTACAATAGGAATACAAAGCTTGTATTAAAACACTTGAAACTCATCTACTTGGCTAATGAACAACTGACATCTGTCCACTTTAACTCTCTACATATCAACTAACTGCCGGTTTACACGGCTAATTAACCAAATGGCAATTCAATTGATTTGAGTTTGGATTCTCGAGACTTCAACTCCAATCCCTCAATATAATTCTGGATATTCCAACATAGCCATCGGTGTACCAACTTCGATGAGGAAGACCTTTAGGCTGTGGGGACAGGAAACCATGGTTTAAAGCTACCTTTTGTTATTTCTGCGTTGACTCGCAAAGCTAATTGGTGAGACATATCTTCTTCTTTCACACGCATCCAACATCAAACAATATAAAAAGAATAACACGGTGGCACAACAATAACCTTAGTTATGGTGCGTTTTACAGAAGCTTTCAAAACCCTAAAATCCCGTTTTTAATGATTTCGAAATCATTTGGGCTTGCATCACATGGTCCTTTGTGTCTGTCCTATATATGTTCTCGCTGCTTTTACAAAAGAAAATGCGATTTCGTAGTGATCAATATAAAGTTGAGTAGAAAGGATGCTTGAAAGCCCCCTCCCCCCAATAATGGAAGTTTTGGGCCTTATTTAAGAAAGAATCTTATTTCACCTTATTTCATCATTATAATTTTATCAAAATTTCACATAAAATATAATAAATAATTTAACTTTTTCAAATTCCAATCCAACTATTTTTTCAAATTTTCAAATAATTATAATATTAAAAAAAAATAATATTTTAATAATATTTTATTCAACTTTAAACTTTCATATAAAATAATCCAATCTTACTATTCAAACACCTTAATTACTCTAATGTTCAACGTTTGTTTCCTTGGGGTGTTCTTTTTTGGTTTTGTAGAAATACTCATAAAACTAGGCCGTTTACACTGGTAAAAGTAAAACCAGATCATCGTACTGAGAAACTCAATTGCAATTTGAAAAGAGTTTTGTTGTCAATGAAGCCTAGCTAGCTATCTGGGAAAAAATTACCAAAGAGTACTTTTCTTGCAGAATATGTAATTCAAATGCTAAAAATACCGACACTAGTTTCCCTTGTGGTCTCTAGTGCCAACCCTCTAGACCAATGAATATATGGTCTGAGACTTCAAGTCATCTACTGACGAAGTTCGCACAAGTATTGCTTGGTATCGCAAAATAAGTTTTAGGCTTCAAGCCCTATTTGTCTTCGGAGGTGGATGGGCCAAAATACAAAATACAAACGTGAACCAAAAAAGACGATTTTTTGAATAACTCTTAGCCCCCAACAGCCTGCGAAATCCATAATTTCAAATCGGAATAGAGTTGTTCATCGAAGAGATAAAATCCCAATTCATGTAGCGTTATACATAAAAATATGAACTATATACAAAAAATATTATTATAATATCAGCGTGGCTTTTTCAGGTGCTCTAAACATGTGTACGTGACATTGAAAGATTCGAAAATATATAATATATACCTGTTTTGATATGATGAAGGTGACCATGCCCTTAGATTCGGACGTAGTCACT
The DNA here is from genome assembly GCA_036559045.1 of Platycarya longipes. Lineage (NCBI taxonomy): Eukaryota > Viridiplantae > Streptophyta > Magnoliopsida > Fagales > Juglandaceae > Platycarya > Platycarya longipes. The sequence continues at coordinate 52,113,253 of CM071791.1, forward strand.
AGATGATCAAGTGATATAAAGCCTACACTGGGTAAAAACATTTTTCTTTCAAAGCAAAGACTATTGATTATATATATCATGAGTAAATACTATGATGTACAGACTAAGCCAAGTCATAGCGCAGCTGCAGATTTTTCATATATATATATATATATATACACCCAACACAAAAGCCTTATTCTGTCTGATTCTGTGTGCAGGTTTCATAATTTGGTGTCGTGGTATATATTTCGTAGCATCTAACTTTATTTCCTTTCTTCCTTTTTTCCGTTCTCTTTAATTTTATTTACCACAAGTGTCACCAATTTGTATCGGAGAGATACACATATCAATGGCATCTTTATTGGTAGTAATATCCTTGTGATGATCTAGACAGCTTTAATTAACTCCTAATGATATTCTCGTGTACTCCTAGAATAGAAGTTCGAATCCTTGTGACCATATTGATGCATACTTTTTCAAATTGAAGTTTCATGGTGGGGACAATTCCAAGCATATTGAAAAAAATTAAGAAAAAGAAGAAAAGGAAATAAGTATATCATGATGTGTAGCCCAAATTAGTGGCTGTGATGCCAAAAAAGTGCAAGTGGCCGCATGCATTTCATGGGAAGTTCGGAGGCGAGGAACGAAGATATAGAGAAAAAAGAAAAAAGAGTCGAATGGCCACAATTATGATAAGACTCCTAACCAATTGGATATTCCTAAAAATATCCATTGGGTACCGCCATTCTTTCTTCAGCCCCATATACCTCACAGCATGCTGCCCACTACTTGATCTCTTTGTGCCTAGCTATATGATGTAACCTTCCCAACTCCCATGTCCATACATTACATCTTCTTCCACAGCCATTTTTTTTTTCTTCCTCTTTTCTATTTCTTTCCTACCTGCATGCATATTATTATTTCCTTTTTCTAATCTTAATGGCATGTTTGGGACACAAGATGAGACACAAAATTTTCATCTTATTCTAATGTACCATCTTATTTTCAAAAGCAATGCTACTCATGATCATGATCTCATTTTTCATCATTTTATGATGTGGCATTAAATAATTGAAGATTATTTATTATATTTTATTTATTATTCTATCATCTAATGTCACATTATGAAATGATGAGAGGATGGTAAATAGATTTATTCTATTTTCAAATACTCAATTTTCAAAATAATCATGATAATTTTTTTAAATTCTAAAAAAAAAAGATTCTAACTTTTTCAAATTTCTAAACAAAAATAATATTTATAACTATATTCTTATAATATTTTAACTTTATAATATTTTTTATTTAACTTTTTCTCTCTGAAACTATCTCATTACTATTAACAAATTACTTTACTATTATTTACAAAATTCTCGTATCAGAATATTCTTTACTTCTTTATTGTACAATACAATAGTCTTTTAGTTAGGCAGCGTTCACATTTTGCAGCATATTATACATCCTAGTCAGCCAAGTGAATTGTTCTCCTTATTTATGCTGAAGTATCCGATGCCGCCAAAAAAGTTTTATGTTTATTCAACCATGAAAGAAAAAATTAACTAGAGGGGCACGTGGAGAGGTGTGCCGTGAAAGCATTCAATTATTTCATCCGCTTGGTGCCCTGCATTTACTTGATCATCAAAGTCCAATAACGTTACATTTGAAAGTAGTTAGTTTGTAGAATCATTTCTCTCTTTCTCAGTACGTAGTTTTTACTAGCTTGCGTCCTAATTATTTTGAGAAGATAGTACTAATTTTCTTTAGAGTCATGAATTTCCTTTTCACGTGGGAACCAATTAAAATACTTGGACATATTTTTTCCCCACGAAATTAAAAAGACGTGTCGTGATAGATGAATAGATACCAAACATTGGAAATTAATGACTAAAGCTGCAATTATTTGGTCGTCCTTCCAATATAACCTTGACGGCGTGACGCATTCGATTGGCGACTGCTGTGATCGCAACAAGTACAAGGTGACAAGGATTATAGAGGAATCAGACATGCTCGACAACGGAAACCCTTGTCTCTTTTTGGGGACGAAGACAAGAAGCACTTAATGGAGAGTGTTTCTACGTGCATCGCATGCAAACAAATTAAACATATTGTTTATTTTATTAATTCTTCCCCCTTTTTTTCTTGCAAACAATCACAGGACTAGCGTGCGATGCATGCAAAACAAAACTATTCTTTTCAAGTGCTAAAAACAACCCCAATCTGTTGTAATAATATTATCAAGCATAATTATGCTATCAATTATACACTATAGTGTTAAAAATAAAAAGTGACTTGAGGATGCATGGATGGGAAGGAATAATTGGTATATTATTAAAAAGGATTCTCCACAATGGATTAAAATGAATTTTTAGTGTCGGCACGTACTGAAGAATAAGGATGTTTAGGTAATATGCTTCGTGAAAGAATATATAAGAGAGAAAGAATAGAAGCCACCCAATTTATAATATATATAGTCATTAATTTAATTGTCTTATTATTTAGATGAAAATACTAAAAACTGAAATTCGATGTCTTTTTAAGGAGCCCATCTCCTTTGTCTAATTCGTTTCACGCTACAAAGTCTTTGAAACCATACCCTCTCTCTCTCTCTCTCGATGCTTCTTTCTCTAGCAAAGGGATTTTATAAGAATATGAAACTTCAGATTACCACTCATTTCTCATTGCTTTTATAAGCTTAAACAGCTATAAAAGCCATTCATTTCCCTCTTCCCTGACATACCCAGAAGCTTAGTAAGTCAGTACCTTTCGTTCTCTCTTCCAAACTCGAGGTCTGATGGCAAGAAACGAGTGGATTAATGGATATTTAGAGGCGATTTTGGACGCGGGAAGTAAAACAAGGAAGAGGTCTGATGGGAAACCGACTATTGCAAAGTTCGTAGAGAAAGAAAAAGAGGAAAAAGTGTTCAGTCCCACAAAGTACTTCGTGGAAGAAGTTGTTAATAGCTTTGATGAATCTGACCTCTACAGGACTTGGATCAAGGTTCGTTTCCTATCTATCACTACCCGTAATTAAATTTGCATATTCGATTAACGCTCCATTAATTGTGTTTGGAAATTAATGTCTATTATAATGACTGAGTTCCTATACGCACTTCCAGTATCCCATAATTTTTTTCCCAAGTAACACGTAATTTATATGGTTATCTTACCATAATCTAATCACACAATTAACTAATGAGCATAGGGCCAAAAGGGAAAGATAAATGTAGTGGGCATATATCCCAAGTTTGTGTGGCGATTTTTGCACCAAAGTTGTCTTCTATTTCCTGGCCCTACGAAACAAGATCATGCCATTGAAACACTAATAGTTGGGAAGTAGTAACCACACTCTCTTACAAACTGTCCGTTGATCTTTTCTCATGAGGGGGCACGATACAAGACATGATGATCAAGTACTAGTACTTATGGTAAATTATCTTACCAAAGCCCCAGATACCGATAAAAAATAACTATGGTGTTAGGGAAAGAAGATAAAGATGACTGAAAACAACTTGTGATTGGCGGTGAGCTATTACTATTACGTACAGGTTATAGCAACAAGGAATGGTCCCCGTGATCGCAGTAATAGGCTGGAGAATATGTGCTGGCGCATTTGGCATCTCGCTCGCAAAAAGAAACAGGTGAGCCACTATACATCATATTCCAATATCATTAATGGTTGAAGTGTACTGTACTGATCGAATTCTATAGCAGAAACTGATAATAATAATTCTTATATATTGCAACTGCAGATAGCATGGGATGATGCAAAGAAGCTAGCAAACCAGCGTCTAGAGCGTGAAAAAGGTCGTAACGATGCTGCCGATGATCTCTCAGAGCTCTCAGAGGGTGAGAAGGAGAAGGGCGAATCCAATGTCTCAGAACCTGTGAAGAATATTTCCAGGATCAACTCCGATATACATATCTGGTCAGATGAGGAAAAGTCTCGGCGACTTTACATTGTCCTCGTCAGGTATTTTGGATTGCTGGCTAAACTTGTTATTTTGGAAAAAGGGGGTTGTCCCTGCGACTAATTTGGTCCAAACTCGTTTCAATGATCTTCCTAAGGTACCTTTATTATGATCCTTCCAAAATTCTACAGATAAATTAACGAGGAAAAATATAGCTGGTGGTTCTATAATATGAGGGAAACGAATAACTTTCGGTTTTTAATACTACGGTATTTATTCTTGTAGTATTCATGGGTTGGTGCGAGGAGAAAATATGGAACTTGGAAGAGATTCTGATACTGGTGGTCAGGTGGTTATTCCATACTCTGCCCCTACTTCCTTCCGTTTAAAAGATTCCAGATGCCTTTACAATGAATAAAACAAAATTCAAGTTTTATGTAAAAATGGCCAGCCCAGCCAAAGAAAAAGTGGGCTTCTCAGTCACTTAACCCCATGATAAGGACCTCCCTTCTGCTATTAAGGAGCCCATATAAAGGCCTATGTCAGAGCCCATCAAGGGCCTTGACTGAACCAAGGCTAGTGGCCACAGCCGAATCAGTCTCAAATCTCTCAAACCTAATACTGGTCTCTGCTTTTGCATATTTAAGGTGAAATATGTTGTGGAACTTGCTCGGGCTCTGGCCAACACAAAAGGAGTCCATCGCGTTGATCTTCTAACCAGACAAATCAGCTCACCAGAAGTAGACTCTAGCTACGGTGAGCCCAATGAGATGCTGTCATGCCCATCCGATGGAAGTGGTAGCTGTGGAGCTTACATTATCCGCATTCCTTGTGGGCCACGCGATAAGTAATTACTTTTCTTTCGTTTTTTGTTCTTAAACCTATTCCTAGTGAGTTAATTTTTTGGATAAAGAAGAGGAAATACCGATCCACGAGTCTAACAAATAGGCAACTTTGTGACAGGTACATACCAAAAGAGTCACTTTGGCCTCATATACCTGAATTTGTTGATGGAGCTCTAAACCATATAGTTAACATGGCAAGAGCTCTAGGTGAAGTAAATGGGGGAAAGCCGACTTGGCCTTATGTGATTCACGGCCACTACGCTGATGCTGGGGAGGTGGCGGCACGCTTATCTGGGGCCTTGAATGTGCCGATGGTGCTAACTGGCCACTCATTGGGTCGGAACAAGTTTGAGCAACTGCTTAAGCAAGGAAGGTTTTCTAGGGAGGACATAAATGCAACCTACAAAATAATGAGAAGGATTGAAGGTGAAGAACTAGGTCTGGATGCTGCAGACATGGTGGTGACTAGCACGAGGCAAGAGATTGAAGAGCAATGGGGATTGTACGATGGGTTCGACCTCAAGCTTGAGAGGAAGCTTAGGATTAGGAAACGGCGTGGAGTTAGTTGTTACGGGCGACACATGCCAAGGATGGCGGTATGCACAATCTCTTGTTGATTGTGGTTTTTCCTAAAACTGAAAGAATGGCTTGATTTCCTAGTAATCTATGGTTAAATCACAAAGGTACACTATGTGAACTCACGTCAGACTAATTACTAAGTGGCATTGCCGCATAGGTAAATTGTAGAAGTAACTTTCCTAAATTCAAAGGGAGTTTAAAAGGTTCTGAATACGCATCAAACTTCCTTGGTCTTAATAGGGCATACTGAGCTTAACTGTAGTAAAGAATGTATGCAGCATAAAGATTCACAATTGCATACTAATTACTACATGGCATCAGGTTATACCACCGGGCATGGACTTCAGCTATGTCACCACCCAAGATTCGGTGGAAGGTGATGGTGATCTCAAGTCATTGATTGGCCCAGAGAGATCTCACACCAAGAGGAATCTGCCTCCAATATGGTCCGAGGTTGAAATACTTCTGTTAATCTTTCTTACCATTCAAAAGTGTCCATGAAAATGACTCTTACCATGTTACATAGAATGCTATAAACTACGAGGAAAAGCAGGCATTTACGTATGGGACATTTGGTTTAACTCGATTTATAAATGCAGATAATGCGATTTTTCACAAACCCCCACAAGCCCATGATACTCGCATTGTCCCGCCCTGACCCAAAGAAAAACGTCACCACATTGCTCAAGGCTTTTGGGGAATGCCAACCTCTCCGAGAGCTAGCTAACTTGGTAACTTTGAGGCTGAAGTAAATTTCGCAACGGTTCGAACAGGGTTTAACAGAGGTGACACTAATATATACTTGGGGCAATTTTTCACTTTTGCAGACACTAATACTAGGCAACAGAGATGACATTCAAGAAATGCCTAATAGCAGCTCGGTCGTTCTCGAAACGGTACTCAAGCTCATTGACAAGTACGACTTGTATGGTCAGGTGGCCTATCCCAAGCATCACAAGCAATCTGAAGTTCCTGACATTTATCGTCTGGCCGCGAAAACAAAGGTACGTACCGTACATTGCCCGATGACGGATCCAGGGAACGCCTAGGACGGTCATGACCCCAGCCCCTTGCTAATTCTTTTTCTTTATAAAACCAACTTCAACGGCCCATTAGGGCCTTCATAGTCCATGCGGATGGCCTGCCAAATCTTCTGGAAGGCCATTCGGGAAGGCCCATGATAATATCAGATAGATTATTCTAATTTCTAAACGTGAGAGAGCGACAGCTTTAAAATGCATTTCCCGGTATTTATAGAGTAATATTTAACCCAAACGTGAGGCTTATTTATATATTTATCACTCTTGCCTCAAACGTTAGGTTTCTTCGTTCAAATCCCACTAAATTTGCTAACGTAAGACTTGGGTGTTGTCTCTTGAAGGGAGTTTTCATCAACCCAGCTCTCGTGGAACCTTTCGGTCTCACACTCATTGAAGTAAGGCTCGGTTTATGTACTCACAAGCAAAAAACTGATCATAAAGGTTATTAATTTCCTATAATTTGCTTATCCTGTGTAATAAATATCTTGCAGGCAACTGCTTATGGTTTACCTGTGGTCGCAACCAAAAACGGAGGACCTGTTGATATTCTAAAGGTAACGACGAACCTGAATGTTTAAAGCTATACTCAATGGTGTTTTCTACTCAAAGATGCACTTCATCGTTTCCTTTATATAATCTAGCCATATCTCGGAATCATTTGCGTTGCTGTTCTTTTTATTTAATCATTCGAACGCTGGGATATGCACCACATGCGTTATACATCTTCATCTCTGTTTCAATCAACTAGCATACGTTTAAACATAAGCTAGTCATTCCTGCTGATCCTACTTGTAATTAGCACTCTAGAAAAAAAGAAAAAAGCCAACGGAGTGCACTCCTTGCCTATGATCACCCAAATCAATATAAGGCAATGGCAATATTTCACCAAACTAATGGAGGGCTCTGTTCTACCAGGCACTAAGCAATGGACTCCTCGTTGATCCCCATGATCAGAACGCCATAGCAGATGCATTGCTAAAGCTTGTATCTGAGAAAAATCTTTGGCTCGAATGCCGAAAGAATGGCCTAAAGAATATCCACCGTTTTTCTTGGCCAGAGCACTGCCGTAACTACCTATCCCATGTTGAACACTGCCGAAATCGCCACCCCACCACCCGTCTTGAGATCATGCCAATTCCAGAAGAACCGATGAGTGATTCTCTACGGGATGTGGAAGACGTTTCTTTGAGATTCTCCACAGACGGAGACTTAAGGATCAATGGAGAGCTTGATGCAGCTACAAGACAGAAGGAACTCATTGAAGCCATAACCAGAATGGCTGCCTCCAATGGCCATCACGGTGGCAATTACTGCCCAGGTAGAAGGCAGTGGCTATTTGTAATAGCCATAGATTGTTATAACAGCACCGGGGATTGCACTGAAATGTTCCAGGCAATTATCAAGAGTGTTATGCAAACTACACAGTCCAGTTTTGGCTTGGGTCGGATAGGCTTTGTATTGTTAACCGGTTCAACTTTACAAGAGACCATAGAAGCATTGAAATGCTGCCAGGTAAATATAGAAGCCTTTGATGCATTGGTGTGTAAGAGTGGAAGTGAAATGTATTATCCATGGAGAGATATGGTAGCTGATGTGGATTATGAAGCTCACATAGAATATAGATGGCCGGGAGAGAATGTGAGGTCGATGACGACAAGGCTGGCCAGGATAGAAGATGGAGCTGAGGATGACATCGTGGAGTATGTTGGTGCATGCAGCTCTAGGTGCTACTCTTATAGTGTGAAACCAGCAGCAAAGGTGAGAAATTTCAGATGGGATGAAAATGTCTAATAAATAGAAGGTGGTACCTTATAAAGCATTTTCCGATCCCATAACATTTCTAACTATGATTCCAATTTATATAAATGGCAGACTCGAAAGATAGACGACCTCCGCCAGAAGCTGAGGATGAGAGGCTTTCGATGCAATCTTGTGTACACACATGCAGCATCGAGGTTAAATGTTGTACCTTTGTTTGCATCAAGAGTGCAGGCACTAAGGTCAGAACACTTCTCTTAAATATATAATGAATGACATAATGACATACAGACATACTCACAAGCAGCACCGTAATGCCCTTGCATGAAACATATACATTAATCCACGAAACCAAATCAGTTGAAATACCAGAATAAAATTTGAATAGGAAAAGTTTTCAATCATTCTTGTGTTACGCAGGTACCTTTCAGTTATATGGGGTATTGATCTATCCAAAGTGGTTGTGTTTGTGGGTGAAAGAGGGGATACAGATTATGAAGACCTGCTTGCTGGCCTCCACAAAACCCTTATTCTAAGAGGCTCTGTGGAGTATGGCAGTGAGAATCTTCTTCGCAGTGAAGACAGTTTTAAAAAAGAAGATGTAGTTCCACAAGATAGCCCCAACATCGCCTTTGTAGAGACTTATGGAGCCCATGATATCTCAGCAGCTCTAGTAGCTCTTGGAATCAAGTGAACAGACCTTCCATTCGTTTCTTGTTTTCTTTCTTCCTTCTTTCTTCTTTCTTCTTTTTTACTATTACCATTATTATTATTATTATTGTTGTTGTTGTTATTACTATCATTGTTAGGGTCTTTAAAGCAAATTATACGGTTAACTCAAAAGTGAGAATGTAAATATAGAAGAATACTGAGTCTCAATATCTTGTTAAAAATTTATATTTTATTGAAGATAATACAACTAAGCTTTTCAAAAACTTCGCCTTGAGCATACATGATCTTTGATATGATTCATAGAGTAACAAAATAGCCACTCGCAAACAAAAAGAAGTCCCCACAAAATGTTGAAATGCATTCTAGATGTGCCTTTGTGTGTGCAGTTCCTTGGCGATTTTGGGCAATGAAGTTTAGGTGTATAATATATAATCTTTTATAATCAAGAACTGGCAATTTAGGATAGGTGATGTGTGGGTACCAAATCATTTTTCTGTATTGAAGTATTGATATTGTTTCACTGCCCCTTGAGTGCGTATACCCTTTTTTCATTCACAAAAACAGTTTAAATCACCAACATATTTTTTTTAATAGCAAGATTATCTATGAAATTGGCCTTCAACGACTCTAATAGTTTCATCACATTATGTTCAAACGACTTGAAAGTATTGAATTCTTTAAATTTAAAGAATTATCTGTAGAGCGAGTACTGATGCTTTCTTTCTTAGTCTTCAAGTTCTCCAAGTTTCAAGTACTTATTTCACATTTTTTCATCCATGAATGTCCACACCCACCTCGTATTCCTCTCCGCAAGCACATTTAACAACATGGGAAATTCCCTGCAAAAACAGAGGCTTCCATAATGCAAGGAGATGATTTTACATGGAAAATACAAATTGTGTCGAAACTTGCTTAACATCGGGAAGGTAAAAAGAAAAATATTATTACTGTATTTACCTTCAGTTTTCCAATTTGGTCTAGCAGAGACTGCAAATATTCAGTTTCTCCTGCTTTATCTGATAGAAGGGCTGTGTGTTCCTCGTCCAGGGTCTTAATATCCATTGCTCTAAGTTCTGGCTGTATTCACCCACACATTAAGAGAATGCAATAGTTGCATAACATAGTATAAGAATATTTGAAGATATTATATCCAGTCTCGCTCACTGTCTAATCGGCTTGACTTGCAGAATCTCAATTTTTCATACAATTTTCTTTGGAACCCCCTATTGAGCATTCCACATACTCCAAATACAAGATAACTATATAAATTGTTACAAAATAAAACGATGCAAGTGGTGGCATCTTCATCGAGCCATTATTTAGGCATCAAATGGTCCATTCTTAAACACTTCTGCGTTACCATGTAACTAAAAGTGCATACATGCAGTCATATTTATTATTTGTGCTGGGTAAACGACTGACCTTAAATTCATTTGCCCTGCACCTCACTTGCTCAAGAAGCTGCATCATCTGAAATACAGAGGGATGCTTGTGCAAAGATTCAATATACCAAGATAAGCGAGCAGCTTTTAATTAGAAATGCTACCGAGGACTATCTTTACATGCTCGATATTAGTTACCATACTTGTGAAGTTATACAATCAGCATATGCACTATCCAAATTGATAAATCAATATACATCTCAATTTGGTTGACTAATAGCCAATAGGCATATAAAGATGTAACCTTGCCGTTCTCCATGACAAGGTTGGATTTCATTTGTGAAACTGCATTGAGGTTGGCTTTCGCAGAGTCTAGTTTCACCGCCAGGTTCATCTTTGCTTCACTCCCCTGTCACTCCAAAGATGAATTATGACCTTCCACCTCCAAAAGTATTAAGAGAAATGGAAGAGTTGTACCAGATTGTCCATAATGAAATCGCTATTAATGCTAGACTTCCCTGCAAGTGAAACCCAATAGAAGAGGAAGACGTGAACGCAATATTTAAGTAAAACAGTATTCTTCAGAAAATCGAACCTTGCTCAAAAACATATTCTCTCCCTCCATAAGAATGGGTTGGGGGTGGGATTGAGGTTTCAAGATCCACTAGATGTGTCTGAAACTTACCAATAGAAAAGAAAAACATTGTTGTAAAAAGGATATGGTGCTTCTTTTTAACTCTTCCTTGTTTCAGGAAAATCGACACTGTTGCATTTTCTTGGATGGATATACATGCAACATGTGAAAAGTTAACAGCTAACATTTTCAGAGTCTCAGATGGAAGAGATAAATTTCAACTAACAGATACAGTCCCTCATGGCCCTTAGACATTTAAGGAAAACTTCAAAGGCAACAAACACAAATTTTCTATTTGGCTGCATGTCCCCACAAACTGGAAGGGATTAGCTGAGATGTGCTATCTCAACTGCATAAAGAATTCCAAGAGCCATACCTTCAGTTTCACCTGTTTGCTCATCGACGCTTGTCTTGACCTGTATAAAATCTAATTAGCCGTATAAAATATAATTAGCAGTCAACACCATAATTTTCTATTAATAGGTCTTGAGAACTTGTAAAATACTTCGTGAAATCACAAGCAAAAATACAACTGAAGAAAGTAGGAAAAAAACTAAAAAGTGGCGTCTTTGACAAACAGCACTTCAACTAGTTTAGTTCATGCATGCGTGGTTGTGACTGCATGATTTAAATATCTCCAGACAAAATATAGTATACCAACACAAATACAGACACGGTAGAGAATCAACATTCACATTATAGTGTATTCAGGAGAGGACTTTGTAAATGGAACAACTTAAGTCTATGATACTGGGGAAATCAAGAATAGATTTCAGCAAATGCAGACTTCCGAGATTATGTCAGCTTGTGGTGGAACAACACATGTACCCAAACAAGCATGAGGCAGCTGATTTGTCGCCTAGAAGATGCCTGTTGAGTAGTACTTGTTGGGAATCTGGGCTTCCAAATTCCCCCCACCAGGATCTACTTTTAACAGAATAATAAGAAAAATAGAGCAATAAATACAACACAAGAATTTACGTGGAAAACTCCCAAACCAGGAGAAAAACCACCAGACCCAGAGAAGAAAATACACTATGTGAAAAATTGTTACAATCACACAATTTTTCTCCTCACCCCAACGACACCCACAAAACTTCTCCCACTAGTAAAACTTTAACTTTCACCTCTCTTCCTTTTACATACAAAAAGGACAATAGAGGAATTTTACTAAAGTCAGAAATTACTAGATAAGTTTCTAACTGGTGTAATTAACTAGGGAGGCTAGGCCTCTTTTTATAACCTCATGCCTTGCCCCATTTTCCAAATCCCACCGATGTGGGATTACAAAGGAGCAAAGTCAACAATCTCCACCTTGCGACTTTGACTGATCCCACAGTCACGCTCAATCGCAATGAGGATCTTCATAGCTTCCGCTATCATGCTTCACCATAAAAGCATAACCACTCAGAATAAACCAATTCCAAGCATTTCACTTCGGCCCATGTCAAAAATAACCTTGCTGAAAAAATTATGGTGCAACTCCCACGTTTGGCTTTCCTGGAAGTTCATCAGCCATCGACATGAATTTCCACCACACACCTTGCATCAATGCCAAACCAATGCTCGTGTGCAAACTTGTGGAATAACTAACATTAACACATCCTCTATCATGGCAACTTTGGGATTAGCGACATGCCATAAAGATGTACATGTCTCCTTTTAACAGACATCATCTTCTGTAAAGAGAGATATAATGTTAGTTTCATTGTCAGTATCTCCATTTACTGACTTGGAGCCTCTTGCCGAACCTGCTCCACCTCTTGGACAATTTCTTCTGACGTGCCCAGGTTGTCCACACACCCAGCAGACTACTTTCTTCTTCATGGAGTTCTTCCTCTTCCAATCACCAGCTGTCACCACTGCTAAGTTCTCAAGTGAACCATTACTTCCACCACTTAGCCTTCTTTCTTCAGAAAAAAGTTTACTGGTAACCTCTGAAAAAATTATTTTCTCCTTCCCATGTATCAAAATAGGCTTCATATGCTCATAGGAAGATGGAAGAGACCAGATCAGCCTCAAGGCTTGATCCTCATCATCAATTTTAACTCCAATAGATTCCAGCTCAGAGACAATGCCATTGAGAACACTTAAATGGTCTGAAATAGTCGTACCTTCACTCATCCGCAGTGTATGAAACTGCTCCTTCAGGTACACTCGATTCGAGACACCCTTCGTCTGATACAACTCTTCGAGCTTTTCCCAGAGTCCCTTTGCCGTGAATATTCCATGCACATTTACAAGAACATTCTTAGCCAGGCACAGACGAATTGCACTTGCTGCTCTCAAATCCAAATCCTCCCAATCTTCATCGCTCATTCCAGATCTGCTCTTTGTTTCACCAGTAGTGCTTGAACCGCTACTGACTTCAAGAATTGGTCTACTTTTCAACGCCTTGTGTAATCCTGATTGAATCAAGATATCCTTGACTTGCACTTGCCACAAGCCAAAATTGATTCTCCCATCAAATTTCTCCACATCAAATCTGATAGGATTTGAAACTCTACCTCCTGACATAACTTCGATGAATTTTACCGTAGAAATGAATAGTACCCACTAAGTAAGTTCCCAGGAAAGACTGATCTTTCCTAGACAGAACTTCAAGGTTCCCAGGAAAGATTGGAGGGTCACAACGGACACACTTAAAATTTCCAATCTCCTAGACAGAACCTCCTTAGACCGTACGTATTCATACTACCACACCAAAGCTCCACCCTGCAAAAAGAACCTAGTGGCTCTGATACCACTTGTTGGGAATCTGGGCTTCCAAATTCCCCCCACCAGGATCTACTTTTAACAGAATAATAAGAAAAATAGAGCAATAAATACAACACAAGAATTTACGTGGAAAACTCCCAAACCAGGAGAAAAACCACCAGACCCAGAGAAGAAAATACACTATGTGAAAAATTGTTACAATCACACAATTTTTCTCCTCACCCCAACGACACCCACAAAACTTCTCCCACTAGTAAAACTTTAACTTTCACCTCTCTTCCTTTTACATACAAAAAGGACAATAGAGGAATTTTACTAAAGTCAGAAATTACTAGATAAGTTTCTAACTGGTGTAATTAACTAGGGAGGCTAGGCCTCTTTTTATAACCTCATGCCTTGCCCCATTTTCCAAATCCCACCGATGTGGGATTACAAAGGAGCAAAGTCAACAGTACTATCTAGCTGAAGCTATCACAGCTATGCTGAATAAGAAACAGGAGAGGGAGCTGGGCTTGGAGGGGAGGGGGGTGTTGTCAAAACAGTTTGATCTAGACAAACGTACCAAACCATGTTCTCCCAACTCTCTGCAAATGTTGTGAGAATTGACATAATCCTACAAAAAATTTAAGGAGATCAACTACAAGTTGGAATTTGAACAAAGGGCATTAGATTTACAAGAAAGAGCTTCCGGAACCAGACCTGTTGTTCCTGTAATTTGCAACTGATGTCCTCCGCAACCTTGGTGTAGTAGATGCTGTTATTGTGAACAGATTGCATTGATAATGGTTGAACAATATCTCATGCACTACAATTGTCGCAGGTTTTTCTTTGAAGTACCTTTTCTCTGTAAGTTTTGCGGACAAGCTGGCTTTTTCTTGTTGAATAAGGTCCAACGTCTGTTTGTTACAGATCGTGGTTAAAACCAAGAGAGTGGCACAAAAAACCGTTTGTCAATTAACTATTCAGGCGAGTGACATACGTGCTTATTTCTTTATAAAAACAAAATTAGCCGCATGTGATACACTGATATCCCTTACATGCGATCCATTTCAACCTTTCAAGGCCAGGTATATGGTCATGGTAGAGTAGTTAAGGATCATGCTTCTCAATGGACTTATTTTTGTTTCACACCCCATTTTGGCCCTAAGTGTATGTTTGGAGTCGCAATGGAAAATATTATTTTTAACTTAAAATTTATGGTTTAAAATTTAACATAATAAACTTTACTATTAAAAAATTATTTACTGTTTGAGATTCATATGTCTAAAGTGCTTTTAGAGTTAATTACGGTAATATTTTAAAAATATATAGTTATCTATAGAAATTTTTTAATAAAAATTTTAATTTGATATATTTTGAAAAAGTTGATTTTTAATTTTTTTTAGCTGACTAAAACACCTTTTATAAAATTACTAAACATGCAATTTTTTCTTTAAAAATCTTTTTAACTGTTTAAAAATATTTTCTAAATCTTAAAACGCAACTCTAAGCAGAGAAGTAATACAGTAACGCTATGAAACATGCTTCGCACAGGCTTGAACAGTATTTTCATTATTTAGACGAGGATATAAGGCAGAACTAGAATTTAATATTTGGAAAAATGATCGATAAAGTGAATAATATATGTAAATATAAATCATATATATTTTTTATACGTGACTATATATAAAAATAATAATCATATATTATAAAATTATATTTACAATAATCTCACAATTATATAAATTAGAATAAGATAAATAAATATAATCAATTAATTTTGACAATTATAAAAATTTATAATCAATTTAAAGTGACAAATGAGCAAGTTAATTATTAAAAAATATCTCATAATTCATAAATGTCATGACCAACAAAAGAAGTGAAATTAGCCAATCTGAAATTCACAAATCCAAACATCAACACAAAACAATTAAATAAAACTTTAAAAAAATAAAACATCAAAAAAAAAAAAATTGGGAGTTTAGTCTATTTGTTTAGTAAAAATTTGGTAAAATTTGTTGGGAGGACAATTTTATTTTATTTTATTTTATAATCTAATGGAGCAATTTTAATTATATATATAAATAATTACATATATTTATATACCGCCCCCCCTACGTATAACGTATGCCCCTGCGAGGATCCGTCTATGACTCTATATAGACCCCTTGCAGCTAGCATAATTCTTTGTTTATATAAAAGGATAATGTTAGGGTGAGTACCCAATGTGCACACTAGTATAAATGAGTTTTTTTTTATTATTTGTTTAATCATTTTTTAAATATTCTTAACTATTAAGGTAAAGATTAAAAAAAATAAAAATTTATTAATAATCGTTTCTTAACTATTAAGAAAAAATGTAAAATATATATATATGAGTAAGTATATTTAGGAGATTATACTTGATAATTATACTACCATTTTTTATATAGATGCGAAAGAATTGTCCCTCTCCTCAAAAATAAAATAATATAAATAATAATAATAAAAGACGACATGATTTAAAACAAAAATCATCTAGAGAGGCTTGAACCTTCTTCGTGCAGTCTGTATAATTAACAGCTAAACACAACTTCAGTCACTAAAATCTTCCGCGTCACTTTCTTTCACCATTCATATCAAAACAAACAAATCCCTTCAAAAAAAAAAACAGATCCCAAAATATCTACAATCTCGTACTATAAGGAATACGCCGAAGCAAATCTGGAATAATGCCTTTCGAGTTGCGAAGTAGAATGTTACAATTGCGTAATAATATCCGGTTAAAAGCAACTTTTATTACGAACTTACGAAGTAGCATTTTACAATTGTGTAATTATTATAATGACCTTAAAAGATTACAATTGGGACGCACAAAAGGGACGGCATCCCAAGAATGCAAAGCATCGCATGTTTCGGGAATGGAGGAAAATACTTCGATGCAAAATAATTGGTCCCTCTCTCTCTTAGTATTTTTAAATAAATTTTCCTCTTCCAAATATTAATTACTTTTTTGCAAATGTTTCTAGTTTCTACTTTTTTTGTGTAACACATGGCTCACTAACTGGTTTCAACGACGGGCTTGAACAATCAAGTGCGCACACATGGATAAAAACAGACCCACGAGGGAGAGGACGTACTACCTGTGGAAATGTTGATGAATCAGACTCCAAAGAGGCAATCCTTCTCTTTTTTTCTAATATCTGTAAGCATATCTGACCCTTCGTTTTTCTCATTTCCTCGGCATCTTCTTTTAGTTTCTTTGTCTCAGATTTTGCTGCAAAATAATAACCAGCGCACGAACGTCGCCGAACGAGGATTCTAATTATTAGATGGTAAATAAAGAGGCGCATTTCATATGCTTTCGATTCCAGAAAATAAATTTACTTATCCGACGATCTGAAAAAGGATATTTGATAAGATACAATAACGCCAATATTAACAATAATAATCATACATGCGTCAACAAAAAAAAAAACAATGATAATCATACAAAAAGCACTAGTAATTTTAAAAGACAAAAAACAATAGTACTAATTCCAAACGCCTCCGTCCATAACCAAGGCTTCAAGACCTAAACATTTGGAAATATGGAAGAAAAATGGGAAAAAAAAAAGAGGAGTAACAGGCGGCACAGAAATAAACGAAGGCCTTTACTATAACCTAAGAAATTTAACCTTTGTGTACAACTTAGATAATGCAACCAAACGGAGCACCACTGGAAATCTTATTTTTAAACTTCAAAAGACTTATAATAATAGTTGCTTCCAAATTTCTATTAATAATTAATTCATTTAACCAGAGAAAGTGTTACAAAATGAACAGCCTAATATGCACTACAAGCTTTTTTTCAGGAAAAAAAAAACATCAAGAAAACATACGCATATAATATAATTACATAAACGCACAAATGCATTCCTGCACACGTGCATACAAGTAGGAAAGTAACGAGAAGAAGAAGAAGAAGAAATTAAGCAGACTGACCAGAATTAAGATCGTTTTCCATGGTTTGAATGGTGGTAAACTGCATTTGCTCTTCGACTGAAATCTTCGCCGCTTGATCCTCCACATCTATTAGTATTCATTCAAATTAATGTTACAAATCGATGTTATTCTCTAATTTTCTTAAATATTTCTTGACTTTAAAAGAATAAATTAGAGAGGGAGGGGTACCGTTCATCTGAGACCGCAAGGTTTTCATGTACTGCAAGTACTCGTCCATCTTCGAGTTCCTGCGGATTCAGAGAGAAATGAGAGTCAAATTAAAATTCGTTTACACCAAATTTGGCTTTTATAGAGAGGGAAACACAAAGATTAATCTAATCAATCGAATCAACCTTACGGTTGCTCCTCCCAGTAAGGCAGAGAGATATCTAGAGCGTGCGCGAGCGTGAGTTTCTCAACCGTTCTTGTCTTTGCGAAATGAATGAATTAAATAGAGCGAGCAGACTTTGGAGGGAAAAAGCCTCGATTTTTTGTGCTTAACTTATGCGCAATCTTATTTACCAAAAAAAAAAAAAAACACTTACGCCAATACAGCATACATCATATAATTTTTTTAATTTTTTTTCTAAATTTATTGTTTTTAAATTAATTAAATTTTCTATTTATTATTTATCTACTAAATATTTTTATAAAAAAAAATCAAAAACCATATAGTGTTTGATGTATAAGAATTTTTCACCCTTTTAAAAAGGAAATACTCTAGTATTACATAAAAATAATTTCACCAATGCTACTCATAATCTCACATGACATATTTTAAATATTTTGATCTTAATTTTAATTATTTTTTATTTTATTTTATCTGTATTAAATTAATTAAATTGTTTTACTTATCATCTATACACTACATTTTTATTATAAAAAAATACCCATAAAAAATTATAAATAAAATAAATAAAACTATATAAATTAAGAGTGGTGTGTATTGTGTGAGAATCATAAATAGGAGAATTATTCATTTCATGTACTAATACATTAGAATGTAGTTCATCATATTATAAAATAAATTTAATAGACTACATAAACCTGTGAGTCTTAGAAGATCTGAAACAATAAAGAATCCTCCCTCATATCTGCACCAATTTTATTGTGGTAACATGATCAAATCTGCTTCAACATCTCAACCAACCTTCAGCTGTTGTTTTCCTTCTATTAATAAGCCTTATTCTCTTGTCAATTTTTTATTTTATAGTCACCATGTACCAGTATATAATAGCATATATCTATTTTATATAATCCAATAAATACCGAGTGAGTTGTCGAACAAATTAATTTATTTAAACACTAACTACAAATATCATTTCTCCTTTATTAATGCACCCTTACTTAAAAAATTACATTGACGATGGATCTAATGTAATTTAGACTAACCTTGTTTTATTACTTTTACTGAAGAACAAAAGAGATATATCTAGACTCAGCATGTCACGTCATGATGAATTATATTTTGAGAAACTCTACTCTCACAAACGGGATTCTCGATCGACTGTGGGGTAAAAAATATATATATATATATATATATAGATTAAGAATGTATATTTTATAATATTGTAATTTTTTTATTTTTTTAATATTTAAAAATGATAAAAAAAAATCATTTAAAATAAATTTTAAAAAATAACTAGACGGGATGTTATTCGGAATCCACCAATTGTGAGCATAGAAGCAGGGTTCTTATATTTTTGCCACTTTCGACAAGCGCCCTTTTTTTAATCTTTTAGAGTGTTTATGTTGGCAACAGTTACAGTAAACCTCATGTAGATTAAAATAAATAAAGAGAACAAATTAGAACTCTGCCCTTGAAAGTTGAATTAATAAACAGGGGGAGGTTGAACTTTGACGTCGTAGGCATGGGCGTCGCCCCTCATATGTTTTCTTATACGCGTGAATCAGTTGGGCCCCTCGCCCAGACGTAATTGCATGCGCTGCAAGTTTTTGCACATAGAAAACAATCAAAACATGTTGGACGTACGGAGCACGGAGTACCTTTCCTAACTTACAAATGTGAAAAGCAGATGCTATTATATATTATATGTTTAATTCCTTACATGCTACGCTCACATTAGGAGCAATGCTAAGATTGGTTATTGAGATATTATGCCAAGGTTGATTGTAGAAGACGGACAGTGGTGTTTAACCTACCTACTAAAGAAAAGCTCTATTATATATGAGATATTATAAGATTGAATCCATTAGTAGTAACGATCGGATGAGTTAGTAAGATCTTATTAATTAGGGATACCACTTACTTTGTGATGGTCACCAATGTAGCAGAAGAATCTAAGGGAGTCTAATAAATTGTAGTGATTAAAGATTTTCTGAGAGTATCTGTTGTGGATTTGCCTAAATTATCCATTATTTGAGAAATTGAGTTCAAGATCGAGCTTGAGCCAGGTACGACTCCAGTACACATAGCGCCTTATCATATGGCCCCGACTAAATTGTAAGAGCTGAAAGTCCAGATAAAGGAATTACTAGAGAATGGTTTTTT
Source organism: Platycarya longipes (assembly GCA_036559045.1). Taxonomy (NCBI): domain Eukaryota; kingdom Viridiplantae; phylum Streptophyta; class Magnoliopsida; order Fagales; family Juglandaceae; genus Platycarya; species Platycarya longipes. Next base: position 52,133,228 of record CM071791.1, read on the forward strand.
CGAACTAGCTTATTACCGTAAGAAGCTCCAATTTTGTTTGTGAAAAAAAAAGATGATACACTTTAGATGTGCATCGATTATTGAGAGTGGAATAAAGTAACTCTCAAGAACAAGTACCCGTTTCCAAGAATCGATGATTTGTTGGGTCAACTATAAGGAGCATCAATATTCTTGAAAATTGATTCGAGATTGGGATACCATCAGCTTAGAATTTGAGATCGGGAAGTGCCTAAGACTGCTTTTTGATATTGCGATACCTTCATCTTGTTATGGACATTTTAAGTTCTTGATTATTATGCCTTTTGGACTAACAAACGCTCCAACAGCATTTATGGACTTAATGAATCAAATTTTCTGGCAGTATTTAGATAGTTTGTGGTAGTATTTATAAATGATATATTGATTTACTCACGAGATGACAAGGAGCATAAGAAGCATTTAAGGATTGTGTTGGAAACTTTGTAAAAACATCATCTCTATGCCAAGTTTAGTAAATGTGAGTTTTGGTTTTGTAAAGTGAGATTTTTGGGACATGTTAAGTTAAGTGCAGGAGTATCAATTGACCCTGCTAAGATTAAAATAGCAACAGAATGGCAAAAGCCCATGAATGCTCATGAGATACGTTGATTTCTAGGATTTGTAGGATATTATCAAATATTTATCGAAGGTTTTTCCAAACTTTCTAACCCTTTGACAATACTCACAAAGAAGAATGCTAAGTATGTCTGAACTAAGGAATGCAAGAAGAGTTTTCAAAAACTAAAGAAGATATCAACATCAGCACTTGTGTTAGCATTACCAGAACCTCATAAGCCATATGTGATCTATAGTGATGCATCTAAGACGGGATTAGGATGTGTTTTGATACAAGAATGAAGGCTCATTGCGTATGTTTCATGACAACTCAAAGACTATTAATAGAACTACCATACTCATGATTTAGAATTGGCCGCTGTAATTTTTGCCTTAAAGATATGGAGGCATTACTTGTATGGTGAACATATCTCTATCTATTGGTTGAATGCTAAAATTCAATAATATTCAAGTCTAATTGTATTTATGTATAATGCAATTTAACAAACATTCTTGTTTTGAACTTCATTATATCATTACTAGTGGGACGAATATTATTTTAAGAAAAGTACATTATTATAATGCACCTTGAAACAATTTCTTCTATCACCATTTTTCGTCTTTTGCAGCCCCCTTTGTACCAACATACAATGCATTAAGAAAGCAGAACATCCATTAAGCAATGTGCATACAGATAGTTGTAATAATTGTTAGAAAGAAACAAAGCACATGAATTGGATGCACCAACTACATTTTTTTTTTACGGCCAGAACCTTCGAGCCACTCCAAATTGCCCCTCTATAAACCAGCCCAAAGCCTCTTTTATTGATGATCACTTCGTTGAAATGTTCTATATAGCCAAACACGATTTTTGTGCAATGCAATTCCAATAATTGCCAAGATAATGCATGCAAATGAAAGCAATGAAATGCCAATAATTAGAGCTAGATTCTTCGTTGTGCCGCCACAGGGACCCCTAGGTTTACACTTGTCTTTCGAATTAGACCGCCATGTGACATCCCAATCACCATTCTGATCCATGTTGTGTGAGTATTGACACAAGATCCCATTAGGATCAATTCTGATCAAACGATAGATTACACCTTTTGTTGTATCTTCCGTTGTAATATTCAGTATTGATACGCCGGTAGTCTCATTGAGCAAATAGAGGCGACCATCAACATCAAAATTTAGTGTCACATTACTTTTTTCTATACTAACTACCCCAACATCCCAGCAACCACAACCTTCTGAGTTTTCGGTTCCAACCGGGTATATCACCAGATATCCATCTTGTTGCATTAGGAGACGAAACTTGCCCTCTGATTGGTCGGTGTCCGAATGACTAGAAATCAACTCTAGCGAGTCATCCTTTGTACTTGTGAGTTTCTGACCTGGTAATAAGGTGTCGGTTGGTCTGTCGAAACTTTCCCATATTGTAGTGTTATCTGATTTATAGAGAACGAAGTTCCCCGAATCCAGCATCGATGCCGCATTTGCACCTTCTATGTTATCAGTGATTTTCATGATCTCCCTGCCTTGTGCCGTCTGCAGAACCAGGTGTCCATCGCTTGTGAAGACCAACTTAACATCACTAGAAACTGGAGGATTGTTTCTGTTGGCTGTCCAGACCACAGTCTCATTTAGAATCCCGACAATAAAAATGCCGACAGCATAGCCGCTGCCCTGCTTATAGAACCCAAAGGCATATAAACCGGAAGGTGATAGCCATGAAGAGTTGGTGCCCGTAGGTGATAGCCATGAAGAGTTGGTGTCTGGCTTGAGAAAGGATCGCTCAGCTTGTTGAGCTTCTGCAATGGAAATTACTGAGAAGAGAAGAAGAAGAGGCCAGATGGTTGCCATCGTCATGGAATTGTTCTCTTTGCCTTCTTTTTTTTTCCCTAATCTGGATCTGAATTCAATTGGAAAAGTCAAAGAATGTATGCAGCACACAAGGATTGCATGAGAGGTGAATGTTTTGGAAAACCAAATGTTTGGTTGAGTTGTTGATCTACTTTTGTTTCTTGTTTTCCATTGCATAAGAACCACATGTTTCTATAACCCTATCATTCTTGATGACATGTAAAGAAGTTTTCTTCAATTTTCAACATAAATATGTTTAAAACCCCCAAAATAATATTTCATCTCACGGAAAAATATCTTCTAACACTTGGTAGACTGGCTAACACACTCACAATAATTTTATTTTTTTTCCAAAGAAAAAACTAAAATCATACAAAAACCTTAAAAGTACCCTTTAAAATTTTTCTTTGTAGATATCTTGTTAATGAATCCTACTGATTTTACAAACAAAAACCCTAAATACATCTCAAATCTATGTTTTATTTTTGAAAAAATGCTCTGAGATGGGAACTGGATGAGAACAAGGAAAGGTGTCTTCCGTCCATACATTTCGGAATAAGTTCGGTGTTAGGGAGAAAAAAAACCCCAAAGAGATGTTTTTGTGTGATAATGTGATTGTGATCTACTGCTGTGAGTTTGAGTAAGTTTTGTTTATATTGTGAGCATTTTTTTCAAAAGGCCAAGTTAACCAGTGTCACCATTCCTTTCATTAAAAGTATGTATCTATCATATGCTTAAAAGATATATAATGATTTTTTGAATAAGTTTCAACCCATTTTAAATAATTTTGTTCTTTAAAAAAGATGCATGTCAAAATTGTTTATTGTTGTTAATGAGATTTCAGGTCATGACCTATTTTTTTAGTTTATTTCTAGAAGAATTAAGTCGATAATGAGAGTGAATTCGAACCCAAATATTATGCAATTATGCTCTTTATAATATACATCAAAGCACATAGAAGTAAACTTTTATCTCTATTTTTTAAAATATACAAAAGGACAATTCTATGGGGCCCCAGCGTTGAGGCCCCTTTGCATCCCCGTAATATAAAATTTTTTTACACTTTTTTGCATTTCATTTTTTTTTACAAAATCAATAAACAGAATATTTGGAGATAAAATATATGTGATTTTTTTTATTTTTTTTCTATTTTAAAATTCCCATGGAGGCACAAAGGGATCCCAATGCCGAAACCCCATATATATACTCTATATAAAATATCCATCAGGCCATTTAAATTTGAAGCTCCTAAGGAAAAAGAAAAAAGAAAATCAATTATCATATAGCCACTATACATTTGAATTTCTTTTTTCCCATATAACCAACAAATACAAAACTAAACAATTTTCAAAACTATTCATAGATGTGGTGTTGTATTTTATTTGGAAAATACTATGTACCCCCACAAATGTACCCCGATCCCCACCCCAATTTCAATTTTATTTTTTTGTTTTTTTTTAGATGATTTTTAAATAAGTGTTTTAAATAATGTTGTGATTTTTTTTAAATGTTTAAATATGTTTAAAAAAATCATGTAAAAAAATATATTTATTTTACATGATTTTTTTAACATTTTATAATATTTTTAAAAGATATAAAAAAATCATAATATTATTTAAAAATACTTACTTAAAAATCATTTAAAAAAACTAAAAAAAAATTTGAAATCGAGATGGGAATCGAAATACATTTGTGGGGATATGTAGCATCTTCCATTTAATTTGTAGGAGACGTATAAGGCCCTATTTAAAATAAGAAAAAATCTTTAGAGTATCCACTATCAAGAGCATTCATTGCACTCACAAATAATGTTCAGGAGAAATTTACTAATTTATCCTTAAACATTATTCATAAGTGTGATGGATATTCTCAAATAGTAGATGCTCTTCTACATTGCTCTTAAAATAAATGAATGAAGAGAGAGCAACACAATTTTTTAGTAACACAACATAAATAAATAAATAAAAATCCACCGTATCTGAGTGAAAAGATCGGGAGAGGAAGAAAATAAAATGAAAATTACCAAACAAAAAAAAATGGAATCTAAAGGGCAAAAAATCTGCAGTAACTGGGATTCCTCTTCCTTCGCGCTGGAAAAAGCTTTACTAGACTCTCAGCAATCACTCGAGATTGGGTGCAGGTGGGTTCAGATTGTGTGTTGGGGAAGTGCTTATGTGGCAGGTAGGGATTGGTTGGCTGCAAAATGAGAATTTGAAGACAACCGGACTGAAGTTTTACTCTTTTTTAAAAGTCCAAGTTAACAAGTATCATCCGACTCACCAATCCTCTCATTTAAAAAATATGTACTTACCATATAATGCTTAAAAGATACCTAATAAATTTTTGAATAAGTTCCAATCTATTTACTCTTTTTTAAAAGATACCTAATAAAGAACTTTGTTCTTTACAAAGATTGTATGTCAAAACTGTTTTTTATCGTTAATGAGATTTCAGGTCATGACCTGATCTTTTGAGTTTATTTCTAGAAGAATTACGTCGATAAAGAGAGCGAATTTGAACCCAAATATTATGTAGTTGTGCTCTTTATAATACAAATCAAAGCTCATATAACAATATTTTTATCTACAATTCTCAAAACATATAAAATATCCATCAGGCCAATTAAAATTTTGAAGCTCCTTCAGGAAAAAGAAAAAGAAAAAGAAAATCAATTATCATATAACTACTATACATTTGAATAACTTTTTTTCCATGTAACCAACAAGTACAAAATCAACCAATATTAACAGCTAAGTACACAAAATTCAAGCGAACACACCCAATTATATAATTAAATTAAATTCTAAGTAATTAAGAGCTATTCATAGATGTGATGTTGTATTTTGTTTTGTATGAGACGTATAAAACTAAGGGCATACAAAAATATAAAAAATAAAATAGCAACTCAATTTTTCAGAAAACTTACAAAGTGGAAGTTGATGATCCGTCTCTTCTTTTTTAGAAATTTGTATGAGAGAGATTTGAGGATGGAAGACAACAAGAACCAAACATTGAGTTTATAGGTGATTTGGTGCCCGTGGAGGAAACAGTGTGAACGCGCCAAAAAATTAAACCACTGCAGCAGTACAGTCTGGTCGCATTTAATGCGTTTCCATTAAAAAAAATTAAATTAAATTAAAATTAAAAATTCTGATTCATTTTTAATTTTTATTATAATTATAAATAAATTTTGAAATAAAAAATTGTAAATTTAAAAAATAATTAAAAAGTGATTTTTATCAATTATTTTTAAATATGTTAAAAATAATAATTCTTTTTATTATAAAATACAAATAAAATTATTATTTCACTATTATTAATATTCAAATCAATCTAAAATCAATACTCAATATATTTTATATATCCAAACAACTCAAATTATTCTAAATGAGACTTACAAATTTTTTTTTTAATTTCTTCTCCAACTATTTATCGGTATTTTCAAAATTTTTTAAAACTTCTCAACATCCAAACATAATTAATAGAAGAGATAATTTAGAAATCGGTCCCGCTAATAATCTTCAAAAAACAGCCTTCGAATCATATGGCGACTCGTAACAAATTTATTAACTTCAGTTTCATCTGCATTTCACCCAATCAGAGACACCCACACGAAATACCTTTCCCGTTTCGAAAAACCCCCTCTAGTTTTCGTCCAAACTTCGGAACCCTCCTTGGGTTGCAGTGAGCATTGATTTTTCGACGGTTCTTGTGGGCTCAATCATTTGGTGGTTGTCGCGTTATTTTGGGTGTTGTGAACATTGTTGTGAGTTTATAGTTTTTGATTTTTCTTTTCTTGTTAGTGTGTTTATTGTATTTTTACATACATCTTAATATCTTATTATGAATTGTAGGCTGTTTTTCCTCTATCATCAGTCGGACCGTTCTGCAGCCGCACCCAAATATAAACTCGCAACAGAAGTTAATAGTTTAAAAGTCATTGACGAGCTCATCGAGCATGTTTCTTCAAATAAAATATACATCTTAGAATATTTGATTTTTTTTATTTACATAATTTTTTAACATCTCAAAATATTTTTTAAAAATATAAAAAAAATACAATATTATTTTAAAACACTTATCTGAAAATAATATAAAATTAAAAATTAAAAAAAAAAAAACATGTCTCAAAATTGGGAAAAGTAAAAATTCTTAATATTTTTCTAATCAAATATAAATTTTCTTTGTGGAACAAAGCGTGTTGAAGAATATTAGAGTTTGAAATTGTTGAAAAAGTCTTAATTCTAAAAGGAAGATTATAGGATAATAATGATAGTCTTATTTCCAATTATCTGCGCCATCAGAGGAGAAAAATTAGTATTCAATTTCATTGTCAAAGGAAAAAGGACTTTCAAAAAGCCTAGGGTCTTTTTATTAAAAATTAATTTTTGATTAATGATAATCCAATACTTTTGCATTTAAATTTAATTTCTAACTTAAATAAAATAACATAATCCCATAAATACAATAATAAAAAATACAATAACATAGTTTCATAAATTCAATAACATAGTCCCATAAACACATAACTTAGTCTCATCATGTTTCTTTTTTAACTTTGTTTTCTTCTATATTCCAGGCACATGAATTTTAATTAAATCAAAAAAATATTTTTATTTTTATTTTTATTACATACAGTAGGATTATATGTGAATTTATTGTTTTAATTTTGTTTCTTTCATATTAATGATTAATGTAAATAATATTTTCTTAACCATTCAACTTGTTTGTTAAAAAATTATATTATATAAGACTATATTGATTAACATATTATGTAATTTATTAAATAGATAGACATATCTAAATTGTGAATAAAATATATTTTCTTATTTTATGGTAATTATATTATATATTAATAAAATAATTTTTATTTCAGTACAGGTAATGTTATTAATAACAACATTAACATTGTGACATAAAGTTAAAATAGAGAAATATTCTTAAAATTATTATTTAAAAAAAACATGTAATAAGAAAAAACAGATTAATAAATATGATTATGAAATATATGTATATATGTGATCTACCTTCGTATCAGAATGGATTCATGTTAAGGAATGGATTTAAAGCTTAGATTATTTACTGTATTATTTGAATTTTTTTCATCAGATTTTATGCTATGTGTTGAACGGAAAATACATGTTATAATAAATGTTATGACGTTTTCATCAGCCTATCAGGAGTTTAGGCATATTCTCAAGATAAATGCTCGTGTATATTATAATATATATATATATAAATAATTCTTTTTGGAATGAAATTAACAAGTATCATAAAATTATAAGAGATATTTATTTATGAGACCATATTATTTTATGTTATTGTATTTATAAAATTTTGTTATTATATTTAAGAGACTGTTATTTTATGTTGATTTATGGGACCGGTGCGGTTTTGTTTTTTGATTTGTTTTTTTTTTTTTTTAACTTCAACTTCTATTTTGTTGTTCCTTTAAATTAATTCTTAATAAAAACAATTTTTTTAAAAGAAGAAGAGACCACCTAAATTGTTCCAGCCGGCCAGAGTCCCCCCTCTTTCATTTGTTCGAGTCCTTTTATAGCCAAGTAAACTATTTGGGCAGTCAGATATTTTACTTTAGCCGTATGTGCGTATCACTTCCTTGCTTTGTTCCTATCTCTTTCTTTATTTTCCTGACAGCCCCCATCACCCCTAGTCAAATCTTGTCTACTTTTGTACTGTTGAGATGCTATAGATATTTCTAATCCCTTTCAGTACCCCGCGAATTCTTATCAAAGATACTTTGATGGGAATTTTGTGTTTGTAGTTTTGTATCCTGAATCCCAAGAAAATACTGATTGTGTCAAATGTTGCTGTGGAGCTAGGTTAAGGGGAGACCTTAGTAATCTTCGCGTGGGTGCATTTTTTGTAGGTTGTGGATGGTCATACAACCTGCAAGCCTTCGAAAGGGTTGTGGTTGATCTGACAACCCTGCGAGTCTTTTAAGAGGGATGTTGCTGTGAGGAGGGCGCAAAGCCTATTCCGTCATAGTATAAGACTCGTCTGGTGGTGTCATCGCGTGAGACCCAGCGGGAGTGCATCGCCTAGGACTCCGCAGGAGGTGTCATCGCATGAGACCCGGCTGGAGTGCATCACCTAAGACTCCGCGGGAAATGTCATCACGTGAGACCCGGCGGGAGTGCATCGCCTAGGACTCTGCGGGAAATGTCATCGCGTGAGAGCTGGCGGGAGTGCATCGCCTAGGACTCCACGGAAAATGTCATCGCGTAAGACCTGGCGGGAGATGTCATCGCGTGAGACCCGGCGGGAGTGCATGCCTAGGACTCCGCGAGAAATGTCATCGCTTGAGACCTGGTGGGAATGCATCGCCTAAGACTTTGTGGGATTTTGTCACTTCGCGTGGGTGGATAGACCGACCCCGCGAGATTTTGTTACTTCGCGTAGGTGGGCAGACCGACCCCGCGAGATTCTGTTACTTCGCGTAGGTGGGCAGACCGACCCCGCGGGAGGTGATAACGCGTTGACGTCCCATGCTGCAGGCAATAACTTTATCAGTACAAAGATAAATTCACATATTGTAAGAGAGACAAACTGATATATTTTTGTCCGTGAAAAGAAGTTTTCGAGTGTCGAATGTGGAGTGATGAATTTCTGAACGTCGACCCCCGAGCGAGGAGCTGTAAGATCCTAAGCATTAACTCCCGAGTGTCGTGTTCCGAGTCTCGAGGCATGGGTGGTGGTTGCCTGATTCCTGCAAAAAGGTGAGGAAGATAGCTCTTATAGAGCATGAATATTTCGAGCTTGTGAGTTTTCCATGAGTGAGGTGAGAGGCGTGTGAGCCTGTGTGACGACTTGGTGAGCCGTGCACGTGAGAAGTTGTGATCGAACAGGTGTCCTAGGTACGGGATGTGTTATCATGAGAGTACAATGGTCTTGTTACCGTGCACCCGTATAGTCCCTATGTTCACATGCACTTCGTGAAGTGAAGCCTCAAGACAAAAATTCAAGTGTGATGTGGCGAGAGTCTTGTGAGCAGAATGCTATAAAGGAGAATGTTCCTCTAGAGGTATACTTTGTAAATGTTTCGAAAGGTGTAAAGGTTTGTGTCTGGAGTTGAGTATGAGTGAATTCAGAGATGTTCCTAAGTGGTGATTACTGAGCTCCTGTAAGGAAGTCCAAGCTCACGGAAGTGTGCTCAAAGCACAAACGAAGTTGCGAGCTCGAGGAGTGGGCAATACCCCGCAAGTTTGAGCGGCTCAAATTTATAAACTTTGAGCGGAGGTGGGGGTTTCCAAGTGGCATGGTAATGGCATTTTATTTCTGAGTGGTGATCTAAGATTAGGCTAATCGCGATCGGGCTAGTGTGAATTTGAACATGCATGGGTGATGTGAGTTTTGAGTAGTCGAGGGTATGCGAGAAAAATAGTACCCGGGCTAGTAAACCCTAATCTGGTCGAGAGAGTAATCTTGAGTCGGTGGAGTGGTGTTTTATTTTTCGAGCGACACTCCTGAGTAGTATCCAAACTACTTGATGCTCGTTCCACAGAGATTCCCGAGTATATGGGGCTTGGGAGAATTGAGCGATATTCCCGTGTGCTGTGAGCGTGTTCCTGTGCGATGGTGTAACCGACCGTGTAAGAAATCCCGAGCGATGTATGTGTCTAGTTGTGTGGTGGCCTGTGGAAGACAACTGAGCCAGTGAAATTTTGAGTGAAGTGATGTCTGGGCTAGTGACCCTGAGCTGGCTAAGGGTGCAACTTCGAGTAGGTTTCCCGTGCATGATGGAGCCTTTGTTGTATAGGGAGTATGAATGCAGTAAGTTGGGGTTCGTGTGAAATGTCCTGAAAGAGAGGGAGGGAATCCGACCGCGTTTTAGTAAAGGGAATCTGATCGTATTGTGGTAAGAGAAGTTCCCGAGTTTGAGCTTTCCGAGCTGGTGTCTCGGATTGAAGGAGTCTGTGTGACAAATCTGGGAGGGAGGGAAGGAGCTTAATGGATTTTCGAGCTGGTAGAGCTCGGACCGAAGAACCTGGAGTCAGTGGAGCTCGTTTCGAGGGCGTCCCAGTTTGACGAATACCGAACTGGTGGCATCCCCGAGCTGAGGGAGATCCGAGCAAGAGACCAGGTCCAGTGGGCGGCTGGGCTAGTTGGCGTGAGGTGTCCGTGTGTGAGAGGTGGCCCGACCGAGTTGAAGGTGTCCGAGAGGTGAAGGGTCCAGAGTGGGCTGAAGGCATCCAAGGTGTGAAGGGTCCCGAGCGGGTGGTGCTAGTGAACCCGAGCTAGCTGAAGGTGTCGACCAGAGGGGCTCGGCTTGGAGGTCATGTCCGAGTTGTGATGGTGTCCGTTTATGGTTCCCAAGTAAGGGAGGCTCGGACTGGAGGTGTCCGAGCTGGGATGGCGAGCTGAGCCCGAGTCGCGACCATCATGTACAGACTGATTCCGGGCATAGTGGGTGACAGCCCTGGAGGTTTTTGGCGCGCCGGCCACCCTCCGGCGAATCCAGACAGAGCCAGTGGGCCAGCCATGTCTCAACGGCGTTGGGCGCGAAAGTGGCCGTGTGTAAGGGTGCCGAGCCACCTAGTTTATTTCCGACAAGATGGCCGGTTGGCCCCAAGCTCGCCGGAAACAGAAACTGCCGGCGGTCAGGGTAGCGACTGCCGACAGGCCATCGGGGCTCACGGCTTGACCGCAGGTGATCCAGCTGAGCTCACGGCTACCGCCGTGAGCTTCAGGGCTCATCACGCTTTGTCTCCTAGGACCGAACATGCATGCAGTACTGTGCACGCATGCACAGTACGTACATGCATGCACTGTATACCACATCATTGTGCACGTTTAAGTGCACAGTGTTTTAGACTATAGATATATCGACCCAACGTATACACGTGTTCGTGTTTCTTGTGGATATCTCGCGTCAGAAAGATAAATGAATAGATGTTTGAGCTCGAAATCGATCGAGCTGGTATCAGCGTCTTTCCGATCGTATTAGTGATAAAAGTAATAAAATATAAAAATAAGAATAAAATGGTTGAGTATACTTATCTGGAAAAATTTTTTGTTGAGTCGGTCGGTCGGATTCTTTTATTCAGTAGGTTAGAAAGTCATCATTTTCTCACTACCGATTCTCGCCATCCCACTGACGGCGCCACTGTTAAGGTCATAAAAATCGGCCAACGAGTCGGAGTGAGAGAAAGAATTATTTCCAACCCACTGGTGCGAGTTGGGCTTCCTTTGAGGTCGTTTGGGGCTCCCGGTGAGATCCCGACGTGACTGTACGTACATAATAACATATGAAATAAGAGAGATGGACGCACAATTTTAAGTGGTTCGGCGAATGCCTACGTCCACGAGTATTTGGAAATGAGAATCCACTATAATAGAAATTTTTACAGTCTCTCATAGCTCACTGTACAGGAAAAAATATAGATGAATATTTAGATAAATTTGCCGTATTACTTTTGGAGAAATCTGGGGAAGCTGAGGTTGAAGAAGAAGAGACCACCTAAATTGTTCCAACCGGCCAGAGTCCTCCCTTTTTATCTGTTCGAGTCCTTTTACAGTCAGATATTTTAATTTAGTCGTATGTACGTATCACTTCCTTATTTTGTTCCTATCTCTTTCTTTATTTTCCTAACAGCCTCCATCACCTCTGTTCAAATCTTGTCTATTTTTATACTATTGAGGTTCTATAGATATTTCTGATCTTTTTTACAATCTAAAAACCACAACAGAAACAGAGAAATCCAAACAATTCCTCTGTTAATCCTTGCGAAAAACACAGACAACTTCGAAAAACACAAAAAAATGCAACTAAACCCAATCGGATACAACAAACGAATCGAACACTACCAACAATAACAGAACAAATACTCGAACACGCAAGAGAAAAAAAGCAAACCAAAAAACCCAGCCGAAATGGGAAACAAAACACAAGCAAACAAACGGGAAAGAAAGCGAAAAGCACAGATCCAAAACAAAACAAAAATCATAAACAAAAATCTAGCCAAACAAACCACAAGACCAACGAAAACAAAGAGCAACCAAATTCGAAACAAACGGGGAAGAAAGTGAAAAGCTTCAAAAGAGAGAGGAAAAAAACTCTTACCTTTCGCTTCAAGAGAGAGGAATCCGAAAAGCTTCCCTGGATGATGCACGCCGTTTTGTTTCGCGAGAAGGTGAAGCAAAGCTGAGAAGATGGAGAACTGAGAGGGACTAGGGTTTTGTTTGTGTGGTCTGAGACTCTGAGATGTTCAGACGTCAAATCTTCAGTAACGGTAAAAGCCAAATTTAACCTCCGTGCGTAAAAAAACCAAACTCAAACCAATAAGGTCAAACAACAAACAGAAATGTCAATAAAAGAAATAGATAGGGATAGAATTGGAACGTAAAAATGCTGAAAAGCTACTATTTATCCGCATCCGTACTTATGTTAAAGTAGTTAGATATTAGGGACGGTTTAATATATATGTTGTGATGATAAGCGGTTGTTAAATATATTATATTTTAATTTAAAAATATAATAATATTATTATTATTTAAATATTAAATAATAAATTTTGATTTAAAGATTTTAATATGCAAATATAATATATTTTTTTATAATTTAAATACTTACTTTTATTTTAAATAATATATATATCTTTTAATATTAAATTTTGAAAATAAATAAGACTATCAACATAAAAAATACATATTATTTTACTATTTTTATTCTAATTTTACTATTATTTAAAAAATTTGTGCATTTTAGATAAAATAATTTTTTTAAAATTTATATTTATTTTATTTTTCAATCAAGTTTTGATCTTTTAGATAAAATATGGAACCTATTTAAGATGGAACCTTAAACAATAGCCTAATTGACTATCGCTTTGAGTCGCCTAATATATACTAGTAAGGGACCATGTGCCAAGCACGTGGATTTTAATTAATTAATAAAAAATAAATTTTTTTATTATATACAGTGAAATTATATATAAAAAATTAAAAAAAATAAAAATATACAATAGAATTATATGTGAATTTTTTTAACGTTGTTTCTCTTATAATAATTAATGTAAGAGTTGTGTTTGGGGGCAATCCAGTCTACACCGACAGTCTTCTCATAATAATAGGGCAGTACTATATTATAATTGAGAGAGAATGGTTGATGTGTGGACTGTTTCATTATTTTAATTAACATAACAGCTGATCTATTTATAATTATAATATAATTATTCCGTACATACGTGTACGGACCTATCATTAGTTTTTGTACTAACGTGGACAGACATAAAACATGTACAAACATATTTAATACATATTAATAATTTACAGTTATATATGTTAGAATAAGTGGAAGGAATAAAAAAATAAAAAAATAAATTTTTAAACATCTTTTCAACTATCCTTACTTTTTCGAAGTCTACAGTTACTTTGGGGGATCCCGAATAGGATCCCGCTCAGGCAAATTTTTTATTTATTTATTTATTTTTAATTTTCTTTCTTTCATTTTTTAAAATAGTTTTCATCTTTTATTTTTTAAAAATAAATTTATAAGAGTAATAAAAAATACTTACTTAATCACTAAATAAAAATATTTTTTTTTAATGAAATGTGACTTTTATTTGTAACTTTTATTTATAACTCTAACATTTCTCATATGTTAAACTTATTTTGGCATAATCTGCCATATTTATTCATTTGTGCCCCAAAATTATAATACATTCTTTATTTTTATTGTGATTTGCCATATTGTTCATGTATTGATGAAAACATATAAAAAATTATTATTAATAAACCTATTATTATTTTTTACAATCACAACAGTTAGCTTTATTAAAATTTTATGAGTAATTGGCATGTTAATTAAAAAAAAAAAGTGAACAGACTATAGAGTAATGGTGAAGCTCAAAGTCAATCATTTTTTAGACTATTTATTTTTTACATTTGAAGCCCAAAAAAATAAAAAATTAAATGAAGTTTCAATCCTCTTTTCCCAATTTTGTATCAGTCGAGCACCTCTATGACTCTGTTTAGACATATAAAATAGTCTTATTAACAATAAAATTAATACTATCATCAATATGACATTTGATAATAATATAAAACTTAATATTCAACAATTAAGATTAAAATTTGAAAATACTGAAATTATTTATTAATAAATTATATTAAGTAACAGTATATTAAAAAAGTGATTTAATAAATATGTAGATCTCTTTAAATTACTAAAAAGAATATATTTTACTACTTTATGAAACCAGTCTCGTCTGATTCTCTCGTCTCGAAACTTCACAAACCAAATGGTTATCCATTAACCGGACCCTCATAGCCTCACTTTTGATCTTTCTTTGTACCTAACCCCCCTCAAACCCATTCTCTCATAATCTTTCAAGCAGAAGCCCTTCTTGCATGAATTTAGCCGAACGAGAAGCAAAAAATGGGCGGAACCCAGGGAGAGACACAGACAAATGGATAAGTTCTCAGTCTTCCCCATCTCCAAAATCTGATTCTCTCTCTCCCCATCCCCATCCCCATCCCCAAATCGGAAGATAAAAGAGCTAGCAACAACAATACACCCAAAAATACAACAGCTAATCAAATTTATCATTTACTCACCTATTTTTCAATTAGATTTATTTTCTAAATCTAAATATTCATGCACCTTGTTTTTTTCTTTTCTCTTTTCCTTTTGATTTTTTATTTTTTTCGATTCATCCCAAAACATTTTATAGGAAAAACTTTTTTATTTATTGCTAATAGTTAACTATTACATGTAAATAAATAACTAAATAATAAACCAGAAATATTAAATTTAAAAGAATGAACATGAGAAAACATACTTAAAGAAGTCAAGAATTGAAAAGCAAAGAAGAAAGTTTAAAACTGAAGAACAAAGAAACAGAAATAGGAAAGGTAAAACAATAAGAGGACTGAAGATTTCAGGTGACAAGAATCGGTACGAAGTGAAGAAGATAATTTTTAGAGAAATCCTGACCGAATCCCCCCGTTTTGCAGCCCCCGTCGTTTTCCGCGATGGTGGGCGACACCGCCTAACCTATCGGGACCGGAGGGAGGTACAAGTCCGAAACGGGTTTAAGGCCGCCGGGGACATACCGGAGGTCGCCGGGGCTAGCCGTCGCAGGGGTAGGGTTGCCGGCTCCCTCTGGTCCCGATGGGCTGGGCGGTGTCGCCCACCGCCGCCGGCGCCAGCCCGGGCTAGGTGAGGTCGAATTTACTATAAAAATTCATCTTTATTTTATTTTTTATTGTATTTTTTATTATGTTTTTTATTTTATTATTTTATTGTATTTTTTAATTTTTATTATTTTTATTGTATTTTTTATTATATTTTTTAAATTTTTTTATTGTGTTTTATTATATTTTTGTAAAGAATTAAGGGAGAGAGGGGACTGTAAAAGCACTGGGGTGCAGCCCGACCGCATCCCAACGTCCTCCTAATTTTTATAGCAAGTGGCAAGCATCAAGCGTCAAATATGATTTATGATAAAAAATTGAGTATACAAATGGGAAACGATTGGGTCCGGCAGACTAAAGAATAAAAATTTGCAGACACCCAATCGCTAGCTGGCACGTAGCTGGCTCCCTCATTGCATTAGCGGACCTGCATGCACCAGATAAGGGTGAAAAATAAAAACTCCAAGCACACAACTGTTTCTCAATTTCTGTCCAATAGAGAATCCGACAACTTGGATTCGACTAACCAAACGTTGCCGCCGACGAACCCCCTTCCTTGATGCCAACTAACCCATCAAAGCCAAACAACCCAGATTTGCGATCGGGGTGAGAATTTTTTCTTCGACCCCATGCGATGATTTCTTTCGTTCTTTTTTAGATTTTCTTCATTGTTTTGGTTTTGTTTGGCTTTATAGAATCATATTCTAAGAGCTAACAGGAGATTGGTTTTTGGGTGAGATTTTTTTTTTTTTAAATGGTTTGTGTGTCTTCTACCCTGATTTTCGAGCGATTTTTATTTTATTTTTGTTAATTGTTTTCATAAATCCATGTGTGTGTGTTTTTTTTTCATGAACATTGTTTAAGCTCAACAGACTGATTAATTGTTAAGACCACATTATGCAAACTGAGAGTTTGCACCAGCATAGAGACTCAGGGCCACCATTATAGATACTTGTCACTAGTTAAAGAAAAATGAATGTTTAAATACTTCACAAAGCTTGCATTCTATTAACCACATTTTTATCACATGAATCATCTCACAATGAATCCACCATCTATTTATAATATAAGTGTTAATTGTTCATGTTAACTAGCCACACAAACATTCAAATGCTTGTTTTTATCGAAATTATACAAAGGAAAATCACTTTACAGATTTTTATATACTTGCATTGTTATAAATTTTTATTTCTTTATTTCTCTCTCTCTCTTTTTTGTAGTATTATGGAAAGTAGCTGAGGAGACACCATATCTAACTTTTTTGAATGAGTTGATCTTGAAATGGAATTGCCAAATTGTTGTAAACGAACCTTGAAATCGTTTAATGTTACGTTAAGATATAGTTGACTTAAGGGACAAATTGTATTGGTGTTTGGGATCAATTTATATAAAAACCTATTTACTATGTAGTTGGCTTATGGGAACACTTTGGACCCACATGTTTATTGTAAAATGTTTCCCAATTATCTAATGACATTTGTGGGGTGAATATAATGCTGCATGGATAAAATTCTTGCATAATAACAATTCTGCATAATTAGTGACATAATGCTACATAACAATTTTGCATTACACGCGCTTAAGAAGTACCCATAATAACCAACATAAAACCAACTTTTAGCCAACTTATAACCCTTTTTGTCTCAACAATACAACCAAAAAAATATCACGGGTACAAAATAATTTATAAGCTGAGGATACTACAAATTTAATGATTGTCCTCTACAAATTGAGGATAAATTACAACCCTTCTAAGAAATTAAAATTCCACGACCCTCCATATGTGAAATTTTCTTGGGCCATTGTTGGAAATTGCATATTCCTACAAATCAAAACCATATATAAGTGAATAAATAAATAATTTAAATATAATAAATGAGTAAAATAAGATTAGTGTCATACATATATAATGTTCTGACATAATGGCCAGGTTTGCAGGTATGCTAGATAATGTTGCTGAACTTGATTGACCCATGCCACTATAAGAAAAAATATTGATGTCAAATTAGAAGTTCCACACAATGAAAATATGATATAAGTAGAAATATAATGAAATCATTACAAGTGCCTAAGTGACAGACAGGTTGATCTGGCATGCCCTTCTTGTTTACAAGAAGAGCATTGTCGCTTATTTATTGGCACATTTTCCTTTGGATTATTTTGACGTGATGTTTTGGGTCTTCCTTTACCAACAATGACTGAAGGATCTTGCAATGAAAAATTTGAAAGTAACCGACTCTGAACTGCATGGCCTTCTGTATTTTCACCACCATCATCATCATCACTCATCAAGAGAATCTCTTGTTGAATACTCTCTACGCTTCGTGAAACATGTTCATATTTCTTAATAGATAGTGACCCCATCTCAACAACAGGATAAAACTATCTCATCAAACGATGCTTACGGTCAATTGCAGTTGGGAGTATCTCCAATGGCCCTTCATCAACACATATCCCATGTTCAATGCTTTTCTTTGCATTGATCGTCCATCTCTCTAGCACATATGATTTTTTTACAAGGTCCAAACAAATTTTTTTAGTCAAACTTGTAGGATGTGCAGGCATAAAAAGCCCATAAATTCAAATTTAAGACATATGCAAGACACAACGTCTTTTTCCATGGAAAATATTACTTCATATGCCCCTTTTTCTATCCCAGGAATGACTACCAAATAAATTTTCTGTCCATTCTCCTCACGTGTTTTGTGTGCTTGAAACTTTTGACTTTTAGTTAGCTTATTTTGAAAGATGGAAATGGAACTCAAAGTATAAAGCCTGGCTACTTTCGCTTCAATACGATGTGAAGTTTTTATAATTGGCATCGAAGTTTTTGTCTTCACGTCTGCCTCTTTCTCACTTAGATAACGGGCATTCAAAGTTTTTTCATAGTAATGTACGAAAGTCACTTATCATCGTACTTGACTAAATATAGTCTTTACAAAACTTATTCATAATCTTACTTCGCTGAATTGTGGTCATTCTAGTGCAAAATATTGATCTCAAGTAAGTGGGCACCCATTTTTCTCTCTTTGCATAAATAGTTTGCAGCCAACTATTTTCTTCTAACTTGTACATCGATAATAATGTAATTCACTCAAACTCAAACTCCTCAATAGTCAGCGTGTCATGGATACAATAGTTAAAGCCAAACTTAAATTTTGGATATTTATGGTAGACATGAGCTATATGTTCGAAAACTTTTTGTAGCAGATACCATAAGCACAATTTGTGAGTTGTATTGGGCAATACCGTTTGGATGACTTTAGCTATTGATTTGTCATCATTAGTTATTATTGTAGTGGGGGCACGACCAAGCATCGCTTCTAGCCAAGTTTCCAATAGCCATGTGTATGACTCGGTTGTCTCCTTTATCAAGAATGCACATCCAAAGATTACAGATTGATGATGATGATTAACTCCAGTGAATATAACAAGTGGCATCTTATACCGATTTGTTAGGTATGTAGCATCAAACGTAACAACATCCCCAAAAGATTGATATGCATCTAATGATCTACCATCTGTCCAAAAGCAATTTTCCATCGACCCATCTGCATCAACTTGGATCGAGTATACAAAGCTTGTATGGGTACGTTCCCTTTTCAAGAAGTACTCATATAACTTTTGTGCATCTCACTCATCAAGGACTTGTTTCTTTCGAATGCCGAAATAATTCTGAATGTCCTTAGGTGTGTAACCAACATTGTAATCACCACCATGCTTTTTACTCAAAATAGACATTATTTTTTAATGTTGGTATCCCCAAATCATTTAATGTCTCTATCAATTTTTTTTTGAGCCGATGTCACCCGTTTATGTCCACGAAGCAAAGTCGTACTATTGAGTGACAACAACTCATGATTATGATGCAGTACAAACTTGGACACAACTCATTTGCTTTCATTCTTCTTTATTTGGAACATCGTCTTACACCCGCACCTTATTTCCAGAACCTCAGGTCTTGCTCTCTCTTTCCCTTTAAGATTATACCGACGATATCCTTCTCTCGCACACACATAATCAATAGCAACTAATAACTTTTCAATGCATGACAACCGCGTATGATTTGCTTGAATGCTAAAACCAGTTTGTCTAGAGAAAACTTTATAATAACTATGTGCAATCTCTAGGTCGTCAAACTCTAGCCCAACATACGGTTCCATATATGAAGATGACATTGTATGGTCTTCCACAAGCATGTTCCTATCCACAGTTCAACCTCACTATCATCTTCAATTATCTCATTTTCATCGGTGCTAGAATTAGAAGTGTTGTCTAGAATCTCAACATGATCTATTAATATATTCATGATTCACATAACCTGATAAAAAAACGATCAAGAACTTCTCACAAAAATATAGATCAAGTTTAAAATATAGTATGCGCCCAGGTATGCAGTGAAGCAAATAACATAGTAAATCCTACTAGTTTAGTTGAAACTAGTAGTGGAAAAATTATTTATTTAAGCCTTTGCCCAGATAAACAATATTCGGGAGAATGTGCCCAGCTAAACAAATGAATGCCCAACACCAACACACAAACCAAGGAATCAAAAAATGCCCCAATCTACAAATCCCAACAATATGGTCATATAAATCAGGTGTTATTATGTCAATGAATCACAATGTAGTAAAGGCTTAATTATTATTATTTAATTACTGAACCAACAATCAGGCGGTCTCGTGTTAGTTACTAGTGACAAGTACCACATTCTTTGCTCATTCATTTTTCTTTAACTAGTGACAAGTATCTGTAATGGTGGCCCCTGAGTCTCTATGCTAGTGCAAACTTTCAGTTTGCATAATTTGGTCTTAACAATTTATAATCAGGTTGTTGAGCTTAGACAATATTCATGAAAAAAAAACACACGCACACACATGGATTTATGAAAATAGTTAACAAAAATAAAATAAAACTCGCCCAAAAATCAGGGCAGAAGAAACACAAACCATTTAAAAAAAAAAACAAAAACAAAATCTCACCCCAAAACCAATCTCTTGTTAACTCTTAGAATATGATTTTATAAAGCCCAACAAAACCAAAATAATGAAGAAAATCTAAAGGAGAATGAAAGAAATCATTGCACGTGGTGGAAGAAAAAATCCTCACCCCGATCGCAAATTTGGGTTGTTTGGCGTTGATGGGTTAGTCGGTGTCAAGGAAGCGGTTCGTTGACGGCAGGCTCTGGTCCGCCAACGGCAATGCCTGTTCAGTCGAACCCAAGTTGTCGGATTTTCTATCGGACAAAATTGAGAAACGGATCTGTGCCTGGAGTTTTAATTTTTCATCCTTATCTAGTGCATGCAGGTCCACTAATGCAATGAGGCAACCAGCTACATGTCAGCCAGTTGGGTGTCTGCAAATTTTTATTTTTCAGTCTGCCGGACCCAAGCGTTTTCCTTTACAAATATAACCAGTCGGTGGAAGCCGTGAAAAAATGGAAGAAAGGCACCTGTTACATTTGTAACAAGTGTCATCCAATCTGCTGCAGCACCAGCATGCACCACCACGTCTAAGAATATTTCAGAAACCTAATTAATAAAGTTAGTGCGAGGTGGCACAAGTTCTTCTCAAACAAAGACACGATGATCTCCATGCAAAACCAAACAGCCAACCTTGAACGCATGCGACCCGCCCCACCAGTTTTTCACTAAAATTTCAATTTTCTACGCTATAATTGGAAACATATAGAAAAGGCAGGGATAATTTTGGAACAAAAATTAAGGGACAAAGGGAAAATCAGTACAAAATAAGGGTAAAATTGGAATAAGACTTGAAATAGAGAGACATGGGTAAAATTGGAACAAGAACTAGTTCAACTACCTGCTTATTACCGCTTATTATATATTAGATATATTTGAAGAAGAAGAAGACTTGATCTTAGTTATATATATAAAGATAAGGGGATAAAAAGGTAAAAGATCTCGTGTTATTAGTGCAATCATTCCTGTTTTTTTTCTTATCTGTATTCCATCGCAACACTAGTATTTTATTATTACCATACAACACCAATCAAAGTAGTCGGTACCCCCAAAAAGTCTGTCATTATCATCATATAATCTTCTTTCTAAGTTTTTGTTTTTTTTTGTTTTTTTGTTTTTTTAAGATAAACACCCATAACATTAATGGAAGATAACAACAACCAAACCTTCAATTTATAGGCCTGAGTGAAATGGTGAGAGTGGAGGAAAAAGTCTTATAAAAACAAAAAAAAATACATAGCCGTCGGTGAAAGAATTGTCTTGTTTTTGGTTTTGTTTTCCTCCGATAACAAACCACATGTAATTTCTATAATTACTAAAATACCTTTATGCACAACGTACATTTCATTTCAATTTCCTCTTTTCCTTTATACACAACGTACATTTCATTTCTTTTTCCTTTTTTTCTTTATAATTATGTAATAAAGTAATATTGAATTTTTATATTGAAAAACATGGAGCACCAAAAAGTCTGTCATTATTACCAAAGAGTCTTCCTTCCAAGCTGCATTCGTCTTAATCAAATAAGTAATGAAAATAAAATATCTTTGACCATTTAGATAAAAGATATTGAATGGATCACATATATCGGTGTGTATGATTTCAAGTACTTCATCACTCAAATTGGCATCTTTATTTGTCTTGTTGGTTTGTTTGTTATTTATACAATCTACACAAGCACTAAAATCAGAAAAATTTAGAGTTTTGAGAACTTTAAAATTAACTAATATTTTCATTCTCTCTATAGAGATATGGCCTAGTCTCCAGTGCCACAATATAGAAGATGACTCATCAACAATAGTACATTTAGTACCAATATTATCATGCATTGTTAGGGGACTTTGCTCATAGGCGGAATTTAAATTTAATTTGTACAAACTATTCATTAAACTTCCAAAGCCTATGGCAATAGAATTTTTAAATAAATTAATTTCAAAACCAAAAAAATGAAATTGAAATTTTAAATGTACCAATCTAAATATAGAAACCAAATTTCTAGAAAATGAAGGAACATAAAAAGTGTTTTCAAGGTCTAATTGACATCCATTATCTAAAACAAGTCTAAAAGTCCCCACAGTTTCGACATGCGAACACATCTCATTTCCAGAATAGATGCCTTGTTCACTTCCTATCGGCTTTCTTAGGCTGAGAAAGCCCTGCATGATATTAACAATGTGAATTGTAGTATCTGAATCAATCCCCCATGTATTACGATGAGTATCTATAAAATTAGATTCATAACATACAAGAACATTGAGATTACCTTTCTTCTTAAGCCATCGCTTGTATTCAAGCAATCTACCTTTACGTGCCTCTTTTTCTTGTAGAAGAAGCATGCATCCTTATGGCCATATCGCTTGAATAACCTTTTATACTTCTTCTTGAAAGGTTTACCAGTAGCATTTTTGCCTTTCTTTCCTTGTCCATTTTTATGAGTGACAAAATTGGCACTCTCCATATTTTCATATTTCAACCTCTCATCTTCTTGTACACACATAGTTAGAAGCTCATTGACGGACCACTTCTCCTTATGTGTGTTGTATGATATTTTAAATGGTTCATATTCTGTAGGGAGAGAGTTGAGTATGAAATGAACAATGAATGATTCTGTAATCTCAACTTTTAAGGACTTGAGGCGAGCAACAATATCCCTAATTTCCATGATGAGCTCACGCACACTCTTAGATTTGTGTTATTTCGTTACTATCAGCTTGTTCATTAAAGTGATTGCAAGTGCTTTGTCAGAATTAACAAATTGCTTTTCAATAGCCTTTATGTAGTTATTGACTTTCTCGCACTCAGGAATTGACCCTCTAATGCTCTTACTGGCATGTGACTTGATGAGCATTAGACTTAAACGATTGGATCTCTCCCACCATTCATAGGCCAATTTCTCTGCAGTGGAACTTGCTTCTGTAGATGTAACACCCCGTCCATTTTTTCTCTAAGATTTAGCGAATCTAAAGGAAACAATGTGATAGTTCGTTCATCTCATTTGATTGGAATGAGACTAGTTGCACATGTCAGGTCTCAAAGAACGCGCTTGATCCCAACTGCGTGTTTTAAAAGATAATAGTCAATTTTAAAATACGTCCAGTGTTTTAGTGCTAACGAATATTTTAAATGTCCTGAAAATATTATATAAGGTATTTTCAGGATTATTGGATCTAAATCTGATTTATAAGGAACTGTAATTATAATAACTTGAGGAGCTCCAAAATATTATAATTGTACAAAATCGTTTTATTAGCCCAATTTTAGTTATTTAAAAAAGTGTGGGTTTTTAATTATATTTTAATCTCTGATTTAAATATATGACTTTATCTTTTAAATAATTAGTAAACTTCATCATTTTAATTAATGATGAGAAATATTATGTTATAAATTAAAGTAAGTTGAAATAATATTTTATTTTAATCCTATGAGTGTTTTTAAAATTAAATTTATTTTACGTGTTTTCAGATCAGTGTTTTAAGCACATTGTTATCCGTTTGAAGATCTTAACGCGTAGGACTTATAAATAGCTCGAAGGGGCCCAAACCCTTCACTTTTTTCCTTTTTCCTTTTTCTTATTTATCTCTCATCTCTCTCCCGCACGCTACCCTCACTGTGCCTGTTCGGCTTCCAGCTCGTGGCAGCGCCACCGCTGCCTGCCAAGTCTCACCGCCTATCTTACTTGGACTACCAACCACCAACGAGCACACCCATGCTGGCGGTGTCATGCACGGCGGCCCCAAACCTAAAATGAGTTTCCCCCACTTTGAGCCGTCGTAGCTCCTCTGTGAGCTGCCGTCTTGCCTCACAACCACCACCCCTAGCTTCCCCATCCTCAGGCGTGCAAAAATCACTGTCAGTAGCCACTCCAGCTCTGCCATTCCTCCTCCACCAAAAATGGGTCTCCAAATAGGTCTATCCTTGTTGCACCACTGTCCAGCCGTCGTGGGCTTCACCTTTATCGCCAAAAACTCCCCCTATCTCAGGTGACCTCACCCCTAACTTAGTTCCCACATCCATGGCCCCACCTCCCTTGTACGAGCTTAAACCTGAAATTGGATTTTCACCCATTTTGAGCTAGATCCACCACATTCTAGTAGTTACACCACCTTACCACCACCACCATGAGATTTTCCATCATCCAATTTAGTAACTGAAAGCCTTGACCCGATCCCCGGTGTATTCTCGTTTTGAGGTCACGCATCAACCTCAACGGAGCGATTAACGCTTAAGGTGGTGGTTCTTGATGCCACCAGTCGTGCCAAGAGACAAGCGATGTACGAGTTTACTCTGCTATGATATAACCCTCATTCTCTTATATTTATGTTATTTTATTGGTTGTGGACTGTGTTGTTAGGATTGTAGAGTTCACTGTATAGTCATTGAGAGTTGTGTCGTGAAGTAGAATTGTGGACTGTGCTATGTAGTTCGAGGGTGCTTTGTGTGCAATCATGATGTTGTGGCGGGTGTTGTGATCGGAGTATGCGTGTAGTGTACTCCGTATGACGGAGCAATGTACTGTGTGGTGTGTATCGTACAGCATTGTGAAGTAGGGTATTTGTAAAGAGTACACGTGGAGTGTACCCCGTGAGATAAGGCAATACATTACGTAGAGTGTATCATATGAGTTGTGGCGTAGTGTACTATGAAGATAGTATACGCGGAGTGTTCTCGATGTGGTGTGTAGAGTGCGGATCAGAGTTCACAGTATAAGCGTGGAGGGTACTCCATATGTTGTAGTCGTGATGCATCGTAAGGCGTGTTATAAAGATGTGTAGTTGCGTGATTGAGAAATGTAAGGTGCGTGAAGTGTAGGAAACAGTGGAAAAGTGTCCTAGGGTGATGATGTGATCGGCGACTCCAGCGATTGTTGTCGCCGTGTAGCCCTGCTATGTCTCTGAGTATGTGAAGAATCGTACACATGCCGAGTCGGACATGACATGGGAGTCACGTGGCGTAACCAAGATTTTGAATTTCATTCCGTTCTTGCTGGAATAGCTGGAATTTTTCGTTCCGATGCCTCAACCGGTGTACTATACCTCATTGTTTCGTTCCAGTTCAAATTTTGGCCTGTTCCGGTCATTCTGGTCGAATTCTGGCCGTTCTAATCCAAATTTTGGCTATTTTAATCCCTATTCCGATTTAAACTATTTTTATAATTTTTTATGTTTGAATAACATGTTTTTTAAAAGTTTTAAATTCAGGTGGTATTTAATTAATTCTAGAATATAAAATATATTTATATACTTTGTAATTTTAAATACATTTTTTTTAAATATCTTTATTTTTTAATATTTTATCTATTATTTTATTTTATTTATTTTTGTATCTCAACTCAAGTTTGTATTTTTTCAACTTATATTCATTTTATAAATTTTCAATTTTTCCAATATGTACACATATATATGATACATACACTTACATGTATATGTATTTATTCTATTAGTTGTTAATTTATATATATAAATATTTATTATAACATATAATTAATCTCAAAACGGCATACCAGAACGGACCTGTACCGAAATATTTCATTCCAGTACCTCAACCGGAACGATCACCGGAACAGAATTCAAAACTTTGGGCATAATGCTAGGTGAAGTGGTCGATACTAGCGGAATATCTCGATAGTAGTCTTGAACTACGTGGCGCGACAGAAGTACATTGAAATGAACCTTGTCGTGTTAAGTATTTGGATAAACTCGTAAAAGGATCGGAAAGTAGATTAGGCCCTACCAACCGTTATGGAGAAGGTGGAGATTGACATATGGTGCTTGTTGCTCAAGCAGGTGATCAAAGTATTCTATGTTGATATTAGGCAATGGAGAGATGGAGTACATGTGTATCTAAGGAGACATGTATACCAAACGAGTTACCATTTTGAAATGGATACTCTGTCTTGAATAAGGGTATGCAACGTTAAGCCCCAAAACTTTCTATAGTTGCTCGGGATGCATGGTTGGAGATGACGAGGACGATGATGATGCATAGGCTTGGGAGCTCGCAACGTCAGGTGTACTGTTTAGTATTGGGATGCGTGACCCGATCGATCTAAGTCATCCATCAGGTTGAGGTTGATTGGCGGAGGTATTAGTCATAGGCTGATCCCCGAGGGTGAAGCATAGTAAAATTCCTGTGAACGCATAGGTATAGAGAGGAAGTGCCTAAGTGTCCCTGAAGGAGTCCCCGATGGTCTTAGTGTAGTGAGTATAGACTCTAAGGACATGAGAAAAATTGAAGACTATTTGTGAGTGAGTCTCTCGACGGTCTAAGCATAGTAAGTAAGGACTTCGAGGACATATGGATATCGAAAGGTGTCCTAATGTCCGTTGTAAGTCTCCCGACGGTCTAAGTGAAGTAGGACTTCAAGGACATGGGGATATCAAAAGGTGTCTTAATGTTTGCAGTAAGTCTCCTGATGATCTGAGTGAAGTAGGACCCTAAGGACATGGGGATGATAGAAGATTGTTCTAAGTGAAGTATAAGGTATTTCTAGTTTAATTGCTTGTGTTTATTATATATTGATACTAGTTGTCTATATGCTTGAAGGTTGAATTTTGTGATGCGTTTATGAGCAAACCGCATGGTATAAGAATAGCATGGAGACCAGGTAAGTGTTATATATATACACTCTCTTGTTTACCAGACTAGTAAAAATAGATAATAGGACTAAAAACGCTATTATTAATATGTAATGACCATTCTTGGTAGCCCCTTTTATCGAACCCCAAAAACTTAATTATATGCTTGTGATTGAATGCCTATACGTAAAAATTATTGGATATATTCTCTGAAAAATATAAAATGAAACTTGAGATTTTTGTCGCATGATATGACGGAAGAATGCTCTGAACTGAGGCTATGCGAGGACACTATGTGATGACCCTACGAGATGTCCCTATTCGATGACCCTACGTCCCGATGAGATTGGGTGCACGCGCATGCGTCTGGTTCACGAATATGCTTCTAGACGATACTTTTTATAGACGAACTGACTAGGTAAAGAAGAGATAGAAAGCATAGGGAATAAGAAGATAAGAATGGTCTAGGGAAAGAAAGCATAAGAAATTGAGAATATGAAAGTCTAAGGAAAATAAGGTAAAGAAAAGAAAAAGAAAAGAAAGCTTAAATGATTGAATGCTATGATGTATGAGAATGCAAAAGGGGTATAAAGGAAGACCCAAGAGTCCAAAGGAAGATCCAGGATCCAAACGAAGATCAGCCAACCCTAACACACGAGGATAACAATGTGCGATGGCTATGTATGAAGGTCATATTATGTAGGATGTGTATGACATGTATGCATTGAACGAGTGATTGTTTCCTAGATGTTATTGATGATTTGTGATTGTTGATTGCTATTCTTGTTTGCCGATTGTGTGCTTGCTTATTGTGTTTGGTTTCCTTGATTGATATTTGCTTGGTATATTCCTGTGCTTGCTTGGTAGATGATTGATTGTCTGTCGATGATTGTTTACCTGCTAACGGTTTTTGAGTGACTTAGTAATTTCTAAGAACAATGAGAGAATAAGAAGGATCTCGAAGATCTATAAGAGAAGAATGACATAATATGGTTATAGCTATGAAAAGTGAATGCATGTATTGTTTTGTATGTACGTACAAGTATGAGTGCTGTTTGCATGATTAAAAAACCTATTTTGTTATATTAAAAACGGTATGAAGTAATGTTTACTGAGTATTCGACTCATTTTAGTTTTCTTTCTGTGTATTTCCTCCCCCACACAAAAGTGCGTAGAGGGAAGCAGACAATCCAAGGGAAGAACGCGGCAATCTAGGCATGTATGGAAGCCCTTTTGTTTTATGAATAAAATGTTTTCCACTGTAAACCTCTTTTATTGATAAAATATGTTTTATTTTATAACACGAAGTCTTGCACCCTGGATATGAACTGAAAGGTTTTTAAACGAACGAAATCAGTCTCGTTTTCTAAAATTGTTTTTTTTTAAAGCCACATAAGTGCCGGATCGTTATAGTAGGCACTACCAATTTGTCCTCATAGAATGCTAAATCAAGATCCATATAAGACGATTTTGTCCTTCCAATCCGAAAAATTTCGCTATTCAAAATTGGAATATGAGAATCATTATTCAAAAATGAAGTAACAGTAACTGCAATAACCAATAATATAAATTAATGATTTGAAACAAATAAATTGTAATTTGAATCAACCAATTTTAGATTCAAAAGCAAAATCTAAACCTTCCTGTGGGTAAAGGTTGCATAATGCATTAATTATACTTACACCTTTTACTAAGACTAGTGATTTTTCAAATATTTCAGAAAAAAGAATCATACACATGTGAGTATTTAGTATCCTATTTTCTTAATGTTAAAATCACTATCTTATCCCAATCAAGTAAAAAAAAATGATTACCGCTCTGTAAGGTAAGGCAACTATTATCCATGACTTAATTGTAATGTAGATCTAAAATCAAGTTACAAATATTTAGGTGTCATAAAATGATGTGGCTAATTTCATACACAATGATATTCATTTTTCTTAATATAGTTTTATCCATTATATATAAAATATTTGAGTACATGCCAAACACATAACTTTAACTAAGACACATAGCAACATGCTATGTATTCCTTACCATCATTATTAATGCATAGGAAAACGTATGTACAAAATAAACATTTTGCTTTTCACAAACGTATGTACAAAATGCTTTTCTTACACAACACGCTTTCTCCTTTATCAAGACTTGCATTTAATGATTTTCTTACACAGCATGCTTAATTAATCAATACACGTAACAATGCTTTTAAAACAAGCTATAGATAGATGTGAGTTTGTGACTAAAACGCTATAAACTCGAGAAAGATAATTTTAAAGAAAGAAGAGATTCATCTTTAGGAGCATTCTTCGTCGCGAATACTCTTATTTTAACAGAAAAGAAAATAATTTAAAGAGATAGTTTATCCTCTGTTAAAAACCAAACATTACAATAGAATAAAATAATAAAGATAAAATCTCATGCACAGATAAATATCTAAATTGAACATGACAACAATTAATATTATACCAAGCAATATGACATGAAAGTAGGCTCTAATACCAATAATGTAAACATAAATGGGAGAAATAACATATATATTTTACTATATGTGAAATAAAATAATAATCTAACCTCCAATCATGATTGCTTAAGTCTCTAACCAAGGAATCTAAAAAACAAATACAAAAAGTTTTTTGAGAATAAAAGGAAAATCTCGAAATGCTCACTGTACTCTCACTGTTTGAAGAGTAAAGGACAAGGTTTTTAACCAAGTCTTTTTCTCTGGATGCTTGTAACTTATTGATTAATTACAAACTATTTATAGACTGGCCAAAACCTTAGTTCCACTTGGTATATTCTCTCCCACCTTTTCAACTTCAATTTTAATTGACCAACGGTTACAAACAGTTGCTATAATATCTTAACTCCTAGATATGATTTTTTAAATAAAACAAATAATTTTATTAATAATATAATAAATTAAAATATTAAGATGTGACATGTGGGCCATCACAACGAGACGTGCGCTTACAAGCTTGGGTTCCATTGCGTGTAGTGTTGCACAAATGGGTGGACTTCAGGCTCGATGTTCCGTCGAGGTGGCATGCACAATTGGGTGAAAGAGGTTAGGGCTTTGGTGAACTTGGGTGAGAGGGAGAAGGAGAGAGAAGGGAGAGGGAGAGGGAGAGGGATTGCTGAGAGAGACCCGATAGTTAGCCACAAGGGATTTAGTGAACTCGAGTGTAAATTACTTAGCCACGAAACGCCTACGTGGCACAACCTTATTGGCTGGTGGAAAACTCTTTTTACACTCATCTGGCTCCAACCGACACTTAACAAATGCCGAATGCATTACAAGATGACATTTTTTTAACACGAGGTCTTTCACAAGTGCATTACATAAAGTTTTTTAAGACAACAATTGGAGCTATAGGGGCGGGCATTTGTAATCCCTCGAATTCGATAAATTTTACTGACACTTTGTTGATAGTGTAAAATCATTTTATTTTTATTTCTTTACAGTATATTTTTTTTGTGTATTTAAAAAAAAAATACAAAAACACAATACTTTAAAATAAACAAACATAAATATTAAAAGAAATTATCTGTACAAATGATAGTGTAGTGTACCTGTCATTTAATTATCACATTACGCACTCAATTCATAGGAACAATCCCCCCATTTATCGGAGTGACATTATTCATAAAAAAAAATTAAAATACATTAAATTGTGTTATAAAATACAACAATGTGGTGCACAACAATCCAATATAAATTTTATAAAAAAATATTTGCAAGTTTACGTGTTGATATTCTATTTTTACCCGGAATAATTATATTTAAAAACTTTTACACTATATACCATTTAAGAATTTTAATTATCCAATTATTAAAAAAAATATATACTCATTATCCTCACACCACACATTATATATAATTTTTTTTTATTAAATATGTGGTGTATAAATGATAAAAAGAATAAATCAATTAATTTTAGAAGAACAAAATTAAATAAAAATAAAAATAAGTATAGTTAGTGAGGATGATGAGTAGCAAAATTATTTTGTTAGAAAATAGAGAACATAGATGTGAAAGTTTCACACATTCCTTTTAGAAAAATAAATAAATATAAAATTTATATAAAAAATTATTTTTTTTAACAAATAAAAAAATAATTTTTAATAATAATCAACATATTTTATAAAAGAGTACTGCTATATTACAAAAAGATTAAACAAAAGTAAATTCACCAATTAATATATTGTATGTATCTCTACCTTTTATTTAGTAAAGCTGCAGCACTAGATGATGCACTCAAGACATATAAGAAAGAAGTATAAAAACAATTAGATAAAAAGATCAAAATAATAAGACCAGATAGGGGTGATGAATACTATGGAAGGTACACAGAATCAGGACAAATGTAGATCTTTTTACTGAGTTTCTTAAATATGAGGGCATCGTTGCACAATACACTATGCCGAGATTATCTTATCAAAATGGTATTGCAAAAAGGCAAAATCGTACCCTTATAGATATGGTTCGAAGTTGTTACCCAGATGACTAATACAAAAATGAGGGTGAATTGGGTTATATTAAAAAATTAATACTTATAAACCAAATATACAATATAAAATATAAATAGAATATGAAGCAGCAGGAAATATAAAGAGTAAGGGTAAGAATAAGCAAACTCAGTATTTTAACGAGGTTCAGCCTTACTGCCTACGTCATCGCCTCAAGCTACCCCTTGAAGATCCCAAATTCACTATTTAATCTCGTTCAGGTGGAGATAGAAACCTATTACACTTTTGAGTAATACCGCTACAAAGAATTCATGTAAAATACCCTCTACACTTGCAATCACCTCACACTTGGTGATTCAATTATTCCTTATGTAGAACACCTTCTACACGCACAAGGGTTATACGCGCCCTCTTACAAATATAAAAACTGATAGTGGGTAGGTTATCAGAATACACTCCTTAATGAATGAGATAAAAACAATACAATACAACCTATATCTCTCTCACAATGAACAAGGATTAAGGCATAAAACTTAGAGAAGAGAGAATGCGAGTTTTGAAAGAATGATACAAAAGTTAGCAATTGATGTGTAAGCTCTTGTTGTTATTTTTGTAAAACTCAAGTGAATTATTTATAGGCAAATGAGTCTTCATATTCAAATTTGAAAAGGTTCACATGTCAAATAAAATCACTATTTACTTTTCAAAAGATTCAAATAAAAACATCTCATTTTTTATATTTGTCAAAGACAACTCCATTCATTTATCAAAGAAATCAAATTTAATCTTTTACTTTTTATACATGATAAAATGAGCATGATTTATCTTTCAAACCAAATCATCTTCTTTTTACATATGTCAAAAAAATACACAACCACCTCTCAAGATTTTCAAACAAATCATCTATCTTTTGCATTTGTCAAAAAAAAAATAAAAAATACAACTACTCTTCAAAATTTTCAAACAAAATATCTATCTTTTGCATTTGTCAAAAAAACACACAACTACTCTTCAAGATTTTCAAACAACACATGCACATGTTAAAGATGACAATCAATCTTACAAATTCAAATTTTTATGCATATGTGAAAAAATAATAATAATTTTCGAGATTAAATATTTTATTAAAGTTATGCAAAAATAAAAAATACAATTTGATGCTTTATGAGAAAATATTAATTTTGAACCTTAATTTAATTTCAAATTTTAAGAGATGTACAAAATTACTCTATGAGTTTCATTTGTAAACTTGATCTTCTTTTTGCTCATGTTTGATTTTTTGATGTGTTTAGCTCTCTTTATGCATAAACAACTTGAGATTGAGTTTTGAATTTATTTGTTATCATCAAAATCTATACGTAGATACGAGACTTGAAACCTTGGGTTCAACAGAAGTATGTTGGGCAACAATGAACTTCCTCTATTTTTGTGGAGTGAGGTTTTAAAAACTGCTATGTATATCTTAAACAGAGTTCCATCTAAGGTGGTTCCCAAAACGCCATTTAAGTTATGGAAATGATGGAAACCAAGTTTAAGATATTTACACATATAGGGTTGTCTAGTTGAGGTCACAATTTATAATCCACATTAGAGAAATTGGACCCTAGAATAATTAGTGGACATTTTATTGGCAATGCAGAGAATTTTAAGGACTATAAATTTTATTGTCCCTCACACGCACCCAGAATTGTTGAAGCTAGAAATGCAAAGTTTCTTGAACATATTGACATTGGTGGGAACACCATTCCTCGAAAGATAGAGTGTGAGAAAATATAGAATGACGGTAATAAATCTGTGGACAAAAGTAAAATGATTATCCTTCAAGACAATGAATATGATGTTTTGGAGGAACAATCAAATTAAGAAATATCACATTCTCCTCAAGATGAACAAGTCAATATACAACCTAAAGTTCAACACCCACTTGATATGGGTGAGACTTAGCCTTAAGATTTCAGGAGATCTTTAAGGGTAAAAATATCTGTCATTGCTAGTGACTATCTTGTGTACCTAATCGAGTCTGATTTTGATGTTGATGTTGGATCTAAAGATGATCCCATCTTGTTTTCACACGCCATGAGTAGGGAAAATTCAAGTGTTTGGTATGATGCTATGAAGGAAGAAATTGATTCTATGGCTAAAAATCAAGTCTGGGACATAGTTGAGTTACCTAAAGGAGTCAAAGTTATAGGCTGTAAATGGGTCTATAAGATCAGAAGAGACTTGAATGGTAACATTTAATGATATAAGGCCAAATTGGTAGCCAAAAGATTCACACAAAAAGAAGGCATTGATTTCCATAACACTTTTTCCTCGATTTCTAAGAAAGACTAATTTAAAATAATAATGGCACTCATAACTCATTTTGATTTAGAGCTACATCAGATGGATGTGAAGACAACCTTTTTAAATGAGGATCTTAAAGAAGAGGTATGCATGAAAGAACCAAAAGGATTTTTTTTTATCAAGGTGATAATTTTGTTTGCAAATTAAAAAAGTTAATATATGGACTAAAGCAAGCATTTCGATGATGATATCTAAAGTTTCACGATGTTATTACTTTATTTGGTTTTATGAAAGACATTATGGATAATTGCATAAACCTAAAAGTCAGTGAGAATAAGTTTATTTTCTTAGTCCTATATGTTGATGACATCCTACTTGCAACCAATGATTGCACACTACTGTATGACACAAAATAATTTATCTCCAAGAATTTTGAAATGAAGGATTTGGGTGAAGCCTCTTATGTCATTAGCATAGAGATTTATAAAGACAGGTCTTGAAATACATTAGGATTATCTTATAAAGCCTGCATTGAGAGAGTTATTGAGAGATTCAAGGTGAACGAATGCAAGCTAAATGCAGCGCCTATTTTGAAGGGTGACAAATTTAGTTTAAGTCAATGTTCAAAAATTGACTTAGAAGAGAAAGAGATGAAAATATTTTTTATGCATCTACGACTAGCATTTGATGCATGCATATGTTTGTGTAAAACCTGACATAGCATTTGCAGTGTGAATGCTTGACAGATATCAAAATAATCTTGGAATGAATCATTAGAAAGCTGCCAAAAAGATTATGAGATATCTACAAGGAGCCAATAATTACATGCTCACTTATAAGCATGTAAACAATTTGTAAGTGGTTGGATATACATATTCCGATTTTGCCGGATGTTAAGATTCAAAAAAATCCATTTTAGGATATCTTTTTATGCTAGCAGGAGGTACTATATCTCGGAAGAATATTAAGAAGACGATATTTGCATCATTCACTATGGAAGCAGAGTTCATAACGTGCTTTGAAGCAACTTCATAGGCAAAATGGTTAATACATTTTATCACAGGGCTTCAAGTTATGGACTCAATATTGAAGCCATTGAAGATTTACTGTAATAACTCGACAACAATGTTTTTTTCTAAGAACAACAAAAATGGGAGTTGAAGTAAATAAATCGATATAAAATATCTTGCTATCAGATAAATGATCAACGGACAATAAGTGATCATTGAGCATATAAGTATTGATCTAATGGTGGTTGATCCTACAAAGAAAGGGCTCTCAATTAATGTGTTTGCAAGACATGTGGAGAGCATGAGATTGGTGAGTCACTTTGAGTTTAATCTCTTATCTGATCATCAATAAAAATTAATTTATTTGTGCACATGTAGTATTTACTCATAATATTGTCCATTGGGATATTTAGAATTTTAGACCTGTAGTGATATGTAGGAAATCATTCATAAAGTATTACCACATAAAGTATTTGAACTTCTCATCCCAGACAATTGTCAAGATGTATCATGTGAGTTAAGTAAGAGAATATAAGCGTCTTATTGTGATGGCCTACATGTCACATCTTAATATTATAATTTATTATATTATTAATAAAATTATTTATTTTATTCAAAAAACCATATTTATGAGTTGAGATATTATAGTAATTATTTGTAATCGTTGGTAAATTAAAATTGGCATTGGAAAGTGTTTTTCCCACTTCTTTAATGGTATAAAAGGTGAGAAAGAATATATAAAGTGGGATTAGGGTCTTGGCCAATCTATAAATAGCCTGTAATTAACCATTAAGCTATAAGCATCTAGAGAAAAAACTTGACTAAAAACATTATTTTTTACTCTTCAAACAGTGGGAGTACAGTGAGTATTTTGAGATTTTTTTTATTATTATTTTCATCAAATTCTTTGTATTTTCTTTTCAGATTTTTTGGTTGGAGATTTAAGCAATCATGGCTGGAGGTTAAATTATTATATTATTTTGCATATAACAAAATGAATAATTATAAAGTGAATTCACATTCAACACACTCACACTCACACTCACAGAGCACTGTTCATGTTTACATAGCTTACATAATAAAATATAAGCTTACATAGCTTACATAAACATAGTTTACATAGCTTACACTTACATAGTACTGTTCATATTTATATAACACACTCACACTCACATAGCACTACTCATAATAAAATATAAATTTCCTATCTATGTTTACATAGCTTACTCGAGTTCCCATATGCGTGATGAAACAAACTAGCTCAAAAATTAGGCTTTTTAGGCATTTATTAGTCAATAGAACAAACTAGTTCACAACCAAGTGAACAGACTGGTTTGAAAATTAGAACAATGGCGCAAAGAATTCATAGGACATGTTCATCTTTTACCTTTCGGCGTGGTGAAAGCTAGGGTTCCGTTGAGTACGGGTTATTTTTTCGTCGAGCTGGGTGTCAAGATGTAGGTGGGGGGCTGTCGAACTGGAGGAAGGAATGCAGGTGGGGGCTGGGCTAGGACTAGAATCGATTCAGAGAAGGGAATACGCGAGAGAGGAGAGAGAGGGGGAGAGAGGGGACTGAAGAGCGACTCGTGAGCGCGTATATGATTCGGTGAGGAGACATGCTAGGGAGAAGTCACATCCAAGAGCACTCACTCACATGAACAGTAATGTGAACAGTACATATCACTATTTATGTGAGTGAATGCTCTTGGATGTGGCTTCTCCTCATCATTTTTGTTCGGTGAGTGAACCCCTATTGATCTTTTTCATAAAATGCATACGTGGCGCGTCTCTATTAGACCGGTGGAAAACCACTTTTACACCCATCCGGTGTGGAGCTTTTTCCTTGTTAATAAAACACTTCAATGGAATAGGTCCGAGCTAACGATACGGAGTGACGTCTTTGTCATTGGAGCTGCTGTCACTGAGGAAAAAGGGAAGGTACGGGTGAGGGAGACCGAAATGGCGATCCCGATGAGATTGGGAAGAAGACGAGAACGGCAATTCATACAGAGGCAAGTCGGGCTTGGTGGTCGATTCATTCATCGCTTCAGAGTAAGATTTTCTTCGCAAAGGTTATTCCGTGCTATTATCATATGTCTGGCCTTCGTTGCTCTGTTGCCTCCCTTATTCTTCCACTTCCGGCTCAAGCGCCTCCATCAGGTCTGTGAGTTCATCAATCAACTCAAACCCTCTACTTTTCCTATTAGAATTCCATATCTATGCAAATACAATTACGCCGTTCCCTTAAATGGGATATGGATGTTAAGAAATGAATGACTGATTGAATGAATTTGCTTTCGCTACGTTTGCAAAATAGATACGAGAAAGAAATTGCGGTTGGCTGAATGATCCTCCTCTTGTATGTGCTCACGGGGGTGACTCAACTAAGGCTTTCCCCAACACGGTGAGCATCCCCATGCTTATTTTTTCTTGATAAGAAGATGTAATCCTCCCATGTTATGAAATTAAACTTTGAGACCTAATAGTACTAATGTTGAATTTCTTCACAGCTGGCTGCGTATCATATGGCAATTCGTTCTCAAGCAGACTGCATTGAGATCGATGTTTCTCGTTCTTCTGATGGGGTTTTGTTCGCTCTGCATGATAGGTAAAGTTAGCTAGTACTATCCATGTGTCAAACAACATTCATCTTTGAGTTTTATAATTGTAGATTGTTATCTGCTGAATTAACTACTGGGGGATTTGATTCTCACTTGGCACAGGCAGGGATTTGCAGCGGATGTCTGGAAACAATACTTCTAAAGTAGGGTACTTGAGCACAAAAGAGGTAAGACTATGTGGCTTAGCTTTCTTTTCAAATATTAAGCTTCTCAAGTATTTGTGTTATGAATCAAAGTTTTGTTGTCAATCTACTAGTTAATAAATCTCAGGAACGCCCATTAAAGTTGTAACTTTAAATTTATACACTTGTAACTGTAGTCTGTAGATGAAGATTCATTTGGGTGGAGGGGTTGGTTTGCCGGGGGTATACAAGTCTAACACTAATCAGCCACTACTATTCATTACCTGACTGTACTGAACAAATATGTTGATCGATCCTGAGCAAAATAGCCAAAAGAGAACGCATCGATTTGTCTCGGGTTGAGACTGGCGAAGTTATGCCAGGGTTGATATATTAAACTTTGCTAGGTGTATCATTAATATGTCTTAGTGAATCAATGTTGGTGTGGCATGCATGTAAATGAAAAAGTTACATATGAGAAAACCAAACAAGACTCTTATTTGGGACCTAAGAGATCAAGTGCCAGCTGTTCTCCTAACACAGCAGAGGTCATAGTTTCATAAGTTTTACTGTAGAAGCATGGTCTACAATATTTTCCGTCAATTTCAATGTTGGGGGTCTCAGTTGTAAAAGTAGTGGTGGTGGCATGCATGCAAATGAAGAAGTTATATATGAGAAAACCATACACGTCTCTTAGTCAGGACCTAACAGATCAAGTCCAGCCATTCTCCTAACACAGTAGAGATCATAGTTTCATAAATTTTACTGTAGAAGCATGGTCTAAGATATTTTCCCCCTCAATTTCGATGTTCAGTTTCAATGTTGGGGTTCTCAGTTGTAAAATTAGTAGTGATGCAGGTTAGTTAACAGAATTCTTGACACAAAGTGAGGAGGGTTGGACGAATTTTGCCTCCAGTAAATTGCTCTCATCTTTATCATCCATATTGACTAATTCATGCTGGTTTCTAGTGTTTACTTTTTCACATGATCTTGTATAATTTGAAACAACTGAAAATTTTCGATTGTCATATCCTGTTAATCTTCTGTGAAAGAGAATAGTTTTAGTGGCATTTATTTGGTGAAGAAATAACGATACCTTTTTAGATCTAGAACTAATTCACCTGTGGTTTAGGTCAGATCATATTCAATTAAAAGACCGCTGGTTGAAAAGGTTACCCCTCTGAGATCACATACTTATTATTATTTTTTTTTGCCTTCAACCGTAAATATGATCATGTGTAAATCACGTACCTCAAAAGAAAACTAAAAAAACTCAATAGCAACTTCATTGAACTTTAAATACTTCGACTGATTAAAAAAAATGAATTTTGAATACTTTGAACTCGTGAATCAAAAGCAGACATGACCATATTTCAGTTGGATAATGTGCAAACTTTCAAACTACAGGCTGGAATTCAAACTTGACCCAAACCACAGGTGGATAATTGCATATATTATATACGTCAAAAGATCTATGAATGATTTTGACTGAGATTATATTTTAGTTTGTGGTTCTAGATACAAAAACTTGGCAGTGCTCATCAATCTGCACAGAAGTTTCATGATGAAAGCATTCCTACTCTTGAAGATGCTTTGATGGTATTTTCCAGGATTTCCTTAATCCTCTCTCCATAAAGTTACATCCACTGTCCTCTCTTTTTACAGTATTTTTTTATAAACATATTTCATTAACCTTACTGACTTTTTTTGTTTCCCTTGTGACACTATTCTTGACATTTATTAGCACTCTATTTTTCTATTTCCTGTTAAAGCTTTGTTGTCGAGTTCTCTGACCATTGTGCTAATCACATTCTTAGTTGGTATCAAGTTCTGTTCGGCAAGTGATTCTAGATGCTAAGGTTGGGCCTCCATCTTATGAAAAAGGGCTTGCAAAGGATATTCTTTCTGTTGTAAGTTTATTGCTTGCTTCCCCTTCCCTGTTTCTATCTTATCTTTTCAGCCTTTTACTCTACATTTGTGTTTATATGATACGCATTTGAATGACCTCTAACTTTATGGTTTTTGGAATAGTGCACGTTTAGCAATTGTAAAGTTGACTCTTTGTTTTATTACCAACGAAAAAAAATTGCCTTTTTTGCTTTATTGTTTGCAAGCATTCAATTTTAGGCTAGCTAAAATAGTTTTGCAAGTCCTGTAGCCTTATGATTTTCAGTGCCTTCATTTTACAGGTTGAGAGGACACAGTGTAAGAATTGCCTTGTATGGGCTAAAAGTGACAATTTAGCAAGGGACGTAATTAAACTATCACCGGATATTGTGGTAAGAATCAGTTCACTGATCGTACATCTTCAGGTCTTTTTCTACATAATTATTGATCTTACGATAGATTCTTTGTCCTGTTTGCTGCGTTCTTTCAGGATCTTTTTCTACATAATTATTGATCTTATGATAGATTCTTTGTCCTGTTTGCTGAATTCTTTAGTGATGATCATTTGGCGAAGATAAACACTTCATGTTCATCAATGTGAAGAGACTTTGGCAAAATTATTAGGTTAATTGTTAGCTTCTTTGAAAGCTGGATCGTACAAGTCTGTGGTCTACTGTATCCCGTGCACTATACTGTATGGTGTAAGAATTATCCTGCAGCCATCACATATGAGTCTTCCTTTGTTTGCATCTTATTTTTGTTTTTTTCTTGGTGTGGTTCAGGTTCTGGGGATGGGGGAGGGAGTCAGGGTTATTGGAAAATATGGTTCTTTTTCTTAATGGATACAGTCTGTCATCACCATATGCAGGACTGGACTTAATTATGTTTGCTAGTTCAAAGCCTTTTTGGTCCACAAGTCTTTTAACAGTCTATTAGTTGAATTTTAAAGTAATGGGATACGTTGCTACAGCCTACAGATTGAAGATCTTGTTATCAGCAGGACTTGTTCACATAAAATTATCACAAAATTCTTCTTGTTGATGCATGACCCACTCAACCAGTATGGCATATGAAGCCAGATGTTTTGGTAGAGAAGTTGGTGATGTTGGTTTATGAGTTTGTTCTCTTTGCATGTTGAAAGGGTGAGATGTCATTTCAGGTGGGCTACATTGTGATGAAGGATCCTTCTACTGGAGCTCGAACAAACTTGTTGAGGATGCGAGGTGCCGGGGTGGTTGGTGTTTATCACCCTTTGGTTGATGAAAAGCTTGTGAAAATTCTTCATGGGTATGAAGTTCATTTGATGTATATGAATTTGCAGGCTACGTGGCATTCGAGCAATTTGATTTCACATTTACATCTGGCTCTTTACAGGACGAATAAAAAGGTCTACGCCTGGACTGTTGATGATACAGATTCGATGCAAAAGATGTTGTTTGAGCGTGTGGATGCTGTTGTTACAAGCAATCCTACTCTACTTCAACGTCGAATGCAAGATATCAGAACCCAATGTCTCGAGGAAGGCTTTTTTTTGTCACGATGATATTCATTTGTTTCAAGTACCGAACTTAATTCCTGCGACAGAGCCTTGCCTTCCACTTACGAGATATATTGAAGTACTAAATACTTTTACTGATTTTTTGATTAAAAAATATTTTAATCACAGAAATTTTATAAAAATAAACTCACACAAGTCAAATCAGCATTAAGGTAATAGTTATTTTTGTTTTAAAATATATCTAACGAATTATGTCAATTCATGTCAGTTTATAAGTTTTTTAAGTGATAATAATACTTCTTTTTCAGATTTAGAATAGTGTCCTTGCCATGATGGTGCTGATGGGTTCACGTCAAAAGGTCATTTGTCTTATAAAATTTATTTGCATGGTTGAAATTTATATTATAATTTTTCAAAGTATTAAAAAAAGATTGTATTCCTCTCAAAAAACGTATTCCTGGAATCCTGAGGCTTTCCGTGCTTTTAACTGTTCTAAGTTAGAAAAGTTCTATTCTCAAGTTTGAGTGGAGAGTACATCTACTAAAAAGTTAAAATGAATATATAACATAATTTAATTTAAAAGATTTTTATCATGTAAGTATATTTTACTCACTAATTTAATCATCGAATTACTCTTTCAGCTATAATGATTTGCGGAAGGCCCGTTTGATCCTTTGTCCCGGTACAAAAAAATCATATATTGTGTTGTATGTGTATTAATTTTTTTTTCTTTAATTATATTATTTGTTGAGAAACTGCGTTGTTTATAAAATTTAGGAATTTAACATATTAAAAAAATTAGAAATGAATTGCCTTCACCCACGCAAAATTCCAACCTGCCCTCACAACTCCTAAAAATCTACTTTAGTAGACCCCACACATGCCAATTTGTGATGCAGAGTGCTACCATTTTGTGTTACCGTGCTTTCGGCCGCACTAAATCCAGACGGTGTCCAATCCCACCGCAAAACGCACCTATCTGTCTGCTAGCAAGTGGCAACTGTAGCTCTGGTAAAAACAAATATTTCAGCTCGTCTGATATTCGTATGTTAAGATTTGACGACAGATCATGATCTTTAATGCATCTATATATATGAATTTGAATTAAATTTAAAGCACAAGACGAGCGAATTGAAGAAAATATGCTCATCTTTAAAACACAATTCAATGAACAATTACTATTTAATTACTTTGTCAGAGAAGTGAAATAAACACAATTTCGTTTTTATTTTTATTTTTTGGTAACTCTGATTTGGAGAATCGGTCCGAAGTTTCTGACGTCTGGGCGAAGGAGATGGCAACGGCAAGGATTGGAATGGGTCCTTGGTTCCACAATAAGGTCATCGATCCTTTTCTCCAAATCCTCCGCAGGTTCTCTCTCAAGATTTTTTCTTTCATTCGATTCCTTTTGTCTTCAGTTTGTGGGGGTGGGTTATTGACTATAACTGAATAGAAAAATGTATTGCGGCTATGCTTAATTACTCGTTGCTATCTACCATTCTTTAATTGTTGCTATACGTTTCCCATGCTGGATTTTACTGATCTGTTTGGCATCACGCATTGTATTCCTGGTCGAAACAGCTCAGAGATCTGAAAAAAGTATACTTATTCATGAAATTTTATTTTCTTTACCTTTCTTAATCTAATCAAACAGAAAGGAAGGGTAAGAGAGAGAAAAGGGGGGTGTTGATCTCAACTCTAATCCTTAAAACTTCTGAGATATAATGATCCGCTCAGTTCAGCAAATTCTTTTCTTTTTCCCAGGGGTGCTGAGCCAAAGCAATTGGCATTCTCTGTTGCTCTTGGCATTACCATGGGAGTATTTCCAATATGTGGTATGTCCTCATCTACAATTATTCTTGTGTAATTCTTTTTCCTAAAGGTGATTTTGTAGTGAAATTAAGTAGTTGTGCTGATTGATCAGTATAAGTGATCTGATCTTTGAATCATTATGCATAGTTTATTATATACCATGTGCATTACCCGTGCTTTGTATATATGTGTGTGGAGAGAACAGTGAAGCTATTTGTTGTATTGCAAGCATTCTTTAGATGAACAAAGGCTTCATTGACAGGGGTGACTGTGTTTCTATGTGGGATGGCTATTGCATTGCTTGGATCTCGTTGCCATGCCCCAAGTGTAATGCTGGCAAACTTTATTGCAACTCCGATAGAGTTGAGGTACTTGTGTGCTTTTAGAAGACCAATTTGCATTTGATTTCATCATTTGTAGTTGAGATCAGTTTTCACCATGTATTCTGATTGCTAATATGCTTTACTTCCAGCTTGCTGGTACCCTTCTTACGCTTTGGTGAAATTCTCTCTGGTGGGCCTCAATTTCCCTTGACGGCTGATGCTTTGAAGAAGATTTTGACCGGCCAAGCCTCTTGGGAAGTCATCGTAAGTGTAGCACATGCGGTAGGTGTCTAAACTGACATTCTGTTACTTAAGATCCTCTCTCTCTCATTCACACAAATGTGGAGGCTCGTTCATACTTCATGCCCTTAATCGTCTGTAATTTTGATTTATCTAAGCTCACATTGCTTTATATTTGGCACATTAATGGCTCTAGTTATTGTTCCTTGTTACTAGGACAGCTATCTCAATTGCTAGGTGCAGATGCCAGGATAATCTCGAGCGTATTAGTTTCAAATGATGTTTTGTCACTTAATGGGGTCTTCATGCCGCATTATAGCTACAATACTTCTAGGCAAAATTACACTTTTCACTCACAATTACCACCTACTTTTCTCTTTGGATCCTAAACTAAAAAGTTAGCCTTTTTTTGTTCATCGTATTGGTTTTATTTTTGTAAGGGTGCAAATTGAAAAATATAAATAGTTTAGGGTGTGATTGAAACTTCTCAAATATAGGGTGCAAAAATGAAAAATAGATTGTGTTTGTGAGTGAAAAATGTAATTATTCCATAATTCTAATGATTTAACTA
Organism: Platycarya longipes; assembly: GCA_036559045.1. Lineage (NCBI taxonomy): Eukaryota > Viridiplantae > Streptophyta > Magnoliopsida > Fagales > Juglandaceae > Platycarya > Platycarya longipes. The sequence goes on from CM071791.1 coordinate 52,177,219, forward strand.
CTTGGACAAGACTGTAAACTAGAAACTGTCATTGTTTAACTCCAAATGCCCAAATATAATTGTTGATGTTCTAGCATGAGGTTTGGAATACTAGTGATTCCAATTACCAAATTGTCTCCTTAGTTAGGAATTCAACTTAATTATTGATATTCTCATCCCTTCATAGTGGTAGAAGAGGGTACTGCTACTCAATTGATACAATGTGAATATTCATTAAGTTGATTATGATGGCAGACTGGCTTTTTACTACTCCAGTGCCGGTAAAATGTTACTGCAGATATACTGGATTACTGATGGAGTAACTGGGTTTGTAATTTTTTTTTAGCACTCTTTTAGTGCTTGCACCTACGCATTTTGTGCAAGGAGCTACAAAATGTGATGCATTGTCGTTATTCTGCTAAGTCTATTGTACCCCATGCACTAAAAACGACCAATTCTTGATCTCTCATTCGTTTAACAATACATCTAATCAATTCTTATCTGAAAAAAAGAAGAAAAAAAAATAGAAGAAAAATCTCAGGAATTTAGATAGGTTCACAGACTGGCCATGGACTAGCACTTAAGTTCAATGAGTCTTAACAATATGGTTGATTAGCCTCATTTCCCTGTCAAACTTTGTTCCCTGTGCGTAGAGCTAGTCGCAACCACAGTGAGAATTAAAGGACAACTACAGACTTTAGGGGAGAATGGTGCCATACGACCAGACAATTGTGGTCTGGGAGCTAATAAGAAGATTGATATTTACTTATGTAATTTTAATCCTATTAAAATTTCAAAGCTTGGAGCATTTCAGTCATGACCTAAGATATCTTCTCCTGCCTTTTTACATTATTTGCTTCAGCTTCCACTGATGTTTAATGACATGTCCACATTTGAAACTAAATTTATCTTTCAATCTTTGCAGTTGCTGGGATGGCTTGTAGCGGCACCCTTTATCCTGGCAACCCTCTATGTAATTCTTCTTCCGTGTTTCAAGCTCTTGGTTCAAAAGTTTAGCCCCGTTCCTTCAAGCCCAAAGAAACAACCTAACTCACCCTCAGATGTTAGGCTGAAGGTAAGGGATGCCTGAATGACTTATAGTAAGCAGAAATTTGTGGTGCTCATCCTGTCAATGCGGAACATCGTAATTTGTTTCTAATTCAATGCTTGTACATAGTTGTGCTGAGTTGTACTAAGATGTTTATATCGTTGTGTTTGATGAGATCGTTTGTATAATTGTTTTACAAGGGTGTAGCCAACGCCACATTTGGATACAAACTAACGAAAGTATGAAGTTGATTCACGATCATGACAGGAAAATGATGCATTTTTTTCTATTGCCCAGCATTGTGGGATGTACTCCTATGTTGAATCATTTATGTGGTTCCAAGTTGGACACAAGTTGAAGTTCACTTATTATGAAGTTCTTTTTCTCTCATCTAATTTTCGTGATTTGTTTTCCAGTAATTTTTTCCCATCTCCCTGAAAAACCTTTTGGCATCCAAAATGCGAATGAATCGTTGTATGTTCATTGTACAAAACAGTTGACTAGATGGGCATATGACCATAGACTCATCTGTTTCTTTTTATTCAGACCAAGAAGATATGATCGATCCATCATTACAAATATTTTATAACTTTTATATTTACCTTTAAATAAAAAAGAAGGTAGAATACGATACTTGCACATGTTGAAATTGCAAGGAAAATTTTAAATATAAACAACATTGGGCACTTATATGTGTACCAATATTGAGATGAAAATATGGATTTGATGAAGTATTTAAATTTAAAATGAAAAAATATAAAAGTAATCAATAGAATGTAGATGTGTGTATATGGGTGCATAATGTTACTTGTATGTAGCATTATTATTATTATTATTATTTTTTACAATTCTTTATACAATTATATTTGAAATGAAAGATAATTTTATAAAATAATTTAAATTTTGAAGCAAGAGATCCACGCCCACACGGTGAGGTCATGCCCGTAGCAGATCCTTCCCGAATTCAAACAGCGAAACCTGAAGTATCAAAAGATAGGCAACTTTCGGGGGAAAGGGTAAAAAGAAAGAGAAAATGAGATGGATGGAGTCTGTCAAAAAGTCAAACAGTCTTCATTGTCACTATAAAGCACCCGTAAGTTCGTAAATCGTAACATTGCCTCGGTAACTACTAACATTCATCTCCTTACCTTTCGAATACCAATTTTCAATAAAGTGATTATTTACTTCCCTTTTTGTTCTTTGCTGAGCTTCCAATGCGATTGTTCTTGAAGATGATTTCGAGCTGAAGGTAAGCGCTAGAACCTTAGATTAGCCAATTAGAAGCCCACATCATGCTTCGTTTATTATTCTTTTTTACGTACATATTTGCCCGAAAACTTTAGAAACATTTGAGTCGTCTCTTTTTTAATTTTTCTTATAATTTTCTTAGCAATCAAACAGAGTTGGTGTTTATTTTTATAGTGGTTGACTTTCGTTTATTTTTAATTTCTTAGCTTTAGATCTTTGGAAAATTGGAGAACTCGATTGAGTTTCCGGCAAATGTTACATTTTCCTACATAGTTTGTGTTTATTTGTTTTAAGTCTATTTCAGATTACAGTCGTGGGAACTGTTGGATTTTGGACGTGTATTGGGTCGTGGAAAACCCCGGTCATCATTTTTTTCAAATTCAAATGGGTTCTCGAGATTCGAGATTAGAATTGAAGTCAATTCGTTTCTTATAAGAACTACCAAGAATAATCTCTGATTATCTATACTTTTTTGTTCTGTTGATACAGTGTGCATGCCATCGCGAAGTAACGTTTTTGTTGTTTTGGGTTTTTGTGATTGGTGAAGAACCCCATGCAGGCATGAGGGACTTCATTGTTGATTTTGAGTACTTTGCTGAGGGACTGAGTTGGTATTTGTTAGAGGCTTTTGAGTTTGTTGCAGAAGAACTAATTGCACTTTGTTTGGTCATTGCCGTTTTGGTTGAGGAGTTAATTGGATTTTTCTTCTGCCAAATCTTGATTGCTTAAGGTATTCAGCATCCAGAAAATTGTTATAGAGCCCTATATCAGAAGTGTTTGCTTACACATTTAGTGGATGGCAAACCCAAGTGGGTGTTGAAGATAGAGAACCTAGAAAACAAGAAACAAGGACAATCCTGGTCAAACTTGGTTTTCAGGTAGAATTTGCTGCAGACCAAACTGGGGGACTTTGTACACTATAATAATGGATACCATTCAGAATACAGTGTATTACTGTTGCATTTATAGGGGTAACAGGATTTTGTATGCCTATAGTGGTGGAGACCATGAAATTGAGAACTTGGCCGTTTTGTGCTTGGAAAGAACTCCCCCGTTCCATAGGTGGTACTTTGAGACAATGTGTAAAAAGACTTTTGGGTTTTTGATGGAAGATGGGTATATTTATTTCACAATTGTTGATGAGGGTCTGGGTAACTCAGGTGTTCTTCGATTTCTAGAACATGTGCGAGATGAATTTAAGAAGGTAGCAAGAAGAGGTTCAAGGGGAAGTTTTTCAAGTATGAGCTCAATTGGTTTACAGGAGCAGTTAGTGCCTGTCATCCGGCGATTGATCACCATATTGGAGAATGTTTCTCAGGGTGGCAGTGATTGGACTGGTGAAACCCGCTCATCACTTCATGTCGGTCTGTCTCCATCATCACATAATGTAAATGGGCAAATTGAAACTGTTAGTTCTACAAAAGCCCCTTTGTTGGGAAAATCCAGCAAACAAGATAAGAAGGCAAAGGATCATGCCATTGGAATGAGAGACATGGAATTGGAGGAAAACCGAAGATCTACAGACAGAGGAGTCAAGGCTGATTTGGAAAGCCTGGATTCTCATAATCAAGGTGGGGCAGGTTCCTCAGTCTCATTGCAGAAAGATATAGGTTCTATGAGAATAAAATCAGGTTCTCAAAGCATTCGAAAGAAGTATTGGCATCAAGTACGAATTGTTCTTGCCATTGATGCAGTTGTCTGTATAATTTTGTTTGTGATCTGGCTATTGATCTGTCGTGGTCTTTCTTGCCTTCGTTGAGAGATTGTCATTTCTATTAGATTTTGAAGCTTAATTTGTTTTCTCAAAGTTAAGTTGGCAATTTGCACCATAATGATTTGGAAGAAAGTGAGGCAAATTCTTTGAAGAAGAAGTTCCTGCAGAGGGTGAAGGACGGAAAGCCACATATACTGATCTTGTTGGTAGGATTTTAAATATATCTGAAGGCATGTCCCTTAAAAAGTTATGCATTCAGCCGCATCAGATATAGGGAACTTGCTGTATAGTTTCATAGCTTTTATATGTATATATGATGTACTGCGGGAGATTATCAAAGTTATTGGTTTTAGTTGTTCTATACGTTGTTTGCTGAGACGGTGTGAATGTTCTGTAACCTTGAAACTTTTTTTGTTCGTTCTTTCTATTTACTGTGTAATGAAACATGCTACCTTTTTTTTTTGTTTATTTTTGTTCAGTGCTAGCTGTTTTTCATTCACCTCTCTTCAATCATCGTGAAGTTGGTTTTCTAAACTCTCATATTGATTAAATGGTTCATATGTGCCTATTATTGATTATATTACCTATTCAATATTATATACCTAAGTTTTGTGTGTTGCCCATTAAATCTCCACGGGGCAGGGGGCCAAAAATATATAAGAAATATTTGTGTCTTTGGTGAGAACAGAAATATTCTACTTTAGTTGAGAAGTGGAATCATGTTTATGATTGTACGCAAATTATTATGGCAAGATCTGAATGAAAGCAGATTATGATGGTCATTTCTGACTTTGTATTACTGTGTTGTGTCTGTCTGCTATCCACTTCACCCGTCATTTCTAGTATAATGTATGCTTTCATTAAAATCTGGGTGGTATGGCAAAGAGGTCTCTTTTTGTATTTTTTGCCTAGGATGTAATCTGACGAAGAAGATGGGTACCCTCTTTTCAGTGGTGGTCCAATTGTTTTATAGGGCAGACGCAGATATGTTTCTCTTTCCTTTCTGAACTTTACGCTGAGGAATCGAATAGATTTCCCTGGCATCAGAGTAAGGTACTCAATTTTGTACCTGTATTTTAAGTTATTACTCACGTGTAAAAACTGGTCAGACAAAAAACTGATGACGATCCTGACCAGAGGGTTATCGAATACTCATCAAGTACCACTCCGTAATCTAGATGACAAATACCATAGCTAATTCCAGAATACTTAAGATTACATAATGCTCTAATTCATTTTGTTTTCCTCCTGAACTTCATTCTCAAGCGGAAGAAAAGTGTTTGGTAACAGAAAAAGAAAAACATACAACAATTCAACATAACGCACAGACCAAAATATTTTCAGATTGACAAACAATGCGCAGAGGTGGCATCATTGAGAGAAAATGAAACATCATTCTACTTGATTCTCAGCTGCCTTGACTTCATTTATCCCACTCTGAATCCAGTAGTTGTGAATCAACCTTTGATGGCTGTCCCTCTGTGCCTCTCGGCAGCTGATTTGTTAATCGGCTCCAACCTAATATGTGGGGCAATGCAAACTGCAAAATAAACAAGGGAAGTGACCTCTAAATTAAACTTAAAAGAGTGTGAGAACCTCTGACGATACAAAAGGCATTGATGAGTTTGACCAATATCGAGGAAATCATGCGCTTTATCCCAGGTTCAGATCTAAGCAAATACTTCCACCATCGGGGATTATGGATAATTTTCTTGCCAATCCAAAAGCTGTGTACCATCCCTGAGATTTTGTAAAACCCCTCCCTCACTCAACAAATCTCTTCAAAACCGATCAGGAAAATCACTATCTTCAAAATGTTGATATCGTTATGATTGACCCCTTTCCAACACAATTCCCCATTTTGCCTGTATCGTGAATTATGAGAACAAAAGAATGCACAATGTTTGTATGAGTTACTTTTTTCCTTTTGTTGAACATGTTTTTCAAGTAGTCCTGAGTTCACTAGTATCCAAAAACTTTCCTACAGAACCTATTTCTTCAAGTGTGCGCCTGTCTAGCAATCAGTAGGCAAACTTGGTCTATTTCATTAAAAATCGTAATAATTTGATGCATCAGTATCATCCAATTTTTCATGAAACTGCATGATAATTTTTTTTTTTTAACAACATGGAACCTCACCAAGGCAGGATACTTAAAACCCTAGATATACGACTCCGCCAACTAGAACCATGTATTAGTAATCCAGGAGAACTCCTAGTGGGGTATCAACCAAGAATGTCTATGAGTTGTAGATTCATCCCAAGCCCACCTTTTGACTACGGGCTGCACCCTGATAGTGATGCTCCATGATCACTATAATCGAATAAAAGATATTCATTGCCATGATTCAAGTTAACTGAAAGGAAATGTGAGTAAAGTTCTTTAGTTGGTCATACACTGCAAGCTGTCTTCATCACTGAGAATTCAGCAGTTGTGACAGGAACAGTGAAGTATTCTTTGGTTTTTAGAATGTTGTTGACAACAGCTGCCAAAAAAGAAGTGTATAAGTAATTGAAAAAATATAAAGAATCTAACACGAAAAAAGAAAATTGATAAATTCAGACTAACATCATGCCAAACTATAGAGAATGCTTGCGTAACACAAATTTTTAGAATTTAGGGGATTTTTTTACATGGTGCTGTTTTTATGTTTGTAAAATTGATGGGACCCATGGAAAAGATGTTAGGAAGAAAAAATTTTGAAATGTGTGTTTTCTAAATTTGTGAAATTGTTGGGATCCACTTGAAATTTTGTGTTCTTTAGAAGTGATTCTGATTTTCTTGGGTTTTTGTGAAAAAAATTATTTCGAGGTTTAATACATGTTTGTATGGAAAGTAGAGAAGAATGAAAAATTCCTGGCTGGCAAACATGGTCTTTTTTTTTCTTGACACCGGGTGTGCGGGAGTAGCATCCCTACCAATCCCAATGGTGCACAAACTCTCGGAAAGGTGTTTCCTGCAAGTGTATCTCGAGTAATTCAAAGAGAAAATCTCCCACTCTGATATTTAGAATTGTATATGACATCTCTGAATTTATTTCTCTGAAATCTCCGAATATTATGTAATAAATGTTCTCCTAAGATACACACCATAATCACACTCTTAATCCCTAAACGCACTTGAACAAAAAAAGCATCACAGCCCATTAACTATAGACACTTACAACAACTAGCCCACAATTTAAAATAAAGTGAGAAGTGTGCATGGTGTTGGTTTGAGGAAGTATATTAGAAATGGATGGGAGGATTTTACTTGGTTAATTAAACTCAAGTTTAGTGATGGTGCAAGGATAAACTTTTGGCATGACTTATGGTGTCTGAGTAGACTGGCTCTTTAATCAGGAGGCTTCGGTGTCTGAGTAGCTGGATCGTTCTAGTAAATTCCCATTGTGGATGTTTATTTCAATAAAGCTGTTCACAATTGTGAAACTGGATCTATTTTTTACTTTATTTTTAAATCTTGTTGCATTCCTCGCAATTTGTTAATTAAGAGGTGAACAGGATGCCTTGGATGAACACTGGGAAGCAGAAGTTTCCAGTACATTCATTGTATATCTTGTTCCCTTAGAAACCTATTTGGAAAAGTAAAGTTCCACCTAAGGTTGCCTTCTTTGGGTGGACAGCATCTCTTGGAAAAATCTTGATATTGGATAATTTGAGAAAGAGGGGTCTTGTTGTTATGGAATGGTGCTATGTGTGTAAGAACAGTGGTGTATCGACTATCGGTGGACCATCTTTTACTTTATTGTTAGGTGTCAAGAATGTTATGGGTGGAAAATCTTTTATAGAACGGGCATTGCTTGGGTAATGCCCACGAGGGTGGTTGATTTATTTGCTTGTTGGCAAAGATGCAGGGCCAACTTACATATGAGGATGATTCCTCTATGTATCATGTGGTGCTTATGAATTGAAAGGAATGGTCAAATTTTGAAAACAATGAACGTTCTTCGAACAAGCTAAGAAGTTTCTCCTTCCATACTTTACTTCTTTGGGCATCCTCTTGAGTCTTGTGTACTTAATGGAGCTTGCTTTGATGACTTTCTTGTATCTCTTTCTAGCTCATTTTTATGTAATTAGGTGTATGCTGTTTGTATACCTCATGTGTACTTAGGCTATACCTATATACTACTATTAACAAATTGTTGTCTTAGTTATATATATATATATATACACACACACAACAATTTAAAAGCAAAAAAAACTCGTGCATAGAGAAAATGGTGGACAAAAATGTGGAATTTAAGTTATTCAAAGAAAAATGCCTCTATGAGCAGAAAGACTTCTTACACAGAGAAATTAAATAGCCACTACCATCCACATGAGGCTTAATTGATAAGCTCTTCCTGACTTGACCAGCATTGCTGTAGCATTATTGCTCATCAGAAAAATCACTTGACACTTTTTCAACCAGCATAGAATATGTAAACAAAGGATACTTGCATAATGAAATAGATGGATCATGCAAGCTTAACAACTTGGTTTAATCAAAAAATGATTCTAAGCCATAAAAAAATGTCTACATTGTAGACTTGTGCACTATAGGATGTCCCAGAAAATAAACCTTGATTTCATTGATGGGTCGTGAAAGATCTCACAAGAATCTTCAGGGCCCAAGCTAATCAAAGACCCAACCTCTGTCACTGACAAAGCAATCACCTACAGAACATCCACTAAACCAGTCTGTTAAAAGGCTCATAAATTAGTCCTGTACATGGTTATGGTAATTAAACAATAATAAAGTCTATAAACTGTTTGCACATGTTAAATGTGTGGTAGAGGACCTGAAAATTAATTCATATGACTAAGAATGTGACGGCAAAGGAACTAAGAGAAGTTACCTGTCTCTTCTCACTATCATACTTGCGCTCACCAATAGCAGGTAAGAACTTTAACATCATGCAACCACGACGGTCAACTACGAGACTACCAGACTGTAGACAATAAATAATGAGAAGCATAATTCAGCTCCAGAAAAAAAAAAGAGAGTACCTAATAATGGAATTGAACCAAAAAAATATTATACATCCAATTTTGTGAAAGTTGGGAGAACAGGAGTCACAGAGAGTGCAGCTTTGCCCTTGAAAACAGAATAAGAAGCAAATATTCGCTGTGCAGCATATCCTGCAGGTTCAGAACCAAAAGGATGCAGGCGTTCTAGCATACTTGCACATTAGAAAAACAGCAAGAAAAAACTAAACTAAACAAATAAAAAGGGACGTGTAACACTGAAAATATCTACATATGCAAATTAAAAACCTTTAGTAGCAGAATTCTCTCTTGAAGTTGATATCCCAGCATGAACTGTAAATGCATGCAGGCATGAAGCATCTTTAACATCAACAGATTTCCCATATAGAAGTTTCCCGGACAACAGGTTCCTTTTTTTGACAAAGCAATTAAAAAATCAGAAATAATGGTAAAAAACCTAAAGAATAAACAGTCTGAGGTCCAAGTGATCAGTAAGAGAACAGAACATCCATCCAATATATCATAGGGAAGAATAAAATAACACGGAATATTTGTGATGTTTACTCAAGCGGCTTATATGTCTCAAGGCTAGCATACTCACTAGGGACAACAGTACAAAGACATTTAAGTTACAGTAAAGGGATATATATAATCAATATATCCAATTGAAAAAATCCATTGCAAATGCCTCCTGCTACTCTTTTCGGTGGGAAGGGGGGTACAAGATAAATCGATTAACTACAATTAGAAGAATTTTTACTGAGACGAAAAAGAATATGTTCTTGCCCAAGCGATAGCAACCACAAAATGCAAAGAACATACTAGAGAAGCCATAAACACAATGCCCAGTGATTATAATGTGCCAATCATAATGCAACAGAACCGAAGTGGAGATGAGCCGTAAACACAATCCCTTGTTCAAACTTTATATCGAAATGCAACCACAATGTGCACGTGTCTTGCTAGAAGAGAGAGCGCGCGAGAGAGAGCACCAAAAGCATCTTTCTTTCCTAAGAAAGACAGAATTCAATACCTAAATTTTAATAGAACAAGCGGTGGTCTCGGTTTCAACGTGTGGAAGACGAAATATATTTAAGCATAAAATTTCAGGGCCAGCCGAACATACAAAGTCTGTAATTTCGATTTCCTTAATGGCACAAGTAAAATATCACACCAGAAGCAAAAATATCCGAAGCCCACGTTTGATAGTTGAGAACTTGAGATAGTGAAGGAAACAACGAAAGAAGTTAAGAAAAGAAAAACAATTCACTTCAAACTCAGCCGTTGTATTAGGTAAAGTTGAGTCGAGACCGCAACATCAGACCCCATAAAAACTTGAACTTTAATCATCTTTTACCTTCTCGGGGGCCAAACAAAGAAATGAAAATAGATTCCAGTGAAACAATCGGAGCGCAAATGAGTCTTATAAGTTGATACCTGGACTGTAAAAGTCGCGACAGCTTCATCATCTTGAGAGACTGAGGCAGACAGGTAGAGAGGCTGTGTCCGAATTTGGGCGGTCTTTATGATTTATAGGGACGGGATCGTCAAATTTCAATCGGTACACGCTAGTTACTTCACTTAAATAGACAAATTTAAAATTGTAAAACAGATATTATATAAAATTCTTATATAAAAAAAGTGAATTCTATCTTAAAAAATGTAAAATAAAAAGTATTTTCATTAACAAAATTTACTTTTTGACAAAAAATTTATATAAATTTGTCTATTTAAGTAACTGGATAAATTGTACAAATAAAATTTACAAATTCAAGTAACTAGCATGCTATGTACCGATAGTTAATTATAAAATAATTAAAATACTCAAGTAATAATTTCTTTTCTTTTTAAAAAAAAAATTCGAGCAATAAATTTGAATAGTAGGATGATGGAATCAGTAGTATTTCCTAACTTGTAGTTTTACTCTTTGCAAAAGAGTGGAAACTCTTATATCTCATTTATTATTGTTTTAATACTTAATACTTAATTATTTTATTTTTCATTTACTATTTGGATTTAGATTAAAAATATTATAACATGACTTTTTTGAATAATATAAAAAAATAAAATTTAATCAATCAATATAATTATATAAATTGATTAAAAATATAATTAATTTTAACTTATACCAATTCCAAACTCCAAGCAACTATACGACCCGACCCGACCCGACCCGACCCGCCCCGCAGAACGAGGACATCCTATAGTAGTTGTAGTATATTGGAAGAAAATTGCTGATCTGTATCTGAAATGAGATGAAATTCCCTTCATTCACCACGCATTCAATCTGAACTTCTGCTCTTCAAGCTCTTTCAGGTGTATTCAGCCCTTGAAGCGCTTCGTCAATTATGGCCGATGTCGCAACGAACAAGGTGGTGAGGGTTCAAGTTTAAATTTCGCAGTGGTTTAGTTCGTATTTGTAGTTTATCCATGCTCGTAAATTATAAATTTTGCTTTCGGCTGTAAGATCCGATAGCTCTATATGCTCCTTCTCAAGCCAAAATGATTGTTCTTCGTATATTAGCATTCAAAGAACACCTCAGTTTTGCAAGCATTTGCTTCTAGACCCGAAAGCCTCCTGAACCATTAAATACTAGCTTAATTGTCTGAATTGAAGAAAATTGAGCAGCTGAAAACGACCTAGTCATGTGATAATCTCGATCTTTTGCATCTTGGATGGAAACCGAAGTTATTTTCTACTGCCTTTTGCGTCATTTAACATAGCCACAACAAAGATTAGGATGAAGCGGATCTCCTGTGTCTCGGGCGTTTCATTCCTTCAGAACACCCAGGAGATTCCCATTCGATGAGGACTGAATACACGAAATAGCACTCGAGGCGCAAAATAAATACCGATGCACAGAGTCTTAAGCGTTTAGATCAATCCTGATTGTGCTCTTAGGGTAGATCATTCTCCATGATATTACTAAACATTTATTGTGCGAGTAATATATTCTCACTTAATTTCAGTTTTCTTTTTATCTTTCCCGTGTTTGTAGGAACAGTCGTATGGCGAGACAAATGACGATCAGAAAAATTTATTTGATTTGGGAGCATTTGTTGGGGACTTGAGTATCGAGGAGGATGTGAGCAAGTACGATGTGTCCTTGTATCATTGCAGGGATTAGTGCTACTTTTGCATTATTTGGAATCAGTGATCCATGTCACATGCACACTGATTAGTTTAGGAATAGATTATCTTCATTCTTTTTTATATGATAATGTTGTCAGTTTCATGAGCCACCCGTACAAATATGGCATCTTGAAATGATCTTGGTTGACATGTTGTACAGCGCTGATATATCATTGGAAGGCCTACAGCAAGAACTAGAAGAATGTAAAAATGATGACGTATGTAATTTCACTACCATTTGCTTGGAATTTTGATGATTTTCCTTGGTCATGGATTTATCAACGCTTCTTTGAGATGCAACCTTAAAAAAAAATATGTATTTATTCTTTTCTCCTTGCATCTTCTCCTCGTGTCAATGTTTAAATTGAGTTTTGTTGCTCAGTTGAAAAATGGATTTTGATGTTCGTTTCTATATGTTAGCAATTCCCTCCTCACCTCTCTGGCCTCTTTAATGCCGTAGGTGGTTGCAAACATACTGTCTAAAGGTGAAAAATTACGAGAGTATACAAAGGGAGTTGAGAACAATTTACGACAAGTTGAATTAGACTCGATTCAGGTATGTGGTGACTAAACTAAATCTTTCGGTGGTGATTCATATGTGTCTGTGTGTGCTCATATTTATATAATTTGTCATTACTTGATATTGAAACTCTCTCCTGCTAGGCTTTCCTTGAGTTATGGTAACCTGAAAACTGACTTAAACATGGTGTCCACAGCATAAGGTGGTTGATGCTTTGTTGTGGCAAAACCTGTAATTCTTCAAATATGGTGTGATTAGTTTTCTTGTTTATTTAGGAAGTTTGTGTCAAAATAGTCTTTTTGTTCCACTTCTTTATTAGATAATTGTCCAAAGACTTTTGTGGGGTAGCATTGCATCCCTGTACAGATTTTCTTCTTAAGAGACATTTTTTGCTGGGGAGGTACTTTCTTGTTGTATTGAAAGATTAGTGTAGTTTCCTAGTTAAAGTTTTGAGTCTCTGAGTTTCATGCCATTGCCATTGTTTTCTAGGATCAACTTTCTAAGTTTTGGTACAATTTTAAATCCGGGATTATCCCATTCCTCCTTCCCCTTTTAACAGCTGAGCTACATGGCTCCTTTAATTTTTTTGAATCATTGTACATGAGACTTGAGTTGCAAAATAAGTCCTACCTTGTATGTACTATCTACTTGGGCTTACTTATCTATTAAAAAAGAAGGTTCAAGTAGCCTGAATATAAGGTGATAACGATTAGGTTGGGGAATTTAGGCCCTAAGGTTCATGGAGCATAGTTTTTATGACAAATGCTTTTTGGATGGATAGCTTTGATAATTTTTACTTTGGCTGTTACACTTACATACACAGAGCTCCCAAGCTTTAGTTGGAGACGAATGTGTAAGTGCAAGTGCATACAAGAATCTGTACGCACCTCAATGACGAATGAGACATTATTTACTTGTTTGATTGTTTGCGTGGCAGAGATACTCTTCCTTTTGCGTAACTTGAAAAACAATTGGATGTTTTCTGTTGACTTTATTGGTATTCTATATTTCAAACATTGCAGGATTACATACATGAAAGTGATAACTTGGTGTCTCTTCATGATCAAATTCGTGAATGTGACAGCATTTTGTCACTGATGGAAACTCTCCTCGGTGGATTTCAAGTATGTTGGCCCTTGCTTGGCAATAAACAAATATTTACTTGCTTGCAGCTTCAGTGAGACTTTGTTTCATTTCTTTTAGAAGTAACCAAAGGTTTCATTAATATTGCAAAATTTTATCTTCTCATATTCTTTGAACTGATTAAATGGCTTCTCAAGCATAGTTGTTGGAAATAAGCAAGTAATAACTCTAATAACACATTGGCTGAGAACGTAGTCAATCATATCTTTAGTATAATTATGCCACTTTGCACCAATTATAATTCATGACATTCTCATTAATAATCTTATGATAGGTAAATATACACCCACCCTATGCGTCTTGAACACATGATATCACCATCAGAGGGCTAGTGTTGAGCTTAGAGTTTATTGGCTTTTCCTGCCTATTTCAACAAGACTGAAACCTTGTGCAAAAACTTTAATATTTTGATTTACAGTGCAATTATTTGAATTTTTAAAGGTAGATCAAGCATAAAGGAACTGTATGGTTTGGGTCAAAGACTAGTTTTAAGTTATACCCCAAATGCATTTCAAATGTCAATAGGTGGAGGATGTAACAAGCAACAAATTATTTTATTTGAGGGGTTCATCCTGATGGTTATTTAGATGTTGTAATCCACAGTCTGATCAATGAGGACAAGGCCTGACTTCCCGTTATGACCATACCATATCCTATGAAGTCCCAAGTGCGGACCAGTTTTCTCTAGGTTAATTCTTGATGTTGTAATCCACAGTCTGATCAATGAGGACAAGGCCTGAATTCCCTCTACAACCACACTATGTCTATGAAGTCCAAGTGCAGTCCAGTTTATAATGATCTGGCTTTTTCTCTAGGTTAATTCCCTCATTAGTTTCTTGGTATCGTAAATATTTAAATAGCACCTCTTGGATACCATACCCCTGAATCTTATAAATAGAAAGTACTAAAGATTACTACAAAAGATCTATGTAGAAACTAGATGATTTTGCAAGTGGACCATTTATATGCTGAGAAAAGAAAACACTGATTGTAGGCACTAGCTTCATTTCATTGTTGCTTAGAAGTGTTTAAAAGTGTGGTCATATTTTTCCTACAAACTTTTGTGGACAATGGTAGTGATTTTGGTTCAGCTTTGGGGTATTTAACTAAGAAGTCATGAACACATTTTCATTTAAAACGATATACAATCTCTCTGTTACCTTGTTGTGGATTGATTCTTTGTGTTTGGGTTTTTTTTCTTTCACTTTTTAATGGAGTTGTTGATTGACATTTATTTCCCAGGCTGAAATTGGTTCCATAAGTTCAGACATAAAAATCCTTCAAGAGAAGTCTATGGATATGGGCCTGAAGCTTAAGAATCGCAAGGTATCCTTGTGATTTTTTGTTTCATTTTTCTGTTGGGTTTTCAGTTTTGAGAACCACAGAAACATGGATTGTGGATTAAATTCTATTTTAATGATGCTTTCATCTTGTCACATGGCTGTGTAAACCATTTGATTCGAGTCGTCTTGTGTGGAAGGAACTAGATGTATAGTACCAAAAAAAAGATGTTGTATTCATTTAGAGTTTCTTTTGGGGTTTATTTGTGCTTTATCAAGTATGGACCACAATTACAGAACTCAGGCAATGAAACAGGCAGAATAAGATTGGTCCTTTGCGGTATGACCTAGTTGGACTGCATCCTCATTCTATGATTCTTTTGTTTTTGTTTTTTTTTGGTTTTGAAAAGAAAAGGGGGGGGGGTATGTGGAAGGACTCTTGGATAATAGTATTCATTCTGAACCATCATCAGTCAGTTTGTTTTGTGCTCAATTAGGGTTTTCTGTTTCTTGGAATATTAAGGAACTCAAGTGAAATTATTGTTTATAGACGTTCTGTTTTTCTGTTGCTGTTTACATTAAATACGTTCTTTAAACAGGTGGCAGAATCAAAATTGGCAAAATTTGTAGAAGACATTATAGTACCACCACGGATGGTTGACATAATTGTTGATGGAGAGGTATCACTGGTTTTTGTATGACAATTTATCTCATTGTTCATGTGATGATTGATGTTGTTACATGTCTGTCTTAGCTATGTAACTTGGTTAATTATACAGAAACACACACACACACACACACACACACATAAGAAAGAAAAGAAGCTTTGCAACTTGATCACACTTATTTAAAATTATTCTTGTTTAACTGTCCCCTTTTTTCAAATCAACATGATTCTTCTATCATAAAAGTTTACTAGGACTCTGGTTGCTATTAATTTAAGGGAAGTGAATAATGTAAAAATATTGATACAGGTGGTTTGAGAGGAGAATACATGTGTTTTTGTCCATTTTGGTTGTGCTTCCTCTTCAATTTAGTGTTTTTTTTTTTTGGTATCCATTTCCTTTTGTTACTGTTAACATACTTGCAGTGGAGTTTGTCCAGGTCAATGATGAATTCCTGAGAACTCTTGAGATTCTAAGTAAGAAGCTGAAGTTTGTAGAAGTGGATCCTATGGTCAAAGCTTCAAAAGCTCTAAAAGATGTTCAGCCTGAGCTAGAAAAACTCCGCCAGAAAGCAGTTTCAAAGGTTTTTCTTACTACAATTGCAGATGCACTGGCTGATGAACGTTATATAATTTTTTTTGTTTTATGTACATTTTCCATCTCTACAATGTTAATGAGACTACACCCGCTGCAATGTCATGCATATCATATCCCCAAATCTGAAGTTGCTTTATGGTTAATGTCCATGGAGTGACTTGTACACAAATGATTGCTTGTTGAGACTGCTTAATATCAATTGGTAAGAACAGTCCTTATAGCGGTAAAATATGAAGAAATAATACCCATCCTTGGTGACAAACATTTTGGGCTTAGAGTCCTTGGCAACCCCAAAGCTTGGTTGACATGAGGAGCTGACCCTAACATGTAGTTTTTTCGATCATATTGTGTCTGTTTCTAACATATCTTGTAAAGAACTACAATTTTGACACGTGTACCTTTGAAAAAGCTGGTTATTGGTACTTAAGTTTGATACTTGAGCATAATAATGTTGAGACTTAGGTGCCACTTGGATGGTGAATTGAGATGAAATGAGTTGAGATGAAAGCTGAATAAAATTTTGATAGAATATTATTTTTTAATATTATTATTGTTTTGAAATTTGAAAAAGTATTTTTTTTTTATAAGTAAGAAAACATCTTTATTATTGTGAATATAAATGGGCATAGTCCAAGTACACGAGGGGTATACACAAGAATACACCTAACTACATTCTAAGAGTTCTAACTTAAAGACAAAAAATCATGCACATTGCTTCCATGAGGTACAACGGCTGAGAACCATAGTAATAGGGTGTGCAGAAAAAATTCTTGAAGCGCTTCCATTGTTCGCTCTCTATCATCAAAGCACCGCGCATTCCTTTATGACCAAACACGCCACATAATGCACAATGGGATCATCTTTCATGCTGCTATCACCTTTGGACAGCCTTTGATTCCCTTCTAGCAAGCAAGTAGATCAGCAACCTTAGAAGGCAAAACCCAAGCCACATCCACTCGACTGAAAACCCCATTCCACACTGCTCGTGTCACCTCATAATGCAATAAAAGATGGTCTATTGATTCACTGTGATTTTTACACAAACAATACCAATCTACCAGAATGAGTCCCCTTTTCCTTAAGTTGTCCGTGGTTAGAACTTTTCCAAAGGCAGTAGTCCACACAAAGAAAGCTACTTGGAGGGCACACAGGACCTCAAAATACTCTTCTACGGAAAAGCTACATTTCCTTGTGATATCAAGATTTTATAATAGGCCTTTACTGTGAACTTTTTGTTGGCTATGGATCGCCACTGAATCCTGTTACCATGAGTCGTTATATTTCTTGTGGAGTGTAAGAAGCTGAAAAAACATGAAATAATAGGCAATTCCAAGTCGTGGTTATCCCTATTGAATAAGATATTCCATTGTGTGGCACCATGATCAAAAAACATATTCGTCACTGAAACCTCCTTATTAACTGCGATGGTATAGAGAACCGGAAAGGCCCGCTTCAAGGAGCACACTCCACACTAAATGTCCAGCCAGAATCTAATCTTGTTGCCCTCACCAATCACAAAGTGAGTATAATTTTCAAAGCACTGTCAATCCTCCCTAATGTACTTTCACAAACCCATGCCATACCTTTCCCTCACTGCATTAGTGACCAACACCCCCAAGCACCTCCATATCTAGAATCAATGACTTCCTTCCACAACGATCCTCCCTCTATGTGGTATCTCCATAACCATTTTTCTAGAAGCGCTTTGTTGAATATCTTTAGATTGTGCACCCCCAATCCTCCATTTGAGATTGAGGAACAAACTTTATTCCACTTTACAAGATGGAATTTAGTTTTCTCTCCCAAGCCACCCCATAGGAACGCTTGAAATAGCTTCTCAATTCTATTCGCCACCCCTACAAGCAATGGGAATAAAGATAAGAAATAAATCGAAAGATTAGATAATGTTCTTTTGATTAAGGTGAGCCGCCCCCCATTTGATAGGTACAACCGTTTCCACCCAGCCAAACTTTTTTGAAAAAGTTGAATTGTTTATGATATTTTGTGGGAATTTGACAAAGTTGTAACGATGAGATGAGATAAGATGAAACACTTTCACCATCCAAATAGGACCTTAGGATCTGTTTTAGTCATATATAATGAATGAAATAGGCATAATCTGTGTACATAGGAAGTATATAAAATAACACCTAAATACAATTTATAAGAGCGATAAATTAAAGACAAGAAATCATGAATATTGTCCCCATTTAATACAGTAGCTGAAAACCAAAGCACCAAAGTTTGAAAAAAAAAATTCTTCAACTCCGTCATTGTGCGTTCCTTATCTTCAAAGCAACGAGCATTCCTTTTTGAGCATATACACCACATGAGACACAATGGGATCATCTTCCCCCAGCATATTGTGTTTGTTTCAATCATTTGGTGGGTGGGGTCGTGTACTTCTGAGGTGTGGTTCGGAAGGGCCCTTGATGAGGTTCCACATCATCATATATAAATGAATGTTTTATGAGTCAAGTTTTAACAGTTGACATTTTCTACCATATGATCACTCATTTAACGAGGATTTGACATATTAATTGTAAACACTTTCTACTGTTTTGATCTTTGCAGGCGTTTGACTTCGTTGTTCAGAAGCTTTATGCTTTGAGAAAACCAAAAACAAATATCCAGATCCTTCAACAGAGCGTACTTTTAAAATACAAGTGAGTAGTGTCTAATAACATCTTAGTTATGAACTTAGGGCACATGTTAATTTGGCAAAGTTTTATCATATAGGTATTTTCCATTCATCAAATCCCTTTTTTTGGTTCTTTCTTTTCCCCATGGGTTTACATTACCATGGCTAGCTAACCTGTTAGTTATGCAATTGCATCTTTATTGCGTATGGATCTCTAAAGGACGTGGCAATGGGTTGTGTTTGATCTTTCTGTGAAATCTTCTTAGCATGCTTTTGAGTTTTATCATTGGTCAATATTTATTTTGTCCATCATATCTGAATCCAATTACAACTTTTGTTTTTTGATAAGTAAATAAACTTTATTGCTCAAAGAATAGGCCTAGCCTGGTATATACAAGAGGAAGCCCTGACTGAATCCAACTACAACTTCTTTATCACTGAAAGTTCCTTATTTTGTTTTAATATTGTGCCAGGGAGCTTCTTGAGATACATTCTTTTTCGTTCACCATTAACCATTAAGCTAGGAATTCTTCTTGCACACGTGTACTTTTCTTTTTTCTGAACCTATTTTGGGAAAAATACAACCATATATGGGTTGTTTCTTTTGATGAAAAACTTGACTTTACATAATTGAGCTAGTTATATGTGTGTATCCTTTCCTTTGATCATGGGGTTGAGAGCTGATCAAACACCATCATTTTTGAGCCCATCATGAGCTGTGCTAAGAATGTTCTTGATGTTTAAAGTTTTTTCTGTGCATCCCCATCATTCATTCAGGTAATTATATGTGATGCTAGCTTTATTAGCATCAATGTCTGTCAAGAGAGCTACTTATCAAGTTGGACGGTATTATAAATTTAGTGTACATGAATTATTTTATGCAAATTATTTGTGTCTTTCTTAATAAAATTTATAACATTGCCATTATGCGTGAAGTCATTCCCTTTTTATTTGTCCACCAGAAGGTTATTGTTTATCATATTTCTGTGAGTCAAATGTATATTAAAATGTGAACACGCAGGTACATCGTTTCCTTCCTCAAAGAACATGGCAGTGAAGTATATACTGAGGTCCGTGGAGCATACATTGACACGATGAACAAGGTGAATATTTGAACCAATTATCTATTTTTCGAATTAGCCGGGACGCGAACGAGAATTTTCACCCATGCAATTCTACTTTTATGAGGACTTGGCAGTGCTCATTTGATCTTTATAGAGTTGGCTTTAATTTCATTCGCTTTTCTTCTTCCTCATTATTTGTCTTATAGATGCCTTCACGTTGATATTTTGAACAATATTGAAGTGCAGCTGCATGTTCTGCAGGTCTTAAGTGCACATTTCCGTGCATATATTCTGGCTCTGGAGAAACTACAGTTGGATATAGCAACATATAGTGATTTGATTGGTGTGGAGACTAGAAGCACTGGTCTTTTTTTAAGAGGAAGGGAACCCCTGAAGAATCGCTCTGCTGTTTATGCTTTGGGGGAGAGGATAAAAATTTTGAAGGTTTTCTTAAATACTTCTTGACATATAATTTCTCTGCCAGCTGTGAAATATGGTTTTTGTGGAATTAATGCATGTAGCTTCTCTTGGCAACCACTCACTTAAATTTCAATTTCAACTCTTTGGGCATTGGCCTGTTTCTACTATATTTGGCTTCTCTATGAAATGCTTATTCTAATTCTCAAGGGAGTCATTCTTGCACGCATTCTGTGTATTTAAGTTTCATCCCTTTTCTAATAAATTGAATTGTATGTATTAAAAAAATGCTTATTAGTATTGCATTTGCCAGTCAAAGAGTGCTCCGTATTTTTTATAAATGAATCTAAGACAGTTGTGGTAGACACTGTGACATAATTGCTTGCTAATGCCGTGGTCTGAAATTATCAGGAAATTGATGAACCTGCTTTAATTCCACATATAGCTGAAGCCAGTTCCAGCAAGTATCCTTACGAGGTTCTCTTCCGGAGTTTGCACAAGCTGCTTATGGATACTGCTACTTCTGAGTACTGTGGAGTTTGCTCATTTTGCTTTTTTCTAAATGATAATGAATTATAATCCTTTGGTGATAAGCATTTTACATTTTATTGTCTTCTACAGATATCATTTCTGTGATGATTTCTTTGGTGAGGAATCTATATTTTATGAAATTTTTGCAGGTAACTTTGATACATATTCGTGCTTTACTTGCATTAAATGTTTCTAGACACAACTGATGTCAACTGAGTTTTTGCGGTTCTTATCTTTTATTCAACATACAAAAAAAATGGCAGTCTATAGGATGACTTGTATTAGAATTTGATCATTACGTTTACAACTCAAACTGTATTATACATTCTCTGAATAAAGCATCATTGTCATGTACTTGGGCCTTTGTCTGCCTCTGTATATTTTGAAGCTTCATACGAATACAAGATGATTCACGAGTGTCAACTTTGAATTTTGTATTTTTTTTTTTGTGCCCAAAAACAATTGGATAGGTTAGTGATTCTTTGCTTGCTCTTCGAGATTAACAGGTCCATTTGCTGTCATTGATGAGCACTTCAATTCAATACTTCCAAATTGTTACGATGCAATTGGCTTAATGCTCATGATTCGTATAATACATCAGCACCAGGTAGCGTTTCAAGTTTTGATCATTCCAATTTTTGCTTCTTATTTTCTCTGTTGTTTCATGTTGTATTTTGATTAAATCATATGGGGTTAGAAATAGCAGTTCTGATTTTCAGTGGAGTGTCCAATACAATAATTGTTTAATTCTGGTTGTGGTTAATTTGTAACTGATATTTTACTTTTCAGCTCACAATGTCGCGGCGACGGATTCCATGCCTGGATTTATACTTAGACAAGGTCTGTTATTTTTTAATATAGTTGCTATGTTTATCTTTTGAGCTGCCAATGATGATTCAAATTTCTGTCTAAACATACATTGGCACAGTTTGTAACTTGGAAGAGAGACTACCTCTGGTGCTAGAAAAGGAGTGTATACCCTTTTTTGAGAGGTAGAAAAGGAGTGGTATAACTATTAAAATGATTAAGGACCACAACATATAAAAAGATTTTTTTTTTTGTCTCCGGTTAATTTCTCCATTGTTGGGTGGTTAATATTTTTTTTTTAAATCATAAACACAGTATATATGCATATATTCTTCTTTGAATGAATACAGGAGAACTTACCATATATGAAAAATGGGGAAGAAAATATGGTTGAATTGACATTTTCTTTCCCAAAACCTTTAGCTTAAGCTCTCATGTAATTGACAGAAGATGGCTCCAATGTTGTTGTCCTTACAAAATACTTTTAATCCCTTTTTAATTGGCCACACCTTTTAAAAACTCCTGAAATTTGAAAGCGATGGAACTCAATTGCTGAATGACTAGAAATTGTTTCCAAGTCGACATGTTGGCTTTGATTTTGCAATTCTTTTTGATAGGTGGCTTTCATTTTCAAAATTCTCCCACAATCCTGCTTATGTTTTTGCTAACTTATCAAGAAAAAATTCTCTCGATCCTATTTCTTTGTCCTCTACACGGATTCCAAGGTTATAAGAGATTACCATTGTTATCGTGTTACTTCTGAATTGCTGTGTTTTCCTCACTGTTATGCTCGTGTATTCTCTTCTCCAATTTCTAGAATATTTGTCTTGTAAATCTAAGATCCTTCAAGTCTTCACTTTGGAAAACTATAATTGGACATCAAAAAAAGGAAAGGAGGTCCAGCAAAATGGTACAGGGGTAGAAAACTGTTGAAACTCTTCTGCTGTTGTGTCTTCTATCTTTAACCTTACCGCAAATTATAATGGTGACTCATTCTGAACTCAATTTGAGCAGGTCAATATTTCCCTATGGCCCCGTTTCAAGATGGTATTTGATATGCATCTCAACAGCCTGCGCAACGCTAACGTGAAGACGTTATGGGAAGACGATGTTCATCCTCACTATGTCATGAGGCGTTATGCTGAATTCACAGCTTCACTAATCCGCCTCAATGTTGAATATGGAGATGGGCAGGTGAGACACAGAAACTGAAGTAACGAAACATGTATATGCTTGGTTTCATAATGAGAACAATTTCTCAAAATACATAATTCCTCAACATTGCAGCTTGAATTGAATTTGGAACGACTGAGAATGGCTGTTGACGACTTACTTATCAAGCTTGCAAAAGTATTCCCAAAAACCAAATTACAAATTGTGTTTCTGATTAACAACTACGACATGACAATTTCTGTTTTGAAGGTAAGGACTAGTTTCTTATTTGCTTCTGGAATATGAAATCAACTTTATTAATGTAAAGGTAGAAGTTGGGGTAGTCGGGGCAAAAAATCTTCAGACCAGCTCCTTTTTATCCAAAAAAACTTTTTGGACAAGTTTGCTTCACTATAATGCCTTTCGGATGGACAGCATATTCACTCATATTTGTTTGTCAAGAAATTTGCAGTGTCCTCTGGAACTTAAGCTGCTGTGAATTTTAACATGTTTGTCGGTTGGATTTCAGGAAGCTAGTGCAGATGGTGGTAAAATTCAAATGCACTTTGAGGAGCTGCTGAAGAGCAACACAGCATTATTTGTGGTAACTGTCAACCAACAGCTTTGAGACATAGTTTAGATCCAAAAGGAAATTTTCATTATCTATCTTGAAACTGAAGAATTGTGCCTAGGGTTGCTAGTGATTTTTTTTTTTTTTGTATTTTATGCTTATTATAAAGACATCTAGGGAAGCCATAGGGTTAAATAATTGCTGTTAGAAACTGAATATAAATGTTCTTTTTATATATATATATATATATAAATTGATGATGACTTTCCATGGGTTGTTATATCTCTGACTGAAGGGAGTGTACACATCTCCTTGAATGATTGAAACCTTTGTCCTGATTCCAGTCTCAACAGAACGGTGCTATTTTCAACTTACCCCTCTTTCAAAAATGTATTTCTTGGTTTTACTGAAACACAATTAATGACATTACTGAAGGGTGTGCAAGAAATGCTTCCTTTTATCCCCTTGGGAAGCTCCTTTGGAACTAGCTGATATGTGTAGGGGAAGAACTTTGTTTTCGCAAAATGTGCTGACATAAAGTTTGAAAACAACCAAATGCCTCTTCTGAAGCTTATATCATTCTCGTTCTCCCTATCAGTGTTCTGTTATGTGTGGGCCCTTTTCTCCTGACTTTTGGGTTCTTGTTTGCATTTTGTTTTAGTTCGTCTGTTTATTCTTGCAGGAAGAGCTGCTACTAGAGCATTTCAGCGATTTAATAAAGTTTGTAAAGACCCGAGCCTGTAAGTATTAAATCGATGCAATGTTTCAATATTTTGTCATATGTTTGGTTAAGGAAATGGGCTAATTTGCAAGTTGTTATCAGCGGAGGACCCGACTTCTAGTTCCGAGAAACCCATAGCTGTCGGAGAAGTTGAGCCACTGGTGAAGGACTTTGCAAGTAGGTGGAAAGGTGCAATTGAGCTGATGCATAAAGACGTCATAACTTCTTTCAGCAGCTTACTGTGTGGTATGGAGATTTTAAGGGCTGCATTGACACAGCTGCTGCTATATTATACAAGGCTCTCAGACTGCATAAAGAGGATTGTTGGTGGATCAGCACTAAACAAGGATCTCGTTTCCATATCTTCAATCATGTATGAAATTAAGAAGTACTCGAGGACCTTCTAAATCCTTCACGAGCTTGTGTTTTGATAAACGGATTAATTTGGATGGCGATTTTTTGAGGTTTTTTAATATAATATTTGAACTTGTGGCCGGCTAATAGATCAAATATATTAGAAATTTTCAGTCGCCGTCTAGCTATATAGACGTTTTTGTGGGTGAGCAAATTGGTCTCTCTCTCTCTCTCTCTCTCTCTCTCTCTAGTTTCTCTGTGACACGCCCGCAAAAACGTTAACATGTCAAACAAAATGGTTTTCCTGCTTGGAGAATGGTATCCGATGTGTGGAGCTGTTTAATGAGTACATTATTTAACAACTATTTTCGCATATATTCCTCGTTTATAATTTGGAAAGATATTTTCGACACTTTTATGTTGCGTGCGGCCAAAACTCGTATTGATCGATGGAAAATAATTTACATGCTTAAAATCACTACAACGAGACATATTTTTTAATTAATTGCTTGCCCTTGTGACTTAACGATGACGACAAAATCAGCCTGGAGCTGTCATGTGAATTTAATTTATTTCATCTGCATGTGATAATTAAAATTACGTCACATTTATTAATTTTGTCCATGGGACCGCTATAGATATATTTTGCTACAAAGTCTATAGCACAGCGCCTCGATCTGGTAAATGTGGGGTAAAAGGCAAAAACTCATGCGGTGAAATGGTTACTCCCAAGCATATATAATATGAGAAATTTTATTTACAATTCCTAAGGGAGAATGGTATGTATAGATCTATTGATATATTTTATTAAATTGAAAATTGTTATAATTTAGAGGGTTGATATATATCTGTTAGGGAATTAAAGAAGGGTTGGTATGTATAGATCTACTGTGGTCATAACGAGAAGCATCTCGTATAGAAGAAACTTGTTGATCATCTTTGAAGATAAGTTCTCGGCTCCTCAAAGGGTGTTAATTACATGCATCTATGGATAGTTTGGAAGAATGTCATCAGGCCCATATGGTTCAAGAGGAGAAGCAACACAATAGGGTGATCGAAAGAATAGCTCAAAGCTAGAAGCTGAGACCCGGCCGGAAAGATTGCTACAAAGCAAGTTTTGATGGAGTAATTGAAATTAAAAACCAGATAATGGGTATAGGCCGCGTGGTTATAAATTGTTATAAATTCATGTAATGGGTGAAATATTGGCTGCCTTGTATGAACAAAGACAAGGAATATATAGATTTAATGCAGCAGAATGCATGGCCTTATGGATGTGGAGAATGGAGATGTGTACAAAATTGGGTTTCAAATAGTTTTGTTTGAAGGTGATGCACAAAAATTTCAAAAGCTGTACAAAATATTGAAGAGGATTGGTCTACTTTTGGATAGATTATAGAAGATACAAAAAAGGTTTTCAATGTCAATTGTATTTATATATAGAGAAGGGAACGTGGTAGCACATAAGTTAGCCAATATAGCACTCAAAACAAAAACAAAAAATAGCCAATATAGCAATCACGAGGTATCTCACTACTGGCCGGTAGAAGAGGGTCCTATAGCAATTATGAGTTTAGTACTGACTGATAAACTCTGTAGTAGTGTTTCAGCTTATATGTAATGAAGTTACTTTGATTTTCCAAAAAAAAAAAAAAATAGCACTTCAAAACAATTTGATCCGAAACATCTCCATAGGCGCAACTTGACAGGCCAGTACAAAAAATTTTCAGTCGATACCACGACATGATAATTTCCAACTTGATGAGCAGGAATAATATTAATTATTTTGATATTTTCATGGAAAGATTAAGCACTTGGTAGAAGTAAGCATGATGAGAGTCTCAATTAAAAACATAGCAGAATTAAGTATCAGATCCATTCTCAACCAGCATGATTGGAAATGATTCTGAATCGTCCTAAGTAGCATCCCTAATTACAATCCAATCCATAGGCTTACACATATGATTAAAGAGTACAAATTGTTCCATCTCAAAGTGAATGTTGGAGAGAGAAAGAGAGAGAGAGAGAGAGAGAGGATGGCGGTAGGGTGGTGAATGCTGATGTTGCCAAAGCAACGAAGAGAGAAGGAGAAAGCGACGCGCTTAACCTAAGTCCTAACCATGGTTTATGTGGGTTAGTGGAGAAAAACCCAAGGGAACCCAAATATCTCCCCGGGTTGCATGCAGATGATTTGAGCAAGCTCCACGTCCATAGATGGAGTTCTCAAAAAAGATGATAAAAAATTACTAAAACCTAAATGCATAAAAGAAAACACTATCCCTCCTAAAGTACTTTGAAATTAATTAAATGGGGCTAAAACTCCCATGTTTATAGCCACATTAATGAATTTACAATATAGCAAAAAACAAGATCTTGCATCCCCTTAACCTAAGGGATCAAGACGGTTGATTAGACGCACTAGCACTAAAAAAGGTGAAGTGAAGTTGATAAAAAAAGAAGACATTTTAAAGACATGACTGGCCCTACCTCTAAAATCCTAAGACTATCCAGCTACGTCAACATACAAAAAAGCTGGCCGGGTGGCATTCCCTGCGCCCCTGAATTTGCTAAAACTGCCTCTCCATTAGAGGTTATTAGCTGAAGCTGGAGGGATTAGACGTTCCAAAACTTAAATTTCTAGATTGAGTGAGGGGCTCGCTGTATATAAGTTGTTGAAATTTACAATTTTTGCAAACCATGTCCTTAAATTGTCTTAGCCTTTCTCGGGCTAAAGTTAATAGTTTCTTTTTACCCATCCTTTTCCAGGGCATAGGTTCAAAAACTATTTTCCAACGTCTTAGCTAATTCCAATAGCTAGATCAGTTGGTTGTACTTACACATGACATGCTATGGTTCTCTTCAAGGAACCCTAGCTTCTTTCGAAAAGATGCAAAGGGGAAAAATGCATGACGTCCCTCCAATTCTGGAGGTGATATTTGGCCCCTATTGAGGGCCATGTATGTGTGCAGAAGCCCAAATCACCAGATTTGAGCTTATGTTAGACACTGAGAGAGTGAGAGAGAGAACCATGGTTAGGCCGAAGGTTGAAGAATTGAGACTTCAAGAAAGAAGCAGCTGAGAAGTTCGATGTGGCTAGATTGAGATGAATCTCTAGCGATGAGGAATTGGTGCATGAAGAGCCATTGTCACGCCTGGGGCACAGCAAAACACACTGTCAAAGATGTTAGTAACTCCTTCAATCAAATCAAAATTAAAGGACATTTACCGACATGTTTTACTAGAAATTTACAACTAATTCTTAAAAGCAGTTGATCTACATTGAAGTTTAATTCTGAAACACCAAATTATTAAGTCTAAACCCATATCGACATGTTTACAAGTGATGGTATTGATTGACAAGCTGGGTGATATTTTTAGAAGTTATGGGACATCAAAATGAATAAAGAAATACTTCAACTACAAATATATTATATAAAAATATTTTCATAAACTTATATAGTTTCATGTGATTCATTATATTATATTATAAAATTATATTTATTGTAAAATAGATATAACGAATCATATAAAATTATGTCAGTTTATATGATTATTTTTGTATAATTTATGATGAATGAATATAAAATGCGTTTTAAAGAAACTTCTTTTCCACAATGCTTGGTTATACAGTTCGAAAAATAAGGTCTACGAATCTGAATGCGCGGGGCTGTTTATAATGAAGTACAAACCTGATGGCAAGGCGGGCGTAGGTGCAAGAGACATGGGTGCACCATAGTGCTGTGGGTATCCCCCAGTTGAGTTGATGGCCGAATATGGAAACAGGTGATGTGGATAGTTGACACCATAACCCTGTGACCCAGAAGTGTAGCCGGTGGCCGCAGCTCCAGTGCCACTCCCTTCCCCAAACCCGAGATATTGGTAGAAACCCCCTGCAGCGGCCGCCGCACTGGTGACCATCCCGCCGGGTCCTGTTCCATACATTGGGTATTGGGACGATGCCCCTCCATACACGCTATAGTAGCTCTGTGCATGCCACAATAAAAAGTACTCAAGCTATATACATAGTACTACTTTTTCTACATTTAATTAGCATATATACATACAATATTAATTTTTATACATACATATATATAGTAGTACTACGTTGTTTTTCTACAATATATAGCTCTAGGTTATTGCACGCAAGTCCAAAGCTAGGGTCCAAAGATGTGTCACATGTCACATAGAAATTAGGTCACATTTTACTATATATCCGTACATCCTCGCAGCTAGACAATTAATTTCAAATATGAATTTGACCTTTTAATTCCAATTTTGGATCTTACTGCCTCGTAGATAATTATAGTGTCTGGTTGGCAGCTACATACAAAACAGAAAATCCAAGCGTCGTTTGTTTGCTTATGTTTCCTTGCAGCCAGTCAATGTACATAATTGATGGGAAAAAAAAGTTAGTAAAAACTATATATGCATGCATGGTGGTGACTGCTCAGTGGGTTTCCTCGAAGACCGTGAAAAAGTAGCTGAGAGAGTGGACCACGAGTCTGTAGGTTCTATAGATGGATATAAATTAGAAGAGAGAAATAGCATACATGTTGATGTCCGCTTTCTATGAAGCAGATCATATTAATCAAGATCAAATTACTACTTTAAAAAATAGAGATTTCAAAGATATCCTCAGGATCAGTTCTTTGTCCCGATTGGCTGACCCATTCTGTTGTTGTATTAATAGTCTTAAATTAAATTCAAACCTGTGGTAAGAAATAGTAGTGCATGGTATTGGCAGACAAAAACTTGGGTCGTTGACTGAGTATCGGAATTAATTGACGCAGGTCAAAGGAATGCAATTATATATGATATTTACTAATTAACTTCGAAAGATCATAAAAGATGGTTCTAGAGAATTTTTTGTGGAAAAGACCATTAACTATATATATATATATATATATTTCCATGTATAAGAGTGAACCCGGAAAATAGAAAAAGTAGAAAAAGAAAATCCACCCGAAATCATTTCGGCCTTTTGGTCATACTTCAGACTAGGATTCGGGAGAAAAAAACTGTTATTTTTTTTGCAAAACAAGGAGGTATCCAATATAATTTCTGGAGAAAAAAAAACTGTTGAAGATTTTTTTTTTTATATCTCCTAAAGTTAAAAGGTCGACATTGCATCTCCTAAAAAGTATGCTTCGGCCAGACGCATCCTAAGAAGTTAAGAAGTGTGAAATTAATAAAGGAAGGAAAAGGATAAATTTGTACAAACCGTGGGGTAAGAATAATCTGGCGAGTATGTGGAGTACCTGAAATAGCGATCGAATGAACAAGAAAGGAAAGTTAATATTAGTTGAAGTCGGCCGGAAATAAGCAATTGATAAAAAATCCACAGTTCAAAGTAGTGTTTGAAGCTAGCTGCTAGCAAGCATACGAACATAGATGATCAGGCAGGCATGACCATCATCGCATGCATGATGCATGCCTCGGGGTATGCATGCCATTAAAATGTACGGTCTAGGCACATGAACATGTTCCTGACGTGTTTCACATAATGGTGCATGACAAACATGTAATGCTGGCATGAACGTGCAAAAAGGATGTCGCTTTTGCCAACGCATGAATGCTATCGTAGTTACAACGACAGTACTTAATGTAAAAGCGTGTTAAAGTGGGTTCAAAGGGGGGGGAGAGTGAGAGAGAGAGAGAGAGAGAGAGAGAGAGAGAGAGAGAGAGAGAGAGAGGTATGGCTAGTTATTAGGGGATAGATCATGAGCGTGCTTGATAATAATCCTAGTTTAATGAGGTTTGATGGGTATGCTGTGTGCATAAGGTGGCAATGCACGTGCTATACTGACCATGCATACACAAAAGATCAGAGGGGGGACGTCTTAGAAAAAAAAAAAAAAAAAAGACGCGCAAAGCATATTAATTCATACGTACGTACCCGTAAAGATTATAAGGTATCCCTTGTTGGATGGCATAATGAGGGAAGGTTGCTGCTGAAGGAAAAGCTGTTCCCACTCCACCTCCTAACCCTGTCTGAAAAGAGCCCATTACCCTAAAGTTTCTGCCTGTGCCTCCTGTCCAATTCATTTCACATTTATTAATTTTACAGCTAATTAGTACATAATTCGATTCTTTTTTAAAGCTAATATCTTCTATATTGATAACAATAAACCGGTTGAATGAAATTAATTTATTATAAATCATCCCAAAGAAAGGATAAAAAGTTACTCTATTGAAAACCCATATGCGTATTAAGAAGAAGAAGAAGAAAGAACGAACATGCAGCATGATGGAAAACGTATAATAATGTTGGCTTGATTAATGTACATTTCGGCTTGAGAAAAATATCCTACTGATGAACATGTAATACGTGAGTGTGAAGAAAGTGGGTTTTAGGCATGTAGCGAAAGATAATTTCTTAGAAAATCTTATATGGAAGCATCGAATAGAGCCTTTTGCTTTTCCATTTGGAAGAATATTCATGCTGCATTTGACAATGGATAAGACAAGTAAAATGGAAGACTTGGTGAAACTTTTTCCAGATCTGATATATCAGATATGAAAACCGATAACCCCGGCCCGTATAATGTTAAATAATTACTAGAAGAAAAAACCAGAGAGAAGAAAAAAGAAATTAAGGTATATCCATATTGTATACACCTACAAATATATACCATTTTTTGGTGTTGACGGTTTGGATCTCTGGACACCCAAAGAAGCAAGATTGCAGTTAGCCCTTCTCCCATCTATGACAGGAGAAGCATCGACACAGGCTCTCATGGCGGCTTCAGGTTCCCGAAAAGTTACCTGAGATTGAGAAAAATAGTAATTCACCATCACATGCAAGAATCTGTTTTTTTACAACTAATCTCCATTACAAGATCATGGTAAAATAAGGTATACCATGATCTTGTGTCTCGATCGATTATTTCAAGATCTACCAATCACAAAGAGGAAACAGATATATACTAACATGGAGGAATGAGCTAAGTTCCTCAATATATGTACCGGAAAGTAAAAAAAGACGACAAAAGAAGAAGCATACAAATCCATAGCCCTTGGATCTTCCAGTGGCCTTGTCAGTGATGACAACAGCTTCCAAGATCTCCCCAAACTGTTCAAAGTATTTCTTCATGGTCTCCTTCTGGGTTTCCCAAGCCAAACCTCCAACGAACACCTTGGTGTAAGTGGTATCCCCGAACTGCCCTGCCAAATTAGCTGGAGTCATCTTTTCTAGCTCGATCGCTCACTTCTCGAAACTGAAGTACTTGTGTCTCTTCCTGCTCTTCCACTTCCTCGATCTTTCACCCTCCAAACTCGGCTAAAACTTCAGGCACTGGTATATATATGTGTAAAGTGCGTGCGTGCGTGTGTGTTCTTGTGTTAATTAATGAATAAGAACTATGGCTCAAAGATGGGATCTAGATTAGTTAGAAGATGATCAGAAAGACCCACAAAACCTAGACGGATCTTCTGAAGATTTAGAGGTGAATTTCCGGTGCCGGTGATGGTGTTGATCAGAGAGAGAGAGAGAGAGAGAGAGAGAGAGAAATGGAGGCAATTAGGTCAGAGGGAAATGGGAGGGAAGAGAAAGCAAAAGTTAGAAAAAGAGGAGAGGCCCTCTCATTATACGGATATGAATAATATACACAGCAGCCCCCACTATTTTCTGTTAAAAATGACTTTCACGCGCCATTATAACGTGTGCTTCCTACGTGAACATGATTGACCCACATTATTTGATAAAGCGTAACAGACACGCGCAATGATGAGCGTGGGAGTGGATTTTGTAGTATTATTATGTCCCTCACAGCTGTACTTTTGGTTATTTTAAGGGGAATCCTACATGACTAATTAGCCCCTGACAATTCCTGACAACTTCGTAACTTACCATATGAAACATCGACACTCAAAACTAGTAGGGTAGTGGCAGAAACGGAACGGGAAATTGTGGCAACAGAGGGAATGTAATGGTGGGAGAACAAATCAAATCCCGGGGAAGTCAACGGTCAACCGCCCAATTGCAACTGTTTGAAAGGCGGTGATTCAGTGGATCTCTTTTTATAAGAATTGTTTAGAGTCGTATTTGTCGCTCGGCATGGCCCTGTGGCATTGATTGTGTTGGGGACCATGTATGTATAGGACTGTTCATCCAACCCGACCCGAACCGTTAGATCCAATTCCGACCCGACTCGATTGCAATGGCATTCCGAATTTTCGATACCCGTTTGGCCGATAACCGACCGATAAGATTTTCGTCAAAAATAAAAACAGCTCCCACAATTACACCAACTTCCCCTGAAGCAGCTGGAATACCATGGCAAGTTGATCGAAGCCTTGCCAAGAAGATTTCTGTCGGCACGATAAACATAGTTCTTAATGTGTGAGAGAGAGAGAGAGAGAGAGAGAGAGAGAGGCTAGAGATTTCACTCACTACGACTTCCACGTCTTCAACTGGGCCTCCACTGTCGACTCGTTTCGTCACGACCACTCTACGTTCGAATGGATGACTCGCACTCTCGCTATCACCGACCGCTTCGATGACCTTGGATCCCTACTCCGATTCCTGGCTTTTAACCCCTGCCCCTGCTTCGATGGTATCTTCTCTTGCCCTCAAATCGAACCCATCTTTAGATTTTCGATCAATGCTTATTCAAGTTGGTTCTTTTCGCGATTCTTGAAACGGCAATAGCTGATCTTCAGGTTTTAATCCAATTTGGAAGGATTAGTCTTTTAGGGCAGAAAGCGGGTATCGATAAGGTTTACCGATACCGATTATATGTCTAGCGGGTCGGGCTAGTCAGTTCGGTTCAGGTCGAAAAATCGGGCGAGTCGAAATGTCGGGTTTTTTGTACAGTCCTATGTATGTATATATCGTTTTATAAGCTGTCTCTACAGTTTAATATATAACGCTCGAATAATGTGATTATAAGAAAAATGAGTATTTATAATTAATTAAATTATAATGATGATTAATATGATTATTTATAATGAATATAATATTATTTTTATTGTAAATAATCATATTAACCGTGTAATTTATTGATTATAAATATTTTTTTTCTTTTGTAGTGCGTATATATTAATAATACTATCTTTTCATTTTCTACAAAGTTCAAAGTTATTTTAATATGACTGTATCTTCATCAATACTATGAAAGTTTTAATCTATAAAACTATATATATAAATATACTTTTGTCCCTTATTTACAGTGACGAAATTAAGAGATAGAGAGATCATGTCATACTATATATCTATTCACCACAGATGATCGATATGCAGTACTATTAGAGAAATAAAAAAATATTATATGTTGAAAATAGAAAATTATGAAAATGTATGTATTTAACTACAACATATAATTAAGCCATGTGCCAAAATGAGATTACAGATGTCTTATCATGACAAGTTGGTCAAAATAAAAAGAGTTGGTTCATTTACTTCATAGGAATATACAAGTACTAGAACTTTCGGCTACATAAGATCTTAGACGATGGCCGTCGACTCAAGAACTTGCTCGACATAACTCTTGCCTTAGTTTTAACACTACGCAGGAACCACCCTCTCGCGAAAAGAGCTTCGTCTCCAAAGGTTTCTTAAACCTCCTCGCCTTAAAGCTCTGTTTCTCATCCACCTTCTCATTTCCTTCCCTCTTCTTCTACTGGTCACTGTAGTTTATATAAAAGCGTTGGTAATTTTTCAAATATTTTGAATTCAATGGCTTGTTTTGCAGATATACAAGAGTCAAAAGACCTAAGACCATCACGCACCATACCATCGTTTCTCTCGACTGTCAATCGTGTGGTCGTTTGACAGTTTTTATCAATTAGAGGGGTGTGCAATCCTAATGCCTAGGGTTCGTTTTTGAACGCGCATTGTTTCTGGTAGATTCTCCTCACCAGTGGTCTCACTGGTTGGTTCAAATTGGATTCAGGGACTTCATAGCTCTAGTGACCTACCGTGGTTCACTTTGTGTAGCGCGTGGTATACACACGTTACCACAGAAGCCTACTTCTTTTTAGTTACTGTATGGTGTAGTTTGGTTTGATTATGTTTTCTTATTATTTGTATGTATAAAGAAAATTATAAAAAGAATAAATAGTGTCTCGAACTTATATCCGTGGAATCTTAGTTCTCTCATCCTTTAGAAGATGAGAATGTAGTTCACTACCTTTCTGACAGTATTTAGTCTCGCAGACTCTTTATCTGTAGAGAATTAGAAATTGAGTCCCATTTGTAACTATTTGACTTGTAGATTGAGGTTTTCTCAATCATTAGTCACATTGTAAATTTTGTTTCTTTGGATTTCAATGAAATAAACCTATTTCTTCAAAAAGATAAAAAAGAACTTGCTCGACATGATAATGTAAATCAGCTGAATCGCATGAAACAACAAAAAAAAAGGGTTATTTAACAGGTGTTTTAATTTTGAGAAATATTATTTGTACACGGCTTGTTATCTTTTGCAAACATGTCATATATAAATATTATTTTTACGCATATTTTAATCTAACTATTTGTATTTTTTATTTTTGTTTCTATCTTATTATATCTTTTATTTTGGTATTTTTTTAATTATTTCGATTAATGTGACATTTTTGCCACGTCATCAATTCTATAAAAGATACACAAAATTATGTATCCCTAACATTACTCTTTAATTTTCTTCTATTGATCAAAATGTACGTACGTAGTACATCGTGTACGTTAATAATTAGTTCCAGGAAAAAACAGTAATCTCCATTTGAGAAAACACAAAACAGAACATACATTTATATGAAGAATTACAGTACTGTGGTTAGAAGCTAGAAGCTCGACACGAAATACTGCAAAAATTTTATTTTTATTTTTATTTTTATTTATTTATTTTTTATGTGAAACTACTGCAAAATTTTGGCAGTAGCTTAAACAAAGTAATTACTATATTATATTAACTTGATCACCAATTAAGTAGTAGACATTACTACTATATATTAGAGCGCTGGGGGTCGGGTGTCAATTAATTTATCAAACAACAGTTACAACAAACATGATATATAGCTAGGACATTATTATTCATGTCCTGTCATATATAATATGCCTATAAATAGGCATGCAATATTGTTGTGGTTGTGAAACAACAACTTAATAATTAAGTTAGTAAAACCCACATTTATTATTTATAATTAAAAGCAGACAATTATGATTAATATGATGTATGGTCCTGACCATCTTATCTATCGGATAATAATATTGTCACATCGATAGCAACTTTATAACTACATGATATAAATTATAATAACCTAAGTGGGAACGATATATTCGAGATTCGAGAACATGATCTCTACCTCCGCCACACGTACGTACGTACATTTCATCCCATTCATCAGTTTGAGGGTAATTTGCTATTTAATTCGATCGTGCAGCTTGTGTTTCTGTGGGTAGCCGCAGCTGGTCTTTCTGTGGTCAGCTTGTTCTGTATATATCGAAGAGCATGTTTGGGAACGTGTTTTAAAATTTTAAAAATATTTTTAAGTAGTTAAAAATATTTTAAAGAAAAATGACATATTTTGATAACTTTATCAAAAACGCTTTAGTCGGTTAAAAAAGTTAAAAATCAACTTTTTTTAATAAGCACAAAATTAAAATTTTTATCAAAAAGCTCTTGCAGATAACTATATATTTTAAAAAAATTATCCTAATTAATTTTAAAAGTGCTTTAGACATATGGATCCCAAACAGTAAATAATTTTTTAGTAACAGAGTTTATTACATTAAACTTTAAATTATAAGTCTTAAGCCAAAAATAATATTTCTCACCGCAATCCCAGGCATAAGTATTCATGATCAGGAACATATAATATCTTGTCCCAAAAAAAAAAATCGCGATTTCCATAATAAATTATGAAAAATATTTTAATTATAAAAAAATTATACAAAAATAAATTTACAAATTGATTATGTGACTTGATATAATACGTTAAATTATAAAATTATTTTTATTATAATATAAATCTAATAAATGATATAAAATCACATCATCATAAATTTGTAAATTTTATTTTATATAATTTGTTTACGACTATACCAAATTATCCAATAAATTATTATTATTATTCACTTTGTAGGCAGGACATGGTTCTGGTAAAGATTCAGAAAAATGATCTAAAACGACATTCCACCGGCCTTCACTTTATTATTTAAAAAACTTTATTCTTAATTTGTCTGTTACCGGCCTTTTATTTTTCTTTTATCGATCTCTCGAAATGAGCAACTACCCACCTAAATTGACGCAAAATTTTTAAAATTCAAACCTACGCAATCAAATTAAAACTTTTATATTTTTAAGAAGCTTTTGCTGCTTAATTATATATTGTCCGTACGTTGTCATGATGGATAGACTTGAGTGGTTTGTAGGCATGCATAACCAACTAACCCTAGCCATCAAATGAGAACCCGAAATAAAAGTAGGGATTAGTCGTTTGAATTAGGAAGACTTTTATTTTTCTTTAATTAATTTCTAGATAAGTAATTAATAGCAAGGCCAGGGTTGATCGAGGCCCTGGGGGTGTAAGGCTATTTAATTTGCGACGTTAATAGAAAATGTTTGAAGTAGAAGAGATGGATTGTGATATTGAGCGTAGGACATTTATAATACACTAATGCATGTACTGACAATTAGTCCCCATGCATTAATTGGAGGGCCCAAAAACTAGGTCCTTATAAAAGTACTTAATTATGAATTTTGTGAGCTGGGTAATTCACCATTTTATTTAATAATTATCACAATGATAAATAAATAAATAAATATATATATATATATATTTGAAATTGCAATAATATATATGTTTGACAGTTAGTACTTGATCATGTATTCTAAGGTCTGGTTTTTTTTTTGAGTTCATCTTATCTCATTTAATTATTATAATTTTATCAAATTATTATATAAAATAAAATAAAATAAAAAATTTAAATTTTAAAATAAAAATAATTTCAAATTTTTTTTAATAATATTTTATTTAATTTTTAATTTTTATATTTAACTCAGCTCAAAAAAAAAAATCAGGCTTAAGTCTAACTAAAGTTAGAACTTAGAGGCATGCATGTTTTTTCAAAACCGGTTCGCCCTGGTCGATCCATTATTTCTGGGCCAAACTCCAGAATTTTCATTTGCGGCTTTCTTCTACGAGCTGACATGGACCTTTTTAATATTATGCACCAAAGGCCGAAGTACATCTTCTCTCTCTGATTTTTTTTTTTTCTTTCTTTTGCATTTGCGGCGTTTTCCTTTGACCGGCCACCGGCCATTTACAATTACCTCGTGATCAGAATTCTGCCAGTACTCCCTTCCACCTTTTGATAGAAATTTCGGGGTGATTGCTAAGTTTGGTCGCTAAACAGATTTTTCTCAAAGTATTGTGAAGTATTTTTAAAATATTTTATTATTTTATTATTAATATTTATTTTTATTAGTTTTATTATTTTTTATTAAGTCATTATTTTTATTATTATCTAATATTTTATTATTACTTATTTATTATTTATTATTATTATTTATAAAATATTTGAGATCACCTTATTCAAACACAACCTAGCTAATTAATCACAGGACTTTTGCCTTGTTGTACAGTAAAAATGATCACATAATTTGCTTACGAATCTGCACTATATTAATTGTACGTACTGTGCCTTATGTGTGTACTCATGTATATGTTATATATATAAATATAACACATATATATTATATATATTCCGTCCTCTCTGTACCACTTTGGTAGCATCATGTGGCGAATGCATGCAAAAGAATATTTATTGTCTGTCATGTCCCAAGGCGATCATCATGATGATACATCTATCATACTGCCGGCCGGTGGTTGCATGTTGTTTTTCTTTCAATTATGTATTGGATCATAATTTACATCGATACATTGAGAAAAAACATGTGCAATATATCTGGACTCATCGAACACATGAATATATATCGATCATGATGATACATCTATCATTCCGCCGGCCGGTGGTTGCTGTAAGATAGGCAGAGGATATATGCAATTCAACGTAACCTTTGTATTATGTATTGAATATATTTATACACAATATAAAAAAATAAAAAAAATAAAAATTTATTACAAAACATGAGAGAAAGTAAAAATTAATTTCTCTACAATAGTTTTTAAAAATTGTGATTGTCTGCTCTTTATACAATGGATGAATCTTACTTTGGGTTGGTTTCGACAGCATTGGTATTTCGTATGTCTATCTTCTATTTATGAAAATGCTCAACAGGATCAATAATTCTTATATGCCCCCTCGAGTCCAATAGGATCTCAGCCGCAGTGAGACTCGATCGAAAAAGGAGAAATATATCTGAAATAAGTGGTTTTTTCAAGACATCTGCGATTTGGTCTTTTGAGTTACAAAATTGAACCTGAAGTGTGCCAGCCGTAGTTTAATCTCTGATGAAGTGGGAATCGAGATCCATGTGCTTCGTCTTGGAGTGGTAAACTGGGTTTGCCAATAGAAAAGTTACCCCTATATTATCGCACAAAATAGTTGGTGCTTTACGTAGTGGAATCCCAAGTCACGAAGAACATTTTGAAGCCATATGATTTCAACAACAGAGGAAGTTAGAGAGTTGTACTCGGCTTCTGTGGAAGACCTGGCAATTGTTCGTTGTTTCTTCGAGCTCCAAAAAATTAGATGAT
This sequence comes from Platycarya longipes, assembly GCA_036559045.1. Classification (NCBI taxonomy): domain Eukaryota; kingdom Viridiplantae; phylum Streptophyta; class Magnoliopsida; order Fagales; family Juglandaceae; genus Platycarya; species Platycarya longipes. The sequence goes on from CM071791.1 coordinate 52,216,414, forward strand.
TACCAAGATAAACGCATAATCGTCTTGTTGATTTGCGGTCATATGGGCAGCCTCCCCCATCGGCGTTGGAATAAGCTTAAAGGGTGAGATGAGCCTACTTTTTAAAAAGAAGACCATGGTTGATCGTGCCCTTTAAATACCGAATGACCCTCTTAACAACAGTCCAATAAGAGTCTTTTCGGATTGTGCATAAATTGACATATCTTATTCACTGAGAAAGCTATGTCTAGCCTGGTGAGTGATAAGTATTATAAGCCACCTACGATACTCCTGTATAGTGTGGGGTCCCCAAAATTTGGTGAATCAAATTTGGATAATTTCAATGATGCAGTCATCGGGAAGGAAATGGTTTTTGCATTAATCACCTTGCTGCGAAGCAAGAGGGAGTGAATGTATTTCCTTTGTGATATGAGCAGTCCGGACGAGGTATAGTCCACCTCAATATCAAGGAAATAAGTCAATTTGCCCAAGTATTTAATGGAAAATACATAGTTGAGATCTTGTAAAAGAAGATCAATTACGGCAGGCCTAGAAGCTGTGATGACTATGTCATCAACATGCACCAGTAGATACATACGAAGATCACCATGTATTAGGATGAACAATGAGAGATATGCCCGAGAAGCAAGAAAGCCATATCCAATAAGCCATGAATTTAGTTGAGCAAACCACGCTCTTAGAGCTTGTTTGAGGCCATAAATAACCTTGTGAAGTTTGCAAACATGGATGGGTTTGAGAGGATCCACAAAACCCTGTGGTTGCTACATATAAACATTATCAGTTAATGAACCATGTAAAAAGGCATTCTGGATATCAATTTGCCGCAAAGGTCGTGATTGAATGATTGCAATGGATAAAATGAGTCTGATAGTAGAAGGCTTAACTATAGGGCTAAAGGTCTCATTGTAATTCAACCCGTGCATTTAGTGGTAGCCTTTTGCTATCAGACGTGCCTTCCTTCATTGGAATGAACCATATGCATTGGTTTTAGTTTGAAAAACCCAGCAGCACCCCAAGACATTGATGCCAGGAATAAATGGAACAAGAGTCCATGTTTGGGTTTGTTGAAGAGCCTGAAATTCTTGAGACATAGCATGCTCTCACTCATTGTATTTGGCGGCCATAGAGTAACTGGATGACTTGTCTGGAACAGTGATCATGGTAGTGAAATATGAATGCGAGGGATAAGAAATTGTCCCATCCCGAAATTGTCTTGGCCAAGAAGAGTTTGTCTGTGCACGAGTAATTATAGGAGATCATGGGGGTATGGGATTTTCAGAGGATAAATAAGAGAGGTTAGAGATGGAAGGTGAATGGCTTAGTGGATTGGAGGAGGATAAGAAGTTAAGTGTTCGTGGGCTTGAGGAGTTGGACGTAGGACATTGAGAATGTGTGTCTGACGAAGGGAGAGGATGGATTGTGGATGGGCTTGGGCCAAATCCAAGGATTAAGGGTTGGATTATGGGTAATGAGACAGTTTCAATGTGAAGAGGAAAAAGAGTAGATGTGGGTCGTGAGTTTGAGAAAGGGAATAGAGTTTCATTGAAGAGGACGTCTCTTGATATGTACATACGATTGTGAGTGATGTCTAAGCATTTGTACCCCTTATGTGAGGAACTGTAGCCGAGAAAGACACAATGAACAGAGCAATAATTGATTTTGTTTTTCAAATATGGCTTAATGTTAGGCCAACATTGACAACCGAAATTTTTTAAGAATTTCTAATCTGGATTCGTTTTGTAAACCCGAGAGTGAGGAGTTTGATTGTTGATGACTGATGAGGGAAGAATATTAATTAAATAAATTGCGCATTCGAAGGCATTGGCCCAATAAAAAAAGGGAAGGGAAGAATGAGCTAAAAGAGCTAAACTGGTCTCCACTATATGCCCGTGTTTTCTTTCAACTAAGCCATTTTATTGATGTGTATGGGGACATGAAAAATGATGTGTAATACCCATTTTATAAAAAAGTTGAATTATCGATTTAAATTCTCCACCATTATCAGTTTGAAGATTAAGCAATTTGACATTGAATAATCGCTCAACATAAGGTAAAAATGTGGTAAATATAGCAATAACATCCGACTTCTGCTTTAAGGGAAAAACTAAGTATAACTAGTATAAGAGTCAACTAAAGACAAATAATACCTATGGCTCAATCTTGAAATATGAGGAGATGACCCTCATAAATCAGCACAAACTAATTCTAAGGGCCGAGTATTCTGAGCCCACTATTACAAAAAGGAAGTTGGTGATGTTTTGCAAGAGGGCACTCTGGAAAGAAGAAAACGAAAGCAATGAGTGATTTCGACAAACAGTTAGTGTGCAGTATCTTAGAGACGATTGCAAGAGACGGATGACCGAGCCTTCGATGCCAATGTTCTATGGTGGTGCGTTTGCCAATATGTGTGGAAGGAGATGAAGTTGGTGACAGTTTGTTTGGGAAGATATATAGGCCATTATGAGTGCGTTTATCCTTCACAGAAAAGTGGGAAGAGTGAAACTCAAAGAAACATGAATTTTTAATGCATAATTGAAGTACTAAAATAAGATTTTTAGTAATGGTGGGAACATGAAGTAATTTTCGAAGCGTGAAGGATAAAGAAGAAGAACTAGAAGAAAGGTGAGATTCATCAAGATGTTCAGCACCATCTCTGACGTGTAATGTATCACCACCATGATACTGTTCAGAGGATATATTTAGATTACTCAGATCATTTGTAATGTGATGTGTCGCAGCTGAGTTCGGGTACCAAGTTGAATCAGAGAAAGAAGATGGAGCCGTGTAATTTGACAAAAAGGAATTTGGAGGATCCAGTTGATAGGAATGATCAAACCTATAGCGACATTGAAGAGCAACATGCCTTGTTTTGTTACAAACTTGACTGGTTGGTCTCTGACTAGTGTAGTAAGGAGCAGGATTCTAAGGGTTGAAAGAGCGTCCTCCTTGTGATGTATTTGGGTGACGACCTCTGCCATGTCCTTGACGTCCACCCCTAGAGGATCCACGACGACCACCTGAGGCACTAAAATTTGTAGAAGGCTCGAGAGTGGAGGTAACACTCCGAGTGAGATGTGAGCCACAAGTTTCATAACTTAAGAGCATCTGATATAACTCATTAGAAGACAGAGGAGCTGCTCTGGTAGTGACAAATGTAATAAAAGACTTATAAGATGGCCTGAGACCATTGAGTAAGTACATTACAACATCTTTGTTTGTCCGGAAGAGGTGTTCCGGTGGCAGCCAAAAAGTCTACAAGTAATCGAACCTTGCCAAAGTAGACTGAAATGCTTTGGTCTCCTTTGGAAGGATTGGTAAGTTGAAAACGTACCTGAAATTCTTTCGCTTGCGAGTGAGAAGAAAACATTGAGTCTAGCGAGTTCCATAGTTCTTGAGCAGTTTTGGAAGAGTGAATGTGCCCAAGAATGGAATCGAAGAGTGATAAAAAAGAATGCTCAGAACAAGTTGATCAGTTCAACACCAGACAGTGAAGATAGGATTGGCCTTGGTTGTATTTACTTCAGTAACGGTAGTAGGTGGTGGAGGCTAAGTACCATTAACATAGCTGAAGAGATCTTGACCTCGTAGATAAGCTAAAATTTAGACTTTCCATATGAGGTAATTATCTGTGGTTAATTTGGTTGAAACAATGTGGGATAAGGAGGAAAGGGTGAAGGAGGAGGAAGAAGAGGGAGGAGTAGCCATAAACAAGGTGATGTTAGCCTTTGCCAGCTCTGGATACCATGTAAGATTGGCAGAGGATTTGTGCAATTCAACATGACTTTTGTATTATGTACTGAATGTATTTATATACAGTATAAAAGAATAAAAAAGTAACAATTTGTTACAAAACTTGAGAGAAAGTAAAAACTAATTTCTCTACAGTAGTTTCAAGAAATTGTGATTGTCTGTTGTTTGTACAATAGATGAATCCTGCTTTGGATTGGTTTCGACAGCATTGGTGTTTCGTATGTCTACCTTCTGTTTGTGAAAATACTCAACAGGATCACTAATTCTTATAGTTGCATGTTGTTTTTCTTTCAATTATGTATTGGATCATAAATTACATCAATACATTAAGAAAAAACATATGCAATATATTTGGACTCATGGAACACATGAATATATATATTATTATAAGATAAATAGGTATTAATGATTAAATATTTACGATTAAATAAATTATGAACGATTAAAATAAATTATTAACTATTAAAATAAATTAGTTATAATTAATAAATAATTACAAATAAATAATTTTTTAGCTATCATTACTGCTGGCCGCGGGTACACCAAAATAACATATAAAGCGTGCACATTAATATAGCAACGGGCCATATTACAAAAATAATAAATAAAAGTAACATTATTATAGATAAATGTAGGGCCATCGATTGGCTAAAAGCTGCCTGGAACTAGAAGTACGAACAGCAGGATATACACATACGAGTACTGATAGGATTACTATTTATTTATTATTATTTTATTATTTATTAGTGTATTTAATTATTTAATTATTTTATTTTAAGTATTTTTTAATATTTTTAATTATTAAGAAAAAATAAAAAAATATATAACTTTATTAATATTTACTTTTTTAATCATTCAATAAAATTAAAAATTAAAAAAATTAAATATAAAAAAAATATTAAATAATAATAAAATAGTAATGATACTATATGATAGCACCCATGAGTATATTGTCGGCTCCCTAGTAGTATTACTTAATAAAAATTGTTTAGATTGGGAAATGAGATGTTTTAAGATGAATTTAATTTATTTTTTAATATTATTATTATTTTAAAATTAAAAAAATTGAATTAGAATTTAAAAAAAATATATTGAAATTTATATTTATATAAAAAATTAAAAAAAAATAATTATAAAATAAAAATAAATTTAGATGAATTCACTTTCAATCTAAACAGAGCCTGGCCCCACTTGGATTTGGAGATGAGATGAGTTGAGATGAGTTTGGTTTATTTTTTAATATTATTATTATTTTGGAATTTGAAAAAGGTGTGTTGGAATTTGAAAAAGGTATATTAGAATTTGAAAAAGGTGTATAGGAATTTATGTTTTGTATAAAAAATTATAAAAATATAATGAAGAAATGGAAGTGAGTTGAGATGAGCTCAACCCACTTCCCAATCCAAGCAGCCCTTAATCTAACATTGCCGTTTGGACGTTTTGTGATTGTACTCTTCGTGGACGTACGTTGAATAATTACGGGGAGTCCCAATTATGATCTGTCCTTTCTGCAGATATCATTTAATTTTGATATATATATATATATATATATATATATATATTAGGACTACTAATTAATAAAGATTAACACACAGCATGATCGGGACCGACCGGTTTAATAACGATTAACATTGCGGTTTGGAGTTCAAAATCTCCCTATTCGATTATATTAAAAACAAAATAAAAAACATTGCGGCCTGGAGGCTTCAATCATAGAGCAAGGTACGTGGCTAGCTTAATTATATTAGGACTACTAATTATTAAAGATAATATAATCAATTTGAGATATCCTAAAGATCGATCTAGCCGACTTTTTCAATAAAAACAGCTCGTTATTTTTGGAGGCGGTAGGCTACACATCCATGTCATTAGGATCGGCGGGTTCCAGCGACCTTACCCCTACGATGGCGATCTCCAACAACCTCCGACGAAGCCCCACAGTCTTAAATTCGAAATGAGTCCATTTCGATGGCATGGGCGGTTCCCCCACCGCCATCGGCGGCCGCTCTGTTCGGCTGAGGGCCCAATTTTTCTTAAAATTATCTTTATTTTATTTTATTTTTTTATTTTTTTATTTTTATTTTTTTATATTTTTTATTGTGTTTATGGTCAAAAAATAACTGGACAGCTTTTGATATTGAGAGCAGTTCGACCAGCCTCCAGCATCACCCTAATATAATATAAGTTATTATATAGTCATGGTGCATGTAAAGAGTATAATATATACATATTAATAACTTTAGGCTCATAATAAATAATAATTAACTTATATATTTTGCCTTCTATTTCTCATATCCGTGTACGTAGAATTAGATCGGTCATGTATGCATACAGTTTAATCATACAGCATGATCGACGTCAGATCCATTAGTTTAGGATTGATGATCTAGTCATTAATTGCTAGAGATTTGGCAAATATATCAATTAATTATAATGGATATTAATTTCTCCGATTATCTGAGTGGGATGCACACAGCTTATATCCACCTCAAACGTACGTCATAGTGCATGGTTGGTGGTCACTTTGTTCAATAAGCTACTGCATGTCTCCCAAATATTATTTTTTTTCTAAGAAAAATTCTTTATAATCTTGTTTTGATTTCATTTTTAAATTATAATTTTAAGGTAAATTATGAATTGCTGACTCTTTCCATTCGGTTTATTTAATAAACTGAGTTTTACTATTTACAATTCATTTCGTATTTTCAATTTATCTCAACCACTCATTTTAAATTTTAACTTATCTCAATTACTTATTTTATTACTATTCATAACTTATTTCATCTCATCTCTAAATCTAAACCACCCTATATATCTTCTATTCTTAACAGGATCGAGGGTCATGACTTGCCATGCCAAACCCAGGAATATTTGGGATGTTGATCCATGAAGAATTAATGGAATATGCGACTCTGTAGGAAAATGGCATTACGAGGTACTCTATATAACAGCCATATATAGATGCTTAGTACTATTTTACATACAAGTTTTATATAAGAAAATTTACACTCTAATTAATTTGACCCATCAAATAGGATAATTCTTTTTATTGTAAAGTATATCTAATATATCATATTAAGTTAAGTTTTTGAATAAATTTTATTGTGTAAAACTTTTCATGTGTAGATCTAACGTCCATTTCTCACAAACAAGTAAAACGGATAAACATCTAAAAGTTGAATTGTGTTACAACACTAAGAGAAAGAAAAAATATTAATCTTCGACATACTAAATAAGCTGAAAAATTTACAAAATGATGATAATAAAGTTCAAGCAACTTGTATTGATCAGTAATACTATTGTTAACGTCGTGTTTTGTATATCTATGGGTTGTGTTCCAACAACTTGGGTCTTTAGACAACTTTCACCTGCACACTTAGAGCAAGCTTAGAGAATGGAGGGCTTGGTGCACTACAAGAAATAGTGATTTTTGTCACTAGTTCTTTTGCCGCCATATACGATTTTGGTAAATGGTAAGCTGATGACACGAAAAGTGTTTGTAGAAAAAAAAAAAAGCTTTTTGTTACCATATAATGCTATCAAGTAAAATCTTGTAGAAAAAAATGTTTTGTGGTGAAAAACAATATTTTTTTTGTGGCAATTTTGTCTCCTACCAAATAAAATTATAGAAGAGTAGCCTTCGTTCATTACAATTTTTGCCGCAAGCAAAAATTTAGTGGGCAAAAGCTTTTTACGATAACTTTGTGTCGCGACAAATAGATTTGGAGATGATATGGTTTCTTTGTGGGATAAAGTTTTTTGCGGCAAGAAAAACTTTTTGCGTTGAGTTGTTGTTGTCGCAAATAATGTCCCAGTGGCCCAACCAGTGTTGAAGGAAATGGTGTCGTTTTATGGCTTGGTGACTTAAAGCCAGCTTTTCCCTTTTCTTCCTCAAAACACTTCACATTTTTCTCTGTGTTCTCCCTTCTCTTAACCCTAGCCCTAGGTGATGACCCCCCTTCTCCCAAAACATCCCCCACGACCTCTCTCTAGAATCTGAGTGTCCCATCGCCAGTCTATTCTCATAGGTTTCTTCCTCTAGGAAATTGGTAAGCCTCTACCCCTGACCCTCTATTTTAGTTTGAGTTTCTCATTTGTGCTCTCACTCTCACTTCTTAGGAGGCGACTTTTCAAACCCTAGGTCGCTTTGTTTGAAGTGGCGCAACCCTTCTTAGCCCTTCGCTCACTCGTCGTTGTCCCTTGCCTCTTTAGTCCTCGTGCACTCTCCTCTAAATCAAAATTTTCTTTTTTTAATTTTCTTTATTTTGTTGTGCATGTGGGCGAAAGGAGTTGTATTCATGTCATTTTGTTGAGATTTTGTTGAGATTTTGTTTTGTATGTAGGATGCACATATATATGGCTATGGATTTTCATTTTGTTGTGTGAGTCTGTGAAAATCTGTCCTATATGTACTGATTATGTAGGATGCACATTATACAATTAAATGGCTCGTTCTCCCTTGTCTCACGGTTGGCCTCCTAAAATCGAGGCCCCCCCATGACCCAGCCCCTCTTTTTGTGCGGTATGTGTATAAAGCTTGTAAGCTTTGTCAATGTGCGGTGTTGGTGTGTAAACGATATGGGCAGATTTCATGTGTTGGTTGTATTGGTATGCTTGATTTGGATGTGTTATACTTTTGGATGTAAGGTAATAAATGAAACTTGATTTGGTGTTACATTAGTGTTGGATTGGATTTGATTGTGTGTGGAGAAATGGTAATGTAGTTGTAATTGGGGCTGTTGGTGAAGTGAGATTTAATTATAGTTTATAAAGTACCTGGTCTGAGTGTGTTGTCACTTAATTCTTCTACTTCCTTCTTTATCAATTTGGTTTAATTGAATTATATGTGGTTAGCTTTGTGTTGGTTCTCAGCAAAGTCACTATTTTAGCCTCGTTATAATTTAACTATCAGTTTACTTGTATAAAAAAAATATATTTAACTATTATTTTGTTATGAGACTCATGAAAAAATTGGTATTTCACTTTTTAGCATAGGATGACCAAGTAGTCTTATAAAACCTCTAGGTCCCACTTAGCAACAAAAAATTTGCAGTCCATTTTGTCAGATTTTTAAGAAACTATAATTGATGCTATTATATTTTCTTTTAACCAAAATCTTCCATTTAGGGTAGAAGCAGATCATGTTCTCAGCACATGGATTAATTTTCTGGAAGATACTTTGGTTCTTCAACGCTCACATGCAGAAACTAAGGACAAGCATGTCAAGTACCCCTTAATATTTATTTTTCTGCATTTTGTGAGGGGGAGGGGGCCTCCCCTTTTTGTTTCACATTACATTCCTCTTCCAATCTTTAATCTCAAGTACCCCTTTCTGTTTTATCTCTATTTAATTGGATTAATAGTTATTCATCTCAAATCAAGCTGAGAAGATATTTGTGAATCTAATTAATTCAAATCTTTATTGTAGAAAAATTAATAGACATATTGCTTTAAATCAATAGCATGAAAGTAGCGGGGACTTTAGGATGAAGAAAACTATATCTTATATGAGAAAATTTCCTTATTTTTGGTCAATTGTCTTGTCACCTGAATAGTAATATGATTAGCTTGGGTTATGCTGTACACCACATTGCTTATATTGTTGTATCTAGTTTGACACTCGCTAGGCGAGTTAATTTTCTTTCCATCTAGAAATTTATGTATTTGTCCATTTACGTAAACTACAATACATAATATTGATTTTAATTTGCTTCTCATCTGTAACAGATATGCTACTCAGAGTTTTGTAGTTACTCAACCAGTACCGGCTGTAAATCCATTTGGACCACTCCCTGCAATGCCTCAAATGTCAATTGGTCGTGTTGGAACAGGACCTTCGATTCAATATGTAATTTCTGCCTTGCCTGTAATATGACTGTTTGGAACTTCCATTGTTTCTCATATATATATATAATATGCTGATTTAATGGCTTTATTTGTTGATATTTGAGTATAGGTGTGCTGTTTTATCATTTTCTTCAGCAAAGGAAAATGAGATGAGTTTGAACTTGGTATTGGTTTTTTTCCCTTTTAGGTTGTTGATTAACTTGCTCCTGTTAGGAAATATCATGCTAAGAATGATGGGGTCCATAGGTGGAAATGTTGCTTTAGTCAAATGTTAAGCTGACTTTTTGAGTGATGATTACTTATTTGCACTTAAGATTAATTACTTCTTGTTGTACACAGGTTCCTTTCTTTGGTGATGATGAAGAAAATTCCAGCATACCAAAGACATATGCTCTTTTTATTCCTAGAAAAAATCCAAGAGCATTGTTCTAAAGTACCATGGAGCAGTCACCTTTGAGAGCTAGTGCTAAGAAAGCATCTCCAATTAAGGATATGTCTACTCCAGTTCATGAGAATGGTAAAACCCTGTTATTAGTTGTTGTATCTGACTTAAGGTGTGCTTGAGATGCATTTGGCGTACAAACAAAGACTGTTTTACAAACTTGTCGTGGTTCTATGTTTGTTGCTTTGTATGGTAAGCTCTTTTTTAGTATAGCTAATTACTTTGAAATTAGCATGGTGTTCTTTGTCAAATTTTGTGTATGAAACATTTTTTTTGAAGGGCGTGGTTTACATTTATTGTGAAGGGCGTGGTTTGCGTATGAAACATTTTTTTTGAATCTTGGCATATTGTCCAATCCTTTCCCTTGAGCTTTGTATTTTTTGATGTCCCTAAGTAGGCTTGCTTTAGTTGTTCTAAACCTATAATATTCTTCCAAATATCTTAGTTATGAGCATTCAAACTGAAAATGTAGTTCTGAAGTTGCACTTCTTGACAATTTTGTCATCCTTATGTTGTGCTATTACGTATATTCTATCAACTCTTGTTATGTGTTTTTTTGTATGTTGTTCCCTTATATGTGTTTTCTTACTCTAAAATTAATTGCATGGGCTAGATAGCCAACCTTACTCAAAATCATACTTTCTATATTGTACTTTTTCGCATATTTGGATGAGTCCTAGAGCTAGTCTAACTCAATTAGTTATTCTGGTCTGAAGTGCTACTTGTTGGATGCATTGCAGTGCAACATATTGGATGGATGAGAGTTTTTTTTACTCTTGCTCTTAGGAGGTTACTCAATATATCTTGTACTTGGATTCTTATTAGGAGTTTTTCTTGTAAATATGTTGGCATAATTTTAGTTGTTGTTTTGAAATTGTTATTAGTATCAATTTGAATTTCCAAGCTTTATATATAATTTTTTAGCTTATATTATGAAGTTGTTTTATGATTTTTACAATTAATTAATGATTTATTTATTTTCTGAAATCTTTTAGTATTTGCCGTGAAGACAACTCGTAGAAAATACTTTTGTCCACAAACTGTTACTTTTTGCTATGAAACTTCCTCGTGGGCATATAGAAGTACATATAATCAGACTTGATGGTAAAAGAACATTTGTCGCAAGTTGATAAGAGAGAACACGATGCTATTTTTTTTTTTTTTACCACAATTTGTTTCATAGTGCAAACTTATTAGCCACGACAAGATTTTGTACAAAATGGATAATAGCCACAAGGCTATAACATTTTTAAATTTTACTCCCACGAGCAAAATTGGCTATTACCACGAAAAATGTTGTTGGGAAAAACATCTATTTGCTACAGAAGTATTAACTTGTGGCAAATGCTCTTTTACCGTGAGTTATATGTCACGGATGTCCCACGAGTCAAATTGGTGGAAAAAATACTTTATTCACGAAAATCCTATTTTTAGCCACAAGAACCATTCTTAGCAAAAACCCTTAAATGTTGTAGTGGTGGAGGCTGGGGAGTTTTCAATACCAAAGTTAGTATATCGTCTTATGAGTTTATGTATGAACTTAGAGAATTCAGAGAGAATCATTCGAATTTAAACTTTTATTCTAAGTTTCTATTTTCTAAGGAGAACAATTTGTATTTGACTCCGCATGACCATGTCCTTTTAACTGATCACTTTAGTCAAAATCATTTAATGCAATGTGATTTTTGGAACGTCATTAATGCAGTCTGGGAAGTGACATATCGGAGCAGGTACTCGAGGGCAAGGTGTTATCGGGAAAGCTTTAGGGTGGCAAGTCACGTCTCCTCCATACCATCTTTCTCCGCACCGGACTGATTTTGTGAGAGGGTTTTACCTATGGGCTGAATGTCTTGCAGGGGGCCCACTGACTCCCTTTAGACTAGAGTCATTGGATTTGACTATTGGCAGATGGGTTTTTTTACTTAATTTTCCAATAATTTCTCGCGGACTTATTATTATATGGGCCGACGGAGAAAAAAGCCACTTACAAATATATTTGGAATAATAGTGGAATTTTTTTTTTCTAATCAAGTTGATAAGGATATCTTTTATGCTATCTAGAAAAATAAAATAGCTAGAGAAAGATTTTGTAGGTATGCTATCAAATACAAGATTTGTAGCAGCTCATTGCGCTACATAATGCGCAGACAGATTAGCAGATCTGTGTATTTTTATAAAACTCTAACTAAGTTGAGTTAAAGCCTTCGACTGAATATCTTCTATAATTGGTAATATTTGCCACGAGATATCTCTGCTTTGGATGGTATCAAGTATCTTTTGTGAATCCCCTTCAAAGATTGCATGCCTTTGTTTCCTGTTGAAAGCCATCTGCACTGTTAAAAAAGCTGCTTTTGCTTCTGCGACTAAAGGAGTGAAAGTGTTGAATTTTTCTGTTTTAATCTCCAAAATTATTCCATTGTGATCTCTGCATATTACCGCTGCTACTGATTACATCGTCGGTTTTTGGATATTGATTGAGATCCGAACGATCCAATTTCTGTCTGGGTGCATTGGCCGTGGGGGTAGCAAACGATCAACGGGATGGCATAAAAGAAATAAGATAGATAAGCAAGTGCGTTTTGGTAACAAGGAAAAGTTAAGTTCCAAAAGGGTGGCGGGCCGGCGGCAATGGCCGTGGGATCAGATGAGAGGACTGGGAGGTAATAGTACACGTGAGGAGTAGGGAATAAGAGAGAGGAGTATTATCTGGCAGTGGCAGTTGGGGCAGCTGTCTCCAACTTGTTTGACCAGAGAAAGCGACAATTATCCATACATATGCCATACGACAGCCAGGCAGCAGTACTGCTTGCTTCTCGATAAATACTTTAGCTGTCTTTGAACTGTAAGGGAGGGATGAGGCAGAAAACAGTCTGTGTTTTTGTGCGTGAGAACCAGCTCATTCATACACATGCCTGTCTTTCAGCTTTATTCTATATATCCCCTTCTCCCTCACACTTCTCTGGGGACCACCTCGGCCAACTAGGTTTCGCTCCCACCACCTTCAATTCTCCTTTAATTTCTTTCCTAAAATGTTATCCTTTTACTCCTCGTACTTACAAATATTTGAATAAATGCTTAAATATTTAATTGCAATTATAGTCTTAAGTAACCATATATATGCATTAATATTATGACTTCAGCTAGCTGCTCAAATTACAAGGGTTTGATCCCCAGGCTTATAATTTTTGTGGGATCGATACTCAAGCACGAGAGGAATTCGACAAGCATATATGCAAAATACTTTCAAAAGTTTCCAATTTGCCAACTTACGAAAACAAGCAAACGTATATAATAACTAACATGAGCAGCAGACAACAAAAGGAACAAATTTTTTATTTTTATTTTTATGATCAGATGAGTGACAGTTGTTGGACGTTGATGGGGTAACAATCGGAGGGTGGGCCGGAGAAAGCTCGCCAAGCAAGAACGGCGTTTGCAACTTCTGTGGGATGGAAGGCATCCCAAAACATATACTGGCTCCTGTTTAGGCATGGAACTTGAAATGGCAGACACGTTATTTGTCCCCGCCCAATTCCGCAGCAACCTCTATCAATCACGCTGAACCCTGCAATATTATTTTCTCATCGTTCCAATTGATCATGATCACAACTTATATATATATATATATGATTGGTATACAGACATGCTAGCTAATCTGAATGCTCTATTAATTAGTTTTTGCCTTTTTGGTCCGTCGTGATATATATAAGGGTATTAATTATATATGATCCTTACCATAAGAGGCAGGGTTATTTAGGATGTCACCAATAGCAGCGTAAGTGTTGCCATAGACAAAAACCGCGCCGGGGTGGTTGCCGTTGAGCTGCGTGACCAGCGATTTGAGACCCTCATTAAAGGTACCAAGAATCTGATTGACATTGTCCACGCACCTTCCCGGCACGGCTTGACCTGTCGCTCTCTGGTTAGGGATGCAGCCAAGCGGTCCAACTCCTGCCAGTACAAACTTCCTTAACCCTACACTATGCAGCGCCTGGTTTAACAAAATTTTAAACCAGATTATTAATTAATACACAATATTGCATTATAAGAAAAAAAAATACAATTCTTTCATTCCAACCCAAAACACATATAACTAAATATATAGTCAATAAAATGGTGAAAATATTATACATATACCAGAAGTTGGCGGGCATAGCTGTTGAGGAGAAGGTTGGCAAAATCTGGAGGGCTATAATTGAAGCTGGATGTATACATAGATGGCATGAGGTAGTTGTTGATGTAGTCGTTGCTTCCAAATACCAGAATGGCTATGGATTTAGCTAAGTATTGGCTCAGGTTCGTCCCATTCATCATCGTTCTTAATTGATTTAAAGTGGTCTCAAAGTTCAGCACTTGTTGGCTCAGGCTGTACCGTTGTCCCTGCATGCATCCGCATATCACAATTATCAATAATTAATACTGCATTTTTTGCTTGAAATTAACATTAATCGTACAATTTAGTACTGGAACCTCCATAACTATATATTAATTAGCCTGAATATTGCTTAACTAGAGTACGTACGTAGTGTTGGCCGGATTCATCAAGGATGCCTGCAGCTGCTGAAGCATAGTTCACTCCAATGAGTATTCTAGTTCCAATCGCGTTTGAATCTGCGAAGGCCGGGAGATATGGAATACCCAACAACCTGCCTGCAAACCAAAGATTAATTCGAAATTAATGATCAACTTAATTAATACCTTCTTCTTCCTCAATTATTAGCCCAATTAACTTCTCTTTGAATTGATTCATTTGAACAGCTTGACAATATTATTTACTTATCGATCGATCCATATGCATACTGCCGAATTCTGAAATTACTGTTAACAACACCGACTTCCAATCTTCGATTTAATTTCCAATTTCATCCATTGAAGATTACATTATATCTTTAATTATTTTTCCTTTCTTTGTGGGAGAAATATTAATGTTAATTCTTTTTTCTTTTGGTGGCCTAAAATGAAGCGAGTTGGGGGAGGGGGGAGGCTGGATTTCCCTTTAATGAAGCGAGTTGGGCCTAAAATCTGCTAGCTTTTATATATTATGGTACTTATCATTGCCCATATATGTTTGTCGAACACTAATGCATGCATGCTTCGAAGGAATATCTAGTTATCTACCCAATTAGGTGCGATGTCAGCGCCATGTATATCTAGTCTCGGTGACATGCAAGACATGACTACTAAATTTGAATGAAACACTTAATTAGAAGTCCATTAATTAAAATATTAAAATATGATCAGGATCCGGAAGAGCATGATTGCAAGAACAACAAAATTAAAGCAACAGCGACGTTGATCATGAATATTAATTAAGCATACAAAACAGCCATATGAAGCTAGCTAGCTTGATATATATAATACTTGGTTTCATCTCATGATTCTCTCTAAGGTTGTATCACTCTATATATTATCATGATTAATTAGGTTCTTGCGCAAGAAGCTGGTTTCTATGACATGATCTCAAATTTATCAATTATATATAGTTTAAAACAACATCTAAAAGTACTCTTGAAACAACCAGCCATGGATGAATATATATATATATAATAAAAATTAAGATGTTTCTCTCCATTTCTTTAGAAAAATAAATGCCAAAAGGAAAAAAGAAATGGATTAATGTTCTTTAATTTGCTGGAACGCCAACGTACATTATACACATGAAATTAAATATATAGCGCCTTAGAAAGTTTATTACCTAGCATATCAACAAAGGTTTCGCCATTAGTGAATCTTCCAGTAGGGCCACTTTTGAAATCACAACCATAAGGAAAGTAATTGGCTTTAGCTATGGAGCTTAGGAAGTTGTTGTTACCAACATCAACCAAGGAATCTCCGAACACAAACATTGCTGGAACCCGCTCATGTGACCCACCGGCAGCAACGACCCCATTAGAGAATTGCAGGATTATAAGCATCACAGTCGTTGTGAACCAGTACAGCTTTTGATTAGAAATTGTAACAGTTTTCTTTACTTCCTCCTCCATTATTGTTTCCCGGTAACGGAAAAAATTAGGAAGATCAGACATGTTTTGGAGATGAAAATGAATGCTGGTGGCCGGGAATATAAGGTTGGCGAGAAGGGAGGTGAAATCTGTCCATTTGGAAACGGCTAATCATGCATCTAATGCAAGCAATACACATGTTATGTTGCATTTGTGTAAGCCTTTTCCCCCGACTTTCAGCCGGTCTTTTTAACGTTCGTTTTGCCTTTCTAGGTTTTGGATGTCCGTTTCTTTCCTTCTTTGCATCTAAACAAGGACAGTACACGTCAAGGTTTCTATGAGTAAAATCTCATATAGACTAGCTAGTAACCGATCAGCCTAACAAAGACAAATTTTAAGGACGTTTCTGCATGATATTCTTCAGCGATCTCATGCTCTTGTTTGAGCTTTGGAACATCATTGTCATTATTCAGAGGAAACGCCAAAATGTATATATAATATAGATTACAACTTACAATAAAATGAAGATTTAATAAACTAGCTAACATATATATATGTATGTATGTATGTATGTAAATATATATGTATGAGTTTATGTTTGACTATAATTAGAGATATAGAGTTTAATCTTATCTCTTAGGAGTAATTCTTATCTCTTTATAACTCAAATATTATCCAATAAGATTTTGAACTATTTCAAACTGATAAGATGGGTGTGTGAGATACAGAGTTTAAATAAAGCTTTTACATTCTCCCACTTGGCCCATGCGCCCATAAAATAATACTTTCATTTATAAGTTTATCACCGGAAATTAACCATACTGTACAAATTTATTTCCTGAACTTTTCATAACTCAAAACACATTTCATGAGTTCCATAATATCAATGTCAAACTACCTACCAATGCTAGTCATGGCGGTTCTTTATTATACAATCAACATATTCCCTTCCATGTACCACAATACCAGGAACTAATTTAACACACGATCTTTAATTGAGATAATTAAGGCTAATACAATAATGCCTTTGGGCTCCAATTCATGTCTATTGTAGACATTATCTTGTCATAATTCATCCACACCATTCAATGTACATAGAAAGTGGAAAGACAAGAAAACAGAAACAAAATAACCATAATTGATATCATTAAGTGTCAAAATAGAATCATAGCATCCACGAGCTCAATAACATGTTTACATCATAAAACCCATACTGTTAATATGTTCTTTAAACTGTTTCGCTATCAGACCCTTTGTTAATGGGTCTGCTATCATAAGCGAAGTCCTAATATGTTCTATGGACACTGTTTGTTTCTATACTTCTTCCTTGACGCTTAGGTATTTGAGCTCCATGTGCTTAGCACCTTTAGAATACCTATCGTTCTTGGAGAAAAAGGCTGCAACAATAAATTCTCAGCGGCCTGGCTATAGAGTCAACAACCCCAAGCCCTGAGATAAAGTTCCTCAGCCATAAACCATGCACTGTGGCCTTAAAGCACGCCACAAACTCACCCTCCATTGTTGATGAAGCAGTGATTGTTTGTTTCATACTTCTCCATGAGATCGCTCCACCGGCCAACAGGAAAACATAACCTGAAGTAGATTTCTTGCTATCAGGACAACCGGCAAAATCAGAGTCTGAGTAACCAGTTACCTCCAAACTATGAGTTCTTCTGAAAGTAAGCTGGTAATCCTTAGTTCCTTGCAAGTATTGCAATACCCTCTTTGTTGCTTTCCAATGAGACATCCCTGGGTTACTCTGGCAGAGCCCAAGCATGCCAACTGCAAAGCTAATATTCGGTCTCGTGCAAATCTGTGCATATATCAAACTTCCCACAACCGAAGCATAGGGAATCTTTGTCATCTCTTTGCGCTCCCACTCAGTTTTAGGACACTGTGATTGGCTAAACTTATCACCTTTTGATATCGGAGTATCCAGTGATAAACAACTTTTCATACCAAATTTCTCCAGAACTCTTTCCAGGTAACTCTTCTGATACAATCCCAACAGTCCTTGTTTTTGATCTCGAAAGATTTCGATTCCAATCACAAATGATGTCTCACCCATATCTTTCATTTCAAAGTTCTTAGAGAGAAAACTCTTGATTTCATAAAGTAAGCTAAGATCACTACTAGCCAACAAGATATCATCAACATACAGGATCAAAATTATGAACTTACTCCCACTGACCTTTAGGTATATACATCGATCAACGATGTTTTCTTTAAAACCAAAGGCAGTAATGGTATTGTTGAACTTTAAATACCATTGTCGGGAAGCTTGCTTAAGCCCGTATATTGATTTCTTAAGTCTATACACTAGGTGATCTTTGCCCTTTTCTGAGAAGCCTTCTGGCTGCTCCATGTAGACCACTTCATCCAAATTTTCATTTAAAAATGCTGTTTTCATATCCATATGATGTAACTCTAAATCATAATGAGCCACCAATGCCATAATGATTCTAAATGAGTCATTTTTAGATACTGGAGAAAATGTCTCTTTGTAATCAATACCTTCTTTCTGAGTGAAACCCTTAATAACAAGTCTGGCCTTATATTATTCGATGTTGCCTTTTGAGTCGTGTTTGGTCTTAAAGACCCATTTACACCCAACTCTTTTACAACCTTTAAGCAACTCAACGAGATCCCAGACCTGATTCTGATCCATGGATTTCAACTCTTCTTTCATGACATCGAACCATTTACTAGAATCACTTCCCTCTATGGGTTGTGAAAATGTTAGTGGATCTTTTCTTGTCCCAATGTCAAATTCAGATTCTTGGAGATACACCACATAATCTGTCGAAATGGTAGGTCTCCGATCTCTTTGAGATCTGCGCAAGACAATCTGTTCTGGTGACTCCGAACTTGGTTCATCAATAGTATTTTCATTCTTAGATGAGTGATCATTTACTTGTTCCACGGTATCATCGTGATGATCGATTAGAGGAACCATTATCTTTTTTGAGGATGTAGGTATAGGGACATCTACCCGTATTTCCTCAATCATCACATCTCTAGGTTCAATTTTCCCACTGATCTCGCCAAGTTCAATGAATTTGGCATTTCCTGTTTCCACCATTCTCGGACTATGATTAGGACAGTAAAATCTGTATCCTTTGGATCTCTCTGGGTAACCAATAAAATACCCGCTTACTGCTTTAGGATCCAATTTCTTTTCATGTGGGTTGTAAAGTTTGGCTTCGGCTGGGCAACCCCAAACATGCATATGTCTCAAACTTGGTTTCGTACCAGTCCATAACTCGAAATGAGTTTTTGGAACTGCCTTATTAGGAACTCGGTTTAAGATATACATTGCCGTCTTAATGGCTTCACCCCACAATGATTTGGGTAAGGTAGAATTATTTACCATACTTCTAACCATATCCAATAAGGTCCGATTACGCCTTTCAGCAACTCCGTTCTACTGTGGCGTCCCGGGCATTGTATACTATGCAACAGTGCCACGTTGTTCAATAAGTTTGGCGAATGGGCCCGGATTACGGCCCGATTCATCATACTTTCCATAGTATTCTCCACCTCTATCCGACCTGATGATTTTCACTTTTCTATCTAACTGTCTTTCCACCTCCATAAGAAATACCTCAAGTACTGATACAGCTTGAGATTTTTCATGCAACAGATAGATATATCCAAAACGTGAAAAGTCATCTATAAAGGTGATGAAATACTTTTCTCTACCAAAACATTCTATGGAGAATGGTCCACATATATCTGTGTGAATTATTTCAAGAAACTCTTTACTTCTTGTGACGCCTTTCTTAGTATGTTTGGTTTGCTTTCTTTTTATGCAATCCACACACACTTCAGGATTAGTAAAATCAAGGTGCGGAAGAATCCCTTTTTTTACTAATCTCTATAACATTTCTTTGGAGATATCCCCAACCTTTTATGCCACAAGTCATATGAGTTTTCATTCATCATGTTTCTTTTCATTCCAATACATGTTTCATGGCGTTGGGTATAGGTATTTTTAATGAATGTATTATCAAGGCAAAGTTGATAAAGACCATCGGAAAGAAACCCAGAACCAATAGATAAACTGTTTTTAAAAAAATTTAAACTACCATTATGGAACGAAAAGGAATAACCATCAGTGTCAAGTCTAGAAAGGGAAATTAAATTACGCCTCACAGAAGGCACAAATACTGTATTATGAAGGTCTAAATAATGACCGGTACTCAAAACTAAACGAAAGGTCCCTACGGCTAAAACTTCAGCCTTATTCTCATTTCCCATAAAAATGAACCGCTCATTGGGGCTTGGTGTTTGGCTTGTAAGGTATCTCTGTATGGTTATAGAAATATGAACATTAGCACCTGAATCTAGCCACCAAGAATTAGTAGGAACATTTATAAGGTTTGATTCAAGACATACAAAGGTAAGAGGCTTACCCTTCTTTTCGAACCAAGCCTTACGTTTTGGTCACTCAGCTTTCATTTTTCCATGTTCCCTACAAAAGTAGCATTTGCTACTGTTATTCTGAACCTGATTAGCTTTCACAGGTTGCTTTCCTTTCAGTGGTCCAGTTCGCTTCTTTTTACCATAATGATGCTTTTTCTTTCCAACTTTTTTATTCACGAAATTGATAGAGTGATATCCTTGTTGTTTCAGTCTTGCTTCCTCCTGAACTACCATACTTGCCAACTCATTCACATTCAATTTATCTTTTATAGCATTGTAATGTATCTGGAATGGACCATACTGAGGTGGCAATGAGTTCAGAATAAACTGAACAACGAAAGACTCATATACTTTCATTCCTAGGGTTTGCAATCTGGCAGCAATATTAGTCATTTCAAGGATATGCTCCTGCATTCCTTTAGTACCGTCATATTTCATGGTGGTGAGTCTAGCCATCAGTATTCCTGCTAAAGACTTATCAGCAGATTTAAACCTCTCCTCAGCATTTTTCAAAAAAGTTTGGGCTTCCTCAGTACTAGGGAGTGAATTTTTGATATTTTCGGCTATGGTCATTTTCATAAACATTAAACTCAGCCTATTTGATCTCTCCCATTGTTTAAATGATTCTTTCTGATCATTGGTACTAGTTTCAGTGATAGGTGATGGTTTTGGACTCATAAGGGATGAGTCTAAATCAAGGACTCCTAAGGTGAACCTAACTCTCTCATTCCATTAAGAAAAATTGGAGCCATTCAAAACAGGAACAGATGAAGTCTGTCAGTGTAGTGATGTGGATACGCTTACTGCAAGAAAATTTTATAATAAGTTGCTTTGAATTAGACACTTATAAACAATAATCAGAATTTAAACAATTATGGAAGAATTAGTAGTGTCATCAAAACTCTCTTTTGGGAGTAGATCTTGACACATAAGGTATTCCATCCAGTATTAAATTTTGTGAATGAACTAGCTGTATCATTATAATTCTCCTTTGGGAGTAAACTCTGACATACAAAGTGTTCCCTCCAACTTTACTTTGATGGATAAACTAGTAGTGTCATCAAAACCCTCATTTAGGAGTAGATCTTGACACACGAAGTGTTCCCTCTATCATATGCACCTTATTATGGGTTTAACGACTTGTCACCAAAATCAAGAAAATCTTGTACTTTTGGGCAACCAATTTTCTCTTGATTTTGACGTAAATCATTTATCCCATATTTGGATATACATGGCATAATAACAAAAGCCATAATAGACAGTGCACAATAATAATATGCATCAAATGTGGATAGCAATAATATGCATGAAATAAAAGGTTTGATGAATTTTACAACATATGTGAATAATACTTACTAAGTAAGTTCACAGGAAAGAATATTTTTTCCTAGACAGAATTTCAAGGTTCCCAGGAAAAATTAGAGGGTCACAACGGACACACTTGGAATTTCCAATCTCCTAAACAAAACCGCCTCAGTTTGTACACATTCACGCCCACAGCAAAATTCATAAAAAAAAGGAATTTTCATGTTTAAGCCTTAATTGATTTTACAGAAAAATCATAATAATAACATTATAGAATTTAATACACTTTTCATATATACATGTACATAATAATAATAACATGTATATAAATTAAATAAACATTTCATACATACATGTAGATAATCATAATGAGATGTACATAATTTAAATGCATACATATAACATTAAGATATGCATATAATAAAACTTTAATTAATTAATTAAAATTTTTTTTTGAAATAATATTATAATATTAAAATATTATTAATTAATTTGGGTTTGGTCGGAAACGGGTCAGGTCAGGAAACCGATTCAGGATCCGGATCATAATTGGTCAACCCTTTTGGGTTGACCTGGGTCGGGCGTTACTGTGCTGGCCCGACCCCTTCTTTCCTTTTTATTTTTTATTTTTTTGTTGTTGTTGATTTGTTATAGGCTGGGCTACAATTTGCCATAAGCTCGGTTTTCTTTTCAGTTGAACCTAATTTGGGCCGTAGCCCGTGACCCGGCCCACGTCAAAACTAAAACCTAACTTTAATTTGTCTTCAACTTTCAGCAACAGCAGCACCCTGCTGCCGACTCCTTCGGGTTTAGATGCTGCAACTCCATCAGCTGCGGTTATAAACGTCGCCGGCGATGAGGAGATGCCGATCTCCTTTCGCCGGTGACTTCCAGGTTACCTTTCATATATATATATATATTTATATATTTATATATATATATATATGTATAGTTTAAGAAGCTGCGGTAGTGGGCTTTGAAGCCCTCTGTTGCCGTTCCAGTAACGCCGACAAGGAGTTCAGCTCCAACTCTCGACGTCGACCTCATTAAACTTCCGATGAGAACCTTTTTTTTTTTTTTTTTTTTGGGTTTCAGAAATCGGCGTGGTAGTGGGCTTTGAAGCCCTCTGCCACCGTTACAGAGCACACTGGCGGTTAGGCTTCTTAGCCCCTTCCTGCCGCCACCCCCAAACCGTCACTATTGGGCTGACGGTTATCCCATGCTATGCCCAATCATTTGGAAGCCGAAACTTTCTTTGTTTACAGTAATCGCATGCACAACAAGCATGAAAACCAATACTCATATGCATAATATGGCAACTCATAGTCCAGACTATTCGATAAAGTGATATGCAGGGTATATGTTGGTTGTCAAGGAGCATAGATACGAAATATCTCTTTTAAACCAACGGCCTAAAATTATTATCAGATCAAAACACATACTAAATCACATGTGAACTAAATAATCATTTATTCATATTATATTGAAATCAGAAAAATTCTATAACCTAAAGTTCTGATACCACATATTAAATATATTTTAACATGACATTAATAAAGGGATCTTTGATTTTCTATGATCTACAATAATAAAATAATAATATGAGAAACGTAGATTTCTCCATCTGATTGATGAATAATTGATCTGACTATGAGAGAAGGATCGTCCTAACAACGTTTGCCTCACAAGTGTCTCCCGATGGCTAGAGGCACTCTAATGTTGTAGGTGAGAACCCTTGAACCTCCCAGTGCTATTTATAGACTTCCGACCATCAAGAAATCTATGAGTTTGTGTTTGACTATAATTAGAGATATAGAGTTTAATCTTATCTCTTAGGAGTAATTCTTATCCCTTTATAAGTCAAATATTATCTAATAAGATTTTGAACTATTTCAAACTGATAAGATATATGTGTGAGACACAATTTAAATAAAACTCTTACGATATATCCTCCATAAAGGCGTGCATGTACAATATTCCTAAGCGGGCCGGTGATCGAGGGGATCAATATTTTTAATAAATTGTAAATTGGATCAACAAGGGGCCCGTATAAGAATAATATATTGTTAAGTACATGAGTCCAATGCATTAAATACTAGCAGGCAATTATTAGGAGGCCGCATGCATATTGCTGCATGATATATTACCTTTTTAATTGCAAACAATAAGATCATCCCTATCAGTTTACATGTTCCAGATGATCTAGTGCTGCTTCTAGTGCATTCTCGTTGTGATCTTGACCAGTGAGCTGTGAGACTTATGATCATAATTTTTGGTTGATTGTTTTTCCTTTAATTAATATATACAAACAGCGAGCATGAGTTTCTCTTACAAGATAATTAATTGTTCTTGGTATGTAACAACGGCATTAATTGAAGGTAGAATGGTATTTTAAGCGGATCATGGCCGGTACGTAGGGCGTTGTAATATATTAACGCTACATCCCGATGATCTCTAGTTCATACGCTTATTGAATACTGTCTCGAAAACTTGACTAAAGTACTGATAGAAAGAGATATATAAATCATGATTTACTTGTAATATTATTAAATCCTGATTTACGTGTGTGTGTCTATATATATATATATATATATATGCAGTTGCAAGCTATAGGTCGAGCATATTCAAGGTTCCACTTAACAAAATCAAGGCGCATAATCACTGAAATCTCTTCATCGAATTAGAGAATTGATCAAGGATACGATCATGTTGCCTATATATCTCTTCACTTGATATTTGTTTGCCATCATCAAGTTAAAGAGTGGGAAAGAGATTATGTTTCTTGCACCATCTTTTCCCAAAGTATGTTAAAACAAGGAGATCATGAGGAGTAAATTGAATGATATATATATATTTATATATATATATATATAGTTGCTTGCCATTAATGTAGCACATGATGAGACGAGGAGATGGCGTAATGGCCACTATCATATTGCAAGTTGCATTTATCACAGTTAAAAGAAGCCCCTTCTCTGTGTAGGGGTCAAACTGATCAATGGCATTGCATATATATTGAACTAGCATAGAATAAGAGCATTATATGACATGCATCTGTGCTTCGAGTTCCATGTTCATTATAATTAGAAGGCTTTGAAGATATAAACTCCCTATCTGGTACATTCTTCCTCATTATGTTCACCACCAATCATATTTAATTATCTTAATTTTATTTCTATATATAATTACTAATATTTTAAAGGGCCGGGGGATTTGCCGCACAACATTTTCCATTTTCCTGTAACAAATACACACGCATTTTTGTAAAGAATAAATCTATTTATCATCTTCTTTCTTATCATCTTCTCATCATTTCATGATGTGGTATTAGATGATAGGCTAATAAGTGAAACATAATAAATAATCTCCAATCATCTAATGCCACATCATAAAATAATGAGAGGATGATGAAAAATAAAAATAATGAATAGCATTGCTCATTTGTAAATGTATATCCATGCGTGAGTGTTTAATTTACCACTTAAATTTTAAGCCCCAGGAATGTACGGATAAAGAGATTCAAAATGCGTTGCTAGGCTGCGCCCAGCATATTGAGGCATGTTGCCTAAGCTAAATTCATCATAATTTATCTTCTTTTTTTGTTTTAAAAAAAATTGTCATTTTTTTATTATTTTAAAATATTTTAAAAAAATAAATTTACTAATAGTTACTTTCTTAATTAATAAGTAAAATAAAATATTAAAAAAATTAAATTCATGAGTGGTCAAAATATCTAGGCAAGATGGAGGGGCATATAGTAGCAATTTTCAAATATATATAGTTCTTAGACATGGATTCGATTATTTCCAATTATATGTTCTCTTGGAGTACTGTCAAATTTAAAAGCTGGGAAATGATATATTCTAAATCATATAAGATGACTCTTTAATTTTGAAGTCGATCGATCCGTAGGTCGACTTTAAACTCATAACCTTGAAATTAAGCACCAAACATTAATTACCCTCAAGCCAGCCGATATATGATCAGAATCATGTATATATATATATATATATATATATATATATATCAGACGTTTGATTTTCATATATTAATATAGTCACCATAATTATTATTCCTAGCTTCTAATTCAAAATTTTCCATGATTAATTAATAACGCTTTGCTCACCTTAACCCATGCAGTCAAGAATATCATCATGATCAGAATAAATTATTTTCGCTCCTGAGCCTTAAGTTAGAGAGCTAAGCCAAACAAAACCCAGGCAAGCTCTCACAACTAATAAGCTAATGCATGGGCCGGAATCATGCAAACCTACAGATTTTTCACGAAGACAAGACAGCAAGATTGGAAATGAATGATCATATATATATATATATACATACACTATTTGAAAGGAGGGGACTCGCTTCCGCGCGCATGCAGGCCCTACATGAATTGATTTTCCATGCAATTAGTAGCAGTCTGAGTGTCCTAATTATCTAGCTAGCTAGCTAGATTTGCTACATATGGATCACTTGAGAATAAAATATATATATATATACATATGTATCATGTATGTATGTATGTATGTATATTGTAGGTAGTTAATCATATATTAGTTAATTTGGACCATTTAAACGAGCTCTTAATTAAGGATCATGGGCAAGTGTCATGACTTCTTTTCTCAAAGTATTTGCATAATCATGAAATCTCTCTCTCTCTCTCTCTCTCTGATCACTCGCTCAGTAAATGATATGCGCATTAATATTTGGGACCATTATCTATATATTTAATATGGAGTATGATTTACACTAGCTAATTCATTTTTGCTGAGTGGTTTTGTGACTATACGTTTTCTGGACCACAAGAAGGCATATAAGATAGTGGCAGCAGAAAATGCAAATAAATAGCCAGTCCTTTTATTTTGAACTACTACGTACAGTACTAGGCAAAAGTACTTAATTACTATGCTAGCTCTATGGAGCTTTTTGCGGGTTAATATATGTGGCCTTTTCTAGGGAAATTAGATTATATATTCTACCAGGCGACGCGAAGTACTTAATTACTAAATATCTCAAACGTAGAAAATAATTGGAAATTATTATGAATTGTATTATCCCGTAACTACCAGGCGCACTACAAGAAAAATGAGCAGTTGTGGCCAAACAGTTGTGACCAAAATGATTATTTTTGCTGGAAATAACTTTTTGCGACATTTTTTTTATACTTTTTGTGATGAAATCTGGCGTTGCAAAAAGACTATTTTCTTGTAGTGGCGGTTGTTAGAGTCGTTACTAAAAAAACTGTTTATTTGTTATCAATTATTTTTAATAAAAATAATTATTTTTTTTGAAAATGAGTAATCTATAATATCTTTGTTGCAAATAGTCATTTTAATTTCGTCTAAAATAACTTGCCATAAATACTTATCTTTTTTGTAGTGAGTAATTAATATATTTGATGGACTAGTTTGAAGCATGATCTTGATCCCGTATGTATAACAAGATGCATAGTGCATTCTAATTTTGGCTAGTACTTACCCTCTACGACACAGCTGATCATAAAGATAGCAATTTTTACGTACATAATTCTTTGCATTCTTAGATAGAGGAGTATAGAAAGATATATGCCAACTCCAGGAAGGCAGGAGAAAGCTCAGACCATGAATAAATAAGGAGTACGAGATTGCTTGTTGTCGGAAGGGAGTGACACAGGCTTCACGCATTGGTGGAAATTTTGAACTATTGGAGATAGATGCAGGTAGCTAGCTAGATTAGTGTGAGGGGAGTGCTTGTGGGTCATCATGTAAGTCATAATGGAGAGAGAGAGAGAGAGAGATTATATATCAAAGTCAATTAATCTAGTTGTGTGTTCGATCCAAAGATTATAGCCTGTTGATCATCACAAATGGGCCAAGAGTCGTCATAAAATCAACCCAACCTAGAAAAATATTGCATTCTAAACTTAGCCATCTATCATTGCCGAACTCATTTTCCATGTCATTTCATGTGTCGCCAATGCTATAAATCGATGCGTGGCTAGAAAATCCATATATGTGTGTGCGGGGCACAAAGAAAACATTGCAAACTTAGACCAATTATTGGTCAAAAAAGGTGGCATGAAATTTCAAAAGTAATTAAATATTGTTATGTCAACATACAATGGTGTAATTAGTTTAATTTCTATAATATATATGTATATTATATATATATATATTATTCTTTAGTTTTGGTCACTGATATATTCTGAAGTCATGCAGTCGGATTACTATGGAAATGGATAAAAGGTTGACAGCAATGATCATCCGAATCAATCTTGAATTAGGACATTGTTTTTTCGACATTGATGTTCTTTCCTGCTTGTTAATTCACTACAAGAAAAATAAATATTAGTGATCTAATATTTGCGATTAAAATGATTATTTACGACTAAAATAGATTAATAGTGACTTAAATGAACTACTCACAACTAATAAATAGTCGAAATAAGCAGTTTTTTTATAGTGTAAATAAAATTGAAATGCATACAATAGTACTTTAGTTATAATTTATATATTAAATGTTCACAATCTTGTATTTTAAGATAGATTTCATCATGTCCCTAACTACTATCTTGATTACTAATGCTTGTTTGCAGATCTCATGCATGTCCTTTGATTTCTTTCCAGTACAAAACGCATGCATATATAAGAAACCGGCCTATAAGGACAGTACTTAAATAGGCAGTACCACTAATTAATGGAATATAGAATTATATATATAAGTGATTAGCTAATTCTTCCGATTGGTGTATATAATTCTACATGGAAAAAGTCTTCTTATAACTCGTCACCCGGCCCACTACACACAAAATATATAAAAGAAACAAATGGTCATACTCTAATTAGTTTTTCCTGTAAATAATTTATTCATCTGATCCAAAATTTCCTTTGGAAATGGCAGTTGGCTTCATGTGGGAAGACAATCTTTTTCTTCTTCCTTTATAAAATGAGTTTCGCAATAGTACTAGTAGTGAAGGATATGTCTCCCACTGGCGAGCATTCCTGCATGCCGACACAAACCTAAAAATCCATGACATACGGACTACACTATTTGTTAGTAGCTAGCTAGTGAGGTCCAAATTCAATAATGTTATGTGGCATAAACGGCTAGTCAGCATATTGTTGAAGTATGTGGCACATATTTGATACGTGTACAACAATAAGATAACAGATTATAGTAATTATTGTGCGCGCGCTCCTGTAGATGTAGGTACATTACCGAACCACTTAAAATCTCTATGTAATTTTTTCTTATATATTTTTTCTTTTGATTAATTTCGTATTATTCATCGTAATTGTGGCACGATCACAATATATATATATATATATTTATATATATATATATATAAAATAATCCTCTCTATATGTGCTATAGTACAATCACTGAAACTCGTTAATGAAGCACATCATAGATGGGAAGAAAATGATCAAACGAAATGATGCTGAAGCAAAAAGTCTCTAGGTCCTACTTATATATATATTCATCACCTTTTGTGGTTTGCTGATGTGCTTATGGTACCAAAGTTCAAAAGCATTACAGGAAAAAGGCTTAGAAAGGAAGAGCAATATATCCCACCTACTATTAATCCTACAGCCTCTTTTGACCCTACCAAGTAATCCTATTTCTTTTGACCGCTTTCCTTGGGGAGAAATTAAAATGTCCATTTGATCTTTTCAAAAAACTAATTATTAAACAGGAATAAAGTAGATTTTAGAGAGATTTGGTGGCCTGGTCGGTTGAATTTATAAGAACTACACTATCATAACCACATATATATATTTATATATACGTACACGTACTTTTAATATTTTGGGCATATATATATATGTTTTTCCACACATGAGGCACAGTACTTTAAAGCTAGTGATCAGGTAAGAGCAATATTGTTGGGTTATCGAAGTTCATGCATGCTAGCTTGGGTTGACTTCTGGAAACAATTTGCCCATTCATGAACCATGATCTAACAAGTAAATTAGAAGTTGATTAGAAGGAATTTCTTACCGTGTTTGACACATCTATAGGGAAGGAAATAACTTGGCAAACGGGCTTGCTCGACTGGGTGCTTCAGGTGATTCTAAGGTCTGATCTGGAGTTGCTCTAATCTTCCAAAGTCAATTCGTTGTACATATAGATTGGATAGAGGAGGTTGTGCCTTTATTCGGTAATAATGGTTTGGTTTTTGTTATTCTTTATGGGTTTATTAATTGTTTGGTGGGATATATATTTGTTTCTACATTGGTTATTGTTTTTGAATAAGTGGTCTGGTTTAATAGTTGTTTAAGCATGTTTAAATTTGTTTTTATTGGTTTTCTTTTGGTAATTGGGATATTTTATTATCTATATTTTCTTGGTAAATTTCAAGTGCCTGAATTGTTACTACAGTATTCCTATACTAAAAGTGAGGATTGATTAATAAATTTAGATGTGGTTACCTATTGGACATGTGACTACTATCTTATTAAAATAAAAAAATAAATTAGAAGTTATTGCATGAAGAAAAACAATAGCAACAGTTTGAAGATCATCATGATATTATTATTCATGTAATCATGTATATATTAGGTCACTTAAGTCATTGCCTAAGACCCCTTAATAGAAGAAGGTCCAAAAAAATTTTTGAAGTAGATTTTAAAAAATATATATATTTAATTAAAATTATTAATTAATCCAATAAAAAAAATCAAAAATATCAAATAGATATTATATATAATATTATTAATTAAAAATATTAGTTAAGAAAGTAGCATAAATTCTTAAATAATAATTTATTTAACAAATAATAGAAATTATTTTTAATAAAAATATAATATTAGAATACAAATAAATTACTTTATTTTTTTAATAAAATCTCAATCAAAAACTTTTCCTTAACTACGCCTTTAATGGCCTATTGAGCCGGCCCGAGGTCGGGATTATAGAAAGTATTTATTTTATTTTATTTTTTATCTTTTTATTAAGTGGACGAAGTGAAAAAATAAAAAGCTATTGAAGTCCAGACATCTTGTCAACAAGTGGCGTTCTAAATGGCGATTTTAACGGCAGCCAAAGCCAATGTTTACGCCGTCTATAAGATTCAATGTTTGCCACTATCAACTATGAATTGTCAAGGATCTGTCGGGCCACAAAACAACCAAAACATTATAATTCATGATAGTTGTTCCTTCCAATATCCATAGACATAAGAAAATCTTTCCCATTGCCTACTCTAACAAAAACACACTTGATGGCATGTTCTAATTCGACTACAAAAACAAAAAAAAAGTATTTATCACAAATAAACATGTTGATTGCAATTAATTTATTACAAATATTTATTTTTTTTTATAGTGAATTAATCCACAACTAACTTATAATCCAAGATTTTTTTTTATTACAAAAAATATGTCGTAAAATAAAGAACGAGTTAGAGAATTTATAAATTAAAGTGATAATTGTTTGTATTTTGTCATGCATATTAACGTTAACAACAAATGAAGTAAAAGAGTTCTACACTTTCACACATGAATTAATACATTAAACTAATTAATTAAGTTAGTTCATAATATTTATTTATTTTTATATATTTCTTTTAATTAAAGCAACCTCAATGGTTTCCACAAGGTCCAATTTAATTAATTATAAGCAAATGTTGGTGATCACGCTCTCTACGTGTTGTGCACTACATTAATTAATAATTTGTTATATCCAAAATTAAGGGCGCAGAATGATAGGGATTTTCAATGCCGATCATGATATGAATGTGAGGAAGATCAATCAAAAAGGCCCTTTGCATTCATTCAGTTGCCCTGCGGCCCGCCTCCTCTCATGGCATAATTCTACGCCCGCACATTAGAAACAAACAAATTACAAACTTAAGCAGCATATATATTTATATATCGAGTGAAATCCGAAAACTTCTACATATATCTCTACTAATTGGTAAAAACTTTCATTTTAAATATCAAATCAAACTGAACAACAAATAATGAGAACGTTACTGGAGAGGAACAGAGTGTGGCCGAGCCGCCGAGCTGTTAAGGAGGTAGCTAAGCTTAATTTATAGAGTACTACCACACTGAAACACCGATCCATGCATCATCTCCAGTGACACGACACAATTATTCGACCACAAAATGTGATTGGATGGTATATTGACATTAACGAAATCACCTCAACACGTGGCATTTATTTATACGATTGTCGGCAGGAGGAGTCACACTCGATGGGAGTTTTTTTATAAAAGTTTGTGCACTGCTTCCCGGGGGACAAGGCCGAGACAAGATTTGGGGAAAAGTTACCTTCTACTATAGGCAGCATGGTTGATTAGTCATAGACACTATTACATGAGCTTTAATGTCGTGGGTTCCCCATTCAAGCCCATTAATTGACGACACGTGGTACATAGGATGACGACATACTAGGTGAGGTGCAGGACATGTCCAAAGTGGAGTTAAATTAATCAAGCCATTCATGTGGTGTATGTCAAATATATATATGCTTCTCTGTCCAATATCACAAAATTAAATCAGTCAGGTTCATTTATATGTAGAGGAATCTGAAACTAAAGCAACAAGGCCATACATACAGTAGCATTACGGCATCTGAATTAAGTTCAAATAATTTAGCCGAGTACATTATATATCTAATCGCGTTATGATTTGTTCGACCGGCCTTGTGATTTACA
Source organism: Platycarya longipes (assembly GCA_036559045.1). NCBI lineage: Eukaryota > Viridiplantae > Streptophyta > Magnoliopsida > Fagales > Juglandaceae > Platycarya > Platycarya longipes. The sequence goes on from CM071791.1 coordinate 52,248,767, forward strand.
TAAATTGATCAACTTCAATTAATAACTCGATCGAGATCGATTTGTCCGGTGATGATCATTTAAGTTTAAGCTGCTGTTGCGGGTACCTCGTATTGATATTAACTCATGATTCATCTTACTTATCAAAGCAAACCCTAACTTACTTAATTTTGAACGCAAAAGCTAGCAGTCCAAATAATGAATTGGGCAAAGCTCTTACATAAATTCTTTCTTTAAGCTTGTAAAATTATCATTTGTTTCAAAACTTTAAGATAATAAAAAAATATAAATTTTATTATTTATTTTATATCTTAATAATATTCATTCTCACTTATATGCCAGACCCTTCAATGATTGTGGCTCACAACTAACATGACAAAAAAATAAAAAAATTGGGACAAATTTTTTTGTTACGAATACAATTTATTAGCAAATGACATTTTGTCACAAAAAGTCACATGTCAGAAATATTATGTTGGAAATAATTATAATGAACAATTTTATTTCTAACGATATAAAATATGTGAATAATAATTATTTTTTCCAACGAATATAGAATCATTAAAAAAAATTGTTAGATAATATTTTTTTCGTATGAGTTGTGGAATTATTATTGACGGTACTATTGTGTGAGAAAAAAAATACATTTTTCAATTATATTTTTGGTAATAAATAATCATCTTTTCCTACGTAAACTAGATTAAATTATATTGGACAAATTTATTTGTCATGAACTAGAATATGTGAAAATCAAACACCTTTTCTCACAAATAAAAATCTTAAGGAAAAGGCAACATACACTTCTATCTCAAACTCAAAATTGTGTGCTTTGAGTTCTAAATCACTTAACACAATCTAGCCCGACAGTAGAATCTCACAACATGAGTTCTCTCTCTCTCTCATTTCCGGCTCTCCCTCCTTCCCTGAGTTCTCTTCTCGATTTAGACTCCCTCTCCTTTCTCTCTCTCCACTTCACGGCCCTTGTCACCATTTGCAGTTGCACAGAGAGAGAGAGAGAGAGAGGAGAGAGAGAGAGAGAGAGAGAGAGAGAGAGAGAGAGAGAGAGAGAGAGAGAGAGAGAGAATGGGAGGTTTTCGAATGTATTCCTAGGGCTTGATGGAAAACCACGGTCGATGGAAGCTTGCTCGAAGGAACTCAGCTGGGTTCCTAGACCTGTCTTTCATGCATTTGGGTATGTCTAGATAGTTTTGCATTTTAGGATTTTTTTAATTTCTTTGATTTTTTTAATCATTTAAATCTTAATGTTACCACCATTTTTACTCATGAGCATTTGTTGAATCATGTGTACCGTGCAATGCCTCGTAGACTTGGTCGGGAGAAGTGGCTTCAAGTTTTGCCTTGTGCATTGGTTGCTGGATTTGTGAAGATTGACAACGAGTTCCGGAGCAGAGGCATGGAAATTGGCCTCTTTCTTTGGGTATTTCTAGCCCCGTGTCTTGTGCATTTAGATGTTTCTAGATAGTTTTGCATTTTAGGATTTTCGGGTTTGATTTCTTTGATTTTTTAATTATTTAAATCTTAATGCCGTTGCCATTTTTACACGAGTGCATTTGTTGAATCATGGTTTTTGTGCATGTTTTTGCAATTTAATTTATCTAATTTGGATGGGTTTTTTTTAAGGGCTTTGGATTTTTTGGTTTTGGTTCTTTCTCTCAATTCAGGAATTCTTCAAGCAGTAGCATTTATAGGTTTATTTTTTATTTAATTGATCTCATTTGGTGATGGACAATACTACATATAGTTTAAAAAACTGGACTCCTTTGCAATCCAAACAATAAACAAATAAAAAAAAATCTCTATTTTAGAATAAGATTGATTAAAATACCCTTATTTACAAATAAAAAATTCTAAAAATTTGAAAAATTCATTTCATTTAGTCATAAAACGGAAGTATTTTTATGTGGACTGCAATGCAGTCTATCAAATATGGACTGCAAAAAGAATTATTCTTTGGTGATTCACTTTTTGCAAGGAGTTTGATCTGTGGTTTGATTTTTGTGCACTTTTTACAGTTTAAGTGATCTGATTGAAGTGGTTTTATTGATTTCTTTCAATATTTTTTTGAGTTGGAGCTTTATGCATTTACTCATTCCTCATTTCTTGTAGCAGTTATAACAATTTTGAAGGGGAAAGTTGAAGAAATTGAGCTTCCAATCTCTAAAGTGGAGTTAGGGATGTAATGGCCCATGAATTCGTTGGGTTTGATTGTTGCGTTGCTAATCTCAATATGGTTATTATTTCTGCTTTTAGTATTACATTTCTGTGGTGGGTTAGGATTTTAGAATTCTGAAATCGCAATGTGGTTCGCGTAACTATTTTTTAACTTGTATTTTTCTTTCTTTAATTACCTAACTCTACTTTTACAAGTAATAATATAACTTTCTCTATTTAGTTGTAGGGAAATTCGAGGAAATGAGATGAAGCACAATTTTTTAATCTTGTGAGCTATGTTTTTTGATAGGTGAATCTTCTTTCATTATAATTAACAAAAGCTATTTTCCTTCTATTTTAGGTGTGTTTTTTCAGACAATTCTTCAAGTCAGCTACCAGCATTGATTACCTTACACTGTGACATGGATTTATCATGGTGAATTTAACATTATATATACAGATTTATTTATACTAAGTATATGCATGTTGACTAGGTTTTTTGTACAGCCATTTATTAATATTCCCGATCGCATTACTTGAGTTTATGATAATTGTTGGTTCAGATTCTAGATTTTGATGGTGGAAATTCTTTGATGGTTTCTTTTCAAAATTTATTATGTATTATCATACATGGTGGCAGTATTAGTGTGAAAATTGATTTTTCGTATGGGCGAAAGGGAGATTGTGCCCAAATAGAGTGCTCGCCGAAGAGGTATTATTGAGATAGTTTTATTTTAATTCTTATTTTTGTTGCTTCTGAAAATTAGACTTGTAATCTTACCATCTCCATCTTATGTTGTTTGTCTTCCGTTATCATTCGTAGAATAAATAGCAAGGCATAATCTTGCAAAATCCAATATTTTGTTCTATTGTTCCTCTTTTTTTTTTCATTCGTAGAATAAATTGCAAGAATAATCTTGTACATGTTAAACTATTCTGTCCTGTTGTGTTGTGTTTTTTTCCAGTCTCCAATAATTTTTATTCAAGCTCGGCTGATAAATAACACTTCTGTAGTGTCTTATTTTATATTTGTTTATTGCATAAAGTGCTTTCATTGTTTTCATACCTTTCATTCTTTGTATTCACTTTTAAATTTGTTAGGCCTATCTGGACATAAAATTGGTTCAGTAAATATTTAATGTTTACATTTATTTAGTGGAAACATTAGTTTTAGCTTTTGCGTTTTATCATTGCTAGCCATGGGTCACTGCTAACAGGGTATTTTCCATTTATCTTATGACTGTTAGATATGGACAATAATTGATCGAGGTTATGTTTTTGGCAAATCTAGGGTTTTGAGATTTTAGATTAGGATTCATATGAACTTTTATTTTCAACTATACAAGTGCTAACTCCTGGATTTGTTTCGTAGTGGAAAGTATCCTTATCTCTCTCATAGCTTGTCTCTCTATTATTTTTTTTGATCTGTTTGTGATTTGATGGTTTTTATGGTTTTTGCGATCTAAATGTTTTTTGAGTTATTGTGATGTGACTTGATTTCTGATCTAACTTGCAATTAGTAGAAACAAGAAAATAAAATTTAGAAACTAGGTCGAAGATTGCATTTACAGTTTCCATTTTTCATTAAACATTTTTTCTTTCTCTTTATTTATTTTTATTTTTTTATAATTTAAGTGGGATAGAGGAAGGGGGAATGAAAATCTACCCTTGTTTACGGCTTACAACTACAAAATATCGGTGGGTTTCTTAGAGATCTTAACTTGACATCTACTTTCAGGTCAAAAAATCTGCATAAATGTTGATGATGCAGTGAGAGAGCTTCCTAATGTTAAATTGGTAATGTGCCCTTGCACATTTTCTGAAAAGCTTTCGGATGTAGAAAATTACTACAACTATTTTTTTCCAACCACAGAAACCAGAAGATATATGGATTAACCATTCTACGATAGTTCACCCAAAACCTCACAGGAAAGACAACTTCTCTTAGAGAGCTATCCAAAGGGTATTAGTCTTAAAAATATAGTTATTGAAGATATTTGTTTTTTTCTTAAGATTTATGCTATATTTTTCTACATTCCTTATTGCCTCTTCAAGTATTTGGATTTTCTTTCCTATCTTTTCTTGAATTTTACTCCCCTTTATCTCGCTAATTTACTCATGTAACCCCCTGCTTGCAAATTCTAGATAGCGGAAAATAGATAGGCTTAAAAGATTTCAGGCCATTAAAACCCTTCAAATCTAGTGAAATGGGGCGGTATGATGCTCTTTTCTATTTTTCCTATCAGTTTTGCGGCAATAATAACTATGGTATATTCACATACTTGATGCCATGAAATTATCTTCTTTTGTGTGGCTGGAATTGTATATTGATTGGGTTTATTGAACTATCTTCTTGAGGAAAGACTTTATAGATGGATTTTTGTCTACCTTGTTTAGATGCAACTCGTAAACCCACATGGGTATGCAGTTGATAATTATCCCATTTAACTGATCCTAGACCCATATCCCTTTTAAAATACACTAATCCTCAAAATAGTCAATATGTTCTGACTAATATGTTAAATCAATAATTTTATCAGTGAAATTTACAACATATTTTTATCTTGCTTCTTACTATCTATTTAATAACTCATTGTCATATTCTTTATAGGTCGATTATTCCATTGGTTATTTTTTCTTTTTCTTTTTTATTCATTTAGTGCATTTTTCATGTTTAGTATTTGTGTTTATTTTTTTCCTTTCATGTCAAACCACTTAGAAATTGCTACTTATATATATATATTCTGTAATATATTTTTTGGTCACAAATACTTATTTCCTGTGATGTTTACTGCAGCATATAAGTATTTTCAACCCCTGTTAACCATGGTTAGAACATTTTTTATAATGAAATCTTACACTTTTTGTAATAAAAAGAATCATCAGAAATAAAATATTATTGATTTGTGCAGTGGTATCTTAAGCCCTTTAATTTATCAGCCTAATCTTGCGAGTCTGCTACGGATGCATTTGGTGACAAAAACTTAATTCCGAAAGAAATATATGATATTTGCCACAAATAGACATGCAGGAAAATGCAGTTTTTGTTGTAGTGTAATGTAGAGTTAGAGTTTTAATTCAGTATCTCTGCTCTAATCGATACCATGCGAAATCACCATGAAAAACTTAAACTGATATAAAAATATAAATTTTATTATTTATTTTATATCTTAATAGAGCTTAATATTATATAATGACTAGAAATATGGCATCTAATGTTAAGCAAATGTACGTTTCCCTGTTAACTTATTTAATTCTTGGATAACCTTAATGGTTGTCATCATTTTCAAAAGCATAACACAAGACTAGCTTACTATCCATTGGTTTTCTTTAATTTGTCCACTATATAATTAATTTATACTTTAAATATGTATTATATATAATTAATGCTCGTTTAACATATGCTTAAATGAATAAAGTGGATTGATTACCGACTATTGGCTTCTGCTTTGCCTTATATAGAGACCATGTTTACTCTAATGGCATCTGCACCACCAAAACTAAAAAATTGAAAGTAACAAATTGCAGTAACCCTGAGTTCTACTGGCTTTCACTTTCAGGAATATTTTGTTGATATCCAACGTCGAGTACATTAGTGCATGTAAAGAAAAATGATATTTATAATTATGAAGTATGCAAGTGTAAAATGATTATATACGAGATTAATGTAAAAAAAATTAATATTTTAATAATTGATCTCACTTTTTCTTAAAATGATTATGCAATATTTGTGCATTCTACAACTATGTATAGTATTATTCATTCTTTCGCTTGGTGCTCGATCGGCTAAGGTGAATTGCATTTCTCTAACTTGGTGAGGCGGCGAGTCGGTTAATTAGCCATGCATTTCTCTAGCAAGTTTTTTTTTTTTTTTTTTTTTTAACTTTTTTGAACAATAAAGATTTATATATAAATGTTGTAAATGGGACCGTGCCACGTACGTGCTTCATGACTCTAAAGCGATCGGCTTCCATGGAACCTGCCTCACAAATTATAGTACTGCTAGAGTAGGGATTCATTTGAGAAGCTTTGGAATACAGTTGTATTCATGATCTTTGACACATTAGGAATTGGTATTAATGGTACGGTACAGAATCCAGCCTTATAAATTAAACAACACAAAAAAGATATACCTATAACCCAACACGTTACGCCCTAGCGCTTCTTCAGGACCAAAAAGCTTATAATTATTATAAATCAAAATCACATAGTGCGCGGCGCCCAACCATATATCCATATATATCATCAAAAGCATGTCTTTCTGTAACATACTATAGTATTAAAAATGGTCATGAATATACGGCTTCTCTGCATCCGTAATGGAGATAAAATGGCTATAAAGTCCAAGACATCTGTCGACTTTTACCCTTTTCCTACGAATGTATATATTATATAATATTGTCAATTGTGTGTCACAGACCTGGCAGTACTGATTTGTATGTATAGAGCCTCCAAGCAGATGCCATATCTTAGAAGAGCTGTTGACTGATCGTGATCGAAAAGATCATAATAGGTCATATTCAAGGGAAGAACTGATCAGCATAAAGAATCATCATAATTTTCTATGTATGGAGACATCGATCCATTGACAAGACATTGCGGTGGGGAAGCCATGCACGAAACAAGTCATGATAATTGAACAGCTTATTATATACCCAGAATATATAGCTGCCCACCAGACAAGTCATGATATATATTTCGACAAATAATATCCGTAAGAAACTAGCACTAATTTATAGCTTCTCAGGAAAAAGACCTACTTTTATTTTTTGTTTTACGAGGTAAGAATATTACAAAAACTTCCCTACAATTCTTGCCTCCAAAAAACTCCTATTAATTAAAAGTGTATGTAGATATAATTATGATTGTTCATGAATGATGATTATAATTAGGAGAAGTACCGCAGAGTTCGTAGAGTAAATTGAATTCAATTCCGTCTTTCCTGATCTTTTGAAGGAATGTATATTAATCATATATTTAGCGCAATTATATCCCCGATCGAGGAATAATTATATTCAAGGTTCGTCTGGATTTTTTTTTAATCAGAAATTACCAAAATTAAGATCACGTCATGGCTTAAATTGTATGGATATACGTACGTTAGTTGACCAGTAAAGGGTTTGATCTTGATGTATACGTTAGTCGATACTAATTAGTAAGTTGTATGGATAATGTTAACAATTAACTAATTAGTAAATTCCCAACAATTTTTGCCATGAATAGATTTCCTCGCATCGGATCCATTATATTTAACGATGGGAATTGAATGAAAGGTCAATTGCTGGTAAAGTTTATTGTATGTACACACATGATCTGTGGCCGAGATGGCTTCGTACCCACTGGTTGGCCCTCACCCTAAAACAGGGAAATCATATTGGAAAATGTAATTTCGCCACTTACTTCCATTGTATTTTGACTTCTTTTATGATGTACATCATTGAATTGGATAAACGCTAGCTAGCAGTATCAACAGCAGCAGGACATATAGGCTATGCGTACATAGTAATTATATCAAAGAGTACTGTAAATCTATGATCAAGAGGTAGCCTGATGGCATATGACTCGATTTTTTTAATGAAAAATCTGGGTTCGAAATCCTCCACCCTTTTATAAAAAAAAATAGAGTCTTGTAAATCCTCCTTATTATATATATATATATATATATATAATGATCATGATCATGATCATGGTTTACAAAAAACAAAACTAGTGAAAAATACAATCTTGATCATGATGATCATGATTTACTCCGCTCGCGAAGTACAAGAAGTTCTTTAAGATAAACCAGTACAATCTTGAAAGTACTAAATATGAAGTTTGAGAATGAAAAGCACTAATCTTACGGAAGTGTTGAGCATTTTGAATGATCACTGCATTTTTTAAAGATGTCTCAATTTTAGAACTTAAAAATGAAATATATATATAAGGCCATGAGTCTAGCTAGTGGCTTGAGGATTGTCATCACATTTTTTTTAAATGGAGGTGTTAATAAAATGGGTCCTAATTAATACGCATATATGTACGTTATATTTTCACGTTTTTATATTAAAAGCCTTGCAAATATTTATTTGAAGACACTGCAATCAATTAGACATCATTTAAAGATATCATTAAATTTCTTAGACCATTTTAGGCACAAATTGGAAGTAGTTGTTTTAGGCAGGAATCTGTCCAAACACATTTAAAGAGAATTGGAACAGAAGAAAAAGTAATGGAATTAATGGCCCACTTTGAGAAATAACATGCCCACTAAAATCATCTTGATTCATCAATACGCGGACTGCCTCAGCTAGCTTGGTGCTCGATCGGCTAGGAAAAAAGTATACGGAAGGACTATTATACCCGGAACCACCCGTTGTCTATGGTGGTGGGTCGGAGCTAGCAAATATATAAAAAACTATTGTAATCGCTTGTGGGGGGGATTTGACTTGTATAGCGTATGGGCCATGCCCACTAGCTTGGTCAACTTGGCGAGGACTTGAAAGACCGACGAAAAGATCGGCCACGAGGAAACGCAGGACAAGTACGTTATAAATACGAGGTTTGCTCCCTCGTTAACTTGTCCCAAAATCGCCAGAGATCAGTAGTATAACTAGGCTTAGGCAAAGATCGAGAGGGGCTTTGGATTTCAACAATAAATACCCTTTAGTTCTTTAGAGTGAGGTTGTCAAAGAGACAGAAAAATATTAGCATCGTGCAGTAGTTATATAGCAAAGAGGAGAGAAAAGGGCAAGGAGATCAAAAGACAAAAATGAACCTCAAAGGAGATCATTCAATGCCTGCCGCGTCTACGGTGGAGGAGACGTCTGTTGATTGGAGAGGCAGACCCTGCAAGCCTAATAAGCATGGCGGAATGACTTCTGCTATTTTTGTCCTAGGTCTCTCTCTCTCTCTCTCTCTCTCGTGGATCGAGCATGAATATTCACATTATTTAACCTAACCCCATGTCCTACTATAGTCTATAATAATAATATGTATCGGTTGGCCATTTTGTTATCCAAAAACCTCTGATCTGTCTGCGCTAAAAGTTGAAGTACGATTCAATGTTAACTATATTTTAGGTGAAGTGTGGTACTACCATATATAGTGTCAAGAATTCTATAATCGAAGCAATACATTTTGGTCTTTACATTTTAACGATATAAATTAATCTTAATAGATCTCGTTCCCTTCATTTTAGTATTCTATTCTTGGGATTAAATAACATGTATATATATATGATGGATCGCCGTGGCTGGTGACACAGGTCTCCAAGCTTTTGAGATGATGGCAATTGCTGCAGTTGGGAACAACCTGATAACTTATGTCTTCAATGAGATGCACTTTCCTCTGTCAAAGTCTGCAAACATAGTAACAAACTTTGTAGGGACAGTCTTCCTCCTGTCACTCCTTGGTGGGTTCCTCGCAGATTCTTATCTTGGGAGCTTTCGGACCATGTTGATCTTTGGCTTTGTGGAGCTCTCTGTAAGTCCTTTCTGATCTGACAATATCTGATCTCCTTTTCTTAATATATATATATATATATATATATACTGCTAAATATTCTTAATTTCCATATTCAAGATTATAATTTTTTTTCTCTCTCTCTGTCTCTGTCTCGCTCGATCTCAATCTCTGTAAAATTATGCAATAAATTCTGATAAAAAAATAATAATAATCTCTATAAAATACAAAGAATGTTTTAATTTGCTGATCTTACTGGGGGAAAAAGAGAGAATATTCTTCAAGAAAGTTAATCATGATCTTGATAATATATTCATTTCAACATACAATAATTAAGAGAGAGAAAAAGATAAGTTGGAGTATTTTCTGGGATAACATAGTTTAGTAGTTCTAATTATTAATGTTGCAGGGTTTTATACTACTTTCCGTTCAAGCCCATCTTCCAGAATTAAGGCCACCAAAGTGCAACATGATGTTGGAGGGATCAGTTGGCCACTCATGTGTGGAGGCAAAGGGCTACAGGTCTTTGATATTCTTCGTTGCACTCTACTTGGTGGCTTTAGGAAGTGGGTGTCTAAAACCAAACATAATATCTCATGGGGCTGATCAATTCAGAAAAGATGATTTCAAGCAATCCAGAATACTCTCCTCTTATTTCAACGCCGCCTACTTTGCTTTCTGCATGGGGGAGCTTATCGCGCTTACCCTTCTCGTTTGGGTCCAAACACATTCTGGGATGGATGTTGGATTTGGAGTCTCAGCAGCCGCCATGGCAATCGGATTGGTCAGCTTGATTCTGGGCACGCTTGTTTACCGGAACACACCGCCCAGCGGAAGTATCTTCACCCCTGTTGCTCAAGTAATCTTGCTTTACCTCTTTTTTTTTTTTAAGAACTGTTGTTTGATGGCCTTTATGGGATTTCTTTTGCTTTAATTACTTTTGGATACTTTCGAAGCCTTTTCTTCTTCTACGTTAATATTCCTTAATTAAATTCCAGTTTTGATAGGCATTATATTTTTGTAATCTGTTGTCGGCCAATTGTTTATGATAAATTGATTCTTAAAATGGTAAATCGAAAAGGCAAAAAGGATAAAAGTTGTCAATCCTGATAGAACAAGATTTTCTTTTTGTCCGTTCTTTTTTCACAATCGTTCTGTTCGCTGTGACTCTGATTATCTCTCTTGGTCCAATTTACAACAATCTCGTCATTTATGGCCGGGAGGATGTATACACTCTAATATCGCCATTCAGAAAAATCACTATAAAAAAAAAGGTTTTGTGATAAAATAATTATGATGAAAAAGACTATTTAGTATTTACGATTAATTTTGATTATAAATAATTTTTTTATTATAATTAATTGATTATAAATAAATAATTTTCTTATAATGAAGGATGATATTACGAAATTCATCTGATCGGCCTCTATCCCACCATTTTTATAAAAAAGAAAAAAATGAGAATATTTAGCAGCGACCTCTAGCTAGCTATACTAGTTAATTAGTTTATTAAATGCTAATTACAAGTTAATGCGTTATTATATATTTATATATATACACACACTTTTATTTGTCTTTTCTCAGATTATTATATTAATGCCTGCAGGTTCTAGTTGCTGCATTCACAAAAAGAAAGCAAATCTGCCCTTCAAATACAGGGATGCTTCATGGAAACCATAACAATGTGCCGAACCATCATGTTCTTGCCATGTCACCTAATAACAGCAGTGCTAATCTCCTCCATACCGATAAGTTCAGGTTAGGAAATCCATTAATCTGATACCCGAGTACTATTGGTAGTCAAATCACTGGTCCCTAAAAGATTATGGTCAAAAGTTGTCGAATCCAATAATGAATGTTGACAGTACTGGCCGGTTTTTCTAGATCAAGATATATTGCCCGGCATGAGACCAGGATATATAAAGGATTCATGAAATGGTTCAAATTTAAACATAATTAATTTTAGTGTTTATTTTTATTAATATGCACATGATATTAATTAGGAAATCGCAGGTTCCTTGACAAGGCTTGCATAAAAATTGAAGACGGAAGTCGGAGGAGTGAAAGTCCATGGAAGTTATGTACGGTGGCCCAAGTCGAGCAAGTGAAGATAATTATCTCAGTTATTCCCATATTTGCCTGCACCATAATTTTCAACACCATTTTAGCACAACTCCAGACGTTCTCAGTCCAACAAGGAAGCGCAATGAACACCCGGATCGCAAGAAACTTCAACGTCCCTCCAGCCTCGCTTCAATCCATTCCTTACATTATGCTAATTTTTCTTGTCCCTCTTTATGAAACTGCCTTTGTACCACTTGCTCGAAAATTCACTGGAAAAGACTCGGGAATCTCGCCTCTTCAAAGGGTGGGCGTAGGGCTGTTTATCGCTACTTTCTCTATGGTTTCGGCTGCAATAGTTGAGAAGAAGAGAAGAAACTCAGCTATTCACTTGAATGAGACACTCTCCATCTTTTGGATTGCCCCACAGTTTCTTGTCTTTGGCCTGTCCGAGATGTTTACTGCTGTGGGGCTAATAGAGTTTTTTTACAAGCAGTCTGTTGAAGGGATGCAATCCTTTCTAACTGCAATGACTTACTGCTCATACTCATTTGGGTTCTATTTGAGCTCTCTCCTTGTTTCTCTAGTGAACAAAATAACCTCAACCTCTGCTGGTGGTGGCTGGCTAAGTGAAAATGACCTCAACAAGAACAGGTTGGATCTTTTTTATTGGTTGTTAGCTGCCCTCAGCCTCATCAACTTCTTCGCTTACCTTTACTTGTCTAAATGGTACTCTTATAACCCATCAGTGTTATCATGCACTCCACAAGATGATCATCAGCCATATGGACTAGAAGACCCTGAAAACCACAAGTTCAACCCCTCAAAGCAAGTTGGTGCTGACAATATTTTACCTTAAGTTACAGTCTTTGACTTAGGCCTATTTCTTACTCGTGTATGTATTGAAAGAAAAGTAAACCCTAGACGGATAACTACTGAATGGTCTTAGACCCACTAGTTAGATGCACCTGCTTGGTTGATAAAATTGCCTTTTCCTTGAGTTGATCATTCAAAAGGCTCTATAACGAAGTTAGTCCAAAGCCCATGAACCAGATCAAGATGCAGTGCACGCTCCTAGTCCTCATGAGCCCTTTTACTTCTTTAGTGTCTCTCAGTACTGGTCATGCATGTGTAAGGAGGACCTCTTTCTCATTTTTCTTTATGGTAAAGGAAGATGTAAGTGGTGGGGTCGTGCTTTAATTCTCTGCTTTAGTTAGTTATATAAAAAAAAGGAAGGGTCCTTTAAAAGCAGATGTGATCTCTTTTGATGTGATTCATGAATATGGAAGATATTATTGCATCTAAGCTTTCAAGGTCCAAAAACGAATATCTATATATATATATATATATATGTATGTATGTATGTATTTAAGTATGTATATATGTATGTACTATGTATATGAGAAATATTGAATCTCACACGTTTTCTTGTCTTCTTTGTGATCATTCTGAACAAAGAAGCATGTCCCCTACATGTTTGTTGATGGAGCTAGGTCCTCCGCTGCAATTGCCAATATCAATATGCATCAATATCCTCCCACCACTACTGACTACGAGACTGTAGTTTCCATTATGTATACTTGCCATCCTTATGTTTGGGAAAAGACTGATGGTCCCGAAAAGAAACAGAAGTTACCAACAAAAGTTGGGCCCCATTTATTTACTATTGAGTATAATATAAGTCAATGATCAAGTCATGGCTTAAGCATTCAATTCATAGCTCTAATCATGACTAGTATGACTTAAGTACCAAAGAATAATGCTCATCTTCTATATATATATATATATATATATATATATAGACACACACACACATTTGCTTCATTGGTACCAACGGTGGTAGTTGCCGAATCTGCTATTGGGTTAGCCATTTTTGTTATTACTTTTCGAGTCCGATCGACTATTGCTGTAAAATCCATTAATAGCATTCAAGGTTAAACATAACTCCTAGATAATTATCAAAATACGAAGTTCTTTTCTCCTTTCATTTTCTCTTCTTTCTTTTTTCTTTTGAGCATGGTCAGGGCCATATATATATATATATATATATATAACTTTTTCCATTGTGATTTGATTGGCTCAAAAGTGCTTTTTATTGGGAGAGCACGGCGGCCTCCCTCTAATCTAAAAAGAAAACGGAAAAATTATTTAAGAGTCATTAACCAAAAATATCAACCTAGCTTAAAAATTGCATTACAGGTCACTATGGAAGTTAATATATAGGGGATGTCACATTTTGCAAAATTAAGTTACTAGATTGTTCTTATAGATCGATGCTAATTAAATAGACTTGTTAATTCATTTACTTAGAACACTCTCATCGGATTAGGCATTTGCAAATCCAATGAGGTGTTTGCATATTTGAGCCTAATAATTCTCTACATTAAATTAGGCAAAGGCAAATATGATGACTTTGAGTTACAGTAAAATGAACTCTCATTATCAAATTTGCTTATTACTGTAGCATTTGCAAAGTAATAAAAAATCATTTCTCTCTTCAAATTTTCTCTCTCCTGCGACCTTTTACCTCCATTTCTTCCCTCTTTCTCTCATGCAATTTCCTTACCCTCTAGCCTCTTTGAAAATCCTAGCTTCTCCCTTCAGCCTCACTCACAATCATTAACCGTAGTGCGTCTCCAAGAACTCTAGCTTAAGCGTGATACTAGATGTCGACGAGCTTCATCGCAGAGCTTCGTCTTCATCGCATCATTCACGATCGCATCATCGCGGAGCCCTGGCTTGAGGTATTCACACAAAATATTATTCACTCTTTCTCCATTGTTGCCATAAAACTCATTGTTTCTACTAGTTGGTGGTTATAAGACTTTATTTTTCATCCATTCAAGATTTCAGAGTTTGTTTTGAATCAAAAAATAAATTACCCTTTTCTTTTTCTCAATCTGATTTGAATCAAATAAACAAAGGGTATAGTTCAGAAAATTGCAATCTAGTTTAAATATGGTCATTGAAGTCAGGGATTATAAAAATCTTGTTGCTCTAGTTTGATAGTGGTTTGAATCAAACAAAAACTGTGTTGCCCTGCTCTAGTTTCCTTGTAGTAACAAAAAATACGATATATTATATTAGAGTTATGAATTGTGAATTGCGTTTTATCTTTTGATTATGAATTATAAATTGTGAGTTAATGAATGTGTTTGAGAGTTAGCTCATGTTTGTTGTTGTGGCAATATTGGTTCCCTGTAATCAATTAATCAAACTTTGTAATTGGTTCCCTATAATTGGTTTCCTGCAATTTGGAGAGTCTTTGACAATTGTGATATTCCCCACTATCTATTCCTAGCTAAAACAAAATTAGGGAATCAACTTCATTGATCAAACTGAATTACAATCATCAGCCACTATGGATTGAATATGCACAAGAATGAATTCTAGATGAACTAAATTTGCAGTCAAATTTGCTACACTTTTGCTAGGCAATGAACTACTTGGTGAGCTATGCTCTTGACATGAACCACTTTTCATTATCGCATTCTTGGGAAATCATTTGCTTTGCATCTCTTTCAGAAAACCTTTAGAAACCTTTAGAAAACCTTCTAGAGGAAACCACCTTGTGAGGTAGTTTGGCTGTCATGGCCCTTATGCAGTTCATCTTGTCATCCTGATTGGAAATATTTAAGGCCCTCTCTTGCCATTTTAACATCAAAGTAACCTATAGATTTAAGTCACCTATAATTGTGAGAAAACATCAAAGTAACCTATAGATTATCATCATCAGTGCCATCCCAATTCATTTGTTGTTATGTTTGATTAGTATTATTCTCAGGTGTTAAGAATAAGCATTAGAAAGTTTGACTTGCTTTTGAAAGTTTCTTTGTTTTTATAGGGCCTATTTGACCTGCTGTTGAAGGTTTTTTTTTTTTTTTTTGAAGGGACTGTTTGACTTACTTTTGAAGGGGTTGTTTGACTTGCTTTTGAAAGGTATTTCCTACAAGCATCTCTTTTATGACGAGCTGTTAGTTGGTTCAATCTAGTACCAATTTTATAATGAATTTTAAAATTGTTCAAGGATGGAGCCTTCATTTGATGTAGATCCTTTCTCCTTCACCACTTTTTTGCAAAGTAGCGAACAAGGGCAAAGTAGCATCCCGTTCAATAGCATACATGATAATGTGGTGATCCAACCATCATAAGCTGAAGGTGAACAAAGGTCACACACTAAAAAGTCTCAACGAGATGTGTCTTTCACCACAGACAAGAATTCTACTTATTTTAGCTTGGTTTAATATTAACATTGAAGGTATACGGGAGATTGACAAAAAACACTCACAAATGTGGGAAAGAATTTATGAATATTATAATGAGTATAAAAAACCAAACCATCTTGAACGTACGATTCTATCGTTAACCAATCAATGGCACTCTATTCAGGCATGCATAAATAAGTTTTGTGCTGTCGTAGAACAAATAGACTCTTTGCATCCAAGTGGTATGACGGAGCTGGATAAGGTATTAATTTTGTTTCTCCTTCCATTTTTTATATGCTTGGGTTAATTTACATTCTAACATTATTACTTTGTTCACTTAAGATTGAGAAAAGGAAAATATTGTACAAAGCGAATAATAATAAGAATGCAAGTTTTACCATGGAGTATTGTTGGTGTATATATATTAAGACACTAACCAAATTGGTGTGGACATCGGGCAACATTGTCAACGAGGAGGAAACCACCTGGAAGACGTTCGGGCAATGCTAGCTTAATTCCAGACGAAGACAATACTTTGGACGACAACGTCGAGGTCATCCATGAAAGATCTTCTGGCAATAAGACTGAAAAAGAAAAGGAAAGAAGAAAAAAATAGATCTATTAGATGGTGAATTTACTCATGTCTTAGCTCGCATGACAAATGACAGAAATATATGCATGATAGAGAGAAGAGAATTTATGAGCAGAACAAGAAAGAAATGTATACTTTGCACTTGGGAAGAAAAAGTATGAAGCTAGCATAATGCAATTAGATCTTATTGGCATGAACGCAAAGCAGCAAATTTATTTTTCACATCTTTAGGATGAAATTCTTTGAAGTTTGAATGAATAAGTATACAATTATATCACCATCTGAGGACTCATCCACACCATTTGGAGGTGTGTAAGTATCTATTTAGCCTATTTTGATGTTACAGTTAACAGTAGTATAAATTTAACTGATATTTTGTCTTATTTTAATTGTTGTTCAATCACATATAATAGAAATATATGTGATTGGACAACAACTATTTTTTGTGATTGGATGAGATGTTAGGAATATTAGTGATGATATTTGGTATTGGAAATATTAGATGTTGTTGATTAGTTGATGTAATGGAATTGGTAATTAATTTTAGTTGTTGTCAGGTTGTACCGGAAATTTTTTGTAATGGAATATTAGTTATTGTAATGGATATAATTTGACCTCAACTATTATGAATTTTAACAAGTTTGGTTAGCAATTTTATGTGTTTATTACAGTTTTTACATGTGGTTGGTTAGCAATTTTGTAATTGACTTTAGTTTTTGTTGGTTTTTAAATCTTTATTTTAAAGTAGCTTTTTGCAAAGTTCGCATTTTTTTAACATAATAATATAAATTATTAAATACATACAATTTTTGTTAATAATATGAATTATTCAATAGCATACAGATTTGTTCTTTCTTCAGTTAAGAGATTAATGAACTAAAATGATAATATAAGTTTTGAAAAAAAAATTATTAAATTGATAATATTTTTATTATTATTTTGACTAAAAGATAGCTAATCCAATGAGAATGCAAAATGATTTAAGATTTTTCAAATTTTGCATTTACAAATGCCTAATCCAATGAGTATTAAGAGTTTCACTACAAGAAAAATAGATAATAATGACTAAACATTTGCGACGAAAAGAATTATTAACAACTAAAACAGGCTATTAGCGACTAAAATTGACTATTTACGACTAATAAATAGTAGCAAAAAAACAATTTTTTGTAGTATTTTCTAACAGATTATTAATGAGAAAATATATGCAAATTCGAGATTAGATTAATCTATATAGTAGCAAACTTTATATATATGTTGCATATAAAGTTTCACGTCCAATAATAAGAAGCAATACTAATCACTATAAATTAAGATATCACACAATTAACAGATCAGCTTCATTAGGGCCTTACTAACGCCATTAAACAAAGCTTCACTGAATCATTAGAACAAAGAGAATTCCATCGATGATCATGCGATATTATGTCTCATTTTAGCTACTAATAATTATTTGATGTTATTTATTTAAAAAATATTTTTTTTTTTATGTTGGCATACGTTGTAAATTATAGGCTGAGATTGCCAAGTGCTCCGTCTGGGAGGTTGATATCGTGAATTGATGGCACCCAAAATCTGCAAGCCCAATAGCCGCACTTAGAAACCCACTGACTAATTACCATGGACCTGCGAGAACTATTCATAAATCACAAAGGGTTTTTTATCTTACTTTTTTAAATATATCACCATATTTCATTTTTTTATTTTACATATTCATTTTTACAATACATCATCTATCAAGTTATTTATTTTTTATCATTTAAATAATATTTTTTATTCTTTTTAAATATTTCTTTTTTACCAATAAATTTATAATATTCATATATCTTATATTTACAATATATTATTATATACAATATAATAATTCAGTTCTATACAGACAAAGTAAAAATATATAAGCCAAATAAAAATTAAAAAATAAAATAAAATAATTAGATAAATAATATAATTTTCAAGATATTTTTTAGAAAAATAAAATAGAGATGTTTTAAATGATAAACAATAAATCGAATTTGTATTGAAATATAAAAGTAAATAGAAATAAAGGAGTAAATGAAGTATAAATAATTAAACAATTGTCTAAAGGATGAATAGTCATCAGCTACATGTAGAGGATTACTATAGCAATTTGTATTTTACATATTGATTTACATATTCAGATCATGGAACTCAATTAATGACCAATTCTTCAAATAATTTATATTTCTTGGATTATACATAAGTCAGTGAGAGTGCTCTTATAAGGGATCTAGACTTGCAATAGTTTTTTTTTTTTTTTTGCAACTTATATTCTCATACTCATAGAATATAAGTTCCATGATGGTATTGATCAATCTGTCATGTTAGCATCAGCTTGTTCGATCAATCTTGTTTTCTTTTTTTCAGGGCCTTGTTTGAATGATGAGATAAGATAAGATGATTTGTTAATAATAGTGAAATGATTGAATAGAAGTAAAATAATTTGAATTAATATATTTTATAAAATTATGGAAAAGGAGAGAGAAAGAGTTGAATAAAAATATTATATAAGTAAAATATTATTAGAATATTATTTTTTAATATATATATATATTTTATTTTAGGATTTGAAAATGTTGAGTTCTTTTTTATGTTTTGTTTAAAAGTTTAGGAAAGTTCATGTAATGATTAGATGAAAAAAATAAAAAATAAAAAATTTGAATTTGGAAAGTGTTTGTGTTTGTAGTATTTAGATATTAAATTGAGATTAAACGAGATAAGTTAGAAGGATTTTGCTATCCATACCAGGCTTTAGAGGCATTTTTGTGTCCTCTAGAATCATTAATGTTTTCAAAACCAACATATACATGAAGATAGACATCTTAAGAAAATTAATTAAGGACAATATCTAATTAATGAGGATATGGAATTAAAACGATTACTTATATCATGTGACATTTAATATATAACTATCCTTTTAAGATATTTCTCTTTAATTTCATTATATATCCTATTAAGCAAAAGGCTAACTCCTTCATAAAAGAAGGGGACAGTACAACATTTATCACTTTTTGTCACGAATTTTTTTGGCCATAATATGAGCTCATGAAAAATACTACATATTGTGATAAATTTCATTCGTGACAAAAAATATTTAGTTTTGCCACAATTTTACATCCCATGATTTCAATTTCGTCGGTAAAACTATTTTTTGCCATGAGTTTATGTCATCGCAAATAATTTTTTACCTTTTGACACAAACTATGACTTGAAACTTGTCAACAAAATTAATTTTTTGTCACAACAAATAAGTTTGCCATTGTAAATTATTTCGGATGACAATATAGTAGCTTTTGCAAAGACTTGGTGTCACCAAAATAAGTATTTCATAGTTAGATATAATCTCCACCGTTTATTTGAATTAGAATGTAGGGCTAGGATCACTTATAAATCCTTAATTCTCCTTTATTTCCTCTCTACTTCGCCTTCTCCTCCAGGTGCCGTATAGACGGCCAAGCTGCCATCTTTCTCTCTTTCTCTCAACAGCCATCACCAACGTGGCCACTACCACGGAACGCCAGCATCACCTCCTGTCATCCTTCTCGGTTTCACTCTTCCTCTCTCAAATCTCTTTCCCTCCCATTCTTTACGATGAGATTTCGACTCCTTCGATTTCTTCTTCTCTATTCAAGGGTTCTCCGAATCGCTGGATGTCGTTCTTCTTCTTCTACACAAGTCGGACACACCCACGCATGTCAACATACTCTTCCTCTCATTTCTCTTCCCATGATTTTTCTCCTCCCTTAGCCGAGTATCATCCACTGCACATGAACTCAACGATGACTCTCAGGTGAGAATGCTTCTGTCTCCCTCTCCGTTGCCTTTCTCCTACACTAACTCTCTCTCCTTCTCTCTCACTCTGTGTTTGTCTGTCTCTGTCTAGGATTTCAGCAATTTGGGTGAAATAATAAAGATATTGTTGTTACTACCGCTATGCACAGCCACCTGAGACGTCTCTACCAAGGCCCCAGGTAACCCCCACAATTTTCCTCAGATTTTTTGCTATTTGGGAAGATCCATGACAAATTTCAGTGTTTGGATTTTGTTCATGCGTATTCCAATTTGCAGACATTGTAGCTTTCCTTGCTCCAGGTTGATTAGTTTAGTGCCTTATTGAAATTGGTTTTCAATTTCTTCCATTTTTCAGTGTTTGTGAAGTTTCTTGAGTTTTGAGTATGAGAGTAGCTTTTATATACTTGCTAAAATTATCCTGTTTTCCCATCTTAATATCGCACTTAGATGAATTGATAAATTGGTAATTAATTTCTTGTCATATTAGAGTTTGACTATCTCTATTTGGGTTAATGTTAGATTAATTTGTGTAAGTAACTGAGAGAATAGTAGTTTATTAACTGTTAAGGTTTGCTCCCTTAGAGGCTATCACATTACATGCATGGATGAGCAATCTTCATTTAATTTTACCCATCTTACTGCACTTTTAACCCATTATTTTTATAGTTTTTGAGTTTTATTTTGTAACCAAGTACTTCACAGCTTGTTGGATGTAAGAAGGTAATTAATTAAGGATGATTTGTTGTAATCTTGCAACTTGTGTTCCATGTCTCTAACTTAAGAATTTGGCATAGCGATTGCAGGGTCATCTTGAATGTAGGGTTCTTATATGAAAAGGCTCATATGTTACTATCATTGTCAATGCAATCATGTTTAATAGAAGACAACAATCATGTTTGCTTAATTATTATTTCAAACCAGAATTTAATAGAAGAAAAAAAGAAAGCACACATGTTAGACACATATGTTCAGCTTTAATAGGCTTTTGAGTTTGCTTTCTCGTATTTCTAAGTCTATATTTTGGATTATGTCTCTAACATGCATGCTTTCTTTTTTTCTTTTATTAAATTCTGGTTTGAAATGATAATTAAGCAAGCATGCTAGTTTCTTCCAACTTGTATCTTCTTCTTCTTCTCTTTTGGTGAAGGGGAGAATACTTCATTCTGTGTTTTGCTGATAGATATTGATTGGTAAATTCATCAGACTATCTATCAAGTGTTAACTAATATTTGATGTGCCTAAATAATGGCTTTGTTGGGAGGTTAGGTTGAGATCATCTGAGCTGGTTTCCAGTTAATGCTTTGGGTTCGCATGGTATGTAGTGATAACAATTTCCAATATACATTCCTATTTGTTTTAGTTGAAAGGAATCATGTCTAACATTCAGGTTGTTGTTATTAGGGATCACATATCCTCACTTAATGCGAGGTTGCTACAAACAAGACGATAATCCTTAGGTAATGTCGCATTACATGGATAAACAATTCTCGTAATATGTTTACCTATTCTGTATTCAGGTCCTAGCAAGAATGAGACAATGAGTAATATATAGTTGTGGGGGCTTTTAAGGAAGTTTGTTGACACCTATAGGGCATGCATGGTCCTACTGCCAACCCAGAGACATTTTTCCATGTCTAAGTACTAACATTTCAAGACCTATACGTTTAAATGAAATGTCAATGTATGATCAAGTACCTTAAATTAATGAATTATAATTTATAGCAATAATATGGATGACCTTATTCTGTTTGCTAACGTAGAATAGTTTATCAATGTCTTTAATTTTCATATTAATGTAAATTCTGTTTGCTAGGAAATTGTCTTGGAGTAAGATATACGAAATTGTGAATGATTATTTGCATATATTCGTGTGTCAAAATATGTAATATGTTTATGTCCAGCATAAGTATACACGGCAAGATTTTGCTTCCTTTCGTTGTGAAAGCTTTTTTACCACAAAATATGTAATAGCAACAAGTTCATGGCAATTGTGTATTTGATACAGTTTGGTCTTGTGGGGAAAAAATAGAACTGCCTACCAAACCCGACCTCAATCACCACGGCTATAGTAGTAGGAATTTAGTAATCCACACAAACTAAAAAAATAGTGAAATAGTAATAGCCGCAAGGTAGATGAATCTAACCTGGTGACAAATTCTATTTAACAACAATTTGAGTAAGGAAAACAATTTTTTCTCTCGGAATCATTTCATGGCAATAAATCAATGGCTACAACAAAGTAGATATTTTGAAGCCTTTTTACCACAAACAACGAAGGCTTTCATCAAGAAACCTCCGGTGGCAATTGTTGGGATTGCTTCTTTTCCTTGTCCCACATGGGTTGGGAGTGAAGGAAGAGTAAGGTCTCAAAGGTTATAAATAGAGGCCTAGCCTCCTTGGTTTAAATACACCAGTCAGAAACTTATCTAGTAACTTTTGACTTTAGTAAAATTCCTCTATTGTCCTTTTTTGTATGTAAAAGGAAGAGAGGTGAAAGTTAGAGTTTTACTAGTGGGAAAAGTTTTTGTGGGTGTCGTTGGGGTGAGGAGAAAAATTGTGTGATTGTAACAATTTTTCACATAGTGTATTTTCTTCTCTGGGTCTGGTGGTTTTTCTCCTGGTTTGGGAGTTTTCCACGTAAATTCTTGTGTTGTGTTTATTTCTCTATTTTTCTTGTTATTCTGTTAAAAGTAGATCCTGGTGGGGGGAATTTGGAAGCCCAGATTCCCAACAGCAATAACTTACTATTTGTCACGAAAATAACTAATCGTGGCAACAAGTACTATTTATTGTGAGTTTTATTTCACGAATGTCCCACAGATAAAATTAGTAGCAAATGTTTTATACTTGTGAAATAGGCCCTTTTTGCTACAATAATCAAACTTAACAAAAACCAATAAATGTTGTTGTGGAAGGGGGGACCCTAGCTAGCTATGAGATTTCACACCTTGGAAATTGGCAATTATGAGATCCGGCACATCTTCGGACGTCATAGAGATCATCGAGGTAATTTGTTGGAGCATCAATTAGTTGCTTCTGAAAATGATCCCGAGATCGATGGTCCAAGCTAGCTAGCCATATATTTGCCAAATTAAGAAAGAAAGATATATAACTAGCTAGCTGTGCCCGTGGCATTTTCTGCATAGCTAGTAATGTACGAACGTACGAATTCATTCGGGACAGCTTCTGATCGATTGCTGTATTAATATAGTCCAACCACCATATTCTAAGCGGTTACGGGTGGTTGTTGACATTTTCTTCTTCATTTCAAATCCTTTGCATATATATAATTGAGAGTTATTAAAGAAAATTGTTTGAGAGATATGGATATAATTTGGAGTATGAGGAGTGTTACAATCATAAAAAAAAAATTACAAAAAAAAAAATTTATAAATTGATATATTTTTTGTGATTCATTAAATTTATTTTTTATTAAAAATAAATTTATAATTTGATAAATTACATTAAATTATATTAATTTACGAGATTATTTTTAGACAATTATTTTAGTACTCACTATCTACTAGATCGGATAAGAATGCATGTTCATGATCTGTTTCAGTAGTAAAATAAAATAAAATAAAAGAGAGTCAACACGTCTGGTGAATGGTGATATAAGCATAGACAAGTTGCAATACTGCATGCCATAAAGGCTATATATTGCCATCTTACCCAAATACAGCTGGTTTTACGCGTTTCATCTACTATTGATGATGCCATGCACTCTTTTGTCCTTATTCACGTCTCCTTCCTCAATTACCCCAATATCCTTTACCCCAATATCCGTTTGAGAGGAGCTTAGGGACGGTTCGGCTGACAAATGGAGAAAAATAGCCCCCATCCACTGCATGGCATGTTAGAAATTTTATAATAAAAAAGTAGACTCTATCACACAAGAATGTTTTTCAGGAAAGTACACTGATTTTCGCCCAGGAGATTTCAACACTTCACTCTTCATCTTCTTCGTCCAAGAGCAGTTCGTTTTCGATCTCCTCGCAGTGTCAACGTTTTCAATCTCCTTAAAAAAGTACTTTCTGTTACGATTCTTACTGGGTGATGGGAGTACTAACTTTTTTTGGGTTCTTTTTCTTCTTCTTACCCCCATCCCGATGGATAAATGCCGGGTGAGAAAACAATTTGACAATGAGCCGAGCTTGCGCTTGTTGTATTGTATTCAGTAGTCTCCTGGTGCCATTTCCGAGATGTGCTCGCAGCAGTTAGGGATGTGATTAGATTTTCATGTTTAATAATTCGAATGTTTAATTTTTCGAGGAAAAAATATGGGTACCATGTCGATTCAGAATATCCAATACAAAAGTATTAGGGACAAACGATAGAGATAAGTAGCGAATAAAAAGCAACTGATAATTTGTAATGTTGGTGTCTGTTGTGTACTGTATAATATTTGTGAGTTAAGGAATGAAAAAATAATTTCAAAACTGAAGAAAATGGATTTGAAACATTTTGTTTATCATATCATATCAGTAGGCGTTTGTCCGCCGCTTATATGTGACATTTGTCTCTAGCATTACTTTACCCAATAACTAATTTTGGTATTCGACAAGAAGACATGGTTCTACACTGTGAATAACGTGCAACATTATAGCAGTAGCCAGGGGCGGATCCAGAATTTGATATTTGGGAAGGCGATCAATTTATTTTTTTTTTTCAAATTAAGTTCGACGACGATCTTTTATAAAATAAAATTTATCT
This sequence comes from Platycarya longipes, assembly GCA_036559045.1. Taxonomy (NCBI): domain Eukaryota; kingdom Viridiplantae; phylum Streptophyta; class Magnoliopsida; order Fagales; family Juglandaceae; genus Platycarya; species Platycarya longipes. The sequence continues at coordinate 52,273,742 of CM071791.1, forward strand.
ATTATCATTTTTAAAGTGAAATTTTTTAACAATTTCTTTTTAATATAAACTAGCAAATTATCTAAGTAAACGAGAGTATATTAATAATTTCAAGAAATTGATAGATTTTTTTATATAGTTTGTCAATTAACAAATATTCTCAATTAATTTTATAATTTAAGATTGTCATTTCCTATAATTTATTATATGAGAATAACAATCTAAATTGTTTAAGTAAACGAGAGTAGATTAATAATGCTAAAATTTATGAATTGATGTCTACGTTATCTAAAGGCCTAAACTTAATCAAAGTAACAGTTTAATAATAAATTAATAATGCTAAAGCCTAAAAATAATAATAGTAAAACTAGATTAAGATATGCTGCTATAAATAATAATAATAATAATAAGATAAGTTTTAAATATAAGCCTAAAAATAAATAATACATAATAATAATAAATAGTATATTCTAGAACAAGCTACTATAAACTAATTAATAAAAAACTTAAAAATCAAAGAGAACTAGATAGACAGAACCTTGAGTGACAGGAGTCAAGGACTGAGAGATCAAATCATCAACGCCCAAGAAGCCAACGCCTGCGACAATGCCCAACTCCCAAGCCTTCAACGTTGAGAGCAAAGCAAGTTTCCATTCAGGCGCTCACCGTTCACCAATAACTTCAAGGAATCAAGCTTTCCAAGTTTAGATGACGTTCACAGTTCACCAACAGGCCCAGGCCAATGAAGTGAAATCGTGAATTCGCCCAAGCCTTCAAACGACTTTCTTGATCGTGAAATGAAAATCGCTCAAATAGCTAAGGCTAATGAAGTAATTTGCAAGAAGAAATAGCTCAACAAAGTTGGGAAGAAGAAATAGCTCAAAAGAATAAGAAATTTTCGCCCAGTAACATTCAAATTAAATGTTTCTTTGGGAAGTGTTTGAAGTTTTTTTGTTTCTATCAAGTGAAGAGAAAAAAAGACGTGATAACATAAGTAAGCTCACAACGGTTTTGGGTAGTCAATATTTCCAAAGGTCCGAATGATAAATCTCTTATAGAGAACTTTCAAAAAACCGGTCCATAGCAACCAGAGGACAAGAAGATTTGCGCCACTGCAAGATCATACTCATATTTGAGGGATTTTTTATAGTCTAAACTTTGTAGGAATCAGAAAATAAGAGAAATTTCAGAGCAATTCGTACTTGGATAGAGTAATTTAAATATTAAAAGAGCTAAATAAAGATTTTTTTTATAGGTATCAGAAAAATAATAGCATTTATACCATAACAAAATTTTTCAAAAAAGTTTGGAGGGCGTAGCCCCCTAAGCATGAACGTAGCTCCGCCTCTTACAGTAGCCACAACAGAAGGGTTATAAAACATGAACCTAGAATCTGCAATCATGGACTCAAAGGGAAAGAATAAGAGACCCAACAAAAAAAAAAAAAGGATGAGGAATTTGAGGTCTATCTTCTTGGTTCTTTCCATTTTTAATGACTAAGAATCGAAATAATCAAAAAGGTAGAAGAGCTGGCGGTAAGTCCTCGCCGTTGGGGAAGTCTACAGATGTTCAACCAGCAGATCTGACGAAACCGAAGGGCAAAAACGAAAATTGAGATGGGAGAGAAATGAGTGTTTTCCTAGGCGTAATCTCATTGTAGTGTAAATGGAACCTCTACGTGGCATCAATAATTTAAATTATTAGAGGGTTATTATTTTGATGTGATCAGCCGGACCGGTTATAAGTTAAACTCTATCTGGCTTCCACTACTGATCATCTGCTTTTTTTCACGCGTATGCCTTAGTGCTTTTTTATTCCTATTTTAAGGTTCCTTCCTCTTGTTAATCTGATCTGTTGTCAACCATATAGCACTTGCACGCATGCATGGTCGAAGCTGATTTCCTCAAAATCAGTGAATGCATTCAATCGCCGAATGATTCAAAAAATATAATAAAATACAATCTTAGGTGTTTTTAATTTAAAGAAAACAACAATATTATTAGGATAATTAATGATCGGTCCTACGGCCCCTACCCTTATTAAACTTATCTTCTCTTAGAAAGAAAAAAGGAAGAAAGAAAATCTGGTAGGTAGGCCATTATGGTCATTATGTATCGTTAAATGTAACGTCAGTATGTGTAGTCAATCAATGTCCTTTTCAAATCCAGAACCCACATACTCACCCAAATATTTGCCAATTTGCCAGCTATTCCCAGTCCTAGTCCCCACCCTCAATCAACGTAACGGATACACCCTCTCTACTTAAACCCTCCTACCCTCCCTCTCTCGCCGTCACGGTCGACTCTCGAAGCACTCTCTCTCAAACACGATGTCTGTCATTAAAGAAGAACCAGAAACTGCTCGATTGAAACCAACTCGCCGCTTTGATTCCGGTTCCTCCTCCCCACCGCGGGGCTTCAACAACAAGAAGCGAACTCGACAACGACAAGCTGACACCCCATTTCGTGGCGTCCGTAAAAGGAGCTGGGGTCGCTATGTCTCGGAGATACGGTTACCCGGCCAGAAGACCCGTATCTGGTTAGGATCATTTGGGTCGCCGGAGATGGCAGCTCGGGCTCACGACTCGGCCGCCTTCTTCTTGAAAGGCAACTCGGCGTGCCTCAACTTCCCGGAATTGGCGGAGTTGTTGCCTAAGCCCGATTCTTGTTCGAGAAGAGACATACAATCGGCGGCTGCTAAAGCGGCTCTTTTTGATGTTACCGACGATCGGACGTCCTTATTAGACACAACGGAACCAGAGACCACCTCGGGTTCAGAAGACTTTTGGTGCGAGTTTGACGTTGATTTCGACTTGGGAACTTCGACAACGTCGTTTGAAGCAGTTAAAGATCAAGCTCCTGATCTACTAAGCCCATTGAAGTTTGATGAGGACTCAATCGGTGAGGAGTTTGGTCAGGTGGGCGTGGATGATGAGTTTTTGTTGGCATCCTGCAGTTTCCAAATGTAAAAATCAATGCAACTATTTCCCCCTCGAACCCACCAAAAAACAAGAAAGAAAATTATATTATAAATATAGTATGGAGTCTATGGGCAGGAAAGTTTCCCTAGAATCCTGACCTTCTCTAAATTTTCGTTGGAATTTATTTATTTATTTTTTTTTTTGAGAATCTTTTTTATATAATATTTGTTTGTATATAACTTGTGATTCAGATCGTGTGAATTATAGTACTACTGCTTTGTAAATCAAGGATATATAATCGAATTCATGCATATAAGTCCTCATGATATCTATCACGTGTTTGAAATAGTCTGCGTAACAAGAAAATGGTACACTGTTGAAAGGTTATTATTTAAAAATTAAATAAAAAAATTATTTTTTTATTTTTTTTATTTTAATTAAATATAATTAAAATTTTTTGATATGTGTACAAATTTATATTTTTTAAAAAAAAAATTGATGTATCTATCAGTACTAATGCTATTAGCGATGGTGAAGGGAGGCAGTTTCAAGTCTGATATTGCTGATTTCGGCCCTCAATATATAAATTCGAATTGGTACTACTACATTAACTAATATATACTAGTGGATTCGAAAAAGTCGAAGAATAATATTAATATTTATTCCATTAATATGAATTCGCTCCCACAAATATAAGTATTATTATTTAGAAATACATAAATAGGAACCAAGAGAGAATGATCGTGCAAAAAGCTCAGCCAACAGCAAGAAGATTAATGCTGCGCCCGCCGTGTTGACCAGATAAAGCTTTCACATGATCAATTACTTAGTATATTTCGTTTACTCTAGATCACATTAGGTTTAATATCATCTCTCTCTCTCCCTTTTGTATTGGAGTGGAATTAATATTTGGTATTTGAGGTGGTGATTAATAAAGTATATGATATGTGTAAGTATAAGTAATATATACTTTTGTACGATTAAATTATATAAATAATTATAATAACCGTATGTCATAAAATTGGATTATAAAAGAAATATATATTTAAAAATTATCTTATTTTTCTTAAAATTTTCATAATTTACTAGAGATCATTACAGGGAAAAAAACAAAATTTTAGTTTAGGATTTTTCCTTCAAATTAAACTCGACAATAATCTTGCTTAGAATAAAATTTATTTATTGTAAGTTTTAGAAGCCTAAGTATTAGGTGAACAATTTTTTTTTTTGATAAGTTGGGAGGATAATGTTAATTATATATAAAAAAAAATTATATATATATATTTAAATACTAAATTAAATACATAGATATATTATATATGTTATATGTTATATGTAACATATATAACATATAACATATATTTAAATACTAAACTAAATTATATATGTTATATATATATATATATAACACTTTGGTTCCCTAAGAGCATTAGTATTTGTGTTGGCTTCTTATTAAACTTGTATTTTTCATCGAATTTTGATGGTTTATTTTAATGAGATTAATGCTAATACTTTAACACTTGGTTCCGCCCCCACAACTGCATATATATATATATATATATAGGTGTGTGTGTATTACATAAATATATAATATATAAATTTTGTTGATAAAATAAAAAAAGAACATAAAACGGTCCTTAGTCTCCACAAATTCAGCCGCTAATTAGAAGGGAATCTGAGAACCCACATGTCTTACAACCGATATCCCATAATCTTGCATGAGGACACGTACATGCAAAACCGACCCTAACAAACGTACATAATTAATTAATCAGAGCCGGGGGTTATGCCATGTATTCCGACCGCATTATGCTTTACGACCGACCATGCAATTGCATGTTCATAAATTCTAACTTTAACTTAGTGCTAGCTGCCAAAAATATACTATATTGTTATTTATATAGAATTAAATATTTATTACAATAAATATATCGTCGCATGCAATCTATATATGGGATCGATACATATTGAAGTTGTGGATTAAGATTTTCTTTATATCCATTCAGTAGCGCCGAAAATGATCAATAAATATACAAATATATAATACACGATACATCTCTTTCAGGTAGGAATATAAATGGTCCGGTCTGATCCAGTCTAGTCTAAAAAATTTGTGAACCGGTTTTATTTGGTCCAAGAATTCTCTCACCCTGGACCAGATCGAACTCCTATTCGGTCCATACCGGTCCGGTCTAATTCAGTCCAGAGGCAGTCCAATCCGATCCAGGAGTATCCCATATGATTTAATGAGCTAAATTTAATCTAAAATTCTATAATGATCAAATATTGTTTTCGCCTAAATTTAATTATTTTCAACCCAATTTACATATTTATTACAGATTTAAGCAAAAAAAAAAAAAATTAAGAAAACTTACTCTTAAAAAAATGGCAAAATAAAAATAATTTAAATAAGAAAAATAAGAATTTTTTTACTAATAACACTATTACATTAGTATATTATATATTTATATGTTAGTAAATAGTAATAAATTAGTAATAATATATTAAATAATAATAATACATATATTATTTATAAGTTATTACTAATACTCTATATTGATATACTATAATTTATATTTTTATATTACAACTAGTCAACTACTATAAATTATAATATATTAATATTATAAGAGTAAATATTATATATTAATATGTTATTATATTAATCTAGATTAATATTAATATTATAATTTATATACTATTATTTATATATACATATATATAAATATGGTAGGGGTTTGGTCCGGTCCAGGGGGAGAAATCCCCTGGATCGAGACCAGATCAGAATTATTTGGTCCATATATAAATTGGACTGGACCTTCCATTCGGTCCAGTCCGATCCGATTTGCCAATCCAGTTCAATATTTTTACAACCCTACTTCTAAGTCGTATATTAATTTCATATGTTTTGGTGAGGCGGCTCAAGAATTTGATACGTGAAACCTAGCTACTTGCGTGGGTTGTCGATCAATCCGGATGGTAGGTGTGTTGATTTGCCAAATCTAAACTATTTGTCCATTTAGAGAATTATCATTAGACTCATTTATTTTTTCTTTAAAATTTGATAGAAAGTACAAGTTTAATGGAAAGTCAACACATAAAATAATCCTACATTAGATTCATCAAAAAAATTTCATCATATTTGATGGAAAATGAAGAAAAAAAAAAGTAGGGACAATAAAATACAAGAACTTTTAATTTGATTTTTGAATAATAAGTCTTTATTGGATTATTTTAAGTATTTTCATCAAACTTGTACTTTCTATCAAATTTTGAAAGAAAATTTTAATGAGTCTAATGCTAATACTCTTATCAAAATAAATTATCAAAATTTGATGAGTTACTATTCAAAAGTTAAGTAAAAAATATTTTTAAGTTATTCTCCTCACTTTTTTCTCATTTTTGATCAAATATGACAAACACTACAAAAAAAATTGACTTTTTGCAACATTAAATTTTGTCGCAAAAAGTAGAAAGAATGCTGCAAAAAAATATTTGCAGTAAAAATAGTCATTTTGACTGCAATTAAAATGTCATAAATAGCTGTTTTTCTTGTAGTGAAAATTTTTTGATGTGTGTGTAAATGTGTATTTTTTATTAAATTTTGATGATTAATTTTGTTGAGACCAATACTAATGCTCTTAGCACGAACTTCGACGAATCATTTGAAAAATAAATAAAAAAGAAAGAAATAACAAGACGGTAAGAAATATTATTTTTGAAAAAAAGAAATAAATAGTTCTAACAAAAGTAAAACCCTAGCTAGTAGATGGATGGAGACCTCAAGAATATTATTTCTGATGGGTAAAAAATAATAATTTAGTTTACAAAAGTATTTATCTTATGGACAAATAAATCAATAATAATAATATATTTACAGTACGTGTAAAATGTAAATATACTTGATAAGTTCTGGTAATTTCGAGTTCCAACTTTCCTCCAAGGAAAAGTACGCTTGATACGGTAAAAGAGAATTAATGCACACAGAAGAAAATACTGAGGCTGCCTACCCTCCATCTTTTTTCTTTGATGTGATTTCACTCATCCTCCGATAGCTGGTTAACTAGGACCAGAGGTTATTCTCCTCTTGTCCCCCAGCTTATTCCTTTTCGTCTTTATCTAGAAGGTCATGTATCCATATAATTAAGCAATATTTATACACGCCAAGTTAAGAAATGAAATCAACTAAGGTGGAAGTTAAAAATTAAACATAATATTACTAAAATATAATTTTTATTTTAAAATTAGAAAAGTTAAGTTATTTATTATATTTAATTTTAAAATTTTAAAAAAATTATAATAATTAAATAAAATAAAATAAGATAAGTTAAAGTATTTTTTAAATTCAAACAATGCGCCTAATGTTTTTGTGTTTATCAATTGAATAAGAAGTTGGAAGCGAATTATAAGCGAATAAAAATTTAAGTCATCTAGCTATATATGGAACAACGATAATCACGTAATTTCTAGGCCACTAATTTTGTACGACGAGCAAGTTATCAGATCAGTTATACACATATGAAAAAAATCTATTCATGATCGTCTCTATTTTTATTATTTTATAATATAGTATTAAATGATCATATCATGTTTACAAGTAAAATATAGTAAATAATATCTAATTATCCAATATCACCTCATAAAATAAAAAAAAAAATCATAAAAATTCATGAGATGAATACAAGTACTTTTCTCTCTCTCTCTCTGCACACACTTTAAAATACTCATTCGACGTGCCATGCGACACGTACACTTTCAGTTTACATCCAAGCAATTTCGGAACCCCATAATCATCCACGTCATTTATCATTCCAACTACACCTAATTGGTCGACCTTAAATTGATCAAGGAGATCAATTTTACTTATTTTATGTAAACAATTTATAAAAAAAAAAATTAATTATACACGGAAGTCTTACACTACACCCGTGACGAAACTGTCAATTATGTTGAGGGAGGCAACTTTTTTTACTGTATGATATATTTATATAAAAAATAATATTAGACAGTCGTAGAGTGTGCAAGTTCTATACATTTTATTTGAAAAAAAAAGTGTCCACCATTAAAAAACAATTTTTTTATGTGGACCATAAATATATCTATTTTTTCACAGGAAGTGGGCGAGGCTTGCACCAGCTTACACATTCTAGAACTGCCAACATCATTTCATTTATGTAAATTAAAAAGAGATTAAAAAATCATAAAAACATAATTACATATAAAATTAATATCTCGGTAATTTGCTACATACATATAAAAATAAAAATTTTAAACACACAACTTAAAATATGTTTCAGATTCTAACAATAATGTTTAATGGAATAATATTCGTTCATTATTATTTTTGCAATGAAATATTTAGAATTTATTTTCTTCATATAAACTATCAAGGGGTCTTTTAGAATGTTATCTTTTATTCTACTATGTAGGCTATTTTATCAAATTTTATGCAAAATTTAGCTATTTTTGTATCACATTAAATATATAATGCTATAACCGAGAGTTTAAATACATTCTTTTCATGCTTAATGAAGTAATCTAGAGGAAAAAATCTCTCAATTGTTTTTCAAATATATAGATTATCGATCTTAAATATTTTTTCTTGTATTTTCCCTTTAGATTCCATATTAAGAAGGTCAATATTATATATCAAAAAATTTTGGGATCCATATTAATAAGTTTATTATTTCTTAGAAACTTAGTTTTAATTTTCATTATAATTTTGGAGAGGTCACATTTTTAAAAATAAATAATAGAGAGAGGCATTTCTCTATAAGAAAAAAAAATTAGAGAGAGACATTTCTAAGTATATTAGTATATTGAAATTTTAGAAAGCATATGAAGATTTTAATTTTTTTTTTTTCCTGGGGGGAGGTGGGGGGGGATTTTCTATATATAACTATATAATTATGTATAAATTCTAGAGGGTATGTTGTGTTTTCAAAAAGTTTTAGGGGGTTATGGCCCCCCTAAAGTACAACGTGGGTCCGCCACTGCACCACACACATCTATCTAATCAATATGTGATTTATCATTTTTGTCTTTTTATTTTAATAATTAAATATGTTTGTATATAAATAGAATAATAAAAATGACATCACATTTTAATTAATTGGAGGTGTGCGAATGGTGTAATTTTCTTGTAGCATTCTCAATTTATAAACTCTTTCATTGAAGATTTTAATGTTGTCTTTTTGCTCCTTGAATCCCACATGGGAAATGAGTGACAGAGGGGCAAGGCCAAATGGCCTATTTAAGAAGGCTTAGCCTCCTTAGTTTAAACATACCAGTCAGAAACTTATCTAGTAATTTTTTATTTTAGAAAAAAAATTGTTGTCCTTTTTGTATGTAAAAAGAAAAATAGGTGAGAGTTAAAATTTTACTAGTGGAGAAATTTTTTGTGAGTGTCGTTGAGGTGAGGAAAAAAATTGTGTGATTGTAACAATTCTTCATATAGTGGATTTTCTTCTTTAGTTTTGGTAGTTTTTCTCCTAATTTGAGAGTTTTTTACGTAAATACTTGTGTTGTGTTTATTTCTCTATTTTTTTTTATATTCTGTCAAAAGTAGATTTTGATGGGAAAAATCTGGGAGGCCTAGATTCCCAACATTTAATATATTTTAGATATTCAGATCAATTGATTATGAAACTAAAAAGGCATGAGTTGGGATTACAATTAAAACTGATCAAAATATTCAAATATTGTATTCACACGCAATTACGATTAATAGGAACGTCGTCACAGAATAATCTAGCTAATTGCAGCTGGTAATTATATATATCTACAAACATTATATTAATTTCAAGCCCAACTAGCGCTACTTTTTAATGCATTAAAAGGTAAAAACACTATAAATTGCAGTAATTAAAGTATATATACCACAATAATTAATATAAAAAGATATTTGTGAATTAACTAATTTATAATTATACATAATAAATACATCTCACAATAAGCAGAATAAGTATAATTATACATGAGTACTGAATTACGAGCATTAAGCGGCGGATTTAAGACGTAAATATTAATGGGAGTAAAGAGGGCACCCACGCAAAGATAGGACGAATTTGGTTTTCCTTAGAATAAAGGCAGTTGGTTGGGGCATGAAAACCACATGATTGAACTGCCAACCCCCTGCAGTATGCAGCATTATTCAAATTAAAGCCCTACTCCTCCTTCTAACTAATTAATATTTGGAGAGATCAGATCGATATCGGGTAGGCCAAGACAGGCAGCCAAATATCCCGATTAAGAAAATTATGATCTAACGAAGATCAGAGGGCTGGCAGCCGTCTTCCTGTTCCTTTTCCCGTGATCTTTAGATCGAGTAACCATTAACAGGCCGTTGTAGTACTGATCCCGCAATCACACAAGCTGCTGCAGCCTAGCCTTCCATCTCAAGGTATTTAAATATTGCATCCCTCATTTTTTTTCCTTATATAACTCAACTTATTATCTTAGAGCACTAGCAATGGATTCATTAAAATTTTCTTTCAAAAATATAAATTTGTACACATATTAAAAATTTTTTATCATATTTGATCAAATGTAAGGAAAAGAAAGTGGAGATGAATAAATAAAAATATTTTTTGTTTAACTTTTGAATAGTAATCTATCAAAAATACATGCAAATCTGTACTCTTTGAAAGAATGGATGAATTCATTGCTAGTGCTCTTATGTACATATATCTATTCCTGGCCAAAAATTAAATGAGAACAGCAAGTTCGATCCTCAAATGTATATAATATGGTATTCCCAAAGATAGAATTAATTAGCTCATATATACATACATATATAATATATATAATAATTATTCTTGATGTTGATGTGTTAAAGTGTGAATTGATCTTCATATATACATATATATATATATATATAGTAGTTTTCCTGTGTTTTATTAATAGGTCTGTTCAGTTTTTTATGAACTTGGAAACAGATGGGTAAATCATTGTACATGACTTCTCATTCCTTTTCTCCGAGGCCGAGAAGGGAAGGGGTTCAGTTTTTTATTTTTTTTCCTTGTTAATAGTTAATTGTTAGCTAGTGTTTCTCTCCTGCCCTAGCTATATATATATAATATATATAAGAAAAATGCTAAACTTACTCTCTAAAGTCACAACACAAAAATATCGATTATTTATTTTTTTATTTTAACTTAGTAACGAAGGATGTATTTTTAGTTAATGTTGTATTTAAAAAAATATTTAAAATTAATTAAAAAATTACATAAAAAAAACAACTCAAAAAAAAAAAAATCTTTTTGCCTAGGCGCGGGGATCGATCTGAGTCGGGATCCCACGCTTGTGGCTGTAGCAAGGCCCTATATATAACTTATTTTTTGCAGATAAAATGGAATAAGTCGAGTTTGCAAAGGTGAAACATGATGAACTATGATTCTCCGTAGATTTTTTTCTCCTTCCTTGTTCTTCACTTTCGATCAATAATATGTGGATTTCTATTTACTCGTCTTGAATTGGATTCCGTGGAGAAATTTCTCTCGCGCGTTAGTTTTCGCATGATGAACATCCCACGTATTCTCACATGCATGACTAATTGCAAGCTCTAGCTAGGCTGGACAACATTAATTTCAAAGTTTGGTTCTGGGAATTTGAAACCGACATCATAAACAACTACCTCATTAATTAAGTTCCGTATGTGAAAAGAATTAACTACGTATTTATGTACAAAAAAAAACATTAATTAAGGATATTATGTAAGTAGGGTTTTGCTAATGAAGGAAGTTCTCATCTTCGATCTGACTCATCTACTAATTTAAGTACTACATATATATATATATATATATATATGTATTCGATTTAGTACATGAATTAAGACATGCATGTAACAACGTATAATGTATACATCATCATCCGTAATTAATCAAATATTCTAATCCGTACATGACACTACTAATTAAATCCAATTTGTCTCTTTGAAATTAATCTCCGGACCGGAACTCAAATCACTAATTTCAGGCCGGTTGCTGCTATCTGAAAGGAAGGTGGTTGCGGGACAGTGGCATTTAATACTCTCTGCATGAAAACAGTGGCGGCAATTGATCATAACGAGTTCAATAAGAAAATGAGGGGAAAACAAATTTCAGGAAAAACCATATTTGTACTTTCTCTTGCCAGCTTTCTTGCAGGATCACTCTTCACTAGTCAGATATGGACTCAACAGTCTCAAAGTAAAGAAGCTGATCAGATTCCCAACATGCCAAATGATCATATCAATAGGCTCGAGGCAATGAGACAAGATTGTGATCACAAAAGGGTAATTATTATTATTATTTCTTTTATAATTTATGGGCCACATGAAAGGGTAAGCTTGGTACTTCAAATCTAGCTAATAAAACCGTCCACTCAGAGCATTCTTATTGACTTGGATAAATAAAAAAGATAACCTAAATTTAAATAATTTGTGTTAAAAAGACTCCACATTAGATTAGCTATATCTAAAATAATTTAGATTTCATTTAAAGTGCTTGGCCAAAGATAAAATACTAGAATTGGTTATTCAAATTTTAAAATACTAGTTTCTCACTCTAACCAAATATTAAAATACCAATTTCTCAATTTTTGGTCATGAGTATTAAATGACCATTGAAAATATGGTTTTTCAATATTGATATAATTAGAATATAATTATTATTAATATTAAATTGGTATAATTACAAAATATGATAAAAATAAATTAAATAAAAAATTAATTAGAATATAATTATTATTAATATTAAATTAGTAGAATCACAAAATATGATAAAAATAATTAAATAAAGAATTATTAATAATATTTTATTATTATATAGAAAGTGAATGACTAATTTAATATGAAGATTGAATTTAAATAAAAAAGATAAATATAAAACATAATTAACTAAATTTTAAATATGAATTTGACTAATACAATGAAGATGCTATTAACTTCGTAATATATATACAAAGTCGTCTCGTACTTTTTTTTTTTAATTGTTTATTGCATTCTGAAAAAATGCAAGGGTAGTAATTACGAATCTTTTTTAGAATCATGTACTACTCATTCGAGGTTTAATTTTCAACTAGTGGTCAAGTTCAAGGGTATCATGATTAGACATATAATAAAGCTAATGCGACATTTTGCGAATTGACAAGTGGACTCGTGTTAGATCTCGTTGAGCTTATTAATATGTATAGCACTTACAATGGATTTTTTATTTTTATTTTTAAATATATTATTAAAAATTTATTTTTTCTATTTTAACTACTTACTTTTCTATTTTATTATCTATCAGCATCTCTATTTTTTTTTTATATCTTTTAAAATAATCATATTTTATTCTAATCATATTTATTTTACAAATTAAAAAAAATCTAAAAATGGCGAAAGAGGAACGCGGGAACAGTATTGTCGAGATCCAACAGCTACGCGTGGGAGGAGACGTTGGAGTTGCCAGAGCTGGAATTGTCGGAGGTTGGTCGCCGGCATGAGGGGATGCCACTGATGCCGGTGGTGTGGCTAGTGGTGGCCGGCAGTGGGTCAAATGAAACCTATGGAGTCCAAAACCCATTTTCACCATTCGATCTACGCGGGGGGGATGATTAGTCCGTCGCTGGAGCTGAAATCATAGGAGGTTGGTTGCCGGCGTAAGAGGATGCCGATGATACTGGCAGTGTGGCTAGTGGTGGCCAACGATGGGTCAAATCTTGAAGACGGCGGGGGCGAGCTTGAAGACGCACTGTGTAACAGAGAAAAAATATATATATATTATTTGAAGATGAACAGTAAATAATGTTTATATTTTCATAATTTCTCTATTTTAAAGAGTTCAATAAAGTGTATTTTTAGACCTTTTTAGTTATATTTTTAAAAAAATAAAATTTTAATTACTCTATTAAGAATGCTCTATTAATGTAGTTTGCTAGTCAGATATTAATTTTCACGTCTATTTTGGTTATTAGAATATTCCTAATGTTTTTTCTTCTTTTTTGTCCATGATCAGAAATTGGTTGAAGGAAAATCTGTAGACATTATTGGAGAAGTCACAAAAACCCATCAAGCTATCCAGTAAGTGAAATTACCCTTGTAAACAGTTCTTTTTTTTTTTTAACGTACCCTTCTTTAATTTTAGGGGGATCTCATAATATTTCATTTATTGTGCACAATTAAAGGTCACTGGATAAAACAATTTCAACATTGGAAATGGAATTAGCAGTAGCTCGTACCAGCCAGAGCGGCAGTACTGCACTTCTTCAACTTCCATCAGAAAAAGCCTCAAATCACAGCTTACAGAAGGCTTTTGTTGTCATCGGAATTAATACAGCATTTAGCAGCAGGAAACGGCGAGAATCGGTTCGGCAAACATGGATGCCGACAGGTCATCTTTTTTCCCTCATCTCTGTCCCCTACATTCTTTCAGTTTACCTACCTTATACGAAGAAACGTATTATACGTTAAATGCAGGAGCTAAGCAAAAGAAACTAGAGAAAGAGAAAGGTATTGTTATAAGGTTTGTGATCGGACACAGCAGCACACCGGGTGGGGTTCTTGACAAAGCAATCGATGCAGAAGAGGAAGAACACAAGGATTTCCTTCGGCTCAATCATGTTGAGGGCTACCATGAACTCTCCACCAAGACCCGCTTGTATTTTTCCACTGCTGTCTCCATCTGGGATGCCGATTTCTACGTCAAGGTGGACGATGACATCCATGTCAACTTGGGTTAGCTTCTTCATCTCCAACATTTTGTTTTTAACATTAAAGAACATGCATGTTGCTAATTAATGATAACACAACATACGTGTTTTTTCAGGTATGTTGGCGAGTAGACTTGCACAACACCGACAGAAACCCAGAGTTTATGTAGGGTGTATGAAGTCTGGTCCAGTTCTATCTCAAAAGTGAGTGAAATCGGACAGCAAAAACTCCTCTTACCCAAGAGATTATTTATGAAGAAAGTCAAATAAATAAAGCATGCATATATAGATCAGATTATTACAAGTACTAGTGAACTAATTCTAAGATATTAATCAATTAATGTAGTAATTAAGTGACTGCAGGGGGGTGAAATATCACGAGCCAGAGTATTGGAAATTTGGTGAAGAAGGGAACAAGTACTTCAGGCATGCCACCGGCCAAATCTATGCCATCTCCAAAGACCTCGCTGCCTACATCTCAATCAACTTGTAAGTTTTTAAAAAAAAAATGAAAAAAAAAAATGGATAACCCTACACGTGGCCTCAGTTAGCATGCATATATCTGACGGCAGATATATAGATATTATAAAACTTATACCCTTGAATTGTTGTTTTGTTTACACTTTCAAGTACCTAATTTTCTAATTTATTATCGGCACTTCTTCGATGGTTGTGATATGGGCAGGCCCATCTTGCATAGATATGCGAATGAGGACGTGTCGCTGGGCTCATGGTTAATTGGATTGGAAGTGGAACACGTGGACGACCGTTCCCTGTGCTGTGGGAGCCCTCCAGGTAATATTATAATATTATAATTGAACTTAATCTACTAGGTTTCATATCGTCTTCGTATTCAATATTCAACATTTTTAGTACATTCGGTTTGGTCAGCACACTATATATTTTATCACATATATATAGGTATATTTTGAGACGAGATCATTACAGAGAACAATGCTAATAATGCTGGATTGTTAATGTGTAAATATGATAGATTGTGAATGGAAGGCACAGGCAGGGAACTTATGCGCGGCATCATATGATTGGTCATGCAGTGGAATATGCAAATCCGTGGAGAGGATGAAAGTCGTGCATAACTTGTGTGGGGAAGGAGATGGAGCTGTTTGGAACGTTGATCTTTGAGTTCAATCATATATATACATGATATATGTTCATTATTGGAGAGAGAGAGAGAGAGAGAGAGAGAGAGGCCTTACTATATTCCTCTTTTGTTTTGTTATCACGTCTTGCTACTACTTTTGGGCAGGTTCCCAGCACACTTTTTGCTTGTTATATTTCGTACCATATTAGCTAGAGATATTGATAATTGAACAATAAATTTCATAATTATGTAGTTGACTCGTCCCAATTTTTCTCAGGATACATCCCGAATTTAAGGAAATTATTTAACTTATATCTATAGTCTTTAAATTATCCTCATGGAAAACTATGTAATTCTTTCCTCTGGAAAGAAAAAAAAAAACTCGATAATTTATCAACACAGATGGATTGTTGCCAGGCCCCTATTCGGCTTGTCAATTACAGACCTAAGCCCGGCCCAAAATATTTTGACGGAGCCCTAAAGAAGTACGTTTAATGTGATCCGTATCTCTCTTCAATTTGCCGTTAGGTGCCATTCACTTAGTTAGAATTCCAATGACAATTGCACTTGGTTCTCTCTTTTTGGAATGGGCTCTGTTAGATTCGTTGCCTTGCCACCGGCCCACCAATATCATCCACGGAAATTTCCAACTATGTATAGAGAGAGTTTGACCGGATTGTAAAAATGTTTTATCTCATTTTACTATTATAATATTTTTAAATTTCTACAAAAAAATATAATAAATACTTCAAATTTGTTCAAATCTCATAACAATAATATTAAAAATAATATTTTAATAATATTTTATTCAACTTTTAACTTTCATTTAAAACTACCTCAACTTAACTAACTATCCAAACCGTAGCTAAATTGACACCACCCTTTATATATAACTAAAGCCTTTTGAGAGGTTGCCAGGAGAGAGGAAAGAAATTAGTCTAGAACTAAATATACGAAAAAATTAACACGAGTATGGTGAGGGTGTGCTCTAAGACAAAGACCAGGAGGACTGACTGTATTACGGAGGCGCTTTTAACTTGTGCATAACATGCAGATAAATCTGGGATTTGCCGCCTGCCTATTCTCTCTATGTGGCACAACTCCGAAAACTCTTTGATCCGCAAAGCTCCTGCCTGCCTTTGTTTCAACCCGTGGATTGTTGCTATATCCATGTGAATCTTTTCCTTGGCTAAGTCAAATGTCAAAAGTAACAAAAATTTTGACTTGAAATCATTGTTACTGCTACTCAAACTGAAGGGAGAAGAAGAAACAAAAGGAAAACGAACAATCAAGAGCCAAAAAAAAAGAGATTTTGTGTGGGTTGATTGCGCATTGTGTATGGTTCCACTACCCGATAAATGTACAGCTTTTTTAAGGATATGGTATTTAACAGTTTTGTTCCATCTAGAAACGCTCAGGAGAGATTCTTTTTTTTTTTTTTTTGCGAGATTGTTCATGGATGAGTAAATAATATCATTCTATAATGATTTAATACAAGCACCAAAGAAGGTAAAGCCAAGAACTCTAGAGAGACACTGACCTTGTTAGTTTCCTCTTTGATGATCACTTTTTGTATTTACTCCCTCTAGCTGTGTTGAGGAAAAACTGGTTCCTTCTGAATGAGGAAAAGGGGGTCCTGCCTTGGACAAAGAATGGTGTCTAACAGCAGCACGGAGACTTGTATATTTTGTAACTACATCTTTGTACAAACTCAGCAATCTCTCCACATCTCCGACGGTCAGTTCACCAGCCTTTGCATCCATGTAAGGATAATTTGATCCACCTAATGCAGTCAAAGGCATTTGAGGATCTACTACATATATTGTTGGTTTAAACAATTTTTTTTCTTTGATTGTTGAGAAATGATGCTATAATGTCTCTAAAAAGTTAAAAACAGTAGATGAAAGATTGACATACGGGGTAAGAAGTAGCAACTACAGCAGCTAATGATAGTGAAACCAATAGCTCAATGAAATATAGTAAATATCCTCTTCAACCTAACATTAACAAATAATTGTTGACTAGTTTTTTTTTTTTTTTTTTAAGATCCACCCCTATTTTAGTATCAATAAGATTTATTTTACTTGTAAAAAAATTAAGAAAAAAAGCACGGTTTCAGGCTTACCACTTAGATCTCTGTGTTCATCTTGTATTCTTGTTGGTCTAGGATCTGTTTGACCTCTTACTGTGGTTGAGGGTTCTATTTGTATTTCTTTATTGGTTAATCTTGCTGCTTGCATGCTCTCCTCAAATTTGATTTCGTCCATGGAAAGAGATTTAGCACTTAGATCGACAATAAATTCCTTGGCTGACACAAGATTGGTGAAATAATAAGCTGCTTCTGACACAAGTTTGGCTTGCCTCCGGTACAATTGGATGAATTTGAGGTTAGAGTGCAACTGTGGAGGATTGGCCTGCTCATAACAAGTTGAAAAGCTTAGTATAGTATTTTAAGAATTTACCTTAGTTTTTGCAACAATCTTTGAAGAGGAAAAAAAAAACTACAGCATTCTTATAAATAAAACAAAATCTGAAATATTCTTACTGTTGAAAGGACAAAACGGAACTTTCACATCACAAACCAAACAAAAAGCTGATCTTCAACAACAGGACATGGATTAAGTTCGCTGACATATCAAATAGAAAATGTTTTCTTACAAATTTGTCAGCTGGTTTCGTGGATGTAGGATGAAGTTACTCGTTATAATGAAGGAAGAGGGAATTGCAATATTTATCAACAATACCAAGCATCCATATCAAAGGTTAGACCTTGAGTGACAAACATCAAATGACCAAATACGATTAAAGATTTATCATAGCTCTACCTTATGCCAATAACTTAACAGTTACTCCACCGCCACAAACAATGATTACCAACTATACACTAGAGACAAGAAACTTGCCGTTTGAAATTTAAGCATGTAAGACATAGAATGTAGATCTTGGGCAATAAACATCAAATATACATAATATCAAGAATGATGAAAGGACCATATTATTCCATTAGAATAATATTTTCAATCATAAAATTCAATTTTTCATTTTTTTTTCCTTTGTTTATTTTTGCTGCACAAATTCACAATGAAAAAGGAAACTAGGCACAAAGATAACCATAATTAATGGTAGCAGTGTTGATAAGAATATAAAGGTAATTGATACAGATGCCAATAGAAAATGCAACTGTTCGGTAAGTATGGTACGATGATGCTAAAATATCAATTATTATAAAGATGACAGCATCATGAATATATGATAAAAAAAAAAAAAATGCTCATAGTTGAGAAACAGAATGACGTTCAGCTGAATGGCTTATTACCAAGGAGAGCTTGCCTTGATCGTAACATATATAAGAACCGGAAGAAAGTCATCTAGTCCTGCCAGTACATGATTTTCTGACATCGATGCATTGAGCAACAAATTGTTGATGACCCTACAACAATTCATAATACAAGAAAGCTTCTCACGAGGAGCTTTGAAAGTGTTGATCTTCTGCAATTCTTTCTCTGCAAGCTGAGTAGGAAGAAAAAAAGGGAGGGAAATTACAACTAGTCCTTTGGAGGAACAGATAAGATTACCATAACTGATTGTTAATGGAAAAACAATGATGACTATACACTAGTTATAAAAGACAAATAAACAAGCGAAGAAGTTTCTTTTTTTTTTTTATAAGTAATAACCTTTATTAATTGAAAGTAATTAGGCAAAGCCCAAGTACACACGGAGTATACAAAAGATAAACCTAGTTACATTCTATTGAAATGAAAAGAAGTCAAGCTCATGAACATCCCCTCCCTTTAGTACAATTGCAAAAAGCCATTGTACCAAAGAAGATACAAAAAAGTCCCAAATTTCCCCCATGGTCATTTCCTTGTTGCTGAAACATCTCTCATTTCTTTTCAACCAAAGACACCACAGTAGACACAAAGGAATCATCCTCCACGTCGCAACCAAAAGCTTGCACTGATGATATCTTTTCCAACTGGCTAGAAGATCCGCCACACATTTCGGCATTACCCAATGCAGCCCTACCCTTCCTATGATACCATTCCATAATTCTCTTGCCACATCGCAATGCAAGAAAATATGGTCGATGGTCTCCCCATTTTTCTTGCACAAATAGCACCATTCGACAACTATCATCCCTCGTTTTCTTTAATTGTTGGCTGTCAAAATCTTGCCTAATGCCGTTGTCCATACGAAGAAAGCAACCTTAGATGGCACTGAGGCTTTCCATATACCTTTTCACGGGAAGCCAACCGGTTGGTGTGCTTGCATTGCCTTGTAGAATGTTGAAGGTAAACTTTTTGAGTCCGGTGTGATTCCACAACGTTCTATCTCTCCCCCCTCCTCCTATTTGCCTGAAGTAAAGGAAGCTGTACAAATCAACAATTTCCTCAACTTCTCAATCCTGAATATTCCTGGAAAAAGTCAAATCCCAATACACTGTGCCATTAACTCGACACATTACATCAAAGATTGTAATTTGCTGATTTGCTGCTATACTAAAAGCCCTCGAGAATGCTAAAGAGAGTGCTCTCTCACCACACCATTTGTCAAGCCAAAAGTTGATTCTTGTGCCATCACCAACCTCAAAAATAGTATGGGTTGAAAACACATTTCACTCCTTTCTAATAAACTTCCAAAGACTCACTCCATAGGTCCCACTCACCTCTTTAGTGCACCAATCCCCCCGCTCACACCCATATTTCTCCTCCACAAACATTTTCCACAATGATGACTCTTCCAATGAAAATCTCCACAACCACTTCCCTATTAAGGCTAGGTTGAAAGTGGTCAAATTGTACACTCCAACCCACCCAACTCTTTTGGAGTATACACTTGAGGCCACTAGATGAAATTTGTGTTCCTCCCCCATGCCACCCCATAATAACTCTCTAAAGATTTTTTCAATCTGATTAGCAACCCTCGCCGGTATAGGGAAAAAGGATAAATAGTATGTAGGTAGATTAGAGAGAGTGCTTTTGATGAGTGTTAACCTCCCTCCCTTTGACAGATAGAAACGCTTCCACCCAAACAATCTTTTTTCCACCCCATTCCAAATAGATTTTGCTTTAAAAGAAGCTCCCAAAGGAAGTCTGAGGTATCGCATAGGAAGAGTAGCCACTTTACACCCTGATATTCTCCACCCTCCCAACCAAAACCAACTCTGACTTTTTCAAATTGACCTTGAGGCCCGAAACAGCCTCAAAACACAAAAATACTGCCCTTAAAATTTTGATTTGCTCGCTTTCCGCATCACAAAAAATTAGTGTATCATCGGCATACAATAAATGAGTGATGGATAACCCATTACTTCTGTTCCCCACTGCAAAACCTATAACAAGACCAATCCGAGTAGCGACATCCATTATGCGACTCAAAGCCTCCATTACGAGGACAAATAGAAAAGGAAAGCGGATCTCCTTGTCTCAACCCCCTCGAGCTAGGGAAGAAACCACACGATTTGCCATTGACTAGCACAGAAAAGCAGGCCATCGAAATACAATGTTCAATCCAACCACACCACTTTCCTCCGAATCCACATCTCTTCAGCATATAAAGCAAAAAATCCCAACTCACCTGGTCGTAGGCCTTCTCCATATCCAACTTGCAAAGTACTCCGGAGCTTCCGTTTCTCAACCGGCTGTCCAAGCACTCGTTTACTATCAAAACTGAATCCAAAATTTGTTTGCCCTAAACAAATGCATTTTGAGGTTTGAAGATTATCTTGTCCATCACCAAACTCATGCAGCTTGCTAGCACTTTCAATATGATTTTATAGATCCCTCCAACTAAACTTATAGGGCGGAAATCCTTTAACTCCGTAGATCCCACAATCTTCGGAATTAAAGCTATGAAAGTTGCATTAAGAGATCTCAAACTTGTGACAAAGGTGGAACTCATGAAAAACCCGCATCACCTCCTCCTTTACCACATCCCAACATTCTTGAAAGAAGGCCAAGGAAAAGTCATCGGGACCCGGAGCTTTATCTTTTCCCATGCTACATACCACCTGGTGCACTTCGGTTTCCTCAAATGGTCTCTCCAACCAATCTGCTACACTATCCTCCAGCTGATCAAAAATTAATTCGTCTAATTTAGGCCGTCATCCCATTGTTTCTTTGAGGAGCTCTTCATAATAGCTCACTATTTGTTCTTGAATCTCCTCTTGGTCTTGGTATACCATATCACCTGAATGGATCTCCTCAATAGCGTTAGTCCTCCTATGTGAGTTTGCCATTTTGTGAAAGAAGCTGGTGCATTTGTCTCCCTCTTTCAACTACCTCACCCTAGACTTTTGCGTCCAGGAGATTTCTTCCCTCAGCAAAACCCGCTCTAACTCCGCCACCACCTCAACCTTTCTCTCCTCATTAACCCTTCCTGCTTCAAGAGAATTCAACTCCTCCTAAAGAAGGCTTTTTTGCTTATCCGTGTGTCTAAACACCTCACTATTCCACTTCTTTAAATCTAGTTTGAGAGCTTTGAGTTTATTGGCCACAATGAAACTGGGAGTGCCATGAACTGAGTAGGAAGCCCACAAATTCCTCACCTTTTCCTCAAAATCAGCCACTTGTAGCCACATGTTTTCAAATTTAAAATAACGTTTCCCTCCCTATGTGCCCCCACAATCTAACAATAAAGGAAAATGATCCGAGCGAAGAAGTTGCTCCAGGTGGCGTATAAATAACCTCAGGAAGACAAAATTCTGGGACGTTTATAAGTTCTGGAGACCAGTACACTCCCCATAGAAAATGAAAAGATGGGGGAGAAGGGAGGCATGGGGGAAACATAACAATCCAACAATGAAATATCAGTTAATGATCTGGTTTTCACATCAAGCCTGACCAATACAATTATTTTAGATGATTCCTTAAAACCTTATCATAGACTAAAGATATTGAGGTACAAATGAAAATCGTCTGTACAAAAACTCATAAAATGCCACAAATAACAAAAGTGAAAAACACATCTACATCATGCTAGAATATGTTTTCGTGCAATCATTAAACTTATTACTGCAGTTTTTGTATCAAGTTTTTGGTTTGCTTTTCCTACTGATGATTATATTATAGGTACCTTAAATGAGGCTTCATAACGGTGTAACACAATCTCAGTGAAAACTTAAGGTTAATTGGTGAACAAATAAGAAGGGTCCTGCCTAGTCAAAATGTTTGGTATGTTCAATTTTGTGCTAATTTTATTCACTATTTTACATTATTTTTCAGAAAAAAAAATATATTAATTTTCCTGGTAGATTTAATGCAGTTTTAATATTTTTCGGGTTTAGACAAATGTTTTTCTGAAAGCCATTTAGGATTCAAATCTATTTCAAGGTGATGCAACTTGCCTTCAGGAAATAAGTCTCACAAAAAAATTGATCTCTGCAATGGCTATCGTTTACTTGTTCTTTCCAATGGTACATCAACAGTACCGTTAAATTCTCAGTAATTAGGCAACGAGAGCTACCCCATTGAACTAAAGAATACCATGCGTGAATATGTGAAACATGTTTTGTATCACCGTACATTTATGAATACATTATTATACATAACAATAGTAAAAATTAAGACCTAAATCATGCCAGCATGCATACCAGCCAAGAAGCTTCATTTTGAAGAACGGCTGGTATATCTAAATGCTCGGGCTTCAAGAAGGTTTGCAACAAGCATATTTTCACTGAGATTTCGTGATCAATCTTTGAATCCTCAGAAGCAGAAGCAAACGTCCGTGAGAACAGCTTTGTCATCACATATTTCTCTAACCCCTGCAATAGGTGTTATACATATGTCAATCTATTTAGATCAATATGCCAACTTAAATCTACGAATTAGGCACTTCAATTGCTACAAATCATGTTTCATGACTCCGAGGGGCATGTTAGGCTGCTTTCACAGAACAGCTACAAGCCCGTTAGGATTTGGGTCAGCACCTCTCGGACCCAAAAGGACCATCTTTTATCACAAAAAATAACTAACAAAAAAAAAAAAAACATGAGAGAAAACACGCGCACTACATTCTACTGTCATTTTAAAATTTAACTTCCAAAGAAACCTGCGCAAGACGAAATACTAATCAATTAAAAAAGTTCGCATTTTAGAGGATGTGAAATTAAGTACCTCCATTGCATGGTCAACTTCTTCTTCAGTAGCACCGGTCCACAAGGGATGTTCCCTAATAGCAGCTTCCATTGTCAAGTAGAACTCTTGCACTCTTTTGCCATCATTCTCGGGATTGGCCGTGTAAAATGAAGAAGATACTATGAAGCTGAAAATGAGTTCGATTAGCTTTTGAACTAACCAAAAATTAAATAAAAGGAAGCTCGCTTGTTATATATAATATATAAATATCCCCCTCCAAATTAGGTACTGAAACCCTATTAAAAAAAAGTACTTAAACAGTAAAACTTTATTTTATATAGGATACAATAGCGAGAGAAAATCTTTAGTGTTTGAATTTACCTTTTGATGGATCGCACGAGATCGAGGGAAGCCGGGTTACGCATTCGATCCAGAAAATCGTAGAAAGTGACCGACGATGTTGCTGCTGCCGCCGGCTCCATTGATCAGAAATTACAATTCCTTCTTTGTCCTCGTGAAAACTTATGAGAGAGATCACCGCCGGCGGAGTTCCATTACAATTATCTTCGAATGAAAATTCAAGGAAACAAATGTTTACACCCTCTTCCACATCTGTAGACTCTACTACTGGTCAGCACTGTGCGACTGAGTAACCAGAGCGAGAGGAAGAATGTTAGGTTTAGCACGTGACCTCGTGAGGAATAGTACAGATAAAATAGTCCATTCGAAAGAAGAGTGGGTCGACCTCGGCCCACTATATTACGTTTGGTTGGGTTTTTACGTAAGTCAGCTCATTTATTCAACAGAGTGTGTGGGTATGTGCTTTTTAGATTTTTTTGTTTTCTTGGTCTCCACCAATTCAAGCGGCCCAACAATTATTGTTTTTCAGGCCCAATAATACAAAAAAACTCTAGATACAAGTAATATTAGATACTAATATGTATACTAATATTAAAATAAAAAATAAATTTAATAAAATACTTAAATTTAAAATAAAAAATATTAAAACAACCAATCAGAATTCTTAGCATATAAAACACATATAAAAAATATCATTGTCAAATATAATTAGCAATGACAATACGATAAATAACAATATTTTTCTTATATGCTTTCATCTAGAAGAATATTTATTAAACTTTATATAAAAATTTAAAAAAAAAATTATAATAATAAGAAACATTTGGATAATTGCTTGCTAGAATATGACAAATTAAGCACCTTTTTCTTTTTCTGATTTTTATCCTCTATGCAGTTTTTTTTTTTTCCTGTGGGGGGAGGAAGGAGAGTTTGATGCAGAAAGAATCATATTCCTGAAGAATGAGGTTCTTTTTCCCCCCACCACAATATTATAACTTTTGCCAGCTCGTTGACTCTTTGCTGATTTGTTTGTATTCATATCCATCAATGTTAATTAGAAAGCCTAGCTTGGCTAGCTAGCAAGCTTGTAAGGCACTCTTTCTTATTCCCTCTCTTTTTTCTTCTTTTATGCTTAATTCCCCCACATTCACAAGTCACAACCATCAATTCACCCTTTTAAGGAGTGGAAATGTTAATGAACACAATTCATTAATTAGTTCGAGTACACAAGAGAATCCAAGGCTTTTAGTGGTGTGGCCAATGACCAAACTAAAGTCCCTCCTTATCTTCTCTCTCAATAAAACAAAAATAGTTTCCTTTTTTTAATTTCCATTAGTTTTTCCATGTGTTATTATCCGTTCAACGGTATAATGAGCTCATTTCTACAGTCCTCTATCGTTGACTTGCATGCTTCCTAGCACATAGAATAATGATAGTTGTAGGCCCTGACCAAGAGTACTAATGTAAATTTTTGAAACGAACATTCTTTCCCATAATGTCTCTTTGTTTTTGCTACAGTCGAGGCTACTCTGTCATATTTTCAAATGTAAGATTTGATTCTTCATCAATTCCTTGTCAATTTTCCAGGTCACTTTGATCCATCTCTAACCCCTCAATTTATAAGCGTACTCAGCTTGGCTCTGATGCTCCCTACAGACAAACGTTGAATCTAAGAAAATTAGAAAGATCATGAGGGTAGACATACAGGGAAAGCTCCGGCTAGCTCTTGGCTTAGTAAAGGATCATGCATCGATTGGCAAGGCTATGATACAGAACCCTTATGATGATGATGGCTTCTCCAACATAGAAATTGCAGTCCTGCGCGCTACCGGCCACGATAATGGCCCCATCGACGACAAACACATGCATGAGATTCTCTTCCTTGTCTCTAACTCCCCTGGATCCATTCCTTTTCTAGCCGAACGAATTTCTCGTCGTCTTTGCAAAACCAGAGACCGACATGTCGCCCTCAAGACCCTTGTCCTCATCCATCGACTCCTCCGAGGAGGCAACCGTTGCTTTGAGCAACAGCTACGAGATGCACACATATCTGGTCATCTCCAAATGAATACCCGCGGGTTTTCTAAGAATTCTGACCCTTCTGTTTGTTTTCTGCACAATTATGCAGCATATCTTGAAGAAAGGATGGGCTGGCTCATCAACCAAGCAGGAAAACTCGAACCTGTTATGTCTAAAGGCAGTTTCGAGTTTCGATGCTACGAAGAGAAGTCAATCGATATGGTATTCCGAAAATTGCCAAAATGTCAACTACTTATAGATAGGGTCTTGAGTTGTTCACCGTTGGATATTTTGCCTTCAGATAACCTGGCTCAAGCCGCCATGAGCAACATCTTGAAAGAGAGCTTTCAGCTATACTTGAGTACTTTTTGTGAAGGCATCGCTGCTCTTGTTAACATGTTCTTTGATTTAACAAAGCCGGCGAGGGCTTTAGCCTGTGAAATACTTAAGAGGGCTTCCCGGCAAAGTCAGGAGCTTCACGATCTGTATGAGAAGTGCAAATGGATTATTGGGAACAAGAGTTTGGAATACCCATATGTTCAGATCATTACTATGGAGCATGTTTTGGCATTGGAACAATGCTTGGGCTGTCCACAAATTGATCAAATGGCCAATTCCTATAGTTTTCATGTGTTGAGCAAGACTACTACTTCATCAGCACTACCACCTATCTTGGGGCTATCAAACTCAATGAAGCAGCCACAAGGGGCAACGGCGACAAAAGAGGGCAAAAAGGGTGATATCAGTTTTTCATCAACTCTATTCTCATGTGCACTGGAGACCAAAATTAGTAAAGTATGGGTTGTGTTTGATGAAGATGATCATCATCCCAACCAAACACAACTTCTACTACATGACAAGATCACTCTTCAATGACAAGGTCTGTGAGATCTTTCTACTGCACAGCATATATAATCTGGGTGATGCAAATATTAAGAGTCAAAGAACAATACTGTCGGCCTAGCCCTGTGTTTTCTAATAACTCATTAAAATTAACGTTAATTTTTCAATACAGGCATGCACGGTACTTGCCCACTATCTAAGAGCTCTGGCCAAGAAGTTATCGTTCATAATTGGAGTGAACTTACTGGTTTTGTACTTTCGACCAAAAATTTTCCGTTCTTCTTGTATTTTAACGTGGGGTTCTTCGTGTTTAATTACTACATGTTTCAAGTACTTGAGAATTTAAGGGTGTGCATATCTATGTATTTGAGCAAAGTAAAAGTGTGTGGTCTCAAGTTGAATGGACAAAAGGAAACAATTAAGCATATGTAATGGGCCAGAATATTTATAAGAGCATATATAAAATATAAAACCACACACAGTACACTCACAAAAATGTGTTGAAAAGATGTGGCTCCTCTAGTTTCTCGAGTCCAAATTACCAAGTGAAGCTCACAGTCTAATTTAGACATATATAATAATATGGTCAATACAAATTAGTTTTGGAGGAGAGTTTGAAGATGAGAATTTAGTTCCACTAATTTTTACTATTTGCCCAAAATTAATGATCAAAAGATATTTAAAGAAAACAAGATAAAGGAAGAGATAAGGAAAGAATCACAAACTTGAGAACAACAAACTTGGAATAATCCTCAAGATCTTCTACATGCTTGGTTGATTTGGACCATTCATTCATTCATTCATTCATTGTCGATATATGGCAGCTTGGAAGACGTACGATATTTGATGTAACTTGTTCAAAAGGAATATTTGGCGAATATCGCCTCTTTAATTAAATGATCACTAGGAAGAGATCATGCCGCCTTGATCAAAACTCAAATCATGGAGTGTACGTATTGCTGATGTGTGTTCTACAAGTTTGAGTAACGTCCAGATTCCAAGATAATTGATCTGCACATGGAGAGATGGCGGATTGATATATCAATCCTTAAAACACTCTGATACCTTTGTTAGAGAAAAAATTCATATATATCAATGCTAAGATCAATTATTGAAATTGTTTGTGCATATCTTCTCTGTTTATGACAAACATTTTCTTTTATATAGGCTGAGATACCAGTCTGATATACGTGTTAACATTCGGGATTATAGGGGAGGATGTCAGTAAATCATCATCATTTTCCTGCCCCATTATTTTGGGTTATTTATCATTTTTGTTTCTTCTAATTAATATCTTTCTTAGTATGATTATACTTAGGCAATCTATACTCATTTCGAATATTTATATTGATCTTTTTACAATAAATGTGAGATGTCACATTGTCAAACATTAAATGCTTCGAAGAGTTCTGATTATTATATTTTTCTTGTGATAGAAATAAGGGTAGTGAATTTACTGAATTCATTATGCTTATCTTAAAAGAATCAACTAAGTAAAATATAGATAAGTTGATTGGAATCGAAATTCAACTCTCTGTTTCAGATATTTTCTTTTTGATTTCTCCTAAAGTACCTTTAAGAAGAGGAGGCGGACGCCAAACTTTTTGGGGACCATCAATTTATTCTATAATTTGATTATTCTCTCACATGTACCAAGTTATAGAATCGAGCATGCTACATATAGTAGTTTTGAATAAGCTGGCCGCTGTATATAAATGTGTGTGTGTAATATTTTATCTCGATGTATCATGTACTGTTTGCTCACGTGTAGTGCATATTTAAATGGCATATATATGATCAAGTTGGCCCTTAATCGCTACATGCATCTTGTCCGTTCTAATTAAAGAATAACTTAAAAGGTTGATATTTAATTGCATATTTAACTAATTAGAAATTGCAGTTAATGCCCAAAGGATCATATTGGATAAAATATTGTGGTAATGATGCAAGTGGCGAAAATAGCGTTTATATAATCATAAAGCATCATTTATAATATGGTGCGGTGCATAAATTACAAGTAGTTATTAGATTGTGAATAAGAGGCCTTCACAATCATAACGGGTATGACCAAATAAGTCACGAAAAATGGAAAGCAGGATTGCCTTTTTCATATACATATTCAGATTTTCTAGTGCCAGTGCTTCTCTAGCCCTTTTTGATTATTTTTTTATTTTTCTTTCAGAAAGTATCCAATTTTATTGAAAATTTCTCAATTTGACGGAAGAATATTATATAATACTGTAATTAATTACAACCTGACACTTAGGGCCCTTTCGATTGTATCCATAGAACATGTGCAAATGAAAATTAAACAAAATTGGATATGCGTTTGCATCGATAAGAGAAAAATAAATAAAGTCAAAATAAAATCAATCACATACGAATATAAGATTTACGTAGTTCGACAACATATTTATATTTTTGGAATTGTAGATTATTTTATTCATTAAGAGTGATAGGCAGCAGCTATTATACTGTTGCACACTTACACACTTTTTTTATATATTTTTTATTTTTTTTTATTTTTTTCAAACTGCACACCGGTTATTTTCTTTCATTTTTTGTTATTCATTAGATGAAAGATGAAATATATAGTGCTGCTGTATAGCATATGCTACAACTATATCTAACATTATTCTTGATATATTTATAGCAAATCTAATTAATTAGTAGGCCGTAAACTCTTATTAAGTATCAGGTTGGATCGGTTTAATGGCTAAATACGTACCCAAGCCTGATTAAAAATATACACAAAAAAACTATACGTTCGAACTTTTATTAGGTCGGATCATCAAATCGGGCTACCCACAAAACTGAACCATGCTCCAATAAACAACTCTTAAGGATATATATAGTGTAACAGTATGCAGTCTGACTGTACTGAAAACTTTTGGTGGTCAACTAAAGCACCTATCCATATAGGAAACGTAGGCAAAAACAAATGAAGATTGATACACACTACAATAAAATGATTTATTTATTATTATTTATAAAAAATATGAGGGATCCTCGATTTAAAAATTTATTTTTGGGATTTATTTTTAGTTTTTTATTTTACATGATTTTTATATAAGTATTTTAAAATAATGTTGTGATTTTTTTATTTTTTAAAAAAATATTTTAATATGTTAAAAAAATCATGTAAAAAATTTAAAAAATTTAAATGTACTTTTAAGATGTATTTTTTATTTATATAATTTTTCAAACATTTTAAACCATTTTTTAAAAATATAAAAAAATCACAACATTGTTTTAAAATACTTATATAAAAATCTTGTAAAATTAAAAATTAAAAAAAAAAATGTCCCAAATAGGGAACCCAAATTAATAAGAATTTCTAAGTAGGGATCCCAAATTAGTAGGAATTTTTAAGTAGAGATCTGGAATCCCTAAGATTGCTTGCATTATTTATTAGTAATAAATAGTCTATTTTAATTACTATTAATTTATTTTAATTGTAAATAATTATTTTAATCGTAAATATTATTAATACTTATTTTCCTCACCGTGACGGCTTGATCATGCATGCGGCCTGGTCAGTGGTCAATGAACAAACACGCCATAATAATGTTAAACCAATCTTCATTACTCAACATGATTGTGCACAATCATACAAGCAAAAGAAGTGAGAAATTCCGAGAAATATTGAACCTTTTTATAAGTCTTTAGTACAATTTGGCGTACTTGATGACCCAACTTCGGAAAACTCATAGTAGTTAAAATCCTTCAAGTCAAATATCTCATCCAATGACCAACGAAGCCCTGTTGCGAAGTGACGTTCATCGGAGAAGGTGGACGTTCTAGTCTCTGCGGATGCAGCCTCAACTTCCACTGTCATTGCTGCCCTGCTCTCAGAAGTAATAGACATTGGCAAGCTTGAATTTCCACTGTTGAAGCCAATATTGTCGTGGTGGTTTGTTGAAGGTTGAAGGGCGACTTTAAGGCCTGCAATAAGAAATCTTTGGTGGGGTGATGCGTAGGGAGTTCCCTTATGGGTTGTGACGTCGCAGTGCCTGCAGAGTAGTACTCTATCCTCTAAGCAGAAGAAATACCCATTTCTTTCCTGCATCCATAATTTGCAGTTCTATGCATAAATGATAAAGCCTTGATCATGACTAGGACTAGATATCATATATATCTATCTACATTACAAATACAATTAAGGGAAATTTTCTGTTAAGAAAATAAAATATCAATATTTTATCAATAATTTCTCGATTGATTGTCTTAATTAGGCTATTGATCTGTAATCTGTTAAGATAAAGCCTCGTTATTTGTATTGATTATTATGGTAGCCGCCCGCGGGTACGTACCATATAGAAATGGAAAATTCTATATATACACTGAACTACTATCTCACTTTCTACACATTTTATAATCATGAAATGACCATTTATTAAATGTATCTTTATCATTTAATGGTGATCATGATGAATATTTCACATCTTATTTCATAAGATAAAAGTTGGATAAGAGTGTGATGTATAGTATTATTAATTGCCGTGCATAGAAATTGGCAAGAGGGAGGCAAACCTGGCAGACATCACATGGAGGGAGCTCATGAGGATGCGAAGAGGAGGATGACGAAGACGGCAATGGGTGTTTGAGGAGACGGACACGCTCATGCTTTTGTGACAGCTTGTTAGCTGCATGCACCTTCTCGTCGCATCCCCTGCATAGAACTGCTTCATCCGCACAACATAGCACCTCTGCCTCCAATTTCTCGCATATGTCGCATTTTATTTTCATATTATCTTCTTCTTCCTCCTCCTCTGTAGATGAGATATATCTAAGGTAGTTCTTGAATGCTTTAAAGAACACACAATTATCTCCTCAACGATATGTGAGTGACCCTGTGGATACAATCGACCAAAAAAACAAATGAAGAGAAACAAGACACGAAATGCTGGTTATAACAGCATATGGAAAGAAAGAAGTATCGTAGATAAACTCACAAGCTCATTTCTGCATTGAGGTTCAAGGGAGTGGACATCGTCCTAGCGAAGCCAGCCAGCCTGCATGCACACACCTAAAAGCTACGCATTCTTTTCCTCTGTATTATGGCTTCTTGTTTAGATAGGCCATTTGCCAAGGAGGGAACCAAGTATATATATATATATATATATATATGTGTGTGTGTGTGTGTATGTGTGTATGTGTAGAAGTGTTATAGCCACTTATACAAAAGTAATTTTACAAACTGATATAATTTTATGTAATTTATTAGATCTATTTTATAATAAAAGTAATTATATAATTTGACAAATTAAATTAATCTGTGACAAAAGTGTTTTTCATAGATATATACTGATGTTAAGGAGGAAGAAAGGCCAGATTTATTGCTGTCTCTAGTACTTTTAGGATCATGAAAACTCCAAAACTAATTCAATGTCTTCTTATGTTTTTACATCCAGTACTTTCTCATCTCACTAGTTCTGCATGAGTTAAGGATCGAAATTAAAACGCTGGCCCATTGCCCATATGGTGAATCAGATCGGAGGGGACCGCACTAGTAGGGTACAGCTGGAGCAGCTTTGGGTGTGACAGTGAAACCGCCATGAACGACCCATCTTCTCTTGCACGGTTTGGTTGCAGTGTTGGTCCATTTGTCAGGGAAATTGGCATGGGAGGTGACTGCAAATTGATGGTCAAATCTTCTCACCACTCGAGCTGCTGCCATTGCACTTCTTTTTAGTGTTTATCTTTGATGTAGCTAGCTACTGCCAAAAACTAAATTAGATATGGCTTGCAGTGAAGCATCCAGAACTTGACCCTTTATTACTTGGAGAGGTACTGCATCTGAGAAAAGTGCCAGGCCGCCAGATAAAACATCAGTTTATAAAATCTGCAAGATTCTATAATATCCTTGGGTCATTGGCTCATATCAACTTGAAGGATTCGACTCGATTTCACATATATATAACGACCTTTCGCTAACTACGTATGAAAGATACGGAACTCAGTACTTGATGATCAGACAGTGATGATTGTTAAAAAACAATTATAAATATCTCCTCCTACTCCCTCATTTCAATTTTTTTTTTTTTTTTTCATTTAGGGAAGGATTGCCTGAGGAGTAGAACTTTCAGCAAGGCATCCTACTCTTTCGAAGCATAAGCAGTCGGAGGTCGTGCAAGTTTGCACCAGTGCAACTCATGCAAACCTTGTCCTCTTTATGGGATTGAAGGAGACACAGAATGCATGGGCCATTTGCACGCATGCTAACTTATTCAGCAAAAGAGCCTTGGGCTCGCCCTAAAGTCTCGGGTCCCCTTCGGCAAAAATTGGAAAGGCCCAACGGGCCCATTTCTTCATGGAACATGGAATACCGAAGGTGAAGTTTCGTTAGAGATGTGCTAAAAATTTCATAAAAATAAATTTATAAATTAATATAATATATTAAATGTAATTTTTAATAAAAAATAATTATACAACCTAACATATCACTTGAACCACGTCATCTATAAATTTATTTTTATAAAATCTCTTTATAACCAATACATTTATCTTTTAATTAATATTTTCACTATTTCGATATAATAAAATAGATTTGAACTCACAAATACACCCTAAGTTCTTTTTTGAACTCGAGAAATCTGAAGAGTAGTGCTAGAGTGAAGCCACACTCATAGCACTCACTCTCACATGTTGTCTGAAATATAAGACTCTGCTTGATGTAAGAAGTGTTTTTATCTTATTTTATTATTATAATTTTTTTAATTTTTCATACAAAATATAATAAATAATTTCAAACTTTTAATTTTAAAATAATAATAACAATATTAAAAATAATAATCTAATAATAATTTATTCAACTTTAATTTTCATTTCAAATCATTCCCTCGACTTCAATCACTTAAACCTCAAATTCGAAAACAAAAAAAAAAATTAAACGGAAAGAACGGGACATGAATCGTCTGGAACATGTTGGAAAGATCTTGCACCCTCCCTTCTCTACTGTTAAAGGCTAAAAGCTCAGCTTAATTTCCCCACGTGAGAAAGTAACGCCGGAACCTTCCCTATTTCTCTAGACCTCTCCAAAGTTTTCCAACGTCTAATGCATGTCCCTTGACTCCCTTCCCCGCGTAATGATAAATAACATGGCCTCCAACTCCCTCATCAACATAGCACACTGCCTCACAAAGATCAGCCTGACAGCCTTCTCCTACTTTCAAAAAAAACAAAAAAAAACTCTAGATCAATCCTAAATAACCCAATATAGTTTCAGCGCACACAAAATAAGCAACAAGAGGAAAAAATGAGAGCACAAGTAAAGCATTTCCTCACTTCGTTTCTCTTACTCTTTACTCTTGTTGGGTTCTCCAATGGGTCTTTGCTGCCACTCATTGAGCGTCCGGGGAGCATGTTAGCTGACATATGGACAGACCCGTTCCGAGTGTTGGAGCAAATCCCAGTTGGCCTTGACAAGGAAGACATCGCCTTGGCAATGTCTCCGGCCAGGGTAGACTGGAAAGAGACGCCGGAAGGTCATGTTATAAAGCTGGATGTGCCGGGACTGAAGCAGCAGGATCTGAAGATCGAGGTGGACGACCGGGTGCTGAGAGTGAGCGGAGAAAGGAAGAGAGAGGAGGTTAAGAGAGAGGAGCACTGGCACCGGATGGAGAGATCTTATGGCAAGTTTTGGAGGCAGTTCCGGTTGCCTGAGAATGTGGACCTAGATTCTGTCAAGGCCAAGTTGGAAAGCGGTGAGCTCACTTTGGCATTGCCCAAGTTGTCCCCTGACAAGATCAAGAGCCCCAGGGTGGTCAGCATTGCTGCAGAAGAGGACGAACCAGCCAAATCCAAAGTGCAGAAGTAAGGCCAAGGAGGAGCATTAAAACTATGTTACTATGGACAACTCCTTGGCGAGCAAACTATGGTTATGTGGCTTTTCAGTGTGAATAAAGGGTGTCAGTTTCGCTTCTGTTTTTTCTCCTTTTCCTTTTGAGTCTTGTTGCAGCATTTGCTGATGTAATCTCCTAAAGTTACTCCTAAGTCATTCTATTTCCTCTAATAAACTTCAAATCTTTTCGATTCTGTTAGAGCATTAGTCATGGTTTCGAGGGGGAAATGACATAATTCTCCACTTGCATTGAATTAAAGGATTTGCCAATTATATCCTATATATAATCAGAGCCCCTCGAAATGACATAATTCTCCACTTGCATTGAATTAAAGGATTTGCCAATTATATCCTATATATAATCACAATCAGAGCTTCCATGATCTCTGATGCAGATAGCGAAAATTTCTTTGCTCCCACTCCCATCTTCTCTTAGTTGCAGAGAAGAGTGGCGAACTGAATAAGAGATAGAACCGTTGCTGACCTCACTTCAAAATAACAAAATCAAGTAGACTTTCCAAAGTTCTGTATATTTCTTCTGTTTTGGAATGCGATTTATCAGCAGAATAAAACTGATAAACTTGGTTGTCAACTTCAATCCAACTGCAACCTGGAGTTTTATAAGAATTCTGCTCCTCCAACCTCTTCCTTACTTTTCGGACCTCATCCCACTTCCCCAGCTCTCCGTATATATTGGCCAGCATTATACCATAACCACCATTATTTGGATCGATTTCGATCAACTTTTTTACTGCGAATTCTGCCAAATCCGTGCGACCATGAATCTTGCATCCGTTTAGCAAAGAACCCCAAACAACCTCATCAGGTTCCATACTCATTCCCCTAGCAACTTCCATGGCTTCTTCAAATCGACCTGCTCGAACTAGAAGGTCTATCAAGCAGCCAAAATGTTCAATTTTGGGCTCAATTCTATAATCCCGAGTCATCAATTCAAAATAAGAAAGGCCTTTTTCAACCAGTCCACCATGAGCACAAGCATTCAACAAGCCAAGAAATGTAACCTCATCTGGTCTGACATCATCCTCACATTGCATCATCTCCACAAACATGTTAATTGCTCTCACACTTTGTCCATGGAGAGCAAAAGAATTGATCATGGAATTCCATGAGGTCACTGTTTTTTTGGAGGTCATGTCAAAAACTCTTCTTGCTTCTTTCAAGCTCCCGCATTTACCATACATATCTACTAGAGCATTTGAGATGAGTGTGTTGTTATTAATCCTATTTTTGTAAACATAACCGTGTATCCATTTACCAAGCTGGAGCATGCCAGTATGACCACAAGCTGGGAGCGCACAAATAACTGTAATCTGATTCGGCCTATTACCTCGATGCTGTCCCTCCAGTGCATTGACCATTCTTCTGAAGAGTGAAATTGCCTCGGGGAAAAGGCCGTTTTGAGAGCACCCTGCAATAACAGCATTCCAAGCCGGAACATCTCTATCCGGCATTTTTTCAAACAGGGATATAGCATTACCAATCTCCCCAACTCGGGTATACCCAGAAATCATAGCAGTCCATGAGACAACATTTTTATCGTACATTTCATCAAACGCCTGTCTCGCACTAATGATATCCGAACAAATCCTCGAATACGAATCAACAAGAGCGGTTTCCACAACCGAATATCGACCAAATCCAGATTTTAAAATCTGGGCATGCACCATTTTAGTGCCATGAGATTCCCAAGCCTCGGGACAAGATTGCAGGACGTGTGGATAGACAAAATGATTGGGCGGAGGGCGTCCCCTACGAACCATGTTGCGGTACAATACAAATGCCGATTCATGATCGGGCCGAGACGCGTAGGCAGTAATCATAGCAGTATAGAGATATTCATTGGGAGAGCGGAGATGATCGAAGATGAAGCGGGCGTATGAAAGGTTGGCGAGAGAGAGAGCGCAGAAGCGGACCAGCTTAAAGGCGTAAAACTGTGTTTGGCTGTAGCCAAGGGTGGTGAGAAAGGCTTGAAGTTGCTTGAGATGGTTGAGGTGGTTGCATTTTGCAAGTACTGCTAATACGTGTTGGTTTAGGACCTCCTGGTTCCGAACAGAGTGCATTGTTCTTACTTCTCTACTTGTCTTTTGGCCCTTTGGGCTCGCTTCTATTGATAGTCGTCAATTGCAGATCTTCCTTTGAAACCAATATACATGGGTCAGGTGTCAGGCTTTTGATGGCTCCCACTAATATGAGTAATGTTAATGGGAAGTTTTAAATAGATAAATTCTATATAAATTTTAAATAGTTAAATTTTATATAAAAAATATGGAAAGGTGGGGATAATTAGTGGAGTTATCTTCTTCAAGCGTGAGTCTTTTTCATTGTGAAATGTTCGATTTGAATATAGTTTAATGCTTAATAGGTAAGTTGGTCACCATAATTTTACCAAAATATCAATTGGTCTAAAGTTTATTTTATGGCTATAAGTGTTAAGCTTTATTCTCACAATTGGTTTCAACTTATGTTGTTGGAATTCTTGACTTGAAAATAATAGAATATTAGTTCATAGTAAATGAGCTATCTAGTAGTTAAAAACAATAATATTTTTTCCTTAATTATCTTATTAAGAAAAAATAGTTTTTTATTATTTTTGGTAGATGGATTTATTTTTTGAGAAATGAGAGGGAGCACGCACACTCATCCCCCTCACATGAACAATGCCATGAACTGTGCACGACATTATTTATGTGAGGAGGATACACTGAGTGTTGCGTATCACCCAGCATCACTCTTATTTTTTTAGAACAATGTTAGAATGACTATTTTAAGGGTGAACAAAATGGCCGTTCTACTGACTCGTCCGCTTTGCCGGCCCATTACCGACCTGATAACCTGACCCAATAGCCATGCAAACGGAAGCCCATCCTTCTGATACCATTACCAACTCGTTTGGATTTCAAACGGAAATATCCGATAACCCATTGGTCCCTGCGATAACCTCTTTAGCGACCGCTTCACCTGCAGTTTCAGATACGACCTCATCGTTTCGGGAACAAGGCGAGGACCAGGATCTCTCATCTACTTCTTGGAATCTCTAGTACTTGGAATCCCTTGACCTGTCCGGCAACTTCTTCTTCGATCCAATTTCTAGCTCGCTCGCTAACCTAACTAGGCTGCGCTGCTAGGGTCTGTCGAGGAACTCTCTCTCGAGGGAGATACCCACCTCGATTGGCTCACTCTCTCAGCTCAAGGAAGATGCAACAGATAATCATGCAAAAACGAAAAAAAAAAAAAAAACCGAACACTGGGTTCTGAATTGAAAAGCTGAATCAAGATTTCAAGACCAAAAATACAAAAATTAAGAAAAAAAAAATAGAAGAAAGAAGAAAGAAAAAAAGTACAAAAGGCCTCGAGTGAGTTCCCGCTTGTAGTCGATAGAAAGGGCCTCTGTCTTCACTTATAAAAAAGAGTCAAATCTAATAGTCAAAATATACTAAAAAAAAAGAACATATAAAAAGGAGTCTAAGAAGAACTATCGGGTACCGGGCCTTGATATTTATTGATATCAATCCAGCTATTTAACCACTGTTAAAAAAAAAGGGAAAATGGCTTAACAGATATTCGGTTTATCAGGTATTTGGCTAAACGGAATACAAACCTATCGGGTCGGGTCGAAAGATATGATATCGAGTCGGGTCGACATAGACCCCTATTGACTACTACATGTGCCTATCAAATATATATACTAGTATAAATTGTTATAAAACTAAAAAATAAACTATTATTACAAAAGACAAATAAGAAACTCTCTCTGAACTGAAACTTTCTTTCTCTCTCTATATTTTCTTATGAATTTAATTACAACTGAAGTCCCTATTTATAGGTTTTGAAATTACTATGCAAGTTACTATGCAAGTCACTATGCAGAATTTAAAATAATAGTGGTGGGGTCATTCACATAATTTTAGTGGTGGGACAGGGGGCGGCGGCCGTCCCTCCACTTACAGATTAATTTCGTTACACTCTCCCTTGAATGACCACCCATAAAGAATCTGCCTCGTTAAAACATTGCCAAGGAAAAATCCAATAGGAAGAAAAACTAATGGCGAAGGAAAAAGAGTACAGTCTTCTTATGTATCTACAAGTGCTTTAAGATTGCCTCATTAAAACCTTGCAGAGGAAAATCCAGTGGGACAAAACCTCAGCGAAAGAAAAAGAGTACAATCAACACATTTACTCCCCCTGAAAAGTGCATGACAAAAGATCTTTGAGTTTTCACATTCTAATGTTATGCACAATCTTCTTGAATGTGGAAGTTGGTAACGCCTTTGTGAATAAATATGTCAGATTATCACTAGATCGTATCTGCTTGACATCAATTTCACATTTCTCTTGAAGTTCACGAGTATAAAAGAATGGTGAAATATGTTTGGTTCTGTCACATTTGATATATCCTCCTCTGATTTGAGTGATACAAGCAGTATTATCTTTATATAAGATTGTTGGGCTAGTATTGTTCATGGGAAGTCTACACTTTTTCTGGATATGTTGAATAACTGATCTCAGCCAAATACACTCTCGACTTACTTCAAGAATAGCAATGATCTCTGAGTGATTTGAAAAAGTAGCAGATAGTGTGTGCTTAACAGATCTCCATGATATGGCGGTATCTCCATAAGTAAATAAATATCTAGTTTGAGATCTACCTCTGTGTGGGTTTGAAAGATAACCTGCATCTACATACCCAATCAATTCTGGACTTGAACCACGTTGATAAAATAATCTCATATCAACCGTACCATGAAGGTAACGAAGGACATGTTTAATGCCATTCCAATGCCTTCGAGTTGGTGCAGAACTATATCTTGCAAGTAGATTAACTGAGAATGTAATATCTGGTCGAGTGCAATTTGCAAGATACATCAAAGCTCCAATTGCACTGAGATATGGTACTTCAGAACCAAGAATTTCTTCATCGTCATCACAAGGATGGAATGGATCATTCTTCACATCAAGTGTTCGAACAATCATTGGAGTACTCAGGGGATGAGATTTGTCCATATAAAAATGTTTTAGGACTTTCTCAGTATACATGGACTGATGAATAAAAATTCCATTTGGCAAGTGCTCGAGCTGCAGGCCAAGACAAAGTTTTGTTTTGCCAAGATTTTTCATTTCAAATTCATTCTTTAAATATATAGCGGTTTTTGAGATCTCTTCAGGAGTTCCCACAATATTTAAATCATCAACATAAACCACAATAATGACAAATCCGGATTCTGATTTCTTAATAAAAACACATGGGCATATAGGATTATTCTCAAATCCTTCTTTCAATAGATATTCGCTTAAGCGATTATACCACGTGCGTCTGGATTGCTTCAACCCATACAAAGATCTTTATAGTCTGATTGAGTACATATTTCTGGATATACTTGTAGATGCTTCAGGCATTTTATATCCTTCAGGGATTTTCATATATATGTCATGGTCTAAGGATCCATATAAATATGCGGTGACCACATCCATCAACCGCATTTCTAATCCTTTTGTAACAACCAGACTAATTAAAAATCTAAATGTAATTGCATCCATAACGGGAGAATATGTTTTTTCATAATCAATCCCAGGTTTCTGCAGGAAACCTTGTGCCACAAGCCGTGCTTTGTACCGCACAATTTCATTTTTCTCATTACGTTTTCGTACAAATACCCACTTATATCCAACAGGCATTACACCCTTTGGTGTTTGAAAAACAGGTCCAAATACTTCTCGCTTTGCTAGCGAATTTAATTCAGCTTCAATAGCTGCTTTCCATTTTGGCCAATCATTTCTACGTCGACATTCTTCGACGATTTTTGGCTCACTTTCTTCATTACTTCTGGTAATGTCAATGGCCATTTTATATGAAAATATGTTATCGACAACAGTTTTATTTCTATCCAGAATTTCTCCAGTTTTCATGAAATGTATTGAAATCTCATTATTTTCAGGTACTTATTCCTCTTCAAGGGAAAACATTTCACGACACACCTCTTCAGAAGGTCCATTTTCAGGAGATTTATACTCTTTATGAGTTTCCTCTTCAGGAGGTTCTGGAATAGAAGATTTGAGCTCTTTAGGAGCATCAATTATTTTTGTAGCCTGTATTGTGGGTACGTATTCTTTAGGAACACCAAATTCATTTTGTATTCTTTTCCTTCTGGGAATTTTGTCTTTTGCACCAATTGGTCTTCCACGCTTCAGGCGTGCCTTAGATTCACCTATTGCTGTTTTGACAATTTGTCCTTTAAGGACTTCAATCCTTGTTGGAGCATTAACAGCAGGAATATAAGATTTTACTACACCTTTAGTGTCAGTAAATACATCCGGTAATTGATTTGCAACATTTTACAAATGAATAATCTTCTGAACTTCCCGTTTACATTCATTTGTAGGAGGATCAAAATGAGACAGGGTCTTATTATCCCAAGTAATATCTTGTCGTGCTTCAAGCACCGACTTTTCTTTACCCATTAATGGAAAATTGGATTCGTCAAAATGATAATCCTCAAAAAGTGCTTTAAATATATCCCTTGTCAGGGGTTCAAGGTATCTAATAATAGATGGAGAATCAAAACCAATATATATCCCAAGTCTACGTTGAGGGCTTATTTTTGTACGTTGTGGATGTGCAATTGGAACATATACAGCACATCCAAAAGTACGAACATGAGAAATATTTTGTTGTTGACCAAATGCAAGCTGTAATGGAGAATATTTATGATATGCAGATGGTCTAATGCGAATTAGAGATGCTGCATGAAGTATAGCATGTCCCCAAGTAGAAACAGGTAGTTTTGATTTCATAAGTAAAGGTCTAGCGATTGTTGAAACATTTTGATCAAAGACTCAGCTAAAACGTTTTGTGTGTGTTTATGGGCAACAGGATGTTCAACATCTATTCCTATTGACATGCAATAATCATCAAAAATTTGAGATGAAAATTCACCTGCATTATCCAATCGAATGGTCTTAATTGGATACTTAGAAAATTGTGCTCGTAGTTTAATTATCTGAGCAAGAAGTCTAGCAAATGCAACATTTCTAATGGAAAGCAGACAAACATGTGACCATCGAGTAGATGTATCAATTAGAATCATAAAATATCTAAATGGTCCACTTGATGGATGAATAGGCCCACATATATCTCCGTGAATCATTTGTAAAAATGATAGAGATTCAACAATGACTTTTGAGGGAGATAATCTGATAATCAACTTACCTTGAGAACATGTAGAGCACGGAGATTTATTGGGTAGAAATATTTTTTGATTCTTTAAGGGATGCCCATGCGAATTTTCAATAATTCGTCTCATCATTATAGATCCCGGATGTCCAAAGCGATCATGCCAAGTCATAAATACTTTGGGGTCAATGCACGTCTGGTACATTACCACATATGATTCAATTACTCTCATCTTTGTATAATATAATCTAGAACATAGAGTAGGCAGTTTTTCTAATACGAGCTTCTGGCCCGATATCGTTTTAGTAATAAGAAGATGCTCTTTACTGTCTTCATTGGTCGTTTCAATATGATAGTCATTACGACGTATATTTTTAAAACTCAATAAATTTCTTCTAGATTGTGAAGAGAATAGAGCATCATCAATACAAAATTTGATGCCATTAGGCAACACAATATAAGCTCTTCCGGAGCCCTCAATTAAATCTGATGAACCTGATATGATATGGACATAGACTTTACTTAGTGTTAGCTTTTGAAAATATTTCTTTTCTTTGAGAATTGTGTGAGTTGTAGCACTGTCAGCCAGACATATATCTTTATCATTCAACTCAGAGATAAAAAGCTCATCAATGCGATCTATGATTCTAAAAATTTACAAAACTTTCATTACAGATAGAAAGAAAATACATTAATTGAGTAGAACACTTCTATCTCCAATTAAGTGTTCAATATTACCTTTAGGATGATTAAAGAAATCAGAGACATCTACTGAATCTAATAAATTATCTGATAGTTCTACTAAATTTGTTTCATGCACTTTATTCCTTTCTTTAATAGAAGCTTGATATAAATCAGCTAAGTGCTTGGCCGTACGACATGTACGTGACCAATGTCCAGTCATTCCACATCTATGGCACACCTCTTCACTTTTCTTTGAAGAATTATTCTGGGGATTTTTACCCATTTCTGAATTGTACCACTTCTGGTGATACGGTATATTATTATCCTTTTTAATGTTGTCACTTCTGGAATCAACATTTCTATAATTTCTCCTACCACATCCATGCTCCCGATTTCTTCTAAAGGATGCACCATTCACTTCTGGGAATGATGTAAACCTATTACCATTCACTTCAGGGAATGATATTGAGCCAGTAGGGCGTGACTGGTGGTTTTCTAA
This sequence comes from Platycarya longipes, assembly GCA_036559045.1. Taxonomy (NCBI): domain Eukaryota; kingdom Viridiplantae; phylum Streptophyta; class Magnoliopsida; order Fagales; family Juglandaceae; genus Platycarya; species Platycarya longipes. Next base: position 52,316,931 of record CM071791.1, read on the forward strand.
TAAGAGCTCATTGTTCTGCTCAGTTACTAGAAGACATGATATAAGTTCAGAATATTTCTTGAACTTTCTCTCTTGATACTGCTGCTGCAGGAGCACATTCGAGGCATGAAATGTAGTATAAGTCTTCTCTAGCATATCATCATCGGTGATTTTCTTACCGCATAATTTTAGTACTGAGCTTATTTTAAAAAGTGCGGAATTATACTCACTAACACTTTTATAATCTTGCAACCTCAGGTGCAACCATTGAAAACGAGCTATTGAGAGGATAACAGTCTTCTGGTGTTCATACCTCTCCCTTAAACTGTTCCACAAAATATAAGGATATTTTACTGTAAGATATTTAGTTTTCAATTCTTCGTGAAGATGGTGGCAAAGGAAAATCATTGATTTAGCACGGTCCTGCAGGGACGCTTGATTTCCTTCTTTAATAGTTTCTCCCAAGTTTATTGCATCAATATGAATTTTAGCATCAAGTATCCAGGATAAATAATTTTTCCCAGATATGTCGAGAGCAACAAATTCTAATTTTATAAGATCTGCTATTTTCTACACATATAAATAATGAAATAAATATGTGTATCTCAGAAAATATATTTATAAATTCACACAGATAATCATCAATAAAATATATTAAAGGCTGCAAATAATATATTGAAAAACTTACAGAGGAATAAGGCCACTAGCTTCAGAATTTGTAGAACCGTCGTGCTGATAACGTGTTATAAAACTAAAGAAAGAAACTACTATTGTAAAAGAGAAAAAATAATCTCTCTCTGAAACTCTTAAAAACTGAAACTTTCTTTCTCTCTCTATATTTTCTTATGAATTTCATTACAACTGAAGCCCCTATTTATAAACTTTGAAATTACTATGTAAGTTATTATGCAAGTCACTATGCAAGTCACTATACAGAATTTAAAATAATAGTGGTGGGGTCATTCACATAATTTTGGTGGTGGGACAGGAGCGTCGGCCGTCCCTCTACTTACGGATTAATTTCGTTACATAAATGAGTTTTTTTTTTCCTTCTTTTTTTAGTATTTTTTAAACATATTTAACTATTAAAAAAATAAAAAAATATAAATTTATTAATAATCACTTCTTTAATTATTAATAAAAAATAAAAATATATGAGTGGATATATTTGTGATTTGATGGTTATATTTGATAATCTATTATCATTTTTTTCACAAAGATTTATAGAAAATTTGTATATTTAAAATTTGCACAAATCATTTTAGAATGTCATGTATACGAAATTACATGGATAAGTGATACAAGGAAGTAATTATTTCTAATAATTTTTTTTTTTTTTTTTTTACAAAAAATTAGGATTACATGTCTAAGAATGACTCTTTCTCAATTTTATTAATGAGCTCTTATTTGTAGTGAAAAATACTATAATAACAATCAAGACAATAAAGATTTACAAATAAATAAACCATCTCATGTCTAACAAAGACAAAACAATAATCAATAAAAGGCAATCTAAACATACTTGATAAACAATTCTAAACATGCCTAAATAACTAATCAACAAAACCAACAAACCAATGAAAACCAAACGACAACTATTTTCTTCTTAAATAAGGCAAGCCACTTTTATCAAGCATTATCAAACCTCTAGCTGTTTGTGACATTTTCAAAGCATAAGTGTAAATCAAATCATTTCCTTGCGTACCTAATTTTGTCAAGAAATCTGTAACCGCATTACATTCTCTATAAATGTGGCAACAAGTGAAACAAATTTGCTCAAGAAAACTCATTATCTCATCCTAAAAATCTTCTAGATATCACAATCCACGCTTACGATTTCCAATCTAGTCAATAATCAACTTAGGATTCATGTCTATCTCAATAAAATCAAAACCCAGATGTCTAACATGTCAACAAACCATAACGCAAACCTAGAGCCTCTGCACGAGTATTAGAGTAATAAAAATGTTGATGTACAATGGGCTTGCCGACCTAATTTATCTGTTATCTTCCTTTGTGTATGAGAATAATGGACGTATTTTTTAAAGAAAAATTATAGGGTGAAGTCACATTCATAGCACTCACTCTCACATATTACTGTTCATGTAAACAGTAACATGTGAGAGTGAGTGCTATGAGTATAGCTTCACTCTAACACTACTCTTTTTTAAAGGATCATGCTACTGCCATATAGTGTAGTATATATTGTTGGGCATATTTTTCAAAGATTTAAAAATATGTATAAATACATTAGTAATTATTTTTTAAAATATTAAGAAAAAAATTTAAATGAGGAGGCAAAAATATAGGAGAAAGACACGTATCACTTTCTAGAAAAAATAAAAATAAATAAAATAAAATTTTTATTTATGACAAAGGATACCATAACTATAAAGAATTACACAAATCAAACATAATAAAAAAAAAAATAACATCCTGAAGAAACATATATATATATATCAAGATTAAGAAATTCTCAGACGGTAAATTAAGTTTATCAGTTATGATCAAATCCCTTGAAATTTAGGCATTTGTTGCTAGGAACTCCAATTTTTGGTCACGTTTTGAATATCTTGCTTGGCTAAAAGGTTCGCTGGAGCATTACTCTCTTTATAAATATGTTTCGCTCTGAAATCAACCCCATATAAGAGAGTTCTCATTCCAAAATAAGGTATAAAGCATATCCCCCTTATTTTGAATGCCAGGTTCATATCTTAAGTTTTTGATCTACACGACAAACAAATATTGCACTACATCAAGATAAGTTCTACAGTCATAACAAAGTTTTATAAAAATAAATTCATAAATTAATATGATTTTATATGATATATTAGATTTGTTTTATAATAAAAGTAGCTTTACAATTTAATATATATCATTAAATTATGTTAATTTGTAAGTTTAAATTTGTAAAATCTATTTTTGTCTAGAATATTTATCTTAGATCAATATATGCATACTTTCTCATGTATCATTCAAGTCACGTGTGAATCTTATGCGGCAACACGTCATTTCATGTCCAATATTTTATTTTGTATATTTTATTATGAGTTCTACTACATATAATCATTTTTGTGTATGTTTTGTATACTCTACTAATATAATTGTTAGTGGCCGAGTGTGTAGCCAATCATATTAGTAAAATATACAAAAAAATCATATAAAAATAATTGCATATAGAATATTTGTTTTACTATTCGTATAAGAAATTTCTATTTGCAAGCGAAGGGGAAGGCCCCATGCACGATAACCACAATGTCAAAATTCGACGGTGCCCTATTTTTGAAGTTAGAAGAAACAATTGGGCCATCTTATCAGGTTTTTTCCTCCTCCTCTCGAGATCTACATTCTTCTTCCTCCTTTGCTTAATAAACATTTCTCTTACCCTTTTTCTTAACATTTGAATCTTTTTTTTTTTTTGAAAACGAGTCATCTACTTCATAAAAAGATTTACTATCTGTTTTCTTCTTGTTTTAGATTTCATTTTTTCTCGGGTGGTCTAGGTGCTCATTGATGAAAGTTTATATTTGGTATTTGACCAACCTAATATTTCCCTCACTAACATGTTGGCTCATTGGTTACACTTCCTATGATCGTTGCTTGCCCAACTTGGATGTTATAGGCATCAAATTTGTAATTTGCCATCTCATTATTTTCCATCAAAATTGATGTTTAGGCATTTGCTTCATCTTTGATGAACAGCATATATCTATCCAATAAAATACCCATAAATGTAATAATTTATTGAAGTACATAACTCTACAGATCGTGTGTCCTAGTGGAAATTGATATTAACTAATCAATATAACTGTGTGACTTTATTACAAATAATTTTAATTTTACATAACATCTTCTATTTAAAAAAATGTTATCAAAGAGTGATAAAAGAGTTGTAGTTGTATATTTTCTTTAAATGCCAAAAAACCACTTTTAATAATTATTGATAAACTATCTTATAAGATATTGACAAATTATAAAATTAACAAAAAATAATTGTTCAAAAAGAGAGAGATCAACCTGTATATGGAATTATATGTATATATTTAAACAAAAATAATAGGGTACAGTCCAACACACTGGTAACTTCCTCACATGAACAATACAACTATTATACTATTCATATGATGGAGGTGTGTTGGGCTGCCTCTAGCGACTCATATTTGAAATATTATTAAATATATACATATTTGTATAATTTTTTAATTCAAAAATAAAAACACAAATCTAAAATAGTAGAGAAAATAAAAATTTTAATATTTTAATATTTGTATTTCCGTAATTTTCCTCGAAAATATATTTTTAATTTTTTTTAATAACAAATGAGTTGTATAAATGACGGGGCATAGTTCCTTTGTATATTATCAATCTGATCAAGGAGGAGGAAGCGGTGAAAAAACCAACACAATCCTCTCTGCCACGAGAACACAGGAAATACTACCGCGAAAATGGAAGCAGGAGGAGGAGGGAATACGCTGTCAGAGATATACCAGAACGCGAAGAAATTGGTGTTGAGGACGAGGGACGCGATGGAACGCTTGGAACGCCTTGAGTACTCGAGCGGTAGCGTTGGGATGGACTCTCCGGAGCTCGCATCCTCAATCGCCAGGGACATTACCCACATCCAATCCCTCTGCGTCGAGATGGACCGCCTCTGCCGCTCTCTCCCCTCCAAGTCACACCGCGATCTCTGGAAACGGTGAAATTTCTCTTTCTTTCTCCAATGAATTCTTGGGGACGGGGACTCAATTATTCTCGTTAGGGTTTGGATTTTGTTTGTTATATTTCTTGGCCTTGTTCATAATCCGATTAAAATAGGAATCGATTCATTTTAATACCGTGCGAAAGGCCATTCCAATTCATTTTTCACTGGGCGACCAAATACCTTGTAAACGAATCGTTTCAAAACAAATTCTTGGCTCGGTGATTGTTTTCTTTTATGTCTGTTGAGCTTTAGTTCAGACTCTTTAAGCATATAGGTGCCAATAGTACTTTCACGAGCATTGGATCTGCAGTTTGTATGAAACTTATAGTATATCATGATCTTGCAATTTTTTATAGGATCTGCAGTTTGTGTAACTTTTTGCGGTATACAGGCAGGAATAGGATCCTGTCATGTAGGAGAATTGATCTGGAATGATCCAATCACCCAAAATATGCAAGAAAACCCAAGAAGGTTCAAGAATGTTCAAGAACTCGTATGGAGAGAAACGAATCTTCTGTATTATGTAAAAGTGAATTAAGAGTACAGAGTAGTCCAAATATATATACAAGGTAAGAGTGTATGTGAAACACACGTGGAATAAGCTAAATTTACAACTAAAGTAACTGTTTAGAAACTTTTTTTTGATAGGTAATAAGAGAAATTTTATTCCAAGTAAATATGCAAAGTCCAAATACACAGGTCGATAGAATTTAGAACACCTATTTACTAGCTAAAACAGAAAGGCTACAACAAATCATTACAATCAATCCCATTCCTTACAAGATTTTCACCCGAAAAGTAAAAGTACTAAGAAAGAAATCCCTAAAATCCCCAAGAGAGCGTTCGCTATTATGAAAACACCTCTCATTCCTCTCTGACCATAAGCACCAGAAGAGATAGAGGGATCATCTTGGATGCAGCAGAGTTAAAACTACTCTTGTAACGCCCCGAACCCAAAATCCAAACTATAAATGCCTCAATACCTGTCCAGCAAGCAAAGAAATACACCACATGCACACTGTTTACAAACTAACTATTTGCATACTTCAATATTCCACATGTTATTTTTACAATAACAACTTATGCTTGTGTGCATGTTTTGGTCATTTCTACTATGGATCTAATGCTTCTTAGAAACACAATGACCAAAACAAGCATGTTTTGAACTAGATTAGATACTATCCATTTCAAGTGAAATGGAGAGGGTACTTATCTATAGAACTTTTTTTATTTTTTTTGATAAGTATCTATAGAACAACTATTAGTGTTGATGCAATATAATTATCCTGTATGATACAGAAAAGTTGAGCAAGTAGGAGAAGAGTCTGAATCTTTAAAACAAAGTTTGGATAAGTATTATTTAAGGAATCAGAAGAGGATGATGGAAGCCAAAGAGAGAGCAGAGTTGCTTGGAAGAGCTGTATGTAATTCTTTCTTTAGCTGGCGCTGTAAGCCAGCAATGGAGATTCTTTTTGGTTTGGCAACAGAATTATTTTTCACTTCTGTATCTTACCAATGTATTTTTTTGTTATAGAATGGGGAATCTCACGTTTTGAGAATATTCGATGATGAAGCACAAGCAAGGCAGTCATATCGTAACTCTGCCCGGATGTTGGAAGAAGCTAGTTTAACTGGAGAGGCCATCCTGTCTGCAATGTCAGGCTCGAGGGAACGTCTAAAGGTATCTGAAATTCAGCCTGTGTACTCACAATTGCTCACCATTCTGTTCTCACAATTACATATACCTACATATATGGTTCATACAATAAGCTGTTGTTGATAAAGGATGGGACTATGAAATTTCAATATAAGCAAGAGAATGTGCATACAACTTTGTCATTGGATTCTAATAGAAGTTTATAAGAAACTATCTATAATTGTTATAGACAAGTTTGACATGTTAGATTACTAGGTAAGAAAATTAATGTTCTGGTGGCAACTTCTCAAAAAATGTTCTGGTCATAATAGATCTGGAAGTTCCTGCAGTAGTCACAGCTTTCAGGTGTTCCCCTCCCCCCCCCCCCCCCCCCCCCCCCCCCCCGCGCCCCCCCGGTTCTTTTTCTTATGACTAGGGGTGTAAGAAAACTGAACCGGACAGGTGGACCGAACTGGGACCGGACCGGACCGGATGAAATTCGGTCTGGTCCGGTCCAAATTTTATATGAACCGAAAATTTCCGGTTCGGTCCCGGTCTAGGGGATTTCTCCCCCTGGACCAGACCAAATACACATCTTTTTTTTTTAATATATATGTATATATATAATATAAATAATAGTATATAAATTATAGTATTAATATTAATATAGATTAAGAGTGGTAGTATAACATATTAATATATAATATATAGTAATATACTCTTATAATATTAACATATTATAATTTATAGTAGTTGATTAGTTGTAGTATAAAAATATAAATTATAGTATATCTATATAGAGTATTAGTAATAACTTATAAGTAATAAGTGTATCATTATTATTTAATATATTATTACTAATTTATCACTATTTACTAACATATAAATTTATAATATATTATAATACTAATGTAATAGTGTTATTAGTTATAGTTTAACAATCTATGATATATCACTAAAACACTATTAATTAATTATTAATTACTCTTCTTAGTTCTTATGTTATGATTACATGTAGCAATTATAAATATTAATATTGTTTTTAACTATATATTTTTGACTTTTGAGGAATGCCATTTATGATCAAGGTGAAGGAGTACTTCATTGATTATACATTCCCAAATGCTCTATCTAGGTGTTCTTTAATAATTTATGAGAATTAAATTAACTAATTAATTTATGGGGCTACGTGGTATATATAATATAGAATATTAGTTATAACTTCTAGTATAAGATTGTAAGTCTATAAGTATTAATTTATTAAGTCTATAGACTATAAGTATTAAATTATTAAGTCTATAGACTATAAGTTATAACTATATATTTTGTTTAATATTTAGATGAGATTATGGGGCCATATGGTATATATAATATAGAATATTAGTTATAACTTCTAGTATAAGATTATAAGTCTATAAGTATTAACTTATTAAGTCTATAGACTATAAGTATTAAATTATTAAGTCTATAGACTATAAGTTATAACTATATTTTGTTTAATATTTAGATGAGATTAGAAATTAGCAAAGATGATTATTTTTTATGTAAGTAGTACTAGTACATAATTAATAATTTATAAACTTATTATAACAGTTAAATTATAGTGGCAAAGATGAGATTAGAATTGGATGGTATATATTTAAACATTTATAAACATATTTAGATGATGTTAGAAATTGACAAAGATATTATAAGTTTATAACTCAATTCTAGATTTACTTTATTAATTTATGTGCCAACTGCCAAAGGCCCAAAAATATGGAAGAATTAAAAAAAAAAATATTGAATGAAGTTAAACGGTAACATTTAGCTCCAATTAAGGACTCTTAAAACTTAAGGATTAGTCTTCTTTTTTTTTTTTATTTGAACTCTCAACTCTTAAGGACTCTTAAAACTTAATAGGAGTTTGGACCGAATTAGACCGGATTGGTATGGACCAAATAGGAGTTTGGTTTGGTACAAGGTGGAAAATTTTTTGAATCGAATGGAACCGGTCCACATTTTTCTAGAACCGGACCGGATCGGACCAAACCATTTACACCCCTACTTAAGACAAGGAACCTCTCTAAGGTGAGGCCTTTCGGACTCACTCCTGGGGAGAAAATCCTGAATCCATGAGGGTCCATGAAATCATGGATCTGTGGCTAAATGGAATGAAGAATGTTTAGATTGGATAAGTTCTTCACTTTGGGTGTGGAGAGAACCACTCGCCAAATGCTTTAATAACTAATACACATATGGTAAGATAAACACCCCTTAAAAATGTTGCCTTCGGTTGACTTCAAAATATTAATGCTTTTTAATATTGTGCTTGTGGTAAATGAGTCTCATAATCTTGGAATAAAATTATCTCATTCTCACTTAGTATGAAACGTATCCATTTGGTACTAAACAACGGGTGTTTTGATAATTTCATTTCTCGGAATGTACACCAGCCATTTCAAGGGAGCCGAAGGTGATAATCTGTGGATTTTCATTTGGTATATGATTGTGTTAGGTGGTGGTCCCAGGAGGCTCTCTCTTGGATAAAGACACAATGATAAAGACTCATTAGGCATCCCTGGATACGCTGCATGCGAGTTGGGGTTCTTGATTGCCATGCATGATTCCTTTTTAAGTAGTATTCTTATATTCTTTTGAATTTAGCTTAAAATTGAAAAAAGTTTAAAAACCAAGATCTAAACTGCTTGGGACAGATCATTTTCTCGACAAATAGTGGTAATATCCATTGAGTTGATTTTGCGAGGAGGCTGATAAGTAATTCTTACATACTTTTATCCCTGGTTCAGAAAGCACAACGGAAAGCACTCGATGTTCTTAACACGGTAGGGCTGTCGAATTCCGTATTGAAGCTGATCGAGAGGCGGCACCGTGTTGATAATTGGATTAAATATGCAGGCATGATTCTGACACTCGGCATTGTGTTCTTCATTTGGACGTGGACACGATGATCCACCATTTGGCCTATTTTACGCGTAGTTCGTTTCCTCCGTATGTATTTTTTTTTTCTTCTTTCCTTGAACTTGATGCAGTTTTACATTTGAAATGTAATGAATGAGATTGTACAAACTACAAAGGGCCAGCCCCATAACTGAAAATACAGTTTTATAAAATTAGTGTAATTACGGAAACTATATACTAGCTCAGACTTCTTCTCTCCATGTCCATTTTTAAAAACTCAAATGCAGTTTAGCTCCATTTTCGGGATTATATGTTGCATGTTTTATGGATCCATGTTGGTTTATCATTCACGTGGCTGCGTGGAAAATGTGATAAACTGGGAGTAAGTTTGGCTTGTTTGGCGTGCGTTGTCTTTATTTGATCCTGGTTTTTCCAAACTGATGCCCATTGAATCCACTAGCATTGTTTATTTATGGCATGAAGTAATCGACATGTCTAATATTTCAGAAATGATATGGGGCCCCGAGGCGCCCCCGGATGACGTGGCAGGTGCCACGTCATACCTACCACGTTATCCGGGGTTATTAATTTTAAAAAAAAAAACGTAATAAGCGGTTTGGGATTTTGAAATCCCAAACCGCAAAATCAAAAACACGAAAAAGGGGAGAGAACGAAAACGCGAGAGGATTCGTCGCCCTGCCCATTCCGTCGGAAGTCATCGTTGCCTGCGATCCTCGCCGCCTGCTATCGTCGCCAACTGAGGGTTCCGTCGCCTTGAGTTCTCTCTTCTCCACGACCCCAATAAGCTCCCCGTCGTCCTCCCTCTGGCCCGATCCTCCATCCAGGCGTCTTCCCACCGGAGGTATCGAACCAGCCCACATCCTCGAAACAGAGCCAACAAACCCACGAACCCCTCTCATCTTCCCTCCTTTCGCCTTCCATATGAAATTCCTGCCCTAAGCCCTACGAAATCAAAGCCCTTACCTCACATGAAATCTGTGCCCCGAGTAATATTTTCTCGCATTCCTTTATTAATTATTACTGATCGTATGAGCTTAGCCATGTTTATAGGTTACATACAGAGCTTCTTCTTTTTTTCCGGTCTGAGGGGTTTTAAAACCTATATAATGATCTAAATAGGTCATGCCATGTAATGAATCTAGATCTTCATGATGAAAATTTATCAAAACAGGACTGAACCTACTTTGGGTCCGAGGTGAGATATAGCTTTGCATTTTATTTGATCCTTTTTTAAGTTTACGTTTGGACTCGAACGATTTGATTTTGGTGAACATTATTTTCTATAACGAAGATCTTAGCTTCATTGCGCGCTTATTTGGAATTTGAATAAGCTAACTTTTTTTTCATTTTCATATTCATTCAGAAATAAAACGTAAATACTAGGCTTTGTTTGAAAATTGAAATAGGATTTGGACTTTACCATAAATAGAGTGCAGTCTTGAATATGTTGTCTTCAATTGCATGCTCATCTCAAATTGATATAATTACGAATTCCAGTATTTTTGTCAAATGAATATACTTATAGCGAAGGCTACCTTGGATAAATGATTACCACAATGATTTTTGGTTGTATAAGACGATATGCTTCAGGAACTCATGGGACTTTACCGTTGAGTTTGGAGGAGATTGAATTTGAATGCATTTCTATGAAAAATGATAAAGGTTTTATAGGTTAGATACATAGTTTTATTTTACTTATATATATAAAAAAAAGGTTAGAATCAAACGTCTAGGGTTGATTCTCACTCGAGTGGAATGTCGAACAAGAGTCGAGCGAAATCTTTACTTGAAATCTTGCTCAAACTGGATGTCGAGTGAGCATTAAGCAAATTCTCTGTCTAATGTCTCGTTCGAACTGGATGTCGAGCGAGAGTCTAACGACCTTACGGATTGAATCTCGCTCGAGTAAAAGTCAAACGAGCATATTAAAGAAATGTTTTCAAGCATATTTCAAGCCATCTCTTAACATCTTCAAACAGAACCATCCATCACACTTTAATTTAATTTGCGAGATCTACTTAAGTAATATTAATCATTAAATTCATTAAAAAAACATTTTTGTCGAAGTCGAACCGTCGCTTGTGCTTAACGTTCACATTGCGTCACGCAAGAGCAAAACTACAGAGAGGGGAAGAGGGGATTGGAGATTATTGGTGGTTCTACTTCTGTGGCCTATTTTATCTGAAACCTCATGGATCTGGAAGCCGCCAAATACATTTCCGTTTGGTCAAGAAGCCACGTACTTTTTTAAACCAAGGAATATCATATCCTAAATCCAATATGAATTATTTACGAACCGAGTCCGAAATATGTCAAGCAAAGGTTGGAAGAGAGACGTAGAGGGAGATAATTTAGCAGAGAAGAAAAAGGGCAGGCAGACGAAACCAGTTTCGGTCAAGTTCCGATAAACACTCGCCACTCGCAGCTTTATCTTACTTATTGCTTTGTTCCGCTATTTTCTCCCCTCCCATGCTTTCTCTGCCTTTCTCTTGCCAGTTATCTCTCTCTCTCTCTCTCTCTCCCTCGCTCCATCGCTCCCCTCCCATAGCCTATTCACTATATACATACATAGTTAACATCTAAACTCTTTGTAGTTCTTTTTGTTTCCTTCTTTCTTTTAACTCTATTTCTTTCTCACATTGTTTCTCCTTCCTTTTGGATTGTTTCTCTAACAAGAAAAAAAAAAGGTGTGTCTCCTTATCGGCAAAAATTATAAAGGCAATTTGATTGGAATGTCTGGAATCTTGAGATGGAGGAACAAGGTGAATCGGATGACGCTGCTGCTGACCTCACACAGCTCCCGTTCCAACCACCCCCAACGGTTCACGCAGGTCTCTTCTTTCTCGACCCACCTAAACCACCTTCAAGTGGGTACCCACCGCCGGCGCGACTCTCTTATCGGAGTCCAAGAGCGTTACAAGTGGGACCACGGTGGTTCTGACAGCGATGGCCTCAAGCATAACCATATCCGCAAGATTCGTGCGGAGTCCAATTGCCCTCGCTGTTTCAAGCACATGGATCTTCTGTTCTCCTTCTCCAATCGCCACAATTTAACCCCTCCGGTTCCGCTTGGGACCTTGGATACTGTTGATGGTGATCATGCTCATCAGGCTAAGACCGGAGCAGCCGTTAATCTCTGCCCCAATTGTAAAACCGCTTACTACTTCCGGCCCCACAGGATTGTCCCCCTCCAGGGCAGCTTCGTCGAGATAGGTAGAGTCAATAATACACCTTCCAGACCCAGGAACAGCAACAAAGCTGATGGGAATGGTAACGGTGGTGGAGAAGAGGATTATCGGAATAATAACACTATTGCTAACACAAATAATAGGTTGAAGGCCTCGTTCTGGGACAATTTAAAATCCTACAGTTCTGGTGGGGACCCGCCAGAGAATTGGGCTCCCCCGCCTTCAGGAAATGGCTTGACCGTCCATACTCCTCCCGGGCCGCCTTTTGCGCCTGGGGTTAATGTGGTTCGGGCGTCAGGGCCCGGTGGTGGTGGCACCGCTGGTGGCGGTGATGGAAGAAGTAATGGAGAGAAAAACGCATGGGGCGGGTCGAATTTGGGCAAGGATTTGCCCACGCCAAAAGAGATTTGCAAGGGCCTGGACAAGTTTGTTATTGGTCAAGATAGAGCCAAAAAGGTCTTGTTTTTGCTCCCTACCCTTTCTGTGCATAATCGTACCAATCCACAGTCTTCTGGCAATGCATAAAATGCCCATCTTGATGCAAGAAAGATGTCAAGGCTTTGTTTTTACATTGTTGGTCCTCTGAGCTTTGCCTTTTGATATCATGTTTGACTTCCTTAGTTCTTAATTGTGACTCGAATCTTCCACACTTAAAAGATTATTCCTTGTATTTCAGTTTTCCCTATACTTATAACTGTTGGCATTTGTGAGAAATGGAATGCACATTTGTCAATTAAGCGTTTCTCCGCAATCTCGTTCTCTGAGACTTTTCCATGAATGTTGTTTACACTGCAGGTGCTTTCAGTTGCTGTACATAATCACTATAAAAGAATATATCATGCATCCCTGCGGAAAGGGTTAGTTTTCAAAATGCCATTACTTTACTCGTTTCGTGAGACCTATAATAAAAGATATAATACTCATTCGGATCTCCCCCACCCCCCCCTCCCTCCCTTTTTCTGGCCTTTTATTGTCATTTTGTATTTATCTAATGGAACTGAACTGCTGATTGTAATACATACTAGGCTAGGAACAGAATCAGGAATTCCTGAGAGAATATATGATGAAGATAATGTGGAGCTAGATAAGAGCAATGTCCTTTTGATGGGCCCAACTGGCTCAGGTACAATTATATCGAATTCTGTTTCTTCTGTGACATGCACTGAAAACCATTGGATGATCTATTTGAAAGCCAGCGTATAGAATCTCTGAAATTGTAATATCAAGATGCCAATGTGACCTTCATGTTGTGAATCAGGGAAGACACTGCTTGCAAAAACACTAGCTCGATTTGTGAATGTGCCCTTTGTCATCACCGATGCAACAACTTTGACACAGGTATACCTGTTTCTTATTGATTTATCTATATAAATTATCGAAAAATATGCAAACATGGAATCTTAGTCTACCGAACATGGAAACATCAGCATCAGCTTTAGTGAGTTTTTAGCTTGCTTGTTATCTATTATTACCTACTCAATTGCAAGCGAACTTCATTTTGAAAAGGTAAAAGTTGGCTTGATCTGATATTTCTTTAATGATTTTGTTTGGCTACATTCTTCTGGGATGTATTTGTTTATTTATGGTCATTACATTCAAGTGAAGGAGGCAAATAATGCTTTAATTTCCTTTTGTTTTAATATTGCAGGCAGGTTATGTTGGAGAAGATGTTGAATCAATCTTGTACAAATTACTTGCGGTATGCTTCTGTTTTGCATCTTTAGATTACAGGCTGAAATTTTTTTGATCAATCGTGGAAGCATATTGCTTCCATGACCTATTCTTGGAGTTCTGAAAGCATCTCATGATCTTTGCAATGGTTTGATTGCTTTTCTTTCATTGTATTTTTTTGTATGACCTTTTTTTGCATGCTTTTATTTATGTAGGATGATCGATTTTTGTAACAAGATACTTGTCCATTTAACTTATCAAGAAGGGAGGTACTTGTAAAAAAAATTATCAAGAAGATGGGGTTACTGGAGAGATATTGCCTCCTTTACTTGAGATGAAAATTTGACTACAGTACAGAGTGTGTATCAAATTTATATTGACCCACTGATCTGAACGTTTGATCCAATGATCCCAATTGAATTCTGAGCAAAAGAATAAAAGAAGCCAATAGAATCATTCTAGGAGAATAGTTTTTTGCCATAATGTCTGATGCGGTGTTAACATCTTCAGTCTTTTTTCTACCTTTCTAACTGGTTTTTTTTTTTTTCTATTTTTAAATTAAAAAAAGTCAATATTTACTTTTGCTTCAATTTGGTCATCTAATTTAACTTTCTTTTGTTTTGTATCTTCAAACATCAAGTTGAGCATCTTTTAGCCTTTCAGCTTGTGCTTTCATTTCTGTTGTCACAGGATGTTAATCTTTTTTCTCGTCTTTTGGCATTTAGGCAGCTGAGTTCAATGTACAAGCAGCTCAACAAGGGATGGTGTACATTGATGAAGTTGACAAGATAACTAAGAAGGTTCTGTGATGTTCTGGCATCATTTTTATTTGGTTACATGTGCTGGTAATTTATATGCCTGAACTATTCTTAACTCTCTTATTTTTCAGGCTGAGAGCTTAAACATTAGCAGAGATGTCTCTGGTGAGGGTGTCCAACAGGCATTATTGAAAATGCTAGAAGGAACAGTAAGTCAATTAGTTCTGCAATCTGCACTGCGTCATTCTCTTCAGTTTATTTATTTATTATGCATTTTCCCATCAAAATCTGTTTGGATGAACTTTAAAGGAATGCTGGTTCTGGTTTTTCTACTTGTTGATTTCCTTGCAGGTGAACTGTAGAATAGAAAACACATGAGAGTTATATTATCATGTTTTTTTGATAGGTAATAAGAGAAATTTTATTTCAAGTAAATAGGCATAGCCCAAGTACACAAGAAGTATACAATTGAGAGACACCTAGTTACAAGCTAAGGCTGGAGAATTAGAACAAGTTTAAACAGTCATTCCCATCTCTTACAAGATTAGTAACCCAAAATCTGAAAGTACAAAAGAAGAAAACCCTTAATTCCTCTAAAGAACGACACTTACCAAAAAAAAAAAAAACAATTCCTCTAAAGAACGTTCACGATTATTAAAACATCTTCCATTTCGTTCAACCCACAAGCACCACAAGAGACAAGAGGGAATGATCTTCATGACAGCAGGTTTAATGTCTTTCCCAACAATTTCTGGCCAAGTTGCAAAAACATCCAAGACGTGTAAGGGCATCACCCAAGAAAAACCAGCCCTCGAAGATATTGCATTCCAAAACCATGTGGCCACCTCACAATGAAGAAAAAGATTATCAATAGATTCGCCGTCCTTTTTGCACATATAACACCATTCGATAGTCTGAAAGCCTCTCTTCCTCAAATTGTCAATAATCAGAATTTTTTCAAGGGAAACTAGCCAAGAAAAGAAAGCAACCTTACTAGGTACTTTTGGTTTCCAAATACTCTTCCAAGAGTAATCCTCAACCCCATGACTTGATAAGGCCTTGTAATAAGAACTCACGGTAAATCTGGAGTTATTAGAGTGCTGCCACGGCAAACTATCCTCTTGGTTCTGAACAATCTTTTTTTTGTACAACTTTCCCAAAAAATCTAAAACTTCATTAGCTTCCCAATCCGGGATATCTCTAGCAAATTCCACATTCCAACAAATCAAATTGTTGGAGATGGAGTAAGAATCAGCAATGGCAGCCACTTTATTTTTAGCAATCCCGAAAAGATTGGGAAAAGCATCTTTAAGAGGAGAATCCCCACACCAAATATCATGCCAAAATAAAATCTTTGCCCCATTTCCCATTTTAGGGGTAGTATGCTTAACGAAAACATCCCATTCCATTCGAATAAACTTCCATAAGCCCACTCCAAGCCTCTAACTTCCTTTGAACACCAATTCCCTCAAGACTTTCCATGAATGTCATCCACAATAGTTCTACATAGAGCACTTCTCTCAAGTTGATATCTCCAAAGCCATTTACCGATGAGAGTTTTATTGAAAAGTCTTAGGTTGTGCACACCTAAGCCCCATTGAGAAACCAGAAGACAAACATTTTTCCAACTCACCAAATGAAAATTTTTTTCCTCCCCAAAACCATCCCATAGGAAATTCCTATAGAGACTCTCAATGATTTTGGCAATCCCAGCGGTAACGGAAACAGTGAGAGGAAGTAGGTGGGAAGATTAGTCAAAGTACTCTTAATAAGAGTAACTCTGCTCCCCTTAGACATATACAGCTTTTTCTAGCCGGCTAGCCGCCTCCTAATCTTCTCGATCACACCATCCCAAATGGCAACAGATTTATGGGAAGCCCCAAGGGTAAACCAAGATATTTAATAGGTAGAGCATCTATCTTGCAACCCAAAATATTGGCCAAGTCAGAGATGTTTCTAATCAAACCCACAAGAACAATTTCAGATTTGGAAAGGTTAATTCTTAAACTAGAAACAGCTTCAAAACAAAAAAGAACTCTCAGAGCCCGAAGATGATCTTATTGCTGTCACATAAAATTAATGTATCATTGGCGAAGAGTAAATGAGAAACTGTAGTGATGCCCCGGGACTCATTTCCCACCTCAAAACCAAACAAAAATCTACCTTTAACAGCCGCATCCAACATACAACTTAGAGCATCCATCACAATAACGAAAAGAAAATGAGATAAGGGGTCTCCCTGCCTCAAATCCCGAGAGCTATTAAAAAATCTAACTGGGTTGCCATGTACTAAGATTGAAAATCTGGCGGAGAAAACACAAAATTTGATCCAATTACACCAATTTTCTCCAAAGCCAAATCTTCCAAGGATGTATAGCAGAAAATTCCAATTAACATGGTCAAAAGTTTTTTCCATGTCCAGTTTAACCAAAATTCCAGCTTTCCTCATTCTTAAATGACTTTCCAAATATTCATTTGCTATTAAAACTGAATCAAGAATTTGTCTACCCCTTATAAAAACATTTTGAGATTTAAAAATGATCTTGCCCATGACTTTGCTAATGCGGTTGGCCAGCATCTTGGCAATGATTTTATAGACCCCGTTCACCAAATTAATGGGGCGAAAATCTCCCAATTCCACTGCTCCCACCTTTTTAGGAATGAGAGCAATGAAAGTAGTATTAAAACTCTTTCTCAAATTTCAGCAAAGAATGGAATTCACTGAAAACATTCATGAAATCATCTTTTTACAATGTCCCAACAAGCTTGGAAGAAGGCCATTGTGAAACCATCCGAGCCTAGTGCTTTGTCTTTATGCATACCTTTAACCACATCAAGAACCTTGTCAACCTCAAATGGTCTTTCCAGCCAAACAGCATTCAAATGATCAATAGGCTTGAAAGGCAGCCCATCCAACTGAGGTCTCCATGAAAATTCTTCTCTAAAAAGTTTCTCATAGCAGCTCACTATATGGTCTTCGATATCCCCAATGTCAGAAAGAACAATATCGCCATCTTTTAGGACTTCAATAGAGTTGTTTCTGCAATGGGAGTTCGCCATTTTATGGGTACAATTGTCACCTTCCTTCAACCAAAGAATACAAGACTTTTGCCTCCATGAGATTTCCTCCATGAGAGATAGATGCTTAATTTCAGCAAAGATCTTTCTTTTTTTAATTGATTCCTCGGGTGAGATAATGCCTGCAATCTGTTTATCTTCCAATAATTGGAATTGATCTAAAAGCTGTTTTTTTCTGTTCGGAACATTGCCGAAAGTATCCGCATTCCAACATTTCAGATCTTTTTTCAGCGCCTTAAGTTTGTAAGGAAACACAAAACTTGGGGTTTCAGAGAAATTATAGGATGACCACCATCTCCTAACCCGCTCTACAAAGCTCTCGTCTTTCAACCACATATTTTCAAATTTGAAGTAACTTTTACCTCTAAAGATACCACCACAATCCAAGAGGATAGGGTAGTGATCGGAAACAGATTTCTGCTGTCTTTTTTGCCTCGACTCCAAGAAAAGAGTCTCCCAAGATGGTGAAAGCAAGAATCTGTCCAATCTAGAACAAGTTCTTCCATTAGACCAAGTATAGTCTCCTCCCAACAAGGGTAAATCAACCAGATGAAGCTCAGAAATAAGGTCCGAAAAATCAGACATAGCTTTTGAAATCTGAGAGACACCACCTCGCAAAGAAGGGAATTTGGTGACATTAAAATCACCTCCAAAGCAACTTTTACTTATCAAAAAAAAAAAAAAATCACCTCCAAAGCACCACGGAAGATCCCACCAACTATAGAAACCAGCCATCTCATCCCACAAAAGTCTTCTACAAGAGTCCAAATTAGGGCCGTATACACCCGCAAAGGCCAATTCTAACCCGTCATCCACATTTTTGAAGTTACAAGCCACTAAAAATTTTCCCACATAATGATTGATCAAATCCACTACTCTTTTATCCCACATGATAATAATACCTCCCGAGGCTCCCACGGATGCTAAGGCAACCCATCCCACCCAACAACAATTCCAAAGACTATTAATCACTGATTGATTAATAATCTTCAATTTAGTTTCCTGAAAGCAAACAACATTGACCTTCCATAGGCGCTTCATATTTTTCACACAAAGGTGTTTTCTACAATCATTTAAACCCCTTACATTCCATGACAAAATCTTAGGCTTCATTGAGAAACATTTGCAGCCCTCTCCTTGCTTTTAGAGCTGAAGGAGTTCCGAAGCTGAAGGAGTTATATTATCATGTTAATATGCTAAAATGTTAAAATGTAATACAGGGGGAACCAACATGCTACTTGGTCCGTATAGGCTTCTCAACTATATGCACAATGTTTGAGCTTATTTTTTGTGATATCTATAGGATGGCATGAAGGTTATCATAGGTCTACTTTTAAGATGATCTAGGGTCTGTGTGAAGGTGGTTGGCACACATGTTGTATTAAACGGTCAAACATGTGTTCTTCTGAATCAAACTATATCAGAGAGACTAGCAGGTAACACATTGAGGGCTGAGTAAATTGGAAGGGATTCCTTGGAAAAGGTTTAATCTAGAGAAAGCTCTTGATTGAAATGAACCAAATGGTGTTTATTGCAAAGGATAAGAATATAAATGGGGATGAGGGTGTTGAAGAGCCTTATAGAGGAGTTTGAGTTCATAAAACAATATATTGTAGAGTAAATCTCCATCAGAAGGTGGTGGCCCTAAAACCCAATAGAAGTGTTGAGTGCAGCGCATAGGCTGCATGCCAATGTGAAAGCACTTGCAACAGAATCAATGTGAAGTTGTCTGCATTAATTACGTAGATTTTGTATTTGCATTATAGGGCTCTCATAATTATATGTCTCTTTGTTCATTGTAAGTTTTCATTTCTATAAAGAAATTACTTGCTTTAAAGTTAGCAATCATCTTTGTTAGAAGCCCAAACAAATTATCTTTTTCTTGTGTAGATAGTCAATGTTCCTGAGAAGGGAGCAAGGAAGCATCCTCGGGGTGATAACATACAGGTATAGTAGGCCCAAAAATGTTCATTTATGTTTCATTATTTTAAATTTTGTTCTTGTTACATATATTTCATATCAGATTCATCATTCTTTTTTATTTACACAGGTATATGGGATTGATCATTCTTGCATTGTTTTGTGCCATTTTGTGCATTAGTTGTTTAGCTTTCTAAAAGAAGAAAATCAAGCATTTTATTTTCACTCCATGTTTCCAAGATTCTTTTTTCTAGTAAGTAAAAGGAAAATTTTATTAACACTAAGGCACTACGGAAGTTCGTGCCTGCTTATCCCAGCTACAATAATTATTGAGCAGCAATCCATATGAAGATTGTCACTTGTATATCCTAAGGCATGGATCTGTGCTTTCCCCTATTAGAGAAGGGCGAGGTTTGGAATCCTCAAGCTAAGACATCGTAGCGCCTAGAGATACAGGTACAGTTCATCGCCTTACTTATCCAAGTGTGTTGCCGGATAGTCTGATATGCCATACTATAATTTTCCTGGGCCTAGCCCACTTTCTCAACTCAGGTCTTAAGTTCAGCAAATTTCATTGTTGACAAACGCTTATGCTAATAAGACAAAGAAGTGGGGAGTCTATCCTTGAATGAATCAGTGGAAAGGAAATAGGTAAAGCCCATGTACACGGGAGACAGTGAAGGGTCTTTTGCTTTGTTTTGAAGCTGTCTCTTGCCTAAAGGTGAATTTAGGGAATTCCAAGATGGTGTTGGTGGGAGAAGTGCTGACATTAGAGGATTGACAAGTATTTTGGGCTGTAAGGTAGCATCTTTGCCTTTGAAATATCTGTGTGTTCCTCTTGGGGCCACCTAAATATATTCTAGGAACCTGAAATTAAAAATGAAAATCATGAACACTAGTTCCATTGAGCATTATGGCTGAAAACCAAAGCAATAAGGTGTGCACAAAAATATTTCGAAGTTTCTTCTGTGTGTGCTCCCTATCTTCAAAGCACCGCTCATTCCTTTGGATTCAGATACACCACATAAGACACAAAGGCATCATCCTCCAAACTGCAACCACCTAAGGACAATGATGAATATCATTCCAACAAGCGAATAAATCAGCCACCCTCAAAGGCATCACTCAAGCCATGCCAATTCTACTAAAAATCTCATCTCACAACGCCCTTGCCACCTAACAGTGCAACAGTAAATGATCCATTGAGACCCCATTCTTCTTACACATGTAGCACCAGTCCAAAAGAAGGAGACCACACTTCCTCAAATTGTCCATAGTCAAGGTTTTGCCAAGAGAGGCAATCCATATGAAGACAGATACTTTGGAAGGCACACGAGACCTCCAAATACACTTCCACGGGAAAAAATTAAAACTCTGCAACGCCAACAGCTTGTAGTAAGATTGAACTGTAAACTTTTTGCTCCTTTTTGAGCCTTTGCATCCTATTTTCATCGCTGCTACCCAGCCTTCTAGAATATAAAAGAAAAGACTGAAAAATTCAGAAACTTCATTCAATTTCCCAATCAATGAGTTCTTCTCTTCTCTTTCTTAGCTTTGGTTTGTAACTAGGTGTTTCTTTTGTATACTTCCTGTGTACATGGGCTACGCCTACTCCTTTATGATGAATAAAGTTTTAACTTATCAAAAAAAAAAGAACCATGAGAAAGGACTTGCAGATCTGACACAGAGGCATCCCAATCAATAACAATGCAATAGAGAGCTGGGAACACCCTATTGAGAACGAGATCACCACACCAAATGTCGTACAAAAATCTGATCTGAGAGCCCTCACCAACTGCAAAACTAATTTGAGTGGTGATTGGTGAAGCTCTTCCAGCCTTATGAATCTCCATAAACCCACTCCGTATACCCCTCACCTCATTAGAAACAACCCCCCCCCCCAAAACACAAAACAACCGGTAGAAGATTTTTGTCTTTAAGTAATTCAGTCAGCTTTGTCATGGTAAATTTAGCAAAATGAGGAAAAATTGTGTGTTTGTGGTTTTAGGGTTTTAGTGTGGGAATCCCATGTGATCGACTCAAAGCTCGTAGCTCTTTTTGGAGGGTAAATATTGTTCTTTTACTTCCATCGATGGAAGCTAAAAGTGTACAAGATGAGGATGCACATATTGATACAAGGTTACCGATAGGGCTAATTTAAATCTTTCTTCTTTGTAACTAGGTGTTTTCTCTTATTTATCTTTTTTTTTTTTGCCCAGTAAACTAAACTTTATTATCTTATTTATCTCCCCATGTACTTGTGCTTCGCCTAGGCTTCTATTGATATTAATAAAATATTTACTTATAACAAAAAATGGGCTGACTTAAAACTATCAGAATTACTGTTTAATTATGCTTATATTTGTTACTTGTAAAAAAAAATTATGCTTATATCTATCTGTCAGCTTGTATTTTAGCTGAGGTAATCCACGAGGTAAAATTTGCTGGGTAATGAACATATAGAGACTAGGTGTTACCATACGAATGAGGCCCTTCTACTAGTGCAAGTGAAATTATCCGAGTCTAACTTTGATTTACTGGAAAGAAGGCATACACATCATGTATTTGCAAATGTTTTCTACCATAGCTGTAAAAATTTGATGCAACTAGTGAAAGTGCATCGTTATTAAGAGATGTTGGTTAGGATCGTACATCACGGCTTTTCCTTGAGAAGAAGGAAAGGAAATGGGTATGAATATTCCTTTTTCCTCATCATATAAAAAAGTAATGTAACCAGAACTGGGAATGACTACTCACCAGAAACAGACATTTTTGCTTTGCTATTTTTTATTTATTTATAAGAATTTCAAATTTGATTGAAAAATTCGAAAGGCATAAACCAAGTACACCGGATGTTAGATGAGAAACACGTATTAAGTTCTTCTTTGGTCTTCTATTCACCTCTTTAGGATTGCCTTGTTGTAGGCATGTAAATATTACCAATTTGTTTGCTTATCTGTTGCCTCAGTTACATCATTTTTCGGATTTATTTAAATGATTTGCAGATAGATACAAAAGATATCCTTTTTATATGTGGTGGAGCATTTGTTGATCTTGAGAAAACCATTTCAGAGAGGTAATTCCTTTTTTAGGTTTTCCTTCACAGAATTCCTTTACCCTTTGTTTTTTCTTTCCCTTTTAAGATATCCTTCATTTTTTCCCTTACACAAAACTAACCAGGCGTCAAGACTCTTCAATTGGCTTTGGAGCACCTATTCGTGCAAACATGAGAACTGGTGGAGTAGCCAATGCTGCAGTGACATCATCCTTACTTGAGTCGGTGAGAAGCAAGACCCTTTAAAGTCACTGAAGTGGGAATTTAAAGTTTGTATTTTTTTCTTATATATATATATATTACTTTTGCTTTGTCTACAGCTAAATTAATCTTGTCCAGATTATAAAGTTGCTTTTTGCACCTTCAGGTTGAAAGTGCTGATCTTATAGCATATGGTCTCATACCAGAGTTTATTGGACGTTTTCCAATTTTAGTTAGTTTATTAGCTTTAACTGAGGATCAACTTGTGCAGGTAATGCTGCGTTACACTTATTATTATTATTTTTATGCTTTATGTTTTTTATTAATGTCTTGTTTGTTTAAACCCCTGTATCCCGTAATTGGGCGATTCTCTTGTATATATCTTATGTACTTAAGTTGCAGCTCTTTTTGGTTTTAGTGAAGATGACTTATTCAAGAAAAAGAAAAGAAATGAAAGCCTTGTAGGTACATGGTTGGAATTGTACTGCGTGCTTGTCTTAACTGCATTTTTAAGATTAAGAAGTGTGTGTGTGTGTTATTTTTACCATCTGATGTTAAAAACAGTGTGGTAAGCTTTGTCTGAACCATCATGATATCGCATTACATCTTTTTTGATAAAATTTCATAAGTATGCAAAAGATTAATGGACGGGATATCCCTCCTATTTGGAACATATAAAATTTACTTGGGTTTTGCTGTGGTTGTACAGGTCCTCACAGAACCAAAAAATGCTCTTGGTAAGCAGTACAAGAAATTGTTCGGCATGAACAATGTAAGCATTTTTTCACTACTAGTAGCGTGTCCTGCTCTCTCTCGCTCTCTCTTCTTCCAAGCTTAGCTTGGCCTCCTGGTGTTAATGATCTTTCACCCAATTTTAGGTGAAGCTACATTTTACAGAGAGAGCATTGAGATTGATTGCCAAGAAAGCAATGGCAAAGAATACTGGTGCCAGGGGTTTAAGGGCCATATTGGAAGGCATTCTTACTGAAGCCATGTACGAGGTATGCAATTGTCTCTTTTGGTTCTCTTGCGGTGGCTGAATGACTTTTGTCATTCTTAACTATGCTACCCACAAAACCTTTGATTTTCACTTGGAGTTGCTTTTATACAACTCTTTTTATTCACTTAGAGAATCATGCAAGTGCTTGTACTATTCAGATTCCAGATATGAAGACAGGAAATGAGAGAATAGATGCTGTTGTGGTCGATGAGGAGTCGGTGGGTTCAGCAGATACCCCCGGATGTGGAGGGAAAGTTCTCCATGGGGATGGTGCATTGGAGCATTACTTAGCGGAAACTAAGTTAAAAAACTCAGAGGTAGGAGCTCATATATTGTTTGGGGGCAGGGGGCCTACTTGCATCTGTCTGAGTTTCTTGACTATTTCGTCTACTAAATTATCAAAGGTGTAGACTACTCCTACAAGCACATACTGAAGATGGATACTTATTAGTATAGGAATTAGGATGATGGTGTAGGTGAGCTTTAAATCAACTGGTATTCCCTCCATTATTGGAACGGGGTTGGAGGGCGCACTGCTTAGTTTGGTACTCATTGGATGATTGTGTAACTTATTATTCAAAACATAACTACAGATGGCATATTTTAATCTAGTTTATTTTTGGGGGGGCTTCTGACCTAACTTCAGGGCTCTGATCTAGAGTGAGTTCGGTAATCATGTGGCTGATCTTTGCATGTTTGCAGGATAATGTTGAGGCAGCGGAGGGAGAGTTGCAGGAGGGTGATTCAGATCTGTCATCTAGAGCAATGAGCATGTAACATCATTACAAACATAGTTACTGTTAGAATGCAGCAAATTTCTGTGTTATTGTTTATTTGTAAAAACCACATGATCCATAGGTCGGTGTAATTATCCCCTTGTAGAACAGAATACCTTGGGGCTCATGTTCATTGGATTAGAGGGAAAATGAAAGTAAAATGTAGCATTGCTAATTTATATGCAGCACACTATCTCTTGCCTTTGTTAAATAAGTTTTTCATGAAGAGTCAAATTCAGACTGGGGTGTCTGTCTGTTTAGTCGTTAAAGGCAGCCACTAAATCAAATATGGTCGGTAGCCAGTGGTAATTTGTTTACAGCTAATTGAAGTTTTATCACCTTTTTGATATTTTCCTCATTTCCACTTGTCACTTTCCCTCCCTCAGTTTCATCGAAGCATACGGTCTTCTAATAAGATTTGATAAATAAGACAAGTGTATTATGTCTGAATCTAACTGGGGTTCGTGGTGGTGGAGGAACTAGATCAGAAAAAAGGGAAACATATTTGAGCCATGTAAAATCGTATTAATTATAGATATAGTAGATGAATCTTCACTAATTCAAGTTTATTTCACTTGCATCTACCTGCCCTTAGCTTAGAGATAGATTCGGCTCTCGATAATTTGCCATTGCAACTGACCAGGGCTCTCAGTGTCATGGATGGTTCAATTCAAGCGCACTTCAACCAATTTAGGGAAAGTTTTTAATCGCATGGATACAAGATGATTTTCAGTGTGTATATATATATATATTTATATATATATATATATATATACTCAGGAGAAGGGATTCCCAATTCTTAATAATCGAAGTAAATTACTTATTATCCATACCCACATATACATAAATTAGACTTGGGAATAGAACATCATTCTGATGGAAAACCTAAAACTAAAGACGATAAAGGACATTTATTAAGCCTTAGACTTGTTAATGAGCTCATGAGCTTGGAAGGTGGATGGAAGAGCTGGAATTGCTCCCTTCTTTGTAGTACAAATTGCTCCACAAGCATTTGCAAATGTCAACACCTCTCTTAGTTTTCCTTCATCCTGCATAAAAAAATAAAAATAAATAAAGAGTAAAGAAACAAAAGAGAGAAAATTAATTGCAAACTCATGAAACCAGAAAAAATAAAAAATAAAAAATAAAAACTTGTGTGAGTCAAAAAGGAAAGAAGAAATACATGAAAGATGGCAGTATCATTCGCCATGGAAACCAAAAGAGCACCAACAAAAGAATCCCCAGCACCAGTTGTGTCAACAGTATTCACCGAGAACCCAGCCACCTTTCCTTTGAAGCTCTGTTATTTATATCGAAAACATGCCCCCAATCAAATCCACTCCAAGTAAATATATTATATATTGGGTGGAAATTATGAATAGCCTATGCATTTATACACGAAAATAGAAGGGGGAAGTATATATTATTAATTATAAGAATAATACCTTAGTGAAGTATCTACATCCCTTCTCTCCATCGGTAACGACGAGCAGCTTGAGGTTATCATGCCATAGGCTCAGAACGACATCTTCTTTGCCGGGATCTCCGTGGGTTAGGAATTGAACCTCTTCATCGCTTACCTATATATACCAATTATTACAACAACCAACAATTTAATCAACTAAACATATTTGAAATTAATAAGTAGTAGCTAGCAACTCATGAGTCGTACATTTATTGATTAAATGCTACTATGAACAAACTGAATTCAGAATTCTACTATATTATATGTGTGTGTGTGTGTGTGTGGGCGCGCGCGCATTGGGTGGATCCTTCCAAGTCCAACTATCAAATCCTAATCCAATCCTATCAAACAAATTTCAAATGTATTATATATATCCAAATAATCTGATTCGAAAATTAAGACTGCAAAAGACCAAACAAAAAACATATAATTGGATTAAAAGGCCTGAAGGGTTCCTATATATTTAGTTAGCTTTATAATATAATAGCTGGACGAAATTGGTGATCGCATTGTATATATATATATATACACAGACATAAATATATATATACCTTGATGAAATCAGCTTGATCCCAGATGCTCTTGATTCCATTTCTGGCAGCATCAGCTGAAGGCCATAGAGGTAGCCGCACGTTTGGATCATATGAAAGCAAAATGCCGGCTTCCTTGGCAGCTTTCATGGCTGCAATGTGAGCCGACCTGCATGGCTCAGATATCAGGCTTATGGATCCATAATGGAAGATCTTGGCCTTCTTGATGAGACCAACGTTTAGCTCGGACTCTTTTAGAAGCATATCCGCACTAGGGTTTCTATAAAACATGAACTCCCTCTCCCCGTTCTTCTTCAGAGTCACAAATGCCAGTGCAGTTCTGGCATCCGGATCAAAACAAACCCCGTCAGTGTTCACCTCGTTCTTCTTCAAGATATCTACTAGCATGTGCCCAAACTCATCATCTCCCAACTGTTAATTGTTGATCATTACACAACATGATCAGTACCGTTTATACATATATATATATATATATATATGTGTGTGTGTGTGTGTGTCTGTGTGTGTGTGTGTGTGTTTTATGACTAATTTCTGTTAAAACCCAAAAAAAAAAAAAAAAGGAAAAACTTCAGAAATGGGGAGATCGAACCTTGCCAATAAAGGCAGAGTTACCGCCAAGCTTGGTGATGGCACAGGCAACATTGGCAGGAGCACCGCCGGGTGCTTTGAGGAAAGCAGTAGACTCAGCCAAGGAAACTCCAGCCACGTCAGGCACAAAATCGATGAGCATCTCGCCAAATGCCACGATCGATGGGCTTGGACTCGTTGCTGAGATTGTCATTTTCCTTCTCACTTTTTTGAACACTTAATTTCCTTTTCTCTTACAGTTTTCTTTCTTTTTCATCAATGGGCAGGGCTTTAATTTATAGAGAAGGGTAGAGTCCTTTTGGAGGAAGGAAGTAATCAGCGTTGTATACGGATAAGCCAACATAATTAAACTCAATCCATATTTGGATAAGTCTAGATATTGGGATAATTACTGTATTTAATCATTCCTACTTATTTGCCAAAATAATGGATCATAGAGATATTATGATAGATATGATATCACGTGTGAAAATATAACCACAATTTTGTATTATAGTTTATATGATTCACAATCTAACCAAAACGGAATTCTCTAACCGATTCATTCCCACATTTTGAGCATTTTTTATAGGATCAGATTTGGATAGTGAAAAGAGTTTGAGATAAAATTTGAATAAAATTTTAAATTTTAATATTATATTTTGAATTTTTTTTTAAAAAAAAATGAATTATTTATTATATTTTATATTGAAATTAAAAAATTATAATAATTAGATGAGATGAGTTTGGAAGATTTTTGTATCCTATTTATTAATATATAATACTTATAAAAAAATAAACTAAAGTGAATGCCAAAATATATTCGGATAGAGTAGTTATAATTAAATAAAATATATACACCCACAAACTCATACAAGAGCTACCCCTAAGAGCTACAGTGTGGCCGTGCACTTCCCAAGCGTGTAACAATTTTCTTTGGCTGAATAACCCTCCTGCTTGTTTTTTGAATTTATAAAATATAGCAAAATATAGATTACATAAATCAGAAATTCTAAATCTGAAAATTACCTTAGATTAGAAATTCGAAATCTGACTGACTTCCTATTTTAAAGAGATTCAAATCTTGGATAAGATATGTTTCCCATACTTATCTACCAAATCTAAACATTCAAATTACAAATCCTGTAAATCTTATACAGTCGTACAATTATGTCTATACCCAAAATAGATAGGAATTAATACAAATAATATAATAGCGAAGCGAGAGAGGCGTGCGTTCGCTTAGTTCAGAAAGTTGGAACTAGTTGTAAAATCTCAGAATCACATGTTCATCATACTTTACACACAATTAATGCCAGAGAGGTTGACAGTCAATGGCATGCATTATTCCCAATTTACTTCATGAGTGCATGCATATACTGAAACATACGGCAAAAGGCTTGATCAGGAAGTGGCTAGCCAAAATTATAATGCTTATCCACAGCTACAGAGACATCCCAAGTGCAGCTCATTCCTTTTGGGAACTCGACCAAGTCACCAGCACCTATTTCCACCGACTCAGAAGCCCCATCAGGCGTAACCTTCACTTTTCCTTCAAGCAGATAGCAAGTCTCTTTACTATCATATGTCCATGGGAATTTGCTTGGAGGGCAACCCCACCTGTCAACTCAAATGTGCCGCACAAATTCACATTAATATACACAGCATGAAAGCTATAGTTGTAGATCTGCTAATGCATGCAAAAAGTACACTACAGGTAAAGTTCTTGTATAAAAAAGACACTTTTTTTTAGGCGAATCATATGTACGGATCATTTTAATCTCATATATCCTGCTATTCTCTACGAAAGTTATGATTTATTGGCAAAGGGACAAGCACAATTTGGATCTAATGCCACTACCACATTAAGCTCCAGATGGTGATGATGGAGAAGCTTTGCTGCCTATACCCAAGGAGTTCACAAGATAATACTGCTCTCAAGGCTAGCAGCAAAGCCTATGCCCCAGTAGAAAACCAACATTGAGGAGTTGAGAGATTTTGAAGTAGGTCACATGGTATTATTGCATTTTAGGCACGAGAGGTTCCATAAGGGGACTTATCACAAGCCTAAGTCAAGGAAGTTTTGGCCATTTAAGGTGTCGAAGAAGATCAATCGAATGCTCATTTGCTCGAGTTATCACCAGATTTGCAAATCATTCACATCTGTAGCAATTAAATCAGCTTGATGGAGAAATAGAAGCTGTGGAAATAAGTTGATTATCTGTCAGAACGCCAACTTGATGTTATTGAACATGTACTTGATGTCCAAGAGACTATATGAAACAGGATGCAGCATTCAAGCCAGTATAGCAGATTGCTGAAGTGATTGGATAAAGTTATAAACTGGCAATTAGCAACTCAAACTATTAGCAATGTTGAAAGAGTTTAGGAGAAGTGATCCAGAGGTATATGATGAATCTGTTCAAAGCTTTCATCAGATCCAAGTTTTCTCCAGCATCTAAGCCCAAAGCAAAGAACGTCCATTGATCCACTTTGTCCAACACACTCCACTCCCTAGGCTTCCATTTTATGTCTCTTTTTTTTTTTATTAATATATTATTAGCGTCTATAAAGATATTGTGACTGGCAGGTCACTTTTTTCGAGTTCGTTTGGTGTGTGATGAAGCCTGAAGGGTTTGAAAATCTAAGGCTACCCTGTTGTAAATAGCCATTGTAAGTAGCCATTTTCATTAAATATCATCTGAATATTTTTTAGGAATCTTTGAATCTAGAAATTGATCTTTTCCATTCCAACCTCAATCTTATTTCTGTCTTTGTAATGATCTTTTTGTAATTGCCAAAAATTATTCTTAAACCCTTCATCAAAATGGCTTGAAAGATGAAATCTTTTTGTGATCAGATTCACATAATATCGAAGTTCTTCCAGTTGCATGAATATGTTAGGACCTATCTCGCTCCCAATGCTATAACCAATCCAATTTTTGCGTTCATACAAGTCACATTGTAAGGATGAAACAGAGTTGGCGGACAGGGTCGTCGACAGTAAGCAGAAGAAATTTAAAGAACATAATCAGATTGTTTATGATTATATGGCATCTATTGTTTATGAGTATTCGATGCGTTAATGTTTAACAGGTATCTGGTCCCAGTCTTTTGAGCAAAGGTCATTCCTTTCTAACCCTAAACCCATAACAAGAACGCAACCAAAGATTCCCAATAACTTTAGCCTAAAAAAAAAAGATTCCAAATAACATGACATAAATATCAAGCAAAAGAGAAAAAGGGACAGAGAGACGGTCATGTGCGCATACTTGGGCCATTTTCTGATACCGAGTTGCGTGAGTTTGGATTCGGGTGGGTTCTTCTCGATCTTGATTCCCAGTTTCTCAGTAGCCATGGTCTCCGCTCTAATTGAACCAAACTGCCGCCTAACCCTGTCTCTCGAACAGCTCGCTGAAGAATAGGAAAGAGGTGATAAGGAGTGTTTTGGTTTTGGCACATAGGAAAGACTGGCTTGGTGATAGAGCACCAACACGCGCCATGTGCAATGTGTCTTCGCGATGACTCGAGATTTTCTTTTTGGTGTGGGG
This sequence comes from Platycarya longipes, assembly GCA_036559045.1. Classification (NCBI taxonomy): domain Eukaryota; kingdom Viridiplantae; phylum Streptophyta; class Magnoliopsida; order Fagales; family Juglandaceae; genus Platycarya; species Platycarya longipes. The sequence goes on from CM071791.1 coordinate 52,347,951, forward strand.
GTGGGGGCTTGACTCGTTTACTCTTGCTTTTATTTTCGTATATTTTACTACTTTTCTTTTCTGTCCCCAAGTGGCAAATTCTCATCCGCTCACCCCTTATCTTAAACCGGGATTTTTTTTGGTCGTTGTTTGGGCTAGGTGGATATGGAACGAAACAGGCAAAGCAGGAAACTTCAGGAGACAGTTAAACCATATTAACTGTGGAAAGGTGCTGATATTTACTCTTTCTGCAGAAAGCTGCATTTTATCGGTTGTTTACTATTAGGTTCATATCTTCTGGCCTCTGGGTATATCATGTAGTAAAATGGCATGCTGCCTGAGATTTGATTTGTTGGTATAGACATGATTATACATGATTACTTGTCATTCTCACATAACTTCAGGGGAGAGGGCTTTAGGTAAGAGAGAACTATGTCCAGTTGTGTAGCTCATAGCCCAATGGGCCAACAGACCAAAATTGTTACCCATGTCTTTAGTACTAATACTATATAAATTTCTCATCTGTTTATATGACTCATTTTCGATACATAATGAAAAATTCAAGGTTAACCTCTATACCAATCAGATATCCGCGCATCTAAATGCACCAACACTCAGAAACGGTTATCTTGTAGCATGCTCGGAATTGATCAATATATAATGATAGAAAAATTAACTAGGGAAATTCCATGGTCCTTGTAATTTGATGCAGGTATTGATCACATAAACTTTCACACAAAAACATGATCATCAACACTTCAAGAGGTGTCTGTGGTTCTAACGTGGTGAGATACTAGAATATGGTTTTGTTTTTTGTTCTTAGTTTAAAACTTCACATTTCAGGAACTCAATACTCCTTATTTCTCAGCTTGGAAACTGGCCCGGGACATCGGAGGAATACCTTGCTGATTTCTGAAGATATTGTCTGGATCAATACTTGTTTTGACACTTACCAACCTAGCAAAGTTATTCAAGAAGTATTTTTCACCCCAAACCCTGGCATCCTCTACAGCATCATCCCCAAATGGAACACTAGTATTTATAACCAGTTCGGTCTCTCCAATGTCAAGGTCCATGTAATTAATATAGGCAGCCCTAGGACCCGCTGAAACAAACGGTGTTGTCAAATTATATAGTTCTCTTATCCAATCCATGTACATGCTGCTTTTGTTTTTATCTTCTTCTTGCCAAGTCACCAGATACTGAATTGAAAAGAGATTTCCTTCTCTATGAGGAAAAGGGATGGATTCACTGCTTACACTTTGCATAAACCCACCATAAGGGTCAAAGATGACATGTCCTTTGGGCTCCTTTTCAAGTAAATCCAGGATCTCCATTATGCCCTTTAAAGGAATTTGGATTCTCACATAGTCTGATTTGGCCTTGAAATATCCTCTGTCTTCAAGATACCTTTTTGTCAAGTCAGGCACTGAGCTTCCATTGCTTAGCTCGGAGAAGAATAAAATTGATTCAATCCAACTCATTTCCAAGCAATCTTCTTCCTCAATATCCAGCTCAGGAAACGCATTTTTTAGAATGGATATGGCTTTGCTTTTAGGACCCAGATAAAACCCATTAAATGCAGCTGATATTCCAGTTGTTACACTTTGTGAAAGACCAGCACCAACAAAACATGACAGATAAAAGTCATCTTCTAAATAGGGCGCAACATATTGCCACTTGTTTACGAACTCAGCTACTTGGAGCTTGCTGCCTGGTCTTAGGACAGTGAAACTGGTCACAATCTGTGGCACTTTCAACAACTGGATTTTCCAAGCATAGACAATCCCCCAAATACCCCCACCACCTCCTCTAATTGCCCAAAACACTTCCTCTCCCATGCCTTTTCTGTCTAACCATCTTCCCCTAGCATCAATAAGAAGCGCATCCACCACATTATCCGCCGCAACACCATATTTCCTCGACAACAATCCAAAGCCGCCACCACCAATATGCCCACCAATTCCGACAGTTGGACATGACCCAGCTGAGAATCCATGACTTTTGCTTGAATTAGCAATGGCATAGTACGTTTCACCAAGAGTTGCACCACCTTCCACCCATGCAGTTTCGGATTCCAAATCGACCGAAACTTGGCGTAAATTTCTCATGTCAATCACTACAAATGGAACTTCATCAGTCGCAACATAAGAAGTTCCTTCATAGCTGTGTCCACCGCACCTCACTTTAATTTCCCAAGTCCCTTCTTTTCTGGAACACATAAAAGTGTTCAGTAGCTGCTCCAGACTCTCAGGTAGTATAATGGCCATTGGCTTAGGAATCGTGGACTTTGCAAACCTGAGATTCTGAATTGAAAAACTGAGGAGCTCAAAGTAATTTGAGTGATCATCTTCTACGTCGGGGAATATGGAGAAGTTGTTAATGCCATGAAGAGTTAAACAAGAAGTGAGGTTGGTTGTTAGTGCTGCAGGTAAACAATAAGGAACAACAGAGGACAGGAAGATAAAGATTATGATAGCAGGAAATGGGTTTATCTGGGAGTTCATGACCATGGTTGCTTAAGAACTTGGTTTGAGAAGTAATTAAGATGCTTGCTATTGGAAAGAACTGCTATAATCAAGTTGAATATTTATGGAGAAAATAGTGGAGAATAATCTGATACGTTGAGGACAAAAGAGATGGAGAGATCAATGCAAGGGGGTGTAGAATGTAGATGTGACCGGCCTCTTATTCAATTATCACTTGAAGTTTGATCAAAGAGGAAACTCTTAAATGCATACTTTAATTTGATCGATTCAAACTCTCCCAGAAGGTGACAAAACTAGTCTGCATGAAATTAAAGAGGTTAGGTGAAGAGAGAGAGAGAGAGAGAGAGAGAGAGAGTTGTGTAATTAATCTTGATCAGCATGACATTATAAAAGAACCAATTCACCATATATATATATATATATATATATATTTATATTAATTCAACACACATGCATGCCGGCCAACCATAGATCCAAAGGCTTCCCACGTTTGCTAATGTTTTTTAGCGAGGTAATACTCAATAAAACAAAATTGTTATTTGTACATAGTTTGTATATCTTTTACTTCCACGCCTTATATAAATACAATTTTTAATATTTTTTTTATTATTTTGATTGAAATGTCATTATTATCACGTTACCAATTTTGTAAAAAGTACATGAGACCGTATATCCCTAATATTATTCTTAATAAAATTGGTCTCAGGCCTCCCACCTCTCCAAAATTTGAAAGGGTGAATGTCAATAATTGAATATCATAGATTCATATGGGGAAATATAATGGTTTTATTTTCCGGGGTAGCGAACCTTACCCCACCACTCGTTTTCTCCTTTTGTACCGAAACTATCAAGAGCTCAAACCTCAAACTACTTACATTTTTCAATTTAAACCATCGGTTAGGAACTTATCATTAAGATGAATGGAAATTTGGACATGTAGCACAATTTGAACAGAAGTCTTAAAGATGGTGGAAGTTGAAAAATATATATTGATGATTGAGTATATTGCAATTAAATGACAAACTTCAATCTCAACCCTAGTTTCGACAAACCCTCTTTTTATTTTTCGTGTTGTAATATGTTAGTTTTAGGAAGACAATAGAGAACTCTCACCCCCATTAAAACTTGTATTTTATAACTGTTAGTTTATCTATGAATGTTTTACTTTGCTAAAGATAAAAAAAAAACCACTTGGGTGGTCTGCCATGCTTCTAAAACTCCTCTCATTCATGCTTAGACTAATCATTAATAGGGGTACTAATATATTACACGACCCGTTAAAACAATACGAATATAACACGATAATAACAAGTTAGGATTTAGTCTAAACGGGTTCGGGTCAAAATGAGTTTACTCGTTAAAAAACGATTGCTTAACAGGTTGATAGCAGATCTGTTTTGACTGTTATGATACGTTAAAAAATTTAAAATTACAATTATACCCTTATACTTAAAAGTAAAATTGTTAGAATTTTAATTTTGATATTTTTATTATTTAGATTGCAATTTAAGACTTGTAGTTAGTATTATAATTTTTATAGATATTGTGATTTTAATTTTTATATAAAATTATACTAAATTTAGTAAGTCAAAAAGGATTAATTTTAGACATATTCAATTCATTTACATAAATAGGTTGAAATGGATCATATTGTGTCGTGTTAACCTATGTTATAATATTCACTAATGAGTCCAAACAGGTTGACACAACACGACACATTATATTAATGGATCGTGTTAAAGTTTAAAATTTTGACATAATAAAGTTAATGGATCAGGTTAGGATTAATTTATATAATATAATACACATGTCTTAATATGATACAAACACAATTCGTTAATACGATTTGACATTCATAATCATTAGTACATAAGTACACATACGTCCGTCCCATTTCATTGTTTTTATCTGAAACCATGACTTTAAAAGCCTTCGTTTTTTTTTTTTTTTAAGAACAACAACAAAATAAAGAAATTGGAAAGGAGTTCCTGCTCATGCCGACTTCGTCTCCCGTTGCGTTCAGTTTCCTAATAACAGAAAAGCAAGATAATAACTAAAGAAAAGATCCATCCCAATGCAAGCATATACTTCCAAACTACAAAAGATTCATGTGGTGGGGTGGAAGTGGAAGTGGATCCCACTCATCTAAAATTAGGTAAACCCAATGGCTATACCATTGCAGTCACCATCACCTCAAGAGATGCTCTCCATCCTTCATGTGTCAACGACTAGATCACAAAATCCATGCACCTTATACAAAAGCTTTTCGAAAGCCAAATTCTTGTTTAAATCATGTTCGCCTAATTGTAAGGCGCGCAAGCATTACAGAAGCTTCATATATAGATATTCAAGACAGAACACAGACTGTATGATGGAAAAAAAAAATACTTATAGATATAGAATTATTCATAATATATACAACACTCATGAGAGGGAAAAATTTTGGAAGTGATCTTCAACTATACAATCCTACCATGTCGATCTTAATTCCTTTTATCGTGAAAGAGTGCCGAACTTTATGAAAATGTTACCAAAACAAAAATCAAGAATCGCATTTGTCATAGGCCTTTGATTTTTCTATGACAACCTTTAACATTTTATCCCTCCTCCTAACCTGCAAAACAGAGTTTTAGAGTCGTTATCACTCCAACGCGGCTGAAAAACAAACACAACCACACAAAGGTGTAGAAGGATATTTTGGCCCACCACAGAAAGAGGACCAGAAGGAAATTTCTTTTAAGGGCTTTCTTTCCAAGCAATATAAAACATGATATAGAACTTAACAAAACATATTATGATTAAATAATATATCGCTAATATATTAAATAGACATAAAATACATTCGGCTGTTGTTCTTCCCTATAATTCTAATATATATATATATATAGAGAGAGAGAGAGAGAGAGAGAGAGAGAGAGGTAATTCTTAAATCAAAAAGGATGATATGAACAGTACACTTTTTTTTTTTGATAAGTAAACAATATTATTGATAGAATAAGCAAAGTCCAAGTACATAAGATGATATACAAGAGACAAGACCTATCTAGGTCGTAGATGGATTGTAAGATATGAACAGTAAAAATTGCGAACCATTTTCCAAATCAAAATTTAAAGTAAAAGAGTTCTTAGATACAAATGAAACGCTTGTAATCCAAACAACTAAATTCCAAGTTATGTGGCAACTAAGAAAATTACCTCAACCTGAGGGTTTTTGCCTCGCAGCAACATGTCCACACTCTTCTCTGTCTGCAGAATGGGAGAGATTATAATTTTGTATAAGTTGATGAAAGAAAAATATTTACGACAGAAGTAAAACTAAGAAGAACAATAAGAAGAATATGAATATGATCAACAATAACAATTGTAGGCATACCCCAAAAAATAGCAATAATGGTAAATTAACAATAGTGCTCTCTAAATAACTCTTAATTTCAAATAAAATAAACGTCAATCAACATACCTGATGTGTAACCCAATAGTGCCTGTCTCTCATCTCAATCAAGAAATCAAATGTTGGAGGAGCTTGCCTTTCTAGAACAGTTTTCTGACAACTTCTAGCACGGGCTTCACCATCTCCCAAAGTGACAGTTTCCACTCCCCCAACCTAAGAGAACAAAAGCAATAAGCGTGGAACATTACCCAACATTCATGCCTTGCATTTGAATATGAGTTTTGCTATATTATTTAATTCAGTTTTTTGCCCTTCTAAGGTTGAATTGCTAATAAGGCCAAAATAGAAAACACGAAGAACACATTAGATGAGATAATCATCAAACTCTTTCACAAAATTATTCTAATTCGTCACCATTATACCTAATGTCAATTATGTGGAGAAAAATGAAGCTCAAATATGTCTTGAGGAATTTTACAAAAAAATTCTTGAAACTACTCAGACTAGAAACTGATGCATGCATGCAGAATTTTAAGTTTGTATAAGGGAACTCCAGAAAACCTTATATCCACATTATGAGGGTCTTATAGAGATCAGAACAATTAACAAACCAGGTCAGAGAGAGTAGGGTTCTTTATTATATTCTCAAGCTGCTCTCCATGAGCAGTACCAATAAGCATGACACCTCTCCTGGCAATTGAGCGACAAGCATGAGTTTCAGCTTCTGTGCCAATCTCATCGACCATAATCACCTCAGGCATGTGATTCTCTACTGCCTCGATCATGACTCTATGTTGCATGGATGGTTCTGGTACCTGCAGTCTTCTTGCACCTCCAATTGCTGAATGTGGAATGTTTCCATCTCCTCCGATTTCATTGCTTGTATCAACAATCACCTACTCCAGTTTGGTATACTTTTAAAATGTAACAAATTCAGCTCAAGTTTTTCAGATTGTGCATATCTGGTGTGCTTGTGTCTCCGAGAGAGAGAGAGAGAGAGGGAGAGGGGGGGGGAGGGAGAGGGAGGAGGGAGAGATGCCACAATGTAATACAGAAAATAGTCAGCGCACCACTCTTTTGTGAAATTCATCTGCCAAGACACGGGCAATCTCTCGCATAACTGTTGTTTTGCCAACCCCAGGCCTTTAAGAATTAAAGAAATCATCAGAAAATCAAAGTTATTAAAAAGGTTAGTTTTGGACAACCTGAAAGGTGTATAAAGAAGTAGCAAGTCATAATAATGGGACAAACATGGAAACCAGAAAATATGTTTATGATGAAAGAAAAAAGATGTAAATGAGGTATTTTTCCCCATAAATCCCGATAATGATAAACATAATGCAGAATAGCTTTTTAGTTCTTTTTTCACCCATGAAGGCAATCTGATTCTAGCATACTGTGAGGACAATAGAATGATTTTATCTGTATGGGATCCCCAAACACTGAATGTCCTAATCTTAAACCTGTATCACAAGTTAAAAAAAAAAAAGGTGTGTCCTCTCCTACTCTTTATTCCAGTATCACACATAATATTGTAGTACCACTTGGCATACATACTTTCCAACAAACAAGATGCTCTTCCCATACTGAAGCAGATCATAAACCATGTCAACTTGTCCACTGACTGCCCTACCAACTCGGCAAGTCAAACCAACTATTGCCCCTTTCCTACTCCTGATTGCAGATATCCTGTGCAGGGTGCCTTCAATGCCAGCTCTATTGTCGCCCCCAAATGCTCCAACAGAATTTTGAGCATGCTCCAACTCTTTCACCGACACCTAGTTAATAGTATATTATTCAGCTCAGTAGATCTCACAAAATCATTCTCTTTCTTAATTTTTTTTTATAGGTATTCTCTTTAATAATTAATATAGAAAGGGAATAAAATAGATTTGGTAAGATTCATAGATACCCTCTAAGTTGGATTCATTGAAGTAGATAAAAAAATTTTGAATGTTTTTATCACACCTCTTTTGCTTCTACAAATCTCCTAATCGGCCCTTCTATCAATAGAGCATCAGCGAAGTATTTGAGTAGCCTCTTATTTTTAAATTGTCCTTCATGAAATATCCAAGTGGCAATTTTGTCACATATAATTTTCAATGTCATCAAAAAAGGATGGAACCCCTAAAAATAAATAAGTTCCATCATCACCAAGAAACCACCTCTTTGTGTTCCACCATCAATGACGGGTTCTCCAATTTTCAGAAGAAAAAATTATTTAAATGAAGGAGGCCTGAGCACAGAAGGATTCAAAGATCAAGCTCTAACCAGGATGATCAATAATTTTAATCCACAATGTGAATTTCCATTAAAAGTCAAGGGTGCAATTAGAATCTAGTCAAATTTGGTGTGGTTGTTTAAACAATTGACCCAAACTTTTCATATCCAACATGATTTTGTAAATCTAGATACATTAATCAACTATAAGGAATACAGAATAAAATGTAGCAAGAACAAAGAAGAATTATGCACTCCACTAGCGAAACCAAACTCCAACCTTTGACACATGAAGCATGCATTTACCTTTGTATTCCTCAGATAGCAGCCCCCAAATTCACCTAGATAGCGTGCTTCTGGAAAACGATCCAGATCCAATATAACCTAGTATTGTTGCATTACACAAATATCATCATGTTTTATGAAAACAGTATAGTGATGAGAATCATACTACGGTAAAGCAAAATACCAGATAAACTGTTTGACAAACATATATTTTTAAAATGAGGAAAAAAAAAGGATATATGCACAGTAAAAACAAGCCATTAATCCATAGGGAGTAAGGGTTAGCACATAAGCATTCTTTCTCAAGCAGAGTATGCCTTCCAGTACAAATCTCCTGGCTTTTTTCGGTCTGGAAAAAATAATCTAGATAAGATTCTCTGAGGAAACACACCATTGACACCCTAAGCAGTCAAAATTGCTCAGCAATAAATCATAATGTTTTCCCTTACAGTATGCTTTAAATTTATTGGAAGAAGGTTGTTTCCTGATGTTGGAGGTCTGTCCTGTACTTGCCAAAGAGTGTCCAAGAAGAGCAAGAGAGCAGGATACAGCTCCAAACTTGATATGAATATTTTGTAATTCTAGAAATGTTCAGAGGGCATTGGGTGCCAATTGGAAAGTACAAATAGGCAGTGAAATGACTCAACATAGGAGTATCTATGGTGTTTTAAATGGCCAATACAATAATCTAGGCCAATCAATCAACACTGAATAAATTAGCAGAATAACTACTTTCAGAACTAGGGTAAAACAATGTTTAGTCGAGAGGAGTTACGATGGATGTAGGTGCCACAATGTATCGTCAATATATCATCACAACAACTGGCACATGTTTATCAGATGAAGAAAACTAAATAAACGGGGGAAACTAATAAAGACATAAAGAATAGTCACCTCTGAAAGTTGACCTCTCCTAGGTTCATTCAGAAGGTTGTCCCGCAAATCACATGGAAGAATCTGTGTAAACGACAACAAATGCATGTTGCTCGATTCAGAAAGCAAATCTCAAGACCAAATAAGGAAATAGCGAAAAAAATATGCGACCAAATTAAACATAGAAGGGGCAGTTTCCCAGATGAGAATCATAAACAAAAACCCTCTGAAAATCAAACCTTTATAAATACCCGAAAAGAGACCGTGTTTGCATATAAAACTAATACAGCCTTTCTTATGTTTCCTACATTTTCCCTTGGCTTGAGGGCTGACACAGACGACAGATATGAAAAGAAAAAAAAAAAAAATCGACTGAAGCCATTCCATGAAAACTCTACCTTTCCACAAAGTTGATCTTTTTCTATCTCCATTAGATGTTCAGAAACCATGCCAGCAAAAAAGTAACAAGTAGGAAGAATAAAGACGACAATGGGGTCAAGCATGTTCATAGCTAATGCAATAAATATAAGATAAATATTTGACTGAAGCCATCAAATGCTAATTGCAAACCAACCGTTTGCATATATGCGTGTGAACATATCAATCAATAAAGGAGGAGGAGAAAGAATGAAGAAAAGAAAGGAAGCCATTTGAGCAGGGGAGCACCTGCAAGAAAGCGTCGAGATCATCCTGCACCATTATATGGGCAGCAACGTCCGATGGTGCTTGACAGAATGCGATTCCGGCAAGACTCATGCGTGGTCCCAACCGGAGACAAGAATGACTCTTTTCCAAGGACAACCAGCTGAGGTTGATGAGTGGATTTGGGCTTGGTTTCAGCCAGAAGGAGGGCTTGGCCGACAATACTGTCGTCGTTGAATTCATCCTGCTCTGTGCGGCTCTCTGTGGCTATTGGTTCTTATATTACTACGTACGCATTGCGTTCATATTATTATCCATCCGCAATAAGGCCATAAGCAATTGATTTATTTTATTTAAAAAAAATTAAAAATATAAATTTATATATATATTAAATTTTTTTATCATATTTAATTAAAAAAAATGAAGAAAAATAAAGAAAAATAATTTTTGTTTAGCTTTTGATTGGTGATCCATCAAAAATATATGATCAAATATGATTAAAAAATTTTAATATGTGTGCAAATTTATACTTTTAAAAAAATATATTTAATAGATTCATTGCCAGTGCTCTAATAGAATTTATTCATTGTTAGTGCTCTTTTTCAATAAAAAAAAAAAAAAAAGAATTTATCCGCAATAAAAGATCAAACATGATATAACGTACTATCCTTCTTTCTTCTTCTGGTTTTTTGGTCGAAGTTATTCGCCTTAGTTTTTCCAATTAGTCAAAGTGTGTAGATTTAAACTATGAGATAAACATATCTTTTTAAGATGGTAATGAGAGAAATTATATCTACTACCTCTTATTCACTATTTTCTCATAGGTTTAGGTAGACATTAAATTGTAAATTTATAATTATTATGAAGTAGATTTAATGTATTATATAAAGTGATGTCAGTTTATAATTTTACTTATATATGTATATATATATATTTAAAATAAAAAATAAAAAAAGGAGGCCAGCACCTCCATCCTTTATTAAAAAACAACTCTCACTTATGGTAGATAGAAAGAAAAACTAAATAATTATAATTTTACTCATATGAAATTTCTTTGTATCTGTAACATTTTTTATTCAAGCTGTTAAATAACAGAATAATTATTAGTGTTAATCTTGTTTTATTTATAAAAAAAAAAATAGTGTTAATATAATCTTTTTTAAGAAAACATGGGAAAGTTCTATAATACTCCCTAGTTATTATGTTTTCTCGTTGACGATTCGTATGTATATGTCTTCAGTTATGATATTAATATATGCCTTTGATAGAGAATGAAGGGGCAAAACAATCCAAAGGGGAAACTTTTGTTGAATCAAGACCGTTGAAAATCTTGTGATTATAAATCACTAGTATTATATGTAAGGTTTTTTGCAGGCCGGGGCCGTGTTCTTCCTTTTAAATTTCTGTATATGGGTTCTCTTTTTACTGTAGCCTGATTCTGTGAGGGATGAGATTGAAGCACTTATTGGTGAGCTTGTCATTATATTTACCAACAACTAACAAGCAAATCTATCCAAGCAATTTCGAGAGAGAGTGACCAGCAGTGGAGAAGATCATTGAGTTGGAGACTCGAGTTCCTTCTGTATAATGAAATGAATTATGAGGCAATTTTATTGTTTTGAAATTTGAAGTTGTATTAGAATTTATGCTATGAGAATTTAAAAAAGTGTAATAATAAATTTGAAATAAATTAAGATGAGTTTCTCTCATCTATGAATTCAAACCAATCCTTAATTGATACATAACCCTATTGGTGCCAATTTTAGTACTGGAAACTTCAGCCATGGGGAAGATATATATGCAATATTGCAATGAGACACAATATCAGTGAATTGTGAAAATGACGCATGGGATTTCAGATTAATTTAACAGATAATTTTGGGCACAAATTATTGCCCAACACCTTCAACCCCACACTTTGTGAGGAAAACAGAGAAGTCACCATATGTTTTAGTTTTAATACAGCTGATTGCTGTGGATGAGAGCAAACATCCGTGAAACATTGGATGGGACATGTTATCCAAACCCAAGTAATCTAATGGATCAGGAGCATCCCACGTCAGCACCATCATCTGCCACATCACACAACCCACCCTATCATATCGTCGCAATGGATTACGCATCCGGCCACCATCCCCACGTCCACCAGCGCAAGCTTATGGTATCTCAGTATCTCTCCATCATTTGCATTCTCCACCAATTTTACTCTGAATCACCCCTCGAGGCCGTTTAGTTTCCGGCGATCCAGAAATGGCTTCTCTGGCAGCATCAACCGCGGCTGCCTCTTTTGGTGTGTCGGAAATGCTCGGAAACCCTCTCAATTTCAGTGGTGCCGTCAGGGCATCAGCTCCAACGGCCTCTAGCCCGGCCACCTTTAAGACTGTTGCTCTTTTCTCCAGGTTCAAGAAGGCTGCACCGCCTCCCAAGTCTAAGCCTGCCGCTATTTCTTCGGCCGACGAGGAGCTCGCCAAGTGGTATGGTAAGTTTACCGCTTCAACGATGATCTTTTTTTCGTTACTACAATAACGAGTTGAGCTCCTTTATGTTGGACTTATCATGGCCGTTTGATTAGGTCCTGACAGAAGAATTTTCTTACCGGAGGGCCTCTTGGACCGATCCGAGATCCCGGAGTACTTGACCGGAGAAGTTCCTGGAGAGTATGTTACTTCTTCTTAAACTCGTATCTTTTTCTTCTTCTTTTTTCAGAATTAATACTAGATGGAGTAAGTTTTGGCCTTTAGAGTTGCAAATCTTAAGAAATTTATGATGTACTACTACTATTTTGTTTGAATGAATAATCTTGGTTGGTCATGTGAATGCAGCTATGGTTATGATCCTTTTGGGCTTAGCAAGAAGCCAGATGACTTCAGCAAGTATGTTAAAACTCTGTTATATAATTAATCCCCCCATTGATATGCACTGATTAACACATCCATCAATGAAAAAAATGACTGGGGGATGCTTTTTTCGCAGATATCAGGCGTATGAGTTGATTCACGCCCGCTGGGCAATGCTTGGTGCGGCCGGATTCATTATCCCAGAGGCCTTCAACAAATTTGGTGCTAACTGCGGCCCTGAGGCTGTCTGGTTCAAGGTTCTGATCTTTTAACCACCCTTCTATGTGGGCCACATAAACTTTCCTCTATTATATGCAGTAATTATAGGCAGTAAAACAAAATCATGTCTACTCATTAGGGAAAAAAATCCCAAGCAAAACAGTGCTCGAACGTTTATTTTTTAATGGTAGCAGTCAGTTTCTTGTTTTTTGGATAGCTTTAAACATAATTGTTCAACTTATGGTGATCATGCATTGTACATAACGCAGACAGGAGCACTACTCCTTGATGGAAACACCTTGAATTACTTTGGGAAGAACATCCCCATCAATCTTGTTCTTGCTGTCGTTGCTGAGGTTGTTCTTGTTGGTGGTGCAGAGTATTACAGAATTATCAATGGCTTGGTATGTGAGGATTTTTTGTTACATATCCTTGCCTTATCACAAGTATCGGCGCCATTAATAGCTTGTCTTTTCATGCATGTACTAGAATTTGAAAAAAAGTATGGTCGATTATAGAGGTTAACCACAATTCATACACTAATATTGAAATAGAACTGCTACATCTACAAATGAATTATACAAAAACAATCTTACAAACTGACGTAGTTTCATCTAATCTATTAGATATAATTTGGTAAAAGTAATTTTACAATCTGACCAATTATATTAAATCGTGTCAATTTGTAGGATTGCTTTTATGTAATCATTTTGTGGCCAAAGTATTTCCCGTATTGAAATTCATCACTAGTATTTTGGAACCTTGAAGTATAAGCATAATATAGTGGAATATTTTATTTGCTCTTTTTAAGGATCCACAAAAGCAGCATATAAAGCTTCACCAGGACTCTGCATGTAGATTTTCTGCATCATGGTTATAAGAGAAGTAATGTAAGCTTGTTGTGTTCTTTTGCTGGTAGGATTTGGAGGACAAGCTTCACCCAGGTGGACCCTTTGATCCATTAGGGCTTGCAAAGGACCCAGACCAAGCTGCAATTCTTAAGGTGAAGGAGATTAAGAATGGCAGACTTGCAATGTTTTCTATGTTGGGTTTCTTCATTCAAGCTTATGTCACCGGAGAAGGACCTGTGGAAAACCTCGCAAAACATCTCAGTGATCCTTTTGGCAACAACTTGCTCACAGTAATAGCTGGATCTGCTGAAAGAGCTCCAACCCTGTAATCTGAAGTCTCCTCCTCCTCTCCCGCTCCATTAAGAATCGTAGATGTGCATTGTACATGTCAATGAGATGTTCTTAAGGCATTTGAGTTCCATATGTGAAATTGAAAGTCCAACTGTGTTTTAATCTATAAAGGCCTAGCACTATTCAGTATTCACCTATGGTTATAACATGAAAACTATTTTCTCCAAGCCACATTCTTCTCTTCGGATTTACTAATATGTCACCAAGTGCATGGTCTATAATTATCAGAATATCAGTTACTTTATGGTATTATTTATTATAAAAATGTTTTTTAATTTTCATTTTATCATTTCTTGACGTATTATTAAATGATTAATTGGCAAATAAAGAAACAGCAAACAAATATTTGATCATACGATGCCAAATTAGCAAATGGCAAAAGAGAACTAAACAATATTATTCACCAAAAAAAAGGAAAAAACCTTATATAATCCTTCCTCACATTATGGTTCGTGGTTTGGTAACATTTTGGGAAAGGCCTAATAAAATTCGAAACATTTGTAGCCCAAATCCAAATTAGATGGTTACAAGAAGTCAAGAACTCTTCGTTGTTATTTATTGCTATTGGGCTAAAACCCCGCTTGTTTTGTGGGCTCACTTCTCTATACCCATAACAACTCGCACTAGCAAGATTAGCATTGAAAATTTCCCATCAGAAAAAAGTAGAATTTCACCAAAGGAGAGTCGCGGAAAATAATTATCAAAAAATGAAACGGGAAATACCCAACTTTTAAACCAAAGCACCGGCCCAACGCAAGCTGCTTTAACTGTAAAAATTTTGACAAACTGTTTCCAAGAAATATCAAATATCGAAACATTTTTTTTTTTTTGATAAGTATCAAATATCGAAACATAGAATCCCAACAATATAAATACACCAACACCAGCAATGAATAAAAATATTCTTTAATTCCAACAATCAAAGTGCATCCATCATATTTTAAGCTAATTAATTTATACAAGTAAATCTACAAAAAAAAGATCAGTGTTGTTCATATTAGCTAATAGTTAGTAAATGGGGAGATGTATACTCAAATGGTGCAATGATCTTTCAAGACTTGCCTAGCAAGATCAAATGCTCCGCTCTTTTTGTAGATCAGATGCAGGTTAAAAGCTGCTTCTCTGCGGAGGTCGCAATATCCCGGCTTCCGATTTTCCACAATGTCTGGATCCTCACAGGGAAGCTTAGGTATGGGGTAGTCTTTCTCATGAGTTGCAAGCACTTTCTCGTAATATAACGCAGCAAGAGTTACAAGGCCAACATGATGATACGCCCTGGCTATGTTATATAACGCTTCCTGCATAAAGGCTTTCTAAGTAAGCCAAGTTTCCTTTCCAATAAGATTTTCTAAAAAAAAAAATGAGGGGGAGAAAACATACATGACACTGTTCATGTGAGGTAAAGTGTCCTGAATGTAACTATTCCCCAGAATTACTCTTGTCTAAAACATGGTGTCACATGACATGAAGCATTTTCTTTTTTCTTTTTTCTTTTTTCTTTTTTCTTTTTTCTTTTTTCTTTTTCTTTTTTGATAAGTGATGAAGCACTTTCTATTAAAAAGACTGTTGAACCCAAAGTTTCGATTCTCATATCTACATATAGATTTTGATGATAACAAATAAATTCAAGACTCAAGCTCAAATTGTCTACGCATGAAGAGAGCTAAACACATTAAGAAATCAAGCATAAGCAAAAAGAAGATCAAGTTTACAAATGAAGCTCATAAAGTAATTTTGTACATCTCTTAAAATTTGAAATTGGATTAAGACTCAAAATTAATATTTTCTCATAAAGTATCAAATTACATTTTTTACATTTGCATAACTTTATTAAAATATTTAATTTCGAAAATTATTATTATTATTATTATTTTTCCACATATACATAAAGATTTAAATTTGTAAGATGATTGATTGTCATCTTTAACATGTACATGTGTTATTTGAAAATCTTGAATGGTGGTTGTGTATTTTTTTTTACAAATGCAAAAGATAAACGTTTTTGTTTGAAAATCTTAAAGGGTGGTTGTGTGTTTTTTTAAAATATGCAAAAAGAAGATGATTTGATCTGAAAAATAAATCATGCTCATTTTGTCATGTATGAAAAGTAAAAGATTATGTTTGATTTTTTTGAAAAATGAATAGAGTTGTCTTTGACAAATGCAAAAAGGAGATGTTTTTATTTGAAAATTTTGAAAAGTGAATAGTACTTTTATTTGAAATGTGAATCTTTTCAAATTTGAATATGAAGACTCATTTGCCTATAAATAACTAACTTTAGTTTTGCAAAAATAACAACAAGAGCTTACACATCAATTGCTAAGTTTTGCATCATTCTTTCAAAGCTCTCATTCTCTCTTCTCTAAATTTTGTGCCTTAATCCTTGTTCATAGTGAGAGAGATATAAATTGCACTGTATTGTTTTTATCTCACTCATTGAGGAGTGTATTCTAATAACTTACCCACTATCAACTTTTGTATTTATAAGAGGGTGCGTATAACCCTTGTGTGTGTAGAAGGTATTCTACATAGGGAATAGTTGAATCACCAAGTGTGAAGTGATTGCAAGTGTAGAGGGTGTTCTATACGGATTCTTTGTAGCGGTGTTGCTCAAACGTGTAATAGTTTTCTATCTCCACCTGAAGGAGATTAAATAGTGAATTTGGGATCTTCAAGGGGTAGCTTGAGGCGAAGACATAGGCAGTGGGGCTGAACCTCGTTAAAATACTGAATTTGCTTATTCTTACCCTTATTCTTTATATTTCCTGCTGCTTCATATTCTATTTATATTTTATATTATATATTTGGTTTATAAGTATTAATTTTTTAATATAACTCAATTCACTCTCTCTTTTGTGTTAGTCATCTGGGTAACAAAGATAAAATATGGTCTCTGGGCAAATAAGATTTTCTTATGCCCCTGAATGATCTCAATTTGACAACAA
The DNA here is from genome assembly GCA_036559045.1 of Platycarya longipes. Classification (NCBI taxonomy): domain Eukaryota; kingdom Viridiplantae; phylum Streptophyta; class Magnoliopsida; order Fagales; family Juglandaceae; genus Platycarya; species Platycarya longipes. The sequence goes on from CM071791.1 coordinate 52,365,033, forward strand.
AACACACTCATCAAACAGGTATCCATTCTGTCGAAAGATGCCTTAGTAAAAACATCTAAGCTCCACAGTGGCTTCAGGTTTTGTTTCCCCCTACCCATTTCAGGTGTTTTAATGAAGACCTTGCGACTGTTAAACCTTTTTACAACTCCGTTAAGTATTCAGACATCTTATTACTGGCATATATAAAGCTTCTGATAATTATGTGGATGCCTATAACAACCTCAAAAGCATGCATACCAAACTTAAAAAGTAAAACAGGATTTCTAAACTGAACCTGGCTGTTTTCACAAAGATGCACGTTGTTGTAGAGGAAAGCCAAGCCTTGTGCAAGACACTGATGCTTGTTTTGAAGTCTGAATCCTAGTGCTAAATTAATCAAGGAAGTTCCTGCAGTAAAAGCAAACTAATGTCACATTTCAAACACAACTAGATTAAATGCATAAAAACAACGCATATATATGCAGCACTAAAACGAAAATAAAGGGCCTCACCAACACAAAGATTAAGTAATGGATTCTCTGGCAGCAGTTTATAAGCTTCAAGGTATTTACTTGAAGCATGCTGATGATTGCTGGCCATGGTAAACTGATGTCCATAGACGATAATGGGTGGTACACAATCTTGGAGTTTACCAAGCATACCGCGTAGAAATTTAAAATGCCTTGAATCCCGATTCTCCAGTCTACAACATAGAATATAAATCAAAGGATGATTTTTAGCCTTGTTTGGGTAATGCCTTAATGAGATAAGATGAGAAATTCTCAAAACTTCTCACAATTTTCTTCCCCAACATTATTCAAACACAAAACACTTTTCAATTTCAAATTTTTAACTTTTTCATCTAATCATTACAAATTTTACAAACTTCAAAATAGAACACAAAAATCAATACAAGTTTCAAAACAAAAATATATTAAGAAATAATATTCAAACATCTTTTTTAACTTTATAATATTTTTATTTAACTTTTTCTCACTTATTTCCCAAAACCCAACAAAACATCTCAACTCAATCCATCTCACTATTATTCACAGACCATTTCACTACAATTACCAAATTATGAGATATTCCAAATATCCAAACGAGACACAGTTGAAAATGTGGAATGCCCTCTTACTAAATACCAAGAATTAGTAAGTAGATGGGCCACTCTGAAAATATAACATTTGAATGTCAGCCATATGCTATATTTCCATATATTCTTTTTTTTATATAAGTAATAATCTTTATTGAATGGATGCAACTAGGCAAGGCCCATGTATTCCGGGGGTATACAAAAGAGACACCTAGTTACACTCTAACAAGCTGAAAATTCCCATATATTCTTATATGTCTATTCAATCGTTATGGTCAATATATAACTTAGCAGTCCAACAGTCAGGTAGAAAGGGAACAAATGCGCCTACTATGCATACTAATACATTTAGTAAAGTATTGGAAAGCCTGTTTACGATACAAAATAAAACTTGGGAAGTAGACGAGGTAATCAGATAGAGAAATTGAAGTCTGATATGCAACATTAACTGTAGAAAGGTTGGCAGGTACTATTAATAGATAAAATTATGTTTTTGGCACGAAAATTATCACATAAAGCACCTCTTACCATATTGGGTATTTTACAAAGCTTGCACTTCAAATACTCCAGCTTAGTCCTTCTATACAATTTGGTGTGAATTCCCTATCTGGTCACCAGCTACAAAAAGCATACACCATGGGACCTTATTCTCGATCTATACCTTTCACCAATTATTGTCCATCTTACATATCTCAAATCACATCGACACTACTTTATAAGTAAACAAATTGTATTGATCAAGGAATGGGCATAGCCAGTACAATATTCAAGAAGAAAACAACTGTATGCTCTATCTAAGAAGGTGCAAAAGAGACAAGAAAATTATTTAGGTCCATGCCATTGAAGTCAACAGCAATGACTCAAGTACATAGAGTGCTCTAAAATAAAGTTATGAGTTCCTCTAACGATCTCTCATTATCTTCAAATGTCCGCTCATTGCGTTCCTGTCCCAAACCACACATTATGCATATAGGGATCATAATCCAAACCGATTTAATCTATTGCATGCCTCTTATATTTGTCCAGCTGGCCAACGCTGCCACCACAGTCTCCGGCCTAACCCAAGCCATCTCTAATCTACCAAACACCTCATTCCATAACACCCTTACTATTTCACAATGTAGTAAGAGATGGTCCACCGACTCGCCCCCTCCTCTATACAGCAACACCAAACTGTTATGATAACCCTCTATTTTCTTAAGTTGTAGGTTGTGAGGATCTTGCCCAACGATGATGTCCACATCGGCACTACTTTATTAGACCCCCTCGCTCCTAATTTTTTTTTATCGATAAACAAAGTTTTATTGAGCATCATATAGGCAAAGACCCCAGTATATAGGACCATTTACAAGAGCGTCACCTATGCGGGCTAGTTTAGCGATACAAGTCATGAAAAGACATGCCATTAAAGTCAATTACAAAAAATCAACCAATGGAATAAAGTATTGAAAAATAAACTTCTTTTTCTCTTTATAAGTAAGAGATAAATATTATTGAAATGAATGAAGTAGGCATTGCCCATGTACACAGAGAGAATACAAAAGAACACCTAAATAAACTTCTAATCGCATCCACTAACTGCTCTCGATCTTCAAAACTTCTGGCATTCCTCTCCTTCCAAATACACTGCCATAGACAAGTTGGGACCATCTTCCACACTTTTGCAATCTGACGATTGCCCCAGATGCCTTGCCAAGAAGCTAGAAGTTCAATTCCCTTTTTGGCATCACCCAAGCCAATCCCAACCAAGAAAAGAAGTCATTCCACAAGGTCGTAGTAATCTCACAATGAAGTAATAGATGATCTACGGACCCTCCATTATTTTTGCACATACAACACCAATCCATGACTATGATGTGGCGTTTCCGTAGGTTGTCTATTATAAGGATCTTCCCTAACAAAGTCGTCCATACAAAACAATTTGCCTTCAAGGGTGCTTTCATCTTCCGAATACTCTTCCATGGGAATGGATTTCTATTATAAGCATGATCATGGCTTGATAGTAGGAGCAGATACTGAACTTTCCTTTCTTACAAGGACACCAACAAATCATGTCTTCAACTCCCCTCATTATACGGATAGAGTACAATAAATCATAAAACTCCAAAAAAGCATCAACTTCCCAATCTTGTGCATCTCTGAAAAATGTAAAGTGCCACTGGAGAGCGCCATGAGATAGAATTAAAAGATCCGCAATTAAAGCTTCTGTCATTCTTACTATACCCTCTTGAACCTAAAATATCTTTACGCTAATTCAATAAAATTAATATGGAGATCTTCGCTCATTTATCAACATTTTCCATTGAATGCTGAAGTAAGGAAATGGTTTCCCTAATTAATTGTCCAGGCATATAACCAAATTGATCATTTCACCGCACTATTCCTGCCATAACCTTTATTTGATCACTCTCTCCCAAAGTTCATGGCATGACTCAGGTAAAGGCAGACAAGAATAACAAAACAGAAATCAGGTGTCTCAATAGATTAAGCTATTTCAGAAAAAGTAAAAAAACATTATCAACGTATTTTGCAAATGTAAAGGTCAAGTACCTTGAAATTACTTTGTAATAGCAATTCCAGGCAGCAAGGCTGTAAGGATGCTGCTGAACAATGTATTTTACACAGTCAAATCCATGCTTAGGATCTGTGGTGTTGTATGCTATCTCTGTAGAATGTTAAAGAAGTATCCCACCTTAGTAATGGCAAAAGATATGCACATCTTTCTTCTTCAAAGAACATCAAATCAAAGTCTTTCAAGGAAGGAATCCTTCTAACAAATTTTAAATTGGCTTTCGCACAAATAGCAAAATCCTTAATCCAAGGAGGGAGTTCAAAAGAAATACAACTTCTAAAGAGTTGATGACTTACGAGCTCCAAGAGATCGAAGCTCCTCTTTCTTCTCTGCAGACAGCATGTTATGAGCCAATCTTAAAGTGAGGTTAATAATCTCCAATGCTTCCCAGTATCTTCGCAAGGAAGCCAGTGATTTACACAACTATAATTGACAAATTGAAGGTGGTAAGAGCATACAAAATTATATAAAAAAAAAAAGAGAGAGAAGCAAAGCAAAGAAAGGGTTAAATAATAACTAACATCTATTATAAGGTGATGATGCTCTTCATCTTTCAGAAGATCAGGCAAGGGAGGTTCTCGGGACACTTCTTGCTGAAAGAATCACAGATGAGATATATCCCGATTGATCAGGCTAAAATATTACAATTTATCACTTAGGCTGTTCATTCCTTAAGCAAGTCAAGACAAAGCAAAATACAATATATATATATATATATCTTGATAAGTAATAAGCTAAGCAAAATACAATGTATACCGGAGACCCATCATCCCCAGAATCATCACTTCGCCAATCAGCCCCTAAAGCCAGTGCCTCGGCTCTCTTTTTTTCCCTCAATGTTGCCTTCTTCTGAAGTAACCGCCTTGCTCTGGCAGCTTTTGACCTTATACAATGCATTGTATAAGTTACAAGCATGAACAAAATAATTCATGAAAAAATTTCTTAAAAAGCTCAAACTATAATAGAATAGAACAAAAAAGAAAGCTAAATAAAATATATTTGTTTGAAGACAATAATAAGTGAGACTAGGATTTAGAACACTAAATGAGTGAGGATTGAAACAGTGTGAGGGAAGAGATTTCGAAGTGGGCCACGTATTAATAAGTCTAATTTTGATGAAGTAATAATTGATTTAGACGAAAGGAGATTTTGGAGTGGGCAGGCCACACTACTACTCAAGCACGTATTAATAAATTTAATTTTGATAAAGTAATAATTAATTAAGACGAAACAAAAGACTGTAGTGCAAGCACTACAGATACACAGATACATGTATCAAGACAAAACAAGGCAAAATTCACTACTCACAGATCTGATGAGGGAGCGACCGGTCTAAATCCACAAAATACATTCTCCGTTTCTTGATCGTCCAGTACTCTAACTCTTTCAAACAGAACTTTTCTAGAGAGTCTCTTTTTCACTTTAACCTAAATGAAGCATCAATTAAGAAAAAAGAAATAAGCCAACCAACTACTTTGTGGGATCCCATTCACCACCCTCCTATATACAATATGGGCTAATGCACTTATAATTGACTATTGTGAATCACAACTTATTGAAGTTCCAGGTTATGTTTGCTTCTTCCCTTTAAAGATGGTGATATTCAGTTACAAGCATGCATGCAAAAAGGGATTTGTGCTTTAGGTACAATGTTTTTTATAGGTAAAATAAATTTTAGGTACATAGTTGGGCCATTTTAGGCGCCTTAGTCATTTAAGATATTCCATTTTCCAACAAGGTGGCAACTATTCGGGGTAACTCTTTATTTTGAGCCATTGTGTTACGATGCAACTGGCACCTTTGAGGTCTATATATCTTGGCGGGTGAGAGAGAGTATTTGAATGGTGTCTTGTAATTACCTTCGGATGAAGAGTTTCAACATATAATGACTCACGAACTAAAGGGAAGACTGCATCCACAAAGTCCTCAAGCATCCCTTTAGCTCTATATATGTGAGCAAGCTTCAATTTCACCTTTTCATTCAGCCACCATGGTTTAGATTTTTCAGGAGGTAGGTTGATAGAGTCTGCAAATATGAGCCAAAGACGTGAACATAGTTCATTTAGGCAAAGCTGCACAACCACAAAATTCTAAGGAATAGAACAATTCAAACTGAAGTACCTAAATTTTTTGGAGTAAGCAATGATATTGCTTCATCTTCTTTAGATTCTTCCAGGAGGAGGGAAGCAAGAGTTAATCTGGCATTGACATTATCCTCGAGCATTTGTAGAGCTGACTTGGATAAACTATCAGTTGTTATTTTATAGAACCAGTTTTGTAGGAGAAAAAGTGAATAAGTTTTTTTCCTCGCCATTTTGTGATAATAGAGTGGCTATACTTATAAAATAAATAATAAAAAAATTAAAAAAACACAGTTTTTAGATGGTGCAGACATAAAACTTAATGCTCAATTTTGCATCAACATGATACTGTAGCTTGTGTTCTTAAATATCATCCTTTTTCTCAATATTTTTTTCTTCTACCATATCCAGATAGAAAAAGCTTCATATAGACCCAATCAGATGTCTCATGGTAACTTATGGCTCCTTTATTTTTTGAGAAAACTTCATACAAACCCCCTTGTGACTTTTCCCATTTTGACATTAAGTACCTACTTTCCAATCATAAGTCCTGCCTTTGTTTAATCCCTAGAAAAGCTCACTCTCCAATCATCATTTTGGAGATAAACCCACGCCCTTCATATGTTCCAATTTTAAAATTACACTTCCAGATATTGATTAGTTCCCAAATATCAGTTGGAGTTTATCTTACCTTTGTACAAGAAGAGAATCGCTTGCAATCTTTCTTTCAAGGATGAGTAACACTGAGCAATTTTCAGATACAAGAAACCCTGCATGAAACAAAGCAACATTATCAACACCAACAATAGATAGATTTTCAAAACAAATTTATACAAAATAAATTTACAAGGAAACTGATTAAAGCACAAAGACAACCAAGACCAGTTAAACATTCATTAACGCACTCTCACCCAAGTTTGTAACAAAACTTTTTCGTCTCATAAGTTTTCCCCTTGGTCTATAGGAACTTGATTTGACAAGAGGCTCAAACCGGAAGCAACCCATGTACACAGGATGTCCACCAAAGAGACAAGCCCTTGAAAGGTCATAGCTTACAAGTCAACAACAAAACAGAACTTGCTAACGTAGAATAAAAAGTTTCATCATGCAAACACAACTCAATGCCCTCAAGGCACATCCTCTCACACAAGCATCACATCACACAAAGGTTTCTGCAGGACTGCAGATCTCCAAAACAGTACCGGGCACCACCAACGAATTCTACATCCAAACAAGTGCAGGGTTCCTTAGTTACTATCGATGGAAAAGACAAAACTTCACGATAGCCCAGAACTTTTACACATAAAGCATCACCTACAGGGACCCCTTATGCAAAATGTCAATAATCATCCACTAACAAATTATCAAAAGCTAAAATGAATGAGTTTGTGGCGATAATATTCATGAATGGAAAGTTCATACATCAGAGTTTTTGTATAAGGTAAATTTTATTCCAGGCGTAAAAGAGTGCAACCCATGTACACCAGAAGTATGCAACAAGAACAACATCTTGTAACACAACAGAATCATTCACTGATGGTTCAATATCTTGTAATGACCTGACATATTTCAGTAGTACAGCACAGCTAAATTGAGAAGCACACCAGTTCTTATTCATAACATTATCAGCTGACAACATAGGATGCAGCAAGAAAGACGCATATAGTTCTCATATCAAGCATAATTTTTCTTACATTGTCACCCTCAGCACTTCCTTCCAACATCAGATAGTACTTCAATGCAGAGTTATAATGTCCAAGATTCATCAATGAGTCTGCAGCTTCAGTGATCAAGTCAGCATGATCATTTATGCTTTTGTGCAGCAAAACATTGAAGAGAGCCTATAAATAATGCAAAGATCCTCGGGTGATTAACCATTCAACAGAGAACACGTTAAGAATAAGTATCATCACATTACATGAATCATCACCACTTACAAAATAGATGAACTCCATATAGGTAAATAAACAAAAATAAGTCAATCAACATTAAACAGAAAACCACCAAGTACACCGTAGGTATGCAATGCAAAGCGAACAGTTATTTTAAGGAAAGGTAGGGTAGTAAGGACTAGTACAACCTACAAAAGATGCAAAACCGACTAAAGCAGAGTGGAAGTTTGACTTGGCTAAATCAGAATTAGTTTCCGTTGGTGGTGTGGAAGCGATTGGGGCATTGGCTAATCTTCATATGCAGGATGGCATCTTTGCATATGAAGTATTTGGTGTGGAAATAGTGCTCTAAAGGACTTACTCCGTTCTTTTTTCCAGGTTGCATGTGAAAAAGAAGCTTCAGTAGCTGATCTCATGGTGATATCAATGGAGCAAGTTCAATGGAACATCAATTTCAATAGGGCAGCCCAAGATTGAGAAGTGAGCAGCTTTGAGGACTTTTTTAACCTATCGTATTCCACAAAAGTGAGCAACCAGCGAGATGATATGTCATGGTGAATACCCGCAAGTAAGGGTACATTCTCGGTTCGCTCTTTTTATAAGTCTCTCATGCACTCAATGAATAATCAGTTTCCACGGAGAAGGATTCGGCGACATAAAGCATCTCTCAAAGCGGCATTTCTCACGTAGACAGCTTCCCTGAGTAAGATTCTAACAACAAATAACTTGAGGAAACACGGGGTGACCATAGTGGATTGGCGCTGCACGTGCAAGAAATCCAGTGAGACCATAGATCATCTCTTACAATGCGAGAGTGCTAGAGTGTTATGAAATGAAGTGTTCAGCATATTAGAGCTAGCTTGGGTTATGCCCTCTACAGTGGCTGCACTTTTGGACAGATGAACAAATTAAAGAGGCATTCAACAAATCAAAGTTGTGTGGAAGATGATTCCTATCTATATTCTGTAGTGTTTGTGGCAGGAGCAATGACTGGACATTCAAAGACAAGGAGCACTCAATAGAGGAATTAAGAGCTTTTTTACTAGAACTCTATGCACATGGGCCATAGCTGCAGACTTTAATGGCCTGGATTTTCATGACTTTCTTGTCTCTATTGCTTCCACATAGATAGGGTGTACCTTTGTAAATCTTCTAGTGTACTTGGGCTATGCCTATCATTATTTAATAAAATCGTTTAGTTATCCAAAAAAAAGTATTTGGATCTCCCCAGATGGCTTCCTGCGAGGCAAAGTCAATATGAGATGGCATTGTTGAGAATTTAGGGTTGTAAATATGCGTGCAAATGGAGGAAATCAAACCAAATGGCAAAAACCACTTTTAATTCTTCTGAGCATGAACAACCGACCTTGATGGGAAACACCTGAAATCACAGACATCTGTTTAAATGAAAGGCTAGTGAAATCTGACATCACATTGCTGCGGGACATTCCCCACATCAGGCTAAAGGCAGGAGAGCTCCTCCAAATCAAGAATAGGCCACTAAATGATCATTTTACAGGCAAATTGGAACTAACCTTTACGGTAGGAAATGAAATGTTATGGATATGAGGTGAATATATAACGTGGCCCAAAGGGATTAAGTTCTACTGGGAATGTCATGAAGCTAACAGAACTCTATGAGATACCTCAGAATGAATATTATAATTAAACAGAAAGAATAAATGATTTGGCCAGTGATGGTACACAAAGTATTCTCTGTCAATCCCTTTTAACATGTCCAGAGTTATGGCATCTTAAGATAATTGAGAGCTACCGTGAATTATAATCAACAATACTAACAATTAGTATAAAGTACAAATATAACAAACCTCTGCCTTCTCCAAATTTTTGAGGTGAACATGACAGATTCCTTCTTTTACTGTCAAATTCATAGGCTGTTCCTTTCCTGAACAGTAGATCAGGTTTGCATGCTCAATAAGTTGGAGAGCCTTTTCATGGGAATTACATTCCATGAATATGGCAGCTAGCAGATCAATCACACTCAAATCAGCTTCACTTGGATGACTTTTAACATAATCCTCAAGAATGCGGACAGAATGTTCAAGCTGACCACATTTCTGGTACAACTGGACGAAAAGCAAGACAAAAAAATATATTAATGTATTAATGTGCAATTGTTTGTGAAAATTAATCACTGAAATATCAGAATTAGACAAAACCCCCATATACTTGCAGTTAACTCTAAAACACACTCCCAAAAGAGTCACTAGTGAAATGAAACAACAGAAAGATGGTCAGGTTAAAACCAGAGCAGTAGACAATAGCCACACATATGCATAAACTGAATCAACTCCATTATAAAAAAGATACCTATAAAAAAAACTCCATTATAAAATAGATGAAAATCAAGATCAATTTCACAAACAGAAAAATGTACTAGTTAAGGGAAATATGAGCATTGAAAGTTCAGCTATTTCTTTCACCCCAAAGTTTCAAAACAAGAAACATATATTAGAAAGTGCCCACGGATACCCAACACAATTATAAAGGATGAAGGTGCCCAGAAGGAAAAATAGAAAAAAATAGGAAATTACAAATTATATCCAAAAGTTAAGAAGATTAATACAATCTTAAAATGAATCCAAAGAAACAGAAGTATGAACTGAAGTCCATTTAGGCCTTCAAAAAACTCAATTTGATAGCTCTGACGGACTTCTCTCTTTACCTTCAAATGTAGAAGAATATAAAGTTTCCCTCATGCAACTATAATGAGGCAAAAATCAAGTACAACAGTACCAACAATAAAAGAAAGCAACCTTCTATGGCTCCAAGCTTCACAAAGGTGCCAGCTTTCTCAGCCAATACATAAACTCCAAATTATGGGAATAGAGGAGGAAGCAGGAGCTGTTATATATGCTCTCTGCCAATGTGATACTCCAAATTATGAAGCTATTTGTTGAATCCCATCTTAATTGGATACTAGAGTATCACACATTGGTTGCATCTTAGGTGGAACTGGGCTTTGTAATTACAAGTGAAACCACAAAGCTTCAATTATAACTACTACATATCCTTTTAAAATATATTGTATCTTTGATTAGTGTTTCCCTAGGTTGTTACAGCCACTCAACCAACAACCTAAACTGTTTAGAAAATCCAAAAGAATGGAATTTACTAAAAAGTAGATATAAATAAGAGTGACTCTATAGCCACACGTGGGGGATCCCGACTGGGATCCCTCCAGTGCAAATTTTCCTTTTTTTTTTTTTTTTGGCTTTTTTCTTAGGTATTTTTATAACACTTTTAAATATTTTTAAAAAATCACAACATCATTAAAAACCACATACTTTTTTTGATAAGTCATTAAAAAACACATAATTAATCACTAAGCAAAAAAAAATTAAAATTAAAAACCCAAAGTTGGGATCCCCATGTGTGGGTTTAGCATTTCTCTATAAATAAACATAAAAATTTTACTAAGAAAATATTCCATCTAAAGAAAAGACCACATTGATATCAACTAAGCACATTCAAGGCTACCCCCAAGTGGCTGCAGTTTGGAGGATGATTCCTTTGTGCATTATGTGGTGTATCTAGATGGAAAGGAATAATTGGTGCTTTGAAGACAAGGAGAGCACAATGGAGGAACTTCAGAACTTTTTTGTACAAACCTAATTGCTTTGGTTTTCAGCCATTGTGCTTAATAGAACTAGTGTTCATGATTTTATGTCTTTAATTTCTGGTTCCTAGAATGTATTTAGGCGTTCTTTTGTATACTTCCAGTGTATACATGTTTCACCTACTTCCTTCGTATCAATAAAAATTTCACTTTACTTATTAAAAAAAATATCTACTAGCAAAGCAAAAGAACATGTAAAACAACGTGACTACATATGATGGTATCATGTGCAAATTCAAATCACATTAGTAAGGGCTTTTATTCACAAGGAAAAAGGTCAAACCTTCGCCCCTTTCTTGAGTGCTTCAATGTTATCAAGATTAAGTTGATATATTTGTTCATATGACTCTGCAGCTTTTTGATAATCTCCAAGCGCAACATGGATTGATGCACGATGAGATCTTAGAGTAATATCCTTAGGATCCGCCGTTATTGCTTTAGAAAGGCAATAATTAGCTTGACCAATGTTTCCTTGTTCACTGCATTCAAAAAGTCCACAATTCTTTTCATGCATATACTAAGGTGAATAAGTTTTTTTGATAAGTAAACTAAGGTGAATAAGTACAAACATAAAAATAATTAAACATGTCAAAAGCAATGCTATCAATTAAAAAATGTACATAAACAATAACAGGGAAAAAGAAGTCCTTAATGGGGAACTCACAGTGTGCTAGTTTCAATTTAGTGAAGAAACTTATCAAAAAAAAATAGTGAAGAAAAAGAGAAGGTTGGGCACGAAAACACTATGAAGCAGATACTTCTCGTCCCAATTGACTAGGTGAAGATTTTTAATTCCTAAAAAAAGAGAGACAGACAGACGAACAGAAAGTCAATTAGAAGATTAGGTGAGGTACTGTAACTGCTACTTGTCTCCTAATTCAACTCTTTGAAAAAAAAAATTGATAACTGAAAAGAGTGAAAATAAAATTAGCAACAATGATAATTCCTGTTCAAAGAAGTAAAAATAATAGCAATGATGATATTTTTTTAAATAAAATTAGCCTGATCTACTACATTAAATTGATCATCCATTTCAATGCATCTATCCAAGAAAAAATCTTAAAAGAAAATGAAGGAACAAAAGATGAAAAATGCATACACTAATGTTCTTTTTTAGCAATTCTCTTTCTAAAGTATTAATCTAAATATAATTAACGTCAAAACATTGTATGTTGACACTACTAAAGACACTACTTTTTGACAGGTACTACTAAAGATACTACTAATAGACCAATATATTACCAACATGAAACTTTGATCCAGAACCATAGTTAATAATCAGCTCAATCAAACTGGTTTGAATCTAAAACCCGAGGCTTTCTGAACACCATGATTAACACAATTAGTCAAAACTCCACATTAAAGATGCAAGTTATGTCATTTCAAGTTGTGAAAGCATCAATGAACATGTTGTAGTTGCTCCAGGTCTAAAAGAATCTTGCAATGCTTGAACTGACTCCAGGTCTAAAAGAGTCTTCTATGGTTGAACTGACAGCATGTTTAAGATCAAATGACAAACAGGGATATTAAATAGCAAACAACCAAGCTTAAAATTATGAATATCTGCATAAGTTTCATATGCAACCCAGATACATCATTCATTATAGTACAAATGGGGCTACAATTAGAAGGAAAGGCTGTTGAATGCATAAGATCAAAGTACAAAAAATAAAGAACACACAACAATAAGAAACCTTACATGGACCAGGTAAGAAGCCGCTTCCATAGGGATGAATTTTTTGGTTTCAAATGCGCAGAAATCATGTAGAAATTTGAGGCTTTCTTATCATCACCAAGTGCATTATGGACAAGTCCAAGGGTGTGATACGGGTCAGGCAAATTTGGTGCTAGCCTAATAACTTCATGCAACACTGATTTGGCCTGCAACAAAAAATTTGAGAGGTGTAGCGGACAAAAACTATTGAAGGATGAAGGCTGAAGTAATACCCCCAAGAACTTTCCCTAACTCAAATTCAACTAAAACTGCCACGCCAAAGATCCCACGCCTAAAATATAAATTACTGCTTAGAATTGAGTAAACTCTGAAAGGTGATTGCTGAAGAACATTATAACCAACGAACAATGTTTGGCAATACAGTATTTTTAAAAGATGACAAGCATTATGCATGGAGGAAATGTGTTGTGGTGCAGCAGCCAGATTTCTAATGCAGATATGCTTTACAAATATAAGATAATTGAAAATTGCCTGGCAGACAAAATGAAAAGTGAATAACAAAGAATCTTAAAACTGGCATATATTTTTTTTTAATAAGTAAGAGTAAGTATTATTAATGTGAATGAAATGGGCATAGCCCAGGTACACTAGCATATGAACAAAAGTATGACTCTCAGAAGACAGGCGCAACGATGCATTACTTTTCTGAAGAGATACTTATCTTTGAAGCAAACTAGCAATTTCATCCAATACCCAAAAAATTAATTCTCAACAACAAAATTCATCAACCATCTTACCTCTTCAAAACAACCATGTGCATAATGAAGAGTGGCATCTCCAAGCATTCTTGTAATTTCAGGGCTGAGTTTATTCTTTGACCCTTTCCGCCTGCCTCTTTTCTTAGGCTGCATAAGGCACATAATAAAAAAGACAGGTGGAACATAACCTTTCATTCCTTTTCACTCTAGACTATCATAATTTAAAATCCTTCCTATGTACAATCAGTATTTGCAATTAATGTAAATTGGAAATCCTAAAACATTTGAGAAACAGTATTAGAGTGACCAGGAAGTCAGTCCTGCCATAGCATAAGCAGCAGCAGCAGCTAATGCTAAGAGCTTTTTTTTTAGCTCTCTCTGTTTTTTCCAGCGGAAGTCTTGATCTTAAGGCCATTATTCGAGAGTGAAGAGAGCAACTAATAATGATAGCATACATCCACTACCTTCTTGAAACACCCCAATCCCACATTGGGAATATAGATAAGCCACATATAGTGGGCAGGTTATAAAGACATTCAATGGGTACTAAGTCCCACATTGGCTACCTGCTAGGTGAAACTGAGCTTCAAAAGTGGATCTGGCAAACACTTTTCATGGGCCATTACACATGGAATTAAAGCCACCTACTAAGATAACAGTTTGAAACAAAAGCACTGCATAACATGGCCCTGATGAGAGCATCACAAATAGAGAGGGAGTTTGTAACATCCCAGTCACACGTTGAGAATATAAATAATCCACATAGAGAAGGTAGGTTATAAAATGTAGCAATAAGCACTAGTCCTAGAAGGTAGGTTATAAAAGGTAGCAATGGGTACTAGTCCTATATTGGCTACTTACTAGGTGAAATTGGGTTTTATACGTGCTTCTAGGGAAACTTTAAACTGGCTAGTCTGTTGGGGTTATTGCACAGATGTGGCCAGCACTTTCCCAAGGCCATTACACTTTTTGTTTCCTTCTTTAAGTTCTCAGGGCGGACTGTCCCGCGCGCCAGGGTTGGGCAGTGCTTGGCTGAAGAATCAACATACATCTTTATTTACAATTGCTTGTCCCAACTTTATAGAAGTACAAAACTACATGTTACTTTCCTAAGAGGCCTGGACACTGCATTTTTTGTAGGCTTTATTATATCTTTGAATATTTCATAACTTTTAATGGTATCAGATAATTGTTTCTTCAAGAGTAAAGGAGAAAAAATGAGAGTAAGATAATAGTAAGAAGATTAAAGCTATCAGGTCAAAAGGAAAACTTTAAATGATTCTAAAAATGAAGAAGTTCTGATAAAAATTATAAATAAATAAAAATTAATTAATTAATTAAAAAAAAAAAACAACAACAACAATGTAAAATCAGATTTCCAGCTTCGGGGACACCAGAAAATAATGCATGGAAATAACTAATGTAATTCTTGCGCCTATTTTTCATAGTGACACTTGCAAAATTTAGAATAAAAATTACTATCAGATATCCCACCTTCCTCGATTTCCTTCGAACACCATAGTTCATGGCTTCCATTATTTCATCCATGATTGCTCCAGATATATCTTCTTGCCTGGCCTTCTTCGAATTTTCTTCACTGTTTGGAAGAGCTTGATATAATCAATCCAGAAAATACAAATTCCAACCTCACAGGAAAGGAATAAGAAATAAAAACAAAGAAACTGGCCTAGTTAACTGGCCTAGTTTGTTTTCACAAATGAGATAAGTTGAAAAAGCTTGTAAAAGTGAACTGAGGCCTAAAACTTAATCCTTAAAAGATGGAATTTTTACCGCTGACTATTGGCAAGTGATTTTCGTTTTTTCTCAGCCAAGGCTTCATATTCAAGGCGCTCGAATTGCTCATATGGTTGGACACCAGAATCAGCATCATCTTCCACAAAGTCCAAGGGATTTATCCCATCTTTAAATCTGAAAGTATACTCCCCTTCATCATCATTGTCCTCTGCTTCTTCTCCTTCTTCTTCTTCCTCTTGTCCCTCTTCTTCTTCATCCTCTTCTTCTTCTTCCCCAACATCTACTTTCGAGCTGTCTTCAACACCCATTGCAAGAGAGCCTTTCAAAGTACCTTCAAGTTCGAGAATTTCATCAAACAAATAATAAAATGATTAACAAAATCCAAATAACCGAAGATGTATACAAAACTTATCAACCTTGCGCCCACCACATATGGATTGTATGTTATGTTACTTAGCATATAACTTTCTTTTCAAACTAAATTCCAAACCACATAAATCTTTGCTAGCCGTGAAACTCAAAATAAAATAAAAAACTTCACCGACCCAGACAGAATACAAACTCACGTTGTCCATTCAACCAGTGCACACAAAATCCCCAAATCATAAATTCAATCGAATTTCATCAGAATTCAAGAATTCAAAATAAAAAACCAAATCAATTCTCACAAATCGACTTAATCGATCAGCCAAGATATTGAGCATTGCCTCTGAACCCGAATATGGAAGAGGGACAAGGAGAAGGAACACACTGGGAGGTGTGGCTGTGAACGGGGCGGAGACAACCGATATTAGATATAGAGAGAGAGAGAGAGAGAGAGAGAGGGACTTACCGGAATACGGTGGTGCTGGCCCAACCAAGTAGGCGGCTTGACAGAGAAGTCAAGGTGGGAAGGGGCAGTTTGCGGTTTGACAGTGGAGAATGGCTTGATTGTATGGTGTTGTGCGGCAGTGCACGAAGACGGTAAAAGATGGAGATTGGACGGCAGTGAATGGTACCGGGAGAGAGAGAGACAGAGAGTTTCCAAGAGAAGAAAAGAAGAAGAGACGTAGAGAGTGAATGGTATGTACGAATCTTTAAGAGAATTTGCCTAGGATTATTCTCCGGCATAGGTCCTGTGAGGCTAGGACAGTTTATTAACTAGTCTGCACGCATGCCTTAACTCAAGTTC
This sequence comes from Platycarya longipes, assembly GCA_036559045.1. Lineage (NCBI taxonomy): Eukaryota > Viridiplantae > Streptophyta > Magnoliopsida > Fagales > Juglandaceae > Platycarya > Platycarya longipes. The sequence goes on from CM071791.1 coordinate 52,381,652, forward strand.
TGACATGCAGCAGGCCATCATGGTGGCTACTGGCCACGCACAGTACAGGCGCACAGCCCTACGTGCGCATAGGTGTGCCTCACGATGCATTTACCTGCGCTCACGCGCGCGTATGCACCTATGTCCCATCATGCATGCCTCACTACGTGCCCAAATAGCACCTAACGAGGTTAGTGGCATATCTTTACAGGCACGCCATCCAACGGATGACACCAGCCCGCGTCTTGCTGAGCAAGTTAGTGGCATTCCATTCAGCGCATGCCTTGAGGAGCAAGTCAATGGCATGCACACCACGCATGTAATCCAGCACGCAGCCCCAGCCTGCGCCATGCAGCATCCAGCGCTCAGACCACTAGCTTGGATCATGCATGTGCATCACCCCGACACCCTGCCCGGGCCATGCAGGACTACCGCCCATGCAACCTGGCTGGGCCACATCAGAGCAACGTGACTTGACCTTGTGCCTACTACCAGGACCATGCATGACACACTGCCATGACCACCATCAGTTGGCCCTGCACAGCGCCACGCCACGCGCATCACAAGACGCCATGCAGACAGACAACACAAAGACAAGTCTGACCGTGGACCTTGCATCACACTAGCCCATCATAGAGTCATGCAAGCCACGACCTCATTGTGCATGTGGCGCCTAGCCACCTTTTATTTACTTGTTTATTTTATTTAAATTGCATTTGGATGCTTTAGTACTTCATTTATTTTAGTCAAAGACCTATTGGGGATTTTCAAGTTGTAAGACAATATAAATAGGACTTTTAAGTTTTCATTTCACATCTTTAGACATTTGACATTTGAACTTTTCTCTTAAGAAAGGGTTAGGCCGGCCACTCACCTAGTAGTTGGATTCATTGGTGCTTAGGCACTTAAGTTTCAAATGGTACAATTCGTACATCCCTTTGAAGAGGAACATACCGTGTAATTCGTGAATCGATATGTTCCACAACTATCTTTATCATTTCAGTTTATTAATAATATTTTGAGATGATTCAATCTTGCGTTTTCGAGTTTTTGGTGTTCTTGAATTTTTTGTTGATTAATTGGTTGATCATTGTTTGAGTGCATTGAAGTGAGGTCGAATCCACGCCACTTGTAGATTTGAGAAATTGAGTGTGAGTGCATTGACGATTTCGAAATTCACACTCCTTGTGAATTTCGGATTCATCAAGCATGAGTAAATGTGTGAGTTGCTTTGAGTGAAGAGTTGTTGGTGTTGTTGAAAAAGTGAAGGTCGAACCACATAGTGCTCTTGTGGTTGGCGTGATCTTGATCCCTTGGGAGTGATAAACCATTCCCTTGGTTGTTCATTCTATTTTCTCTACATTTTCCTTGTACCCAAACACCATACACGGCAACCCCATAATTTCCCTCATAGCCATACTCGGCCACACCAACCCTAGACAACCCTAATTGCCATTTTGCCCAAAATGCCCCCACCATTCCTAAACCCTAGCCGGCCACTTAACTACCTTATCTTCCCACATTTTTCTCCACCTAAATCAAATATTCCCTTACCAAATTAAGCCAAATTCGACCAACCCTAGCAATTCCATAGCCAGCCACCCAATTCCTTCCAATTCAAAATATTTCAAATCAAAACATTATCCACTTTCCATAACCAACTCATATTCGGCCAAGGCAATATTTCCACTATCAAAAACTCTAGTGCCACCTCATATAATATGATTTCTCATCTCTCATTTGATTAATCAATCAACTCTTAATTGAACAAATCAAATCACAATCCTCCAAAGTCAAACTGCCCCATCACTGGCCATTCCCTATAGCCGGCCACCACTATATCTCTTCAACATCTTAATTCCTAAGATTTAGAGATTATCATATCATCCCAAACCCTAGCTCAAAAGGCCCAATCTACCCTTGGCCGAAACCCCTTATTGCTCTAACCCTAATTTAGCCACTCAAAACCCTAGACACAACACCATCTTGTCCAAGCCCCCAAGCCATTGCCGTGAACCTCATTGCCTCCATAGCCAAACCCTTTAGCCCAAACACTTACATTTGCTCCACCAAATCATAACCTCATTTTACCATTTCCCTCACCTACGTGATCATCACCAAGCATTGGAGTCCATCTCGGTCATTGGAGGAAACAACCACACAAGGAAAAACTTTTAGGTGATCGAGACTTGATTGAATAAGTGAAACAGTAGTCTGAATAAGTTCTTATTTGGTAACTTCAGCTTAACTCTTTATCTTTAGAAACCTTTAAACCCTATTTGAATTTCTTCAAAAACTTAATCTACACTGTTAATTATGGGATACAGGAGAAAGACGAGGATCTCTCAACTGGAAACAGAGAAATGATATAATCCTGGGCGCAGCCAGGGGCCTTGCTTATCTACACGAGGAATTCCACGTACGTATCATACATAGAGATATAAAAACCAGCAACATTCTTTTGGATGATGATTTCCAGCCCAAGATTGCAGACTTTGGGTTAGCAAGACTTCTCCCCGAGGATCAAAGTCATCTCAGCACCAGATTTGCTGGGACGTTGTAAGTCAGCCCACTCCTGTTCCTTCGCAGTTTAGACAACTTGTTTTGCATGGATTGTATGATCACTTTATTCTTAGAAAACTAACACAAAGAACATACGAAGTAAACTTATAAGTTGATGTGATCATATAAAATCTATAAAATCTCCTTTATAATATGAGGTACTACATTAAACATCATTAGTTTGTAAATGTACTTTTATATAATTCCTATTTAGTTAAAAGTATTTTTCGTATTTAATTAAATAGTAACTAATTGGACCTAAATCAGAGGATATATGGCCCCCGAGTATGCAATCCATGGTCAGCTATCAGAAAAGGTAGATACCTACAGCTTTGGTGTCATCGTCCTTGAAATTATATGCGGCCGAAAAAGCAGCGAAATGAAGGCTGAAGATGAAGGGGAATACCTCCTTTCACGGGTAATGTCCCAAATCAATTGGGTGGTTCTACTTGCTTGAATTTTTGTATGGAATATGGAAGCTTTTTCGTATATATTTTGTTGTTGATTTGCACACTTCATTAAAAACAGTTTTTATCTCATTTATTTTGTTTTTATAATGCAAATAGGTATGGAATCTACACGAGAATGGAAAGCATTTGGACTTGGTTGACGATACCTTAGACCCAAACGATTATACAGAAGAAGAAGTGAAAAGATTAATAGAAATAGCTCTGATGTGCACTCAGTCATCGGCAATACAAAGGCCTTCAATGTCTGAAATAGTTGTTCTACTGAAAAGCAAGGGGGGTCAACGGAGCACCCGCCACCAGCTAAGCCAGCCTACGTTGATACCGATAAGAAAATCCGGGGAGACACATCCACTTCAACTGCATCCTCCACGTCTAATGCCACCACCTCTTTCTCTCAGTTCACAGGTCGCTAATGTATATGGCTATCTGAAATTCTCAAATGCGACTTCTATTAGTATTCCTTGTTTACAGTATATATAAAACTCTTGTGTGCGTTAGACATGATGGCCCTGTGAAAATGATGATGTATAGTTCCTGTCATATCTACAAAAATTAAAATGTTCATTACATCAAATCATTTAATATAAACATGTCAATCCTTACAGAGGCAAAACTAAGAATCAAGAGATCTATGAATAGAAGTAGAGGGCACCCTTTGCCCCCCGGTCACCTAATAAATTAAAAATATGTAACAATAATTCACTGATAAAAGGTAAAGTACATGACAAGTACTACTTGAGTATATATCAGCTTTATCGGATCCTAACACTAACAACCTCACAAGAAAATCCTAGTAGAACCTATTCCTTTCTCTGCCCTGAATGGATTAAAGTGTAACTTCTTTCCATAAATCGTGCGATACCTCTATGCCATCCTGCTCCCACAAGACTTACAAAAATTAGCTCCAAAGAATGGAAGTTCATATAAAGATTACTTTGAATGTAAACGATGGAACATTTTACAATGAAACAAACATGCCTCTCATAGTCCAATTACCTGCAGCGGAACTACCTGAAGTATATCCTTGACGTCCTTCCGACCAAGCTTTTGCTGCTTTAGTAGTAATTCAATTCTGGCTCTCATTTGAGGGTGCCTGCACGCAGAGATATTAACTTAACAGATGGAATAAGACCAAAAAGAAAAAACGTGTCCTCTGTTTTCTCCTAAGGTGTTTTACTGGCCAGCTGGCAATGCTTGATGGATCCACAACAAAATAAAAGAAAACCCAGTGATTGAATAAGGTATCGCGTATACTTGTGTCCAAAAAATCCATTCTGATGGTTAAAACTTAAAACCGATCGGTCATCAAAACAAAACCTAACCTGAAGGGTATAAAGTCCAGATTCTAGCCTCCGGTTGTACTTCTCTTCTTCATTCATCTGTGCAGAACAGAAGAAAAATGAACCTTAATTCTGATTGAAAGTGAAGTTATTCCAAATGGCATACAGAATTCAGAAACAGAGCAGATAGAAATTAACCTCTAAGTCATCAAGTTCAAGACTGTCCACCTGGTCGGTCTCTGTTCTGACTCTGGACCAGAGCACAAGATTGATATAATATTGAAAAGATTTACAGTTTAATAGGTCAAGTGGCACATATCAATTATCAAGAATACATGATCCTAGAGGCACGAAGGAAATCAAGAACAAGCGATCTGCATCAAAGGCAAGGGGCTTTTGTTGAACCCTAATCTTCCCAAAGCTAATGAACCCTGCATTCAGCCATAAAATCAAAACTAGAGAGAGAGATGAACAGAGAAAGGGAACTAGAGACTTGCGGAGAGAGAGAGAGAAAGAGAGAAACTCGCTAGAAGAGGTGGCGACGGCGTGGTAGCCGCACGACGCGGAAAGGGGCAGCAGTCCACAATAATGAGAGAGAGGGATTAAGGGAATATTGCGCCGGGGGTTATCGCATAGAAATATATATATATACTAGTAGTGGCGCAACGTGCGAGGCACGTTGCCTTGTATCACTATAAAATAAATTAAAATAATATAAACATCTAGCATAGAGAAACTTTGAATGAATTAAAACAACATAATTCAATCAAGTTGCAAGCTAATAATTCAACATTTTGTAGGTAGTAATTGTCTAGTGAAAAAACTTCTTACAAATATCATAAATTGTATTAAAAAGTAAAAAAGACACAATCATGAAAAGAACTTTCAAATTGTGAACCATATCATCTAAATCATGGATTGCATCATCTGCATCTTTATGGTGGTCTTCATCCAACCCAAAGACTGTATAGAAAATTATACCTTAAGAGTAAAATAAAATAGATAATTAATGATTTTTAGAACAAAGGGAAGCAAGAAAGATAGGGGGAAAAATAAGAAAGATATGGGAAAGAGTATAGGGAGAACAAAGAGATGAGATAAAAAAAAGTGGGGCAAAAATTATTGTTTATCAGAAGCTGCTAAGAACAATACAAAAAAATGTTTAAAGAGAACATAATATAACCCTCACAGTAAAAGAATCTCATGATACATGAGCTTATCGACATGAAAAATAAAAATAAGCCCAAATGATACATAGAAACCAAAGTGTAGTGATAGTTACAAAGACAAAATAAATAAATAAATGTAAAATAATGAATAATAATTTATCTTCATCAGGTTTAGGATCTGGATCAAAAGTTAGCTGTTTGTATCTTCAAGCAATATAAGATTTTTATATTTCCAAATTCTCCACAATATAGTGAGAAATATAAGAACTATATAAGAAATATCCAACTCTATCAATTCCGACAATAATGTATTATATTAAATTTGTCTCCACAAGTATTGAATCACATAAACGATTTAGTAATGCATACTGAAAAATATTTTGAGAACACAAAGCATGATTAGAAATATTTATCACGATGGTGAATAAAATCAACATTCCAAATATTTATCATCAGATATGCTAGATATAGGTTATGAAATTGCCAAAATACTAAATTATCTAAGTTTTCTAAAATACTAAATTGCGCAAAATATGAAAAGTAAATGATGTGTCCAGAAGAAGAAAGAAGGAGATTACTAATTTGTCTAGATTAAAAAGAAAGTCACTTGAAACTGAAAGGAAAGAACTTACTAAAATAAATTTCATATATAGTCAGCTACGCAAAACAAATAGACTTTCAGCACAATAGGCTTCCTTTTGATGAGCTCAAAAACAAAAGCATCTCCTTCTTTCAAATTATTTTCTCTTACAAATACATTCCATCCTTTTATCATTCTCATTGATGAATAATCGCTGTTATTGTAAGAACAAATAACATGTCATTCTCTTGTATCATCAAATGTTTGAACTTTGACTTTTTGGTTCTTCGATAGATATTTTGCAGCAAATTCAGCAAGTACATACTACACAATAAAGAAAAAGTTCAAATCAAGTACATATTTCTGGAAAGTAATTAAATTTGAACAATAGAATGCATTAATTATAAGTTTAGACTGTGAAGACCCATAATTTTATCCCCTTGATATTTTAATACTTTAATATTTTAATATTTTAATATTTTAATATTTTAATTTATTGGATGTTATGAGTTAGTTGCTATTAATATTAGTTTGTTGTGCTTGTGTTTAAATATTGGATATTTCATCTTCAGTTAAAATTTATTTTCCCATATTATTTATTGTGATGCTTTTATTTTAATGCTTGGATTTAATCTCCTTGTTTTATTATGTTAGTATTTGATTTAATGTATCTGATTTGATTTGATTTTAATTGATTTTCAGATGGGCCTATTTATGTTTAATTGCGTTGAGTTTAAGTTTTATTATGTTTTGGGCCATGTTTAAGTTTGTTTTGCAGTCAGCCTGTAGCCCATAACCTAGGCCCTTTCTTTTGTTTCAAACGAAAACGTTTGATTTAGTGAAGTAGTGAAATTCCAAGCCTTTTCCATTACGTATTCAACCAGCGTTCTCTTCTTTCTTTCTTCTTCTTCTTCTTCTTCTTCCGTTTCTTTTCATTTTTGTTCCCCTGTTTGTTTGCTGCAAGCCGTGAGCAAAGATCAAATCTTTGTAGCCTTTTTCATCTTCATTTCATCCACGCATTGCATTATCAGAGACCTAGTATTTCGCTATTCATTTACCCTCTATTTTCACTCGAATTCGTAAGTCACGTGCCCGAATTTCCAGCAAAATCGTGAGTTTCAACCCATGTTTTTGCCTTTGTTTCTCATCTAAAAAGCTAAAGAATCTTTCCTTTTACAGCTTGCTTGTCTTGGCTCGGGTTTGGTTGTGTTTCATGTGATTTATCCCACCCAAAAAATCATTGTGTTGTGCTAGTTTCACGCCTATAAAATGGGTGGTCGACCCTTGCTTCAAACTACTCCGAAAATGCTCTCTTTTCCCTTTCGAAAATTATGTGTTAAGTCATCTTTTTAGAGCTATTTTCCTTTTCAACTCAAGTTTGAGTTTTCTTCTTCAAATCCCCTTTGAATTCGAAAATTGGAAGGGCTCGGCAAGAACATTCGACGGTGGGGACTTGTTCGTCAGAGCATGGTGGAGATGCTGGAGTCAGCGGTGAGGCCAGATGGCCGGCAGTGAAGCCTAGCTCTGGCTGGTGGTTGTGTGCGCGATGTGGATGAATCCGAATAGAACCCGTTTCGGGTTTTGCTTGCGTGCGGCTGAGGGAAGGCCTGACAAGGGCATTCGACGGTGGGGACTTGTTCGTCGGGGCATGGGGGAGATGCCGGAGACTGCGGTGAGGCCATATGGCCGGCGATGAAGCCTAGTTCTGGCTGGTTGCGTGTATAGCCAAAGGAGGTCCAAAGGACATTTGTGTGATAAATGGGTGCTCTTGTGTGAAATTCAAGGGGCAATTTTGGATTTATGAAAGTTAAACAATAATTACTATTTGTTACTATTTAAGTCATCTTTTTAGAGCTATTTTCCTTTTCAACTCAAGTTTGAGTTTTCTTCTTCAAATCCCCTTTGAATTCGAAAATTGGAAGGGCTCGGCAAGAACATTTGACGGTGGGGACTTGTTCGTCAGAGCATGGTGGAGATGCTGGAGTCAGCGGTGAGGCCAGATGGCCGGCAGTGAAGCCTAGCTCTGGCTGGTTGTGTGCGCGATGTGGATGAATCCGAATAGAACCCGTTTCGGGTTTTGCTTGCGTGCGGCTGAGGGAAGGCCTGACAAGGGCATTCGACGGTGGGAACTTGTTCGTCGGGGCATGGGGGAGATGCCGGAGACTGCGGTGAGGCCATATGGCCGGCGGTGAAGCCTAGTTCTGGCTGGTTGCGTGTATAGCCAAAGGAGGTCCAAAGGACATTTGTGTGATAAATGGGTGCTCTTGTGTGAAATTCAAGGGGCAATTTTGGATTTATGAAAGTTAAACAATAATTACTATTTGTTACTATTTAAATTGAGATAGATGCTTTTTAAGTATAAAGATATAAAATGACTATCTAACGACAAATCTTATTTTAACGAAATATTTTATTTTTTTGGTTAAAGTTAACGCTTTTCATTCACTTTTGTTAAAATAAATATTGCATTTAATGAGAAATATTATTTTAAATACAATCCATTAATTTTATTAATCACTAAAATAATGTTCTTGACATTAAATATAATTACACCACTTTAATTTTCTATAATGATAAATTTTTTATTTAAAACTTTTTTTTTTTATGTAAAATAAATATAGAATAATAATAATAATATAGAATGACATAATAATAGTAGAATATATAACAATATATATAAATAAATCATTCATAACAATATAACAATGCAATCCTCACTTAGAGATGTTAATTTATACGTTAGAAAGTTTAATTTTATTCATGAAAATTTATTCTTATTATATGATTCATAATTTTATTCTTTAAAAATTATTTTATAATTTTAAAATGAATATATTATTTATTTATTTTTTGAGATGATAAATATACGATATATACAATTAACTATAATTTTATTAAATTGGTAATAATAGACAATAAATATAATTAATATATTATAAATGTTTGATATTTAATTGAAATATATATGATCTAATAAATTTACATATTTAAGATTAAAATTTCATGTTATAAATTATAATATAACATTCTTTTATATAAATTATAAACTACATAATTTATTTTTTTTTTAAATTATATTATTTTTTAAAAATAATCACATAACTAAAAAAATTGTGGATGATTCAAGTTTATGTAGATCTAGAAAAACTCAAAGACTAAAAACATAGGTATTTTAATGTCCTCTCTTTTGAGGCTGTGCAAAATGATACAAATATTAGATCATCATTTTAGAATGATAAAAATATAATATTTTGAACGAATCTTTTATTAAAGTTTCAATCAAAATTATCTCAAACAAATTTGATAAAAGTATAGATTATGTTTATTTATGAGACTATCTTATTATTTTTATTAATACTTTTTTTTATAATATATAAAAACGTATAATTATTTATCATCCATTTAATTATGTATAATCTTCTAATTTTTGTTAGAAATTAAACTAGATAAAAGTGTTTTGCATGTTACTTTTATCTATTATATATATATATATAAGGGATTAGGGGAAATTGTGGGGGAATCGTGTTGGGTATAATTTTTAAAAGACTATTGGCAACGCTTCCATAGCGTCGAAAATAATCATAAAATTCACCACAAAAAATAAAACTAAGAATTTTCGCCCAGTTAAAATTGGAATTCTCCTACAGCAATGTTAGTGCCGCTATAAGCGTCCTTTGCCAGCATTTTTTAATTGTGGCAAACTCAAAAACGTCCTAATAGGCGTTATTTTTTGTAGTGACCTCTCACCCTCACAAAACCCAAATGCAACAAGGACTATATCAGATATGCTTGCTGCAATATCAGATATGCCTACTGCATTGAAGCCCATGAACAGAGGAGCAAAACCAGCTGCCATCCTCGAGCCCATTGCTGATACTACAACAGATGAGTGATCTGTACTTCATCTCCAGAAATAGAATGAACATGTCATGTACTATAAGATTATTGTATGATATGTATAGCCAAATATGTATAGCATGTCAGGAATTACTTTTGAGTTTCTTAGTATTCTTGTATCTTTTCTAACCGTGTAACTATGCATATAAGCCATATAATTCTACCTTTTTCAATATAGAGAGAATTCAAGTTATTTCACTCAATTTGAGTTGTTGCTCTCAGTAAACCTTCATTGCCTTTTATCAATTTTGTCTTCAAGCTTTATTTTAACATGGTATCAAAGAGGGTCTAACAACCTTGCTCTTTCTTCCCTCACCTTCTCATTCACCATAATCTTCAGCTCCCATGGCTGAACATCAACTCTCTCCAAATTCATCTCCATCCGAGGATCCAAATAGTCCATTCTTCCTCCACCACAATGACAATGCCAATACTGTGGTGGTCACACCCCATCTCACTGGTCCCAATTATTTATTTTGGAACCGATCCTTCACCTTGGCAATCTCAATCAAAAACAAACTAGGATTCCTAGATGGAACCATTGATACCCTTGAGAATTCCAACAACCTCTACACCCCTTGGCTTCAATGCAACAATTTGATACTCTCTTGGATTCTCAACTCAACCTCAAAAGAAATAGCCTCTAATGTCTTATATGTTAGTTCAGCCAAGGAAGTATGGGAGAAACTTAAGGCAAGATTTGCACAACCTGATAATGTACGCATTTACCAATTGCAGCAACAGCTAGGAACCATCATTCAAGGGCCTCAGTCCGTGAGTGACTATTTCACTCAACTTAATGCAGTATGGGAAGAACTGCATAACTAGAGACCCTTGCCTCATTGCTCTTGTGGCTTTTGCACTTGCAAAGCCTTGAAAGATGTGGGAAACACTCAACAAACTGATTCAATCTTTAAGTTCCTCATGGGGCTTAATGATACATATGATAGCATAAGGGGACAGATCATTCTCATGGACCCTATGCCTTCACTAGACAGAATTTTTTTCCTTGTTTTGCAGGAAGAGAGACAACGACAGGCTAGGATCCTTATAATGCCTCAAAATGAGTCCTCTGCCCTAGCCGTTTACTACAATCACCCCAAGAAGAAGGATAGGATAGAGGTGACATGCTACCATTGTGGAAAGGCATGACACATGAAGGAAAAATGTTATCGTTTGGTTGGTTTTCCACCAAACTTCAAGTTCACCAAATCTAAGTCAGGATACCCCACTGGTGCACAAAGTTCTCACTCAATCAACCAAGTTGCTGCTCAAACTCAGGAAACAAGTCTTCCACTACCCCTCACTGCAGCTCAGATTCAGCAAATAGCATCCATGATCAGTGCCCAACCTAAGCCACTCTCATTAAAGAATGGAAACCTCCAGACCAACCAATCAGACACCACACCCTTCAATCATCACTTCTCCAACATGGCAGGTACAAACTCTCAAACATATCTCAACTCTAAACTACAAAATTTGTCTATGCATCTTGTCCAAAATACACATCTGCACACAAACCAGAAAATCCTCAAGAGCAATTTTTCACTCAATGGATTTTAGATACGGGGGCCACAGACCACATGGTTTGCTCCATCTCGTACCTCACCACTATAACAAGTGAAAAACAAGCCCAAGTCCACCTTCCAAACAGAACACACGCCTTAATAACACACATAGGCACTGTTCGAATATCAGACAAGATTATTCTCACGAATGTCCTATGTGTGCCTACCTTTACATTTAATCTGATATCCGCTAGGAAACTCACACAAAACTCTTCTGTTTGCCTCATTTTTCTTGAAAATTTTTGCTTTATACAAGACCTATCTTCATGGATGACGATTGGTCTTGCTGAAATCTCCAATGGGCTCTATTACCTCAAGGATCAGACCTCACCATGCAATGCTGTCAAAGTTTTTCCACCTGCCAAGAATAATCCCAGTCAGATTCCACACTCACCCACCTGCCAGATTTCAACCTTGGACCAGTCACAAACTTTTGATTTATGGCATTTTAGATTAGGCCATGTACCCCCTCAAAGGATGAATGTCATACAAACCCATATTCCTAATGTAAAATGTAATCCTAAATTGCAATGCACAATCTATCATTTTGCTAAACAGAAAAGAAAACAATTCCATTTGAGTTCCATTTCCAGCTTATCCCCATTTGATTTGATCCATTGTAACATTTGGGGACCATACTCTCATTCCTCCATCAAAGGCCACCATTACTTCTTAACCATTGTTGATGACAAGACTCGGGTTACATGGACATATTTAATGAAGTTTAAATCTAAAACAAGAGAGATTTTTCAGAACTTCAGTCACATGATTAATAATCAATTTGATGCTAAAGTCAAGCAAATAAGGTCTGATAATGGCCTCGAGTTTCAGATGACAGATTTCTATAACCTACATGGCATTTTACATCAAAAGTCTTGTATCTACACACCTTAACAAAATGGTGTGGTGGAAAGGAAACACCAACACCTATTATCCATTGCCAAGGCACTTCTGTTTCAAGCCTCTCTCCCACCAAAATTCTGGGGAGATGCTGTCCTAGCAGCAACCCATATCATCAACAGAATTTCCACCCCAATTCTCAACAACAAATCACCATATGAGATTTTGTTCTCAGCCATTCCCTCCTACTCACATTTAAGGGTCTTTGGTTGCTTATATTTTGCTTCTACAATCAAAGAAAATAGAAGCAAACTAAGTCCACGAGCTAAGAAGTATATTTTCATAGGGTATCCCCCTGGTATCAAGGGATACAAAGTCTATAATCTCGAGGATCACTCATGCTTTGTATCACGTGATGTGACCTTTTATGAATCATCTTCTCCCTTCCAAAAACAACATTCTGCTATCACAAACAGCTCTAATTTCACCAATGCTCCTGCCCTGGTCCTTTCAATAGTCATGCCAGAATCACCCCCCCTTTGATTCTATCAACCAATCTTCTAATCACATTGATCACAACCCCACCACTCAATCTCATTTACCACAAAATGAACAACCTGAGAGCCAACACAATAATCTACACACTACTCCCTCCCATGATGAAGATAGTGAGACATCTCCACAAGTCCTACCTGAATCATATGTCACTCTTAGAAGATCCAGCAGACCCCGACAAACCCCTGGCTATTTACATGACTACCATTGCCACAAAGCTCATGCTGATCCCAAGTCATACCCCCATTTACCCATCATTGCTCACCCATTTCATCAATACTTATCCTATAATCATCTGTCCACCCAACAGAAGTCATTTGCTCTATCACTCTCACTGATTCAAGAACCTCAAAATTATCAAGAAGCTGTAAAATCCAAGTACTGGCAGGATGCTATGAATGCTAAATTAAAAGCTTTAGAGGACAATGGCACTTGGACAATCACAACCTTACCTCACGAAAAGAGAGTAATGGGATGCAAATATGTCTACAAAGTGGAGCTAAAATCTGATGGGACAGTAAAGAAACTTAAAGCTAGGCTAGTGGCAAAAGGCTACACTCAAATAGAAGGGTTTGATTATCAAGAAACATTTAGCCCGGTTGCCAAGCTTACCACTGTTAGAGTTTTCCTTGCACTTGCATCAATATTAAATTGGCATCTTTACCAATTAGACATGCATAATGCTTTTCTTTATGGGGAGTTGGACGAAGAAATTTACATGAAGTTACCTCCGAGTTATCACAGCAAGGGGGAGTCCACTATCAAAGGGAAAGCTGTTTGCAAACTTCACAAATCAATTTATGGACTCAAGCAAGCCTCTAGACAATGGCATTCAAAATTCTCTGACTCACTCATCTCCATCGGTTTCCAACACTCTAAATCAAATTATTCACTCTTTACCAAGACTGATGGCGATGGTTTTATAGCTTTGCTTGTATATGTGGATGACATAGTCATAGGAAGCTCAAACATTGTTGCCATCAACAAATTGAAAGCTCACTTGCATTCTCAATTCAAAATTAAGGACCTCAGGCTCCTTAAATTCTTTTTAGGCCTAGAGATAGCAAGGACATCTGCTGGACTTCACTTATGCCAGAGAAAATATAGCCTTGGATGTAAACCAGCAAGCATCCCGATAGAGATGAATCACAAACTTTCCCACTCTTCATCAGACCTGTTGAAGGATCAGACAAGTTACAGAAGGCTCATAGGCAGGCTAATTTACCTCACCATATCATGGCCTGACATCACCTATGCAGTTAATATACTCAGCCAATTCACGGACAGGCCTAATGAGGTTCACATGCAGGCTGCACACAGAGTCCTACGATACATAAAAGGATCACTTGGTCAAGGGATATTCTACTCTTCCCAATCAGCTGTGCACATTAAGGCTTTTAGTGATTTGGATTAGGTTGCTTGCCCGAAAACAAGGAGATCAATAACCGTATTTTGTGTATTCATTGGTGATTCCTTAGTTAGTTGGAAATCCAAGAAACAAACAACTATTTCACGATCCTCTGCAGAAGCAGAGTATTGAGCATTGTCATATACTAGTTGTGAAGTGGTATGGCTAATTGCATTATTGAAAGACTTTGGCATTTCACATTCCAAACCAGCGTTGTTATACTGTGATAACCAATCTGCTTTGCACATCACTAAGAACCCAGTTTTCCATGAAAGGACCAAGCACATTGAATTAGATTGTCACTTTGTTAGAGAGAAAGTGCTTGCCAAAATCATCACTCCCCTTCATATTGCATCAAGGTTCCAACTTGCTGATATTTTTACTAAGACATTGAGTGCTGCAAGCCTCTAATATTTGATGTCCAAGATGGACATTTTATACATTTATGCCCATCTTGCGGGGGAGTCACAAAACCCAAATGCAACAAGGACTATATCAGATATGCCTGCTGTAATATCAAATATGCCTACTACATTGAAGCCCGTGAACAAAGGAGCAAAACCAGCTGCCATCCTCGAGCCCATTGCTGATACTACAATAGATGAGTGATCTGCACTCCATCTCCAGAAATAGAATGAACATGTCCTGTACTATAAGATTTATGTATGATATGTATAGCCAAATATGTATAGCATGTCAGGAATTACTTTTGAGTTTCTTAGCATTCTTGTATCTTTTCTAGCCGTGTAGCTAAGCATATAAGCCATATAATTCTACATTTTTTAATATAGAGAATTCAAGTTATTTCTCTCAATTTGAGTTGTTGCTCTCTGTAAACCTTCATTGCCTTTTATCAATTTTGTCTTCAAAATTTATTTTAACACACCCTCTTCTTCCAAGTAACTATGATTAATGGGAATATAATTAGTTAATTGAGAAATCTGCAAGGGGAAACCCAATTCCCCTTGGGAATTTCTCGTTTGCTAAACAGTCCTTTCTCTGTATCTTGATAACCCATCCATGGAATTACAACTTAGATTTAATGGAATCAGGATCACGATGTTCTCCTTTGAATGCAGTTTCCAAATTATTTTTGTTCCTTCTATTGGGCAATCAATCTCTAGGATCTTTCTTATCATAGCAAAAGGACTGGGGTCCAGTATGTTTGAATTGTTTAATATATTTATAATATTGCTTGCTTAAAAAAACTTTCATTTATAGTATATTAATCTAGTCCAGTATATTTGGATAATATTGGAACTTAGCCATCTTAAATGTTTTTCCCAAAAAGTTGCTTTTCATTTATTTATTTTTTAAAAAAGAGGACGATACTCTAATTTTATTGATAACTTTCACTTTTAAAAGAGGAAATCCATAATTACAACTAAATATCTGAGAGTTACATATACTCTTAAAACCAAAACTTAGACATCAAAAAGATCCAACAACACCAACCACAATACAAAACATCAATAATGTTCAAAGAAAAATTCAGGGCCAAATTAAAGGAAAAATTAAGTTAAAGCAAGAAATACCTGAAAAAAAATACACAAGCAAATAAGATCAACTCAATTAAATAAATACACTTGCTGACAGTTTATCCAGTTTCCTAATTTGTTATGTTGCTAACAGATTGTTAATGTATTTGACTGGGACTGTACAACTGGATATCTTTGAGTGTAAGTCAGCTTCAATCTCTTCATGTATTGTGTGTATTTTAATCTCTTCAGCTGATCTTCTGACTCGAAATCTATCGATTACTCTTGTAATCTCTTATCTTATACTTTAAACAATGCTTGATAAGAGTTACATTACAATTCAAAAAATTATCCTTATCGAATACACACTTAGAGTCACATTCAAATTACATTTATTCATAATCCAAATTTAAACCCGACTTATCTAATTCTATCCGAAGTTAAATTACATTTACAATCTCTCCATTTGGCTGATTGATGACAAAAACATACTTGGGATAAATGTGATTAATTTCTACAAAACAAATAACCAGACCAGCAGCAAAGATTTCATGTAGAATGTCATACTTCATATTAAAAAACAGCATGAGTTTAAAACTAAAAGACAGCAAATCAGCTTATTGTATCGGGAAAGAAAAATAAGCAAAAACAAAACAAATCATTATTCCATATACATATTAAACTAAATAAAACTAAAACTTTTCAAGAAAATTTTTGGTGGTGGTGGTGGTTTTCTACAACTCGTTCGCATCACCCAAGCTGCTCCTACTGCTCTACTGCTGACATTCATCTTTCTCCCATGAAGTTGTTGTCAGCATCAGTCAAATTCTGTTTTAGCTTCTTCTTCCACTGAGTTCACAGCTTTCAGAATCTGATCTACATCAAGAACAACTTGTTGCAGCCTGTCGTTGGTGCGCTCAAAATCATTTTGTTGGTCTGCAAATATCTGTTCAAACTTTCTCATCATTTCCTTCCATTTCTCCACAAAAAAAAAAAAAAAAAAATCAAACTTTGTTTACAAAATTTGAATCTATTAAAGCATATTAGTGGAGTGACTTAGAGCAAGTTGGGACGATGTGGAAGCCTGGACACTGCATTTTTTGTAGGCTTTATTATATCTTTGAATATTTCATAACTTTTAATGGTATCAGATAATTGTTTCTTCAAGAGTAAAGGAGAAAAAATGAGAGTAAGATAATAGTAAGAAGATTAAAGCTATCAGGTCAAAAGGAAAACTTTAAATGATTCTAAAAATGAAGAAGTTCTGATAAAAATTATAAATAAATAAAAATTAATTAATTAATTAAAAAAAAAAAACAACAACAACAATGTAAAATCAGATTTCCAGCTTCGGGGACACCAGAAAATAATGCATGGAAATAACTAATGTAATTCTTGCGCCTATTTTTCATAGTGACACTTGCAAAATTTAGAATAAAAATTACTATCAGATATCCCACCTTCCTCGATTTCCTTCGAACACCATAGTTCATGGCTTCCATTATTTCATCCATGATTGCTCCAGATATATCTTCTTGCCTGGCCTTCTTCGAATTTTTTTCACTGTTTGGAAGAGCTTGATATAATCAATCCAGAAAATACAAATTCCAACCTCACAGGAAAGGAATAAGAAATAAAAACAAAGAAACTGGCCTAGTTAACTGGCCTAGTTTGTTTTCACAAATGAGATAAGTTGAAAAAGCTTGTAAAAGTGAACTGAGGCCTAAAACTTAATCCTTAAAAGATGGAATTTTTACCGCTGACTATTGGCAAGTGATTTTCGTTTTTTCTCAGCCAAGGCTTCATATTCAAGGCGCTCGAATTGCTCATATGGTTGGACACCAGAATCAGCATCATCTTCCACAAAGTCCAAGGGATTTATCCCATCTTTAAATCTGAAAGTATACTCCCCTTCATCATCATTGTCCTCTGCTTCTTCTCCTTCTTCTTCTTCCTCTTGTCCCTCTTCTTCTTCATCCTCTTCTTCTTCTTCCCCAACATCTACTTTCGAGCTGTCTTCAACACCCATTGCAAGAGAGCCTTTCAAAGTACCTTCAAGTTCGAGAATTTCATCAAACAAATAATAAAATGATTAACAAAATCCAAATAACCGAAGATGTATACAAAACTTATCAACCTTGCGCCCACCACATATGGATTGTATGTTATGTTACTTAGCATATAACTTTCTTTTCAAACTAAATTCCAAACCACATAAATCTTTGCTAGCCGTGAAACTCAAAATAAAATAAAAAACTTCACCGACCCAGACAGAATACAAACTCACGTTGTCCATTCAACCAGTGCACACAAAATCCCCAAATCATAAATTCAATCGAATTTCATCAGAATTCAAGAATTCAAAATAAAAAACCAAATCAATTCTCACAAATCGACTTAATCGATCAGCCAAGATATTGAGCATTGCCTCTGAACCCGAATATGGAAGAGGGACAAGGAGAAGGAACACACTGGGAGGTGTGGCTGTGAACGGGGCGGAGACAACCGATATTAGATATAGAGAGAGAGAGAGAGAGAGAGGGACTTACCGGAATACGGTGGTGCTGGCCCAACCAAGTAGGCGGCTTGACAGAGAAGTCAAGGTGGGAAGGGGCAGTTTGCGGTTTGACAGTGGAGAATGGCTTGATTGGATGGTGTTGTGCGGCAGTGCACGAAGACGGTAAAAGATGGAGATTGGACGGCAGTGAATGGTACCGGGGAGAGAGAGAGACAGAGAGTTTCCAAGAGAAGAAAAGAAGAAGAGACGTAGAGAGTGAATGGTATGTACGAATCTTTAAGAGAATTTGCCTAGGATTATTCTCCGACATAGGTCCTGTGAGGCTAGGACAGTTTATTAACTAGTCTGCACGCATGCCTTAACTCAAGTTCTGACATGCAGCAGGCCATCATGGTGGCTACTGGCCACGCACAGTACAGGCGCACAGCCCTACGTGCGCATAGGCGTGCCTCACGATGCATTTACCTGTGCTCACGCGTGCGTGTGCACCTATGTCCCATCATGCGTGCCTCACTGCGCGCCCCAATAGCACCTAACGAGGTTAGTGGCATATCTTCACAGGCACGCCATCCAACGGATGACACCAGCCCGCGCCTTACTGAGCAGGCTAGTGGCATGCCATTCAGCGCATGCCTTGAGGAGCAAGTCAATGGCATGCACACCATGCATGTAATCCAGTACGCAGCCCCAACTCGCGCCATGCAGCATCCAGCGCTCAGACCACTAGCTTGGATCATGCATGTGCATCACCCCGGCACCCAGCCCGGGCCATGCAGGACTACCGCCCATGCAACCTGGCTGGGCCACATCAGAGCAACGTGACTTGACCTTGTGCCTACTACCAAGACCATGCATGACACACTGCCATGACCACCATCAGTTGGCCCTGCACAGCGCCACGCCACGCGCATCACAAGACGCCATGCAGACAGACAACACAAAGACAAGTCTGACCGTGGACCTTGCATCACACTAGCCCATCATAGAGTCATGCAAGCCACGACCTCATTGTGCATGTGGCGCCTAGCCACCTTTTATTTACTTGTTTATTTTATTTAAATTGCATTTGGATGCTTTAGTACTTCATTTATTTTAGTCAAAGACCTATTGAGGATTTTCAAGTTGTAAGATAATATAAATAGGACTTTTAAGTTTTCATTTCACATCTTTAGACATTTGACATTTGAACTTTTCTCTTAAGAAAGGGTTAGGCCGGCCACTCACCTAGTAGTTGGATTCATTGGTGCTTAGGCACTTAAGTTTCAAATGGTACAATTCGTACATCCCTTTGAAGACGAACATACCGTGTAATTCGTGAATCGATATGTTCCACAACTATCTTTATCATTTCAGTTTATTAATAACATTTTGAGATTATTCAATCTTGCGTTTTCGAGTTCTTGGTGTTCTTGAATTTCTTGTTGATTAATTGGTTGATCATTGTTTGAGTGCATTGGAGTGAGGTCGAATCCACGCCACTTGTAGATTTGAGAAATTGAGTGTGAGTGCATTGACGATTTCAAAATTCACACTCCTTGTGAATTTCGGATTCATCAAGCATGAGTAAATGTGTGAGTTGCTTTGAGTGAAGAGTTGTTGGTGTTGTTGAAAAAGTGAAGGTCGAACCACATAGTGCTCTTGTGGTTGGCGTGATCTTGATCCCTTGGGAGTGATAAACCATTCCCTTGGTTGTTCATTCTATTTTCTCTACATTTTCCTTGTACCCAAACACCATACACGGCAACCCCATAATTTCCCTCATAGCCATACTCGGCCACACCAACCCTAGACAACCCTAATTGCCATTTTGCCCAAAATGCCCCCACCATTCCTAAACCCTAGCCGGCCACTTAACTACCTTATCTTCCCACATTTTTCTCCACCTAAATCAAATATTCCCTTACCAAATTAAGCCAAATTCGACCAACCCTAGCAATTCCATAGCCAGCCACCCAATTCCTTCCAATTCAAAATATTTCAAATCAAAACATTATCCACTTTCCATAACCAACTCATATTCGGCCAAGGCAATATTTCCACTATCAAAAACTCTAGTGCCACCTCATATAATATGATTTCTCATCTCTCATTTGATTAATCAATCAACTCTTAATTGAACAAATCAAATCACAATCCTCCAAAGTCAAACTGCCCCATCACTGGCCATTCCCTATAGCCGGCCACCACTATATCTCTTCAACATCTTAATTCCTAAGATTTAGAGATTATCATATCATCCCAAACCCTAGCTCAAAAGGCCTAATCTACCCTTGGCCGAAACCCCTTATTGCTCTAACCCTAATTTAGCCACTCAAAACCCTAGACACAACACCATCTTGTCCAAGCCCCCAAGCCATTGCCGTGAACCTCATTGCCTCCATAGCCAAACCCTTTAGCCCAAACACTTACATTTGCTCCACCAAATCATAACCTCATTTTACCATTTCCCTTACCTACGTGATCATCACCAAGCATTGGAGTCCATCTCGGTCATTGGAGGAAACAACCACACAAGGAAAAACTTTTAGGTGATCGAGACTTGATTGAGGCCCCTATCTTAGAGACGAGAGTTGGTTTTCTTATTCAATTCCGCTAGGGGCAGGAGAATTTGCTCAAGAGAGTTGCGCAGGGATGCCACGTCAGAGTAAATAAAAAAAATAAAATACTAAATAAGAGATGGAAAAAGTATACGACATCAAAGATGAAAAAGAAAACATGAGGGAAACTGTAATTCTTCATCGTGACACCGTAATCCCGACTAGCATTTTCCCGCACTCACTTTTTTTATTCTGTTGCTTACAATAATCAATAAAGGTAGGAAATGGTAATAGAACCTAGAAAAAAAAGAAAAGAAATAAAGCAATTAGAGCTAGCATTAGCCATAAGAGAGAGCAATCCAAAGCTCCAGAATGTTACAAAATGTTACAAAACTATACAAAATGATTACCCTCTCGTGATTTCTCAGATCAACATAAAAGACTGGCCCATATCTTGTTAGCACTGCCTCTACAGTACACGAGCCTACCCATTCCCATTAAAGCAAAGTAAAAAATAATTAATTCGATATATATAATCATAAAATTAATTATAGCAAAAGCAATGTCTGGTACGATCTTTGTAGCTAACTCCAAAAGCATATGACCATGGTTTAAATCGGATGCAAAGGCTAAACCTTTTATGGCATCATTTAAATATGTTAGCTCATGTCCTCACACAATGAATGATAGATAGTGTACAAGCAAACAAATGCAAGTGCACATGTTAACAAAAATCTTATTTCGTCAAATTTTCCCAATTGTCGAAGCATTATTTCGTATAGTTATAGCCATCATTAGACATGTTTTGATAACTTGGAATGAAATTACTTGAAATCCAGTATTTTCGATTTTCAGAGTAATTTTCTCGCTTTTAAAAGCAAAATAACGTGATGATTTTTTAAAAAGCAAGAACATCTCTCACAAAATCCAAATTAATAGCACTACGCAAGCCGGTCTTACATCAATAAAAACAAAACTAGAAGAAGCCACCATTCAACGAATTCCACTTAGCCAAGTCTTTCTAGTCCTTGATGCATCCAGTAAATTATACCTTCAAACATTTTTGGAAGAGTGAGAGAGAATAAACCAGAGAGTGAGTAATATTTCTGATAAATGAAGAGAGATAATAGAATCATAAGTCGGGAGTGAGAATCATACGATGGAAAAATTACGCCTCGTTTGTTTTCAGAGATGAGATAAAAATTAAAAAATAAAATAAAATATTATTGTAAGATATTTTTTTAATATTAGTTTGTATGAGGATTTGAAAAGGTGGTATGAGAATTTAAAAAAGTTAAATTTTTTATTATATTTTGTATGAGCATTTAAAAAAATTTAATGATGAGTTTGAGATGTGTTTGAATTTTTAATTTCGTCCTTATAAGCAAACAAGATCTTAGAGTTAAGGTTCATAAACGTCGCTTGAATCATTCGGAGAGATAGAGGAGGCTAATCATAAACGTTGTTTGAATCTTTCAGAGAGATAAGGAGGCTGAATGATGAAGATGGAGGAAGGAGAGGGAGAAAATTGGGAAGGAGGGGAGCACGAGATGGGTTTTAGAAATCCTTTAGTTTGGTGAATCGGCCATATTATGAAACGCACCGTTTACGAAAATATTTTTTACACGTAGACTCCCGCCAATTGTTCGTAAGCAACGTGCGCCAACTCTCCAAAGAGTTTTCTTTTCTTCTTTTTTTTCCTTTTTCTTTTCAGTAAAGAGTTAGGAATTAGGATCAATGTCGAAAAGTATCCATTTTCAATTTTATTGAAAACTCTCATTTATTACGAAAGAAAACTGTAAAAACAAAACAAATTCTCCATAAATAAAAACCAACCCAAGAACATCAAGACCCATTTAAAACTAACATGTACAACCAATCTAAACAAATAATCAAATAAACACATAGAACCAATCTGTGCAGGCCTATAAACACCGAATAAAGTTTGTTTAACATCTTAACCAATGGAGGTCCATTTTTATCAAGCCAAGCCATACCTACACTTTAAGGAAGCCTGTCGGTATGTCCATATATATTGGTGTGATAGGGTTCTCGGTCAAGAACCTAGACACCAAGTTGTCACGCCCCTCCTTGTGCCTTGATGACCGAAGTGATCTGCCACTTGCTTGACGATGATGGTTAGGGATGGTTGTGGGCTAACTTGAATGAATTCTCAAAGGGTGTGCTGGACGCAATGCTTGTAGGCGTGCATGCAGCATGCGTGCACGTGCCGTGATTGAGTGAGCGGTTATATGAGTTGGCCGAGTGCATGGTGGAGCAGTTATGGTGTTGGCGGTTGGACGGTTATGGCTGGACAAGTGTTTAATGTTGAGCGTGTGGGAACGGTTATGGCTGGACAGGTGGTTGATGCTGGGCGTGTGAGAACGGTTATAACTGGACAAGTGGCTAATGTTGGGTGTGTGGCTTGGGCCGTTAACAATAACTGTCAAGCTTGTCCCTGACCTTGCTTCAAGACTATGGAGGCCTAGTGCAAGCTGAATGCCCTTCAATGGCAGTTTAGGGCTGCCTTATGTGTTGTTCTACTCGAGTAATGCAAAATAATTAGCAAGCAACGACGAATACAATATAATATATAACAACACAATGCTGAATTACCTCGAAATTGCATTAACATAAGGGAGATCAAAGATACAATAGATTACCCTGATTCACAAGTTACACATGGATAGCCTTTTCCTTTGGGATTCATGAATTGCACCTAATGGAACCTAAGTGACAAATCATAAAAGTGCCTATACGGCTTACAAGCCAACTTGTCCAAGGATAAAAATGATAAAAGATGGATAATGACATGGCCTAGTGCCTTATATATACTGAATTCAAATAGCAATATTTACAAAATGGATTTACAAAGTGGATAATAGTTTTTGAATCCACGCCTCTTCATTAAGGCCTCATGCCGTCAGTGAGCCATGGGTGGCCTGGATGAGCCCACGGCATAGGTTACTTGCTGGCGTGCGTGGGTTTTTAGGATGGTTTGCTGGGCTAGCTTTGACTAGTCCTTGGTACCTGCGTGTGTGGCCCAGGTTATATGGGTTGGATGTTGTTAGTGTGTCGCTAGATTAGACCGTGGTGGACTTGAGTGTGGCAGGCTACTGCATGGCCCAGGCCATAGGTGCCTGATCATTGGTCTGCATAGCCCAGGCTAATGGAGCCTGGGCGTTGAACAGCATGGCACAAGCTACGAGGCTTGGGCGTTGGTCAACATGGCCCTAGCCAAGGCCAGAGTGTTAAGCAGCAAGGCCCTAGCCAAGACCAGGGCGTTGATCAACAAGGTCTGACCAAAGCCAAGGCGTTGAGCGGCATGCCAGCCTGCATGAGCATGCTAGGCAGCCTCACTGTCAATTCCTATGGTGTGCTTGCGCGCACTGTGTTGACGCTCAGACCATGCATGTGCGTTGCGTTTGTACACAAGCCATGCATGTGCGTTGTGTGTGCGCATAGCCCATGTGTGCACGCTGCACACGCGTACTACGCATGCGTGCAGTTTGGCCACGCGCTAAGCATGGTATGACAACCTCGCTTGCGCACGCGCGCGCCAATTGTGCTCTACTTACTTGAGAGTGGCCGTGGCCTAGCATTTTTCAATGGCTCAGTTTGTGGGCAATCAAGCGATGCCAATAATACTCTCGATGTGTTGTTTGGACATGGAAAGGTGTTTTTCAAGACATGACTCGTGGTCTCTTGCCTTGGGATTTTGCATAATTTCAGTTTCACCTTCCTGAGCAAAAAATCAACAATTTTATTTCCCTCATGAAAAATATGCGAACTCTTAAATTTCATTCCTCTGGGCTTGCTAAAATATTCTCCCAAAAGTCCCATAAGTACGACACATTACATGTCTTCGAAGAGACCTAATGAACAACAATTGCGAGTCACACTCATTTTCCACCTGAAAATACCTACACTCTTTGCAAACCTCAAGACCACGAGGGAGGGCTCTTAATTCTGCATAATTGCTAGTTCCAAAGTCCAAGAATTCATAAAAAAAAAACTACTTTAATATTTTAAGATGATCCCTTGTCACTCCACCAGCTCCACAAGTCTCCAAATTTTCACTACAAATCTCGTTAACATTGAGTTTCACCCATTCCTCCGATGGCTTTTTCCATGTTATCACACAAGGTCGAGAGTACTAACCTTTGTAATAGGTAGGTTCACGGTTGATAGAATATCATAATCAGTTTATGAAAATTTTTTGCATTTATTAGTCTACTCATATATAATTGACTCAACCAAAATTTCACTGCAAGCCAATTAGACTCTATTGACTAATACATTGATTCCAATCTAGCCTTACATCTTCGCAACCACAAATGCCAAGTGATCAAACACTAGACTATACCCACCCAAATGCCACGTTGAGAAGATCTTTTGGCGCATCTAAACCAAGCTAAAACATAACCACGCCATGTTGATAAACTCATGCAACGAACACCCAATTCTACCGAAGCTTTTCGCCAAACTGCCATGGCTCTATCCCTTGTGCACAAGAAATGATCTAATGTCTCCATCCTTTCATCCCCGTCACAATCGCATTGAGAAGCAAGAGAGATACCTAAAAACATAACTCGTGCATCAACAGCTAAACAACAAAACCATGTCTTTCATACACAAACTGCCACATGCTGGGAAGAAACTTGTGCCAAAACCACTTCTTCCAAGGGATTTCATCTCTCCGAGTCCATATTAAATCCCTATCTTGAAGCAGTAAAGCTACATCACGAGTTGGTTTCCAAATGTACACATAAGATCCTTGTTTGCCTACCATAACCAAATGCATCACTTCTATTGCCCTGTTTTTACTAATCAATTCTACTAGTCGTCTCATTCCACCTATTGCCAACCCAAAGGTCCCATACTTTTAATGAGTGATTTTCAATACTTTGAACATAAACGCTCAATGGTCCAGTAGACAACCCACTTATCATGCCAAAAGGATACATTGCCTTCCTTTACCCGCACTTAGTTACGTTCGTAAACTCTGAAAACCAGCATTAGTGACTTCCAAAGTCTTGAACCTTTCACACGTGACACTTTCATTACTAGATTCATATCACTTACATATTTAGCTCTAAAAAATTAAGTCCAGAGATTATCAACAAATAGAAGCCTCCACACAAATTTCATATGCATGGATTTCTGCATTTCATTGAAATCCTGGACCTATAAACCTCTTTCATTGGTTGGTTTACAAATGTTAGACCAAGCCACCCACTTTCTTTTGGACTTTCCATTATATTTACCTTAAAACAAAGTAGAAGTAAAGAATTAATCTTGGATAAAATGACCTTAGGGACATTTAAAATTGTCAGTAAGTGAGTTGTCATACATATCAAATCATGTCTAACAAGCATGAGGCGTCCTCCCTATGAAAGAGTTTTTACCTTACATCCCGCCACTTTGTTTCGAATTTTATTTACTTAAGGTTCAGAGTCTCTAGCTTTAAGTGGACTCGTCACCATTGGAACACCTAAATAAGTAATGGAAAAAGGACCCTATACAAAATTCGCAATTCTGAGAAGTCCACATTTTATAGGATAACTCAACTTCTATGACATGAAAATAGCCGATTTATCCTTGTTAATTAACTGACCAGACCAAATTGCATATTTTCTCAAGGTTCTCAATAACATTTTGATAAATCTCTTCCCCCTATTTGCAGAAATAAGAAGGTCATTCGCATAGAGAAGATGCGACACCAACGGAGCCCCTCTAAGATGAGAAAATGTACTAATTTTACGTTCTTCAAAATTTTCCCTCAACAGCAGAGTAAGAATCTTCTGCATGATAATAAACAAAAATGAAATAGAGGACCTCCTTGTCGCAAGTCCCAAGAAGGTTTGAAAACCCTATATAAGTCTTCTTCGTCATGATAGAAAACCCAGGAGAAGCCACGCATTCTTGAACCAAACCACAAAAACGTTCTAACAAGCCAAAACTCTTCAAAACCAAACATAAAAACGACCAATCAACTCTATCATATGCTTTCGCCATGTCAATATTCAGCATTACATTCCCACCAGCAGAGTTTCAATGAAGAGACTAGACCATCTATTGTGCTAAATTGATGTTTTCAAAGATATTTCACCCGGTAACAAAAGCACATTGCTCCCAATATATCATGCAAGGAAGCAAAGTAGCCAATCGGTTCCCCATAATTTTTGAAAAAAATTATAAACAATACTACATAAACTTATAGGCCTAAACTTATCATAGTTTTGAGGGTCCTGCACTTTAGGAATTAAAACTATATAAGAGGAAGAATAAAATCCCAGCAAAGGGGAACCTTTAAAAAAATCGCAAGCTGCCTCAATTACATCTTCTTTAACCAACTCCCAACACTGTATATAGAAAACCAAACCAAATTCGTCTAGTCCAAGGCTACCATGCGTAGGAATGGAAGACAAAGCCTCCCTCGCCTCTTCTTCTGAAGGCTCCCTAACAAAACAAAGTTTTCTTCATCATTCACTATCAAAGATACAAACTCTCTCAAATCAGGACTAGCATCTGGCCCTACCTTAGTAAGGAAATTATGGAAATAATTAACAGTTTCGACATGCTCCATTTCAAGCGTCCCCAGAACATCCCCATTCAACAATACAATCATAGAAATGGCCAAAGTTTTCCTACGTTAATTAACAAAAACATGAATTTTTTTATTTATTTCAATCTTCTTCTTGGAGCTATTTTCTTTTAGCCTACTGTGAAAGCTTAAGCTCTTCTTCATTTTTACCTTACATCCCGCCACTTTGTTTCGAATTTTATTTACTTAAGGTTCAGAGTCTCTAGCTTTAAGTGGACTCGTCACCATTGGAACACCTAAATAAGTAATGGAAAAGGACCCTATACAAAATTCGCAATTCTGAGAAGTCTACATTTTATAGGATAACTCAACTTTTAGGACATGAAAATAGCCGATTTATCCTTGTTAATTAACTGACCAGACCAAATTGCATATTTTCCCAAGGTTCTCAATAGCATTTTGATAAATCTCTTCTCCCTATTTGCAGAAATAAGAAGGTCATTCGCATAGAGAAGATGCGACACCAACGGAGCCCCTCTAAGATGAGAAAATGCACCAATTTTACGTTCTTCAAAATTTTCCCTCAACAGCAGAGTAAGAATCTTCTGCATGATAATAAACAAAAATGAAATAGAGGACCTCCTTGTCGCAAGTCCCAAGAAGGTTTGAAAACCCTATATAAGTCTTCTTCGTCATGATAGAAAACCAAGGAGAAGCCAAGCATTCTTGAACCAAACCACAAAAACGCTCTGACAAGCCAAAACTCTCCAAAACCAAACATAAAAATGACCAATCAACTCTATCATATGCTTTCGCCATGTCAATATTCAGCATTACATTCCCACCAGTAGAGTTTCAATGAAGAGACTAGACCATCTATTGTGCTAAATTGATGTTTTCAAAGATATTTCACCCGGTAACAAAAGCACATTGCTCAGATCATGCAAGGAAGCAAAGTAGCCAATCGGTTCACCATAATTTTTGAAAAAAATTATAAACAATACTACATAAACTTATAGGCCTAAACTTATCATAGTTTTGAGGGTCCTGCACTTTAGGAATTACAACTATATAAGAGGAAGAATAAAATCCCAGCAAAGGGGAACCTTTAAAAAAATCGCAAGCTGCCTCAATTACATCTTCTTTAACCAACTCCCAACACTGTATATAGAAAACCGAACCAAATTCGTCTAGTCCAAGACTACTTTGCTCAGGAATGGAAGACAAAGCCTCCCACGCCTCTTCTTCCGAAGGCTCCCTAACAAAACAAAATTTTCTTCATCATTCACCATCAAAGATACACACTCTCTCAAATCAGAACTAGCATCTGGCCCTACCTTAGTAAGGAAATTCTGGAAATAATTAATAGTTTCGACATGCTCCATTTCAAGCGTCCCCAGAACATCTCCATTCAACAATACCATCATAGAAATGGCCAAAGTTTTCCTACGTTAATTAAGAAAAACATGAAAAATATTTGTATTTCAATTTTCTTCTTGGAGCTATTTTCTTTTAGCCTACCGTGAAAGCTTAAGCTCTTCTTTGCTTTTCCATAGTTTCGATTATGCTTTTGTGCTAAGATAAGATCTTTTCCATTTCTTGGTCGGAGATGAGAAATATTCTTTAATAGAATTTATAATTTGAGTTATTCTAAATAACGTCTTAAAAGAAAAAAATAATTCATCATCTTATTTCTTAATATTCTTTTATCATCCAATAGATAGATTCATAAGTGCAATAACAAGTATCCAATCATCTAATACCATATTATGAGATTATGAGAGAATAATAAAAAAATAAATGGTGAGTAATATAACTCGTCCTCAAATAAAGATTGTTCATGCAAGCAAATACAATTATGTTTATATTTTTTTTACAGCTATAATATTTTGTTTAAATAATGATTTTTTCCCTTTTGTCCATATATATTAACGCAGTCTTTATCTCAAAATTACAAATAAAATTTATCTTATTAATGACTACCGTGTGGAGGCCCCCAATCTCTAACAAGTACTATCTTTGTTTGATAATAATATTGACATCTCAAATGTGAAAAATATTTTTTTTCTAATATCACCGTTATATAAATATCCCTTTGTTCACGCATTTCCCTATATACAAATCGCAACTAATAAATGGATCATGAGGTATAATTCTATTACGGAAAGCTAGATACAAGTGATCTCATTGGATGTTATGATCTCTCGTTTTCTTTTTAAGAACGGTTGAGAAACGAGTTATTTAGCAAACAAACAAACAAAAAAATGGTAAAGGAGTTATTGGAATATAAGATTTACATATATTATTTCAAACCTTTTCACTCATCATTAATTATTTTTAGAGTATAGCAAGGAATGACCTTAGGTTTTTTAGAATAATACAACTCATTTATCAATTATTATCTATCTTATAATGTAGAATGAAATGATTTAAAATGATTTATTATATTTATTTTATTGTCGATTATTTTTTATATAGAAAATGAGTGAAGGGTTTCGAATCCAAATATTTCATTTGCAGAATCAGACTATATATCATCAAATTATCAGACTCTTAAATCTGAATTATTTATTAATTATTTAATATCACTGTTGAGAGAATATGATAAGTAGATTTTTTGTTATAATTTTCTTTTGATTGTATTGTCTACTTAAATCTTATTAAAAAGAGTGGTATATTTTTGGAGTTTTGCAAAGTAATTGGTCTTATATTATCCAATTTCACATGCCGTTCATTGTAATGGGTAGCCTAAGCATTTATGCTATCTTCCATTAAAATTCAGAAGCTCACTGACATTAAAGGAAAGAACGATCGAGAAGTTGGGGAAGGAGTGTGATGAAGCATCAGGGGTTGACGGCGGTTTTGTGTGTGATATGGGCGGCTACCCTTCTTTACGGCGAGATGTTCGCGTTCTGGGTGCCCTCTCTCGGGACTTGTTCCTGGCCTCATCATCATCTCCGTCCTTCCACCCATTCCCCTTACCCTTCCAATTCAACGGTACTGCTCCTATGTCTTTCATTCTTCTTTCGTTTCCGTATTGTATTACAGCCACACGAAAGCGAAAATTAACACATCCGAAATGTTTAGATTGTCTGATCTGATGGTGTCAGCTGTTGTCATTGCTAATCCACTGTTTATGGAGCCTAATTTATAATTTAAGTCAACATAACATTGGTGTTGTTGATCTGAAGCGTGCACCCTTTGATAGCACCCATAATGTAACTTTTTCTTAGATTTTCATTGTAGAGTTCAATTTTTTCGATCTTGGCATACTTTGGCGCACTCTATTCCGGGTAGTTAATCTAGTGGCAGTTAATAAAATTAGTACTGTCGTAATTGTGCTTTACATTTCTTGAGAAAAACACTTTCACAGCCGAGTGTCCCCTTTGAAGGGCTTCCATTTATCTAGCTCTAATAAGCAATCGTAAACTTTAAGTTTTGAAGTAGGTGTATTATTTTTTTCTTTTTTCAGAAGAGAGTTGGGAACCAGGTGTATTTTAGCTAACATCTTAATATTCTTGGAAGAGTGAGTTTGAGACTCTAGGCTTCAAATATGTTTGTAAACATAGATGCATGCATAGATCCTCAACTTTTTAGCTATAAGCAAGACTGGCGTAGAAACATGTTCTGGGATAGACATTCCAATGTACTGACACTTCTTTCTCCTTCCGAGTTCAGACGGACAAGGTAGGATATCCAAATGACTATGTAAAAGTTGCTGTTATTACAGATCCACAGGTGAATCTCTTCTACACGTTCATGTTTACAAGCATGATATTTTTTGTTTTGTATTTGCATGCTTGTTTATGTTTATATATGTTATGCTACTGCATTATATCCTGATATGCATTCGGTATCATTAACAGCTCATGGATAAAACCTCTCTTCGTCTTGCTTCAAAATCCCTTGCCTTGGAGATTGCACAATTCTATACTGACCTGTTCATGCGCAGAGCATTTGTCACATCTATCCTGCCTTTCAAACCTGATGTGATTTTGTTTTTGGGTGATTATTTTGATGGGGGCCCTTATTTGTCGGATGAAGAGTAAGAATTGCATACTTGTACTCTACTTGAAAATTGTGTTTTGATCAATGATTTCTAGTTGTAAATCTAATTGGCTAGGGTATGATTAAGCAAGCTGTCATTTGTGGTGAGCACTTATAATGAAATGATAACTTTACCTTTTTATTTCCATTGAACATATATATTTTTTGAATGATGCAAATCACTTAATTGGCTTCCTTCTTTCTTTTAATGTTCAAACATATACTTGGTATCTGCTGCCATCAATATATTTTGAACAGATATTTGGATTAAAGTTATCTCAAAGTTGCAAATTTTTTACATCCTTTCCTTTATGTTCTTTCTTTTGCGTTTGTTGTTAATTTTCTGCTGTGGAATGCCCTTGACATTCTTTGGTTGATTAGATGGCAGGAGTCTTTAAGCCGTTTTAAGCATATATTTGGTTTGAATGCTCAAGGAAGATATGCAAATATCAAAGTTCATTACATTGCAGGAAACCATGATATTGGCTATGCAAGTCTTAACAGTCAAAGGCCAGAGGTATTTAAGCATGTTATCTCTGGCGATAGGCTGCTCTTTCTTTCTATAATTACATGAGGATTGATATCCAGTCACTTGTATGAGTGGGAGTTGGTCTTATGTCTTACAGCCATTTTATTGTATAGACTGTGCATTGTTTTACAAATGCACGTGTGTTATTCGTTGAACTATATTTGTTTCTACTTTCTGGGAATCTCTTCACTTTTAAAATATGGCTCATCTTTTTTTATCAGTGTTTGCTGTTGCATTCATTCAGGTCATCAGATGCTATGAAAAGGCATTTGGGATCAGAAACTACCAATTTACTATTGGAAAAGTGAATTTCATTGCCATTGATGCCCAAACTCTAGACGGTAAACATGGAAGTGGTTAGTGATTCTTCATAACTCATAATTTTTCTATTTTTGGTGCACATAATTTGGGATCTAATAACATCACAAGAGCGGAAAAATGATACTTCTAGTTTGTCAAAGTGTGGATAGTTTTGAAATGGTCCTCTAATCTGCCCAGCCATTTGTAAGGGTTCAAATATAAGCTTTATTGCATAAATATTTAAATAACTCTAAGATACTTGTAAAGAAAATGAAAAATATTTGTACAACAATGTCATTTGTATAAGGATATTATTTGCAACCAACATTGTCGTTATGATAATGAATGTTGATGTCAGCATGAATATTAAAAATTCAACATATTTGTTAATTGATCTTCATATTTTTGCTGACCTATTACTTAAAAAAAAATATTTGTGCCGAGTTATTAGGATCTTGTTACTTCTTGTCAATTTATTTTTAGGTCCAGTAGTGGGTTGTAAGTGTTCATATTTTCCAAACATTGTCGCATAGGCACACTTGAAAAGCGTTCCTTGTTACATCCATGCATGAACACACTTCTATGACAACTTTTCATGCTTAAGTGGCTTTCTTTTTACTATTTCCTTATTGTTCTCTACCTATTCTTCTTAGTTTTGATTTCTTTAGCAAAAGACATTTGAATTTTCACTTAAGAGGACCTCTTGAAAATCATTTTCAGGCATAGGGAAACTCATAATGCACTTCGGTATAATTTGGGCATGTAGCATCCTGGTTTCATTGGTTTTATTTGTTCTGACTGGTTTAGTTAGCTAGTTCAAGGTTTGGTCAGAGAAATAATATATGCTTGAAGATATATTTTGAACAACTAATTGAAAATTCTAATGTTAAGACTAGGAACATCAACATGTTCATGTGGCCTGAAATTTATTAGTCCACATCATTAGGCCTGTTGATATTATGCTCTTAGCATATTATGTCTAACTATAGATTGATTAATAATTTCTTAAGTTGCATCAGATCTCTTGTGTGACTGGTGCCTTCTGCTTATCTTGCATGCTTGATGATTTTGCACTCTTGATAACTGAATATATAATCCACAGGGTATCCACAAGAAAATCAGGCTTCCCAAACCTGGGATTTTGTCAAGAATGTCTCCATGGGTATGTGATACTGACTTGTACTTCTGTGTTTTGCCTTTTTGTATAAAGAAAAAAATCCCTCATTAATATCTTTAAAGAATTTCTAGATGTTCAATTGTATCCAAGGGTTTTATTAACCCATATTCCATTATATCGGCGGGATTGGACATACTGTGGTCCTTATCGTGGTTCCCAAGTCATCAATCAGGTATTGTTTCTCATATTTGGAGCAAGAAGTTCTAGTGAAAGTTATTCTCTTTAATAATAGTCTGTGTCTATACATTTTATAAGGATTATAGTGAATTTTACCTTCTCCTTACCCCCCCCCCCAAAAAAATAAAAATAAAAAATAAAAAATACTATAAATATCTTTGGTTTTGGATCTAAATGTTTATAAACTTCTGCCAGTTCTTGACCTTACAATGAGTCTGTTTTTTCATGGCCAGCGGATCTCGCATGCTGTTCATGGTCAAGAAGTGGTGTAAGTTTCTGGACTCACTTCTGTGCAACAGGCGCAATAAGAAATGCATGAACTTTGTTTAGTTTGGGTGTTGGTAATTGAGGAGGCTGCTTAACAGTGGGCCCAATAATACAGGTACCAGAATTATATCACCGAGGAATCATCAAAAGACCTGCTAGAATTAATCAAACCTGTAAGTTCTTTCCCTTCCTTAGTGCATATTGTAGACATTGATACAAATGTGTATCAATGTGGACCAGCACTGGTGACATGTTCCCAACACTTCTCTTTGATGCATCCTGTGCATACCCATCTGCACTAGCCGAGTTAGCCATGTTTTGGGAGTTTCAAAGTAGTATTGTCGTTAAGATATTCAGGTGATCAACCACATCATACAAGTTTCCATACAATTATTATTTATATATATATATATATAAGTACAAGTTTCCATGCAATTGGTGTTTGGAGAGTAGAAATTATGAAAGACAAGAATAGGGCGATATGGAAAAAAGATACATCGCAAAAAAAAAAAAAAACCAATAAATAAAGCAGTTGAAAGAGAAAGCAGGAAACTTAAGAGCAGCTAATTTCACTTATAATTATTATTTTAGGCTTTTGCAGGTACTCATTTTATCTGGTCATGATCATGATCAATGCACAATCACCCATGAGTCATCATCTGGGCCCGTAAAGGAGGCAAGTACTGACATTTAGGCATTTGTAATTTTTACCCGTGGTATGACATTGGATGATGCTGTACAGCACACTGTAGGGACCGTCAGTTGGCAGCAGGGAAACTTGTATCCATCTTTCATGCTATTATCTGCTAGCAACTTTGCACTCCCAAATGGATCCAGTCCAGAAGAAACAGTCCTTACTCATCTGTGCTTTCTTCCAATGCAAACATACATCTACATATGGTAACTCTCTCTTCCAACTTGTGACAGTAGTAAGTTATATATTTGAACTTGTCGGATGGCTTTTGTTCTTAAGTTTCTGTTGCTCAAAATGTCAGGTATCTTTCACTCTTTGTTCTGACCCTTCTTGCCCTCCTCCTTTGGCCTGCAAGTGGCTTAAATATTTGGCACCACTGTCGTGATTTAATGACAAGTTTCAACATTTTAAGAGGTGGAATAAAGGAGAAAAATGAAGATGACAATTGTGAATATGAGATGATGTGGGATGCGGAAGGATCAATGCATCTGGTTAAGAAAACATTGAGTGTCCCGTTGACTAAGTCAAGTGCAAGTGGTTCGGTAGAAAGGTGCCTTTCAGCTCTAAATTCTCTTAGTTCTCTCTCTCTCTTCTCTCTCTCTCTCTCTCTCTGTGTGTATATGACAAATTATGTTCTGTCTTGTTCGATGTGTGATTTTGTTTTATAAGAGATGTGAATTGAAATTCACATCCTTTTGTGAGCCTATTTGATCTTGTGAGTGGGCACCGATAATGTATATATATAATGTAAGAAAATCTCATTCCGGGTTGCTTGCTTATAAAAAAATATATGTTATAAGAGATGTGTAGTCCTTCTGAGTTATACTTGGGCACTCACACTTTTGTTCGTTATATTCGCCTTTTCTTATTAATATATTCCATTTTATCTTTTGGTGGCAGGGGTAATGCTGTGATGCGACCGACAGCTAAGAAACACATTAATCAGGACATAGAAGTCTCCATGGATGTGGAGTCTGTGCTGACAATGCCGACTAGAAGTAGATCAAAGACAAAGCTTGTGATCCAAAGAGTGTTGCGAACATTACGGATGCTTGTAGTCATTGCTGCGGTGAATCTTCCTATCTACATGATGTTACTATTCAAGGATTGGATTGACTAATGTCATCAGCCAGATTCAGCAACCAAACATATAAGGAAATTTTCTGCTTCAGTCGTTTCTTGCATCATATTTTTACATGAATGGTGGCCGCCATGCACAAGATCAAATGAGCTCACAAAAGGATGTAATTTGCATCATATTTTTGTACTTTGCGTTTCATGGCATACGAAGAATTAAAATTTGTAAATTTTGATGCTTAAGACTCAGGTAGAAAGTTAGGCATATCATGTGGGTCCTACAACACATAATGTTGTCTATGTCATGTGGGTCTTACAACACATAATGTTGTCTACGTAGGATTTTTGAGCGGTGTATATCCCATTTAATGTATTGTTTCTCTCTCCATAGATTGAACTATCCTATCCCAATTGGAAAATGATAGAGAAGTTGTCTAAAGGCATGTGATGGATATAACTTATGAGAGTACAAGGGTGACGACGGCATCTCATACTTTAAAATGATTGACATTATTTTTGTAACGAAAAGAAGGGTGTCTTCAAGATAACATGTAATCAATACTTCAGTGGAAACTGAAAGTAATCCAACCGTTGTAATTTGTTATATTAGGATATCCGAATTCCATTTTGGAGAAATAAATATAGTGTAGGATATAAGACATGTTGAACTGTCGGGCCTCACGGCTCTCAATTAGGAAAGAATTCTTGTTATTTCGTGTTGGACTCAGTTTCAATGTTTAAGGTTGAATTTGAGTTGTGATGTGATGTTAGATATTTTGTAAAGAGGGCTTCTAAGTTCTACATATACATCACTACACCACACTACACACCACATCACATTTTTTCATTTTTTCTTTTAATTTTTTTCAAATTTTTTTAGATTTATTTTTCTTAAATAATTAAATTCTTTTACTCATTATTCATATTCTAAATATTTTATAATTTTTTTAAAAAAAATTATAAAAAACATGTGTGTAATGTGATGGTGTATGTTTAAAATATCTCTTTTGTAAATAATAATAGAAAGGTAATGAAAATATAATAATAGCATATTAAATAGTAAATAATAATAATGAATATTAATAAAAAAACAAATGAAAAATAATAATAAAATAGTAACAACATGTGAGAATATTCTACTACTCAAACAACCCTTAAATGGATCCTGCAGGGGATGAGATTATTGGGCTTCAATCTTAATGTATTTCCGTACAATGGTGGCGAGACAGGAATAAGATCGTGTTCAAATTCAAGCGGTGTTGGGTGGCAACTGGCAGGGCTTGATCGGAACCCAAGAAGGAAGGAATCAGGATTCACCTCAGATAGCCGTTGTAGAGAGATTTGAAATCTTAAAATAATAATAAATAACGACGTTAACAATTATTTAATTCAATAAAAATTCAAGTTATTGGGGAGGCATCATGACTCATGAGAGTACAGTAACGACAGAACAACGATCCAACGGCTCCTGTCTCTCCAACGGCTCTGTGTGCAGAGATTACGTACTCGCCCGCCCCTTTATCAAAAATTTGAAATTCTCTCTCTCTCTCTCTCTCTCTCTCTCTCTCTCTCTCTCTCTCTCTCTCTCTCTCTCTCTCTCTCTCTCTCTCTCTCTCTCACAAATCAAATCTCGAACTTTTTAAAAAGTGTTTCTCGGAGAAAGTAGCATCCTCTCTCTCCCTTATCTACTACGGGCCGTTGCTATCTACCACAATTCAAATCCTTCTTTCTACTCTCTTCCGTTCCATTTTCCCTTTCTCGTAACTTTTCTTTACAACTACTCTGAAAGCATTCCGACGTTCCTATCGTTGTTTCCATTCTTCTAGAGACACAACACACACTCTCTGTGTCTCTGTAATTTCTTTGTAGTTTACAAAGCCACGATGGGCGCTTGTTTCAGCAAAAAGAGAGGGTCTTCTTCGTCTCCTTCTGTTGCTGCTGTCTCTTCAGCAGCAATGGCACTTCCAAACACTTCCCACAACGACGATACCCCAGGTTGTGAAAATAGCACCACCCACAAAGTTGAAGCGGAGAGTGGTGAGCCAAAAATGAAGATGAAGAAGAAGACTGCGCAGGTAACTCAAGAAGACCAAAAGGTGGAAGAAGATGAAGGCGGCGTGGTGAAAAAGGAGATTTTTGTCATCAAGCACCGGAAGAGCCATGACGGTAGAGACAGAGGGAGAGACTCTCGAAGCCCACCTCCTCAACAAGATGCTCCATTAGTACCGCATGGGCTTACCCCTACTGCTTCTGTTACGGCGACTACACCTAATGAATCGGCAGATGAATCAATTGGCAACAAGGTAACCCAAGCTGCTGCAGCGTGTGTGGGTGTAAGGACATCAAGTTGCACGAAAGAAGAGGTGGATGCCATTCTGATTCAGTGCGGAAGGCTTAGCCGAAGCTCTTCCGGCAAGGCTACTACCTCTTCCGCTTCTAATGACCGTGGCAGAAAGTACTCGGGTTCCAAGAGGAGTTACGACTTTGACGAGGTTCCTGCCGCTGATGATGATCAAAAGAAAGCCAATGTCATTGAGAACAATGACTTGTGTGAGGAGGATGAAAGACGACAACACCGACAACGCCACCGCCAATCACCGAGGCCTTCTTCATCTTCTCAAGGTAGGAGAAGAACACCCAGCAGAGAACGAGACCAACAACTGCGCTCGAGCAGCCGGGAGAGACGAGTGAGCCGATCCCCCGGTAGGCGATCGTCTGAAACCACCACTCCGGCTAGTACTACCACTCATGGGAGTGCTCCTGCTACAGCAAATACTGCCAAGAATGGAAATAGGCCAGGAAAGATGGTCTCGGTCCCTGCTACTGTTTCATCACTGGTGATGGATAAGAGTAACAATGGTGGAGGAGGAGAATCTGCAACAGCCACTACTGTCAAGAGGATTTCGGTTAGGAGAAATGTTGGCAGCGAGACAGTGACGGCAGGTTCAAGGGGTGCTGCATCACCACGGTCGCAGTCCCCATCAAGAACAAATGCACATACAAAGATTTCCAATGACAATCAGCAGCAGCAGCCATCACTTAGTCGCAACTCTTCGAGGAAAGCAGAGCATTCTCCTTGCAGAAGAAACCCATTGAGTGAAATCGACCCCAACTCCCTCGCATATCCACAACCACTCAACAACGGTAGCGGCAATGGCAAGGTCCTAAATAGAAACAAAAAAGATAATGAAGGAGAAGGGGGGATGGTTAAGGATTCCACTAATGTTCTGAATCAGGTGATCACCTGCTCTTATGTTTGCAAAAACGTTCCTGCTCCTATCTTGACCCATAGGACTAATGCTTGCTTTGTGTAAACTAAACAATAATGATCTCCTACTCCTGCTTTCTTAGAAAATACAATTATTACATCACCAAACATTCAATTTTTAAGTCAAGTACATAATCTGGCGTTCTCCATTGCAGAAACCAAATCCTGAGATAGTAAACAGTATGAGCAACAGAGCTGTTGTTCAAGGGACCAACTACAAAACCACCAGCAACCAGGTTGTGACTGTCAATTGCATACCAAAGGAACAGCGGCAACTGACTGCTGAAGAACCTCTAGAACAATCATCAATGACCGGCCATGTCGGTGCGGAAAGCCTGAACCCACAGAAGTTAACAAGAAGCAGGTCCTCTCGGAGATCGCGAGACCTAGACCTCAATCTCGAAACTTTGTTGAATCCTAATCCATCCTATACTTCTCTGTTGCTAGAAGATATCCATAATTTTCACCAAAAGAACACCAATACAGCTTCTGTTTCCCTTCCAGCTTGTGTCACCAAGGCCTGTTCTATCCTCGAAGCTGTTGCTGACCTGAACTCCACCACAAGTTCTAATCTTTCCTGTACTTTCTCTGATGACAGAAAAAGCCCCCCAACATATCAATCTAGTAGAACTGCCTACAATATTTCGATGGGCAATCCTCTGGTCGGGAAGATGGTAGCAGCAGAGGCCAAAGACCCTTTTATAGAATCTGAGATAGCCGTCAGCGACGATGTAATGGAGCCAAGCTTTCACAAATATGTTACAGTGAGGAGGGGTTGTGGATTAGGAGGAGAAGATATGGAGGACCAAGAATCGTCGGGTAGCAACAGTTTTGTCAGCGGGGGTCAACAACAATGGGGCTTTTCTTCTTCTTCATGGGAGCCTAATTCTGGTGATTCAACTGACTGCTGGACTTCAAGATCGAACACCAGAGAGGAAGATCAGAAGAAGAAGAGGCCACAGGGGAGCGCACTATCTGAACCAGTTGGCAATATGGATGAAGCTAGCAAGAGATTGAGTGGGAAAAAGAGAGATTGTGAACCCCAGCAGAGCCGTGGGATTGGGCGTGGCAGGCTTGGCAGCGGCACTAGAGGTCTACACTCGATTCCTGTTGTTGCAGCAACTGCTGCATCCACGTAAAGATGTCTTGAATTATTTTCCATTTGATTGTATTTACTGATTGGAGAAGAGGATTGATTCTCCAGTTTGTGTTTGGGGGGTTGCATACTTGCAACCAGATTTTAATTTGTAATGTGTACTTTTGATCCCCTTTTTTCAGTCATCCTTCTTCACAAGAGATTTATCATTTGTAATGTAATCAGAGATGTTCCTTCCACACACCGTTATATTCAATGTGATTTCTTTGCACTTGCCCAAAGAACGTCATCTATATTTAATCTACGCAAACAGAGTAATGATTTTGACCCAAACGAGATGACTATTTCCAAACACTTCTGTTTAGGAAACGTGGGTCCGTGTAAACGGACCCTTACAAGGACCACGTTTCCCTAGCAGAACTCAGTTTCCAAAATAGATGGATATTTTTTCACGAGTCAAATAAATGGGTAATTTAAGCTCACTGTAGACATTTCCAACACTGTTGAACAGTCCAAAATGTACAAAATCCTAACCAGCAAAACTTACATCAAATATACAAGCAAACTTGAGTTATTTTCAACGCAGTACGGCAGTATGCTAGAGAGCTCTAAAATAACTAGACCTTCAAACACATATATAATAATAGTACAAATAATTCGAAGGAATATTTGACTCTCAACCTTCCACAAATTTCTCCCAAGGAATTCGAAGGAATATTGCACTGATCCCCCAAGTGAGGGTAGGGGCTTAGAGCTTGAGTTAGTTCTACCATGATACTGTTGTAAGAGAATGGCTCGAGCTCCAATCTTTAAGAACCTCACTAAAGCTTAGCAATTTTGACAACAATAACTGAAGCCTCTATCTATAGTAATGTCCTGCAGCATGCATGGTACCAACTGTGTGTGCGTATATACTAACATCTCCACACCGAGTCACAAGAGTCCAGAGCTAGCTTCCAAATGAGTCTTGCTTTCATTTTGGTACCATATTAAAGCAATCCATATGGGTCAAACGATTCATTCCACAACATTCCGGTAGTTAACCATGTATATTGCAGCCAAAGTAACAACTGCCCCAACTAGTTGGAAAGGTGAGAAGGTCTCACCAAGATATATAAACCTGAAATCATAGATTGATGGAGCGCAAACAACTTTTATTCAAAAAGCAAATTTGTAAGATTCCTAAAAGGCTTGATTTAAATGAACATCTAAAGGCATTACAACTTTCTATTCCGTTTGATGGTTGGGTGACCTTACCCAAAAATTGACGCGAACATTGGGGTCAGAAAGGTAAGGGAGCTCAGCTTGGTCAAGCTACCTGAAATACATTAGCAAGGAGTCATCAATTCCAAACTTAAAGCTCAAAAATAACCATGTGACTCACAGACAGAGGAAATTCTGCACTAACATTCAAAACAAACAACAGTGTCTATACAAAATCATGAGGTATTTTTGTAATCATACCCACTCAACTCTTACTTAAGAACATAAGTTGGCGAGCTCAGCATAAACACAATCTCGAACAATATAGTTACACTTTTTCAGCAAGGTATCAGACTGTCTAGTGTTTGGATGAAATAAAAAAATAATACCTCCAAATAAATATAGCGACAGGAATATAGTTTTACCTGTATTCTCCAATGTTCTTCTCAACAACCAAATTGAGTGCAGGAACCAAAAATTTTGTTCGTCTTAGTTTTTTTTTCTCTGTTTCTTTCTTAACTTTTGCTTATGTGGATTGCTAAACAGCACTCAATGAAAGAGGACAAAGCCCCAAATTTATCTATAGACCCTCCTCACTTATGGCGGAGAATAGTGAAAGGTTTGATATACCAATATTGCTACTCATTACTGCTTTTAACTTTCGGTTTAGTACAAGTAAAAAGAAAAATATGATTTTGATGATTCAAAATTTATTTGAGATATAGATCTTAATTAAATCTAGTTATAAGAAACTGCATATCATATCTGGAGACACAGCAAAGTGATAAATTATTACAAGAGCAAATAGTATAATTGCTTTTATTAATATTTTCTGCAGCTCTTGACCCATTACGATGATTTATTAGAAAACTAGAATAAACAACTTTGCTACCATATAAATTTCATAACAGGAGATTTTCGATACAATTTGAAAAAAATGATAAGAAGATTAAACAAAACAAAATTTAAAGATGACCTTTTGTTGCGCTATAGAAGTATACACCATAACTAACAGCACTTCCGAAAATGGAGGTATACAGGAGTGCCAGCACATCGGGAGCAGTGAACTCCTTGAGAATCCCATTGGCAGCAGGATCGTGATTAAGAATGGAGAATATCACAAGAGGGAGACCACCGATAACCATATGCTGCAACAAAATGTCTATTAGCCTCCCTAAGGTCTCTTCAATTCATCAGAGTATCTACTGTGGAACATCCTAGAACATTCTAAACACAAATATACCATGTGATTATGGTGATAATTAATGATTAGAATCAAGTGCCACGTGCAACTTAGATATAAAGAGCTACAAACAAAGCCCACCAGATTTATACTAAAAATTGTGTGCAATCTACCTATTAATCAAAATTCTCAACTGTACAGATTCAGGGAAAAAACTTCTTCCAAGACATTATTAGGACTACTAGCTGAAATAACAAACGAAATTACAAAGTTCAAATTAGAAATTACCAGTAATAATTTCAGCGGCAATATCAACATGACAACAACGCTATGAGAAATTACCAAATCATAATAATCGCAACTAAACTACTACTTGAGATGGTACAGCCTACCCATCCAGTTGCCATGACAGGATCTGAGTAATTTGAAACCCAGCGGACCATGACTGTGCCAACTGCCATGCTCTGAGCTGCAAGAAGCATCCACCACTCCCCACTTCCCCACAGGGAAAAGTTACTCTGATCAAAAGTGAGTGCAGGTACCTGCAGAATAAAGCTTGAGCTCATACAAAAGCGACATAGGCCAAGTTAATATGTTTCTAAAAATCTTAGTTGCTAAGGTAGCAATAATAAGTCAGAAAAGTCTTCTATAGCATTAAAGGACAGTGTCACCACAAAATTTGTGTAATGCCTCATAAATACAAAAAAGTGAAGGGCAAAGAGATTTGGTGAGTGCTTCAATTAGGTGTTCTGCCTAAACAAGGGTAAACGATAAGGAGGAGGTGGGGGAGATGTAAAGAAGTATGTACCAAAATCTACAAGCTATTCCACAGGAATAAAAAACACAGGCATCTGTTGTATCCAAATATTGGTTGTTGACTTGCTGAGTGCACCCTCATGAAAGACATCAATGAATTTCTTAAAAGCACGAAGTAGAAAGAACAAAACTGTGAAGATAAGAATTAAGAATACTTAAAATAAATAGATGAAGTTAATTACATTAGGCCATTCCTTTTCTCTTAGAAGTACAATAACATTCAAAAGAACCATAAAAGAGGAATGGGATATTCATTGCTTGCATTTCACATGAACTTAGCCTTAAACAAGTTGAGTAAATGGAGTTCTTTGTGAACCCGAGAAAACCAAAACTCCAAAGCATTTAGCACACACCAAGATCCAGCACAAAAGGTTACCTCAAGGAGTAAGAGTCCTATAACACCGAGTACAAGCCCCGCAGCTCCAACAAACCCAATAGACTCACCAAATAACAAGGCTGCGAGTATAGCCACTGTTAAAGGTTGAGAATCAATTATCACCTGCATTTTGGAAAACAGTCAGAGCCAACAAAAGATTTTAGGACCTTATGCGTTTGATTTTCACAAAAGCTGGTAGATGGCTAATTAGCCTAATTATCAATGTTGTGGCTGGTCCTTCGGAAGAGTAGATTAAATCCATGATTTATTAGCATGCCAAGACTTGTCGCCATTTAGACAGAAGGGAAAGACAACCATTTCGTTTGTGTGTGTGTGTGTGTGTGTGTGGTTT
Source organism: Platycarya longipes (assembly GCA_036559045.1). NCBI lineage: Eukaryota > Viridiplantae > Streptophyta > Magnoliopsida > Fagales > Juglandaceae > Platycarya > Platycarya longipes. The sequence goes on from CM071791.1 coordinate 52,425,602, forward strand.
AAGTAATAAAAGTGGCAACCTTTAGATGAATGGAATTGTAATGAAAATCGATGAAGCAATGAAGAGTGCATTGTGCAATAACGTACACTTCCCAGACCGGCCGACGTCTTTTGTAACCCTTCAGCAAGAAAACCCTGTTCCACCATTATCAACCTTTTTTTGTTAATAACGAGAAAATTACTTAATTAATAATTTTTACATAGAGAAGGTGACCTGGAAACAGGTGGCATCGACGAGCGCAAAAAGAGAGATGGAAAGCCAAGCGGCGAGTCCAGAGGGGGAGGGGCGATTACGTGAAGCGGCGAATGCTATCAGGAGAAAGCCGGCGGGAATGAGACGGAAGGAGGAAACGAAGAAAGGGCCATACTTTGGAATGACTTCTTTCATGGCCACCATGGCCGTGCCCCAGAAGAAGAAGGGAGACACCAACACCGCCCATTCCCACACTGCTCCCAGTGCTACCGAATTATCGTCTGGCAGAGCAACCGTTTCTTCAAAATTGGATGTGGAGGAGGAAGGAGAGACAACGCACTCAACATCCTTCCCTGTCCCAAGACAATCAAAATCAACGGCTTCCTGTTCCAGTTCATTCTCCTTTTCTTCAAATTCGATGTTTGTGCCGCCGGTGCATTTGACAAAATTCTTCGAATCTGCTTCAAAACCAGTGAAAATAATCCTCTTCCTGAAGACGCTGCTACTATTGGATGGAAATTGATGGGTAGACTTGATGGAAGTAGATATACGTGATGGGGAAGGGGAAGGTGTGGAAAATGAGAAATTATTAAGAGAGAGAGGTATATGAAAACGGCAAGAGTAGGAGGGGAAGATGGCATAGGCAGTGGCAGTTGGAGACGACAGACGCGGCCTCATTTTCCCACCCCAAGAATATCGGCAAATGCACAGAACCACAAACACGCAGTTTCACAATGACACCCAAGTCTTGACACTAGTTTAGCCTTGCAAATTGTATTACCTTTCTACATCTGTTTTTTTTTTTTTTTTCAAAAAAAGGATAGATTTTTATACAAATAACGTGAATCCAATTATTTTACAGCCAGTTGATTTCATTGTGTTGTTTTATCAAATTTTATATAATCAACCCTTATTTTACACAATATAACAAAAATATATATATATTTTACTAAAAATTTACATAAATCATAACTCGAATTCGATACAGTTTCAAATGCGCTTGCTTATATCACTACTAGATGAGCAATGCTATCTATATATAGTCTTTAAATAAAAATTGTTAAGTTTTAATAATTTTGTCTGAATTTTTTTAAAATTATAATAATATCTCTCTTAAAGATTGCAAAAATTTCTTTGATTAGATTTTCAAGCTGATATTTTCCAAAAAAAAAAACCTTCACGTAATTTATTTTTTTCAGGAGTATGTCATTTATAAGAAATTATTTTATTGTAATCTTGAATGAATGACTGTATTATAATCTCATTGATAAATAAGAGCAAAAGAGGAAACAATATTATTTCAAAAATGATATAATTATAATTTCAATTTTTTTATATTAGTCTTACATTATAATCTTCAAAATGAGAACTGTATGTAGCATTTGTTGATGCCACGAAAATTGGCCAACAGGTCAGGATGGGAAAAATAGTCATTCCTAATCCATTGGAACGAGTTGGGTTTCGTTAAGTGTCATTTAAGGCCATTGACGAAACTCCAGTACGGCTGTATGTACATGAATAGCAGATAAATAAATAGAGAGAGACGCAATATTTACGTAGTTTGACGTAAATCCTACGTCTACAGGAGTTTGGGTAAGGAGATCCACTATAATAAGTGTTTTTACAGTCTCTCATGACTTACATTGTGCAAGAAAAATATACATAAATCATATGGAGCTCGAGTTCATTTGAGAAGATTGAAGGAGATGATATTGGGGAAGAAGTCAACCATAAAACGCGAGAGAAGAATCCCAAAGCCTTTCGGAGAGAGATCGATCCCCCACCCTCCGTATTCTGATGGCTGCTGCCTTTTTATAGATCATTTTGATTGCATGTCTCAAGTAATTGTTTTCTACCGTTCACTTTATCTTATTTGCATACTATTCTATGCACTTGCATCTGTCAGCTCTTTTTTTTGTTCTATCATGCTTCATTTCTTGTCTCCTAATATGACAGATGACTGGCATGAGCTCTATTTGAGATATTTCACCTTCAAAGTATTGTCCACAATAATTTTGAGATAAGATTGTGACCCATCTTTTTCAGATGCATTCACATCCATTTTACGGAACCTCAATCACAAATTCCTGTCTGTCCCTTATAGAGAACAGCTGAAAGTAGTTATAAGCATATTCAAGTTTGTTCATTAACGGAGTATGTTAATTAACAAATGAATTCCAGAGTAAAATGCTATATGGGTGTTGGCCCGTTGGGGCATCAAAACTGGGAAATTATGTCTGTATACAGGCTATGCAGTTCTTGTGTTGGAGCTGTTCACAGGAAAGAGGCCGGCCCGTTACTGAATAGTTTAATCTCCACAACTCTTAAAATGGGATTGCCCAAAACAACCCATACTTGCAGATCGTGGATCCGACCCTTATCTCAAGGGATATGCATGTGGGCCGTTTCTTGTGCCAGATACCATTTAACACATGAACAATGTCCGACCCACCCTTCAAAGACCCAAAGTTAATTACACGTGGTTTGTTGATTTTTACAAACCATATATTGAGATCCGAGAAAGGACCATGTAGAACAGAAGAGTTGGAGCAACATATATACGGTTTAAAACATGACTTTTTAACTAATAATGTTTTTTTTTTGGGTTTAGATGTTGTCCTTCCTAACTAATTCCTAGTCATATCTAATGATTGGAAATATAATTTTTAAATGATTATTAATATTTTTTTGGTTGGCAGTAAAAACTGTGCTATTACGTATTTGCACACTCCCTCGCATCATTTTTTTACTTCTTATTTTTCACTTCAAACAGTTGGTATACAGTAATACAACTATTAATGCTTTCTATTTTCCTTTTTGTTTAGATGATTTTTTTTCGTCAATTTCTAGAGCATTAATATTAGATTGATTATTATTTTTTAAATATAAATTTATACACATATCAAAAAAATATTGTCATATTTAATTAAAAGTGAGGAGAAAAAAAAAAAAAATAAAATAAAATTATTTTTATTTTTCAAAAGTGATTAATAAATTTAAAATTTTCTTCAAATTACTTTTTTTAAATTTTTTTTTAGTCAATTCAATACTTATACTTTTATTAAGATATTCTTGATATTTAAAAACAGATAACTTAAAATTAAAAGGAAAAAAAAAAGGGGGTGATGACAGCAATGATGTCAATACAATTTCCAATAGCACCTGCTTCAATAAAGTCAAGAAAATAATAGGTATTTATATTTTACACGCTCCCATGCATTATAAAATCTAGAATCCATTGATCATACATGCGTAATATATATATATCCCATTACATTGCGGCACTACAAAAAAAAAAAAAAAACTGGTATTTATAATTAATTAATAATAATTAAAAAAATTATTTACGATAAAAATATCACAATTTTTCCGTGCGGGAAGCTTAGCGTTTCGTGCAACGTCTAATTCATGACCATCTCCATCAATACAATCCGTAACAGTAATGCCTAGCTATGTAGTTGCGCTGTGGCTGCACGCCAAACCTGTAAACTACTACAGAAAGCTGATTGCTTAAGCTCCTCCACCTCTTTGCAATACAAAAAAATGTTATTTCCCTTTTCCAAGTATGGATGCAATTATATATAATAAACAAATCCACTACTAATGTGTAATTAGTTAATATATATATATATATGTATATATAATTAGTACCTGCAATTAATTGCAAAAGTAGGGGACTTTCCGCTCCTTTGAAATATTAGAGTCCTCAATATCATGCCTCCTTCCGTTGGTAATTGGCTCGGTCCTGCCGGCCGCGGCCACGTTCTTAATTGGAAAAAAAAAATAATAATAATTAAGGTTCTGTTCTTTGTACTCACGCGACTGTTTCATTTGATTACACGTATAAGATAAAAATTAAAAAAAATATTTTTAAAATATAATTTTTAGATAATATTATAAATAGTGGTAGAGTTATAAATAGTATGCAGTCATTTTAAAAAAGAATTAATTTTTTTTACATGAATCTCATATATATATTTTTTAAATAATTATACTTTGTTTATAATTTCGTAACTCCATCTATCTTTTATCATATTGTAAATATTGATAATAACACCTATCATATATAATATTAACATATATGACCAGAGTAGAAATCAATATCATGCGTGGGATCGAAGAGACGAAAAAAAGTAGAACTACCTAGACAAATCAAATAAGTAACTTCGGCCCGCAGCTGCATGCCTGCATCCACACGAACCCGGCTAGCTAGCTGCTACCGCCTAATATTCCCAAATATCATGCATGTTTAGAAAATTCAGCCTGTACAGAAAAAGACATTATTGATCATCTAGATGATCATCATGCGCGCTGTTGATGTCATTTTTTCAATCACAAGATCATCTTGTGCTAGAAATCCTTATAAACATTCACATAATCCTTAACACGTGGCTCTGCTCTAGATAAATTAATTTTCAGTGCCTCAAAGAAATTATGTATATAATGTCCAATAGTGCTATCAATTTTATAGAGCGTCCATGGGCGGGTGAAGGCTATGACGTGAATCGACACACATTATTTGAAAATCAAAGTCCGCAAATTACACGGAAATAGACATATATCGATGTATACTTGATATATGATTGGGATTGATGTATATACAAAAGAATTATAAAAAATAATTTTATAAATTGATTTAATTTTATTTGATCAGTTAAATTTATTTTATAATAAAAATAATTTTATAATCTATCAGATGATATCAAGTCATATTCATTTATAAGATTGTTTACACGAAATTATTTTGTGATAAGAATATTTCTCTTAAGATATAGATAACTAAGTTTCAAACAAAAAATGTCTGAACATCTGCTAATTAACACGGGATGAGAATTTTAATATGCTGCGACCAAGTTACGTGCCATAAAAGACGCGTTGTAGAATACAAACTTTCTAGAATATATGCATATATAATATTGTAAGAAAGACTCCCCCGTAGAAATGAAAAAAAATTGCCTTGAAATTAAGCGCACACGTCAATTTCCTCCAAAAAAGTCAGAAAGAAGAAGCTTAAGCCGCCAGGTCAAGACGTTGCACCTGATCAAAATCAACTTTCATTCAAACCATATATATACAACACCAACCCGAAGCATTAATTTCATTCTGCGACGTACGTTGATCTTCTAGCAGGTGATCACCAAAACTGCTTCATTTACTTTTTTTTCTTGAGCGTTCATTGATGGCTGATCATCTGAAAGTTCATCCCGTCCACGATGTTGAGGCGCCCCAGGCGAGCCCGACAGCTCCTTTGGTGCCGTCGGGGACGTCTAATTCCGAAAAAGTTGCCGAGGTGCAGAACCAGCAGCCAGCTCCATTCCAACCGACCATCCCCGTGACGCAATCAAAACCACCTAAGAAGAGACGAAGCTGCCTCTGCAGATGCCTGTGTTGGACAGTAAGCCTCCTAGTGCTTTTAATAATCATCATCGGCATTATTGTGGGAATACTCTTCCTGGTGTTCCGACCAAAGATTCCCAAGTACTCGGTGGGCAATATACAGATTACCCAATTCGATCTCAGCAGCAATGACAGCTTATACGCGACGTTCAACGTGACGATCACGGCAAGGAATCCAAACAAGAAGATTGGAATATACTATGTGGGTGGGAGCAATATAGGGGTGTGGTACACGGACAGAAAACTATGTCAAGGAGCACTGCCGAAATTTTATCAGGGACACCGGAACACGACGGTGCTTAACGTGGCTATGACAGGGCAAACGGAGAACGCGACCGCACTGCTGACTACACTCCAACAGGAGCTGCAACAGACGGGAGGTGTTCCGCTCACTCTTAGGGCTAATCAGCCGGTGAGGATAAAGCTTGGAAAACTAAAGCTGTTTAAGATCAAGTTCAGGGTTAGGTGCAATCTGGTCGTGGATAGCCTTTCTCCTAATAACGGAATTTCTACTAGCAGTAGTAGTTGTAAGTTCAGGCTTAGGCTCTAGATCGATTATATAATTTATTTCCTGTATTTTAGTACCTACGTATATCTTATATTATGCCATGGCTATATTTTTTCACATTTTTTTATTTTGATTTTTGATTTTTTTTACTCGATCGAGATTCTTCTGATCTGCTCCCTGCACGAATAAGTAATTGGAGGATCGTATGTAGCTAAGTAGTCCTTCATTCGACCTGATCCAATTGTTTTAACCTTCTCTCTCTCTCTCTCTCTCTGGTTCTTCCACAGAGATCCTCCACATATATAAGATATCCTTCGTGTGTTATGTATTCATGTACTGCATGCCAAATGGCTATATTAATTCTTTGGCAGAGAATTATAAGGCCTAGTTTGGATATTAAATTAATAATCTCAATCTATATTATTTAATCATTAATTACATTAATTTTTACTGCAAACATCTAAACAAAATTACATAAACACATGAATTGATAAACTTTTTCAAGTTCTGAAATAAAAATAATATTATAATAATATAACTTTCAACTTTTATATCATTACTCACATGAATCCAAACTAAGCCTTATCTAGAATATTAATTAATAAAAGATAATACCAAATGCCGGATCTATTAATTAATTAGTATTTGGTGTTTCTAATACTTGCTTTAATTCGATGCGATCGTAATTTACCACACGATAACAAGTTCTACAATAACGAGTAGTAATGACATGGCAACAATTAACAATTAGTAGATACGGTAGGACCCGAACTACATAAATATAAAATATATATTGCTCATCCGAGCTGATTTTTCACAGTAACATATATGAATTACCATAAATATATATAATATATATGATTTATAAGTACCATCGGATGCACATTATTTGTTGCGACATACAAAATGTTTTAAAACCATATGCACGAACGCACGATATAATATATGCATGATGCGGTGCATGTCATGCATGAGAAATTTTGTAGCTAGCGCGCGGTCGAGGCGTTCACATTCTCTATTGCGAGTACTTCTAGTGATTTCGCAGCGTGCGGATAGACTCCGTTGCGAGCTAGCCATTTTTAGCCGGCCCAATATCACAACAATTTCGCTGATGATCTCCAGCTTGCCTAGCTAGTTCTTGCTGAGGCAACGTCGATCGAGTTATTTACAGAACTTTTTAAGCTAGTGATCTAGAAATTGTTTCATTAGGACTTCATGATTTTGTTATGACATGTTTTTCGTGTATGATACATTGATATATATGTTATGTATAACGAGTTTGGAAGCTTGTTCATTCTTCTTTAGCTCATGAAGCGGATATGATGATCAGTTATATATAACATTAATTCTTAATGAACATATCTAATTAATATTCTAGGCTTGATCTAGCTCTAGCTAGTAGTAACTGTATGCAGATGATCATATGCATGCTTGCGCACGTGATTAAAAACAAATATTAATATAGATTCTCATTAAGAATTCTCGACCAAACTCTAAGACTTAGAAGTACTGAAAAATTATACATTAGACATGACGTATTAATATTATAAATGAACTAGAAATCTATCACACAAATGCATATAGCAACACACATTATAAAGAAATAGAAAGTACGTACGTAGTACTACACAGATGATCGGCTGAAGTGAGGAACCGCGCCTGGACGACAAAATACGTGCGTAGTACGAGACTAATTTTAAATTAGTACTTAAGAAGCTAAGAAATCATCCACCTTTGCATTCATTCCACTAGACAGAAACTTCATGCAAATAGGTGGATTAACACCTACCAAAGCGAGTACTGAACTTGGCAAAGTCCAAATCCCATCTCCACAAATCAACCCAGACGCTACAGCAGGTCCAAATGCATCAGCATTAGCTCTGTTTGTCTTCTGCCACACAAACAAGATTAAGCTCCCAACACACATATCAATGGCAAAGTATGCTCCAAGATAAAAGGGTATTGCCATTGCCATTGGAAGTGGAATAAAGTTAGCCATTTTCTTTCCCACTAAATCTCTGATCCCATTTATAACTATGGCTGCAGCGAAGAAAGCATAGCAAAGCGTGAGGCAATGCTTCGGCAAAGACGAGAACCCCTCAACCCCAAGAATTGACATATTACGGTAAACAAGAGCATAAGGAGCTGGATATTCTGAATCAGGAGATCCAAGATCCTTGAATGCCTTGTAAAAGAGCCAAAAGACGCAAGGAGATATAACGCAACCCATTGCAGTCCCAATAACTTGACTCACAAACATTGACCTTGGCGAAGCCAACGTCATATAGCCCGTTTTAAAGTCCTGCATTAAGTCAGATGCCGTGGAAACAATGTTCATCATGACCCCACACGCTGCTAAACCGGCGAGAACTCCACCATGGGAGGCCCCTGCCCATGCCCCAATGGTGAAGATGGCCAGCTTTCCGTATGTTGATGCCAATGACCAGTCTGTCAAACCGCAACCATAAGCATTACAAAAGGCTAGTGTTGGTGCTGTAACGTATATCACCACAATATAGTACCACTTGAGCTGGGGAAATATGTGAGGAAGTGTGGCAGTAGATATGATTGCTATGGTGACATAACCAGCTACAGCAAACCATGTTGGAATCTGGTCCTTGAGAAATAGTTGGGTCCGACGTTGGTCATCGTAAGACAGTGACGGAGGGATTACATTGTTGGAGGACCGATCTGATACGGAGAGAACTGAGCCCGAGTCTTTGTTTTGTAGTTGGTGAGACAAACCAAATAGAGTGAGACCAAGGACCTTAAAAAAGTTGTAGAGACCATCACCAAGGATCATGGCTATAGCTATGAAGACCTATGACAAAAGGAAAAAGATCAAACGGTAGTTCATAAAATCTGCATAAACGGCCTTTTGATCATAATAATTAGGATTTTGAACATAGAAATTAAGATGAGTTACCCTGTAACCTTGCAGGCCATGGAGGCTGCTACTGCTGAGTTCTGCAGAGTACCATGAGCCTTTTTTTGCATCTATCAGTGGCCACATGATACCCCATGAAAGAATGGCTCCGATAAGCAGAGATATGTTAATTAAATATGGACAGATCATTCCAACGCCAACATAAGTAGCTGAGAAATCAAAGTAAAACCTGGATTTTGACCACAAAATATTCAGTCTCTATTTTTATTCAGAATATGAACTAAAGAATATCATTTCTAGTTTTTGTACCTGTTATCATAGGCTTTGAGACCAAATGTAGGGAAGTTTACAAATCCACAACCATCGCCTGCAGTAAAGAACCATTGGAAGAAGCCCCAGAAAAAGCTAAAGGAGAAGAACTTCCCCAATGCACTCACTTGTTTCCTATAATGTGAAATTGACAGAAAAGTTATGAGCACTAAGTACTTAACGTACTGTCAGTAAACTTAATTACAAGGAAATTACTGCATTGTGGAGGAGAAGCGACGAGGCATTACTTCGCTAGCTTGGCACCCTGAGGAGTGTGAAAGCTGTTGATGAGGTGGGCAGTTGCTGTGCCACTTGGATAAATCAATTTGAAGTCTATGACCATAATCTGTAACGAATCGTACCTTAGATATATTGAAAAAAAAAATATGAACGTACAGAGACTTCGAAATTGGAAACCCAATCCTGATTCAATCTTAAATATCTTTAAAACATTTCTTTGTAGAGAAGTGCGGGTTTATTGATATGTTACCTTTCGAAGAGGCACAACCGAAAACAAACCAAGAAAGCTAACAACAAATAGAAATCCAATCATCCATCCCAGTGTTGGGTTCTTGATATTTTGAGCATCGTTAGCTTCAGTAGATTGTTTGGCAACAACTTCACTCATACCAAAGAGGTAACTCCCAAAGCCACCTGTTCAACATTCAAGATCCAGATCAAGATATATATCATGTATTCAGAATATCATGACATGGGGAATTACATTATAAAAATTTATGGGTTGGCAGGTGCCTGAAAATGTTTTTGTCATTGTTTGATTATAATTAGGCTGTCATTCATTTGGTTGTTCGTTTATATATGTTAATTTGGTTAATCTATCGCGTTAGGTTTGTATTAATTAAAATTTACATGCATGGATGTGAATATTTTATTCGATGCTAATGATTTAGAAAGGTGTGCAATTAATCCTAGATTAATGTTACATAGTCCTAGCTAGGGCCAGGTGTGCAATTAATCCTAGATTAATGTTACATAGTCCTAGCTAGGGCCAGAGCTCAATACGGGGCTGATCTTCTGCATTATGTGGGGAATACCGAAAGCCATAAAAATAAATTAAGACAAAAGAAATTGGCTAGCTATGACGGTTGAGGAAAGTCAGATTATTTATGTTTTGGGTTTTTAATGGATGTTCTTTTAAGCAAAGAAAAATGAATTTTTGTGGCCTATTAATTATTAATTATTTATAATTAGTTTTAATTATAAATAATTATTTAATTGAAATTAACTGTTCATAAATAAGTAAATTTTTTTTATAATGACGACAGCTGCATGCATGTTAGATGTCCTATAGGATATATTAATATATGAAAAATTCTAGCTAGCTGACACCGATCGACCCACCACTATTACGGTGACCACGTATATAACCATGACCAGAAAAAGATCGGATCAGAAAAGAAGAAGATCAAGATCAATAACAAAGATTGATGCTCTCTCATTAATTTGTCTGTCCGATATCAAGCCTTCCATGATGACACGTGTCTATTATTACACGACTAATAATTGGGAGCCACATATGCATGCACGAAATAATTAGTTAACTCGCATGCATCACCATATTGAAACTAATGAACATCCATCATTAGTTATATAACACCCCGACTCCTAAAGAAAACAATATGATATCAAATTAATTAATTAACACCCCCGGGTCCCCAGGCTGCCGCCACCCCAGATTCTGTAACTTGACGCTCTTTCTTTCATGAATTATATATATAATCAGAGGGCCGACGAATGGAAAATGAAGCAAATAAATAAATAAATGAATTAAGAGCAATATGAAATTTATGAAAGGAGATGCATGGCGCACGCAATTAATAGAAATGGTTATACGTAGTTTTACCGCTGAAAGCGATGCCGGAGCTGGCAACGACGCAGGTCTGGATAACAGTGTTCTCTTGGCGGGTGAAGGGCTGCCTCAGCAAGCCGGCCTTCTCGAGTAACTTGGTCCATGTCTTGACAAAGAAGAAGCCCAGCAGCCCCGCCGAGACGTTGAGTGACGGAATAATACCGGTGGTCAGATTCAGTTTCATCACTATGAAAGTGAAGAGAACCCCAAGCACGAAGCTCACCACAAATGCCCTCACCGTCAGCTGCTTCTGCCATGTCGGCACTGCCTTGGTCGAGAATATTTCTTCTATCGACGTTGTTTCCGTCAATTCCTTCTTCTCTGGTGCTGCTTCTTCAGCGGACGCCGTCGCCCCGCGATCTCCATGATTGGAATTATTCCGATCCTTCTTTCCCTCTCCGTGGGTATCCATCTTAATTTCCCGATATGATGCGGATCTTCGTTGATCTGATCAATACCTCCTAGTACTACTTATTTTCTTCACATGCCCACTATCTCTCTCACTCTCTGATCTACGCGTGAAGCTTGCCATTTAACACGGCGTCATTGTGGCAGAGTTTACATTGGTCTCGGGAATCAGTGGCCACTGGAACTTTACACGTACATGTAAAAGAATTTTACTCTTGCATCGACCTAGTAAAAAAGAAATGTGTGGTCAATTAATTTTCCATTTTTAACGTTTTAAAATTTGACAGAATTTTGATAAGATTTATATTTTATATTATATGTTGGAAATGAGTAATCGATAAAAGGTCATGCAAAATTAACATTTAGTTCACGACCAGAGAAAAAATGAAAATTTACATTAATAGAGGAAATAAAAGAATGATGTTTTCCAGCAGGCACACTATAAGAAAAATGGACTAATATAATTAATTTGATGCATTCAAAAGAGGCAGATGGATCCAGTTTAGTTATTTCTACCTCTTTTGAATGTATTAAATTGATTATATTAACTTTTTTATTTTATTTTTTGGTAGTAGCAATGCCTCAATTGCATTCAATATAATATTATTCATGACGTCTAACAAAATGATGATCAACTTCAGTTGTGCTAAAGTAACTTTAGATTCCAATGATTTCAACAGGAAGGAGATAAGAATCATTTTGGGAGATTTTATACATAATTTCCTCGGCCAAGGATAAAATCTCCTATAGCATAGTTACATAATTAAAACAGATAAACATAATCCAAGGATTAGAAGACAATGGGAGAGCAGCACAAACTCGTGAAACATAACTTAATGTAAATCATGGTCAGCTTGTTTTATTCTTGCAATAATAAGGAAATGCAATTCTAACCGTACAACACATATATATACTTCGACAAAGCCTACTATGTGGTCCTGATCTAGTACTACAATTATATTTGAGAAAACCTTGATTTGATTTTGCTAAACGATGTCGCTTTCTTATACGGTTTCAAGTAAGGCATGATGATAATCACAGTTGGAATAAAGTAACCAAACATGACAAAAAGGTTTGCAATCATGGGAACTTACGATTTTCTTGTGTCAATGTAATGACGTAATAATTAGTTAACTTATTAGATGCTTTCTTTTATTCTTTTTATTTTATTTTATTTTATTTTAGTTCTTTCTATTTTATTTTCATTTTTATTTATTTATTTATTTTCTTTATTGATGTGAATGAGTAAAAAAGATCATATGGACCCATGACAACTCATTTGGGCTTCAACAATTAATTGAGCCGCACTTATCATATGGACCCATGACATATGGACCCATGACAACCCTAGCCGCACTTATCAATTGAGCTTCTATGCTTGTAAAGCATCAAATCGATTGGGAATTTATAAGCGGGCCCATTAATATATATATATATATATATATTTATATATATATATATTTTATCAATTTTAATATTATTTTCGTTAATCATTTATTTTATTTTAATTTATATTTAAAATTAATTTTTATTATCTAATGAGTCATTTAATTTTTTTTTTTGTTTCTTTACTATTTCTATTATTTTTTTAATTTATCTCATCGTAGAATCGACGTTCTAAAACTATATTACAACTATCATATTATTATTTAGACGTAATCAAGTGTTTTTTTAGTAATGTTACATCTATAAATGAATTGTATGAAAAAAATCATATAAAATATAAATTAACGTGATTTTATTTAATTTATTAGATTTTTTTTATAATAAAAATAATTTAATAAATTATATCAAAATATATTAATTTATGGATATTTTTATATATAATTTATTTATGAATAAAATATTATTTATATGAGAATGCCCACTAATTAATATTCATGTACTGCTTCGTCTATCGATGCATATCGATTTATCTCTCTCTACTTTTCCACACCTAATTTCCCCCTCCCTCGCTACCTACGCTTCATTGATCGGTTGTTGAGATTCATTTAAATTTTTAATTAATTTGATTTAGTTGTTTGAATTTTAATAGAAAAATAGTTTAAAACATAACCTTCTAATCATGCCACGCTTATAATTAATTTGTTTATAATATCCTTTTATTATAGTTCGCCATTTTTAGCGCTCTTATTAGCGGCCACTTTATAAGTTTAATCAACGTCATGTCCTTTAAAAAAAATATATTTAATCACAAAGAAATTTTATAAAAATAATTTTATAAATTGATATAATTTTATATGGTTCGTCACATTGTAAAATTAATTTTATTATAAAATAAATATAACAAATCATATAAAATTACATTAATTTGTGAGATTGATTTTATGAGATTTTTTTTTAATTATAATAGTCCTTTAAAAAAAATCATGGATGTCGCTTCATACATAAGCCTACACACCACATATAATATATTTTTAAATTTTTATTTTTATTTTTTTTCTTTTGTAAAATATCTAATTTTTAAATAATGAATAGATAATTCAATTAGTTTAAAAAGCATAAATTCAGAAAAAACAAATTGTATAATGTGTAGTGTGTGAGCTTATGTGTAGCATAACTCTTTCAAAATAATAATATTTAAAAATAATATTTTAATAATATTTTATACAATTTTAACTTCATCTTAAATCCTTTGATTTGATTTGATTAATTTTCAAATCAATCCTTAATTTAAAGTAAACAAAAAGGTTTGAAGATTAGTTTTAGAATAGTACCAATCACATTATCTTGGACCAACAAACACGAGGGCATCCCAACTATAATATTAGTAAGTGATCAATCCTAAGACCTACGACAATTATTTTCCGGAGACTTACCCGTAAAAACTGCTGGCATATAATACAGCTTTCACCGTTCTTTTACAATGTGAGAATAACAAGTATTGGAGTCTGGGACCTCTGGGTACGTAAATGAGCACAAACTTCTGGAACTTCCCGTTAGAAGTCTCGGGCAATTCATCCCTGAGCACCACCACCGTCATGGGCACCATGTATTGAGGCAACTTGTTACTTAGCCCCTATGAGCACCATGTATTGAGGCAACTTAGCCCCTATGATCTCTTTCTTATTTTTAGATAAATAATTATTTTTGAAAGGGGGTCCAACTTGCCCGGGCCCGAGCCCGCAAGGTTATCAGGCCCAAGGCCCGTTATCCGCACCCACCTCGTCGCAGCGTCCGAATTCAACTAGGGAGACCGAAATCGGAGACGAGCCAAGTCCCTGGTTTTCCCGATCAGGGCGGGAAATGGTTAAACCGGCTTCGAGAACACGTTAAGCACAGAACGGCGGCTCACGTACTGATATATCTCCTGAACCCGTCTCCCATCAAGACCACTCCTGCATTTATGAACGACAGACAGCCGCCGGTCTACAGCCACCCCCCCTTTTAATGCGGGGACGCTACAAACATACACCATTAATTGCTAAATTGACAAAAGATACAGCTGCATTTAATGCCCCTGTCCAAAAGGGTCTAATTGAGCATTAATTGGGAGGATACTCAATTAATGCGATAAGACCGACCGAATCAGACCAGGTTTCCTTATCGAGGATGACGGACGAGTGATGTCCCGATTTCCGGCGCTCTCGTCACACGGACCCTCCTCCCAGGGGGCACCTATAAATAGCACCTAACCAATGACGGAAAGACGTACGCTCACAGATTCTCCTACTCCCTCTATCATATATCTTCTCCTATTCACTAACTTGATCGTTGGAGCGGTCCCAGACCCCGACCCCTCTTGTCCTTGTTTTGCAGGTTACCATCACCCGGGATCCGGTAGACAAGATAGCAGAATACGTCCTTAACAGTGGCGCCGTCTGTGGGATTCGATTGTTTCTGATTAACGTACTTTATGCATGTCTACTCTACCGCTGTCCCAGATGACCAAGCACGATCAGCAGACAGATCCGTCGATGGAAGAAAGACTGGAAGCGTTGGAAGAAATGGTGAGGAAGTTGAAGGAGGAGAATGCAGCCCTCCGGCAACCACGCGAAGAGGCATCGGCCCGCGGCGAAACCCATCTGGGAGAGAATGCGAGCTCCCGACTCCCTGAGGAGAGCGAAGCCTCAGAAGGAGAACGACGCCGGATGCACACCGAGCTAAAGGAGTTGGGAGACAAGTACGCTGAAATGGCAAAGCTGATCAGCCCGGCAGCAGGGCATCTCTCCTCGCAGGGAAGCATAGGAACACCCTATAGCGCAGACGTCCTGGCCGTCCCTCTCCCGCCCAAATTCAAGGTCCCACAAGTGGAGCTGTATGATGGGTCTCAGGACCCTGTGGAGCATATAGAAGCTTTTAAAGCCCATATCAGCCTACATGGCTATCCCGGCGAGGTAGCGTGCCGAGCTTTCCCTCTCACACTGAAGGGGATGGCTAGGACATGGTTCGGGACCATTCCTCCCGGATCCGTCAGTAGCTTCGAGGCGTTAGCCCGGCTCTTCATCACTCAGTTCATGGCTAGTAGGAAACGAAGGCGCCCAGCGGCGTATCTATTGATCGTCAAGCAAGGAGAGAAGGAAAGCCTGAAAGGGTACCTGACCAGGTTCAACGAAGAAAGAATGACCACCGACAACCAGGACGAAAAGATCACCCTAGCGGCCCTCCTGGGCGGCGTATGGCCCAGGAGCCCCTTCATGGCGGAGATAGCCCGTAAAACTCCCACCACTTTGAACGGGTTCATGGATCAGGCGGACGGATTCATCAACGCCGAAGATACGCTCGAAGCCCTAGTAGCCCCGCGGCGCGGGGAGCTCCGACAGCACGATCGGAAAACAACCAGTGCCGGGGAAGGTTTCAGCAGGCATCGGGGGGGGAGGAAGTTCCCAGATGAGACGAGGAGAAGGGACCCCCCACGGGAACACAGACTGTCGTCATGGCCACAATCCAGCTTGGCGGTGGAAGATCAGAGCCGAGCAGAATCTAGGCGAGAATCTATCAGAAGAAGAAGAGGGGATATGTATTGCGAATATCACAAGTCCAAGGGCCACAACACCGAAGACTGCCAGGCCTTGAAAAACAGTCAGAGGGATGAACAGATGAACGACCGAAGAGACAGAACCCGGTCGAGGACCCCTCGTCGGGAGCAAGAGTCCAGCAGACGCCGAGGCGAACATGCATCCGACCACCCAGCTGGAGAAATCAGAACCATTGTCGGGGGACCATCCCGAGGAGGAACCACGTCCTCCTCTCAAAGGGCACACGCTCGGAGAGCCAGATATGGGGAAGTCTACTCACTGGGGCAGGCACCGAGGCAGGGCCACCCGGGTCCCAGAGGGGAATCAATAGTTTTCAACGAGCAGGATGGGAAGGGCATCGCCTTTCCGCACGATGACGCTTTGGTGATATCAGCATTGGTGGCCAATTTCACAGTGAAGAGGATGCTGGTCGACAATGGGAGTTCAGCCGATATCTTATTCTGGGAGGCCTTCGTGCAGATGGGGATCGACCCCCGCCAACTTCAGCCTATCCGAGCCCCCCTTAAAGGATTTACGGGTGAAGCAGTACACCCCGAGGGCCTAATAACTCTCCCGGTTTTGATGGGCTCCGCACCCAGGACCGCGTCCATCATGACTGAATTCCTGGTCGTGAAAGCTCCCTCCTCCTACAACGCCATCCTAGGGAGACCGACCCTAAACAACTTGAGGGCAGTCACTTCTACCTACTACCTCAAGATGAAGTTTCCGACCGACAGAGGAGTGGGCGAAGTCAGAGGAGAGCAGGTTACCTCCAGGGAATGCTACGCCCGGGAATTGAAGCACAAGGACAGTTCCGTGGCTACGATCTCCCTGGAGGACGAGCATGTTGAGTTTCCGCCTGCACCTCCCCGAGCAGTGTGGGACGATGAAATCAGGGACGAAGCGACACTGCGCCAAGCGGAACCCAACGAGCCTCTGGAATTGATTCCGGTCGATGGCGACAACCCGGATCGGACAGTGCGAGTCGGAACCAGAATGGACCCGGGAGTACATGCGGAACTCAAGGCCCTCCTCATTGAGCACAAAGACGTATTCGCCTGGACACCTGCAGACATGCCCGGAATCGATAGGTCTGTAATAGAACACCGGCTGTGTGTCAACCCGACTGCCCGGGCAGTTAGGCAAAAAAGAAGAAGCTTCTGTGCCGAGAAGTATGCCGCCATTACAGAAGAGGTGGACAGACTCCTGACCGTTGGGCTCATCCGAGAGGCTCACTACCCGGAATGGCTGTCTAACGTAGTACTGGTAAAGAAGGCCAGCGGGAAATGGCGCATGTGCGTAGACTTCACCGATCTGAACAAGGCCTGCCCCAAAGATAGTTTCCCTCTACCGCGCATCGACCTCATTGTGGATTCAACTGCTGGGCACTCTCTCCTCAGCTTCATGGACGCCTATTCGGGTTACAATCAGATCAAAATGAGCACGGACGACGAGGAAAAAACGGCGTTCATTACAGATCGCGGACTCTATTGTTACACTGTCATGCCTTTTGGGCTCAAGAACGCGGGGGCCACTTATCAACGGTTGGTTAACCGTATGTTTAAAAAGCAAATCGGGAGAAACATGGAAATTTACGTCGACGACCTCCTGGTCAAGAGCCGCTCCCCTAATGATCATGTGATGGACCTGAGAGAGGCCTTCTCTATCCTGCGACATTATCAGATGAAGCTCAACCCTGCCAAGTGCACCTTCGGGGTCGAGTCCGGCAAGTTCTTAGGGTACATGGTCTCTGAACGAGGAATCGAGGCCAACCCCGAGAAGATACAGGCTATCCTCGGAATGGTACCGCCGAGGAACCTGAATGAAGTCCAGCGATTGGCTGGTCGAATTGCTGCCCTCAGCCGGTTCATAGCAAGGTCGACCGATCGATGCCTTCCCTTTTTCCAGGTCCTCCGAAAAGCACGCGAGTGGGACACATCGTGCGGGCAGGCATTCGAACAACTCAAGGATTACCTGACGTGTCCCCCGTTACTTAGCCAGACAGCTCCCGGAGAGACCCTTGTGGCTTATTTGGCAGTCTCGCCTCATGCAACATCTGCAGTTCTAGTGAGAGAAACCGATCGGGGTCAGAAGCCTGTGTACTATGTCAGCAGGGCACTTCAAGGAGCAGAAGCCAGGTACCCCCGTACGGAGATGATGGTATTCGCCTTATTGACAGCAGCGCGTCGGCTGCGTCCATACTTCCAAGCCCACACCATAAGAGTAATGACCGATCAGCCCCTCGGAACCATTCTCCAGAAGCCCGATACGTCCGGTCGACTAGCCAAATGGGCAATCGAGCTGAGCGAATTTGATCTAACGTTCCAGCCCCGAACAGCGATGAAAGCGCAAACACTGGCAGATTTTGTTGCAGAGTACACTGGGTTTCCAGAAGAGATCCCCAGTGAACCTCGGGGGCAGGCATGGCAGCTGTACGTTGACGGGTCCTCATGCCGAGCCGGGGGTGGAGCAGGTGTGCACATCGTCACCGACCAGGGCGTCCAACACAACTACGGTATAGGCCTAACCTTCAAGGTAACCAACAATGAGGCAGAATACGAGGCCCTCATAGCCGGAATGACAATTGCTAGGGCCCTCGGGGCGACTGAGCTGGAGGCCCGAACTGATTCTCAAATAGTTTTTCATCAAGTACTCGGCCAGTGCATCACCAAGAGCGAAAAATTGAAAAAATATCTGGAGCTCGTGTGCATCGAGAGAGATCGATTCAGTTACTTCCGTTTACTGCAGATCCCAAGGGAAGAAAATCATATAGCGGATCGGTTGGCAAAAGTTGCATCGGGAAAAGACGAACATCCTCCCCCAGAGAACACCGAGATCAGAACGATAGATACTCCCTCCACGGGCATCGAAGTCGGAGTAGTGGCTGTCGCAGATCCCGACTGGGCAACCGATATCGCATCATACCTCCGTACAGGCACATTACCTCCCGACCCGGGCCAGGCCCGCAAGATAAAGAATAGATCATCCAGATTCACACTGATTGACGAATCGCTGTACAGAAAGGGCTTCTCCGAACCATTGCTCAGGTGTGTAACGAAAGAAGAAGGGCAATATATACTGGCCGAGATCCATGAAGGAATCTGCGGGGCTCACACGGGGTCTAAAACGCTAGCCGCTCGCACCACTCGAGCAGGGTACTACTGGCCGTGTTTGTTCCAGGAAGCAAAAGATTTCATTAAAAGGTGCCCGAAGTGCCAAGAGTACAGTCCAGTGTTGCACTCCCCATCGGAAGAACTCACTTCGATAACATCCCCTTGGCCCTTTGATCAATGGGGACTAGACCTTATAGGACCATTCCCAGTAGGGAGGGGTGGGACTAAATTCATAATAGTGGCAGTGGATTATTTTACGAAGTGGGTAGAAGCCGAAGCCCTTGTCAGCATCACTTCTCAAGCCATCACAAAGTTCTTATGGAAGTCAATTATTTGCCGGTTCGGGATACCTCAGAGCTTCATATCAGACAACGGAAAGCAGTTCGATTGCGGTCATTACCGAGAATGGTGCTCCGAGTTGAAGATCAATGTGAAGTACTCTTCTCCCGGCCACCCGCAGGCTAACGGACAAGCCGAGGCAACCAACAAAACCATCCTCAATGCGCTAAAGAAAAGACTCGGGATGCACAAAGGGGCTTGGGCCGATGAACTTCCAGGGGTCCTGTGGGCATACCGCACAACAGTCCGAACCCCCACGGGTGAAACACCGTTTGCCCTAACCTATGGCTGTGAAGCGGTAATTCCTGTCGAAGTCGGGATGCCTACACTGCGAATCCAGCATTATGACGCTGCTTCCAATGATGCCAATATGATGGGATGTCTAGACTCCTTGGAGGAGCACAGGGAAGAAGCCGGCATCCGACTTGCCAACAACAAACGCAAAGCAGAACAATACTTCAACAAAAGAGTGAAGCCGCGCAGCTTCAAAGTCGGGGACTTAGTGCTAAGACAAACGGGCATCACGACTCCAGCACAAGGAAAACTGGGACCAAAATGGGAAGGGCCTTACGTAGTGACGGCAACAAACAGACCTGGGTCTTACCGACTCAAAGATAGCTCTGGAGCCGACCTACCCCACCCCTGGAACAGTGAGAGGCTCAAGAGGTACTATGTGTAGCATTTACTAATGTAATTTACTTCCACTGATGTAATTTGATTCTTGAAATTATAAAGAGCCCGATGTTATTCAATGTTCATATCCAACGTATTATAAGGTTCTCAACTCGGAGTCCCGCGGGGTCGGTCAATCCACCCACGCGATGTATCCGCCTCGGAGTCCCGCGGGTCGGTCAATCCACCCACGCGATGTATCCGCCTCGGAGTCCCGCGGGGTCGGTCAATCCACCCACGCGATGTATCCGCCCTCGGAGTCCCGCGGGGTCGGTCAATCCACCCACGCGATGTATCCGCCCTCGGAGTCCCGCGGGTCGGTCAATCCACCCACGCGATGTATCCGCCCTCGGAGTCCCGCGGGGTCGGTCAATCCACCCACGCGATGTATCCGCCTCGGAGTCCCGCGGGGTCGGTCAATCCACCCACGCGATGTATCCGCCTCGGAGTCCCGCGGGGTCGGTCAATCCACCCACGCGATGTATCCGCCTCGGAGTCCCGCTGGGTCGGTCAATCCACCCACGCGATGTATCCGCCCTCGGAGTCCCGCTGGGTCGGTCAATCCACCCACGCGATGTATCCGCCCTCGGAGTCCCGCGGGGTCGGTCAATCACCCACGCGATGTATCCGCCTCGGAGTCCCGCGGGGTCGGTCAATCCACCCACGCGATGTATCCGTCTCGGAGTCCCGCGGGGTCGGTCAATCCACCCACGCGATGTATCCGCCTCGGAGTCCCGCGGGGTCGGTCAATCCACCCACGCGATGTATCCGCCCTCGGAGTCCCGCGGGGTCGGTCAATCCACCCACGCGATGTATCCGCCCTCGGAGTCCCGCGGGGTCGGTCAATCCACCCACGCGATGTATCCGCCTCGGAGTCCCGCGGGGTCGGTCAATCCACCCACGCGATGTATCCCTGGTTTTCCCGATCAGGGCGGGAAATGGTTAAACCGGCTTCGAGAACACGTTAAGCACAGAACGGCGGCTCACGTACTGATATATCTCCTGAACCCGTCTCCCATCAAGACCACTTCCGCATTTATGAACGACAGACAGCCGCCGGTCTACAGCCACCCCCCTTTTAATGCGGGGACGCTACAAACATACACCATTAATTGCTAAATTGACAAAAGATACAGCTGCATTTAATGCCCCTGTCCAAAAGGGTCTAATTGAGCATTAATTGGGAGGATACTCAATTAATGCGATAAGACCGACCGAATCAGACCAGGTTTCCTTATCGAGGATGACGGACGAGTGATGTCCCGATTTCCGGCGCTCTCGTCACACGGACCCTCCTCCCAGGGGGGCACCTATAAATAGTACCTAACCAATGACGGAAAGACGTACGCTCACAGATTCTCCTACTCCCTCTATCATATATCTTCTCCCATTCACTAACTTGATCGTCGGAGCGGTCCCAGACCCCGACCCCTCTTGTCCTTGTTTTGCAGGTTACCATCACCCGGGATCCGGTAGACAAGATAGCAGAATACGTCCTTAACAATTTTATATTAAAACGAATCTATTTTCATCACATATAATCATACTCATTATAAATAATTCATCACAAATATTTATTTTTTTTGTAGATCTCTATCCAAAACTCATCTAAATGACCCACTACGGCCGCCTCGTTAACTGCCGGATGCGAATACAGAATGGACTCCACCTCCACGTTGCTCAAATTCTCTCCACCGCTTATGATCACATCCTTTGATCGATCCTGGATCTCCAAATAACCATCCGGGTGCATGACTCCAACGTGACGGCCACGTCCCCAGTGTAAAACCAGCCATAATTGTCTCTCCTGCACTTGGAGGTCCCCTCCGGATCTTTGAGATAATTTCGTGTGCGAAAGTGTACTCTAAATATCTTAATATTTAATTAAATTATAAAGAATAAAAATAAAAATGATTGAATTTTACTTATTTTATTTAATTAAATTTTTTATTTATATTGAGATATTTTTAAATATTATTTGTTTTATTTTATTTCATTTATTCTATGTTTTTATGTATTTATTTTTATGTATTTATTTTTATTTTTATTTCTGATAGATGAATAATGGGACTTATGATTTGGACGCATAGAGATATGTACACCTATATAGATATGTGGATATACATATGAAAATGTGTGGGAAGAGTGGGAAGCAGAGACGTGACCGTTGGGACGTGCGAAGCGAACGGCAATAAAAATGAAAAGCAAACGATAAGGAAACGAAAATAAAAAGGAAGAGGAAGCGTACGAAGCGGAGGATAGAAACGGACGAAAGGTGATATAAATAAAGGCAGGCTGGAGCCGCACAAGAGGAAGGAGACGCGGACGCGTACGGACGGAAAAAAAATTCTCTTCTTCATGCCGTATTATTCATTGAATTTTTTAAAATTTATGTTGTCCATCATATTTATAAATAACTAAATTTTTAAATAGGATTAGGGATGAAATTACACATTTGATGGTATTTTTTAAATTTATTTTTGATTCAAGTATTTGATTTTCAATTTATTAAAATTCTTTATTTTATCATTTTTCAAAATATTATGAGTGTTTTTTTTTCGAATAATTTTAGAATTTGTTCTGTTTATAGATTCAGCCATGCTTTTTCTATTGAATGGTTTTGTTCTTTGATTATGTTTGGATCTATTGATTATTTATATTAATTTAATTCTTTGCTGCGATATTGTCTCTAGGTATATTGTCGTCATTGGATTTTCTCAATGTGAATAACAATTTGCATGATTTAAAGTTATGAATGATTTTTCAAAGAGTTACATTTGATTTAATTTTTGATTTATAATTTTATATCTTCCGATTGAGAATTACGGAATTGAATTCTCAATTGAGTTATCAGTGAATTAAAAATAATTAAAATATTGGATATGTGCAAGGGATTCTTGACACTCTACTGTTCGTCAACTTTGATTACTTTTTTCGTTAATTATTTTGTTTAATTTTCATTTTCATTTAAAATCAATTTTTCTTTTCTCATTAATCATTTAATATTTTTTTTAGTTTCTTTGCTATTTTACTATTCTTTTAATTGTCTTCTGCGGAATCGACACCCCAAAGCTGAACGACAATTATCGCGTTATTCTTTGGGCATTATCAAATTTTGGCGCTGTTGCCGGGGAGACGGTAGAAGAATTGTTAAATAGTTTTTTTTTTCTTTTCAGTAGTTTGTAAAGGCGGTAACTTCGTTCATTCTTTTAATTTGCTGCATTGTTATTTTATTATTTTCTTTTTCTTTTTCTTTTTGCATTTTTTAATTTTGCATGCATAATAGGTATAGAGACACATTAGGTCGATTTGTTTGTAGGCCTGAGATAAAGTCAAATTTAGTGTCTAATTTTTCTAATCCTTTGTTTGATACTTCTTCTGTTTATGAAAATATGAGTGAACACGAGGATCAACCCACTAGGACCCTTCAGGATTACCTCCACCCTACACGCACAGCCACACCGTCATGCATAATATTTCCACCCAATACGCGTCAACTTGATGTTAAAACGGGAGTGATACAGCTACTCCCCACTTTTCATGGGTTGGAAAATGAAAATCCATACGTGCATATTAAGAAATTTGAGGAGGTAGTTGCGACTTTTCATAGTCAAAATGCAATTGATGACATTGTGAGACTTAAGTTCTTTCCTTTTTCTTTAAAGGATAGAGCTAAGAGTTGGTTATACTTGCTGAGACCACGATCCATTGGGTCGTGGAATGAGATGACTCAGGCTTTCTTTAATAAATATTTTTCCCAACATAAGACCAATGCTTTAAAAAGATAGATTTCCACCTTTGCACAGAAGGACAGTGAAACTTTATATATGTATTGGGAGAGATTTAAGGAGTTATTGAGTATATGCCCTCACCATGGGTATGAAAGTTGGCGTCTGGTGAGTTACTTCTATGAGGAGCTTACACCTAGAGAGCACCAATTTGTGGAGATGATGTGTAATGGTGAGTTCTTGCAGAAAAATCCTGATGAGGCCATAGAGTACCTCAATGAGCTCGCTGAAAAAGCTCACACTTGAACTGGACTTAGTGCGACTGAGAGCACAAATAGGTCACGACCTACAGGGAACCAAAATGGTGGTGGAATTTACCATCTCAAGGAGGAAGACAACTTGAGGGTTAAGGTTGAGGTGCTTACTAGGGAATTAGAGTTGCTAAAGGCTAAGGACTTGAAGCCAGCACACTTGGCTAATCATGTAGAATCTTCTGGGCCATGTTTTGTGTGTGGAGGGGTAGATCACCTCGTCCAAGAGTGTCCCACATTTGTTGAGATGAGAGGGTTGTATGAGGAACAATGTAATGCCTTAGGCATGTACAAGAAGCCTTTTACACCTTTCTCTGAGACTTACAATCCGGGGTGGCGTAATCACCCCAATTTTAACTGGAAATCTGAAAACCAGCCACTTGCATTACCTGCACCACCTGCACAACCCACTAGATCATATCTTGTACCATATCATGCACCTACATCTTCTAGGAGTCCTTTAGAAGATACTTTACATGCTTTTATTGAAGCACAGGGTAAGACTAACCAAAAGTTTGAATATTTGATTACGCAGGTTGTGGAAGAAAATAAAGAGATAAAGAATCAAGTGTCAAAACTGATAAGCTCCTTGAGTGTGACTGAGTGAGGTAAGTTTCCTTCTCAAGCTCAGTCCACTCCCCATAGTCAACACATGGCACAAGAGAATTTGAAGGATATGAATGTCATTGTGACTCGTAGTGGTAACTCATTACACATCCCAACAACGGATAAATCAGAGGATGTGGAGAAGGATCAAGATAGTAGTGCTCCCGAGCTACCCAAGGAACCAGAGGAAACAAAGAGCTAAGTTAAGGTACCATTCCATCAAGCTCTGAAATCAAGCAAGCTAACTATGGATCCTAACAAATAAATCCTGGAGAATCTCAAACAGGTAAAAGTCAATCTCCCTCTTTTGCATGTAATTAAACAAGTTCCTACTTACGCAAAAGTTCTCAAGGATTTGTGTATAGTCAAGAGAAGACACTATGTGAAGAAGACAGTGTTCTTGACAGAGCAAGTTAGTGCTCTGATTGAGCAACGGATTCCTCCCAAGTACAAAGATCCCGGGTGCCCAACCATCGCATGCAGCATCAAAAATCAAGAGTTTGGGCAAGCTTTGCTAGATTTAGGAGCCAGTGTGAATCTTATACCTTATTCTATTTATTTGCAGCTGGGGTTAGGAGAAATCAAATCAACCACTGTGGTATTGCAATTGGTTGACCGTTCAATCAAAGTACCTCGGGAGGTGGTAGATGATGTTTTAATTCAAATTGATAAATTTTATTATCCTGTTAATTTCTTGATTTTAGATACTACTTCTGTTGTTGATACTACCTCTAAAATTCCTCTGATTTTAGGTAGGCCTTTCCTTGTCACTGCTAATGCTCTTATCAATTGCAGGAATGAACTCATGAAGCTATCTTTTGAAAACATGACTCTGGAGGTGAATGTCTTTCATATTGCAAAACAACCAGAGGAGGATCATGAGTGCCACCAGACATATATGATTGATTCACTGATGGATATGGGAGTTTTGAAAACTCATGATTTTGATCCCCTTGAGCATTTTCTGGTTAATTCTAAGTTTGATTCCATTACTGATTCATCTGATATAGTTGATATTTATTCTATTTTCAACAGAACTCAGGATTATGGCACACAGAAATAGCAACCGAAGTTCGAGGAGTTGCTCGAGAAAAGTGAAAGACAAATTCCTTCAAGCATGGAAGCACCCAAAGTTGAATTGAAGCATTTGCCTAAGGGTTTGAAGCATGTTTTCCTTGGTCCAGGTGATACCTTTCATGTTATTATCTCATCTGAATTGTCTGAATCTCAAGGTGAGAAATTAATTCGAGTTCTAAGTGAGCATAAGTCAGCCTTAGGTTGGAGCATTGCTGATATAAAATGTATTAGTCCCTTGATTTGTTCACATAAAATTAATTTGGAGGAAGGAGCTAGCCCTCGTAGAGACCCACAACGTAGGCTCAATCCCACAATGAAAGAAGTGGTGAAAACTGAAGTGTTAAAATTGTTAGACGCAGGAATCATATACCCTATTGCTGATAGTAAATGGGTTAGTCCTACACAGGTTGTTCCTAAAAAGTCTGATATTACTGTAGTGAAAAATGACCTAGGAGAGTTAGTCCCTACCAAGCTTGTGATTGGGTGGCGAATGTGCATTGATTATAGAAAATTGAATGTCGCCACCCGGAAAGACCATTTTCCTCTCCCTTTTGTTGATCAGATTCTTGAGCGTGTGGCTGGTCATCCTTTATACTGTTTCTTTGATGGTTATTCTGGTTATTATCAAATTATAATTGCATTAGAAGACCAGGATAAAATCACTTTTACTTGTCCTTTTAGTACTTATGCTTTTCGTAGAATGCCATTTGGATTGTGTAATGCACCTGCCACTTTTCAACGTTGCATGATAAGTATCTTTAGTGACTTGATTGAAAATAGCATGGAAGTTTTTATGGATGACTTGACTGTTTTTGGATCCTCTTTTGATGAATGTTTATTGAATTTAGAGAAAGTGTTGACTCGTTGTGAGGAGAAGGAACTGGTTTTAAATTGGAAAAAATGACACTTTATGGTACCTTCAGGTATTGTTTTAGGGCATATTATTTCTTCCAGATGGATAGAGGTTGATCAATCCAAGATTGAATTAATTTATAAGTTGCCTACACCTACGACAGTAAAGGATGTGAGATCATTTATTGGTCATGTGGGCTTTTATAGGAGGTTCATACAGAATTTTTCTATTATATCCAGACCATTATGTGACCTCCTAGCTAAAGATGCCCCATTTGAGTGGACACAAGCTTGTCAAGAGGCCTTTAAAATGCTAATTGGTAAGCTTACCTCAGCACCCATAATGCAGCCACCAGATTGGAGCTTGCCTTTTGAGATTATGTGTGATGCTAGTGATTATGCTGTAGGTGCTGTTCTTGGACAGCGAAGGGAAATGAAGCCCTTTGTTATTTACTATACTAGTAGGACTCTAAATAGTTTTCAGATGAATTACTCAACCACTGAAAAAGAGTTGCTAGCTGTAGTGTTTGCTTTAGATAAATTTCGCTCTAATTTGATTGGTTCTCCTATTATTATTTTTACAGATCATGCAGCCCTTAAGTACCTTCTTACAAAGAAGGATGCTAAGGCACGACTAATACGGTAGATTTTACTTTTGCAGGAATTTGACATCACCATCAAAGACAAGAAAAGAGTGGAGAACGTAGTGGCCGACCATCTCTCGAGACTCACATTTGAGGAAACTTTTGACCATCTGCCAATCATGGATAATTTTCCGATAAGCATTTACTTTCTATTACTTCTCTACCATGGTTTGCTCATATTGTGAATTATTTGGCTACAGGTGAGATACTGGTGGATTGGAGCGCTCAAAATAAGAGGAAATTCATGACTGAGGTACGTAACTTCTATTGGGATGACCTCTTCTTTTTAAATACTGCCCTGAACAAATTTTGAGGCGTTGCATTCCTAATGAAGAAATTGCTAGCATCTTGAAATTTTGTCACTCCCAAGCTTGTGGAGGCCACTTTTCAATGAAGAAAATCGTTGTAAAAATTTTGCAGTGTGGATTTTATTGGCCCACCTTGTTTAAGGATGCAAACATCTATTATCGTTCATGTGAAATGTGTCAAAAATTAGGAACTATGTCTCATCGTAATATGATGCATTTGAACCCAATTTTAGTGATTGAAGTTTTTAATTGTTGGGGTATTGATTTTATGGGACCATTTCCTCCTTCTTTTGGATATCAATATATTATTGTGGCAGTGAATTATGTGTCAAAATGGGTGGAAGCAGCAGCTTGTAGGAACAATGATAATAAGACGGTAATTAAATTTCTTAAAGAGAGTGTGTTATCCCGATTTGGTACACCACATGCTATTATTAGTGACCGGGGTATATATTTTTGCAACCGTTCTTTTGAGGCTTTGATGAAAAAATATGGGTAGTACATAAAATTTCTACTGCATACCACCCCCAGACAAGAGGACAGGTAGAACTTGCAAACAGGGAAATTAAGCAAATTTAAAAAAAAATGGTAAACTCGGATCGCAAAGATTGGTCTTTGAGATTAGTTGATGCACTTTAGACCTACCGTACAGCTTTCAAAACTTACTTAGGCATGTCACCTTATAGACTTGTTTTTGAAAAGCCTTGCCATTCACCTGTGGAGCTCGAACATCGAGCCTATTGGGCTTTTAAGCATTTCAATTTTGACATAGGAGAAGTAGGTAAGTTCAGAAAATTTCAATTGACCGAGTTAGAGGAGTTGAGAAATGATGCCTATGAGAATTCTAAAATCTATAAGGCTAAAATGAAAACGTTTCATGATAAAAATATTTTGAGAAAAACATTTAAGCCCAATGATCGAGTGTTTTTATATGACTCTAGACTCCATAAGCACCTAGGAAAATTTCGGTCTAGGTGGACCGGTCCTTTTATAGTGAAGAATGTTTTTGAAAATTGGGCGGTAGAACTAAATGATCCTAAAGATGGTAGGATTCTTAAAGTAAATGGTCAGCGCCTTAAAATATTAATTGATAGGGAATTTCCGGAAGTGGAAGAGATTCTATTTGTGGACTCGGTCTATCAACCTTGACCACACCACGTAGATGTGTTTTCTTTTTATTTGTTTTGTTTGTTTTTGTTTTTGTTTGTTTTTTTTTTCTTTTTCGTTTATTTTTTTCCCTCCCTTTTCTTTTTCTTTTTGGTTGCTGTTGGTTTTTTTGTTTTTGTTTGCAGGCTAGTGTCAGTTTGTCATCTCTAGTGCTTAGCGAGTCATCCCACGTCCTACACCAGGTGTATTCTACCCTTTTCAGTACCCTCATTTAGTTTTGATTATTAAACATTGAGGACAATGTTTCATTTAAGTTGGGGGTGAGAATAATGTTTGTTGGAACTCTGTGGCATATTTTCATGTGCAAAAAAAAAAAAAAGGTATCACAAAGGCACCCTTTTACATGCGTATTCATACTCATTCATGGCTATCTTGATGAATTCATCAAACCCATTTTGATCATTTTGCAGAGGCATTCACAGAATTTTTAATGCACGTATTCAAGCTTTGTGGTAAGATGGTAGTTTGACACATGTAGCCAGAGAACTCTTTTACTTAAGTATTCTTGTGAATTTTGGGATAGGTTGAGAGCTTACAAATGCAGAAAATTGTGATAAGCGTTCGTTGATCTATTGAATTGGATACTTCTTTTGAGAATATCATTACATGGTTGGTGGTAAGATGATGGATATACTTGGGATATGACGAAGGTCAACTTGGGATTAACGTTTGAGCCTTTCAAGCTAACCCTTCTCATCATAGACCCTTAGTAGACAATTTTGAGCCAACAAACACATGTAGACTTTTTCTTTTCATATGCCCACATCATCCATACCTCTCCACATTGGAGTATAGCTTATACACTAATTTTTCCTACCTCTATTGCTTCCAAGTGTGTGCTACGTGTGGAATTTACATGTTTTCTTTTGTTAATAAAATAAAATAAAATAAATAGAGAGCGAATGAAGAAAAAAAACAGAGAGAAAAAAAAAGGGAAGAGTACAAGTGCAAAGTGTTCAATTGAGTAAGTTTCAAAGTCAAAAATAAAAATAAAAATTAAAAGAAAAAAAAAAAACAAACAAAGAGATTGAAAAAAAAAAAGAGAACAGAAAAAAAAAAGAGATAGAGAAGTTGAAGAAGAAGAGAAAAATATTATTTGATGATCTAAAAAGTTGAAGAGTGCATCAGGTGAGAAATGTAGTCTATTGAGATATTTAATAAGATTCCATTGGTATGTACTTGGAAATTTTTGAATCCATATTTATCATTTTCTTCATATAGCCCTAACTCGAGCCACGCTACAATCTTTTGTGTTGATTGTTCTGATTCTAAGTATGCTTGTGGAATGAGTGGTGAAAATTCTCAATTGTTAGTGTTTCTATCATAAGATCAATGATTGCTTGTTGCTTATACATAATTGCCTAATTCCCTATGAGAATGTGTGTACATCCTTGTCAACTCCATAGAGAGAACCCCTACATGAAACACTATTTATCCGTGAGTTATGGAGTTGAAACTTTTGCTTGAGATGTTCTTGATGTTGCATGTGTCACGGTTTGTGGTTAGATGGATATAGTTTGGATCACACACACACTCTGTGAATTGCTATATGTGGATTAATTGTGATTGAGTTATTGAATTTCTAAGATTGCTTTGATATGTGATTATGAAAAGTGTGATTTGGTGACTTTTGTGTGTGATTTGTTTTTGGTTTCTTTCATAATTCTTTTGCATAAGAATTGTTAGGGACTAGCAATGAGTAAGTTGGAGGGTGTGATGAGTGTGCGAAAGTACACTCTAAATATCATAATATTTGATTAAATTACAAAAAATCAAAATAGAAATGATTGAATTTCACTTATTTTATTTAATTAAATTTTTTATTTATATTGAGACATTTTTAAATATGATTTGTTTTATTTTATTTTATTTTATTTATTTATTCTATGTATTTATGTATTTATGTATTTATCTTTATTTTTATTTCTGATAGATGAATAATGGGACTTATGATTTGGACGCATAGAGATATGTACACATATATAGATATGTGGATATACATATGAAAATGTGCTGGGAAGAGTTGGAAGCAGAGACGTGATCGCTGGGAAGTACGAAGCGAACTGCAATAAAAATGAAAAGCAAACGAATAAGGAAACGAAAATAAAAAGGAAGAGGAAGCGTACGAAGCGGAGGATAGAAACGGACGAAAGGTGATATAAATGAAGGCAGGCTGGAGCCGCACAAGAGGAAGTAGACGCGGACGCGTACGGACGGAAAAAACTTCTCTTCTTCATGACATATTATTTATTGATTTTCTTAGAATTTATGTTGTCCATCGTTTTCATAAATAACTAAATTTTTAAGTAAGATTAAAGATGAACTTGTACACTTGATAGTATTTTTTAATTTATTTTTTATTCAAATATTTGATTTTCAATTTATTAAAATTATTTGTTTTATCATTCTCAAAATATTATGAGTGTTTTCTTTTCTAAATAATTTTAGAATTTATTCTGTTTATAGATTCAGTCATACTTTTTTTATTGAATAGTTTTGTTCTTTGATTATGTTTGGATCTATTGATTATTTATATTAATTTAATTCTTTGCTGCAATATTGCCTCTGAATATATTGTCGTCGTTAGATTTTCTCAATATGAATAACAATTTGCATGATTTAAAGTGATGAATGATTTTTCAAAGAGTTATATTTGATTTAATTTTTGATTTATAATTTTATATCTTCCGATTGAGAATTACGGAATTGAATTCTCAATTGAGTTATCAGTGAATTAAAAATAATTAAAATACTGGATATGTGCAAGGGATTTCTGACACTCTACTGTTCGTCAACTTTGATTACTTTTTCCGTTAATTATTTCGTTTAATTTTCATTTTCATTTAAAATCAATTTTTCTTTTCTCATTAATAATTTAATCTTTTTTTTAGTTTTTTTTACTATTTTACTATTTTTTTAATTGTCTCATTGTGGAATCGATACTCCAAAATTGAACTACAATTACCGTGTTATTCTTTGGACTTTATCAAACTTCACACATGCACCAATTACCTCTTAGTACGATTTCACCGGGTGTTAATTACAGGTCGGCCTTCTCCTTTTCAAAAATAAATATATATAATAATTAACTGTAATTAAAAAAAATATATTTATAATAAAAAAAATTATTTATAATAAAAAAAATTATTTTAACTATAATTAATTAATTATATATATATTTTTGTAGTATCACTCTTTCCCGAGTCTGCATCTAGTGTAGATGATGTAGTACATCCACTTCAATTATATATATCTTATGGCTAGTGACACATATTGAGTGCGAAATTTTCCTAATCTTGTCCTGAATGAGCTTATAATTCAAAAGGAGGGTGACACCTGGCTTATTTTAATAAGATTCCATTTTTCAATCATTCTTGGAATTGGATGAATGAGTCAATCAGACTTGGGCCTTAATTGGAGCGGATCAAAGTTGGATCAAAGTCTTAGCAAGCATTAATGTGTTTATGTACGCTAAAATCATGTAATCAAAGTCTTAGCCAGCATTACTGTGGTTCGAAACTTAAGGGTAGCTAATGCTTTGAATTTTCGTACGTAATTGTTTGGTTCGGCCTCGAGGCAATTGAGCAATACTATTCATCATTTTATTTTTCATCGTTCTCTTATTATCTTATATTGTGGCATTAAATAATTAAAAATTATTCATTATATTTTACTTATTAATTTATTATTAAATATCACATCATGAAATGATGAAAAATACAATAATAAATAAATTTATTCGAGACGATTAATAAGATATTCCCATTACATGAGTTTGAAACACTGAGTCCTGGTTTGGTTATCAGGAAATCTCATTTCATATAATTATTATAAATTTTGAAATTTTTGTGTAAAATATAATAAAAAAATTTGAAATTTAAAATTTAGAATAAAATATTATTAAAAAAACAATATTTTATTAATATTTTATTAAATTTTTAATTTTATCTCATTTCATATGCGAAAGTAGAATGGGCGTCCGGTCGTCAAGGCTAAAGCTAGCCTATTAAAAGAAATCATATTCTCTAGTAGCGTTTAGGTTTAATTTAAATTGAGAAATGAGATAAGTTGAGATGAATTTAATTTATATTTTAATATTATTATTATTTTAAAATTTGTAAAAATTGAATTAAAATTTGAAAAATATATATTAAAATTTATATTTTATATAAAAATTTAAAAAAATATAATAATATATTTAAGATAAATTAAGATATACTCATCTAATTTATGAATTCAAATCAGCCCTTAATCTAAAAAAATCCACGTTTATCACTCAAAAAGTTAGAAGGGCCTTATTTCAAGAAAAAGTTAGAAGTACCTCTCTCTAGATCTCTCCCTCTCTCGCACTAAAAAAGTTAGCCACTATTCTTCATGCTTTGTGTAACCAAACGACGAATGCAATTTTATGCAAGGCTGATGCTATAGAACTGATGTCCCAACCGATAAGTGCAATTCTATTTTTTTTTTCTTTTATTTATTTTTACATAAAATACACAAATTCAATTATATTCACTGCTTCAATCACTAAGAAGAAAAAAAAAACATCAATCAAAATCATCAATATTTCATCCGTTCAAAAAACATTACTCGTTTTGCAACTATTGATTGACTTCTAGTTTAATCCGAAAGGAGATTTTTGAGAAATAAAATAATATGAAAATTTTGTAAATAGTAATTAAATAATCTGAGTTGAGTATTTTTTAAATTTCAAAAAATGAGATAGAAGAAGTTAAATAAACTTTTTTATAAAATTCGCATAGCGTTAGAATATAATTTATAATATAATTTTTATTTAAAATTTAAAAAAAGTTAAACTATTTTATTTTTAATTTAAAAATTTAAAGAAATTATAATAATCAATTTGAGAAAATTATAATAATTAACTTTTTTTTTTCTGTTTAAGTGATATTTTAGAATAAAATAAAATGAGATGAAAACAAAATATTGGGATTGAAACTCTTGTTAAGGCTTGATTTGATTATACAAAATCAAAATATCTTATTTTATCTTATCTAATATAAGTATTATAATTTTTAAAATTTTTATATAAAATATAAAAAAATAATTTAATTTTTTTAAAATTTTAAAATAAAAATAATATTAAAATTTTATTCAATTTTTAATAAAGCATTTGTTTTCATCCTATCTAAAGTGCCGAAAGCAAAAGAGGCCTAGATATCACAAGATCAATTAAATATATACTGACGTTCAACTTCAACATCTCTCAGATCAAATCTGAGAGAACTATCAACAGCCTCCAGATGAGACATGTACTAAATTTCTCCACAAGGAAAAAACTAAACTCAAAACAGACATAATGTCCTGGAGACTATTTATCAAATTTTAAAATATTTCCTAAACAAACACTAAATACAAAACCAACAACATAATACCAAACTAAACAAAAAAGCAAACTAACAAAATAAAACAACACAAAGACCCCAAAACAGACGCAAACTAAACTAAAAGGAAAATCAGAAAACCAAATGGCCCAATTTCAACTTTGGAGGAATATAAAAAATAGTACAGGAGACCGTTGTTGTCGGTGGCGCGTGGGTCTCCATCGCCCCACCTCTGGAGGGTAGCTGATGAGACAAAAGCGGAGCGTCAAAGTCCCCTACCCTTTGACCTCGCCTGTGGCAGCTGAAAAACTTTCCGCTGGTTACACACAGAGAGCACACTCCTGCTATGAGCGGCGCGTGTGTAATAGTTGTAGCTTCGAGTGGTGCAATATCGTCGCGGTTACAGATCGGTACCTTAGGAGGACACTGACGGTGAACGTGTGGAATCCAGCATGATGGACAGCTTCGCATCTGTCGACCTCTATTGCACTCCAAAAACCTCCCCAAACGCGGCCGGACTTGCAAAAATTGAAGAAAACAAACTGAAAACAAGAGGAGGGAGAAGAAACAGAGGGGACGAGAGAGAGAGGGACGCAAGAAAATAGGGAGGAAAGAAGAGGAAGGGGTGGGGGAGGAAGGCAAACACAACAAAAATGGAGAAATCGAGAACTCAAAGAACAGAAAGAGGATGGGAAAAAAAAAGGGGGGAGGGGTAGAAAATGAAACCCGATTTCTCCTTTGAGAGAAAAGCTGCTTCCCACGAAAGATGACTTATCACACTTCAAGTCTGAAAATCGTGTATGGTCTTTTGTTGGCATATTCACACAAGCAAATAGTAAAGAAAATATGGTACGATCTTTTAATAATGGTAAGAAATAGCCTACAATCATAGGATGCCCACGAGATAAGAAGAATGGGCGTGATTAAGAGTAGTTACTGTATTATTGTATATCTGTAGATATCTTTTATATGTATTTATTATTATTATTATTTTGTTTTGATCAGTCTGTGTACTGTTCTCTTTCATTTTTGTAAGAAAAAATATTGAAAAAAAAATATTGACTGCAGCACATACGCTGCACCTTCTGTTTTATTTATAAAAAAAAAAAAAAAATACTGTAAATGTGTGCCGCTAAGTTGCACCACACATTGCTCCACGAGATAAAGGTTCACGTACGGCCAACGTGGGTGGGGTCGATCTAAACTGTGACTCAGCTCCTCAATTTGAGTCCTACATCCGACTCGCTCTGGAGCCAATGGCCTTGGCAATCTCTCTGAGGACAAACTTCTGAATCTTTCCCGTAGAAGTCTTGGGTAGCTCATCCTTGAAAACCACTGTCTTGGGCACCATGTAGTGCGGCAACTTAGCCCTACAAAATTCCATTATTTCCTTCTCAGTTGGCTTCCGAGTCAACCCATCCTTGAAGCTCACAAACGCACATGGAGTTTCGCCCCAGAACTCGTCGGGCCTAGCCACTACGGCTGCCTCGTTAACCGCCGGATGCATATACAGCACCGACTCTACTTCAACGCTGCTCAAGTTCTCTCCACCACTTATGATCACGTCTTTCGATCGATCTTTGATTTCCAAATAACCATCTGGATGCATCACTCCCACGTCCCCTGTGTAGAACCAACCATCCTCTTTCATGCTTTTGGAGGTGCCGACGGGGTCTCTGAGATAACCCAGCATCACACACCCACCTCTCAGTACAACTTCCCCTAGTGTTGACCCATCTCTTTTCACACTTTTTCCCGTCTCCTCATCCACCACGTCCACTTCAGTCATGGCTATAGTTCTCACCCCTTGTCTAGCCTTGAGCCTCGCCCTTTCCGTCGCCGGCAACCGATTCCACTGTGGTTTCCACGCACACGACACCACAAGTCCTGCCGTTTCCGTCAATCCGTACCCGTGGCTCACCACGAAGCCTAATGCTTCGGTCCGGAAAAGTACAGCGGCTGGTGGTGGGGCTCCTGCCGTGAGGATCTGAACCGGTTTTTGGAGTGGTTGGCTGTTCGGAGAGTTGGTCAGCATGTTGAGGACCACCGGAGCACCGCACATGTGAGTGACGCCGTATTTATTTATCAGGCCAAATATCGTGGGTCCATCGAATTTTCGGAGGCAGATGTTAGTCCCTCCGACGGCTGCTATTCCCCATGGGTAGCTCCACCCATTAGCGTGGAACATGGGTAGGGTCCACAAGTACACCGGTTGCTCTGAGACGCCCCAGTTGATGAGTGAATCAACAGTGATGATGAATATCCCCCGGTGGCAGTGGACAACCCCTTTTGGGGAAGAAGTTGTACCCGAAGTGTAGTTCAATACCATAGGGTCCCACTCGCTCTTCGGGTTGACCCACTTGAACTCAGGATCGCCTCTCTCAACCAGGCTCTCGTAGGAGCTGCAGAAATCGACGGCAGGTGATGAATCATGGGTATGATCAGCATCATCGTCATCATCGGTGATGAGGACGAGAAGAGGGCGTGGGGTATTAGGTGGAAGGAAAGAGAGAGCCTCCAACACAAGAGAGCGAGAGAGAGAGTCGACGAAGATGAGCTTTGACTCACCGTGGCGCAGGATGACGGAGACAGTACGAGCGTCGAGACGGGTGTTGATACTGTTGAGGATGGCACCGGACATGGGGACGGCGAACTGGAGCTCGTACATAGCGGGGATGTTGGGGGCCACAACGGACACCACTTGGCCCCTCTCGATGCCGAGCGATACGATTGACGAGGCTAATTGGAGGCATCGGCGATGGGTCTGCGACCATGTGAAGGTGGTGGTGTTGTAGATTATAGAAGGACAATCGCCATAAACGGTGGCTGCTCTTTCCAAGAAGCCTAATGGAGTAAGAGGAGACGAATTTGCCGGCCTTGCTTTCAACTCTTCCATGGGTGGTTTCCACGTTATACACCCTCTCTCCATGAGACACGCTCAGCTAGGACTTGTGCTTACTCTAAAATTCCTACTACTGATTTCTGATCATCTGGTTGTGGTGAAGATAAGATCATTAAAAAGATGAATATGGAAGCTTCGCGGCGGGGACCAAGTCCACTGATTGAGCAAGCAAAGAAAATACGAAATGATTTATAAACAACATTCACGAAACATTACATAATAATAATAATAATAATGTGTTAAATGAGATAAACATTTACAATAATTTACTGTTAAATAAAAGATAATTTTATAAAATAATATAATATTATAAAAAATAACATAAAATTATAAAACTATCATCATCTTATAATATTATTGTAAAATATATGGCCAGCGCGGTATCAATAAACATAAATAGGTGGTCCGTGGTGATGGGAACATTAAGGGCTAGTTTAGGTAAAAGATAAGATGAAATATCTCATTTTTAACAAATCTTAATTCTTAATTAATAGTTTTATTATTATTTATAAACTATGTTCCTTCATCTTATCTTATTTTATTATTCAAATTAATCTTAAAAACATGTACTATATATATGGTCCGGATTTTAGTATCAATAGTACAAATTTCCTTGACCATGAAAAATGTTTTACGAAGAAAACAATAAACATTGTACTATGATACCAACAAATTAAGCTGATCGATTTCACATGGACGGTATCTCTATTCCCTAAATGCATCCAAACCATGGTTGACCATACTCTGCCAAGGCATACTTTAGATAAAACTTTATACACTTCTCGTGTATCGAGTGGTCAGACTTCACCAATAAGGAGAGACTATTTAAAAAAAGGGACCAGGGAGACTTTGGAAACGCACAAGAAAGGCATTTTTATCGTCCTTTCCATGATCTAACCGTTCTTTTGTATATATAATAATATATCTATATAACTTTGTGGGAAACTCCACCATATATATATATATATATATATATATATTGAAGAGATTGAGCACCGGCCACATTGTAATCCGTAACTATATAAAAATATGAATATACATAAAGATAAATCATGTTATAAAGAAGTTTTATACTACATACTTCTACTTAATTAATATATACATATATATATATTTTTTTGCTTTTATCATTTTATTTAAATATACATATATTTAAAGAATGGCAAAATTGATCAATCATATAGTAATTATATGAAGATGTATAGTATAATACTTCTGTATAGAAATTTCTTTTATTTTATGACAGCACAAAGTGCCTAAAGATCGAAGATTAGAATCTAGTTTGGATATTAAGTTGAGATGAGTTTTGAAAGTTAAATAAAATATTATTTAAATAATATTATTTAATAATATTATTATTATTATAAGTTTTGAAATTTTGAAGTTATTTATTATATTTTATATAAAAATTTTAAAAAATTATAATAATAAAATAATATGCATTTCAAATATAATAGGGGCAAGATGAAAATGAGAGGGTTGTTAGGCTGCAATATTTTATTCTAAAGGAAAGCGACTGATTGGGGTATGGACCCAAGCATTTAATAAGGCTTCACGGGCCATCCGCCTTGTGCGTGCCGATTATTTAGAACAGGCCCAACCCTTCGGCCCGTTTCTTGTTATATGTTTTTTCTTTTAAGATCTTGAATTCAGCACCAGCACGCCCACGTTGAATACTCCTACCAAAGTCCCAGGCGAAGGATCGATTGAATTTCGAAGAACAAGAGTCGTTTCCAGTTTCTCTTGAATTTCTTCTTAGCGATCGGAATTAGTAAAGGGTTTGGGGAATGGCCAGGAACAAGGAGTCGGCGATGACTCGGGCGGTGACTTCGGTGTTCACCTTCATCAGATTTGCTGAGTTTGAGATCCTCTTCATTCTTTTCTTCATCATCGCTTTTATCCTCTTCAAAGATCTCGTCAGTCTCTCTCTCTCTCTCTCTCTCTCTCTCTCTCTCTCTCTCTCTCTCTCTTCCTTCTAGGTTCCTGTAATTGTTATTTTTTTTCTGGATTAGTTAGATCAAAATTATCATCTAGTTTTCATCCTTTAAATGACTAGAATTTGATCGAAATTCGAAATTTGCAACAAATTCATGAGAATAGTGTAGCGCAAATGGATAATTGGACTTGGGGTGAAATGTTTGCTTGGAAAATGGCCAAATTCATCTACCTTCGGGCCTAGGAACATGGTAAAAAGAAGCATGTTCAACTAGCATTATATTGCTTTATGATTACGAAGCATATTGGACAAGGTTACTTTATTCCTTAAACTCTACAGCATGTTTAAGAAACTAACAACGGAAGATCTAGAGAACGACCTCGGGATGCTCTTATTATTTATGTGTGCGTGTGTCTGAACAGTTCCAGTGATCAATGCTATGTTGTGAACTGATTCAACTGAATGCATATGCATTACAGGTTTTGTGAAACGTTCTAATGGACAAGGGTTCAGAAATTGAGCTTCTAATTCATTTAAGAGAATTTGCAGAAAGTTTAATCTTTAACCTGTCTGAATAAGTTATAGAATGCACAAAACTTATATGGTTCCATTAAACTCTCTCTTTTGTTCCAACCGGTACTCTTTTTCCCTTACAACTTTAAAGCGTACATTATGGTTGTACTTATCTTTGGAACTATAATCTGGATTCCTTGCTTTCTGATCATCAAATCTGGGGCGATACTTCTCTATTTAGAGTGTTGGCAGTTAGCCCCAATGGAGGATCATTATCCATCTCCTTTGATTTATGAGCAACCACTATCGAGCTGAATGCTGGCTGATATGTACAAGAAACTGAATTCAATTATACGAAAATCAGAATTCAATTATATCAACCAAGTTTTTGGTGTTGTGCAAGAGAATCTATACTAGTACATAAGTGGTGTAGTTTCAATTGGTATCTTACCCAAGTGGTTGGTCTCTCATTCCTCTCTCTCTCAATTTTCTTCCATCGTGGTCTCTTTTCTCTTTCATTTTTTTTCTCTTTTAAGTAGATAATATATCTCAGGCATCTTTTATGCCATCTTCATTGGAAAAGAACTAGGAAAGATATCATTATGTTGATTTTTATTGACAATTTCTAAAAATTGTTCAAATCAATTTGCAGACGTCAAGACCTGAATACAATCAGTTGCTTGTAAAGAAGCCCGGTGGAGGTGGTCTATGGCCTTACTAGATGGACATGTTTGAGGTCGCACGAATGTCTTTTATCAGCTTGAATTAGGGGAAATATTTTGTCAACCGCTTGTAATGTCACAGTAGTTTTTGCCCACTTTTGAATTTATGTATGCATTTATAATGAATACATGCGACACAAAGGACAAAGCCTGCGAAAACTGTTTCCCTCGTCCTGGTAATTCCTACAACTAACTGTGTGTATATGGTTGGGATGAAGCTGTCATAGAACTAGACGTTTGGAAATCAATCATAGGCTGGATGGCCAAAGATGCCACGCAGGTTGTGCTACAAATTAACCATGGTAAGCAATAAATTAGCAAGAAAATAACAGTGGATGCTCAAACCCTTAGGATAAAACACCGAAGTGCCAACAAATTGAACTCCATAGAAGCGCTATATTGTTCATCTTCAGCCAAACAATTGTCAACCAAACCAACCTTAAATACATTCCCAACATAATCCCATCGTTTCATCCAAATGCGAGACGACTTATCAGAACAAATGGGTAAATTAACAATAAGCCTCGGTAACAAGTGGCAAGCCAATTTACACACTTACCACGACAACATTAAACAATGCGTGGCAGAAGCAAAAATATCATCATATTTGCCTCCTATATATATATATATAGATATATTTTTGATAGTTTTTTTAAATCAATCGTCACAACATCCTCGCAAACTAGATACTTCCTGCTTATGCCAAAAGATTACTCCTCCTTGGCCGTCTCGGTTGCAGCCTTTAGCTCATCTAAGCTAGAGCCAGAGCGAGCAACAAGTCTTTCCACAGCAACCTTTTTGACATCACGGCGTACTCCAATATCAGAAACTAAGCGGCTGACGCAATACATGCCATAACCTACAGCTGCCAGGCCGCTAAAACTGGTCGTGAGAAATCGTAGTGGTGAAGAGAGGACAGCAGTAGCAGCAGCTAGATAGGATGCCGCCTGTCCACTTCGACCCACGCTGATGTTAGTGATCACAAGCAAGCCGGTTTTGCAGTATATGGCAAAGTCTTCACAATTGTTTTTGAAAATATCATAGACACCAAAGCCATTCTGGAGGAGATAAGAAGCACGGCAAATAACATCTGGTGGTGGGTCAGGCATGGCAAGAGTGCAGGTACCTCCACGGGGTTTGGCAAGAAACAATGCTGGTGTGACACCATACTCAAAAAGGTAGAGATTTCCACCAGAAAGAAAACAATCTATGCAAGAAGAGATGACTCCATTAAGCTTTGATTGATCACCACAAATTGGGCAAGGGTTGTCCGGGACATGAGAAGGAGATGAGCTCAAAATGATGCGGTCTAGCAAAGCTCCTGTTCCAGTTTCCTGGCCTGGACCCCGAGTAAAGTGGATAACATTTCCCTCGCCGACATATATCCCTGTAACATAAAACAATTTGCAAAATCAAACTACCAATCTAGTTCATGATTCATACATTAAAAAAAATATTCACAATTCTCCTAATATCTAAAAATGTGACCTCTCATTCGATCAAAAAAAAA
This sequence comes from Platycarya longipes, assembly GCA_036559045.1. Classification (NCBI taxonomy): domain Eukaryota; kingdom Viridiplantae; phylum Streptophyta; class Magnoliopsida; order Fagales; family Juglandaceae; genus Platycarya; species Platycarya longipes. The sequence continues at coordinate 52,467,876 of CM071791.1, forward strand.
AAAATGTGACCACTCACAAGTAAATATAAGAAAAATTGTTCCAAGAAAAGAAAATGGATGTGAAAAGTGACAATAAAATTTCCATACAAGGTTTGGTTGTTTTTAATATATGTTTTATCCTTCATTATTTTCTATAAAAATGGACACTGAACTTCTTTTTTGGGTAAGTCTTAAAACTTCTCGGCTCTTGTGAGTCTGTGACTTTGGTCTTTTTGCTTCTATGGCATTTGAAGCCAAGCCTCTGTTCAATAATAAACCACCATGTAATAGCTTGCAACAAAAGTACAAAAGAGATTTAAAAAAAGAGAACAAGTTTAGAATGTTGAATCAAAACGAAAAGAATCCATAGAATCAAAAAAAGATAAACATGAAATGGGGGGCAACGGCTATCACCTAAAGTCAATTATGTGTGGCAGTCACTACGCAACCCTTCCTTGAAATTTTACATCTCTATAACAACATCATTCTTAGCCATGGTAACTTATAGGAAAACAATTCTTAGCCATAGTCAGTCAATGGACATGCCTCCTTTTACCTGCCAGGCATTATGCACCATAAAATGGCTTGTCCATGTACTTTCTTTTCCCTACACATATTAGAAATTAAGAAAAAAGTGTAGTTGTACATTACATCTAATTCATATAAATCTCAGAGAGCAAAAAGGATGCTCCAATCCTATCTGTAAGAAATATAGTGTAAAAATAGGCCATAGAAAGAGAAACATATTTTCTTCGCCAATCATTTGTGTTCTATAGATTGCTACACACCCAAGTCCCATCTCCTAATCTCTTACACTGCTCGACAGGCATCCCATTAGTAAAGCATAATGGGTATTTTTCAATTAAAGATCAACTCTCTTTCTCCTCAATTGCAAATAAACTATTATGTCAGTTTATGTTCATACTATCAATCTGTGTACTCTATATATTGGCCATCTCCATGTAATACTCAACAGTTGATACATTATTTTGCTTGCAAGGCATAATAAGCATCATTTAAAAAACTATACGAACTCTCATCCTCATTAATTTCATACAAAAATGATGCCAGCAAACAACCCACATAAGAGGAACTAGTCTTGGAAATGTCCCTAGCTCATCCAAATCATGGTGGAAAGCAGCGCCATGAGACTGATGATTTGAATATTCTAATGCACTCAATGCCTTACCTTGCAATGAGGCTCCTGAAGGACAAAGGGGAGGGGGAGTGGAGATCTATAGTTGTTTTTAGATGAAATTGCAAAGACTAAAAAGTGTATACATCAAGAAAACTATGAGTATGAACCATTACTTTCTATAGAAAACAGTTTCGAATAAAAGAGAATCACGGGCATTCGATCTGAGTAAATAACCTTTTCTTAACTCCAGAGTGATTAGATACTGATGATTTAGAACTGATTATGGTCTCAACATCCTATCCCATAATATTTTTATTTTTATAAGTACAATGATATTATTGATAGAATGGGCAAAACCCAAGTACACAAGATGTTATACAAGAGACAGGACCTATCTAGGTTGTAGGTGGAGCGGAAGATACAAGAAAATCATGAAAGTGGAGACCATGAAAGCCTACAGCTAAGGCCCAAAAAATGTAAAGTACAAAAAAAGAAAGATCGAAGCTCTTCCAGTGTTCTCCGTATCTTCAAATGTTCGATCATTGTGCTCTCGCCAAGTGCTCCACATAATTCAAATAGGGACCATCTTCCACACAGACTATCCCATAAACTTGATCCTGGTTTTTCAACTTTAATCCTACTAAAACGTTAATTTGAGGTCAACTCCAAGCGCCCCTCATATAATTAAAAGGATAAAATCATAAGATGAAAACCAAATGGGGAGTGGAGAGCGTGGTTTATGTTCAAGGATCTATCCACAAAGAAGCTGGAAAGAAAGAAACAAAGAAAAAAAGGCTCGACGAGCAAGGCTTCAACAAGCTATAGCCTTGTTGTAGTGAACGGTAAATTCTGCCAATATCAGACCCAATTTTAAAAACTGTTAGTACCAAAAAAATGCAAAATTTTTATAGCAGGTAAATTGGTAGAGCTTTTATAAGATTCCGCTGAAAATTACAACAACAATAAACATTTAGCATAACATCTATATCAGTAGTAATTAAGATATAAATAAGAGAACAAAGTTCGTTTTGCTTCTCCACTAAAGAAGTTTGTCTTTCTGTTCTTTCCTGAAACAGAGAAGAGGTGGGTGGGTCCCAAAAACGTAATTCCAGTTTCAAATGATCAGTCTAACTAAGAGAATTGGGGAATTCGAAGCTTGATTCAACCATACAAACACGATCAAAAAATGAAAAATAAAAATAGTCACATTTCAATGCAGAAAGATATGTTGACTGGAAACAAAAGATATAATAAGCAGCAAATAAAATACCAATAAAAAAAATATAGATCCAATAATCTTCGTATATGAAACAAATGGAGTAAAAAACAAAATGTGAACATAATAAACAAAAAAGTAGAATAAGGAGAAGGCGTGTGACCGTGGTGGGCATAAATATAGGCGTGTTTCCAAGAGTAGATGTGATCTCCAGGTTTCAATTTGTCCCTCTCGATTTTGTTCGAGAACAATCCCATCTTCTTTGATCTCTACCCCGCAGCAAGTCTGCAAGTAGAAAGAGAGAGAGAGAGAGAGAGAGATAGAGAGACACAAAACTTCTAAAAACAACGCAAATGGCTTCCTTAACCTCTACGCGTTCCCTAATCCTTTAGGATTTAGGATACACGGAAGGCCCACGGGGAAGACAGATTTCGTTCTCGCCACTACGCGTTCCCTAATTGCTTTACGGAAATGCTGGGCTGCAGCCCATATTCCAAATTTCCAGTATCCACGGGATAGAGTTGTGATACAAATTTGTTATGAGTAATTCTTCTTATAGTTTATATTTATAGATTGTATTATAAGTCTAATTAAAATATTTTAATTTTATAAAAAAAATAAAATGAAATTTTTAAATTTTTAAATTTTTAAAATTTGTAATTTGTATCTAAGTATATTTTAATCAATTTTATTCTAAAATTAAAAATTTTCTATCTATCTGTTGTTGGATGGTAAAAAAGTCTATAAAAATGTATTGTATATAGTATTTAGTATTGACCGTTTGTTATTAAAGAAAATAAAATATTTGCAATCTCTAATTAGGAGGGTTTTGGCATTTTGGATCAAAATCCATTAAAATTAATCTAATAATACTGTATATTTAGGCAATAAAAGTCTTATAGCCTAAATAACGATTACGATGAATAAAAAATTTGTAACGTAAGGCAATTTTTTTTTTTTTTAATGTTAGGAACGTAAGGCAATCTTAAACGTCATTTTTTAATAGATAATGTCCGATATTTTGAAGATGTAATAGGTTTTCCATTAAAACAGAAGAAGAAGAAGATATAATAGGTCATTTTTTATTATTTAAAATGTTAAATAATATTGTAAAAAGAAAAAGGTTATTACATTGTAAAATCATACACATCATGTTAAAACAAATCATACAATTTGAAGAAAATTTTAAATTTATTATTCACTTTTAAAAAATAATAGTATTTTTATTTCTTTTTATACTTTTTTCTCCCTATTATCGATCAGATATAGTCAAAAATTTTTGATATATATACAAAATTATACTTTAAAAAAAAAAAATTAGTCAATTCAATCCAATGCTCTAATATCTTATTTCTAAAATGTAAAATTAAAAATTTATCTTAGTAGCGTGCAGACGTTAAAATAGTGGAACTCATTTAAAAATTGGATTACAATAAATTTGAAACTTTTTGTTTATAATTTTTTAAAAAGTAGTGCTACTTATAATTTTATCTACATATTTACTTATAAGATTGGTCTTATTAGTTCTATTTTAAAATTTGCAATTTTAAAATTTGGAATATATTATTAGAATGTTTTGGGGGCCCTGGTTGGGACTCCTTTGCAGTATTATAAACTTTTTTAATTAAAAAAAGTAAAAAAAAAAAAAAATCAAATATGCTTTATTTGTATATCATCTTTTATATTTTTGTAAAAAAATATAAATTATAAAAAAATATAAAATAAATTATCCCTACAAGAATGTAAAAAAGTTCCAACCACAAGACCCTATTTTATTGCTCATCAATAATTAACATGTGATTTTTTTTTTTGTTTTATAAATTTTTTAAAAATATTTTCTATTTTTAATCTAAAATTATTTTGTTTCCTCTTTTGGAGGAATTTATTTATTCAATTTATTTATTCTTGTTTACATATATACTGAAGTTCCTTAAAAAAAAAAAAAAAAAAAAAAAAAATCAAAAGAAAAAAATAGTTGAGCTGTGCTGGGCCCGGCCCAGCACAGCTTCTAAAAAAAAAAAAATACATACCGAAGTTCCTTTGATACCGATACCGACGGAAAGAGAGAGCAAATCCAAAATTCACAAATTCCTCAGCATTTCTTCGCCCAACGCACAGACGAAGGCCACAGAAAATCAACGGACATGGCGTCCTTGACTCAGCGTCTCCTCCTTCTCCAGTTCGTCATCTTCTCGCTCTCAATTATCTCCACCAACGCCAGGCCCTGCAAGACGCTCTTCATCTCCTCCTACTCCTTCTCCTTCAAGCAAAACCCTTCCTCCTCGGGAGTCGTCACCGTCGTCACCGAGATCGGCCGCTTCAGTCGCAGGCCTACCTTCGATCGCGCCTTCCCCTCCGAGATCTTTGTGATTCCGGTCAACGATGAGGTGCAGGATCGTCCAATAGAGCGGGACGACATGCCGTTCGGGTTAGGGTATAAGAAGGCCCTCTCCTCCTCCTCCTCCTCCTCCAACTACGACTACAGCTCGCTCCGGGACCGCACCAAGGACATCCTCAGCGTGGTGGTGGCTCTGCTCTTTGGCGTCGGCTGTGGGGCCCTCACTGCCGCGACCATGTACCTAGCCTGGTCCCTATTCTCCAACCGCTTCTACGACTTCCGCTACGGCTCTCCCTACTCCGATGATGATGAAGATGACCACGATGACGACGTCAGCCCCAAGAAGTTGGGCTACGTAAAGATTTCTGCCGCAGATTCTGTGCCCGCTCCAGCACCTGCGCCTGCCCCTGCCAAGCAAGTGGTATGAGAGTGCACGATTCACAATTAATAAAATTAGGGTTGATGAAGTATGTGAATCTTTGGGTGTGAATTTCTAGGATTAATATTAATAAAAAAGAAAAGAGACAACAAGTGCTACTTTTGAGGTCTGTATTATCAATTTCCAACTTTATTGTTCTATATATGATCTATAATCTCAACCTTTGTGATCTTGCATTTTGTTTTTGTTGTCGTCCATTTAATTTCTTAATCATGTTATGTTTTTGATGTTAGGTTTTATAATTGAATCCCGGGAAAGTCTATATAAGTTTGACCTCAGGTCGTCTTATGGATGTGTTCTTTGGGTTCAAATTTGGAGTTAATGAGTATTATGTTAGATTATGGCATACGTCAATTGGCTATTTTCCTGTTTCTCCTGGTTGAGAAATACTTCTGCCGGCCGGTTTGAATTGGGAGATTCATCTCATCTCAAATTCATCTTTACACTTTCTCAAACTCCCATACAATATATAATAAACAATTCATTTTTTTCAAATCCCAATTCAAAAATAATATTTCAATAATATTTTATTCAATTTTCAATACTTATCTTAACTCATCTTATCTCATAATTCAAATCACCTTAGCTTCCAAGTTTCTGGTTCCAAACAGAATGTTATTTGGGCTTATTGAATTCTGAACCCCCTAGCCCACCTCTTATCTTGCGATACAGTTTTGGTTTAGGTTCTTTGTCTAAGTCCGTAGAGCAGCAGTTGGTATTTTGGATATGAGACTATGAGTCCCGCTACAGGCACACAGGGATCCCACAAACTGACGTGGTAAGTGCCATGTCAGCTCTTTTTTCTGAACTTGTTTGGGTGAGTTGTCTTGTCCTGAAGGAACCTAGCGAGAGAGAGAGAGAGACCGAAGAGGAGAGGGAGGCCCTTCTTTGAGTAGGGGCATTTGCTGGTGAGAATCTGATTGTGATCGAAGATCTGAAGGAACCCAGCCATGCAACCCATTTGCTTCTCAATATGTTTGTGGTCTTGCACCATATCCTTTGTAATTTTCTTGGAAAACACTGCAATATATGTTTCCCACTCCAAACAGTTCCTGAAACTATTCTCTACCCATAGCATTAAGCCTTAACATTTCCATCATCATTTGCTCTCTGCGTGTTTCTGACTCTGAGTGAGTGTGTGTAGACTCTAATTGCCGACTCCTGCTTTTAAGGTCTTTTTAAAGTGAAAACAATTGGGAAAGTTTTTGGGGGGCATTGTGTAATTTCAGTGAAAAGAGAGAGGTTGAGCTACAGGGTTGTGTTGAGGAGTTGGGAGGGGCAGGTTACCAAATCACACTCTGGGGGGATTTAGGGAGTGTGTATTTGAGCGAGTATGGGTTGTTTGTTTATGATGAAGGTTATGGATAAGGCCATATTGGTTGGGAGGAAGAAGCTGGTGAGAGTTAGATCGAAAGGGACACATTTCGAGAGCAACAAGTTTTCTTGTCTGTTAATGGAGTTTTGCAGTGGTGGGGATTTTCTATGACTCTGTTGGGGTCTCTGGAAGGGATGGGAAAGGGGAAGAGAGGTGGGAAAGAGGAGAGGAGAGGGGGAAAAAATAGCTGATCTGGCACAGTGCCACGTCAGTTTGTGATCCCTTTGTGTCCCTATTGTTTCTCTTTGGGTATTATCCTTTTCCAAAACTAATGTGTCCATGTGTTACTTTTTATTCAACCGTGTCTAATTTCAACTTTCCAAATTCAGTTCGTGATTGACATATATAAATCATAGGCTTTGTGCACAATACCACACGTAGTAATTCACATATACACTTGTGCACGTGTGGAAGAGAGTATGCATGTACACTTGGTCATAAGTATTTCTTTTGGTTGCCTATAGTTGGGTATGGGGGATGAGTTGTGGTTGGTTTTGATGAAGAAAGACAGAAGAAAAAGCCTCCGGAGGGGGAATGGCTTGAAAACTGGATGTGGAAGATTTTTTGACTGAGAAAAAGTTTGGGAGTGATGCATTTAGATAGTAACTTGATGAGTTAATGGAAATCCATAGAAGAAATGGCTGCAATAAGGATGGTTTGTGGTAGGCTGGTAGCAAGGGAAAAGGCGTGCATGTTCTACACCTGTGAGGACTAGATATCAGAATGGGCAGGCATAGGAGTGTGGTAATAGGTAAATAGGAATGAAGAAGTTATTCTTGGTCTGTTGCCAGTTTACAGGATTGCATGATTTGGTGATGACTATAGTCTATATATATATATATATCGTGGAACAGCAATGGTGGCTTCCTTGTCAATGTTAAGGGCTCGTGAGATAATGAATTACTTCCTTTAGTCAAAAAGAGTAACGTGCCTCCTCAGTTATACTGCTCACTTTGCTCCATTGATGTGTAGTGCCAGTCCGCTTATTAAGAAATTAGACAAAAATGATAAGAGAAAATTTAAAATTTCTGTTTTCATCTTTTTGTATTTTCATACGCTATTTTATTATATATATAATTTTAATTGTTTAATAAGTCACGGACCATCATTAGGTGGTGCCACATCAATGGGACAAAGTGAGTAGTATAACTGGGGTAACGTAGTAGTATTTTTCAATATTAAAAGGAGTAGTGCTGAGTGAAAAATGTAGTTTATAGCTTTAAGACTTCTATCTTATAACTTAAATATTAAGCTTTATATTTGAAATTTTATTTATTGTTTGATAAACATGTATCTAAAATGCTTTTATAGTTATAGTAATTTTTTAAAAATATACAGTCATTTTGAAAGAGTTTTTTGAGAAAAGTTTCAATTTTGTACTTTTTGAAAAAATTAATTTTTAACTTTTTGAACTGATTAAAGTATTTTTTATGAAGTTATTAAACATGTTATTTAAAAAAAAATGATTTTAACTACTTAAAAAGCATTTTATAAAGTTCGAAATACAACTTCAAACAGGCACTAAATTGATACTCTGAATTCCCATACCAACTTCAATTAAATCTTCCATACAACATTTTTTATAGGCAAGTTTTATTAATTGAAAGATGAAGGGTGGGAGCTTCAACAAAATCCTCTTCAAACTCCTAATAGTCCTAAATAAAGAGTAAAACAGTGGGAAGCAGAGCCAAGCTAATGGTCCGATCATGAGTTTTCTATGCTAATCAATAAACGGATAGTCGTTAATGGGGTTTTGATGAAATCCATGTGAACTTGAGATGAAGCTCAAGAAGACCAGGGCTGACGAATAAATGACTATTGACAAAATAGTGGGATGCTGGAGGAGGAGGATCTATTTTTCGGTTTTTCCATACGCTTTCCAGATTTTGGAGACCTCTCCATACTTCACTTCATTAGTTTTGGATTCCTTTTCCCCCCCATACCTGAAGACCTTGAGGAAACCTCGATCCCAATATACCCCAATATCAAGTCCAATATAACTGAAAACACAGCCAAGACCAAGATTAGACTTTATTTGAAGTACAGATCCAAATGAAACAGAACAAGATCAAGCACAAGATCTTCTAACACTCTTCACAGAAAGCCTGAAGAGTACAGGTTAGTGTTCAAGCTTTATTGTGTAGAGAGTGCTGAAGTTTTTATTGCAACAAGCACTTCATCTATGGTTAGAAATTAGCACCAACATCAAAACCAAGCTTAACTAATAGATATCCTCATCTAACAATCATTAAGGTTTTCTTGTTTGGGGACCAACAACTTACAAGTTTAGCAGAACTCTGTAATTTTTACAAACATAACAAAACTATGTGAGGGACAAAGAATAGGAAACCTTGTAAAAAGGCATTTTCCATATCCGCCAAGGCTTCCCTTTTCAAATTTCAGTCAACAAAAAGCAAGCCTGCCAAAAACCTGGTTTCCCCATTTACTTCAGGCAAACAGCGTGTCAACAAATTGATTCTTTTCCCCCTTAAAGGGAAATGTAGCAAAAAGCATCTACCCCGCAAATGAAGCAATTTCTTTCTAAACAAAAATTGTCGCACGGGTGTTGTATAGATGCATATCTCTGCAGGCTAAAGAGCCATCACGTCAACGTTGGAACAACTACATCATCGGAAAGAATGCATACTATAAATTGAACTTTGAGAAAACATGTAAAAGGGCTTACCTCAAAACTGCAGACTAAATCAAAAGCCAAACAGATGGATAATCCAGAGGAACATAACAGTTCGATAATAAAGCAAAGGCTTTCTTCCTCAATGGCAGCAGTGTATTCATCAATTCTCAGATAGAATTCAATTTATTCATTTATCATATCATCATTGTGATCATGCCGAAGAAACTTTAGGTGCTTGTCAATGCCACGAGAGACTAAAGTGATCTTCTCCATGAGCAGATGCGACCTATCTCCAGCAACAAATTCACTGACCACACCATCCACTTCAATGAAGCTACATCCCGGTACCTTCCTTACCTTCTTCTCTTCCATTCCCTTCCTTACCTTTGCCACGTCATCCCATTTGTTAGCAGAAGCATACATGTTGGAAAGAAGAACATGAACCCCACCATGGTCTAGACTCTGCTGAACGAAGTGCTCAACGGTTTCTTTACCCAGCTCAAAATCCCCATGAACTTTACAAGCATTGAGCAATGCACCCAACACATACGAGTCTGGTTCCATTGGCATCGCCCTCACCACCTTCTTTGCCTCTTCTAGCATCCCTGCTCTCCCAAACAGATCCACCAAACAGCCATAGTGTTGGACCCCTGGCTCGATCCCATAGTCCTGGCTCATGCTATTGAAAATTCTCATCCCTTCATCCACCAGCCCCATTCGACTGCATGCGCTTAAGACACATATAAATGTAACTTCATTAGGAATAACTCCTTCACTCTTCATCCTAATAAACATCTCAATCGCACTTGTACTCAAGCCATGATTTGCTAGGCCCGAAATCAAAGAAGTAAAGGCAAAAACATCTCTATTCGGCATATCATCAAATACACAACGAGCAGTTTCAATACACCCGCATTTTGCATACATGTCAACAAGAGCAGTGCCCAACACTCTATCTAATTCCATCCCATTTCTATCCACGTAGGCGTGTATCCACCTTCCCTGATCCAATGCGCCAAGAAAAGCGCACGCAGTGAGTGCACCCACAATGCCAGCATGATTCGGTCGAAAACCAGAAACTTGCATATCGTTAAAAAGCTCCAAAGCCTCTTTGAACAAGCCAACTTGTGCATACCCATTAATCATCGCACTCCAAGAAACAACATTCTTCTCCGGCATTTGATCAAAAAGCTCCCGTGCAACTTTTATCAATCCACCCTTCACATAACCGTTAATCAAAGCTGTCCACGTAATGACGTCTCGATTTACGCTCCCATCAAACAATTTACGAGCTGCGCCCAAGCAGTTACAAGTCGCATAAAGATGGATCAACCCGTTCTGCACAAAGTCATACGATTCCCAGCCCAATCTAATGACTTGGGAATGGAGAATTAAGCCCAAGGAGACATCAGAGAGGTCAGCACAAGCTTTAAGCAGGAAAGAGAAGGTATAGTTGTTGGGCAAGAAGCCACTCTCGAGCATATCCTTATAGAGAGACAAAGCTTTAAGGGGTTCATCCCTCTCGTAAAAAGCTCTGACCATGGTGTTCCATACCAATGTGGTTCGATGCGGTAGATGGCGAAAGAGTTGGCAGGCGTGATTTAAGTCGACAAGGTTGGACCCTGCACAGAAGGAGATGATCTTGGTAACGGCTTGAGGATCCAAGATGGTGCCTGAAACTGTGAGATGGGATTGAACTTGCTTGACGTGCATCATGGTAATGCATTGTTCCAACAGGAAGAGAGCTCTCTGACCACTTGCTTTCATGTATCTGGAGCCGAGCCCCCCCGATTTGATGCCACTGCAAAATGCCTTAAATAAAGGTTATCGACTCGGCCTTGAAGTGATTGGGTTTCCATGGGCCAGCTAAAAGTATAATATAAATTGAAATGCAAAGCTTGTATTGATCCTTGGGTGAGATCATGCAGGGGCCACCAATATTTGAATGGGCCTGAATTGGGTGGTGCTTTCTAGTTTCTAATTAGAGTTTAATATATCGCGCGCGCGTACACATATATTAGTCGTGCTAGAGTGAAGTCACACTCATGGTACTCACTCTCACATGTCACTGTTTACATAGAATGTATAATTATTGTGTAATTATTTTGAAAAACAATAAAATTTATTATTAAAAAATTATTTTTTTCATGTGAATCTCATATATATTTATTTTTTTTAAAATGATTACTCTGACGGTTACACACTTCACAATTACAAATATGATTTTTTAATTAAAATAATTCAAACAAAATTATTTTAAACAGTTTGAAAATCATTTAAAATATTTATATCATTAAGAAAAGTGAAATCTACAAAAAGAATCACTTTTAGTTTGTATTTATTTATTATGGGTCTTATTTTTTAAAGTAATGATTTCATATTTATATATTGAAATTTATATTTATTTTTTGATAGGAAAAAACCAAATGAGGTTATAATTGTGATCTAATAAATAAAACAAACCCCGATTTACAAGTCAAACTAATTAAACGGATTGACATACCCCTGTAGACAAATTTTTTGTGATGAATATTGTCTTAACCTCTATTCACTCTCAAATGAAAACACTATCAGAGACTTCTATCTCGAGTTGTCAGAGTGTATAACTCTCTGTAAAAAACAGAGAATAAAACCAAACAACCCCCACTATTAACCTCCAAAATAGAATAGAAGATCAACACCACCACCCTCCAAAAAATGGACGAGACAAACAAATGAATAGTATTTTCTTATTGATTAATGTGTAATATAGACTACAGTACAAAATAAAAATAATACACAAAACATATAACAAAAAACATAGAAAAAATAACACATAACAAGCATGGCTATGTGGTGCGTGTTTTACACGTGCCGCGCTGGAGATGACTGGTTCAAACTGTCTCGACTGTCGTAGACTCCCGAGATGTCGTACGTGGTGGAAACACAAGCTTTGGTTGGAGGCGAGTAGATCCATGCACGCCAACCCATCCAACGTGTGTACTTCAGTTGCTGCTTCTAACGACGAGTGTTTTGGCTAGGTGGGAGATCGGTGCCAAATGATGCCTATAGTGAGGCACGTAGTAGCCCATAATTGTCGGAGATCACCGAACAAAACCATACTTGAACAAAAATAAAGTATTAAAAACACACACAAAAAAATAGAGAAAAAAAGTAAAAACAAACGAAATGGAGGAAGAAATGAGGGAAGAAATAGAAAGAGAGTCGAGGCTTCCACTCCCCTCTCTCTGGCGACGATCTTTGTCTTAGAATGGTAAGCAATGAACGGTTATTTTTTCTCCTCCTAAATCACCGGAGTCTTTTTGTGCAACAGACAATTTATTTTTTTGAGATCCTTTTATTGAAATTTATATCTAGAACAATGCTATTCATCATTCTTTTTTTTATTATTATTTTATGATATAACATTAAATGATTAATGATTAATGATTATATTTTATTTGTAAATCTATTATTTAATGTTACATCATATAATTACAAAAAAATAAAATAATGAATAGATTTATTCTTATATTATTTTTTTGAGAATTTATTGAATTTGAAATTCGCCGAGAACAGAAGGGTAGGAAAAATAAATTAGCTATAAAGTGAGGGTAATAAGGGCATAATGAAAAAGGGCATTTCTTATATTTTATTTATTCATTTATCCCCAATTTATTTGTTCACTGTTATAGTCGTCTTGGTGCTTTTCGTATACCGTTTCATTTTCAGCAGGACCTCGTTTTTTCCAAGGTAATTTCTTTTTGTTTGTTTTTCCCCAGTTGTATATGCTGTTTCGAAGACCGGAGTATTAGGGTTTCTGTCTCGATTTAGATAGTATAAATTTTATTGGTGATTTGTGGGGATTGGAAAAATATATATTTCCCTACTCAGATGGATCGGGAGAGGCTCATGAAGATGGCCAGTGCCGTTCGCACTGGTGGTAAAGGAAGCATGCGAAGGTCTCATATCATATTCTCTCTTCATTCCCTCCCTAATATATTTTGTTCTTCTTTTTTTGTGTATATCTTTGATTTCTCTTTGGATATCTTAAGTTTGATTCCAAAGAAGTTCAGTTTAATTGAGTTTGACCTGTGCTTTCGAACTTAGGAAAAAGAAGGCTGTGCACAAAGCCACTACTACTGACGATAAAAGGCTTCAGAGTACCTTGAAGAGGATTGGGGTTAACACCATCCCGGCCATCGAAGAAGTTAACATTTTCAAGGATGATGCTGTTATCCAGTTTCTTAATCCCAAAGGTTGATATACCTACCTTTTTGGCTTTTGGACCCTGTAGCCTTTTCCTACCATTTTTGGATTTCGAATTTTCGCAATTATTGACTGATAATGTTGTTTTATCTTGTCTCCCAGTTCAAGCTTCAATTGCTGCCAACACCTGGGTTGTTAGTGGTTCTCCTCAAACAAAAAGTATTTTCTCATTTCTTTCTCGTCCCTTCCCTTTATATCTCTAGAAGCTTGTATCTTTTTTTCTCTATATTTACCTCTTTCAGGATGTGGACGAACACGGGCTGCTGAAATAGTAGCTAGTTCATTTAAATGCTCTTATGTTGTTGGTGTCTTCAAAAACAAATTTCCAACCATTCCCAGATTTCCATCCTTGCCATATAGTTACTCTGTAATTGGATTGTGACTGTTAAAGAGATGTTTCTTGGCATTACACTTTTGCTGCTGATTGCCACTGTTGCACAACTACTTCAATCGACTTTGTTGGACAAGAACTAAGAATTGTATTTGTTGTGTTTCAGAATTGCAAGATATTCTCCCAGGGATCATCAACCAACTAGGTATGATAGCTTTATTCCTATTTTCATCGCCCTTAAATCATGATTGTCCATTGTCTTTATAGTGCCAAGTTTGTATTCATCAGCTAGCAGTATTTCTTGGGACCTTAGAATGGACAAAGGAAAAATAATTACCCCTTTTTGGTTAAGTTAATTACAATTTCCCTTTCCTTCTTTTGGAAACTGTCACTGAGCCTCTTGTGACTTGGAGTAGAATAAAACTGTAAATCCCTACTCTCAATGTAATTTATCAAGAAAATGTAATTTATAATGTTATATATAAGTTACTCCTTAGGCATGCTAACGTGAAGCATTTGTCTTTCAATTTTTAACTGATGTAAATTTTGCATAAACACACCTTTTGAAATTCCAATTTTTCCATCCTTGATGTCTCATAAGCATTAAGTGCTTCTGTTTTGGAAGTTCAGGCATAATGACTTTTAATGTATTCTCTAGTTTCGGTAGAGTAGACGTGTAAGAAACTATGGCATCTTTCCAAGATTGTCTTGACCTCTTTCCGTTCTCTAGTTTGGGTTATATGATGTAGAGATTTGGTCCATTTCTGATCTTATTGTTTGTGTACTACATTATGTGCAAATCCTTTGGAGAATTTGGTTATGAATTTATACATGCTAAGTTTTTGTAAGCCAAGAAAATAACCCCTGGATGATTCAGGTGTGCATGCAGTGTTGCCCTACATCCTTGGCTTTAGAAGGTCCCAAACAAATTTATTATTTTGAGGGTCTCATTGTCCACTTGTGAGCCGGTACTTGAGCAAAGTCGATTAAACAGTATTTGAACATTGCAAATTACCAGTGCTCATCCATCTTTGTTGAGCTCAGTAGCCCCCTACCCTGCTGATGTCAAACACAAGGGAAAATTATATCATGTTATTTCAAGATTTTAAATGGGAAGCGTCTCTTTTATTCACGATTCTACGCATGTGTGATTTAAAGAAAGATTGTAATGCTTGACAAAGAGTGATGTCCATATGCCGGTGCTGATCTTGTAGTGATTGATATTTGAAACGTGTCAGAACCATTGTTTGGCGCAGAATTAAATTTCTAGTCTTGATAGAAAGTGGATTTTTTTTTTTTTTAAAATGAGTTAGTTATACGTATGTATGTTAAACTCAATCCTAGTACACTTGCCATTAACACATATGGGCTTCAATTTTCAGGGCCAGATAACTTGGAAAACCTAAGGAAGCTTGCAGAACAGTTTCAAAATCAGCAACCATCTACTGCTGGACAGCCAACGCAAGATGATGATGATGATGATGAAGTCCCGGAGCTTGTTGCTGGTGAAACCTTTGAGACTGTTGCGGAAGATAGTCATACTCATACTTGAGCTGGTTGTGGCCCGTGGGAATGTTTCCTAATATCGTATTGCTTGGTCTTTTCTGTGCCTTCTTCCCTTTTGACTCTTGTGATATAAATCTCGCACTTTATCATCTTGAGATGTTTTTTCAAATCCAGTGAAAGAATTGTAGAAAGTATGAGAATCATTTGAATGGCGGATGATTTTATAGATTCCCGCGGTCTCTTCCTTCACTGCATGATTACTGATTCCTTTCCTTTCAGAGGATCACAAAGTACCTACTGCATGTGAGGCTTTTGTGAGAATACGGCTAAACCATTTTAAAGTTGTATGAAACTTTGAGGGTCGTTTTCTCAATTCTCAAATACATAATCTCTGGTTGAACTCTTTATAGGATATGTCAAGTTCGTCACAGATCTGCTTAATCAAAATGCTCGATTGTATCAGGAAATTAATAATTCTGATAATTTCAACATTAATGAACACAGTAAAATGCACCGAACCGCGAGAATCCACTACTACTTTCATAATAACATTGCTTCAGGGCATTAGTTCAGATTTGATAGAAATTCAGTCCTCGGGATTTTCATGAAGGTAGGGGAGCTCGCATTTGTTTTTTTGTTTCCTCCATAGAAGTCGAACCCATTACACTAGTCTTAGAAAAAGAGTCGTAAAGTATAATTTTGGGACAAATTTAGGCAGAATAACGAGTGTCAGGCACCAAACTAATAGATCCAATATTTTGGATTAAACTTGGAACAATGTGAGGGAGCTGTCCAAATGCTTTTCTTCACCTCAGTACTCGAGCATGCCAGGAGACGGTAACCCTGGGACAAGGTCTTGAACTTCACCGCCGTTGTTCAGCCTTTGAGCCACAAGTGGGCTGAAGGATTCAACTGCTTGCTCTCCCATTTTATGGACATCCTCAGGTGAAAGTATCTTTATATACCAAACATTGTTGACAAACGCCCTGCACAAGACCACGACTATTTAGTCCACAGCCTAGTCCATTCATTCAAAGGCAAATAAATTCATATACATATGCAGAGACATATAACCAACAGGAGAACCACCCAATACACTTTCCAAGCATTCAAATTGATTGAGCCTAAAACATCAGATCAAGACAAGACTCAAGAAAATATGGCACATTGATTACTGTCACAAGTACTTACTCCCATGGGTCGTCTCCAAGGAGAAGCACATCATTCTCCCTGTCAACAAATACAAGCTGCCAGCCTGATCTAAGAGGGTCTTCCAACATCCCCTCAATTCCAAACATCTGAGCCAGCTCCTCTCGCAGCTCATTATAGCTGCTGAACCGGGAGATGTCCAGTGAGCGCCCAACTGACCCTGATTTATAAACCTAAACAAAAACAGAGCATCATCTGGACAAGTCCTTCAAACAAGCAACAGTAGGTATAAATTAAAAGACCAACTAACTTGCAGCTCAGACCTTGACATATGTCCGGGATGGGGTTGGTGGGTCAACTTGCCCTGCGCTCCGCAACAACTCCGAAGAGTCTTGCACCGAACCATAGAGGGAACTCTGAAATCCAGAATCCCCTAATGGCATAGATGTCACATCAGCATCAACTGAAGTAGCAAAAGTTGGCAAGGTGGTAGGGAGTAGAAGCCCAGATGAATCGATATTAACACCAAAAAGAGTAGGATTCTGGGTATCAGAATTGCAATTCTCTGGCTCTTCATTAGCATCTTTCCCAGGATATGGTGTGTGTGACATTGAATTGGCATAAGCATTAGCCTGTGAATGTGTGTACTTAGAGACCCAAGATTGTTGGGGTAACTGTTCAGCTAGCATAGGCTGACCAACTCTGGAGAAGTTCAAAAAATTGCTACTCCCTTCAGGACAAAATGAACTGACCATATTCTGTCTAGGGGTAATAGAGGATGAGAACTTTGTGCTTGGATCCATGAAGTCGGATTTCGCAAAAGATGAAGAAGGCACATTTGACTGCAGTCTTTGATGCAGCTGATCACTTCGCATATGGACCGTATTCTGAAAGGTATGTTGCTGCTGTCGTGCCTGTTCTTCTTGTTGGTTGTTAAGAGGTTGCTGTATAAGGTGCTGGGGTATGTTCTCTGTTGAGACTTGGGTTTGTGCCTGCAGGATGTTACGAGGCAAGGTTTGGGTAAATGCCTCCTGTTGTTGTTGTTGTTGGTGCTGCTGCTGCTGCTGCAAGAGTGAAGTGTGGCTCTCTCGCTGTTGAAAATACTGGAATGGCTGCTGAAATTGCATAATCTGTTGTCTCAGGAGATCTCCACTTCCTACGTTCTGCATTCCAGCAGCCAACATAGCTTGGTACTGCTGATTGTGATCATTTCCAAACAAAGTTGGGTCCAGTCTCTGCTGCATCCAGGGAAACAAACCAACACCCTGAAAATTTAGGGAGTTGACTCCATGTTCACCAGTTCCCCCCCTTAACCACATCAACCCATTGTTAGTTCCTTCATCCCGGCTATCTGCAAAAGGCCATAGTGGCATCATAACAACAAGAAGATTCATGCTAGAGTTTACAACTTCTACAAGAAAGCACAGAAGCCTAATACGCGTGCACACCCCAACTAAACATTATTGAGCAATGCTAGATGTTTACTTACGAAAAAAGTGACCTAGATACAAGCCCCGCGTGTGCAAGTTTGTGGCAAGCCCATATAGAAAAAGAGGGACAAAGAGGGCCCCCCAGCAAAAAGTGAATTTTTTGTCTAATGGGTCCCATGTCTATTCAAGGGGCTTGCATATCCAAGGCTTGCACAAATCATTTTCCAATCACCTATCATTTAATAACGTAAACAGAGAAGAAAGTAACATGAAGAGTCAAAAGAATGAAAACTCCCGTTACCTATACTTGAGACTGACCTGGCAAGAAAAGTAACTGTGGCATATCAAATAACTAAACACAAATTTGCCCAATTCAAATCTTAAAGGAAAGAGAAGAAAGAAATAAATATGAAACCTCATCACAAAAGCTGTAAAGTTAATATTAAAAGGACAAATACCATGCAAAGATGAGACCCCAGGATGCCAGGGGCGTTTCAGTCTCAGGGGAAACAATGACGGATACATGGGGAAAGTTGTTAAAGGTTCAATTTCCCACAAAGACACCCTTGGCTGCCTCTCGCCAGCTGTTGACTCATCCCAACCAACCTATACATAAAGGATGAAAGACGAAGAAACAAATCAAAACTCAGTGAATTACAACAAATGATGGGTAAAAGCCTTTGTGCCATGCAATGAATATATATAGTTCCTCTATAAAAAAGATTTTTTAATTTTTTTTTATAAGTAGTTACTTTATACAAAATGAACATGAATTTCACTAAGAGTTCAATCATTCAAATGAAGCCTCAAGTGTTTGCAATTTCCAATACAGAATCGATGGAAGTAGCAATACACAAGACACGTTGACGAAGGGAAACTGTACAAATTCTTCCCTTTTTGCTTTGCACGTCATCCACAATAGACTCCGTATTACCCCTCACAAAAAGGTGCTTTTAGGTGTTCATAGGTGACTCTTTTTATTCTTTCATGATTAACTTCTCTACGTTTCCATACAGTCTTCATAGATATTGCAAAGAAAGTAGGACACACCCATATAAACCTTCACTAACTAGTAATTTAGAGCAAATTCGAAGGAAAATTCTTACCCTAAAAAATATAGGTAAATATACATAATTTCCAGTGACTTACCTAATTTGAGTGATGTGGGCACATTACACAAGTGTTTAGCCCGTTAAAAGACAGGTCATGTATGCATGGTCTCTGGGATTCGTTGTCATAAAAAACATTGTCCAAATGACAGAGTAATTCCTAACTGTATGAATTCTAAACTTACAATAGATTTCGACCCTTAAAACTCCATCTTTGAAAGGCAAAAAAATAGGCCAGGAATAGATTTCTAACGAGCTTAGTCATGGAATGTCCGAGGACTAAATAAAGCTGATAAACGTCTTTGGATTCGGCACCTGCTTCGTGAGTGAAAAGTGGACATTGTATGTCTGCAAGAGACAAAATTGAAGAAGATTTCTAGGAGACTCATGCGTAGCTTACGGAGCGGTATACACGTGGATTGGGTGCATCTGGCCTCTTCAGGGGCGTCAGGGGGCATCTTGGTGATGTGGAATAGGCGGGACGTGGAAAAAATGGATGAGTATATTGGGAGGTACGCATTAGCTTGTTCTTTTAAATGTGTTTCTGATAATTTTATGTAGGCTTTTGTAGGTGTGTACGGGCCAAATGCAGATGCGGACCATTGATTTCTATGGGAAGTGGCCGGGGTGCATAGTTGGTGGGAGTTACCATGGTGCATCAAGGGAGACTTCAGCATCGTCCGATTCCCTAGGGAGACAAGTGGTAATAGGAGTGTGAGATCAGCCAGTTTAGAATTCTTAGAAAGTATTTTGGATCTGAATCTCTTGGATTTACCATTAGTAGGGGGTCTGGCTACGTGGTCAAATAATCAGACTTGGTCTAGGTTGGATCGCTTTCTTATATCTCCTGAGTGGGAAAGTCATTTTCCAGATGTTCTGCAAAAGCATTTGGGTCGTTTATGCTAAGATCACTAGCTCATTTTATTGGACTGTGGAGGGCTTTGGAGTGGCCGACAGTACTTAAGTTTGAGAATATGTGGCTGAAGTTGGAGGACTTTGTTGATAGGGTTCGACAATGGTGGTCATCGTATCAATTCCAAGGCACTACTAGTTTCATTTTTGCAAATAAGTTAAAAGCCCTTAAAAGTGACTTGAAGTTATGGAACTCGCATTCTTTCGAAAATGTGGGGGATAACAAGTCTCGTTTGATGAGAGACATTGAGGAATTAGATAGGGTTCAAGAGGGTCGAGCTCACACAGGTAGAGTAGGTGCAGAAGACTTTGTTGGTTACAAAACTCGAGAGATCGTTATTGTTAGAAGAGGTTTCTTGGAGACAAAAATCGAGAGCTTTGTGATTACGAGAAGGTGATCATTGTACAAAAATTTTTCATAGAACTGCAAATTCGCATAGAAGAAATAATAATATTGAGGATTTAAGTATCGATGGAGAAGAGATTAAAGATGAAAGAGTCATACAAGGTCACATTGTAGATTTCTTTGAAAAGCTTCTAACTGAACAAGAGGTCTGAAGACCTACCTTAGATGGTCTTACTTTTGAGACTTTAGGGTTGGAGAATGTTGTTCGTCTGGAGAGGGTTTTTGAGAAGGTGTTTGAGGTTGTTCGAAAAATGGTCAAAGACAAAGCATCGGGGCTAGACGGCTTCTCCATGGGTTTCTTCCAAGAATGTTGGGGAGTGATAAAAGAGGACCTTATGAATATTTTCAAAGAGCTATTCTCGGAAGGAAAATTTGAGAAAAGCCTTAATAACACCTTCCTAGCCCTTATTCCAAAAAAGTCTAGAGCTATAGAAATTAAGGATTTTCGATCTATTAGCCTTTTTTTTTTGGGGGGGGGGGTCTATAAGATTATTTCTAAGGTTCTAGCCAATCATCTTAGTGAGGTTATTGGGAAAATAAGCACTACACCTCAAAATGCCTTTATTAAAGGCAGACAGATCCTCAATGCGATCCTCATAGCTAACGAATGCATTGAGAGCAGAAGGAAAGCCGGTAACACAAGAATCTTATGCAAGTTAGACATAGAAAAGGCTTACGATCATGTCAATTAGAATTTTCTTCAGTACTTGCTTGGGAGGTGTGGCTTTGGGGAAAAGTGGAAGTCTTGGATTTGGTGGTGTATTACTACTACAAGATTCTCTGTCTTGATCAATGGGTGCCCGAAAGGTTTTTTTTTCTAAGCTCTTGAGGTTTGAGACAAGGGGATCCTTTGTCGCCTTTGCTTTTTGTCATAGTCATGGAGGCTCTTAGCAGGATGCCATCGGCCTTGGTGGTTAATGGATTGGTAAGTGAATTTCCAGTTGGTACTCCTGAAAGGGGCATTACTAACATCTCTCATTTGTTATTTGCAGACGACACACTCGTCCTCTGTGAGGCAAATTAGAACCAGGTGCGAGTGCTAAAGGCGTTGTTCCTTTTTTTTTAAGCGGCATCTGGATTAAAAGTGAATTATAACAAATCTGAGATGGTTCCGATAGGGGAAGTCCAAAATATACGTGCTTTGGCCGAAAATCTCAAGTGCAAAATTTCTGCCCTACCTATGACATCTAGGGCTTCTATTGGGAGCATCGAGAAAGTGGAAAAGAAGTTAGCAAGGTGGAAGAGAATGTACCTGTCTAAAGGAGACCGTATTACTCTGATCAAAAGCACCTTGTCAAATCTACCTACATATTTCTTGCCTTTATTTCCAATACCAGCAAGTGTGGCAGGTCAATTAGAGAACCTCCAACGGGATTTTCTGTGGGGAGGCATGGGAAGGAGTTCAAATACCATTTAGTCAACTAGAAGACGGTTTGTCATCCTATTTTGAATGGTGGCTTGGGTATCCGCAACTTGAAAATTTTCAATTAAGCACTACTGGGCAAATGGCTATGGAAATATCACAAGGAACCTGAGGCTTTGTGGAAAATTGTGATTGATAACAAATATGAAAGTCTGTGGGAGGGTTGGAATTCCTACGAAGTCAGCGGAGCACGGGAGTGGGCGTGTGGAAAAACATAAGAGAAGTGTGGGGGTTATTTAGGAGGAACACTAGGATCCAATTGGGGGATGGGACGAGAATTAAAGTCTTGAAGGACAACTGGTGTGGGGATAGAGCTTTATGTGAGATATTTCTTTCTCTCTATCAAATAGCTAGTGCTAAAGACTCAACAGTAGGTCATGGAGTAGAGGAGGGGGGCGCATTAGTTGGAACATCGCTTTCTATCGGGCAGCATAGGACTGGGAAGTGGGGGTTTTTTCTGAATTCTTCGACCTTATTTACTCACAAAGACCAAACTTACAACAAAATGACAGGATATGGTGGATACCTGCGAGGAGAGGGTTTTTTTATTGTTCGTTCTTTTTACAAGGTTCTTACTCATGATTCTGTTTTGCAGTTCCCCTGGAGACATCTTTGGCGTCAAAAAACACCTTTAAAAGCGGTTTTTTTCGTGTGGACAGCGTCCTTGGAAAAAATTCTAACTACAGACAACTTGAGGAAACGGAGGGCCATCATTGCAGATTGGTGTTGCTTGTTTCGACGAGGAGGCGAGTCGGTGAACCATCTTCTGCTACATTGCGAGATAGCCAAGCTTCTCTAGGATGAGGTTTTTGGCAGATTGAATCTGGCATGGGTCATGCTGGAGACCGTGTTGGATACTATGACGGGCTGGCCATCGATTTGGGACACAAGGCATATCAAGGCCCTTTGGAAGATGATCCCTATCTGCATAATGGGGTGCTAATGGCAAAAGCGGAATGAGCAAACCTTCGATTACAAGGAGAGAACTTTAGAAGAGCTTAAAATTTTATTCTTTAGAACTCTTTGTACATAGTCCATTGCTGTGGATTTTAATGGCATGGACCTACATGACTTCTTTGCCCCTAATGCTCCTACCTAAGAGGGCTTGCTCTATTGCTCCCTCTTAAGAGGGCATGTGAGTTTTGTATTGTAACTGGCTGCGACGCCATTTCTATTATTAATAAGATCTTTTACTTATAAAAAAAAAATTATACAAACAAATTTATTTTATAAAAACCACTAGCAAATAAAAATTTTGAAAATGGTAAACGTTGGTTGGTTGGAATGCTCTCTTTTAGCATATACACACTTAAACTCATCCAATTTTCCCAACCAAACATTTTATTTTAGCGAAAATTCTTGTAGGCCTTCCATACTTTTTAAGTTTAATATGACTTTTGTTGTCCATTTGCTCATTTCACAATATTCTAAATGTTGAGAAAATTAGATTAAAAAATAGCTTCAAGGCTCCAATTAGTAAACAATAAAGTAGAGAAATGTGGCCAAAATTTGGAAGGTATGCTCAAATGATGGTCAATAAGCATCTCAATTCAACATGCCAAAAAAACATCATTTATAAAAAACAAATTCATCAGGGTCCAATCATTCAACAAGCATATCTTTGATCAGGGATTCTAGATTGCCTGTTTACATGTACTAACTTGTACGCTAATCTTTATATCCAAAAGGAATTTTGACTTAGCAAAAATCATGTGAATCATGGACCGCTTTATGTGAAGTCTCTATCTCTTGCATTGGCAATCCATGAGCCAACTAGATTAATTCAAAATGTGGCCCCATAGTATGTGCTCTTTGCAGATGCTAGTAAGAGATGACACTACAACAGGAGTTAGCTCCAAGTTGGAAGTTTGGAGCATGTTTGGTAAACTTGAGAATATGAAGTGCAAGTCTAGTAAAATTGAAAATAGTTCTTTTATGACAAGGAATCTCAGAAACCGTGTAAATACACCATGTCTTTAACTCGGTTAAACCCCAAACCCATATATCGCATCCCCATCACCTGAATCAAATAAATCATAGGCTTTTCACCAATTGGAGGTGGAACCTAGAATCTAGCACCAAAGGATTTGACTTAGACCTGGAGGAATTATACAAACAAGACCAATGCCCTCACCACTTGAGCCAACCCCTAGGATTTTAGTAAAAGTGGAAAAAGATAATTTTGGGATAGTATAATTTGATGTTCAAGATATATCAAAGAGCAGTCACTTTCAGTATACTGGATCCAGATCATGTACATGGGTACAAATACATGCATGCCATGATTAAAGCTCAATTACCTTGACAGATCTCCAATGAGAATTTGGCCAGCGGACAGGATCCAGATCACTTATTCCAGTTATTGTACCCATGTACCTGGAAAAATAAGCCTCATACATCTGGACACAATTTTACAAATAATATAAATAGAAGCAGCAGCCTTAGCTGCTACACCCTCAAGAGATAAACAACATGCATGTTCTGTAGTAAAGCATCTATAACTGCAAGGAAGTCACCACAATCAAACACCAACATGCAGACAAAATCATTAGTGTTAGTATACCCAACATTAAAATGTAAGGGTCTTCTTATAATATATTTGATCTAGCACTCCAACTAGCATTTGGAAATTCATAATGATTTTGAGGATTACTCTGTATGAGCTGCCTGCAAATTATGACCTCACGAAGTTCAAGACAAAGGAATAAAAAAGTTTTTACTATTAGTTATTTCCAAAAAGGGGATTGCAACAAACTTTCATGGGGCAAAGTCTAGATGGTCTTTAGAAAAACACGTTGTTTTGTATGAGCAGTTCTGTTATCCATCTTTAGCATTATTTCAGATTGAAGACATGTTTGTCAGGCTTTTGGAAGCAAACCCACTCAGTCAAACCTAGCAACTTGCCTAAACTGTGTAGATATGCTGCATGCATGTGCCAACTGAACCAAGATAGTGTTTCACAGATATACTAAGTCCGCATCGTGACTGACTTTGAGTACTCTCTTAATCTAAGCCACAACAAGAAACAGTATTATGTGGCAGAGTGCCAGCACTGTAACTAAGAAACTAATCAAATGTTTTACCAGATATGAAGGGTTCTAGCACATAAAATGCAAGAAATTGATAAGACATGCACAATAACAAAAGAACCATCATCACAAGAAGATGAAATATGTCACGAACAATATCACCTTCTGATACTTGACTCTTCAGTCTCGAAAAGCATCCGGAAACGCATCCCAACTGATACACGTGTGTGAAATACAGTTTTAACATACTTTGAAAGGGGTACAACAAACTCAGACGGACTGGCCCTGTACATAATGGAAAAGGCGCAACAAGAATTACAGAAGAAAATGAAAACAAAATGAAGAACAAACTTTGAAAACTGTGTTGCACCTCGGGTTATAGAAAATAGTAAAACAGCTATTGGTTGCAGCAGCATGAGCAGCAGCAGCTAGGAGTCCAATGTGCATGCTATCACTAGATAAAACAGATGATGGCATCACAGTTTGCGGTCGAGTGGCACGGCGAATTCCCAAAAGTAGCTGATTTTTTTCATTCCTATTTATGGCAATTAACCAAAACAAAAAACTCAGGATTCCCTAGCACCGACCAAAAATCAATGTGGGAATGAAGTGTAGGAAATATTTACCAGATGAAGAGAACAGAATCCCCTGCAACAAGTCTTTTGGCGCTTACAAACACACTCCAGCCCGTCGTAAGAAGATGACGTTTCGGCTGTCCTGTGAGATGAGCAAGAAAAGGGTGTCAACTTGTTACACAATTAACAGATCATCAGTGTACATTCAACAATAAATTAGGAGTGCAGCTAGCTCATTTAAAGCTTTCTGATGATGGTCAGAAAACCCACCAACTCTCATTTGTTACCAAAAAAGAAAAAGGAGCAGTAGCTAAAGCAAAAACCAAATCTCTGTCAGCCCATAGCTAAACAAATATTCTACAAATTACATCTAGTGCTGCAGTCTTTGTGGAAGTCATAAAAACTAGTAAATTTGGACAGTTTCTTCGTGCTTGATGTGGTGCACTTGGGAAAAACACAACAACCGGACTTTTGAAGACCATGACAGAATGGTGACAAAAATTAAAAGCCCAATTATCCGGCACTCTCTATGATCGGATGGCTGTTCACAACAGCTACCAACATTGTAGTTTTTTATATTTCAGACATTTTTGCTCCTTTTCATCTAATTAATAGTTGGCGTATCCTTTAGTATACTTTGTGTACTAGTGTTACTCTCCACTATCTGTTTTAATATAATTGTAATATTATCAAAATAAATATATAAATGAAAAAACAAACCCTCAAGACATGGTGAAAAAATCCTGCACAGTTCCACGTCCATAAGTTTTGAAGATGGACCCCATAATTTGATCCTTGAGCTGCTTTATCTCTGTTAACCGTTACCACCCTAATGTTCACACATCACATACCGACAATAGGAGTACTACTACACAACTCACTACACCTCAGAATATGTTCAGCTTGACCACAAATATATCCGATCACTGTCATTCCATCTTATTTATATAGAAACAAATTAAGTTCAGGATTTGTAGCAGATTTTTCCAGCAGTGAATAAAGGTTTTTTTTTATTTGCATCTCAATGGTGAAAAAGCCAGGCCACTTTGTTGCCAGCAAAGTAAAATATCTAGCAACTAACCCCCCCCCCCCCCAAAAAAAAAGAAAAAAAAGAAAGAACTGATGCAAAATTGCCACCCAAAAGACTTGGCAATGCATTTACATACCCAACCCTATTAAACATGGTTTGTGGAAAGACCAATAGAAGAACTAATGTATTGTGTTGGACAGATGCAAAGATACACCAAGTATGTAAGTCTACTAATGTAGATGTTTCAATAGTTTACCAGCATTTCAAGTAAATAATGCCCCAGAAATCTACTGGGACATTAAGACAAAATTACCAAATGTAAAATCCTCAGCGCTTCCAAAATTTTATTTTGAGAATTCATGAAAAGCATGCCTCTAGAATATTAGCAACAGAGTTGTACAAATCATTCTATCACTTCCCCGTCAATAGACAATTATCTTAAAAAAATACCATCAAGAGAAAGAAAAACGATAACAACATTGAAAGCTAACAATCTTACCACATTCTTGGATTGGCCAATTGCAAACATCCTAATTTCCACCAGTTCAAATTTAAAATTATGATACGAAACTTTCTATAGAAGCACCAGAAAGATATCACGATATATCATTTCTCTCGGGTCCACAAATTCATTGAAGACTACAACTTGAATGAATTGGGTGTTCTTTTGTATACTTCATGTGTACACGGGCTATGTCTATTTCATTCACATGAATAAAATTGATCTCTTATAAAAAAAAAAAAAAATAGAAGACTATAAGCTCATGAAATTCCATTAATGGAAGGATCCTCTTTTGTTTTTGTTTTTTTTCGTTGTCCTGACAAGTACCATTATGAGAAAGAAATCAAAATCTACCTCGAAAAATATGCCTAAACTTCCACTCAACATCATGGAGATCCCTTGCAATAAGTTCCTGAGCTGGTGGCTGTTGCGAGAAATCCTGCAAGACCAAAATAAAAAGAAAAATGCAACAACATCCCACTTACAATCAAAACAAAAAGAAGTGAAGTAACGGACACTACCAGTGGAGGGAAAACTTTCTCAGCAGCACGACGAGGAACGGAGAACCCTCCATGGGTACTTGTGTCACTCGCTGTCAATGTCTTGCAAAAGTAATTGGCAGGCTGCTTGCTTGGAATCCCCAATTCCATAGGGAGGAACGTATCCTTTTGTTCTTCCTATTTGCAGCATGGAGAGGAAAAAAGGGTGGTTTCCGTTCCATTCAGATGAGTTTCCAACACATTATAAGGGGAAAAAACTTGAACAACAACAAAACCAGGAATACCAGCGTCAAAGGCTGTAATGTCATTTGCGCATATACTTCATCCGTTTCCACATCAGCCTGAAAGTCCGTAAATAATCTATAGGTGACTTAAAATTCGAAATTGTTGGTATTTTTAAATTTTTAACGAGAATCAGACACATCTCAATTAATGTAATTTTACAGCTGAAAAGAAAAGGAAGAAAACCCACATGCATTGTGACATTATGGAGTTGACAAGTCAACTGGGGTGACAAGCTAGGGTAATTGGGAATGTGTCCATCAACTTCTTTGTTAGTAGTGGCAGCAACCTACAATAACAATAACAATTACAATTACTACTTTTCACATTTCATATTAATCGCACAAAATCATACCACTGCGCTAGAATATGTATGTAATTCCTACAAAAATTGTTTACGTAACTAAGTGCTGCAAATTTAGTTTTGAGAAAATCATAAGTACAATTTAAACTAGGCTAAAAAAGTCCTAAAATCAGAAATTATTTTGTTCATCGAAAAGGGAAGAAAAAACTAAAAAAAATAATAGGGGGAGCGAATAGAAAAGAGAAGCAACCTGCTCGCTATGACCCTGAGGAAAGTAGACGACACGGGTCCCCGGCGTCGGTAGGGACACCAGCGGTCCAGCACATGCATGCCACAACTCCGAATTTAAGCATTTCTTCTCCCCTGTTCCTCCTCCATATCCAATAACAAAACGAAAAATAATTAATTACTAGTTCTATTTTTACTTCCAAAGCCAAAAGAGAAGCAAAATAAAGATAGTACTAAAAAAGGAACATGAAAATGACATTAAAGTCCAAAGAAGAAGAAGAAGAAGAGGAAGGATGTAAGATAATAAATAAGATATATACCTTCGTGATCCAGCTGACTCAACCCTGATGTTGAAAGCTTCATATCCACCTTTCCTTTATCTCTTTCTTTTCTTGTTTATTTCTTTTTTGACGGGGATTATTTCTGACTATAGAGATATTTATGCAACCCTAACCCTCGTTCATGGGCATTCCAACATACCCAGCATAAATAAATTTTAGGGAACAAAAACTCTAAAGCTATGGAGTGCAACACGAAGCCTAACTAAACAACCTAAAGACATTGCTCCGCCTCTCTATTTACTAATTCAGGTCATTGCTCACAGTAGGCGATCTTTGAACAGTAGCTCAAAATGAAACCTAAAAGAGTTCACGGGAGAGGCATTTACGTAAATTCACTCGAACTTCCACCCCAAAAGGAAAGGATCCAAGACTCCACTATCCATAAATAAACAGAGCGCGTCGTTCGAGATCAGAACCATGGAGAGGGAGAGAGAGAGAGAGAGCGCGAGCTTGCTTGGAATCACAGACCGTTGAGCTCAACAGTAAGCCCTATCACTGTCGATTGAGATTTAGAGTGGCAGAGCATTAGATTCAGGTGAAATATTTTGAAATTGAAAGAAAGGAACTTACAGTAGAATAAGAAAGAGAGAGCGACGGAGAGAAAGGGAAAACCCAAGTAGGCTACTTTCGCTCTCTTTATAAAGTGGGTGGAGAGGGGGTCCCGACCAAGCTGGAGCTGAGAGAGCAGTAGAGAGAGAGAGAGGGGGGGGGGGGGGGGGGGGGGGGGAGAGAGCCGGAGTCGGAGAGAGTGGTGAAAGAAAGTGAAATCGAGACCGTTGAGAAATCCGTACTAGAGAATCTATGACCGTCCATTTAGGAGAGGTGATATGACAGCAGGCATGTGCCACCATCCTTGCAGTGGTCCTTGTCAGAGTACGGATTATGTTTTAAAAAGGAGATATATTTGTATGTACACACTGATTCAGATCCTCTCACCGGACAAGAGAGTATGAACTATGAACTCTCAAATGTCTCTCTTTTATTATTATCATTTTTTTTTTTTGTCCATGTAATGATTTTTATTTTTTATAATATTTTTGTGTGCTGATAGAAAAATTACAAATAAACGATTTCGAAATATATTATATTATATAATTAAATTTTCGAAATATATTGTATTATATATCGACAAAACCTGATTAATTTCTTATAATTGCTGGGTTAAATTCGGTCCCTGAAATGTAAAATACAAAACTAAACAATGTTTCTCTGTAATCCTAAAAGAGAATTATGGTAAAGATGTTTGATATTTTTTAGATAATTCGAAAGTGTGCATTAGAGTTGAGCATTAACTTAACAAAATGTCACTACAATCTATTAAGGTTGTGTTTAAATATTGAGATAAATTGAGTTAATCTAAATTTTATATAATTGAGATAGATGAATAAATTTTATGGGATTCATTTAAATAAGTTTAAAATATATTTAAATGATTAAACTACAGCATCAATACATTAATTTGAGTTTACCAAGTTTTTTTTTAATTGGTTAAATTTGTATAATTGAATGATGAAATAAGTTTAAAGTAGAATGTATTAAATAGAATTTAATAATCAAACGAGAATTTATCTGATACGAAGTAACATAGGCCTACATTGGATTAAGTATGATAATTTCTTTATTTTTTTTTTTCTTTTTAAAAGGACATGACAATTTCATCTAAGCTTTAATTTAGAGTACATATACTTGGTTCAATATATTTGGATAATATTGGATAATATATTTTTTTTCCCAAAAAGTTGGTTTCCATTTGCTCATGTCACTATTTTCTTTCAATTTTTTTATATTGTTTTCTTTGTGTAATTTGGGAATGTTGATTTATTTAATCTGATTATTTTAATACACAGATTTTCTTTTTAATATCGAAAATGAAAATGATGCTATTATTATGATGGATTTAATACTTGCATTAATAGAATAATTTTGAAAAAATATATTTTTTGTTAATAAAGAATTAAAATCATATGTCTAATAATGACCCTTATTCCGAATATATTAATAAAATCTTTACTTTTAACGAAAGAATACCAAAATAAACAACTTTACACTACACTTGGGGGACAATAAAACGCAGATGCGTAAAAAACCAGACTTAATAAACCTTATTCAAACGCCAAGACTTATTTACCAATTCCTATACAAAAAAACTAATAAACCAATGGCAACAGTAAAGCCATACTCCAAAAACAATTAAAAATGGTTATCTTTTAGGTAAAAAATGATAATTTTTTTTTTATTATATAATATTTAGAGATATAAATCCACCCTAGAATTATGTTTTGAGTGTGATAGACGAGATAAAAAGTGTGAGATAAATAAAATTTTATTAATGGATAGTCAAACAAATCCTAATACTTTTAGGTTTGATAATAGCATTAACAATGGCCTAATCATTATCAAGTCTAAACTTCAGTTAGAATCTCAAATTTTGGCTATAAGATTAACCTTTGGCTAAATGAGTCCACGTTAAACTAGTCATCTTAAATTTAAAATAGTAATACAATATTATATATTTTAATAATATTTTACAATTTTTGTAAATTTGTAAATACACCTCATATATTAATTAATACTTTAATTTTTAGTAAAAATTATTGTTTCCCAACTATAGAAAAAAATAATAATAAAATACACTTCATAAGAGAATAGAGATAAAATAAGAATAATAAAATCTTTTGATTAATGAATATAATTCACCAAATTTGACTTTTTCTATTTATATAGTTTAAAGTTTGAGTTAGAGTGATTTGATTAGTCTAATGTAGCTACTTTTGAGAGAATTTAGTTAAATATCAATATCTAGTTATTTTGTCCAACTTTCATTAAAATAATATGCATTGGAGTAATCAAAATTTCAATGCTCCACTTTTAAGTTACAGTAAAGTCAAAGATTTTTTAAGTTTAGAGTTTTACTATTCATATCCACAACAATTTGCTTGTCTAAAAATATTATCCAAATTCTATTCATCTACAGTTTTACTGTTTATTTTCCATTTTTGTTTCTTTGTTTTATCTTTTTTTTTTGGAGTGTATTTGTTGGATAATTAAGCCGAAGAGAAAAATAGTTGAAAAATAAAAAAATTTAAGTAAAAATAAATAAATTATTAATTAATATATAGAGTTTATTTACAAAATGTAAAATAATTAAAAAATATTTATTATTAAAATACATAATATTATATTATTATTTTGACTTTAAAATGAACAATCCAATGTGGAGTAATATTTCCAATAGCTTTAGATAATAAAATATTTTATTTCATTTTATCTCAACTTATTTTATCATTATAATTTTTTTAAATTTTTATATAAAATATAGTAAATATTTTAATTTTAATTTAAATAATATATATGTTAATATTAAAATAATATTCTATTTAATTTTCATCTAAAACTATTTCATTTTTATTATTCAAACGAAATCTAATCAAATTTTAGAATTGACAACAACTAGACCATTACCCATACTATAAGGGGATCAAATCTGAAAGTTAATCCATGGACCATGGCCCATATTTATAAGGGGGAGTAATAAAACAATCGAGGTGACAATTAATGTAAAATTAATCAAAATCAAAATTGACTCACCACAGACAGAGACATAACGCGTACAGAAATAAAAGAAAAAAAAAAGAAAAGAAGCGACGTCGTGCGTCATTTGAAAGTGCTGTGGATGAGGTGAAAAATCCCTTTTATCAACATAACAAATCATATCGCTGCAGCAGCTCAAGCGCTCAGCCACCTCCCGTTAGCCAACCGACTTCCGTCTTCTTATAAAGCAAACATTCAGGTACGCGCAAACTCTCTCTCTCTCTCTCTCTCTCTGGGTTCTGATAATTGGCTACGACATCGGAGTTTATACGGTGGTTGTTTGATGTGGATGCATTCGGAGAGGGAATAAACTTACTGATCTGTTATCTGAGAGTTCTTTCACGTCGAAATTACTTGATGTTTTCAATTCACTCATTATACGAGCAACTGATTTTAAACAGGGTCAATTTGCTTAAATCTAGCATAATCTTAACTTGATCTATGCGCACCGTGTTTCTCGAGGAAGGCAGATCATGCTATTCGTGAAACTTCTACTTATTATACTTATTATCATAATGCTCATGTAATTATGTTAATTATTTCGCAGGAGGGTTTTTGAGATAGAGATGATTACAAGTTGTGCTTGGAAATTCCTTATCCGATAGTTGATCGTAGGTGCATTTGTTTATTCTATTCTTTACATAAATCCTTTGGCTTCGTTCCGGAAATTGACAACGGAATTTGGAAAGAAAGATAATCATACCGTTGAGCTATATTATTACGAATTTCGCAAGAGGATGATGGCATTTACAACACCATTGGTCGTACAACCCAACCTGTCACGTTGTCCTCCTCCTCCAATCTTCACCTGCTGTTTTAAACCCTCTTTTAGGTCCAGAGAGATGGCGCAGAAGGTTATACTTGGTTCTAATTTCAGTAGAAGAATAGCTGGATTAGCAGCAATAGTGTCAGTACTCTTGGTCAGTCCGGAGGTTTCTGATGGATTCGAGTTTAACATGGTAGTACCAGATACAACTTACGAAGAGGCAAAGAGTGGAATCAGAGGCCATGCTCAAGCTTTGCTAGGTATAAAATCTCTGATAGAGTCAGAGTCGTGGGTAGAAGCACAGAAGGTGCTGAGGAAGAACTCGTCCAACCTGAAACAGGACTTATATACCATAATCCAAGGGAAGCCTGGAAGTGAGAGGCCTGAGCTAAGGAAGTTGTATTCCAATCTCTTCAATAATGCTACCAAAGTGAGTGGTGCTTATCCATCTTGATGTCTCTTATAATATCGGATGTCTTTTTTCATCGGGAAGCTTTACATAGCATTGTAATTTGCACTGGGAAATGTCATCTTTTGGTGATAATTTTCCTATTACAGAAAACATGCTCACTTTAGCCAAGTAAATCTTTCAAATTCACAATACTTGATGATGTTTGATGAACTTTACAGCTAGATTATGCAGCAAGGTATAAAGATGCATCGCTTGTCTGGCAGTGCTACGAGAACATTGCTCTGGCTCTCGTTGAGATTTTATCCAGAATATAATCATCAGGTAACTTGCCTCATCCTTCGTAATCTTGTTATTAGGTGGTTTGTAAAAAATGAGCTCATTTTGGCTAGACTTGTTAGATCACCTTGTTGTAAAAGCTGAATATGGTATCACCTTGTCATAAAAGCTAGCTCTTTTATTCACATGGTCCTTTGGGCTAACTGAACGGGGCTTCCTCCCTGATAGCCTAACCCCTTTTGAAATACTTATCAAAAAAAAAAAAAAGCTAGCTCTTTTAAAGAATAAAAAAATAGTGGAATTTGAAAGTTACTATCTCTTTTAAAGGTGCTAATTAAAGGGGTGTAGCGAGTAACAAACCTTGGTGCATCTTACCCTTTTGCCAAGGGGGAAAGAAAGGAAAAAAGAAAATAAAAAGTTGTAGAATTGACTGTAAACTAGCTGACCGGATCCTGTCTCAAAGGTAGGACTTGGGGCACCACTGAAATATGATTTTATTTGGGAACTAACATAAATGATTTTAAAGAGGAAACTGTTGGAACAGCCTGTAAACTAATAGTAATAGCAATAATGAACTTTTTTTTGAGAAATTATTTCGATTCTTGTCCAAAGTATCATGGTTTTAGCTACATCACTTTATTTGGTTTTCTGAAACAAATGGCAATAAATTTGTTTGATCACTCATGGGTCTAGCTACATCAATTCACGTGGTTCTTTGAAACAAAAGGTAAGGAATTTGTTTGATCACTTGAAACTGTAAAAAAGCTAATAACGCTTGCAATAGATCTGGTATACTTTTAGGCATCTCTTTGCATCAGTCAAAATTTCTTTCTGCCAGCAACGAACTCTTTATATCCGCGCCCAACTAGTTCAAGTTTTCTATAAATTGCTGGCTAAACCAGGCTTGATTTGTTATCCCACATGCATGGATTTTATGCAAGAATTATGCCAACTACCATGAACATGATCTGGTCCAGTTTTGACATCATTATCTGCCCTCTTTAAATTTTGCTTCTCTCTCTTGCTGTTTTTCTTTCTTTATTTATGTTAAGCAGAAAATTACGTGTTCATATGTAGAAAAATCAAAGGACTGATGTAATTGCTCTCTAAAGAGTGGCGTGCCAAATCAAAACCGGGATAAGAGCAGTATTCTAGCTAAATAACATGCGAAACTGATCCTACTTATCTAGTATGCTGTGAAGATTGGCTCAGAACCTCAGAGTACAACACTTTATGGTCGTCCTTCTTATTCCATAATTTAGCTACCGGAAAGAAGGCGGTGGTTGGGAAGCAGCGGCAATAATAATGATGGAGGATTCGCACATGGACCATCTGTGGGTCGATGGGCCCTACATGAAACCCATGCGGACACCACAAGGCATTATTAAGCATATAATGTCTTTTGGGGCACTAAAGGATTGGAAGATTTCTGTTGCGCCTCTTATATATATATTCTCTAGAGGACATCTTTTTACCCACTTTCCTATGTTTTGAGACATTAAAAATAAGGGCAGCCGGGAGACATTAGCTATCTCTTGTTTAGTGCATTTCGGTGTTCGATCGGATGAATGTAGCTTAATCACTATTGATATATTGATGATATTTAAAAATGATATTTGCAGTAGTAGAGTATGTAAACATCGAACCTTTTTTTTGAAAATTTTGAATAAATACAAGATCTACATGAAAAGAATGAATCTTTTAATTGTAGATTTTACTCTTTTTTAAAATAATTATATGATATTTATGCATTTTATGATTGGATGAAATATTATTCTAATGATACCTCAATATATTTTCAGGATGTTCATCCTTAAAATTTGGTCTCTTCAAATGTACTAGGTTTATCCTTTTATGGACAAATTTGCTGGTTCTTTTCAATTAAGAAATTATGCTCTACATTTTCACCTTTTTTTATTTCAGTCATGGCCCTCCCATGCTTTTGATTACAGGCGCATGATCCTTGAGGTCTTAACGGTTTTTTCTTCATCCTATATGTAATATGGAAAGCATCCTAATCTTAATTGTGGACCCATTAACTCCTCCCAGATCAGACTCGGAGGGGTCGTGTACTCGTGTTGATGAGGGAATGATCACTTTGCTAGAGCAGAAGAGAGTGGAGAAACACTCAATGACCCAAGACCATTGCGCTTGCGCGAGAGGAACAACTCGTTACCAAAATTGACCTTACTTGGGTGGATGACGGCTGGACGTTATAGATATTACCCGACCTTTTGACTTCCTGCTGAAACTACTAATTAATTAAATAAACATGCATAATCCAAATGCACATAAAAGTATATGAAAGAAAACACTTGACTAAAGATGATGAAACTTGTAAAAGGAATGATGATGGACTAACATATTTTGGTGTTGTAATTATTCATAATCATGATGGTTTGTGCAGTCAATCTAGTGAATAATATTAGATAGTTGTACAAATGTCGAGCACTCATTTTGAAAATAAATGAAATTTATTATTCAAAGATTAAGATTTTTATGCAAATTTTTTACTTCTTCTTTATATTTACTTCTTCATTTTTGCACACTATTGATAATCCTCACTTGTTAGAATATGTTGTAATATATATTTAAAAGTTGAAAAAAGAAGCTTGTGAAAAATGGTTGAGAATTGTGTGTAGGTCGAGATCTTGCTCGACTATTGCTCAAGGGAAGTTAAGGCCAAGATCTTGCTCGAGCAAGATATCGGCCAAGATCTCGCTCGAGCAAGATATCGACAGTGATTTTGCTCGAATTTCGCTCGACGTCTCGCTTGAGCATGATACTGTTGGGTCCCAAAATTGTACAATGTCTAAAAAAGAGACGCGTCTCAATCAAAATGTTGTATCATAATCGTTGCTCGCTCAACTCTCGTTTGACGTGTAGTTCGAGCGAGGAGTCAGAGCAGTGGCAGAGCCACGTTGGGTCAGGGGGGGCCATGGACCCCCCTCCCCACGGGCTCCACCCCTATTCTTAAAAAAAAAAATTAAAAAAACATATAATATATGATTTTTTAAAGAAAAATAAAATAAAATAGGTTTATTTTTTTTTATAATTTTGTAAGATAATATTAATTTTATTTTGTATTGGCCCTCTTTTTAAAAATTATTTTCGCCCCCCTCTATAAAATTAATCTAATTTAAAAATAAAATAAATCTTATATAAAATAAAATAAAATAATAACATGATGACGTATTTTAATTATAGATAAAAATAAAAAAGAAGTTGAATGATTTCTAATGTATTTTTAATATATTTTTATTATGATGACATGTTCTTATCATATTATATACTTTTTTAATACATAAGTTATATTAAATGTATTTTTTTATTGTATATTTTATTATCAAATTATTTTATACCGCATAAAAAATTATATATAAATAGAATATATTTTTTTTAAATGTTTTATTTTAGCCTTGATTGGCCCCCCCTAATTCCAATTTCTGGCTCTGCCACTGAGTCAGACCGTGATCTCGCTCGATACCTCGCTCGAGCGATAAACAATTAAATTGATAATAACATGTTTTTCCACAGATACATTTTCAAACTTTATAAATAGTATTGTAACAGACCTGTTCAGTCACGAAAAATCATTCATCTCTTTTGTTTCTGTCACTCTCAATAGAAAATCAAGAAACTCTCCAAAATTACTATTTGTAGAGTTTAAAGGTTTTGTTGTGTTGAACCCAAGGTTTCAAGTTTCATGTAATTATAAATCTACACATGGATTTTGATGATAACAAATGAATTCAAAGAATAAAGGAATCTCAAGCTCAAGTTGTCCACACAATAGAATCAAGCACATCAAGGAACCAAGCATGAGCAAGAAGGGAACAAGTTCATATTAAAATCATAGAGTAATGTTGTAAATCTCTTAAAAATTCGAAATTAGGATTAAGGCTCAAAATTAATATTTTATCATAAAGCATTAAAATACATTTTCCACATGTGCATGAATATTTTGAAAATTAAATTTGAAAATTTTGAAAGATGATTGATTGTCATCTTTCACATGTGCATGACATGATTAAAGGTTTGAACTTTGAAAATATTAAGATGATTGATTGTCATCTTTCACATGTGCATGTTTTATTTGAATATTTTCAAAAGTGGTGGATGCTTTTCTTGACTTATGCAAAAGATAGATGTCTTTATTTGAAAATTTTGAAAAGTAAAGTGTGCTCTTTTTGTCATATGCAAAAAGTAAAATATTAGGTTTGAAATTTTTGAAAAGTAAAGTGTGCTCCTTTTGTCACATGCAAAAAGTAAAAAGATTTGATTTGAAATTTTTGAAAAGTGAATGATGATGTCTTGGACATGGGAATCTTTTCAAATTTGAAATTGAAGACTCATTTGCCTATAAATAGCTCACTTGAGTTTTGCAAAAATCATAACAAGAGCTTACACATCTATTGCTAAATTTTGCATCATTCTTTCAAAGCTCTCATTCTCTCTTTTCTAAAGTTTTGAGCCTTAATTCTTGTTCTTGTTGAGAGAGATATAGTTTGTGCTGTATTGTTCTTATTTCACTCATTGAGGAGTGTTTTCTGATAGCCTACCCACTATCAATTCTTGTATCAGTAAGAGGGTGTGTATAACCCTTGTGTGTGTAGAAGGTGTTCTACACGGGGAATAGTTAAATCACCAAGTGTGAGGTGATTGGAAGTAAGAGGGTGCGTATAACCCTTGTGTGTGTAGAAGGTGTTCTACACAGGGAATAGTTGAATCACCAAGTGTGAGGTGATTGGAAGTGTAGAGGGTGTTCTACACGGATTCTTTGGAGCGGTGCTGCTCAAAGGTGTAATAGGTTTCTATCTCCACCTAAAGGAGATTGAATAGTGGATTTGGGAATCCTCAAGGGGTAGCTTGAGGCGAGGACGTAGGCAGTGGGGCTGAACCTCGTAAAAATACTGAATTTGCTTTCTCTTACCCTACTCTTTATATTTCCTACTGCTTTATATTTTGGTTATATTTTATATTGTATATTTAGTTTATAAGTATTAATTTTTTAATATAACCCAATTCACCCCCCCTCTTGTGTTAGTCATCTGGGCAACAATTGGTATCAGAGCTAGTTGACCTGTACTGTTCATACAGGCAGATCACTCATGGGAACTCTCGCTTGTGACTGTGTCACCGAAGCAAGACTCTCCGACCATGGGTGACGGTGCACCGGTAGAGACGGTGGCCGGCTAGTCTGGTAGGTACAGTTGTCAGGTGACATAGGTGCGGCCTATGGTCAGTAACAATTGGTATCAGAGCTAGAACTCTATTATAAGATTAACTATCTTTTGAGTTAAGATCTTATGGCTAACATTGCAGCTTCATTTGGTGAAGGTCAATCTAGCAGTCGGCCTCCACTCTTTTGCGGAGACAATTACTCATTCTGGAAAGTTAGAATGAGAATATTCCTTCAGGCTCAAGGTCGAGAAATCTGGAAATGCATTGTAAATGGACCTTATATTCCAACAAAAGTGGTTGATGGAGTAAAGGTCAAAAAGGAAGAAGAAGAGTTTGATCGTGAAGACGATAGACTTTATACTTTGAATTTAACTGCTATGAATTTATTATATAATGCTCTCAATGGTAATGAATTTAATAGAGTAATGACTTGCGCTACAGCAAAGGAAATTTGGGATAACTTGGAAGTTACTTATGAAGGAACTTCTCAAGTCAAGGAATCAAAAATTTATATCCTTACTCATGAATATGAAATGTTTAAGATGAATGATGATGAATCTATTTCTAGTATGCACACTCGTTTTACTAATATCATAAACAGCTTGACAGCTCTTGGCAAAGTTTATTCCAAAGTGGAGATAGTAAGAAAAATTCTCAACTCTCTACCAAAACGTTGGGAATCAAAAGTGACAGCGATTCTTGAAGCTAGAGACCTCAAGAAGCTCGAAGTGAATGAACTCATCGGGTCACTTATCACCCATGAGTACACATTGAAAAGAGGAGAAGAAGAAGGAAAGCCAAAGAAGAGCATGGCACTTAAAGCTGTTCCATGTGAAAGTGAAAGTGATGAAGATGAGGAAAATGATGATAAAGATGAAGAACTTGCGATGATAACAAGAAGAATTCAGAGGTTCTTAAAGAAAAATAAAACTCCTCCAAGGAAATCCTTCAAAAAGTTTTCCAAGAAAGATTCAGGTAAAAATGACACTTTAATTTGTTATAAATGCAATAAGCCAGGTCATATCAAGTCAGATTGTCCTTTGCTAAAGAAAGATCGAAACAAAGGCAAAAAAGCAATGAAAGCTACATGGGATGATAATTCAAGTAGCTCAGATAGTGAAGCAAGCAATGGAGAATCAGCAAATCTTTGTCTTATGGCTAAAGATGACATTGAGAACTTGGGTACCAAGAAAAATCATTTTAATTGTTTTTATAGGTGTGCATGAAGTCCTCCACAAACAAAAATAAATGGTTTTTAGATAGTGGATGTTCAAGACACATGACGGGAGACAAGACTAAGTTCTTTGATCTTAGATCTAAAGAAGAAGGACACGTGACATTTGGAGACAACTCAAAAGGGAAGATCGTGGGAATAGGTAAAATTGGTAATGAGTCTTCTCTCATAATTGAAGATGTTCTACTTGTTGAAGGTCTAAAACATAATCTTTTGAGTATAAGTCAATTATGTGATAAAGGATTTACAGTTACTTTCAAAATGGATAAGTGCATTATTTTTTATCATGATTGTAATATTTGTTTTATTGCTTTAAGAAGCAACAATGTTTATACAATTGATTTTGAAGAAATTACCTCACAAGATGCTATTTGTTTTTCAGCTCAAAATGAAACTAATTGGTTATGGCATAGAAGACTAGGTCATGCCAATATGGAACTTATTTCCAAACTTTCAAAAAATGATCTTGTGAGAGGTTTACCAAAGGCAAATTTTCTTAAAGACAAAATTTGTGATGCATGCCAATTTGGTAAACAAACAAAAACTTCTTTTAAAACCAAGAAACATATTTCCACTACTAGACCACTGCAACTGATACACATGGATCTTTTTGGACCAAATAGAGTTGCAAGTTTAGGAGGAAAATATTATGCATTTGTTATTGTTGATGATTTCTCTAGATATACTTGGGTCATCTTTCTTGCTCATAAAGATGAGGCACATAATGCATTTACCAAGTTATGCAAGAGAATTCAAAATGAAAAGGGTTATACTATTTCAAGTATCCGAAGTGATAGGGGAAAAGAGTTTGTTAATAAAAATATTGAAACATTTTGTGATGAAAATGGTTTTGTACATAATTTTTCTGCTTCTCGAACTCCTCAACAAAATGGGGTAGTAGAGAGGAAAAATAGATCTCTTCAAGAGATGGCAAGAACAATGCTCAATGAGAACAACTTGCCTAATTATTTTTGGGCTGAAGCGGTAAGTACTGCATGTTATGTTATAAATAGAGTTATTCTAAGGTCCAAATTAGATAAAACCCCCTATGAGCTTTGGAATGAGAAAAAGCCCAACATTGGTTACTTTCATGTATTTGGATGCAAATGTTTTATTTTAAATGACAGGGATAATTTAGGCAAGTTTGATGCAAAATCTGATGAAGGTATCTTTCTCGGATATTCTACTAATAGTAAAGCTTATAGAGTATTTAATAAAAAGATTTTGACTGTACAAGAATCTATGCATGTAGTATTTGATGAATCTAATTCTCTACTCTCCAAGAAATCCATTGATGAAGAAACAGGAGGTATAAATAATACGGAAAGTCTCAATCTCAACAAAGAGAACACAATAGAGGAAGTCCAACATGGAGACATCAGGAACGATCATCAAAATTTAATACAAGATGTAACCAAACAGTGGAAATTTGTGAAAGATCATCCAGTGGAACAAATTCTGGGAGAACCTTCACGAGGTGTAAGCACTCGATCATCTCTTAGAAATATTTGCAATCATACTGCTTTTCTATCTCAGATTGAACCTAAAAATATTGATGAAGCACTTCTTGATGAATCTTGGATTCTAGCTATACAAAAAGAGCTTAATCAATTTGAAAGAAATGATGTTTGGACACTTGTTCCTAGACCCAAAAATCATACTATTATTGGAACAAAATGGGTTTTTAGAAATAAGAAAGATGAGTCCGGAGTCATTACTAGAAATAAGGCTCGTCTTGTAGCCCAAGGTTTCAATCAAGAAGAAGGAATCGATTATGATGAGACATATGCACCAGTCGCAAGATTAGAAGCTATTCGAATGCTACTTGCATATGCTTGTT
Source organism: Platycarya longipes (assembly GCA_036559045.1). NCBI lineage: Eukaryota > Viridiplantae > Streptophyta > Magnoliopsida > Fagales > Juglandaceae > Platycarya > Platycarya longipes. Next base: position 52,509,604 of record CM071791.1, read on the forward strand.
ATAAAGATTTCAAACTTTTTCAAATGGATGTTAAAAGTGCTTTCTTAAACGGTTTTATAAATGAAGAGGTATATGTTGAGCAACCTCCAGGTTTTGAAAATCATATTTATCCAAATCATGTTTATAAACTCACAAAAGCACTCTATGGACTCAAACAAGCTCCTAGAGCGTGGTACGAGAGACTCAGTGGTTTCTTGATTGAAAAAGGCTTTTCAAGAGGAAAAATTGATACAACTCTTTTCATTAAATACGAAAATGATGATATTCTTTTGATTCAGATTTATGTTGATGATATAATATTCGGTGCTACTAATGAAAATATGTGCAAAGTTTTTGCTAAGACTATGCAGGAAGAATTTGAAATGAGCATGATGGGAGAGCTTACATTCTTTCTCGGATTGCAAATTAAGCAAACAAAAAGTGGGACATTCATCAATCAATCAAAATATATTAAGGAATTGCTGAAAAAGTTTGGGATGGAAGGTGCTAAGGAAACTGGAACACCAATGAGCCCATCCACTAAACTTGATAAAGATGAATCCGGTAAATCAGTTGACTCGAAGGTATATCGAGGTATGATTGGTAGTTTATTATATTTGACAGCCAGTAGACCAGATATTATGTTTAGTGTGTGCTTATGTGCACGCTTTCAATCATCTCCAAAAGAATCACATTTAATTGCAGTTAAGCGCATTCTTAGATATCTTAGTGGTACAATTAACTTAGGGTTATGGTACCCTAAGCACACATCTTTCGATCTAATTAGCTACACAGATGCAGATTATGCTGGTTGTAAAATAGATCGAAAAAGCACTAGTGGAGCATGTCACTTCTTAGGTCTTGCACTAGTTTCCTGGTTTAGTAAAAAACAAAATTCTGTTGCACTATCTACTGCTGAGGCAGAATATGTTGCTGCGGGTAGTTGTTGTGCTCAAGTTCTTTACATGAAGCAACAACTTGAGGATTTTAAACTTATGTACAATCACATTCCAATCAAATGTGATAATACAAGTGCTATAAATCTTTCAAAGAATCCAATACAACATTCTCGGACCAAACATATTGAAATTAGATATCATTTTCTTAGAGATCATGTGCAGAAGGGCGATATTGTATTAGAATTCACTAGTACACATGATCAATTGGCAGACATTTTCACAAAACCCCTACCAGAAGATAGATTATGTATGATTAGAAGAGAAATAGGTATGATGCATGCTACGAATATCTCTTAAAAGATAGATCAGAGTTCATAAAAATAGAGAGATTTTTTTAAATACTTTTACATAAACTTGAGATTCTTAGCCTCATGTTTGAGACGCTCATTCTCTTCATACAAAATCATGTCCTCCCTATCCATGGGAACTGGCAAGCGGAATGAAGAATCCAATAGAGATTTCAACCGTTTATTCTTCTGTCGAACGATTCCTTCCCTTATGTGAGACTCTTGAACAATTCGTTGAAGTACAACAATTTGTTCTTTAAGCTTTTCAACCTCTTGGTTTTTGACTTGTAGCCGCTGGGAAAAAGCAACAATAGAGGATGAGTAGCGAGTCCCGAGACTCACCAAGTCGTAGATAGCATCGGAGTCTGACTTATTAGCCAAACTATTATTCTCTTGCTGCAACATAGCGCCAATGGTAGCTGCAGAAAGGACATGAGATTGAGGTGTAGAACACCTCATGGATGGATCTAGAGGAATGTTAGAAGAATGAGCCATTGAGAAAAGAATTGAAAACTTAAAGCGAGAATGTTGAAAGAATGCAGATGAGTTATAGAGATGAGAATAAGATTTGATGCAAATCGGATGAGCTTTAAAACCGATTTTATAGAGATTGCATAAAGAACAAGACAAACTATTGTCTCTTCAAAATCTTATTTAGTCAAAAGAAATACAAGATTTGCTGGACACACATTGTCAAAAGTTTTCTTACTAGAAAAACGGTTCTCTGCTCCTATCATGGCATTGATGGCCTCAGGAGAGAAGATTGATGGTTGATGCGTCAAGGGTTCCTGATTCAAGTCTGGAACATTAGTGGAAGAGAATTGTTCGGCCATTCTATCGTTATGGAAAAACAGAATTTAGGTCAAGAAGCGATTTTTTTTGTATCCGATAGGTGAAAATGATCATTTTTTTATAGAAACTCAGAGCCTTCAATCCCGTTTGTCAACAACATCAGGCGATTGTTTAAATCTTCAGCCGCACTAAATTCATAGAGTTAGGCCTCGAAGCTTTGCAGCACTTGTCGGGTCACGGACGGCTCCTTACAGGGTCAACAACATCAGGCGATTGTTTGAATCTTTAGCTGCACTAATTTCATAGAGTTAGGTCTCGAGGCTTTGCAGCACTTGTCAGGTCACGGACGGCTCCCTTTTTTTTTTTTCAACTATCTACAGTATCTATTAACGCACCGTTTTCTTCAGTCTATTTACTTGCTGCCGATCCTTTTTAATGATGCCAAAAGGGGGAGAAGTTTTAGACTAGAACTTTAACATTGTTTAATTTGCTAAACTTGTTATATATGCTTGGAATTATATTTATATTTTTGCTTGAAAAACTAACGCACATTCTCAGGGGGAGCTTAAGTATTAATACAAGTTTCAGGTTCTATCAAGTATTTGTCATCATCAAAAAGGGGGAGATTGTTGAACCCAAGGTTTCAAGCTTCATGTAATTATAAATCTACACATGGATTTTGATGATAACAAGTGAATTCAAAGAATAAAGGAATCTCAAGCTCAAGTTGTCCACACAATAGAATCAAGCACATCAAGGAACCAAGCATGAGCAAGAAGGGAACAAGTTCATATTAAAATCATAGAGTAATGTTGTAAATCTCTTAAAAATTCGAAATTAGGATTAAGGCTCAAAATTAATATTTTATCATAAAGCATTAAAATACATTTTCCACATGTGCATGAATATTTTGAAAATTAAATTTGAAAATTTTGAAAGATGATTGATTGTCATCTTTCACATGTGCATGACATGATTAAAGGTTTGAACTTTGAAAATATTAAGATGATTGATTGTCATCTTTCACATGTGCATGTTTTATTTGAATATTTTCAAAAGTGGTGGATGCTTTTCTTGACTTATGCAAAAGATAGATGTCTTTATTTGAAAATTTTGAAAAGTAAAGTGTGCTCTTTTTGTCATATGCAAAAAGTAAAATATTAGGTTTGAAATTTTTGAAAAGTAAAGTGTGCTCCTTTTGTCACATGCAAAAAGTAAAAAGATTTGATTTGAAATTTTTGAAAAGTGAATGATGATGTCTTGGACATGGGAATCTTTTCAAATTTGAAATTGAAGACTCATTTGCCTATAAATAGCTCACTTGAGTTTTGCAAAAATCATAACAAGAGCTTACACATCTATTGCTAAATTTTGCATCATTCTTTCAAAGCTCTCATTCTCTCTTTTCTAAAGTTTTGAGCCTTAATTCTTGTTCTTGTTGAGAGAGATATAGTTTGTGCTGTATTGTTCTTATTTCACTCATTGAGGAGTGTTTTCTGATAGCCTACCCACTATCAATTCTTGTATCAGTAAGAGGGTGTGTATAACCCTTGTGTGTGTAGAAGGTGTTCTACACGGGGAATAGTTAAATCACCAAGTGTGAGGTGATTGGAAGTAAGAGGGTGCGTATAACCCTTGTGTGTGTAGAAGGTGTTCTACACAGGGAATAGTTGAATCACCAAGTGTGAGGTGATTGGAAGTGTAGAGGGTGTTCTACACGGATTCTTTGGAGCGGTGCTGCTCAAAGGTGTAATAGGTTTCTATCTCCACCTAAAGGAGATTGAATAGTGGATTTGGGAATCCTCAAGGGGTAGCTTGAGGCGAGGACGTAGGCAGTGGGGCTGAACCTCGTAAAAATACTGAATTTGCTTTCTCTTACCCTACTCTTTATATTTCCTACTGCTTTATATTTTGGTTATATTTTATATTGTATATTTAGTTTATAAGTATTAATTTTTTAATATAACCCAATTCACCCCCCCTCTTGTGTTAGTCATCTGGGCAACATGTTGTATCCTGAATGTGATTTGCTAAAAACTTAATAGCAAACTCTTAGTGAGTTGGGGTAAATATTGTCTTAAAGATAGTATTTTTTTACGCTTTAAAGCCTTATCATTTTCAGATTCTCTTTTCCATCAACAAAATCTCAAACATGTTTAAGATGATATTTACCAATGGAATTAGAGTTTATAGCATTAGCAGCAACATGAAAAGAAGCGGAATGGTGTAAGAATATGTTATTGGATATAGAGTTGTGTCTACAACCTATGTCTATTATTTTTCTACATTGTGATAGTAAAGCTATTATGTCTAGAGCGTACAATAAAGTATACAATGAAAAGTGTGGATACATAAGTCTAAAATATGATTATGTTAGACAATTAGTAGTTGATGGAATCATAACTATTATTAATTTGAGGTCAAGTAGTAACTTGGCAGATCTTTTTACCAAAAGTATATCGCGAGAATTTGTAAGGATCATATCCATTGGAATGTGATTGAAACCCTTTTAAAAGAATCACCAGTAATAGTAATCCAATTCTTTAGATTTTATCTAAAAGAGTTTAATGGGTAATAATAAATTACTGATCTGTGGTTAGTTGAGCACTACAATTACAAAGTCTCATTCAGGATGCAAAAGTGCTGACTGTTACGTTTAAAATAAAATGAGTTTTACTCTTAACGAAATTTAAATTTAAAAGTGTCTTGGTAACAGGGACTTTAGAGAAACTTCGCCTATATGAACATAGAAGTGGTGCCGCTTCTAACAAGAGACTTGGGTTTATCTTTTATAATTGTTCATTAAATCAAGATGTAGCACAAGGCCATAATAGTGCTAATTATTATGAAATTATATTGAGAAAAGAATATTATCATGTGTGTGTTGGTTCTGATTTTAAACTAAAAAGTTTTGGTTTAAACCTAAGTCACCAGTTACTTTTCAAAATCTTGAACTAATTACACTAAGAGAATGTTTAAACCGAAAGATACATTCTTTTATGTACGATAATGTCAATAGTGAAACAAAATTTTAAATATATATCATAACCTAATGGGAGATTGTTAAAACATGTTGTAATATATATTTAAAAGTTGAAGGAAAAAAAATTGTGAAAAATAATTGACAATTGTGTGCAAGCTGAGATCTTGCTTGATTGTCACTTGACATGTCGCTCGAGCGAAATCAAGAGATCTCGCTTGATTCTCGCTCGACGTGTCGCTCGAGCGAGATATATGCAGCGATCTTACTTGAATTTCACTTGACGTCTCGTTCGAGCGTGATACTGTTGGGATTCGAAATTGTACAACGTCTGAAGAAGAAAAGTGTCTCAATCGAAGTGTAGTGTAATAATTGTTACTTGCTCGACTCTCGCTCGATGTGTCGCTCGAGCGAGATATCTTGCTCAATCCTTGCTTAACGTGTAGCTTGAGCGAGGAGGCAGTCAGTGATCTCGTTCGATTATCACCTCGCTCGAGCGAGAAACGGTTAAATTGATAGTAACGTAATTTTTCATAGATACAATTTTAAATTTTATAAATAATGTTGTAACAAACCTGTTTAGTCACGAAAAATCTTTTAATAATATTTTATTTTCATCTAAAATCATCTCATTACTAAATAAAATTCTAAAATTCTCAATTAGACCATTACCAATGCTACGAAGGGATCCAATTTAAAAGTTATTCCATGTACCATGGCCCATATTTATAAGGGAGAGTAAAAAAATAATTGTAAAATTAATCTTGTTTATTTTTAGAGATGAGATGAGATGAAATAAAATAAAAGTAAAAAAAAATATTGTTATAAAATATTTTTTTAATATTAATTTTGTATAAGAATTTAAAAAAGTGGTATGAAAATTTGAAAAAGTTAAGATTTTTTATTATATTTTGTATGAAGATATGAAAAAAATATAATAATAAATTTGAAATATATTTGAGTTTTGGTCTCATTCTTATAAGCAAACAAAGCCTTAATGTAAAATTAATCTTTATAAATATTGTGTTACGATCTAAATCAAAATTTACTCACCATAGACAAAGACATAATGCGAGCAGAAATAAAAGGAAAAAGAAGCGACGTTGTGCGTCATTTGAAAGTGCTGTGGATGAGGTGAAAAATCCTTTTATCAACTAAACAAATCATTCCGCTGCAGCAGCTCAAGCGCTCAGCCACTTCCCGTCAGCCAACCGACTTCCGCCTTCAAAAGCATACTTTCAGGTACGCGCAAACTCTCTCTCTCTCTCTCTCTGGGTTCTGATTATTGGCTACTACATCGGAGTTTATACGGTTGTTGTTTGATGTGGATGCATTAGGAGAGGGGATAAACTTACTAATCTGAGAGTTCTTTCACGTCGAAATTACTTGATGTCTTCAATTCACTCGTTATACGAGCAACTGATTTAAAACAGAGTCAATTTGCTTAAATCTATCATAATCTTAACTTGATCTATGCGCACCGTGTTTTTCGAGAAAGGCAGATGCCATTTGTGAAAACCTCTACTTATTATCATAATGCTCGTGTAATTATGTTAATTATTTCGCAGGAGGGTTTTTGAGATAGAGATAATTACAGGTTGTGTTTAGAAATTTCTTATCCAATAGTTGATCGTAGGTGCATTTCTTTATTCTATTCTTTATATAATCCTCGGGCTTCGTTCGGGAAATTGTCAACAGAATTTGGAAAGAAAGATAATTACACCGTTGAGCTATATTATTAAGAATTTCGCAAGAGGATGATGGTATTTACAACACCATTGGTCTTGCTACCCAACCTGTCGCGTTATCCTCTTCCAGCCTTCACCTGCTGTTTTAAACCCTCTTTTAGGTCCAGAGAGATGCCCCAGAAAGTTATACTTGGTTCTAATTTCCGTAGAAGAATAGTTGGAATAGCAGCAATAGTGTCAGTACTATTGGCCAGTCCGGAGGTTTCTGATGGATTCGCGTTTAACATGGTAGTACCAGGTACAACGTACGAAGAGGCAAAGAGTGGAATCAGAGGCCATGCTCAAGCTTTGCTAGGTATAAAATCTATGATAGAGTCAGAGTCGTGGGTAGAAGCACAGAAGGTGCTGAGGAAGAACTCGTCCAACCTGAAACAGGACTTATTTACCATAATCCAAGGGAAGCCTGGAAATGAGAGGCCTGAGCTAAGGAAGTTGTATTCCAATCTCTTCAATAATGCTACCAAAGTGAGTGGTGCTGATCCATCTTAATGTATCTTATAATATCGGATGTCTTTTTTCATCGGGAAGCTTTACATAGCATTGTAATTTGCACTGGGAAATGTCATCTTTTGGTGATAATTTTCCTCTTACAGAAAACATGCTCGCTTTAGTCAAGTAAATCTTTCAAATTCACAATACTTGATGATGTTTGATGAACTTTACAGCTAGATTATGCAGCAAGGTATAAAGATGCATCGCTTGTCTGGCAGTGCTACGAGAACATTGTTCTGGCTCTCAATGAGATTTTATCCAGAATATAATCATCAGGTAACTTGCCTCCTCCTCCTTTGTCCTGCGAATAATGAAAAGTACATGGGACATTAGGTGGTTTGTCAAAAATGAGCTCATTTTCGCTAGACTTGTTAGATCACCTTGTAGTAAAAGCTAAACATGGTATCACCTTGTCATAAAAGCTAGCTCTTGTAAAGAATAAAAAATAGCGGATGGAAGTTGCAAACTCTTTTAAAGGTGCTAAAACTAAAAGGGGTGTAGCGAGTAACAAACCTTGGTCTCGTACATCTTACCCTTTAGCCAAGGGGAAAAGAAAGGAAAAAAGAAATAAAAAGTTGTAGAATTGACCGTAAACTAGCTGACCCTGCAGGATCCTGTCTCAAAGGTAGGACTTGGGGCACCACTGAAATATGATTTTATTTGGGAACTAACATAAATGATTTAAAAGAGGAAACTGTTGGAACAGCCTGTAAACTAATAATAATAGCAATAATGAACTTTTTGTTGAGAATATTATTTCGATTATTGTCCAAAGTGTCATGGTTTTAGCTACATCAATTTATTTCTGTTTTTTGAAACAAATGACAAGGAATTTGTTTGATCAGTCATGGGTCTAGCTACATCAATTCACGTAATTCTTTGCAACAAAAGATAAGGAATTTGCTTGATCACTTGAAACTATAAAAAAGCTCTTCATTTCTTTTAGGCGTCTCCATTTCACGAAATGAAAGGTCTCCCCCACCCCCCTTTCTTTAAAGAGAGAGAGAGAGAGAGAGAGAGAGAAGAGAAAATAACGCTTGCAATAGATCTGGTCTACTTTTAGTCATATCTTTGCATTAGTCAAATTTTCTTTCTGCCAGCAATGAACTCTTTATGTTCGCACCCATCTAGTTCAAGTTTTCTGTGAATTGCTGGCTCAACCGAGCTTCATTTGTTCTCCCACATGCATGGGTCATATGCAAGAATTATACCAACTACCATGAACATGATCTGGTCCAGTTTTGTCATCATTATCTGCCCTCTTTAAATTTTGCATCTCTTTCTTGCTGTTTTATTTTATTTTATTTTATTTCTGTTGAGCCAAAAATTACATGTTCATATGTAGAAAAATCAAAGGACTGATGTAATTGCTCTCTAAAAGTGGTGTGCTAAATCAAAACCGGGATAAAGCAGTATTCTAGCTAAACAACATGAAACTCCTACTTATCTAGTCTGCAATGAAGATTGGATGAGAACCAGAGAGTAGTACAACACTTTATGGTCGTCCTTCTTATTCCATAATTTAGCAACCGGAACGAAGGCAGTGGTTGGGAAGCAGCGGCAATAATAATGTTGGGAGGATTCGGACATGGACCATCTGTGTGTCGATCGGGTCCTACATGAAACCCATGCGGACACCACAGGGCATTATTATTAAGTATATAATTATCAATGTCTTTGGGGCACTAACGGACTGGGAAGATTTCTGATGGGCCGGGCCTCTTACATATATTCTTCTCTAGAGGACATCTTTTTACCCACTTTTCTATGTTTTGAGACATTGAAAATAAGTGCATCCGGGTGACATTAGCCATCTCCTGTTTTGTGCATTTCGGTGTTTTTTCGGAAAACGACTTTTGAAAAATGTAGCCCGATATGTCACCATTGACATATTGATGCCTCCCTATATTTTCAGCTTCTACATTCACTACGTACCCGATGACATTATTTCACCTTCGGTACTGATCCGATGACTTGAGACCTGCAAAACTAAGAAAAGAATAAAATCATAAAAGCTTGATAGTGGTTTCCAATGGCAGAATGCTTTGATGATTAAATCAGTATTTTTTTTGTTTCTTAAAAAGTGCTCTCTTCAAATGTACTAGGTTTATCTTTTTATAGACAAATGTGCTGGTTCTTTTCAATCCAGAGATTATTGGCCCTCCCATACATATTTATTATTTTTTTTAAAAAATAGTGTACTGTACAATTTATAATTGTGTTTAAGATTACTTATGTAATATATATTGAAAATTAGGAACGATCGCTGACTTTGAATTTTGAAATCCCTATGTTGATGAGTGTACTATTGAACTTATATTACAACCCATTCAAAAGGTAATCTCGAATACAAAAAGAGGAAAAAGATTTCACACGAGGATAACTATTATTTGTTGACTTCGACCTGCTACCATAGACTCACCAAACTCCTGCAGAGACGTGCCCCACGCGTATTATTGGTGGCGTAGTTATTTTATTCATTTTAGAGTATTTTTATTGCATTATCTAAAATTAATTTCAATCATATTTAATTAAATATGAGAAAAAAGAAAAAAAAATAAAAAATAAAAATATTTTTTTGTCTTTAAAAGTGAATAACAAAGTTAAAAATTTGTATAAATTTACCCAAATTTTTAGTTTTACTATTTATTTTTGAAGATAAAAAGTATTTTTATTTTATTTTTTTACTTTTTTTTTCCTCATTTTGATTAAATATAACTAATTTTTTTTAATATATATACAAATTTATATTTAAAATTTAACTTTAAACAATCATGTTATTAATTCCCATAAGTCGTATTTGCCGTCGGTCATGTCCCATCCCTCTTGATATAATTTCCCACCACGTAAGTCGTATTTTCATTGATCATATGATTAAGAAAAAGATTTGCCTTTATTTGTTGCACTTTTACTTTGTTGGTGTTCTGGAAGTGTCGAACTTTATTTGTTTTATTAATGCTATGCCTCTATTTGCAGAGAAAAAAGAAAAAAGAAAAAAGAAAAAGATATATTCTTGTCTTTATATATAAAATGCAAACTTCTAACTCTATATTTTTTCAGATTCTGCGTTTGATCTTCAAAAGGTTGAAGATCATCATGAACGTCCCACATATAAAGATCATCCATGTGGTATTGATAATTAGCTCAACATGGTACTGGTGGTGTTCGAGAATGGGCGTCGTTGCAGACCCGGAGATCAATCTGTTGAACAAGGGCTGCAGCACCTACAACGTCTCCAACGTCTCCGGTTTCTATACTAACCTGAACGCGACGTTGTCGGAGCTCAGAGCAGAGTTGAACAACGGCACCAACAAATACTTCGCGACTGCACAACAAGTAAGTGGCTCGAGCCCCGCCTACGCCATGGTGCAGTGCAGGAACTACCTTTCAACTGCAGACTGCATTGCTTGTTTCACTGCAGCCGAGTCTCTAATCCGCAACTGCTCTGCTGCCAACGGTGCTCGTGTCATCTACGACGGCTGCTTCCTCAGGTACTACAAACTCTTAATTCTTACCTGTTTTCTTTTAATCTTTTTTGGTTGATAATTATAATTTTTTTTAGCGGGGCGCGCATTAGGTACTGCATCATGTAACTGATGATCAAGAATTTTGTACGCATGTTCTCAGTTGGTAGCATTATTTAAGATATATATGCTGTCCTTGTCAACTAGTAGGCCCGAACGTACAGATAATTCCACCCTGCGGCCATTAAACATTATTGCCGGCATGATGACTTTAAACAATGGGTACCATTGTTATCTAGATGGTATACATATAATATAATTATAAGGTGTATAAATATTTAAAATGAGTTAAATTTCTTATTAAAAAATTGATTTTTTTTTTTTTATGTGGATCTTATGTTTTTTTTTTTACTTTTTTTTAAGTAGTTATGGGACAATTAGCCCATTCATAGTTGTATAAATTTTTTTCTTAAAGTTAATATTTTTTTGACATTTTATGTACTTTATTTTATTTTATTTTATTTTTTTATTTAACAATTAAAAAATTAATTATTAATATATTAATATTTTTTATTTTTTTAAAAAATATTTTAAAATGATAAAAAATTAAAATTAAAAAAATACAAAATATATATATGCTTAACAGTAATTTATAATTAGCAGGTCTGGAGTTGTAATCCCCATGGTTTTGATCAGTGGTGGGAAATAAAGAACGTTGAATATATATATTTACAATATTATATTATCATGTCAATTATAAACTAATAAAATGGATGCCCCATCCAACACGGCCAGTGGCGGCCACTTGAGGGCATGGCCCCCAAAAATTTGAGAAAAAAATAATATATATATTTATTAGGTTTTTATGATGCAATAAGATGATGTTAATTTTATTTTGTATTGATTTTCTCTTTAAAAAATTATTTTGGACCCCCTTTAAATAATTATCTTAATTTGAATTAAAAATAAAATAAATAAAATATATCTTGCATAAAATAAAATAATCTAATACTATAATGTCACATTTTTAGTACTATAGATAAAAAAAAAATATATTAAATAATTTTTAATTTTAACCTACAATTCTGCTGGTAGATGTTTCTATCCTCTCTTTTTATTTTCTAAAGCACTGCTTGACTTTTGTTATCAGTACCTTATTATCAAAATGATCTAAGAAATTTATCTAATTCTAATTTATATGTTTTAATTTTATTTTAAATTTAGGTTCATGACTAATGTCTAAATTAAATAATTGATGTCTAAATTAAAAATTATTGACTCATTATTTAAAAGAAAAGAAGTTGATATTTCAAAAAATTCAGCTTTGTAAAATTCCAAGGATTAAGCTTAAAGAAAGTCCTGATATATAATGAAATAAAAATAGTTAAAAATTTGGATTTAAATTCAATACTTGATGAATTTTGTTTTTTTAAAAGAGTGTAACTTATAATTTTTGATACTATGTAACTATGTATTGCTTTTGCTTAATATATTTGTATAAGTATATTTATGTTATTTCGTTATTTATTATTTTTGATATATCATATATTTCTTTAATATATAAGTTATTAACTGTATTTTATCTTTTTTTTGAAAAAATAAATTGTACAAAAATAGAAGAAAAAATTATGTATTATTTTAGTTTTGCTTAATCCCTAAACCAAATTATTGTTATCTGCAGTCGAGAATTGATCAATGCTGACCAGCTAGCTTGTAGTTTGAACCAAATGAAACAAATAAAAGAGACAATGAATTAAGACCACAAGGTTGTCACGGTTCTCTGATCTTCACTGGCATAATGGCATTGGATCTATTTTCTACACCTGCCTGCCTAATTATGGCATTAGAGTTTTTAAATGATGTCATTAGTAATAAAATTAATATATATATATATATGAACTCCCTCTTTTGATCGATCCATGTCAGAATCAATTTTCGATCCATGTCAGAATCAATTTTCTAGTAACCCGCGAACTACTTCCAACTTTCTGATCATTAAATCAGTCAAATTTCCTATCAAAAAATAAAAAATAAAAATCAGCCAAATTATTCACACGCGTCAGCATGCGCATTTGCACACTTGTGCATGTAATTTGTAGAAAATTTACCAGTTAAGACAACCGTACGTATTAGCATGGAGAGAGATTTGATGTTGGATGGTGCAATAATATTTTCAGGTACGAGAGCGCCAGTTTCTATGACCAGACGATACTGCCTGGTAGCGAAGGGATTTGTGAGAATCAGACGGCATCCCAAGCCACCTCTTTTACTACAGCCGTGGAAGCATTGTTATTGGATCTCCAAGTTGCAACTCCTAAGATAAATGGTTTCTTTGCTGCGACTAAGAAGCAAGTTGCGGTTGGTAATGGTACTGTTTATGGTGTGGCACAATGTGTGGAAACAGCTAGTGAGACTGCTTGTCTCGATTGCTTGAAACTTGCTTACACCAAAGCACAGATATGCCTTCCTGGTAAAGATGGTAGGGCAGTTGATGCTGGCTGTTTTCTTAGGTACTCCGACACTGCCTTCTTTGCTGATAACCAAACAACTGATATCAGCCCTTTCTTTGGAAATGGTGGGTCTCTATAAATTAGCCAAAATATCTTTTTCTTCTTCTATTTTTTTCTCTGTAAATTCTGCATAGTTATTTTAAAAAAGAGTGCGGTCCACTTACGTAAATCTAAGATTTTATTCATTTTTTTAAAAATAATTACGCGACGCTCGCATAATTGTAAATACTTATCATTTCAATTGATCAGATATCTCCTTGCTGTAATTGTTCATGCCCGGCCCCCTATTTTGAATCACAGGAAATTCGAGTAAGAAGAAAGCAATTATTGGAGGAGTAGTTGGAGGTGTAGGTGCTCTTCTCATTATCGCTTTGTTAGTCTGGTTTTCACTGTCAAGAAGGCCCAAGTCAGTTTTTAGAGGTAAAGCTACATGAGCACTGTGATTTTCCAGGAATATTTTAATTATGAGGATTTATATTTTTTTCCCTTCTTCTAGGAAAATTAGTGATGAAATTTGTGAATTAATTCTTTGTATTTTCCTCTTTCTTCAAATCATGTTTTCAATATTTTGACATCATGTCATGAAGAAATGACTGTAAGTAAATATTCTGAATACGCAATCGACCAATTTACCATAAAAGTACAGGATGCTTGGAAGGAATAAAGTGCAATTATTCTCTTTCTCTTGGTCAGTCCAATTTCTATCTATTTCGAAAACCATGTGATCTTCTGCTTTTTCACTCTAAGCTTTTGTCGTTTTCTTAATTTCATCTATGATAATAATTAACTTTGGATGCATGCAGCTCATATATCAGTAATTATAACAAGTTTTCTGCATTTGTGAGATGATTGTAATTGCTTCCCTCCATAACAGGTGACATATTAGGAGCAACTGAACTGCGAGGTCCGGTGAATTACAAATTCAAGGACTTGAAATCGGCAACAAATAATTTTAGTGAAAAAAACAAACTCGGAGAAGGAGGATTTGGTGATGTATACAAGGTAAACTTATAGGATAAAAAAATGGTCTGCATCTTGCATCAATTCTTCTATGAGTTTACTCCCCCTTCCTTTTCTTTTCCTTAATCATGTGAAACTATGGTTGTGCGGTATGGAAAGACATCGATGTTCTCTTTACACTTCCTTTTACCATTTTAGTAGTTATCAAATCTTTATGTACATTTAGTATTCTGTTTAGGGAACTCCTACGTACACAAATATATTACATAAAATAAATTTATATATTACATAAAATAAATTTATAAATTGACGTGATTTCACATTAGATTTATTTTATATTAAATGTAATTTTATAATGTGAGGTAATGCATCAAATCACATTAGTTGCTGACGACTAACTATACTTACTTTTATGTAATCCCGACTAACCATACTTCTTGCATTTAATCCTTTGCTGGTTGTATGCTGACGACTTTTCCTTCCTTGCTATCTTTTCATCATTGACTAGGGAACTCTGAAAAATGGGAAGATAGTTGCTGTGAAGAAACTAGATATAGGGAAATCGTCGCGGGCAAAGGCAGATTTCGAGAGTGAAGTGAAGCTTATAAGTAATGTTCATCACCGGAATTTGATCCGCCTTCTTGGGTGTTGTAGCAAAGGACAAGAACAACTTCTTGTCTATGAATACATGGCAAACAGTAGTCTGGATAAGTTCTTATTTGGTAACTTCAGCTTATCTCTTTGATCTTTAGAAACCTTCAAACCCTGTTTGAATTTCTTCAAAAACTTAATCTACACTGTTAAATATGGGATACAGGAGAAAGACGAGGATCTCTCAACTGGAAACAGAGAAATGATATAATCCTGGGCGCAGCCAGGGGCCTTGCTTATCTACACGAGGAATTCCACGTACGTATCATACATAGAGATATAAAAACCAGCAACATTCTTTTGGATGATGATTTCCAGCCCAAGATTGCAGACTTTGGGTTAGCAAGACTTCTACCCGAGGATCAAAGTCATCTCAGCACCAGATTTGCTGGGACGTTGTAAGTCAGCTCACTCCTGTTCCTTTGCAGTTTAGACAACTTGTTTTGCATGGATTGTATGATCACTTTATTCTTAGAAAACTAACACAAAGAATATACAAAGTAAACTTTTAAGTTGATGTGATCACATAAAATCTATAAAATCTACTTTATAATCTGAGGTACTACATTAAACATCATTAGTTTGTAAATGTACTTTTATATCATTTCTATATATTTAAAAGTATTTTTCGTATTTAATTAAATAGTAACTAATTGGACCTAAATCAGAGGATATATGGCCCCCGAGTATGCAATCCATGGTCAGCTATCAGAAAAGGTAGATACCTACAGCTTTGGTGTCGTCGTCCTTGAAATTATATGCGGCCGAAAAAGCAGCGAAACGAAGGTTGAAGATGAAGGGGAATACCTCCTTTCACGGGTAATGTCCCAAATCAATTGGGTGGTTCTACTTGCTTGAATTTTTGTATGGAATATGGAAGCTTTTTCGTATATATTTTGTTGTTGATTTGCACACTTCATTAAAAACAGTTTTTATCTCATTTATTTTGTTTTTATAATGCAAATAGGTATGGAATCTACACGAGAATGGAAAGCATTTGGACTTGGTTGACGATACCTTAGACCCAAACGATTATACAGAAGAAGAAGTGAAAAGATTAATAGAAATAGCTCTGATGTGCACTCAGTCATCGGCAATACAAAGGCCTTCAATGTCTGAAATAGTTGTTTTACTGAAAAGCAAGGGGGGGACAACGGAGCACCCGCCACCAGCTAAGCCAGCCTACGTTGATACCGATAAGAAAATCCGGGGAGACACATCCACTTCAACTGCATCCTCCACGTCTAATGCCACCACCTCTTTCTCTCAGTTCACAGGTCGCTAATGTATATGGCTATCTGAAATTCTCAAATGCGACTTCTATTAGTATTCCTTGTTTACAGTATATATAAAACTCTTGTGTGCGTTAGACATGATGGCCCTGTGAAAATGATGATGTATAGTTCCTGTCATATCTACAAAAATTAAAATGTTCATTACATCAAATCATTTAATATAAACATGCCAATCCTTACAGAGGCAAAACTAAGAATCAAGAGATCTATGAATAGAAGTAGAGGGCACCC
Organism: Platycarya longipes; assembly: GCA_036559045.1. Lineage (NCBI taxonomy): Eukaryota > Viridiplantae > Streptophyta > Magnoliopsida > Fagales > Juglandaceae > Platycarya > Platycarya longipes. The sequence goes on from CM071791.1 coordinate 52,525,952, forward strand.
TTTGCCCCCCGGTCACCTAATAAATTAAAAATATGTAACAATAATTCACTGATAAAAGGTAAAGTACATGACAAGTACTACTTGAGTATATATCAGCTTTATCGGATCCTAACACTAACAACCTCATAAGAAAATCCTAGTAGAACCTATTCCTTTCTCTGCCCTGAATGGATTAAAGTGTAACTTCTTTCCATAAATCGTGCGATACCTCTATGCCATCCTGTTCCCACAAGACTTACAAAAATTAGCTCCAAAGAATGGAAGTTCATATAAAGATTACTTTGAATGTAAACGATGGAACATTTTACAATGAAACAAACATGCCTCTCATAGTCCAATTACCTGCAGCGGAACTACCTGAAGTATATCCTTGACGTCCTTCCGACCAAGCTTTTGCTGCTTTAGTAGTAATTCAATTCTGGCTCTCATTTGAGGGTGCCTGCACGTACAGATATTAACTTAACAGATGGACTAAGACCAAAAAGAAAAAACGTGTCCTCTGTTTTCTCCTATGGTGTTTTACTGGCCAGCTGGCAATGCTTGATGGATCCACAACAAAATAAAAGAAAACCCAGTGATTGAATAAGGTATCGCGTGTACTTGTGTCCAAAAAATCCATTCTGATGGTTAAAACTTAAAACCGATCGGTCATCAAAACAAAACCTAACCTGAAGGGTATAAAGTCCAGATTCTAGCCTCCGGTTGTACTTCTCTTCTTCATTCATCTGTGCAGAACAGAAGAAAAATGAACCTTAATTTTGATTGAAAGTGAAGTTATTCCAAATGGCATACAGAATTCAGAAACAGAGCAGATAGAAAATAACCTCTAAGTCATCAAGTTCAAGACTGTCCACCTGGTCGGTCTCTGTTCTGACTCTGGACCAGAGCACAAGATTGATATTTAATTGAAAAGATTTACAGTTTAATAGGTCAAGTGGCACATATCAATTATCAAGAATACATGATCCTAGAGGCACGAAGGAAATCAAGAACAAGCGATCTGCATCTAAGGCAAGGGGCTTTTGTTGAACCCTAATCATCTCCTAATCTTCCCAAAGCTAATGAACCCTCCATTCAACCATAAAATCAAAATTAGAGAGAGACGAATAGAGAAAGGGAACTAGAGACTTACGGAGAGAAAGAGAGAGAGAGAGAAACTCGCTAGAAGAGGTGGCGACGGTGTGGTAGCAGCACGACGTGGAAAGGGGCAGTAGTCCACAATAAAAAGAGAGGGATTAAGGGAATATCGCGCCGGGGGTTATAGCAAAGAAAAGATATATATATATATATATATATATATATATAAGGGATTAGGAAAAATTGGGGGGGAATCATGTTGGATATAATTTTTAAAAGACTATTGGCAGCGCTTCCATAGCGTCCAAAATAGTCATAAAATTCACCACAAAAAATCAAACTAAGAATTTTTGCCCAGTTAAAATTGGAATTCTCCCACAGCAATATTAGTGCCGCTATAAGCGTCCTTTGCCAGTATTTTTAATTGTGGCAAACTCAAAAACGTCCTAATAGGCGTTATTTCTTGTAGTGACCTCTCACCCTCACAAAACCCAAATGCAACAAGGACTATATCAGGTATGCTTGCTGCAATATCAGAGCCTACTACATTGAAGCCCATGAACAGAGGAGTAAAACCAGCTGCCATCTTCGAGCCCATTGCTGATACTACAACAGATGAGTGATCTGTACTCCATTTCCAGAAATAGAATGAACATGTCCTGTACTATAAGATTTCTGTATGATATGTATACCCAAATATGTATAGCATGTCAGGAATTACTTTTGAGTTTCTTAGCATTCTTGTATCTTTTCTAGCCGTGTAACTAAGCATATAAGCCATATAATTCTACCTTTTTCAATATAGAGAATTCAAGTTATTTCTCTCAATTTTAGTTGTTGCTCTCAGTAAACCTTCATTGCCTTTTATCAATTTTGTCTTCAAGCTTTATTTTAACATGGTATCAGAGAGGGTCTAACAACATTGCTCTTTCTTCCCTCACCTTCTCATTCACCATAATCTTCAGCTCCCATGGCTGAACATCAACCCCCTCCAAATTCATCTCCATCTGAGGACCTAAATAGCTCATTCTTCCTCCACCACAGTGACAATGCCAACACTGTGGTGGTCATAGCCCATCTCACTGATCCCAATTATTTATCTTGGAACCGATCATTCACCTTGGCAATCTCAATCAAAAACAAACTAGGATTCCTAGATGGAATCATTGATACCCCTGAGCATTCCAGCAACCCCTACACCCTTTGGCTTCGATGCAACAATTTGATACTCTTGGATTCTCAACTCAATCTCAAAAGAAATAGCCTCCAATGTCTTATATGTTAGTTCAGCCAAGGAAGTATGGGAGAAACTTAAGGCAAGATTTGCACAACCTGATAATATACGCATTTACCAATTGTAGCAACAGCTAAGAACCATCATTCAAGGGCCTCAGTCCGTGAGTGACTATTTCACTTAACTTAATGCAGTATGGGAAGAACTGCATAACTACAGACCCTTGCCTCATTGCTCTTGTGGCTTGTGTACTTGCAAAGCCTTGAAAGATGTGGGAAACACTCAACAAACTGATTCAATCTTTAAGTTCCTCATGGGGCTTAATGAAACATATGATAGCATGAGGGGACAAATCATTCTCATGGACCTTATGCCTTCACTAGACATAATTTTTTTCCTTGTTTTGTAGGATGAGAGATAGGGATAGGCTAGGATCCTTATAATGCCTCAAAATGAGTCCTCTGCTCTAGCCGTTTACCACAATCACCCCAAGAAAAAGGATAGGATAGAGGTGACATGCTACCATTGTGGAAAGGCATGACACATGAAAGAAAAATGTTATCGTTTGGTTGGTTTTCCACCAAATTTCAAATTCAACAAATCTAAGCCAGGATACCCCACTGGTGCACAAAGTTCTCACTCAGTCAACCAAGTTGCTGCTCAAACTCAGGAAACAAGTCTTCCACTGCCCCTCACTGCAGCTCAGATTCAACAAATAGCATCCATGGTCAGTGCCCAACCTACCCAACTCTCTTTAAAGGATGGAAACCTCCAGACCAACCAATCAGACACCACACCCTCCAATCATCACTTTTCCAATGGCAGGTACAAACTCTCAAACATCTCTTAACTCTAAACTACAAAATTTGTCTATGCATCCTATCCAAAATACACATTTGTACACAAACTAGAAAAATTCTCAAGAGCAATTTTTCACTCAATGTATTTTAGATACGGGGGCCACAGACCATATGGTCTGCTCCATCTCGTAACTCACCACCATAACAAGTGAAAAACAAGTCCAAGTCCACCTTCCAAACAGAACACACGCCTTAGTAACACACATAGGCACTGTTCGAATATCAGACAAGCTTATTCTCACAAATGTCCTATGTGTGCTTACCTTTGCATTTAATCTGATATCCGTTAGCAAACTCACACAAAACTCTTCTGTTTGCCTCATTTTTCTTGAAAAATTTTGCTTCATACAAGACCTATTTTCATGGATGACGATTGGTCTTGCTGAAGTCTCTAATGGGCTTTATTACCTCAAGGATCAGACCTCACCATGCAATGCTGTCAAAGTTTTCCCACCCGCCAAGAATAATCCTAGTCAGATTCCACACTCACCCACCTGCCAGATTTCAACCTTAGACCAGTCACAAACTTTTGATTTATGGCATTTTAGATTAGGACATGTACCCCCTCAAAGGATGAATGTCATACAAACCCATATTCCTAATGTAAAATGTAATCCTGAATTGCAATGCACAATCTGTCATTTTGCTAAACAGAAAAGAAAACAATTCTATTTGAGTTCCATTTCCAGCTTATCCCTATGTGATTTGATCCATTGTGACATTTGGGACTATACTCTCATCCCTCCATTACTTTCTAACCATTGTTGATGACAAGACTCGGGTTACGTGGACATATTTAATGAAGTTTAAATCTAAAACAAGAGAGATTTTGCAGAACTTCACTCACATGATTAAGAATCAATTTGATGTTAAAATCAAGCAAATAAGGTCTGATAATGGCCTCGAGTTTCAGATGATAGATTTTTATAACCTATATGACATTTTACATTAAAAGTCTTGTGTCTACACACCTTAACAAAATGGTGTGGTGGAAAGGAAACACCAACACCTATTATTCACTGCTAGGGCACTTCTGTTTCAAGCCTCTCTCCCACCAAATTTCTGGGGAGATGCTGTCTTAGCAGCAACCCATATCATCAACAAAATTCTCACCCTAATCCTCAACAACAAATTGCCATATGAGATTTTGTCCTCAGCCATTCTCTCCTACTCACATTTAAGGGTCTTTGGTTGCTTATGGTTTGCTTCTACAATCAAAGAAAATAAAAGCAAACTATGTCCACGAGCCAAGAAGTGTATTTTCATAGGGTATCCCCCTGGTATCAAGAGATACAAAGTCTATGATCTCGAGGATCACTCATGCTTTGTATCACGTGATGTGACCTTCTATGATTCATCTTTTTCCTTCCAAAAACAACATTCTGCTATCACAAGCAGCTCTGAGTTCACCAATGCTCCTGACCTAGTCCTTCCAATAGTCATGCCAGAATCACCCCCCTTTGATTCTATCAACCAATCTTCTAATCACATTGATCACAACCCCACCACTCAATCTCATTTACCACAAAATGAACAACCTGAGAGCCAACACAACAATCTGCACACTACTCCCTCCCATGATGAAGATAGTGAGACATATCCACAAGTCTTACCCGAATCATCTGTCACTCTTAGAAGATCCAGCAGAACCCGACAAACCCCTGGCTATTTACATGACTACCATTGCCACATAGCTCATGCTGATCCCAAGTCATACCCCCATTTACCTATCACTGCTCACCCCCTTCATCAATACTTATCCTATAATTATCTGTCCGCTCAACAGAAGTCATTTGCTCTATCACTCTCACTAGTTCAAGAACCTCAAAATTATCAAGAAGCTGTCAAATCCAAGTACTAGCAGGATGTTATGAATGTTGAATTAAAAGCTTTAGAGAACAATGGCACTTGGACAATCACAACCTTACCTCACAGAAAGAGAGCAATGGGGTGCAAATATGTCTACAAAGTGAAGCTAAAATCTGATGGGACAGTAGAGAGACTTAAAGCTAGGCTAGTGGAAAAAGGTTACACTCAAATAGAAAGGTTTGATTATCAAGAAACATTTAGCCCGGTTGCCAAGCTTGCCACTGTTAGAGTTTTTCTTGCACTTGCATCAATATTCAATTGGCATCTTTACCAATTAGACGTGCACAATGCTTTTCTTCATGAGGGGTTGGATGAAGAAATTTACATGAAGTTACCTCTGGGTTATCACAGCAAGGGGGAGTCCACTATCAAATGGAAAGCTGTTTGCAAACTTCACAAATCAATTTATGGACTCAAACAAACTTCTAGACAATGGCATTCAAAATTCTCTGACTCACTCATCTCCATCGGTTTCCAACACTCTGAATCAGATTATTCACTCTTTACCAAGATTGATGGCGATGGTTTTATAGCCTTGCTTGTATATGTGGATGACATAGTCATAAGAAGCTCAAACATTGCAGCCATCAACAAATTGAAAGCTTACTTGCATTCTCAATTCAACATTAAGGACCTCAGGCTCCTTAAATTCTTTTTAGGCCTAGAGATAGCAAGGACATCTGCTGGACTTCACTTATGCCAGAGAAAATACAGCCTTGAGATCCTAAAAGATGCAGGATTCCTTGGATGTAAACCAGCAAGCACCCCAATAGAGATTAATCACAAACTTTCCCACTCTTCATCAGACTTGTTGAAGGATCAAACAAGTTACAGAAGGCTCATAGACAGGCTAATTTACCTCACCATATCATGGCATGACATCACCTATACAGTTAGTATACTCAGCCAATTCATGGACATGCCTAATGAGGTTCATGCAGACTGCACACCGAGTCCTACGATACATAAAAGGATCACTTGGTCAAGGGATATTCTACTCTTCCCAATCAACTGTGCACATCAAGGCTTTTAGTGATTCGGATTGGGCTGCTTGCCCGAAAACAAGGAGATCAATAACGGGATTTTGTGTATTCATCGATCATTCCTTAGTTAGTTGGAGATCCAAGAAACAAGCAACCATTTCACAATCCTCTGCAGAAGCAGAGTATCGAGCATTGACATATACTAGTTGTGAAGTGGTATGGCTGATTACATTATTGAAAAACTTTGGCATTTCACATTCCAAACCAGCGTTGTTATACTGTGATAACCAATCTGCTTTGCACATCACCAAGAACCCAGTTTTCCATGAAATGACCAAGCACATCGAATTAGATTGTCACTTTGTTAGAGAGAAAGTGCTTGCCAAAATCATCACTCCCCTTCATATTGCATCAAAGTTCCAACTTTCTGATATTTTTACTAAGGCATTGAGTGCTGCAAGCCTCCAATTTCTGATGTCCAAGATGGGCATTTTAAACATCTATGCCCATCTTGCGGGGGAGTCACAAAACCCAAATGCAACAAGGACTATATCAGATATGCTTACTGCAATATAAGATATGCCTACTACATTGAAGCCCATGAACAGAGGAGCAAAACCAGCTGCCATCCTCGAGCCCATTGCCGATACTACAACAGATGAGTTTTCTGCACTCCATCTCCAAAAATAGAATGAACATGTCCTGTACTATAAGATTTATGTATGATATGTATACCCAAATATGTATAGCATGTCAGGAATTACTTTTGAGTTTCTTAGCATTCTTGTATCTTTTCTAGCCGTGTAACTAAGCAGATAAGCCATATAATTCTACCTTTTTCAATATAGAGAATTCAAGTTATTTTTCTCAATTTGAGTTGTTGCTTTCTGTAAACCTTCATTGCCTTTTATCAATTTTGTCTTCAAGCTTTATTTTAACACACCATCTTCTTCCAAGTTACTATGATTAATGGGAATAGAATTAGTTAATTGAGAAATTTGCAAGGGGAAACCCAATTCCCCTTGGAAATTTCTCGTTTGCTAAACAGTCCTTTCACCGTATCTTGATAACCCATCCATGGAATTACAACTTAGATTTAATGGAATCGGGATCACGATGTTCTCCTTTGAACGCAGTTTCCAAATTATTTTTGTTCCTTCTATTGGGCAATCAATCTCTAGGATCTTTCTTATCATAGCAAAAGGACTGGGGTCCAGTATGTTTGAATTGTTTAATATATTTATAATATTACTTGCTTAAAAAAACTTTCATTTATAGTATATTAATTTGGTCTAGTATATTTGGATAATATTGGAGCTTAGCCATCTTAAATGTTTTTCCCAAAAAGTTGCTTTTCATTTATTTATTTATTAAAAAAGAAGATGACACTCTAATTTTATTGATAGCTTTCACTTTTAAAAGAGGAAATCCGTAATTACAACTAGATATCTGAGAGTTACATATACTCTTAAAACCAAAACTCAGACATCAAAAAGATCCAACAACACCAACCACAATACAAAACATCAATAATGTTCAAAGAAAAATACAGGGCCAAATTAAAGGAAAAATTAAGTCAAAGCAAGAAATACCTGAAAAAAAAAATACACAAGCAAATAAGATCAACTCAATTAAATAAATACACTTGCTGACAGTTTATCCAATTTCCTAATTTGTTATGTTGCTAACAGATTGTTAATGTATTTGACTGGGACTCTACAATTGGATATCTCTGAGTGTAAGTCAGCTTCGATCTCTTCATGTACTGCGTGTTTTTTAATCTCTTCAGCTGATCTTCTGACTCGAAACCTACCGATGACTCTTGTAATTTCTTATCTTATACTTTAAACAATGCTTGATAAGAGTTACATTACAATTCAAAAAATTATCCTTATCGGATACACACTTAGAGTCACATTCAAATTACATTCATTCATAATCCAAATTTAAACCCGACTTATCTAATCCTAGCCAAATTTAAATTATGTAAATCTCTTCATTTGGCTAATTGATGACAAAAACACACTTGGGAAAAATGTGATTAATTTGTACAAAACAAATAATCGGACCAGCAGCGAAGATTTCATGTAGAATGTCATACTTCATACTAAAAAACAGCATGAGTTTAAAACTAAAAGACAGCAAATCAGCTTAATGTATTGAGAAAGAAAAATAAGCAAAAACAAAACAAATCATTATTCCATATACATATTAAACTAAATAAAACTAAAACTTTTCAAGAAAATTTTTTGTGGTGGTGGTGGTTTTCCGCAACTCGTCCGCATCTCCCTTGCTACTCCTGCTGCTCAACTGCTGACATTCATCTTTTTCCTATTGAGTTGTTGTCAGCATCAGTCAGATTCTGTTTTAGCTTCTTCCATTGAGTTCATAGCTTTCAGAATCTGATCTACATCAAGAACAACTTGTTGCAGCCTGTCGTTTGTACGCCCAAAATCATCTTGTTGGTCTGCAAATATTTGTTCAAACTTTCTCATCATTTCCTCCCATTTCTCCAAAAAAAAAAATCAAACTTTGTTTACAAAATTTGAATTTGTTAAAGCATATTAGTGGAGTGACTTAGAGCAAGTTGGGATGATGTGGAAATCTCTGTGTGGTTTCTCTTTTTTCTTACCATGACTTCTGATTTAGTGATAGTAAGAGGAGATTTTTTTATATATCTTAACAATGGCTTTAGTATCACGTAGGGGTACATTTGCAATCCAAGCCAGCTTAGAAATTAGTTCCCCAAAAGGCGAATTTTCTTTATCAATCTTGTCTGTTCTTGCCTTAGAGATGACATCAATGATATGGGAAGGAATATATATAAGGACTCCAGTGACTAAGGCATACATAAAGTGAACATTTTCTAGGGTAAGTTCAATGTGCCTAGCAATGGGTTACAAGTTTATCAGCATGCCCTTAGCTAGGAACCTATACTAAGAGAACATTACTTTCATAGAGTCTTTGAAATTTAGGGGCCATACAGGTGCATTTGGGCTAACAAACAGGTCTTTCATTTGGACCTTAGATGATGTCCCGATATCCTTATAAATTATTTATTATATTATATCTAAAAATTTAAAAGAATTATTAAGATCATCTTCCAATCTAAACTAGGCTAATTTTACATCCTTATCCTTGATAGATGAATGAAGAGTGATGCCATGCTTTCGCGTTATAGTAAGATCGCCACTGGGTTAATGATGATCAATTAAAACTCAATATTCTTGGGGGAGTGTTATTCACTCCAATGGGAAGTGTCTCGATCTCATCCCGTTCCTCTTTATTTTTTGAGTTTTTTTTATATATAATTTTTAAGTAAATATTTTTAAACAATATTGTGATTTTTTTATATTTTTAAAAAATATTTTAAAACGTTTTTTTATATTTTTAAAAAAATATTTTTTTATTTTTTATATGATTTTTTTAACACATTAAAATACTTTTTAAAAATATAAAAAATATAAAAAAAATATTATTATTTAATATTATTTACTTAAAAATCAAATATAAAAAACACTCAAAAAAAAAAAAAAAAGAACGGGATGGGATCGGGACAATACTCATCGAGGTGAATAACATTTTCCATATTCTTGAATTGGGCGTTAGCTTTTATGGAAGATGATGACTTTTTCTTTCAAGTAAAAGATTTTATTTATACTAATTGAAGAACATCATGCATAATTCAAATACACAGAAAAGTATCGACTAACATACTTTATTTTTGTGTTGTAAATTGTAATAGTCAGAATCATAATGATTTGTGTCGATGTAATATGAGTAATATTATATACTGCAAATGTCATACTCATTTTATTAATAAATAGGGAAATTTATTAATAAAATATTCAATTTTTTTTTTTTTATGTTAGTTTCATATATATTTATTTTTAAAAAAATAGTGTACGTAATCTACAATTTATAACTGTGTTAATTAAGATTACTCATGCAATATATATTGAAAATTATGGAACGAATATCAATGACTTTGAATTTTGAAATTTCTATCTGTTGAGTGTACTAGAGAACTTATAAAATGAATACAAGTGTACTCATTTTATATTACAACTCATTTTATATTACCACGCGTATTGTTGGTGACGGAGTTATTTGCTTCATTTAATTATAAGTTCATAAGTCGTATTTGTCGTCCATTTCTAGTTATCCCCTCTTATTTCCCATCACATAATTAGAAGAATAATGATTCTATTTCTAGTCTAGTTGTTAAGGACGTATTCTGCAGTCTGATTTATCAAATACTGATCGACCGGAACCTGCAAAATAAGAACAAGGGAGATCGGAGTCCAGGACCGCTCCGACGATCAAGTTAGTTTCAGGGAGAAAATATATAGAAGTTTGTTTGAGAGAATTGTCAGAATGTACCCCTTTTCGTCTTTGGTTCGGTTTTATTTATAGGTGTTCCATTTGAAGGAGGGTTTTTATGATAAAAGATCTATTAATCGGGACATCACTCGATCGTTATCCTCGATAGAGAAAAAACCTGATCTGATTCGGTCGGTTTCATCGCATTAATTGAGTATCTCTTTATTTAATGCTCAATTAGACCCTTTTGAAAAGGGGCATTAAATGCTGCTCTATCTTTCGTCAATCTAGCAATTAATGATGTGCGTTTATAGTATCTCTGCATTTAAGAGGGGAGATCTGTAGACCGGCGGTTGTCTGTAGGGGTGTTCATCCGGGCCTGGTTGTACCCGGCCCGGTTTAAAATTTTATTTATTTCTTAACATTTTTGAAATTTTTTTTTTAAAATGTTTAAGGAAATTTCGAATCCGGGTTCCGGATTTAGGAATCCGGAACCCGGATGAACACCCCTAGTTGTCTGGTCGTTCATAAATGAGGGAGTGATCTTGATGTGAGGCAGATCCAGGAGATATATCAATTCATGAACATGAACCGTCGTTTTGGCCTTAGCGTGTCCTCGAAGCCGATTTAATCTCATTCTTTTGGTTCGGGATAACCAGGGACTTTGATCGTCCCTGGTTTCAGTACCCCTAGTTGAATTCGGACACCGTGTGATAATAGGTGCAGATTACGGGCCTTGGCCTGACAATCCTTTTGGGCTCGGGTCCGGTCGAGTTGGACACCCTTTCACTAATAAATTGTTTTAATATATTATTCATGAACTGCGCCCAGTTGCAGGTTCGAAGCCAATATATATATATTATAATTCAGGCTGATCATCAACGGAAGATCATATTCTTGTCTTTAGATATAAAAGCTGGCAAACTTCCAACTATATATTTTCCAGGTTCTGTATTTGATCAGATCATCATGAACGTCCCAAATATAAAGATCATGCACATGGTATTAATAATTAATACCGCAACATGGTGCTGGTGGCCGTGTTTGAGACTAGTGGGCGTTGTTGCAGACCCGGAGATCAATCTGTTGAACAAGGGCTGCAGCACCTACAACGTCTCCGACGTCTCGGCTTTCTATGCCAACCTGAACGCGACTTTGTCGGAGCTCAGAGCAGAGTTGAACAACGGCATCAACAAATACTTCGCGACTGCACAACAAGCGAGAGGCTCGAGCCCGGCCTATGCCATGGTGCAGTGCAGGAACTACCTCTCCGCTGCAGACTGCATTGCTTGTTTCAACGCAGCCGAGTCTCTAATCCGCAACTGCTCGGCCGCCAACGGTGCTCGTGTCATCTACGACGGCTGCTTCCTCAGGTACTACAAATTACTCTTAATTCTTAATTATCTATTTTTTTTTTTAATCTTTTTTGGTTGATAATTATATATTTTTTTAGTAGGTACTGTAACTGATGATCAATAATTTTGTATGTATCTTCTCAATAGGCCCGAACCTAAAGACAATATCACCCTGCCGCCATTATTGCCGGTGTTGACTTTAAACAAGCTACCCGGCTGTCCCTGTAATTAACCATGGGCAGGGGCGGATCTACCCTTGGCTTTGAAAAAAACATATAATATATATTAATTTTTATAATTTAATAAAGAAATATTAATTTTTTCTCATATTAGTCTCCTTTAAAAAATTATAATGACTTTTTTATAAAATTATTTTAATTTTATTATAATCTAATTTAAAAATAAAATATATTTTATATAAAATAATATAAAATAATATAATAATATAAGAAAACATTTTTATATAAAATAATATAATATAATAATATAAGAAAACATTTTATTATAAATAGAATAATAAAATAAATTTGTAAGTATGTGAAATAGTCAAATAAAGAGTTATTCGCGCCCTGCAGTCTTCCACTATTCCACTCAAGTTTCCAAAACACTGTTACGTCCTTTCAACTACTCTCAGATCATATTCTTAAAAGTTAGATTTTTTTTTTATCATTAAAAGTATAATTTTTGCGCATATAATTTTTTTAACATATATATATATATATATATATATGCAAAAAGTATACTTTTAAAGCAAAATTAAAAAGAATCTAACACTCGTTATACACACTCACATAAATATTATATATAAATAATACATATATACTATTTATGTAAATATATACAATAAATATTTGCTCCTAATATTTTTTCAATAAGAAGTTAAATTGTAATTGAACTCGTTCATGACATCTGGAACCCATCCCCTTTATTTGTTTTATTTTCGTTAAACTTCAAGAGTCAAGCCATCCCTACAAAGCTTACAGCAGTTCGGCATTTCGACATTTTTGTAAACATTTTGCTTCTCAAGAATTAAAGTCTTTCGCAAGTTCTTTAAAAAGAAAAAAAGAGTCTTTGCAAGTTGTAAAACCATTGGCAGCGACTTAGCACTTGCAGTATGTCTTTTTGAGTTCTCTTAAAATTTTGAATCCTATTTTCAGATTCCAAGTTCCTTCCGTTGTCTCATAGTCTCTTTCTTTCATCTCTTTATTTGGTTTATCAGTATTACAGTGTACAGTTATCACTCAAAATTTCATTACTTAATTTATGTGTATGAATGTTTTTATTTTATTTCAGTAATATATTTTTTTTGATATATCATATATTTTTTAATATATATCATATATTAAATATATTTTATTTTTATTATAGATCTTATTATCAAATTGTTTTATACCATAAAAAAAATTGTATAAAAATAAAATAAAAAATATTTATACATATTATTTTAATTTTATTTGACCCACCTAAAATAAATTCTTAATTCTGCCACTAATCATGGGGTACAATTGTATTCAGCGCTGTCAAAATGAATATATATATATATATATATATACATATGGTTCAGTCCTTGTCAACTATATATATATATATATATATATATATTTGAAATATTATAGCTCTAATATTAAGCAGGCACGCGTGGAGTTATAATAATCCCCATAGTTGCTTACAAAAAAAAAAATAATAGTTATTCCAATGGTTTGGAAGTTATTATAATCCCCATAGTTTTGGTCAGAGTGGGAAATAAACAACGCACGATATATATTATAAAAAATATATATATACACAACATAATATATTTTTAATTATTGTTATCAGCTGCTGAGAACAATGCTGACCAGCTAGGTAGTTTGAATTAACCAAATGAAACAAATAAAAGAGACAAATATTAATAAAAAAAAAAGTCATATTAACATGAGTACTCCCTCTTGATCGATCCATGTGATGGGAGTAATTTTTCTATGAATTAAAGCACTAATTACCAACTATCAAACATGAAATAGTAACCCCATAAACTACTAATTCCAACTTTCTTATCATCATTAGGCCTATTCATTCGGATTGAATTTTATTTGACGTGATTTTAATTTTTTTTTTATCTTTTAATAATTTTAATATTTTTACTTAAAAATTTAAAAAAAAGTCTAGATCTAAAGCCCAAATAAACAAGCCTAAACATCAATCAGATTATTCATACGCGGTCTGCATGCACATTTGCACACTTGTTAGAAAATTTTCCAGTTAAGACACGAGGTATTGGCTGGCATATCTTTGTACTTTCAGCTCAACCATGGTCTTCACATGAATAAGATGATAAATGTTTTGAGAGAGAGAGCGAGAGAGAACTGATCAGGCTTCTTGTATTACTTGGTAGTTAAATAAATCAGTGGCGGCACTTCCATTAAGCAACTTAGACAACTGTCTAAGATTTCATTCAAAAATAGTTTAAAGTAGAATTTTTTTAAAAAGAAAAAAAATATCTGATTAAAAATATTAATTAACTTAATAAGAAAACATCAAAAATATCAAATAGATAATATATATGTCATTATTAATTAAAAATATTAGTTAAAAAATGGGTATAAAATTTTAAGTAGTAATCATCTTGAAAAAAAATTATAGAAATTATTTTTAAATGAAAATCTAATATAAAGATAAAAATAAAATAAAATATATTTAGTTTTAATTAAAAAAAATACTTTAATCAAAATTTTAATTTTAAGCTCCCTAATCTATTGGGCCGGCCTAAGTTAAATCAATTTTGTTTTAAAATTCTATGTTAGAGGGCTCTAACAAACAGCCACTTTCGTTTGATCTTGGTGGTAACTAGAAACTATATGGATTTGGTGCATCAACACTAGTATAAAAGTTTGATGTTGAATGCTTCAACATTTCAGGTACGAGAGCGCCAGTTTCTATGACCAGACGAAACTGCCTGGTAGCGAAGGGATTTGTGAGAATCAGACGGCATCCCATGCCACCTATTTTACTACAGTTGTGGAAGCATTGTTATTGGATCTCCAAGTTGCAACTCCTAAGATAAATGGTTTCTTTGCTGCGACTAAGAAGCAAGTTGCGGTTGGTAATGGTACTGTTTATGGTGTGGCACAGTGTGTGGAAACAGCTAGTGAGGCTGCTTGTCTCGATTGCTTGAAAATTGCATACACCAATGCACAGATATGCCTTCCTGCTAAAGATGGTCGGGCTGTTGATGCTGGCTGTTTCCTTAGGTACTCCGACACCGCCTTCTTTGCTGATAACCAAACAGTTGATATCACTCCTTTCTTTGGAAATGGTGGGTCTTTCTACAAATTAGCCAATATATCTTCTCCTTTTTTTTGTAATGCTATTTATCGTCATAAAGTGTATAAATTATGTATAATTGCTTAAAAAAAAGTAGAATCCACTCATATAGATTCCATAATTTATTCATTTTTTTCAAAGAGATTATGAGGCGCTAGCATAATTCACGATTGTAAATATATATCATTTCAATTGAAATATCTCCTTACTGTAATTGTTTATGGTCGGCCTCCTATTTTCAATCACAGGAAGTTCGAGTAAGAAGAAAGCCATTTTTGGAGGAGTAGTTGGAGGTGTAGGTGCTCTCTTCGTTATAACTTTGTTAGTCTGGTTTTCACTGTCCAGAAGGCCCAAGTCAGTTTTTAAAGGTAAAGATACGTGAGCACTATGAATTTCCAGTAATAATTTAATTATGACGGTTTATGGTTTTTTTCCCTTCTTCTAGGAAAACTAGCTATACAATTTGTGAATTTCTTTGTATTTTCCTCCTTCTCCAAATCATGTTTTCAATATTTTGACATCATATCATGAAGTTAATGACAGTAATTAGTAAATATTCTGAATATGCAATCGACCATTTTACCATCAAAGTACAAGACACTTGGAAAGAATAAACTGCAATTATTCTCTTTTTCTTGATGAGTCCAATTTTAGTTTATTTCAAAAATCATGGGATCTTCTGCTTCTTCACTCTAAGCTTTTGTCATATTCTTTTCATCTATCATAATAATTAACTTTGGATGCATGTAGCTCATTTATGAGTAATTATAACAAGTTTTCTACATTTATGAGACGATTGTAATTGCTTCCCTCCATAGCAGGTGACATATTAGAAGCAACTGAACTACAAGGTCCGGTGAATTACAAGTTCAAGGACTTGAAATTGGCAACAAATAATTTTAGCCAAAAAAACAAACTCGGAGCAGGAGGATTTGGTGATGTATACAAGGTAAAATTAGAGGGAATAAAAATGGTTATCAGATCTTTACACCTCCATTTACCATTTAAGATCTTTATGTACATTTAGTATTGCATTTAATCCTTTGCTGGTTGTATGCTGACGACTTTCCTTGATTGTTATCTTTGCATCATTGAATAGGGAATTCTGAAAAATGGGAAGATAGTGGCTGTGAAGAAACTAGATATAGGGAAATCGTCAAGTGCAAAGGTAGATTTCGAGAGTGAAGTGAAGCTGATAAGTAATGTTCATCATCGGAATCTGATCCGTCTTCTTGGGTGTTGTAGCAAAGGACCAGAGCAACTTCTTGTCTATGAATACATGGCGAACAGTAGTCTGGATAAGTTCTTATTTGGTAACTTCAGCTCAACTTTTTAATCTTTAGAAACCTTGAAATCGTGTTTGAATTTCTTGAAAAAAACTTAATCTAGACACTGTTAATTATGTGATACAGGGGAAAAACGAGGATCTCTCAATTGGAAACAGAGAAATGATATAATCCTGGGAGCAGCCAGGGGCCTTGCTTATCTACACGAGGAATTCCACGTACGTATCATACATAGAGATATAAAAACTAGCAACATTCTTCTAGATGATGATTTCCAGCCCAAGATTGCAGACTTTGGGTTAGCAAGACTTCTACCCGAGGATCAAAGTCATCTCAGCACCAGATTTGCAGGAACGTTGTAAGTCAGCTCACGCCCATTCCTTCGCAGTTTAGACAGCTTGTTTTTGCATGAACTATATGATGACTCAATTATTACAGATACAAAAAGATTATATAGAGTAAGCTTAAAAATTAATGTCACTTCATAAAATCCAAGCAATCTACTTTATAATAAAAATAATTTTATAATTTAATATTTTACATTAAGTTACATCAATTTCGAAATCTACTTTTATAATTAAAGTATTTATCTTATTATTACATAGTAACTGATTTGGCCTGAATATCCATCAGAGGATATACAGCCCCCGAGTATGCACTCCATGGTCAGCTATCAGAAAAGGTAGATACCTATAGCTTTGGCGTCGTTGTCCTTGAAATTATATGCGGCCGAAAAAGCATCGAGCTGAAGGTTGAAGATGAAGGGGAATACCTCCTTTCACGGGTAATGTCTCAAATCAATTGGGTTCTACTTGCTTCAATTTTTGTATTGAATATACGTTTTCGTATATCTTTTCTTGTTGATTTGCACATTTCATTAAAATTTGTTTTTAATTCATTTATTTCGTTTTTGTGGTGCAAATAGGTATGGAATCTACACGAGAATGGAAAGCATTTAGACTTGGTTGACGATACCTTAGACCCGAACGATTATACAGAAGAAGAAGTGAAAAGATTAATAGAGATAGCTCTGACGTGCACTCAGTCATCGGCTATACAGAGGCCCTCAATGTCTGAAATAGTTGTTTTACTGAAAAGCAAGGGGGGGTCAACGGAGCCTCCCCCACCAGATAAGCCAGCCTACGTATCAACCAATAAGAAAATCCTAGGAGACAAATCCACTTCATCTGCTTCCTCCATATCAACCAATAAGAAAATCCGGGAAGACACATCCACTTCAACTGCATCCTCCACGACTAATGCCATCGCCTCTTTCTATCAGTTCTAAGGTCGCTAATGTATATAGCTATCTGAAATTCTCAAATGCGACTTCTATTAATATATAAACTCTTAGTGTGCTTTGGACATGACGCTGTAAAAATGATGTTTACATAATCACATTGCAGTGATGATATATAATCCTGTCATATCTATAAAAATTAAAATATCTTTTACATCAAATCATGTAATACAAACATGCCAATCCTTACAGCCTTACAGGGGCAAAACTAAGAATCAAGAGATCTATGAATATAAGTAGAGGGCGCCCTTTGCCCCCCGTCACCTCATAAATGGATAACAATAATTCACGGATAAAAGGAAAAGTACATGAGAAGTACCACTTAAGTATATATCAGTTTTATCGGATCCTAACACTAACAACCTCACAAGAAAATCCTAGTAAAACCTAATCCTTTCTCTGCCCTGAATGGATTAAGTGTAACTTCTTTCCATGAATCGTGCGATACCTCTATGCCATCCTTTAATCGTTCAAGAGTCAAAGAAGACCAATTAAAAAGAACAAACAAAAAAAGTCAAAGAAAACCACGATATTCTTGAGAGAAGGGAAAAAAATGTTGTCCCCAGTTCCCAAAAGACTTACAAAATTAGCTCCAAAGAATAAAAGTTCATAAAAAGATTACTTTGAATGTAATCGGTGGAACATTTTACAATGAAACATACATGTCTCTCATAGTCTCATTACCTTCAGCAGAACTACCCCTTCAGTTTGGCACAAGTTTAATTTACAACCTAAGAAATCAAAAGGCCGAAATAAACCTTTGAATCTTTCCTTGTGCTCGCTCTTTCTCTTCTGGTCCATCCAAATCACCAATGTTATCATGAAATTCCTGTGAGCCACAAAGGCATGCCAGCATCATAAGACAAGAGTACCAAACACAATCGGGTGAATGCCAAAACACAGAGGACCTTGGGGCAAAAATTGGGTGAAAATGGTGTTATATAATTCTGAAAGCTTTACTGATTTTGAAGCTTTAATTGGTATGCAAAATATAAATAAATAAATAAATAACAAAATCACAATTTTACATATCATATAGCAACTATCATGGCAAGTATGGGCTTTTTTTTTATAGGTAAAAAAAGGATAAAAAATAAGATGATAAATAAATTTATTCTTAAATTATTTTCTTGAGAATTTATTAAGGGAATTTGAATAAGGCCTACAAAGACACCGTCAGAAATCTTAGGCTGAACTGACACAGTTGGAGTGAAAAGCAGCCTGAATGCATATACATACCTGAAGTATATCCTTGACGTCCTTCCGACCAAGCTTTTGCTGCTTTAGTAGTAATTCAATTCTGGCTCTCATTTGAGGGTGCCTGCACGTACAGATATTAACTTATAAGATGGAATAAGACCAAAAAAAGTTTTTAATAAAAAAAAGGAAAGAAAAAGAAAACAGAAATAGTATCTAAACTTGGACACAAATGCTTACTCAGAGCACCAAAGATGACCCAGGATTACGGCAATTAACTGCAGGATCATAGGTACAGAGGTCAAACCCAAAAATGCAAATGGAGAACTTGAAAGCAATAAGGCATGGGAAGCATATTCTCTGAGGATCATCTATAGCATTTTATGGGGAGATTGGAGACAAATATTGTATTGCTGTTGTGTTCAATTCATATTTAGAGGATGATTACTCATTCTTTAAAATTAAATATGGATTCAAACAAGTTTACAGAACTGGATATGATTCAAATTGCTGATCCCAAAACAATCCTTAAAAACGGCATGAACAGTTCCTTTATGTTAGTATTTATTTCAATAAAACTGCATGGCAGCAAAACCCTTGTACACACAAAAAAAAAAAAAAAACCCATTAATAATTAACAGAAAAATTCCACAAATCTAGAATATTAGAAAAATGAGAGAGATTATGCACCTTTACCATCTATAAAGTGACTTGACAAGCACAGTGTTTAGCTTTATCCATAATACCATTGATCTTCTACAATTCAAATTCCTTAAACATCTATCAAACCGCTCTACAGTAAGCTAAATTTCTCTCCTTTTTTCTATGAAATTATCATGGTTAGCTACCTGAACCTAAACCCACCTCTCAGCCTTTCTTCCAGGTAACTATGATTAATGGGAATATTTTTTTTTTTTATGAGTAAGAGATCAATTTTATTAAAGGAAAGAGGCATAACCATGTATACAGGAAGTATACAAAGGAACACCTAGATACAAACTATGAGCTGTAAAGAGAGACAAGAAGTCATGAACATCATTTCCATTAAGTACAATAGCTGAAAACCACAGTAATAAAGTTTGCATAAAAAAAAATCTGCAGCTCCGCCATGGACCGCTCCTTGTCTTCAAAGCAACGATCATTCTGTTCCGAACAAATAACCCACATGAGGCACAATGGAATCATCTTCCACGTTGCCACCACCTGAGGGCAGCCTAGTAGCTTCTTCCAGGAACATAATAAATCCACCACCTTCGCTGGCATTACCCAAGAAACATCCACCTTGGGAAAGATCTCATCCCACAACCCCCTTGCCACCTCGCAATGCAATAAAAGATGGTCCACTGATTCTCCAGTCTTCTTGCACATATAGCACCAGTCCAATACTACACATCCCCTCCTCCTCAAGTTGTCTGTAGTCAAAATCTTCCCGAGCGCAGCAGTCCAAACAAAGAAAGCTACTTTGAAGGGCACCCGAGATCTCCAGATATTCTTCCATGGGAAGGGAATCAGGGGCGGAACCAGATGTTATATTTTTTAATAAATATAAAAAATAAATATAAAAAATTTCTAATAACTACTGATATACCGATGTTAGATTTTTAACAAACTATATCTCATAATCATACAATCAAGTTAGAGTGAAACTATATAAGTAAGTATAATTAATCAATTTTGACAATCATATAAATTTATAACCATATTTTTTTAGAATTAGACTGTTAAAGTAATTATAAGCTAGGTGAATTGAAATTTGAATTTCAATAAAGTCAAAAGTTAGAATAAAATTATATATGTATTGACATTTAGGAGAATAATTTTAATAAAGATTTGGGGAGGCAATTTTAATTTTTTTATAATTTGAGGAATAATTTAATATTATATATATGTAAATATATATACTTATATATTATATATGAATTTTTGAAGAATTTTGGGGGGACTGTAGCCCCCCAACCTCCCAAATAGGTCCACCCCTGAAGGGAATATCACCGTGAGCGGTTAGGACTTTATAATATGCTTTAACTGTGCATATTTTCTGGGTATTAACCCGCCACTGCAATCTGTCCCTATGTGCCGTAGGACTTCCCATGGTATAAAGCAAGTTGAAAAAGTCTGAAACAGTAAAGAGTTCCCAATCATGAAAGTCTCTAGCAAACAGGATATTCCAATGATGGACACTATGAGACAGAATTCTCAGATCTGCTACTGAAGCCTCCTTATTTACTGCAATACGAAAGAGAGCTAGAAAAACTCTCTCCAGAGCATAGTCGCCACACCACGTATCCCTCCAAAATCTGACTCTAGAGCCCTCACCAACCACAAAGCGGGTATGTTCCTCAAAGCAAGGCCAACCCCTCCTTATGTATTTCCATAGACCCACACCATATCTCCTCCTCACTTCGTTTGAACACCAACCCCCCCAAGCACTACCATACCTAGCATCTATGATTTCCTTCCACAAAGATTCTCCCTCCAAATAGTATCTCCATAGCCATTTCCCCAATAAAGCTTTATTAAAGGTTCTTAGGTTGCACATACCTAGACCCCCAAGCGAAATGGGAGAACATACTGTATTCCAATTAACCAAATGAAATATTTTTTCCTCTCCCATACCCCCCCCCCCCAACACACAAGAACCCTCGAAAAAAATTTTCAATCCTTGTCACCTCCTCCGCCAGCATAGGGAACAAAGATAAATAATAAGTGGAGAGATTAGTAAGTGTGCTTTTGATAAGGGTGAGACGACCCCCTTTCGATAAGTAAACCCACTTCCATCCAGCCAATCTTTTGTCTATTTTCTCCACTACCCCATCCCATATGTCTCTAGCCTTAAACGTGGCTCCTAACGGGAGGTCCAAATATTTCATGGGTAGCGAGGAGACTTTGTAGTGCAAGAAGCCTGCTAAATGCGTAATGTTTGGCACCGCACCCACTGCAACCATCTCGGACTTCCCAAGATTCACCTTAAGCCCTGAAACTACTTCAAAACATAGTAACAATGCTCTCACTGCTTGGATCTGGGTAGCCTCAGCGTCGCAAAAAAGTAAAATATCATCTGCAAATAAAAGATGTGAGATAGTGATGGTGCTATCAGTGTCATTACCTACCTAAAATCCAGATAAGCATCCTCCCCTAACAGCAGCCTTCACCATCTGCCCTAGTGCCTCCATGACAATGACAAATAACAGAGGAGATAAAAGATCTCCTTGTCGCAAACCCCGAGAACTGTCAAAGAAACCAACAGGTGTACTATTCACAAGAATTGAGAAACGAGCAGTGGAGACACAAAACCGAATCCAAGAAATCCATCTATCACCAAATCCACACCTTCTCAGCAAGTAGAGTAAGAAGTCCCAGTTCACATGATCGTAGGCCTTTTCCATGTCGAGCTTGCACAGGATACCTGGGATGCCCTCCCTCATTCTATGATCCAGGCACTCGTTAGCAATAAGAACCGAATCCAGTAAGGCATTATTTCTTGTAGTGACCTCTCACCCTCTTCTTCCAAGTAACTATGATTAATGGGAATAGTATTAGTTGATTGAGAAATCTGTAAGGGGAAACCCAATTCGCCCTGCATATTTCTCGTTTGCTAAACAGTCGTTTCTCTTTATCTTGATAACCCTTCCATGGAATTACAACTTAGATTTAATAGAATCGGGGTCACCATAACTAAAGGTTTTTATTTGAACTAAAAATACCCATTTTCACACATTTGAATTAATTTCTTTTACAAGTATTAACAGAAAAACATGACCTCTGTTTTCTCCCAAGGTTTTTTACTGGCAAGCTGGCAATGCTTGATGGATCCACAACAAAATAAAAATAAATAAATATATAAAAAAACAGTGATTGAATAAGGAATCACTGATGATTTTGATCATGTTAGCCTATACTTGTCCCCAAAAAATCCATTCTGATGGTTAAAACTGACCAGTCATCAAAACAAAACCTAACCTGAAGGGTATAAAGTCCAGATTCTAGCCTCCGATTGTACTTCTCTTCTTCATTCATCTGCAGAACAGAAGAAAAATGAACCTTAATTCTAATTGAAAGTGAAGTTATTCCAAATGGCATACAGAATTCAGAAATAGAGCAGATAGAAAATAACCTCTAAATCATCAAGTTCAAGACTGTCCACCCGGTCAGTCTCTGTTCTGACTCTATCAGAATATCTGAAAATTCAACATTCTTGAAATGAGAATATAAGCCTTTGAATGCAGTTTCCAATTTATTTTTGTTCCTTCTATCGGGCAATCAATCTCTGGGATCTTTCTTATCATAGCAAAAAGATTGGGGTCCAATCAACGATTATCAATAATAAGATTGATGGAATTTGAAGATAATGGCTCTCAAAGAGGTCTTTCTAACTTATAACAGGGTAGGCAAGTACAGAGTTATGCCATTCCAAAGATGAAATGTGCCCATTGAGGGAAACCACCAATGCTACTCCATGGTATTACTTGGCATTAGCTGTTAAGGTCATGGTGGATGCATAAGCAGTCACTAATTTTTTTTATGAAAATTATCGGTATAAAGGTCCTTAATGAGAGCCTGATCATCAAATTCCACACAATCCCAGGTCTATACCCGATCATTTAATAGTAGATGGAAAAAAAATTGAGCCAGCCCACCTCATATAGAGTTCCATAAGTCTGTCTATTTTTTCACACTCACTTTCCACAAACTTACTTAACAATCTTTCCCTTCTAGAACCCCTCAAGATTCCACCTGGAAAGGCAAGATAGAGCAAGTTCAGATGGCATCTATCATCATTAAAGTTACAGTATCAGCCAGTAAAACAGATGAATATGAAAAGTAGGATCCCAGTATATTTCATTGTCGTGAGCTTATGCAGATCCCACTCAAAGGGGAAAAACGTTATGTAGATCCAACATGTATCCCAAAAGGGTATGTAACTGATGAAAACACAGGCGCAAAAGAATGTCTAACCAATAAACATCTCATCGCCAATTAAGGGCTCAAATAAATGAAAGAATTAAAATGAGGATATACTAACAGCAAAACACGTAACAATCCCAGAAACACCAACTTCATTTAATGAAATGAACGTTTACACCCTCAACCATTCTGCTATTCCTTCCTTCCAAGGCAAAAATAAATATCATTGGGTATTTATTATTTGTCATTCTACTCAATTGATAAAACATGTTGAAACATAGAGAAGGAAGGCTAGAAGGTGTTTGATAAAATGCCATAAGGAAGAAGAAGCAGAGGACACAAAGTGAATTCTGTATATTCCATTGCATTTGACGAGTACAGTAATGTAGCTATTTATAGAAATATCACAACAAACAATTAAATGCAACATCCAATTACAATATGATAGGTGTCTTTCATTCTGTTATGGACCTAGCAGCATGCTTATGCTGTGTTGAGGGTCTAGAATTTTCTTGCTGCAGAAGACAATTCTGTTGTGGTGCTGATATGGTGGTTAGCTGAGGTGTGGTCTTCTGTGATGCTGATGTAGGTGCATCTGATGATTCAGCTGATGATTCAATAAAACTCATCCACTCAAAGCAGAGTCACAAAGGTATGCTTCAGAAGGCTTAATTGAAACTCCTTGATAACAAACTGATACTCAGTTTACAATAGGATGAGTTTTTCAATACCTCTGGACCAGAGCACAAGAAAGATATAAAATTGAAAAGATTTACAGTTTAATAGGTCAAGTGGCACATATCAATTATCAAGAATACATGATCCTAAAAAAATTGGTGAATATTAATTACATCAACTAAATAAATTAAATCAATTTTCCTCCTCTGACACACAGATTGCTGAGATGATTGTGACATGGGCATATGGTAAATGTAAAATGCATTTAAATGTTGGAGTTGTCTAGGACATAAAGATCATCATAGCATTAAATTGATATTATCTTCAAACCATCTGAGGTGAGTCATGCCACAGTCACAGTCCACAAGTCAAAAGTAAGGGAAAAATAAAAAACCCAATGTGACCCCTGTAGCACCGCTTGTATGATAAGTATATAGAAAATTCTCTTAACTGCACGGCCCAATGCAACTCACACAGCCAGGCAAGATGGAACCCATGACTTGCCCTCCACTCTTTATTAGAAGGGGAGGGGATGCCATTTGGTCTGAAGATCATTAGCAGGTATATACTTACCAAATAATGATGCAATCAGTGACACAACGCGCTCTTCTAACTCCTCTTGGTATCGCTCTTTCTTGTTCTTCTTACTCATGGGTATCTAAATAATAAAAGATAAAGCATGTTAATGTTATGACCAAAAAAAAAACGTTAAAGCAAAAAATAAACAGATTCTACTGTACCATGAAACAAAAAATTCCAATCCTTCCACATCACTTGCTCACAAACACGCACCATATGGTGGGTGCATATTAGAAATACATTGTGCAAAATAAGGTTTAAAGTGGATGTCTTAGCGTGGAAGAGTCAAGAGACAATAGGATGTCCTAGTGCTTTATGGGAAGCATAACGCTTTGCTTGGAAGAGCCAATAAGCAAGCAACCATGTCCAATGAAGATTGGGAAGAATACATTAAGTCCGGGGTGAATTGCTCTACTATAAAAATCGCTAAGTGAAAACGCATTGTCTCCATAATAAAACCATAACATAAAAGATATCCTATTGGTATACCAATTTCAGCCAGAATACTTAAATTCTTTCCTGGTTGAGAAAAGGGGTAAAATATAAAAACTAAATAGTTGTAAGAATGCTTTACCTTACCCATAAAAGCAGCAAACGCAGTTTTCAGGCCCAGAACATCCACAAAACGTTCACAAGCGGGCGGGTACTTGGTCATTGCAAAATCGAGTGCCCTTATGGCCGACCCATAAGCCGACTTCTTCTGCTTCATGATGATAATCATCAATTCCACACCTTCAGCCTTCACAAACCTCTCCTTGTTTTCCAACGGCATCAGCAAACAACACAAACAATCGAACAAGTTTTCTAGCATCTCCTCCTCGTCAGAAGTCTTGGGGTCCTTGGACTTGTACATAGCGACCGCCTGAAGCACCACATCCACGCCGTTCATCTGCCCCACTCTCTTCTGGTTGGCCGTGCTGCTCTGCAAAAGAATCGCCAATATTTCCGAGGCGTACTGCTTGTTGGAATCGAACTCCCTTACCTTGATCCTCCCGAGCAACCACTTGAGCAGCTTCGTCCTCTCGCAGACCAATTCTGCCACCGGCGGTTTCACCTCAATCAGGTTCTCTATGGTGGCGAGAGTGCTGTAGACGGCAGCCATCTCGTCGGGATCCGCGGCTTCGCCCGTATCGGACAACCTGTGCAGATTCTGAACGAGAAGCTCGAGCACGTTGTTCTCGACGAGCGCGTCGACGAGGATCCGCGCGTGCTCGTCGTTGTTCTCGTCTTCGTCATCGTTGTCGGGATCGGTCAAGTCCTGGAGCAATAAGACGACGTCGATGGCGATATCGGTGTTGTCATGGGCAAGGAGGTTGAGAATGGAGGGAATGGCGTTGAGACTGACGAGGTCCGGGTAGAGCTCGGGACCACCGGCGAGGATCTTGAGCTTGTGGAGCTCCTCGTGGAGTTCGAGCTCGGAGTCGGCGAAGCGATCGGGCTGGTTGGGGTACTTGAGGCGGGCCTCGATGTTTTCCTTGAGGCGGCGCTCGAAGGAGAGAACCAGTCGCTTCAGGGTCCTTAGGTCGAGCACTTCGACTGCGTGTTGAGATTTTTCCAGTGCCTCGAGGAGAGAGAGGTCCAGATTGCTGCTAACGCCATTGGAGGAGCCCGGAGGAGGTAAAAAGACGTCGTTTTCGTCGGTTCGTTTGCGTTTGGAGGACTGCCTCGAAGCGTTAGCCACTTCCATTTTCGCGTATTTGCTGCCTTCTCCACTTTGTTCAGTTTAAAACCCTTCCATCACCCTATCCCCCATTTTCCTCCTCCTCCACTCTGAACAGTTCGCATTTGCGGGTTTATTAGCGACGTTGGGTCTACGTTACGAAAGGTCTTTAAAACTCTAGGAATGAATAAAGGGCCCATTGGAAAAGAGTTGGTCTGCTCCAATTATGATGGGTGGACCTGAATCATGCCGGCCCAGTTTCTTACCTAATGCTCTAAAGCCTAGTTGAGCAAAGTAGTGGGCCGGACACTCTCTCAGCGACACATAAACCAAGTTATAGCTAGCTTCCTTCAGACCCAAAGGGATAAGACCTCTTTATCTGTTTCTATATTCATCAGGGTAGCTTTGTTTTTAAAGAAATACTACATATAATCTTTAAATAAAGACTATAATACAAATTTAGTCTTAAAAAAAATTAAAAGTTATAATAATATTCTTTTTAAAATAATTTTTTTTATTTTACTCTCATTTATCAATGAGACTACAATGTAGTCCTCCATTTAAGACTACAAAAGGAATTTCTCTTTTTTTTTTTATAATAGATGTAATTCATTTCATGCTCATTCTTCAGCCAGCTCAATGCTTAGGCCATGGTCCAAGGCCTTTGCTCTATATAAAGCCTCCAAAAATAAAAGTGATCAAATATTTTTCTTTTTATTTTTTCTAATTTCTTTTTATTTTTTTAGAAAAAATAAAAAAGCATCTCATTAAATAAATATATTTTTCAATATGTGCAAGGCCCCATAATACTAAACTTAATATCTAATACAATGAATTATATATTTTCAAATATTTTTATTTAATATAATGTATTATTTATATTTTTAAATATATATATATATTTTTTTAAAATATGCTAAATTGAGGCACAAAATTTACGTTAAGGCCTCATTTTATACAAATTATTGTATTAAATATAAATTCAAAAACAAGTTAATTATAAATTTAAATAAAATCTCATTTAATTTTATATAATAATTTATATTTTATTTAGGGCTATTCAAAAAAGTCGTAATCCGACCCGACCCGATATTCCGCCCGATACCGACCCGATATTCCGACCCGTTTTCGGTTAAACGGTTAATGGGTATTACCCAATTACCCGCTTAAACCCTATTTCTCCCTTTAACTTTTCATTCGATTTTCATTCCCGTGACTCACTCTGTCTCTCTCTCTCTGACGATGGCCTAACCCATCCTAACTCTTTTAGACAAGATTCCGTCACCGGAGCTCGTCCTCGTCGACCCCAAGTCAAAAAAGCTGTGCAGCGAAATGCTCGACCTTCTTAGATGAAAGCGGCTGTGAGTTTTGGTTGCCGATTGGTGGTTTGGTGGTTTTGGTTTTGATTTAAATGAAATCGGATTTATTTTGGTTTTGATTTAAGTTTTGGTTTCAGTTTAAATGAAATCCGTTGTGAGTTTTGGTTGACGATTGGTGGTTTGGTGGTTTGGTGGTTTTGATTTTGATTTAAATGAAATTAGATTGATTTTGGTTTTGATTTTGGTTTTGGTTTCAGTTTAAATGAAATCCGTTGTGGGTTTTGGTTGCCGATTAGTGGTGTGGATGTTTTGATTTTGGTTTAGTTTTAAATGAAATCAGATTGGTGTTGGTTTCGGTTTTGATGAAATCGGCTGTGGGTTTTGATCACCGACGATACAAACATCGTCGTCTCTGTTACGGCAGTTGTTGTTGCAATCACTGTGTGCAGGCGTGCGAAGGATATTGGAACATTGTCGGGCTAACGAGTATCGGCTAAACGGAACTGATTGAAAGCGGGTCGAGTCGGAAAAACCCTTATCGAGTCGGGTCGGGTCGAATGAACAGCCTTAATTTTATTGTATTATATATAATTATGAATCACTTACTTAAATTTTGCTTTAAACCTCAATATATATTGGCATATTGCGCTAACCCTGGCTCATTCAATGCATAACAAACCATTTTTATTGAGTTTGATAATTAGAAATATTAACATCTTCAATTTGAGCAAATAAAAAAACTTGCAACATATTTCTCCTTCCTAAATTTTGAGCTCTTTTAAGTTCATGTATTTATCCACTTAAGAAGTGTCAAGACTCAAACTTTTGTTTATAGCAATGAGTGGTCGTGGTCGTGGTCGTGGTCGTGGTCGTGGTCGATCGGTGGGACTGGAGGGCATTATATATGTGAAGAATATATGAAAGTTCATCTCTGTTGGCGTAAATGCCTTTGAAATAAGAATCTGTTCAAAAGATTGAAGGAAAAGCACCAATGCTCAACCTATTACAAGACAGAAACTGATGTTTTGAGGGGCCCAGGGGGATCAGATTGGAACTCATGTGTTCTTGGATGATATTCTGCAGCAAAATAGAGGATATCCAGCAACAATAAGCTGGAAGAATATCTCCACTTCCCATTATTGAACCTTAATGTTCTACCATATCCTTACCTCCATAAAAAGAGCAAAGTGAAGTTAACTTTTCTCAAAAAAGTGCAAAGTGAAAACTAAAAGGTTCACTGGTTCACTCTGCTTTGAGAACCTACCTTTCAGTACACTTGAATACCTCCATGATATTTGCTTCTCTTTCGGCCACTCGATTCCAAACCTAGACATGAGATCTGTTCTCATCTGTTCATGACCATGTTAAAAACGTGTCAATCATTCAATATCAGATACAATCATGGCATTTAGAATGATGTTAAACTCTTATTATTTAATTAGTGAATTATAATAAAGATTATCATCATGGAACCAATATTGTAAACATGGCCTAAAGCAAAGTGTAAGATCAAGTAGTATCTTCACTGAGATGTGACAATGGCACTGGACCCTTGTTTGTTTGAGCTTTTTAGCTCTTTAAATTTGTAAATGCGCAAAGTTCTGTCACCTCGAAAACAAGCATTCAGATGAAGAATATGGAGACCAATCTCTGGCCTCTGCCGGGTAAATCCAAAACTAGTGGCATAATTTCACATTCAATAAATGAGAACCCCAGTCTCGATGCAGATGCTTCCTGAGTGGAGAAAGAGCAGCGATACCTGTACCTGACAAATGATTTCGCCGAATGGACATTCCTACGTACGATCAGTGAGGTGTAAAGTGAACATGCTGTGCTGGACTTTTGTTCACGTGAACTTGCATGTAATAGGAGTCAAAGTGTTTGAGCCACGAACTGATCATCTCCACCAAATCCCCATCCTTAATCCTTTGTAGGCTTTAACTTTCCTCTCCTTTAATCACAGGTTTGCTCGCTTGATTGCGAAAATGCCATCTTGTTTCCTAAGAGCTCTTGGTTTATCATATGGAATATGCTCTCTCTCTCTCTCTCTCTCTATTAGGCAAGGCAACTGCAAAAAAAAAAAGTATTTTGAAAAACTGTGTCAATTTAGGAGTCTAAGACATGATGATTCCCAAGTTCAACGAGCTGAAAATAAAGAAAATGAAGTGGATAATTCACTTGGCTCGCCAATGAGAAGATGAAAGATTGTCGTGTATTAATTATAATGGTATCATGTCTTTAGAATTATTACAAAGTTCACTTAAAAAAATTGGGTCAGTTCACTGCATGGCATTAGAATTAGAATCTAATGCCATGATAGAAATAGAATCTTAATCAGAATTTCACAGTAGGCAGGATGTTCTTATAGAGGCTGATGAGACAATCTCCGTAAACCTAATTTGCCTTGTAGACATATTACCACACATACTTTTTGTCTTTGACCTAGTATTTAATTTTTGGTTATCCCACTCGTGAAGTTGACATGAGTTGTGTTAAAGCTGTGTTTGGGTAGTGGGTAATGAGATTATTTCACTGCTATTCAATATTTTATCATTACTTTTTATATATTTTTCGCTACTTTTTACTTATATTCACTATTATATAATATTTTATAAATCATTTGAGATCACCTGTCTACCCAAACATAGCTTGAAGATGAGATTTGAACTTCTATTTTCTTATTTTTTAAGTAATATGTGATTATGTTCCATGATTCCCTCACTATGATTAGTACCTTCTACTAATCCACCAACTGAAAATTCTTGACAGTTTCTACCTTCATTTGGTTTTTTCTGTTTTTTCTAGACTATGATTTCCACCATAACCTATCAAAGATCAGGAATCTTCAGCCACTAGTGCACCAATATAGCTGGAGCCAATTGATGGCACAGAGATGGCTATGTAGCCTTTTAAAAAAAGGGGCAAGTGTAAAAGTACCATGAAAGCCAGAAAGCTCTCCAAAGCTTGAATAAAGATTGTAGCATACACGCAGCTATATATGGAGATCATTAGTTACATTCAAGCTTGTGGATGAAATTTGTATAAACCCCTGCTTTTTTATAGTTACCTCTTAAGATTATGCCTCCTTCTTCCCAATATGAAGTCCAACAAAAGATAAGAAAGAAATTAAAGGGGGGGAATCGTAACTGCAAGGAATTCATTGTGAAATGAGAAATTTACATGCATTTACAAGACACAGTGGCATGAACAGGAGAAGTATACAAAATTACTTAGCATGTATCTCATTAACTTAGACCAATTAGATTAGAATTTAGGAAAATACATATCAGTACTAGAGCTCTAGTAAATAAGCGGTACAACTCTCATCTGAGGAGGTTTTCTTTTTCTTCTTCTTCTTCTCTCACTAGTCTCAGAATGATGGCACAATCCCATATCCAGTTTCTGCCATTAGTGAGGTGGAGAACATCTGTTCCACTTCAACTTCGACATCCGTCCTCTTGGCAAAACGGCCCTTGATCCGGGGTCTGGTCTCTGCATATGCCTTCCTAGAAGCATACCGGATTGTTTTCTCAAACTTCCTTGTTTTCTTTTTCTCTCTATATCTTAGGACCCTTGCTTCCCTATCCAGTGGGGTAAGTTGGTGTGGCATCTGGAGAGGAGGTCCAGAGAAAAGGTCAATTGTCCCTTTGGGAGTCCTTGGGTGTGAGATTGAGATATCAATCATCGTTGATTCTGGTACAACTCCAACATCCATAGATGAAACAGAGACCTGTTTACATAATCAAAGAACTACCAATTAGCATGGGATGATAAAGTGAGAGAATAAATTTGAAACGTCTGTTAAGAGTTTACTAAGCTCCCACCCAACTTTATGACTTGGAACAAAAGGGAAAGAGAACAAAAAGTACTGAAACGTTTATACTACCAGATTCCATTGCTAAAGGATAAATGTTAAGAAAAGAGCAAAAGAGCCAATAAAGAGAAAATCTGAAAAGATTCCTCTAAGATTTTAACCCTCTAACTTAGCAAGTGGACATGAAAGAAAACTAGTCCTTAAGTAGTAATTCAACTAACCTCAAATTATATTAGAAAACATATGAGAACTTTGTTCATGAAGAGGAGAACTTGATGTAATTGGAGTTTGTCATAGATCTTCAAATGTTTAAAATGGAAAAAACTCGAAAAAATGGCTTAGAAAAGGGGGGATATGAAACCAAAACTCTAAAGCTGTATAAGAATGGTAACATGAGCATGTTGTCATACAAAGATTTGTTAGAACCAAATATATATATATATATATTATTCAATTAATGGACCTAAACTGATCAGACTTCATGGAAATTCAGAAGCTTACACTGTGACTAATGGAACCATGGTAACTGTATGTAGATTTTGGGGACTCAAAATCGAGTCCCAACTGAAAATCCTGTTGTTGCGGCTGGTGATGCAGCTGAGCCTTCACATCTCCATTCTGAACGGGCACAACACTGTCACCCCCATAACTCTTCTGAGGAACAGCGTAGTGTTGTTGCTGGTGGTGATTATACTGACCTTCGAACTGATTCTGATCAGCACACGAGTTGTACTCCACAAAGTCAACATACTCATCAACTTCCCCACCAAACAAGAACCCATTTTTCTGATTGTAGTTATTCTTCACGGGATTGAGCAACAACCACGATGCTGCCTCATCTTCATCCTCTTCGTCAATGGTCTCGTCCCCATCATCATGGGCTAAAAACCCCTCTACGCGGTCATGAGCAGCAGGTGGGCCGGGTAAGCACACGGAGATGGGGAGAATTGGGACGCGGTGGTGGCGGCTTGCGAGTGGGTTCGCGGAGTGGATGTCGGCGTCGCAGGCGGTGCAGAGAGACGCGGCGTCGGCTTTGCATATGAAAGCCGCCGGGGCTCGCTCGCACGCTTCGCAGACCCACACACGCTCGTGGCGGGACGCGACGAGGTTCGCGGCGTGGATGCGGGCGTCGCACCCGGTGCAGAGGTAGGCCGAGTCGGCCCGGCAATACACTGTGCAAGCAGCCGACCTGCACGTGTCGCATACACGTGCCCAGTTATTGCCACCACCGCCATCACCACCATTACTAAACTCCTCCTTCATCATATCTCTCTTATCTTTTCTTTCTCTCTGTGGCTCTGAGTTCTCGAGTACTATTTGTGAGGGAACTGCGAAGTGTGAAACTCAGTGAATGAAGTGGGTTGTGTTACTGTAGGCAAAAGGGATGAACAAGTGGGAGGAGGAGGGAATCAAGGGACCGACACGTGGCATAAATTTGGTGGTGGGAAAAAGTTATCTATGTGGTTGGGTTTGCTTTAAGTGGGCCCATAGTAGAGTCAGAGGTTCGTGTGGGTCCCACAACTTTGGCAATGGCAGTGGCTTGTTAGATCACAAGGCGTCGTGATAATCTGACTGTACTTTTGTTTTTTATTAAAAAAATTACTGAACATATTATAAAGTAATGTTTAATAAATATTAATGTAATTTAAACTTTTATTTTAGACTTTTAACCTTGATATATTTTAAAAATTAAAATGAGATGAAATAAAAATCTGAAAAAAATAAATATTAGTATAATATATTTTCTTAATATTAATTTTATTTTAAAATTTAAAAAATATATTTTAAATTTTAAAAAAGTTGAATTTTATATTATATTTTAAAAATAAATTTAAAAAAAATATAATAATGAATTTGAAATGAATTTTTAATTTTTAATTTTATCTCCATAAGTAAACCAGGCTAATTTTGATTGATGAGTCATGACATATAATACCTTTAACAGTACATTGCATTTCCACGTCCAAAGAAAAAATTGTGCATTACATTTTACCTGTTGAAGTAGCCTAACAAAAATAAATTGAACTTTCTCTCTCTTTTAGCGGACTCTCTCCTTTGCAAAAAACCATTGACTATCGTCGATCTTAGCTCGAAGGAAGGCGGAGTTCCATCTCCGTTTTCCCTCCACTTTCCCTCCTTTTCTTTTATCTTATTTTTTTGGCCACCCTTTTGATAGTTTTGATAATATTTTTCGGTTGTTAGTGTTTTGAGTTAGTTTGTTGCAGGTTAGAGTAGTTCTGAGAGTCTAAACTCACCACGCGCCCGTCATCGTTTTCTCCATCTACCGATCGAGCAGTCGACCAAAACTTTTATCAAACAAAGCAACGCATGCTCCGAACGTGCGCGTTTATCATTCAACGCACCTCACAATTTTGAGAGATTTGCTCCACCGTGTGCAACTTTTCATAAATCCAAAACCATCACGCTCCTCTGGCTTGAGGTTGACCACTCCTAGTATGACACGTGTAATCCACGCGCCACCACAACCAATTTGTTTTTGGGTTGTTTTTATTGTTTTTGTTGTTTGTTTAGTTGATTATTGTTGTATTCTGTTTGTATAAAAAAAACTTTATATTGAGAAATAGTCTCTCAGATTCTTAGTCCGTAAAGTTTTAGTTTATTTTCTCTACAGAGGAGATAAATTAATAAGTTCCTCCTTATGAGGCAGTGTTTAGTCTCTTAGGCTATATGTTTAAGAAATCTAGAAATTGTGCCTGAGTTAAAATTATTTAGCTTATAAACTGAGTTTTTTCAATTATTATAGGCCACACTTGTAAACTTCAATTCCTCGATTTTAATAATAAGCCTGTTAAAAGAAAAATAAAACAAAAACTGTACTATATTCTTATTTTAGTTTTATTTTTGTGTTTTGCAAATGTAGTAGTATACTGAATTTTAAAATTGATTCTTATTTAAAAAATAAAAAATAGTAAATCATATCACATAAATAAAATAAAATAAACATATAAGAAAACACTTTCCAGATTCAAGTTCTTATTAAATAATACAAGAAAGTCAAATAAAATCAATAAATAGAAAAACAATTTATCTAAATATATGATATGCAAATTTCATGCAGCTCATTGGAGAATTATTAAATTCATTTGAAAATGACTAAACTTATATGAAGCAATAATAAAATACTCAAGAATGACAGCGGACATAATGGTCCAATTGGGGCCCAATATGGGTTGCTTAAGATTTGGCATCTACATTCTACACGTTTCATACACTGAGGATATGTTGTAAGTACCACGTGGTAAGTGTCGGAACCAAAACTTGTTTAAGGTTCGTTTGATTAATGAGAAATCCTGGGGGCAGACAGGCTGCCCCCCTACACAGAGCAGCCCCTGCCGCCGCCGATGGCGGTGGGGGACACCGCCCCCGCCATCGGAACTGTACGGGTCCTAAACGGGTTTAAGGCTGCCGAAGGCACACTGGAGCTCGCCGTTGTAGGGGTGAGGTCGCCTGAGTCCGCCGGTCCCGATGGCGAGGGCGGTGCAGCCCACCGCCACTGGCGGCGGCTCCGTTCACTCCATGGCCGAATCCCCTTAAATTCATCTTCATTTTATTTTTTTATTGTATTTTTTATTATGTTTTTATTTTTTTATTGTGTTTTTTATTATGTTTTGTTCATTTTATTTTTTTAGTATATTTTTAATCTTCATTTTTTTATTTAATCATATTTTTTATTTTATTTTAATATGTTTTTTATCATCAAGCAGCCCAACTAATGTTGGGCTGCTTTAGACGCTGGGGACAGTCGGACCGGTCCCCAGCGTCTCCCTTAATTAATATGATTATCATATTCTGTAAATAATAATAATAAATAATAATAATAGATATAAAAATTAATAATAATATAGTAATTCTTAAGACAAACGCTAGAGACAAACAGTTGACGTTTATCAACTGATATAATATAATAAATAAAATGTATCGTTTTTATTTCCTTCAATTTCAAATATATTTATTCATTCTTCAACTTATAGATATTGTGCAGTACACAACATACATCAAATATCATAGATTATTAGTTGACGTTTATTTGCTATAATAATATAATCTTCTTAAAATATTTGAATACCCAAACCTAACCTAAAGGTCAAATGGAATTGAAAACATTTTATTATTGGATGGAGGGGCGTCCATGTGGATAGATCCCTCCTCTCCAAATGTTACAAGAGTGTAACGCATGGCTTAAAGGTATGCGTTATACTACTTAAATGATGCACAACGCATGGCTTTAAAGCCATGCGTTTCTACTAATCGAATAGCAAAGTAATGACTGGTCTTGAAGGCCAGTTGTATGTGGGTGGATTATAAATAATTTTCTTCAGTTTGATTTTTAGCATTATCTGAAATACACAAAAAACTCTTTCTCTTTTTGTTTCTTCTTAAAATAGTATTTAGATTGTGGTTATGGATGTGTTGATTATTACTTTAATCATATACTACATAGCATATTTTGCCATCAAGAGAAAACATTTAACATTTACTAGATTGAAAAAACTTGTGAAATAATTTTAAAAACTGAGCTTGGGGTATCTTTCATTGTGCTTTCTAACAATCCTTTATCCATGTAGAGTACAAAAATAAAAGAGAAGAAGATTATAATAATTTTTTATTGGGGTGAAAAAAATTTATTTTTTAGGTAACACTATTGCTTTAAAATTATTCATAACGTAAATTACATATATTCGTATTTTAGTAAAGATGGTATAAAATACATATATGCATAATGTTATAACCCAATCAAATTCAAGAACTTAAGAAACGCATATGAATTCAGCCCACATAAAGATATTTAAATCCAATTATATTAAGTAACAATTAAAGCAAATTGAACACATAATTCAAAAGGATAGAGATTCATTTTGGAAATTTAAAAAATATATATATATATATCTCATTCTATACAATAAATTGATTTTCTATACATAATTTATAAAAATAAATATACCGCATAATAAAAATTATTATTTTCATCAGCCATTATTCCTTTTCTATATTATATATCTTATGAGACTTCTTTTTTTTTTTATCTTTTCTTTCTATTAACAAAAATGAAAGAGTTTGAGGAGAGATAAGATTTGATGAGAGAGATTAAGGGGAGAGAGAAAGGTAGAAGAGAGAAGGAGCATGATGAGAGAGAAGAAATTTGGATTTGATAATTATTTTAAATTTTTAAATAAAATTTTAGTTTTATTATTCATAATAAGTATTTTTTAAATTTTTTTATATATTTTATTATCATATGTAATTTTATTTTTTAATATTTATATAAAAATATATTTTTTTAAAAATAATTTTTAACCAATGAGAACACTAGAGGTGATATGATAGGATGAGAAAGAGTTTGGGAAGTGAAAATGATTCGATCAGATTGATGAGACTTTGAGAAAAGAGAAAAGTAAAATGGTGGTTTGTTCGTACAAGACGGGAGATGTGAAACATCTACGATGGCTGATCTGTACTCTTAGAGTAAACATATTGGACTTGGAGTTTTTAACAAGAAAAAATTTAAAATAATTATAATTTTATTGATAATTATTTTTTTAATTATTAAATAAAAAAAATTTTAAAAAAATTTTAAAAAATAAAAATAAAAATAAAAGAATGATAAATAAATAGTAAGATGATAGTATTTATATATATATGTATATTGAGCAATACTATAGAGCAACCACACTCAAGTGCACACACTCACATGAACAGTAACATAAACAGTAACATATTACTATTTATGTGAATGTGTGCATTTGAGTGTAGTTGCTCTTAATCATTTTTGATGTATATTATATCCTCCTACTTATATCTCTCACGTGGTGTTGTGTCAGGGGGGGTGCCTGCAGATAGATGGATCAGATCAGTTGGCCGGGTACTGGAGTTCATGTTCTTTCCCTTCCCGTGATATAATACGGCGCCCGTGATAGAAGATGAAAGTAGAACTAAAAGCATCAACTGTTACCAACATTCTCATGTCAGTAGATCGTATCATCCTACCTCATATATACTTTTTTAATTAAAAACACGCGCACACACGCATTTGACAGTGTTCTTGCGGGTTCCAAATAGTAGAGCGGACCCCTTACATCGTATTTAAATCTCAACCTACAACCATGAATCGAACATCGACCCTAATTATGGACCAAGAAACATCCTTCTCAATATCGACGAGATAATTAATGCAAAAAAACATCTAGATTACCTACTCATACAGTTTAAATTGAGGTTTGAGCAGTTAATTTATATATAATTAAGTAATATTATACTTCTATTTTCATTTTAATATTCATATTTATTATTATTAAATAATAAAAAATTATTTAAGAAATGATCATTTAATAATCAAATATGCTATAACATTACACGAAAATAGATTTTTTACAATATTAAATTTTATCACGAGAAGTAGAAAAGAATATCATAAAAAATTATTTTTAGTAAAAATAATCATTTTAAATATAATAGATTAATTCTTTTTATCTTTTTATCTTTTTATCTTATAGTATTTATATTTTATATAATAAAATAAAAATAAAATAAAAATATATAGAATTTTCTTATCAATAAGAAGGGAAGCCATCGTTATCATGCATTAACACAAGAGGGTGATGCATGGATGCGATCACCAGAAAGATGACAAAAGTACACATATACATGGTGTAATTGTAAAGTATGTTTTCTTCCACCCACGTCGGATTATGTAAGAGTAATGCGCAGATGATTTCCAGCCAAACAAAACCGATTTGGTAGCCCAGCCACAAACAACAAGACAATCTATCCAATTAATCCCATCCGTGCTGACATGTATTGCTCCCCCTGCTCACGTGGAAATAATCAGTCCACAAACAAAAAAATATAGAAAGTAATAATTATGAGCTGACTCAGACAACCCCATGTTGGAAATTTCTTATAGCCAGTAGAAAAGCGCCACGTGATAAGTGATCAGATTAGGATGTAGCTCCACCACAAGTTGGTGATGACTACCACGTACATAGCTAGCTAGCTAGCTTCATGCTGCTTCCTGACCCCGTCTCATATGGGGCCCACCTGATCTGGTCCCTAGTTGAAAAGGTTATTAACACTTGATGCTAAGAGACCATATCGATGTGCCATCAAGGCCATCCTTGTCTCCCTGCTTGTCAATAATACAAACCCTGATCTTAACATTTGTACAACGACGTCAACATCCTCGGCAACTTCCTGCATCGATCATTCAAACCAAAGCTACAACTCTGATCACTGAAAACAATTTGACGAAATAACTCAAAATTCTGTAGTAATTATTCCATATTTTTTTCCTCAATAGGAAGGAGGTATAAGTTATAAGAAGAAGCCAGCGGCACCAAATGTAAATATTCTATATTTAACGGTTAAAAAAAAAAATAGAGAGAGGACGATGGATAGGTTTATGCAAGAGGGCTACCTGGCTTTACAAGTGGGTAATCGAAGAACCACTTTTCGATAACGCATTGGACCACTTTTAGATAAAGCATTGGGCTAAATTAATTAGAAGTTGCATCCCTTGTTGGACCTTGGGCGACCCTCAAGTGGGCCAGAAGGAAAACTGTTTTAATGATCAGCACACCCGCCCATACGGCAGTCCGGTTACGGGTATGGGATCCACGTACCGAGTTTAAAATACGATAGCCAGTTTCTGTTTAAAAATTTAATTGTAAGAACAAAATGACATAATTTTAAAAAGAAAAACTCTTAGGACAGTCGCCTGCCTCAAGCGGATTTCTTTGGGACTTGAGAAATAATGTAACCATTTGGAAAGTGTAATTTTTTTGGGACTTGAAAATTATCTAACCATAAGGTTGAGAATTTCGTTGTGCAGAGGGCAGCTAATACCACAAGAGAATTAACTTTTTCCAGCGCACATTTTTGTCACGAAAAGTCATCAAAATTGCTATGAAAACTCTTTATCAACGATTACAACTTCGCTATAATATCTATAATATCGCCGCTACTAATCCTTCATTTATGATCTCCTGCAATGGCTGTTAAAAGTAAATCTTTTTTGGTTCTTTTCTTTTGGTCGCCATTAGTGTCAATAAACGCCGCAAAAAAAGTTCCACCTTTCAGTTAAAAATTGTCGGCAATTTCTATTTCCAGCACTTCCAAGTTTAATTGCAGTGCCATAATTTCGCTGATGGTAAATTTTCTCAGCAGATGCTATGGCACAGCTATTGAATTTTGGGTTTCAAAAACTCAATTGCAATGATAATGTCTCGTCGCAATTATCTCTTCCCAGCGTTTCTGGACTTTGCCGCGATGGAATTTTTACTATGCAAAACTCAATTGCGTCGATCACTACCCGCCGCAAAAATTAATTGCAGCGTTTTTTATTGCACTGCCAATGAGTTTTGGGTATCAAACACTCAATTGCGGTGGTCCTTTATCGCCGCAAATAACCATTTGCAGCGTATCTGGGAAGCGTCGCTTGAGAGTTTCTGGTGTCCTAAACTCAGTTGCAGCGACTTATTTTTGCCGGTAATTTGGTTCCAACATTTAGAAACGGTGCCGCAATTGAGTTTCCGGTTACAAAACTACAATTATCGAGCTAATGTTTCACTACAAGAATTTAGGCCTAAGACGGCGTTTTTGAAGCTGCCGCAATAAATAATGACGCGAATGGTAGGCTTATTACGTCGAAATTGAAAATGCCGCTGTCTAAATTGTACGAAATTGTCTCTGGGCCCGCGGGTGAACAGTGAACACTTTTTACCGTCAACAGGTTACTTATTACGGCAAATTTGTCGTCGCAAAAGATAATCAACTTGTTGCGGCGTCTTTATTCAACGGGAATTTTACTTATTACGGCGCATTTTTTCTATTCGCTGCAATAAGTCATTTAACTTTACCTTTTCCCCGTGGAGATATTTCGTCTGTACGTGTTCCTTCTCATAATTCGCGTTGCCTCTCTTTCCACTAGTTTCCAACGTACGAACCCATAGAACACCTTTCAAATCTTCGATAGTCTCATGCCGATTTCCAGTCGCAGAGCGCCACTCAAGATCGACAACTAAACGGTGGTCGGTAAACGCTGTAGACTTCGGAAGTTTTTAGAACAAAGGTATGGTTATTTGAACAGAGAACACTAGGGATTTGACACAGTGCATTATTTTAGGTTTTAGAAATTTTTATTATTTAAATTTTTGGGTTTCTTATTCGAACCTTGGATTTCCTCTTATTAGTCAATGAAATCTACACTTTTGACTTAGGTAATTTCTCCTTAATCGAGTGGGTTTTTTTTTGGGTAAGCTTCTCTATTGTTCGGAAGCGTCTAGTCTTTAAAAAATTCTTCAATTCTGGGTTTCCCCATTCTATGATGATCTCTTGGTTCAACTCTCTTTTTCTGTCTCTCCTTGTCTCCCTCTCTCTTCGCTGAAGAACTCTAATTAAGGCTGAGTTGAAAATATGTTTCGAAAGGTATAATCTGCTCGTATCCTTTTAGAACGGGTTGAACATAGGATCTGACTGGTGCAACTCGATGTAATTATTGAGGTATATATGAACATAGAAACTCTCTAAGCAGAGGGATCTAGTCTCTCTTTGCCCTTTAGCTTACCCAATAAAAAAAAAAAACAGAAAAAACAATTAGTAGCATAGAAAACGAAGCTGAATTAAAGAATCTAGACATATGTTTACCTGCTCGTGATTTAGGTTTCTTGATCATATGAATAGAAAGGGAACCACCTTTTCCCTTGCTAGAGCTATTTTGAAAGCTGTTTAGTCACTAGTGTCCTCCAAATATAAAGTAGCCTTAGCAAAGGAAATTAGATGTGGACACTGAATATTTTTTTTGGGTGAGTCGTCAATGGATCCAAAAATCTTAATTGGAGGGATGTAGAGAGCAGAGATAGCTGCAAATTGTTTTGCAAAAGGGAATGGTGGAGGAGCAAGGCAAAGTGCAGTTAGTGGATGGAGAAGGAATGGAGGCAAAAGACAAGGGTAATAAATGGGAGGTACATTAAAAAAGAATGACTGTGACCTTCATGCTAATAATATCAAGCGAGTGGTGATATCTCCCATTTTCATGTCTCCTATATATTTCTCGTCCGTTGATCAACAAACACACTGTTTATTATAATATAAAACTAATTAATTAATGATCCACTCTTGATCCAATTAATCTGTCTTCCCTGGCTTCCCCAACGCACTCTAACTAAAGCATTAATTAATTAATCTTTTAAATGGGACTTTATGCTGCAATATGCACTACTTTGTTTTACAATCCATTTGAAAATAAAAATTTCACAGCTGTATATAAATATAATAGCTCAAATATAATATGAATATGATTCTATGAATATGAAAAGATATGACTAATATATTCCATAATAACCATGTGACTGTCGGTTTATATAGTTTACACTTACAAGAACTTTGAAAAAATTAAAACCCTATATATTTTACAGTTGATGACATGATCTAATAAGGTTATACATGTATCATGTGTGTATATATAGGCTAATCTTGTACTTACATATGTTCTAGTACTCCGCAATCATATGTATGTATATATGGTAGGAATGAAAAAAATACCATCACTAGATCAGCAGCTAGTTGCAAATTAATCATCAGTATATATAGACGTTCTGTTATAAGTAATATTCAAGCAGTAGCATTGTCGACTGTACTCAATTGTCTCATAGATCGAGTCACTCTTAAGGAAACCCAGATTAGGATTGTTTCATGAATTCATCATGCATGGCTTAATGATCATGATCTGGATACATTTGTGCCACTCAAATATATGTATAAATTTTCTCAGAATAAACCCAGAATCATGTCATGTAGTTTAATACATATTGATAATCATGCAACTTGCTCAATGTACTACGCCAAAGACTAAAGTTCATTTTAATAGTGTAGTTAATTCAGTGTTTGTCTGTCATATAGAGTTGGCTAAATATTCTTTCTAAAAAAGTTATGCTACTTAAGATCACAATACACAGTAATTGTTGTGGGTCTGATCAACTTATCAACAAAAAAAAAAAAAAATTGTTGTGGGTCTGATCATTATAGGTTAAAAAAAAGTGAAACCACTGATTTTTATTTTTTATTTTTTTTTATTTTGTGTTAACTAAGGTAAGATCAATCGATTACACACACTCAATGCATTTCTTAGTTTTGATTGAAATGGTTTGGTCCAAACCATTACACACTCATATAAAAAATCTTACTTCCATGAATTTATCAACCTTTCATTTATGATGGGGTGATATTAAATGTTAGGTGCAATTTTTCCTAGTTGATAACTAGTTAGTCAATCATCTAATTG
Organism: Platycarya longipes; assembly: GCA_036559045.1. Taxonomy (NCBI): domain Eukaryota; kingdom Viridiplantae; phylum Streptophyta; class Magnoliopsida; order Fagales; family Juglandaceae; genus Platycarya; species Platycarya longipes. The sequence continues at coordinate 52,568,990 of CM071791.1, forward strand.
TGTCATGATAAGTAGGTATGATGATAAATAATATATTGACCAGCAACTAAAACATAGTGGTCATTCAAAACACCAATGTTTGTGGAATATTTATATTTGTCAATTGATAGTTGTAGACTCATGGCATATTTTTTTCCTCACCCCTGCTCTATCATCTCCAATATTATAAGCTAGATGAGTATGGTTCTGTTTTATTACATCATGCATCTAATTGTTTTTGGGCTGTAATAAAAAGTGGACAACAACTAAAACAAACTAGTCAAGTATATTAGCTGAGGTAGGTGTTTTTAGACTTAGAATGTGATAGTATTAGACTAATTGAGTATTTTTAAGGTGCTGACCCATATAGGCATAACTCAATCTTATATAAGTAATGAACGATAGTCATGCAAGATGAACAGAAGTACAGTGTTTTTTTGATTTGACTAACAATATGGTGTCAGAAAACTGTACCACTATTAATACCATTGTGGGCAACATTATATGACACTAAACGCGACAATGAGGATGACATACCTAAGTTGTAAGTGTAGCCCATCAGAACCTTACAGCAATATATGTAATTAGCTCAAGTTATTCATGTATTGCATTGCTAACATAGTTTTTCTTGTACATGTAAATGCTAAGCAGGCTGAAAGGAAGTGGCAGTATTGCAATTCCTAATATGCTAAACTTCAAACTGAAGGCAAATTTGTTAAAGAATTTGGTGTCGTTGCTGCAATGTGTCATGATTGCGCAATTTCAACAACACATATAGAAGAGGTAATGTGGAAGACACTTGGCCATTCCCTGTCATTTTTTACCTATTATTGCTGTATTTTTTTTAATAACTAGAAAAAATTGAAAATATCTCTTACATAAAGATCCTTGAGTTTATATGTAAGAGATACTTATTTAGGATTAAGTAGTTTTGGTTTCCATTACATACTTAAGATACTAAAATCTGCCCCATGAGAAGAGACTATTACATACTACCAAACTGTAGCAATTTTTGAGCCGGTTATTGGCCCTTACGCAAAGGTAATAGGAAAAAAATGACTTCCAATGAAAAAAATCATTACATGTTTCCTCAAATTGTTTTGGAACCAGCTCAAATGGGTCAACAAATGATCCACCCATTAGTTCGTGCTGGTGGGTGAGTTGCCTCTATTAGTGCATATACCAGTAACTACATGCCTCATGCACAGAAAACTATCCCAATAACAAGAAGTAGTAGCTATTTTTGGGTGGGTATTCCATTACATACTTATGCATATACCATCACATGCTCTGAGATAGGAAGGGGTGGGTACACTTACAGGCTAAAGACAATAGGGCTAAGCAAACATTAAGTCACCAAGTACTTCTTAATTATAATGGGATGATTCACTAAAAAACACATTGTTGTGTGATAATTAATGATTTATATACATATATTATAAGCTGTAGGAAAACTTTTACAGCCGATGAAGAATAATTTTGTCTAGAATATATAAACCCTAAGCTTAAAAGGAAACTGGTACAGCAGGCACTTGTTATATATAACAAGGGCTTGCTAATTTCCTGCCTTAATTTTCAGTTTAGATGTGGATTGTGCATGGTAGAATTTGGTTAAGTCTTTAAGTGGTTTGCTATTCTATAAATTCAGGAAAAATCTGGATGATGTTACATGCTTATGGACATTTCCAAAGAAGGTGGATGCAAAATGAAAAAGGCCAGTATAAGTGCTTGGAGCATAAGGACATATGGAATGTAAGTATGTTTTTTGGTGTTTCCCATTAGAGAGTGCATGAGGATCACACTTACAACTGTGTTGAATATCATCCTGCACCAACCCCTGCCCTCCTGTTTTTAGAAGCATTGCTGCCTACCATCACTCTGTATATAGAGTTGTTAGATATATCATTCCACATGATTGTAAGAGTTGGGTGCGTAGACCTCAAGAATGCTATCTGTGGAAAGTTGAGGAGTAGTAGCTGCATTGTTGACACTTGGATGTTTGTGGATCATTCTAATTAGCCACAGATAGTAAATATTTGAGGTTGTTTCATCATTTTGGATGGGGATATATTTAATGTAAACAGCTTATATATAAAAGACTATTCTGTGTAAATACTTTGCTTCTTGATATGCAATTACTTTGCATAATTTTTGGATGGGTTAAACGATGTCAGGGAATGATATAAATATTAGTCCATACAAAGGAATTAATTAACATTTTAATTAAAACAGGTATACTGTATTCAATTGTAAGCACACAATTAGGCAAGTCTTTATTTGGGTGTTCACTATTATCCTTTTCAGAAAAAACAGGTTTATTACTATTGCTGAATCATGTGGTCTGCAATACTAAATAAATAATTGCAGACCGCATGGAAAAGAAGGTGGATGCAAAATTTGGTATGCACGATTTTTAAATTATATTCAGCAATATTGAAAAAAAAAAAGTCAAAAATATTATTTGTAGCAAGAAAAAATGGATGAAAATACAAAGTTCAGGCAACACATAATTAATTAATTAGGTATTAATGCAGGAAGGTAAAATACGGAAAAAATGTATTTTGCGACTGAGAAAATGGACGGAAATGCAAACCCAACCACAAGAATCAGATAGTTGCGATAAAGTAAGTTTGGCTGGGAAAATTTATTTGCGGCGAACCTCTAGCGCCAAAACAAAAAAGATTTAAACTGGCTTTTTGCGACGAAGGACCACTTCTCCCAAATTTGTTATAGCGGCGACATTGATACTTATTACGACGACTGGTAACGTAGCTATATGACTTGTTACGACGACTTTTCTAGTAATTGCGACCGAATTAGTCGTTGCAATAGAACTGTTCCAGCGTTGTACAACTTTCTATCCTGGTTTTTTGCGTCGCCAATTTTATTTCTTTGCGGCGACGTAAATTCGCCGCAAATAAACGTGCACTTGCGTCGAAAGTGATTCACCTACGCACTTGACTTGACTCAACGAAACAGTTGCAACGAAACTGCGACGTACATATTTCGCCGTAAAAGATATAATTGCAACGAAAAAGGGGGGCTTTTGCAACGAAATTTGGCGCTGAAAAAGGCCTAAATTCTTGCCAAATTTGGCTGCTATAGCAGAAATCGCCGTAAATGATGTTTTTCAGTGTTTTTTTTTTTTTTTTTTTTATCTCATATCACATTCATTTTCACATTTGTCAAACATCATATGATCTCTTTGTTTCTATTAACAACTGATATCCATTAACAAATAATTAGGATCACATGTCTAAAATGACGCTTTTTGAAATTTATTAATCACCCCTACTTCGTTGATGACCCACACAAAGATCTGTGACCCACACAAAGATATGTGACCCACGAAAATACATGCACAGTTCCAATTCAAAGACGAATTTTGTGTAATACTGCAGTTACATCAGTTGAACACGTTCAATGATTAAGGGGAAGAAAACATATGTAAAAAGTCAAGAAAGTGTTTTATGGGAGCCGAAGGTCATGTAACTAACACAATGTTTTTCACCGTGTAGATTGTCTTGTGTGGTGTTGTCGGCCACTCATTTTTCGTGGTTGTGCTTGCGTGTTGTCATTTTTGCCTTCCGTTTAAGTTTGGCAGCTTGACTCTTTTCGTTTATTTAAAAGTAATAGCATTAGATTTATTAATTTTTTAAAAAATTTGATAAAAAATATAAATTTAATAAAAATATAATATTTAAAAAAATTTATATTGGACTCATCAAAAAATTTCGTCAAATTTGATAAAAAATGAAGAAAAAATGAGGAAAATAAAATACAAATATTTTTAATTTAATTTTTAAATAATAATCTTTCTTGTACTTTCCATCAAATTTTTTAAAAAAAAAATCTTGATAAATTCAATACTAATACTCTTAAGATTTTTTTCCTTAGAAAAGAAGACGTAAGAAATGCCTTGCCTGTGATGAAAACCACAACAAAAACGAAAAGAATAATTAATCTGACATCCTCTCATATAATTTTTTTCTTGAAATAGGCAACGACAATGCAAATCTTCAGAAATACCCATTTCATCAAAATTTCCTGTTGAATTTTCATAGCAGTAAAAGATCCTCCTGCATTATCTGTATAAACGCATGGAATGTTGCTCACCTTTCCTTTACGTTATTATAATATTAAAGATAAGACCTCTTTTTCTTCTAAAGAAAATTGCTTTAACTTAATAATGAAAATAAAAAAGTATATAGGGACTAAAAAATAATCTAACCTCCAACTGCAAAAACGCTTGCATTTTTTACAGAACTACAAGATAATTTATATAGAGAATACAAAAGCGATTGGCCACCACTGTTAGCCAATCACGATGATCACAAGTTACAAATCCGACATTTAGTCGAATTCAAAAAATAAAATTGAAAACATAACAATATAATTGCATCAAATATCATATTATAAGACTAAGAACAAGCAAACTTTTTATAAAATGCTCATTCTACGTTTAAGCATCTGAAAATCAACATACATTGCCAATCCAATGACAGATTATGTATCGTATGCAGCAACGATATAGAAAACTCTGAAATTAGTCAGGTAACATAAACCCACAACTTTTATTCGGCTAAAACAATTAAAAATGGAACTATTTATCTTCTTCAACTTCGTTGTCCTCGTCCTCGCTCCAGCGGCATTTCAGGATCGATCTAGGAGATCCAGTGCTTTCCGCCATAGTAAAGCTATGGTAAATGACAGACCCGCCCAATCCAAGCACTTCATGGCTCCTCTCTCCACAATGGTATCCCTTTAAGTCCAGGTGGATCTTGCTTCCAAGTTGTATTTTGGCATTGTCAGCATGCAGAGCTACAGAGAACTCCATAGGTTGGAAGCAAGCCAAAGCCCTCTCAATTAGCTGGGTCAAATTCACAACTTCATAATCATAACCGACTGCTTCAAAGCTTGCATAACTGAAACCATCTTCTGGTGTAACGTGGATTGTAGAAATTGCAGCACCTTCGATAGCATTCATGGAGTACCCACACGGATCAAACTCGAAGTCGCATATCTCAGATTGAGGAAGGATCTTCCTAATACCAGAATCTTCAGTCATGAGAGCAGCTGAACTTGCATCAGTTTTATAGAAAACTGATGCCCTCTTTCTGTCCAAACCAGTCATGCACATCTCTAGAGTGTAAACAGGGCTTAACCGACAAGCCAACTCTGCAGAAGCCGAGTAAACATGCCATTTTTTAGAATTGTCAGGGCTACCCATCACATATGCGTTGCTGACCAAACCGAGTTTGCCAAAATGACCATCGAGCACAGCAACTTCCTCCGAGAAGCTACGATGTGGAAATGCCTGAGCCCCAGGAAATATAAAGCTACCACGAGTGTATCTCACAGATTTCACAGCAAGGGGTAGGGTATCAGCTAGTTTAAGGATGGCTGGGATAGAGAGAAGCAATTTTGTTGTCCCACATGTTTTGATAATAACTTTGTAGGGGTACACAAAAAGGCTAGATTCAGAAAGGACATAAGAATCAACATCATTGTTCGATAGTGAAGCAACAATAGTGCACTGGGCTGGTTCTAGGATCTCGTCCAATTGGGCTTTGGACAAAGATCGGAGGCCCTTGCCCTCGGGGTCAGCAAAGATGCCTGGCTCAGTGAATGATACTTCAAGTCTCTTTTCATAGCCTTCAAATCCAATGGCAGAAACCGGCAAGGCCATCTTGTGTCAAGGGAAAAACAAGAAGAAACCTTCCAAGCAAGGACGAGGGAACAATTGAAGAAGAAAATAAAACTGACTACAGGTATTATTTTGCTGTATTAAAATCCTAAGGTGGTTATCTCCTGTCGGTAGAGTCAGGATGGTTTGCGCGCGCACTGCAAACAAATAATGCAACATACTGTAGAATCAGGAAAGATTCATTTGGGAAAAAACACCAGGAATTATGAACATCAATCAATATGCTACTTACGTTGGAGTAGGCAGCAGATTTGAACTTCTTGATTCCACCGGCAGGACGGATGTCTTCAATGCTGTAACCAATGGGAGCTTCGTAGGATAAGGACATACTACTACTAGACTTCTTTTTGCCACCTTTGGATTCCATTAGTTCATTCAGTCTTTCCTGAGAAAACCAGTCGGAACAGACATTAGCAGCAGCCATATTTGCACAGAGAGGGCTGAACTATTCCAGGACTAACAACATGTAAACGAGATATCTATATCCAATACAATGAAAATTATGCAATTCCAAACAAATACAAGAGAATAGTATTTGCCAAAAGCTAAAATGTAATTGCAAAATTAATAACACATTTCGAATATAAAAAAATAACCATTCATACAAACGTCTCTCAACAATAATTAGGACTCCCTAAATCAATAAACAAACTTCCCTAAAACATAAATTCTATGGGAAAAAAACATGATTCAGAATACCAGGAAAGAAGTCTTCGCTCAAAAGAAACATGGTGCCAAATACAAATAAAAGCATGAAAAAAAGTCAATAAGATTTGCTTAACAGATCAAGAATCGGATAGAACACCCCCCAAACGATTTTAATTATAGGCAAAGTCCCATGCTTTCACAGAAACAAAAAATCCATATGTCATATTCGCACCCATAACCAAAAATTTAACTCATACGAAAATAAAAAGACAAAAATAATCAATCCTAAACAGTATATCCATTTATTTCTCCTGACGTAGAACAAATCAAGAATGGAATACTTACAATAATATAAAGATTGCAAACAAAAGGTATATACTCCTCCGGATCCCCTCTTCTTCCGAAATCCCGATCAAAATCTAGGTATCGAAGAGAGTTCAAATCAATAACAGAACGCAAACACCAAGCCTCGAAGAAAACTACGGCACGACCAAATAAAACTATAAAAGTATGAGAAAAGCCAAACATACCAAAGTTTCGGCGCTTTGGAATGAGAACGAAACCCTAGAATTCTGAGGCTAGAAAAGAAAGCGGAAGACAGGGAATGAGAGACGGAAATGATTGCTATAGGCTATAGCCTTGGGAATTTCGTTAAGACTGGGAAGCGCGGTGAGGGAAATATATATAGGGGGCATGACGAGATGGAATTACGGTACCACCCTTCCGTTTATATAGTGTACATGGTTTCCTGATTTTCTCGGAAATTTAAACCGTTGATAAATTTTGAAACGACGATAGTACCCTTCCTTATTCTATTTGTCCACTGACTCCTATAATTTAGGAAACTTTGAACGGCTTTTATATGAGATCTAAATTAGAATGAAAATAAACGTACATTGTGTACGTCACAATATGTATATATTAGGCCTGTTCATTCAGGCCAGGTATAACCTGGCCTGATTTAAACTTTTTTTTATTTTTTAATATTTTTAAATTTTTTTTAAAAATTATTTAAAAAAATTTTAAATTCAAATTTCAGATTTAAAAATCTAAAACCCAAATAAACATCTTTAGTATATATATTTTAAAAGTAGTTTTTCTTTTCCTTGGCTAGAAGGGGAGGTGGAAGGACATAGTAACAACCTTCTTAATTGAGGAAAAAAAAAAAACAACAACATAACAACCTTATTTGAATTTGATTATAAGATTTAAGTGCATGTTTAAAGTTATGATGAAAAATATTATTTTTAGTTTAAGATTTATAACTTAAAATTTAATATAATAAGTTTTACTATTAAAAAATTATTTATTATTTAAGATTTCTATATTTAAGATACTTTTTTAAAATTAATTATGATAGTTTTTTTAAATATATAATTATCTGCATGAATTTTTTGATAAAAGTTTCAATTTGATGTTTTTTGAAAAAATAGATTTTTAACTTTTCTAATCGCTTAAAGCACTTTTTATAAAATTATCAAATACGTCATTTTTTTAAAGTGCTTTTAACTATTTAAAAATACTTTTTAAAACTTGAAACACAATCCTAAACAAACTCTTAAGAATTTATCTCTAGTGTAGAATGTATTTAAATGTTGAACCATAACTACTATTTTATTATGTCAATCTTAAATTTTAATATCTTCAATTCTAGTAAGTATTAGGATATTGAATTTGTTGTTATATTCTTTTACATCAATATTGGGTCAAGAAAATTATATTTATTTTGAAAAAAGAAAAATATATTTTTAGATATAGGTTAGTCTTTTTTTTTTAATTATAATTTTGTTTTGAAATCTTCAATATTCCAAATTTTTAGGGTTCCATTTTTCTTTATCATTAAAAAAAAAAACAGACATAATTGAAGGGGGAGTAAAAAGTTGGACGCGGTAGTTAAGAATTAAGATGTGGTAATTGGGTCATATAAAGAGTCATAGCCTGGTCATCATTCCGACCTTTAGCCATATACCCACCAAACTCAATCGTCTAATAATTTAAGCAAACCGAGACCAAGGTGAGATTTTCAGAGTTTGAGTGAATATATGTAATTATATAAAGTGAATATATTTAATTATATAAAGATGAGTGGGCTTGGTTGAAAATATTGAGATAAGATGCGATCTTGAAGGGGTTTGGATACGTATGGACGGATATCTGTGAGCTGTTTCTTTGTTTCTTCCTTTTCCTGTTCCTTTCGGTTTCCACGCTTCATTTCCATATCTGGTATGCAATCAGTTATCAGCCCATATCTTATTTTTCTTATTAATAATAATAATAATAATAATAATAATAATAAAATCTATTTGTAAGCAGACTTGCGCGCACACTACTCACATAAATTTATTTATGTGAATGAGTGTGCGTGCAAATCTACTTGCACCCAACACTATTCATAACCTATTATTCATAATAAAATTCTAATAAAATTCTTCTACCAGTACACCATTAAAATATCAATTATTATGCTTCGATACATTTTTCTTTCAAATAATTTTACATATAATTGTAAATGGATAACCGCCATATAAATTTTTTTTTTTTTTTAAATAAGGTCTATTGTTAATTATATATATATATATATATATAATATATACTAGGTAAGTGTAACATGCAAAAAGCACGTTTGCCTAATTTAATTATATGATTATTTTTAAAAATTGATTATGAGAAAAAAATTATAATAAAAAATGTAATTTTTAACAAAAATTTGATGGTTAATTATAATTAAGTAGATGATGGATAAATTATATAAAAGGTGCAATGTAATGTCATTTCGTCATAAACCAGTGATTCTACTTGAAATAAAACAGAGCTAGTTAACAGCACTATTTGAATAAGTTTACGAGAATTCAACAAAATAGAGAATAAATAAATATAAATACAAATAAAAAAAAAAGTAATACACAAAAGTCATGTGTGTAGACAAGTTTCTTATTGCTAACTTGTTTACAGAACCACTTCTGCATTCACTTTTTCACAGCCAAGTCATTGAAAAATAAACCAAGCTCAAACCTTAGATCTCTACTTAAAACAATCATATAGCCACACATGGATTAGTCCCATGATGATAATAGCAAGGAACAAAGTAATAAAAAGATAAAATTAATTGCCTGTGAAATAATGCTTAAAATGCCATGCATAACCATGAAGATTTTTCTTAGCAAACCAATTCATGAGTTGGGGTCGAATGGGTCGTATCCTGAAATAAATCCATACATGGAAATCAATATATCTGAAATGAAGAAAAATAAACACATAAGAAGATAAAAGCAAACTATTGGTACAAAGAAAAATATTACCAGCAGAGGAAGGCATTCAATAGCATGTTTGGGGAAAACAGAAATCTAGCACATAAATCTTATGAACCACAGTCAGTAGAACTTACGTATTATTCAAACTATTGTAACCTACGATAAGGTGATGAGTCGCACAATATTGACATATATAATATACATATAGAAGAAAAGTATCAAAACGAAACTGATATAAATAAGAATTGTTTGAATAATATTATTCAAACTATTGTAACTTTGACATCAAATTTTTTGCACTGGAACTAATATAAATAAGAATTATACTATTTAATTTGTAACAGATTTGTGTATCAAGGATCATACTTTCATCTACTCCTATATTGTGAATCGATATTTACCAAAGATACGCCTATTAAATCTCCCTAGACTTGCTACATCTAATTTATCTTTTCCAAGCACGACTGCTTAGCTTCTACCAAGAGTAATCTAGAATCTGAATTCGAAGTAAGGTCTGCACTTAGGATATATAATGGGAACAAGATTATTTCGTGGTGAAGGACAAAGCCATTCACTTTTTTAATGTATTGCAGTAAAGGAACCATCTTTTCAAGAGTAACCATCGTGAAGATGATAATGATCTTGATAATTAAACAGTAGTAGAAAATCAAACATTTTCATTCATTCAACCAAAAGGAGGCTAGTTCATTGTATTCAGGCTTGAAAAATCGCATTATGAAAAAAAAAATATTGTTCAACCAGATGCAATATGATCAAAAGAGTTTAACAAAAAAGAATCAATTACGTCTAAATTCTTTTTCTTTTCTCTTTTCTCGACATTGATTGAAAATGGTTTCCAACAATCTTGCACTTTGATACTTGTTTATAATCAAACTTTCATGCTGAAAAAACTCATAAATGTTATGTTTGCAAGTATCACCCGCAAGATATAGGCATCAACAATGTCTGACTTATATTCATTGAATTTAAATTTGGAATAACAAAAGAAAAAGCTAAATATATGTAGTTCAAGTTAATAATATAGAAAATGTAGTAAAGCCAATTAAAGTAGGTAAGAAAATGCATCTTAGAGGAATAAAATATCAACCATACCGCCAATTAGATGAAATTCGAGAATGTCAACGTCTTCGACAAGCAAAATCTAAAAAACAACACAAACGGAAGAAGCCAGAAAATAGTTAGTTTGGTTTCGGATGGAAAAACATTACCACTAAATCAAGGAATCCATGTAAATATAACACAAACTAAAACAAAAAGAGTAAATAACAACAAATAAATAAATCCCAAAAACAACGTTCAAATGCACAACCGACAGAGGAACAAAATATAAACCATACCGTCAAGAAGATGAAATCTAGGAATTTCAAGGTCTTCAACAAGCAAAATTTGAAAATAATAGCAGGAAAAACCCAGAAAAATAGTTAGTTTGATTTCGGATGAAAAAATAACACTAAATAAAAAAAATCTCAAAAGCAACACTCAGATCCACAATCCAGAGAAACGAACAAAATATAAACCATACTGCCAAGATGAAAATGCAAAAACATGAAACACCGAAAGTCTTCAACCGACAAAACTTGAAAACAACTCAAAACAATCCAAGAAAAAATAAATAAGCAAGTTGTCGGATGTAAAAAAAATAGTAAATAAGAACCCATGTATAAATAACACCAAATAAAAATTCCTCAAAGCAGCGTTCAGATGTACAACCCACGACACAATAGAAAAGATATGAACAACCACAATACCCAGAATGCACCGGGATGCAAATCGGATAAGCGCAACGCAGGAAAATAGAGAGAATAAAGCGAACATCAAACAAAATGAATCTGAAAGTGACGCTCAAATTCCTCACCAACAAATTAACTAAAGAAAGAATTTCAGAAAAAGAAAGAAATTCGGAGATGGAGACACTTGCGGGAGAGAGTGAGAAATAATTGCAATTTGCAGGAAAGTGGAAAAGGTGCTTTGAGGAGCTCAAGAATCAAATTGACGAAAATTCTAAATCAGACATTAATTACGCGAGAGGATGACGATCAACATTTTCTTGATCTTGCATTTCTTCAAATTGGTGATTAATAGAATTAATGAAATTAATCAGACATTAATTTTATTCAAATTGGTAATTAATAGAATTAATAAATTGTATTTAAAATAATATTTTTCATTAAATATAATATTTATTTTAACAAAAATAGATGGAAAGAGTTAACTTTAGTAGAAAAATAAAATTTTCTATTAAAATAAGATTTTTCGTTAGATAACCATTTTATATATATAAAGATATATATATATAATCTCATATTTATTCATTTTTTTTAAAATATCATAATTGCAATTTGCAAATATATTTTCTCGTAAAATATTTGCAGAAACAACTGCATTATAGATTTCCAAATTTACCGAAACTACTTCAGTATATTATAGATCATATTGCCAGCCCTGCCAATTAGGACCAACGTCCCACTTCTTTTAAAATTGATGAGTTTTGGATATAACACAGAATCCCGTTAACATGAGAAGTTGAGAATTTTAACTTTGCTTCTAATTTTACGAATTTCGATCTTTCAGATTTTGTTTGTTCAAATTTTGAAAAAAGTCTCATTCAGTTTTTGAAACAATTTATACAGAAAATTTTAAGTGATACCTACAATTCGGTTTCCTTTCAGGATAATGATACTCTTATGTTTTATTCACTATAGCTCTACTACCCACAATCACATGGCTTTTTTTTTTAAAATTATTTTCTATCGTTTTTAATAAAAAATTTGCTAGAAACATCCCATTTCGATTTTTCATTCTCCCGATTCCCAGCTTGACAATGAGTTACCCGAAAGCTCTCCAAGAACCCTATTCACCTCTAGGGTATGCTTTTTTGCCACTGGCACCAAGGTACTGATCAGCCGCCCCACTACCGCTTGAGTATCTAGGATAGTAGGATACCCTCTGTCGTTACCTTAGTATCTGCCCAACAAAGGTTATTATTAGGGGTATTTCGGACAAGGCTATCTTCCACTACCTCCGCCACAAACTTCGCAATACCAGCACTACCACCACCATTATAAAGACCAGATTGGTTGTGCCTCTTTCTTATAAGGCTATTGGTTATGCTTTGCTGCTATTGTTTGTTGGAGGAATGTTGTTGGTTGCGTTCAAGGGGTTCTGGGCAAAGTTTTGAATACCGTACCAGACGACGTACCGGTCAAGACACTAGTACGAAATATTTCAATACCGGTACCATTTCGGTACCAGTACCAGTACTAGTACCGTTTTGGAATAATTTACACCTGGATAAATTATATATATACAAGCATTAACTGTATTCCAAAATAATAATAAAATAAGTCATAAAATCAATACTTCTCAATACAAGTCTTAAGTTTTAAATTTTAACAAATATCGTATAAAAAAAAGTTACAACAAATATAAAACTGAATAAGTTCTTAATCCAACCATTAAAATAAAATCAATCATCCTCATCAAAAAGATAATAAGGATCAAGATTTGACATATTAATCAAAATAATTTCATCAATGTCACCATCATCATCAACATCAACACCAATGTTTTCATCATCTTTCTCATTTAGTATGACTAAAGGCTCCTCAATACTAACTCAATCCAAATCTTAACTATCAAAAAGATCAGATTCTTCACCCACCCATTCTTCCATCATGTCAATATTTTCAAAATTGATTGAATCTAAAGCATCTCTTTCCTTTTTTATGCTCCTGTCAAAATAAAATCAGACATAAATGAAAATATTACATATTTTTCAATTTATGAAAAACATTAGTATTAAAAAAATTTACCTCTCTCGCACTTCAAGTTATAACGAACAAATACTAAATCGTTTAAACGTTTATGCACCAATCTATTTCTCTTCTTCGAATGAATAAAATCAAATGTGCTCCAATTTCTCTCACATCTAGTTGCACTACAACATTGATTTAATACTCGAACAACAAACCTTTGAAGCGTTGGAACCTCACAACCAAATTGACTCCACCAGGCAACTATAACAATAATGCAATTATAAATTATTAATTAAATGTAAGTAAAAATAAAATAAAATATAAAGTACAAAGTCACATTATTAAACAAATGATATTGATAAATGATAATACCTGGATCTATCACGTTGGCGGATTGCTAAAGAATGTCCAAACTCACCCACTGCATTCTTATACAAGTCAAGTTCTGCAATGATCTTGTCTTGATTATTGGGATCAAGTTCCATCTTCATAATACAACTATTAAAACCTCTTATAACATCATTTTTATTTTTAAAACAAAGGCTATAGTAAATTTCAAGGTTAAGAAGACAACGCGCCGCTTGTAATGGACTACGAAGTTGCTTATCCCATCTAGAATCAATGATCCTAGTGAATGGACTGAATACACTGACTTTGTTATTGCATCTCACTTTTATGTTCTCTTTGGCTCTTTCCATTGCATCATACAAGTATTCCATCGCAGGCTTTTCATCCCCGTCAACAAGTCGTAGAACACGCACCAAAAGCTCGCTAACTTTCACAATAAATTGACATTGAGCCCAAAACTCTTTATCTTCTAGAACAATCTCGGCTATCTCCTTCCCTATATTGCTCATAGAATGACTTGATGCAATCCATGTATCACAAGTAAACATTTGCCTGAGTTATTTCTTATACAAGAGCAAGCATTGGATACTTAAAAAATTTGTTGCAAATCTTGTAACTGCAGGACGACACATATCATGACCATTAGTGAAGTCTTTTCTCATCAATGCCAAAACCCAACCATGGTTATAGATGAACTTTGTTACCTTTTTTGTCTTTTTTATAGTATCATCAATAAGGGAAAAATATCTTGGATTGGAAAAATTCTCTAACATTAAATCTATGCAATGAGCAGCACAAGGAGACCAATAGAAAGAACCACACTTCTGCTGTAATCTTTTTCTCGCAGCTTTATAACTTACATCATTGTCCGTTATGAACTGTACGAGATTCTCAGATCCAATTTCTTGAACAACCTCATCAAAAACATTAAATAATGTTTCAACATCTTTTCTAAAGCCTGGTGTATCAACAGACTTCAAGAATATTGTTCCCTTCGGGCAATAAACTAGAAAGTTGATTATTGATTGTTGCTTCTGATTTGTCCAACCATCTGCCATTAGTGAACAACCGGTGTCATTCCAAACCTTCTTAATTTGTTGCAAATAATCTTGAACATCATTCACAGTCATTTGTAACAAACTTCATCTTAACTCATATAAAGAAGGGCCCTTAAATCCTGGCTCAATGGCGGTCATGGCATCGATAGCTGGTTGATAATACTTGGATTGAGCTGCATTAAAAGGCATATTAGCATCATACCACCAATGTGCTACAGTCATCTTTGCTTTCACAATCATATCATTCGAACACATAGAGCTCTGAATTGAAGGTTGGGCCCCAGGAGTTGTTCTTGGAGCAAAAAATCTATTCATTCCCCCCACCAATTTTTCAGTTCCAGATTCTTTTGGCTTCCCCTTACCCTTTGAAAGCTAAGATTGTCCCTCCATACTATCATTTATATCGTCAGATGTTAAATCTACATGGCTTCCAATCTCTGAGCTAATTTTTCTTTTATTCTCTTTACTTTTTTCATTTCATTAAGTAGCTCCTTCATTTGCCATTTTACATCTTCAGAGACCTTTTTACATGCTTCTACATTCCTTTTATTACAATATAAACATTCGGTATTATTTCTTGCTCCTGGCACTACAAGTGCATGGGTCCATGCTGGATCTTCTGATCTTACAGGAGCAAGTGTTGAAGACATACCACCAGCACCAGTTGATTGACAATTGTTAACTATACAAGAAGTCAAAAGAAGTTTGAACTAAGAAGCCTAAGAAATTTAGAAAGATGAACAACAACCTTCAGCATTTGAACCAAAATTGTGCTTGCTAGTTGCTACTCGTGAGAGCTAATCGATGGGCCAAAATAGAAAATATTTCTATAGCAAGCCATGTCATGTAGTTAGAATTATTTCAAAAATAATATTGCAGCCATAGAATGTACAAGATAGTCCCCACAATTTTTGAAAAAATAAATAAATACTTGACCCATCCAAACAACAAAAGTGCAGGATCTATAGTATACTCACGTTACAAATATTGTTTTTGTATGTGTAGGCTCTATTGGCATGTGGGATTCAGATAAGCTCCTCTAACAATAATTGCAAATTATTGTTACTATCCAAAATATTCGTAACATGACTATTATATGGAAATGAATGAATTATATGATTAAAAACAAAATCAATAATTGCAAATTCCTAGTTTAAGAAACAAAAACAAATTCAATATACAAAAATAATTCGTCTACACAGAGCCTAAACATTAAACATATCAACACTATTTTTTTCAAAGAGATTTTAAAATCAAGCCTAAAATAGGGGAGGGGTGCGCTGCGAACTACGAAGTGCAAAGACCACAAAACAGGGGAAGGAAGATTCGGCATTCAAATAAAAAATTTCATACTAAAATACCAATCATAATTCATAAATATTCAACAGAGTCACAAACTACATAATATATAATTACATATTAATATGTTTTATACCTATACGTGTTCCCTGCGATGGAGAATCAGAGGAGTTAGGAGGTGCGGGCCGCGCAAGTCACGGAACAGCTGATGCCAGATGGAGACGACGGAAGCTACGGTGACCTGTGACGATGCCGATGAGACTAACGGAGCAAGCTAATGGAAGCCGGAGGGTGCGATTCGGAGGTCTGGGATTGGGCAGTGGCGAAATCGAATTGGGGCCGAGGTTTGAAGTCGAAGTGATGAAAGTGAAACGCTAGGTTAATGTTAGGTGAATATTTGAAACAACCCTTAGATGTTTTCTAGAATTGCAAAAATGCCATCCAAACAATCGGCAGAAAATGTACTGGGCGAAATACTTGTTCCGGCCGAAAAATCAAATACCAGCCAGTACCAGATGGTACCGGCCAAAACACCCGATATTTTGGGCGGTACAAAATATATATATTATCTGTGCCGGTTTAGTTGCCGGTACGGTACATACCGGCCGTACCGACCGGTATGGTACGGTACCAAAAACTTTGGTTTTGGGATTGTTTTTATTTATTTACAACTCGTGTGGGATAATGAGGTTTTATGACATGGTTTATGGGGGGCATTGTGATCGTGTAATTTATTGTATTTCAACAGGTACTTTCATAAGTAAAATTATTCTTGTTCTAAAGGAAAGACCCATTTCCAATTGTTGCACTTGCTCAAACTCTTCCCTCTAGACCAAAATTGTTGATGTGTGTTCTACAATCCTGAGTAACGTCCAGATTGTAAGCTAATTGATCTGTACAAGGAAAGATGGAGGATTGGGTTCTAGAACCCTTAAAACTCTCCCATACATTTGTTAGAGAGTGAATTCATATATATCAGTACCAAGATAATGAATTGAAATTGTTTGTACATACCTTTTTGTTCATGACGAATATTTTCTTTTATATGGGCTGAGATATCAGTCTGATACACGTGTCACCATCTGGAATTACAGGGGAAGATGTCAATAAATCATCATCATTTTCCTTCCCCGTTATCTTGGGTCATTTATCATTTTTGTTTCTTCTAAATAATATCTTTCTTAGTATGATCATACTTGGGCAATCTATACTCATTTCGGATATTTATATCGATCAGTTTACATTAAATGCGAGATGTCACATTGTCAGGCATTAAATGCCTTTAAGGATTCTAATTATTATACTGTTCTTGTGACAGGGATAAGGGCAATGAATTTACTGAATTCACTGTGCTTACCTTAGAGGAATCAACTAGGAGAAATATAGTTAGGCTGATTGGAATCGAAATTTAACTCTCTGTTTCAGACACTTCCTTCCCGATTCCTCCTAAAGTACCTTTAAAGAAGAAGAGGCAGACGCCATGCCTTTTAGGGACCACAAATTATTTTATAATTTGATTATTCCTTCACAGTACCCCGCGAATCCCTATCGAAGACGATTTGATAGGGATTTATTCGAATCGTTTAGGGTAAAATTTGCTAAATCTTTATCCCGCGCAAAATGAAATTTGAATGGATTTGGTAGGGGTGTATTGGCCGGACAGAAGTTTGTCTGCCTTCTAGCCACGATTGTTTGGATTTTATCAATTGGGCATGGGAAAGAGAAGCAATCTTCTGACAATAACCGCTCGAAATATCGTGCGTTGTATTTATTGATTTGATAGATTACTTCCATCATTACATGCCAGGCTCTTCAGCTTTTCGAATACTGGTTGTCAGTTACTTTGCATTGATTGATACGTGATACGCACGCACTGGGCGGCAGTTCATATTCGTATACTCCACTCATCAATCATGTCGTTTCGTCTCCCGAGGGCCGTATCAATCATGTCGTTTTGCCTCTTGAGTGTCGTAATCATCCTTAGCATAAATAACTGCCCTTTCTGCAATGGTTCGACTCTTATTACCGTTTTGCTGCTGAAAATCTATTCTTTCCATTTCCTTCTTCATAACTTCATCGTGAACCCGATCTCTCTTAGCATTTTTCGAGCTTTAATGGGGGCAGGTTCTATCTTTGCTGGGCACCAGTGGGTATCATCCTATGCTCCTTCATCTATCCAGCATCTTCAGGATCTGGGTTATCTTCCCATGTCGACAAGTTTTGGGGTGGTTCGAGATCGACCTTACGATACAGAGGGGCGAGCCCAGCATGTGCTTCTTTATGAAATCATGTTCAAAAATGGGTTTCGCCTTCCTTTTATTAGACTTGTGCGTGAGGTTCTCTATTATTTAGGTTTGGCTCCTGCTCAGTTATTGCCTAATGCTTGACGAATTCTCTTGGCTTCTTGCGTAGTGTTTCGCTCGTCTTTGTTAGAGGCTGGGGAAGTGTACCCTGATTTGACAGCTCGAGAGTTTCTTTCCCTTTATCGTCTCATCAGAAAACCTTCCCTAAATTTGGTCGGTTTTTAGAAAACCTTCCCTAAGTTTGGTCGGTTTTCAGTCTTGGGACAGTGAAACAAAACTGTGCACCCTCGAAAGCCGATCTTTCAACGTCAAAGATTATCATAAAAAAATATTTTATATTAAAGGTGATGGATAGCAATTCCAAGTGGATGAGAGTAGAGGGGAATTTTCCATTCAAGTGAATTGGGGCGAGTTACCACTTACGTCCCTTTTGGACATCTATCTCAACCAGAGGGAACGTGCTGGGGTTGAGATTGTTATAAGGTAGGCGAAATGTCACTTTCACCGCTGGAGTCTGATCTCATTTTGACCGACCATAATATTAACACCCATTTGGTCGAGCCAAGGCAAGGCTATGCAGAATTTCAGGATTTTTCAAGCGTTTGCAGTTGAATAACCTAAACGCCCAATCATACTTCGCAAACGTGCGGCTTCCCCTCCAGAACAGGAAAAGCGAACAAAGGCTCACCACGAAGGAGGCGGCCGATCTGTTGTTGAAACCCATGAGCCCCAAGTTCTCACTTTTGCTCAGGAAAGCGAATTAAAACTCGCCATGAAAAGAGGGTCACTCGCCCTACCCTTGAGGAAAATCGTGCCCAATCTTCTCAAGTACCGCCCTCTCCTCAATCCCATCCCGTATCTGATGTGTCCGTTGGCGAGGAGGATAACCAGCAAGTGAGACCCAACCAAGCGGAGGAAATTATGATGCAAGAACTATCAACTCTGCATCATTCCCTGGATCGCCAACAAAATCTGGCTGGTGAATCTGGGCCTTTGCCCGCTGGACAAAATATAGATGAGGTCGAGCTGGCTTTTTTAGCCGCCTTACTTAATCCTCCTGCTTATGCTGCTGGGACTCCTTATTTTCAGCCGCCTGTGTTATCATCTACTCAGGCCCCTGATCAGGAAAATATCCTTAGATCAGAACGACACACTTCGGTTGCAGATGGTCGCCATGAAAGAGGCGAGGGAAATGACTTATCTACTCTGAGGACTGGCGGGCAAAAAGAAGTTGTTGTACGCCAACACCTAGATATAGAATATCATCGTTCCGTGTCGAGGCTTTAACTTCCCGATCCAACTAACGTCGAAGTTGGTGAAAATATTGGGCGGGAGCCTGTTCGAACCTCTGGCGATGATGCCAGATCGACGATCAGATCTTCTTTCAATCGGGCTCTTCAACATTCCGCCCATCTGTCACCTCCAACTACTTCACTTCCCGAATTTTCAAAGCAAATGGGAGTCGTGGTCGACCTACTCTAGTCTCTTTTGGCGCAAGTACTCATTTGCTCTTGCTCCCTAGATTAATTTCCTTTCTTTCTCTTATCTTTTTGATATTGTTCAAACTTCTGACCACATTGCTAGCTTAATTGGCTTTGAGGTGGCGAAATTATTAGACGGGAGCGAACAACAGGCCCGGGAACAGATCCTAGAAATTGAGGAGAAATACCGGAAGCTGGGTATTTTGATTAGCAAGCTTACTGAAGAAAGGGATCTTCTGAATGCAACCGTTATGGAGTTGGAAAAGGAACGAGATTACATTACAGAGAGCCATGAAGCTATGCAAGAGGAAATGGCGACCTTGAGAGAAAATAATTTGTTCTTAGAGGCGAGTAGAGATGAACTCCTCCGGAGTCAAGAGTCTATTAGGTAGACGCTCGCTATGAAAGAAAACGAACTCTCCACAGCTAATTAGGAGATGAAATACTAGAAAATCTTCGAACCAAAGTTGATACTGTCGAGCATGAACGCGATACTTTCTCTCGGGGATTAGGCGAGGCGAATGCTGAGCTCGAGGTTCTTAGGTGCCAGGTGACTCAAAATCGTTCCCTCTGCATTTCTGCTTGGAGTCAAGGTTATGTGGAAGGTTTGCGGCGACTGAGGGAGGAAATTGTTCGGAACCCTTCCTTCAACTTAGCTGGCATGGATCCCAAAAAACTTGATCCTGATCCTATAGCGAAGGCTGAAGTCGCCAAGATTGGGACACCTGAATGTAGTATACACATTCGAGACTCGCCTCCTTCCTAAAAGTTTATTTATTTATTTATTTTTATTTATTATTATTTTTTTGCGAATGTATTTTTAGAGATCTATTTTAATAATATTCTTTCCAGTGATATGGTAATCTTGTTGTTTTGTGTGGCAAATATACCTTGATACCCCGTGAATCTTTATCAATGAAATTGACGGGACTTATTGATAAAAGATTTATAAGGGAGAATGATTCACTTATCAATGCCTCGCCTTGGTTATCAAATTGAGGGGCGAGGCATGAAGCCCAAGCGACTTGGTGAGGGCAAATAAGTTGGTTTGGGGAAAACCATATTCTCTCGGCGAGTGAATCGTGGGGCGAGGCATAGAGCCCAAGCGACCCTGCGATTCGTCAAGCGCCGGCTAGCTGGCGAGGGTGAAAAAGTTGGTTTGGGAAAACCATCTTCCCTTCAGTGAGCGAATCGTGGGGCAAGGCATAGAGCCCAGGCGACCTCGCGAATTGTTAGGTGTCGGCGAGCTAGCGAGGGCGAAGAAGTTGGTTTGGGAAAACCATCTTCCCATCGACGAGCGAATCGTGGGGCGAGGCATAGAGCCCAGATGACCTCACGATTCGTCAGGCGCTGGCGTGCTGGCGAGGACGAAAAAGTTGGTTTGGGAAAACCATCTTCCCCTTGGCGAGCGAATCGTGAGGCGAGGCACAGAACCCAGGCAACCGCGCGATTCATCAGGCGCCGGTGAGTTGGCGAGGGCGAAGAAGTTGGTTTGGGAAAACCATCTTTCCCTCGGCAAGCGAATCGTGGGGCGAGGCATAGAGCCCAGGCGACCCAGTGATTATTCAGACGGTTAAGCAATTGAAAATATTCACTGTAATATCAATAACTTCAACTTTCATATGATTTAACCTTGCTATATATAATATTTTTTCAAATGTTCTGCTTTCCATGGGTGAGAGAGGGCGTTTCCTTCGCTATCTTTAAGCCTTTATGATCCTGGTCGATTACTCCTGACGACAACATAGGGTCCCTCCCACTTAGGTCCCAGCTTGCGTTCTTCAGTTGTGGTTACTCCTGTTCACTTCAACACTAGGTCTCCGGATTTGAAAGATCTTGACTTGACTCGCTTATTAAAAAACTTTTCAGTCATGTGTTTATGGTGTTCTACTCTTACAGCTACATCTGCCTGTCTTTCCTCGAGGATATCTAGCTGTTGTAACAATTTTACTTCATTGTCCTCCGGGTGGAAATTTTGTATCCTTGAGGTGGAGACTCCTATTTCCGCCAGAATGACGGCTTCACTACTGTATGTAAGAGCAAATGGAGTTTCTCCTGTAAGAGTCCGAACGGTAGTGCGATAGGACCATAACACTCTGGGAAGTTCCTTTGCCCATGCTCCCTTATAACTTCCTAACCTCTTTTTCAGAATAGACAAAATAGTCTTGTTAATTGCCTCTGCTTGGCCATTTGCTTGTGGGTGCCCGGGCGATGAATACCGCACTTCGATTCTCAATTCTGTGCACTACTGTCGGTAATGCGAAGAGTCAAATTGACCCCCATTTTCGGATATAAAACTTTGTGGTATTCCAAACCGACATATAATGAATTTCTAGAGGAACTTAGTGATAGCTTGGGTAGTTATTGTGGACAGAGCTTCCGCCTCAATTTACTTTGTGAAATAATCAATAGCAACCACGATGAATTTAACTCCTCCACGTCCCATTGAAAGAGGGCCTATGAGATCTAGTCCTCATTGTGCAAAGGGCCAAGCTGCTATCATGGATGATAATTCTGTAGGCGGGAGGCGTAAAATGTTGGCAAGTGCTTGACACTGGAGACACTTTTGGGTGAATTCTTTTGCATCTTTGAGAATGTTTGGCCAGTAATAACCCACTTGATTTATTTTAATGGCCAAAGTTCTTCCTCCAGAATGACTCCCGCAAATGCCTTCATGAATTTCTGCTAATACATATCGAGATTCTTTTGTTGACAGACATCTGAACAACAGTTTCGAGAATCTCTTTCTATATAATATCCCTTCTAGAATAGTGAACTTGACAGCCCGATTTCTGACTTTTCTTGCTTCACTTGAGTCGATAGGTAGCTTACTATCCTGTAGAAAATCCATTGTCTTTAGCCCATCTGGGCTGAGCTATCTTTGCTTGGAATATTTCTTTTCCGATAGAAGGAATGTCAACTTGCCTCACCTCAGTGTTCTCAGGAAAATGGATATCTATTTGCCTAGAGGCTGTTCTTGCTAGGCGATCAGCTTGGCAATTACTAGCTCTCAAGATCATCTGAATAGAAGAATATCGAAAATAATCTCTCGCTTTTCAAACTAATTGGAAATACTTTTTCAATCGTTCTCCTTTAGCAGTAAATGTGCTCGTTACTTGGTTAACTACCACTTGGGAGTCGGCATGCACTTCTACCTCTTCAGCCCCCAGAAGGCGAGCAACGGTCAAGCCAATTAAGAGCGCCTCATAGTCCGCTTTATTGTTAGTAACCTTGAAAGTAATTTTAACAGCATAGTTATACTTTCTTCCATTGTTAGAAACGATGTGGACACCTGCTCCCCCTCTTGACTTACATGCTGACTCGTCTACATAAACCATCTAAGGTTTACTGGGGGGAGTCTTGGGAATTTCCTCTGAGAAGCCAGTAAGTTTGACTATAAAATCAACTAGTACTTGCCCTTTGATCGCTTTTCTTGGTGCATACTGGATGTCAAATTCGCTAAGTTCTATAGCCCACTTTGCTAACCTTCCCGAGGTATCTGGTTGCTGTAACACTGCTTTCAAGGGCTGATCTGTAAGTACTTGTATGGTGTAAGCTTGGAAATATGGTTTGAGTCGCCTAGTGACGACCACTAATGCCAGGGCCATCATTTCCAACTTAGGGTACCTGGCTTCTGCCCCTCGAAATGCCCGACTTACGTAATATACCGGTCGTTGCCCAGTCACCGTATCCTTAACCAGAACAGCAGAGGTCGCGTTGGTTGATATTGCTAAATAAGCAGTTAACATCTCACCGGGCTCGGTTTGGCTAAGTAATGGCAGGTGAGCTATATATTCTTTTAGCTCGTTGAGGGCTTTGTCACAAGTAAAGTTTCACTCCTGTGCTTTCTTCAGCACTTGAAAGAAGGGTAAACATCAGTCAGTAGATCGAGCTATAAAGTGATTCAAGGCAGCCACCCAGCCCGCCAATTGCTGTATCTCGTGATGATTCCGAGGTGCAATCATGTGAGAAATGACTTTTACTTTCTCTGGATTAGTTTCGATTCCTCTTTCGGAGACCATATAACCTAAGAATTTTCTTGACCCTACCCCAAATGAGTATTTGTTTGGATTAAGTTTCATCTTATACCGACGTAAGACCTCGAAAGCTTCTCGCAAGTTGTCTATGTGTTGCCCAGATGCTTTACTCTTGACCAGTAGATCATCAACATATACTTCTACATTCCTCCCTATCTATTGTTTAAATATTCGGTTTATCAGGCGTTGATATGTAGCTCTTGCATTTTTCAGCCCAAAAGGCATTACTTTGTAGCAATACAATCCTTGATCTATAAGGAAAACGATTTTTTCCTCATCTTCGACACTCATTCTGATTTGATTATATCCTGAGTATGCATCCATGAAGCTAAACAAGGGATGGCCAGCAGTGGAATCTACAATCAGATCAATGCGAGGAAGTGAGAAATTGAGAAACTATCATTCGGATATGCTTTGTTAAGATCAGTGAAGTCTACACACATTCTCCATTTGCCGCTCACTTTTTTTACTAATACCACATTAGACAACCATTTTGGATATTGGACTTCTCTGATAAATCCAGCTGCTAAGAGGCGATCTACTTCCTCAGCTATGGCAGGGTATTTTTCGGTGCAAAAGCTACGTCTTTTTTGTTTAACTTTCCGAGCTCCCTGATTGACACATAGACGATGTTCAACAATGCTATTATCTATACCTGATATATCCTGATGAGTCCAAGCAAAGATGTCTTGATGTTCAGCTAAGAGTTGTTTGAGCTTCTGTTTCAGACTAGGTTCCAAATTGGAGCCTATCTGAACCTTCTGCTCAGGCTTCGCCGGAGCAAAGGCGATTAGCTCTAGCGGCTCTCCGGGTTTGGCTTGCTTGATCACCTGTTCATCTCGAACTTCTTCATCCCACTATGTTAAGGGTGGTGGTGGATGTAATTCAGCTGTAACTTCACTATTTCTTGGATCTTCCTTGGTGGTGATGATTACCATTTGGCATATGGGTTATAGCTCACGAGTATAACACTCACGAGCTAAGGTTTGCTCGCCTTTAACTTCCCCAATATCACTTCGAGTCGGGAACTTCATTTTCAAATGATATGAAGAAGTAATCACCTTTAGACGATTTAAAGCAGGATGCCCTATTATAGCATTATATGAGGAAAAGGCTTTGACCACCAAAAAGTCAACCATGATCATTAAAGTCTTAGGTGCCTCGCTAGCCATAACAGGTAGGGTTATGACTCATTCAAGCTGAATTATCTCGCCAGCGAATCCTCTGAGAGATGTTGGGGCTCGCCGTAGTCTGTCTCGCCCGATCCTCATTTTGTTAAAAGCCCCCCAATAGAGAATATCTGCTGAGCTTCCATTATCAACAAAGATTCTTTTGGTTATGAAATTGGCAATTAACAGGGTTACTACTAAAGTATCATCATGAGGCTGCATCACTATTTCATCTTGTCTATCAAAAATGATTAGGAAGTCCTTCAAAGGCTGTCTATCTCGGGTTACCTCTGACGTGATGAAGATTTCTACGTAGCGTGCTTCTCGCGCATATGCTTTCCTTGAAGCTGAGGTTTCTCTTCCTCTTGGCATTCCCCCCACAATGGTTTGTATTTCACCCAAGGGCCCTCCCCCTTGGAATGAGTCTCGGGTACTTCTCTCTCCTTTATCTTTATGGGAACTCGGGTTACGTTTACTATAAGGATACCCTCATTTTCTTTGCTGCTCTCCTCTTTGCTCTTCATTTCTTCTCTTCAGGATCCTACAGTCTTGAGTATTGCGCCAAGTAGATTTATGATATTCGCAATACATGTTCCCCGGTCGACGCTGGCTTGGATTACGATTCTGCCTCTCCTCAGTCTCCTTGTCAACTGTCAGGTTGTTATGGAGATGCGGTAGGAATTGTGAGCTTCCTTGAGGACGCGTATTTCCTTGAGTATATCTTCTCCTAGGATTACTAGAGTTCTTCTTTTTGATATCTTTTGTTGATGAGTTTGCTTCGGCTTGGCTGTTGCGCTCTATTTCCTCTCGACGAGGTGCTATGAGAGCTTGTAGAGTGTCTTCAGCATTTATATAACCATCTGCCCTATCCATGAATTATGCTAACGTGGCCGGGGTACGTCTAGCAATCTCTGCTAAAAAAGGGCTACCTGACCATACTCCACTTAGGAGGGCAGCTAAGGTGATTTTTTCATCCTGATCACCTATAGTCATCAGCTCCTTGTTGAATCGAGAAATGTAGTTTTTGAGACTTTCTTGGTTGTTCTGTTTGACCATAAGGAGGTAAGCGGCTGGTCGTTTTCTTTTCTAACTCCCTAGAAATTGAGTTATAAAAAGGCGTGTAAGACAGTCAAAACTATCCACGGTGCTAGTTGGGACTGTCCCAAAACCAAGTCCGTGCTATTCCTTTCTGGGTGAGTGGAAATGCTCTACATGCCACCTCGTTAGGATAATCATGCAAACTTATGTGCGTCCTAAACGCTTCGATATGTTCATATGTGTTTGTACTTCCATCGTAAAGTTCCATCTGAGGTGCTCGAAACTTAAAAGGCAGTGGCACTGCCATCACATTTGCACTGTAAGGAGTGCCCAGATTATTGCGTAGTTGCCTGGTGATGGAATGGGCTTCTATACGCTTGGCTATGTTTTCATATTTGCCTTCTAATTCTTTGAGTTCCAGTTGCATTTTACACATTTCTTCCTCATCCTCCTCGCGATTGGGCTCATTAGCTCGATGAGATTCCGCGTATCTACTAACAAAAGGTTCTTCACTGGCCGTAAGTTCTTCGTTATTCTTTTGTAGCTTCTCGTTTTCTCTAGTGAGCGCCCTTATTGTTTCTTCCATGGCAGCTAGTCGCTCTTCCATCGAGCTGTATTTTAAACCGTAATTATTACCTTGCAATCGCCACACGACCGGTTTGCCGAGAACACATAGTAGATCCCACAGACGACACCACTGTTGATGTGTGTTCTACAATCCTGAGTAACGTCCATATTGCAAGCTAATTGATTTGCACAGGAAAATATGGAGGATTGGGTCCTAGAACCCTAGAACTCTCCGATGCCTTTGTTAGAGAGTGAATTCATATATATCAGTACCAAGATAATGAATTGAAATTGTTTGTACATACCTTTTTGTTCATGACAAATCTTTTCTTTTATATGGGCTGAGATACCAGTCTGATACACGTGTCACCATTCGAGATTACAGGGAGGATGTCAATAAATCATCATTCTTTCCCTTCCCCGTTATCTTGGGTCATTTATCATTTTTGTTTCTTCTAAATAATATCTTTCTTAGTATGATCATACTTGGACAATCTATACTCATTTCGGATATTTATCGATCAGTTTGCATTAAATGCAAAATGTCACACTGTCAGGCATTAAATGCCTCTAAGGATTCTAATTATTATATTGTTCTTGTAACAGGGATAAGGGCAATAAATTTACTGAATTCACTGTGCTTATCTTATAGGAATCAACTAGGAGAAATATAGTTAGGCTGATTAGAATTGGAATTTAACTCTCTGTTTTAGACATTTCCTTCCTGATTCCTCCTAAAGTACCTTTGAAGAAGAAGAGGCGAACGCCATGCCTTTTGGGGACCATCAAATTATTCTATAACTTGATTATCCCCTCACAAAAACAACCTAAATCTGAAATTTAAACATCCAGATTTCTTACAATTATTTTTTTACCAAACAAAGACCAATTAAAAACAAAACACTATTAATTAATTTTTCCAAACTTTTAGTAGCCAAACATAGGGAACGTGAACTTGAGGTTGATGACAAGAATGAGGCGATTCTAATTAGTAGCAATGTAGTTGATGATGAACTTGACGAGGAAGTTCCATTTGGGGTTAGTGTCATAATCTCTCTCGGTAGGAGTCCGTTAGTTGGATTATTTGAGGTAATGGTTGTTGTCAATCTTAACGACAACATTTGGGATAGGGGTGTAAAAATTCCGGTCTAGACCAATGGACTAGACCAGACCTATGTGTGATATGGTCCGGTCTGGTCCAGTTTTTTTATGAATCAAAATTTTTCGGTCTGATCCCGGCTTAAGGGATTTCTCCCCATAGACCAAATCGGACCGAATAACATAATTAAAAAAAAAAATTATATATTATATCTATATGATATATCCTATAAGTAATAGTATATTCTATTAATATTATTAAGAGATGTAGTATAATATATTAATATATAATATATATTCTTATAATATTAACATATTATAATAGTTGCAGTATAAAAATATAAATTATAGTATATCTATCTAGGGTTATAGACTATTAGTAATTACTAATAAGTTAATAAATTATAAATAATAAGTGTATTATTATTATTTAATTTTTTTTTTATTTGAACTTTTGAAAATTTGGAATTTACTATAGAACTTATCTATTTAAGGATTGATGTTTTCTTTTATCTACTTTTTTATTTAAATTATTTTTCTTTTACCACTTTTTTAAGAGTAAATTTTTTGAATGTTATTTAGCTTAAATATGTGATAAATACGTAAATTGCGCTGAAATAATTAAATTTGGGCAAAAAAAATAGATTTGATCATTGTAGAATTTTGGGCTAAATTTAATCCATTAAATCATATCATGTGCTCCTGGACTGAATCTGAACCGAATTGGATCGGACCAGTACGGACCGAATAGCAGTTCAGTCTGGTCCAGGGTGGAAAAATCTTTGGATCAAATGGAACCAGTCCATAGCTTTCCCGGACCGAACCATTTACACTCCTAACTTCGGAGCAGAAGGTTCAAGGTAGAATTTTGATCTATTCAGAATGCAAAAGGTAGAAGAAAGCATAGAAAAAAAAAGCTATGTGGGCTGAGTAGTAGAGTGGTGATAGTAAAAATATAGAAAAAATCGATACACAAGTCTACACATCACACATTATATGTTTTTTGGATTTTTTTCTTTTATAAAATATTTAGTATATAAATAATGACCAGAGAATTTAATTAGTTTA
Source organism: Platycarya longipes (assembly GCA_036559045.1). Lineage (NCBI taxonomy): Eukaryota > Viridiplantae > Streptophyta > Magnoliopsida > Fagales > Juglandaceae > Platycarya > Platycarya longipes. The sequence goes on from CM071791.1 coordinate 52,597,817, forward strand.
AAAATAATAAATTCGAAAAAAATAAAAAAAACAAAAAAATTATATGATATATGAACTTATGTATAGCATTCATAAAAAAATATAAGCGTGTCATTTTCCTTCCTTTCAACCTTCATTTTCAGCAACTACTTTGTGGAGACAAGCCCAAGAGAATCCAGAATCCCAATCCTTGGCTTTACACGTGGGTATCTCTTACACTTGGCCCATAAATTACAAAGCCTTGAGATCTCCTAATGTGAAAGCCCACACCGTTTCTTATCTTCTCCAACTGATCCGACTAAAGAATGTCACCCTCATCAGCTCCATCTCCGTTCTCAGAAGCTGAAAGAACCAGGTAATACCCAAAGCTATTTACTTTATTGGGTCTGTCACAACCCTAGTAAGTGTTTCTTGTTTTGCCAATATTCAACCATCTGTCTGCGTGTACTCTCTGAAGCTTCTTAGTCCTTTGCTGCTGCTTCTTCTTCCGTTCCTTCTGCGAGTCCATGGCTCTCTCTAGCTCCCTCTGTGCAGCGACTGTGTAACAAACCCTAGTCTAACCAGGGAGAGGCGTGGGGATATTCAGAAGGAGGAAGCTTTGGAATCGGGACTCAAGGCGGGACTGATGAGGAAATGGGGTCGAAGTGAAGTCTGAAGGGAAGTACACGCTGAGTTGTACAGTTTCAAATTCCGGATTATTCCGGATACCGTCCCGGGTATGACGCATTTTCATTATTGTTTTCAAAATTCTTGAAATCTATGAATTATTGTTTTCAAGCACAATTTCATTCATATTTGCTCAGATCAAATCACCTGAGACCCAACAGCCGGCCAAACATCGTACTAGGACCGTATGGCAGCCATAGTTTGTTTAACTAAGGAGACCCAGTTGGTTCAAACAATATGCGCAATCGTAGTAAAGGGTCATTGGAATAATCTCTTAAAACCCAAGATTAGTTCCACTCTTACTTCAACCGCCACCCACCAGGTACTCCTGCAGCTCTCCCTTTATAGTTATGGTCCTACCCTTCTTTCTTGGGCATTTTTCAAGTGGGTTGAATCGGTGCCCAACTATAAGCACTCTTTGCAATGTTCATGGACTATGATTCACATCCTCACTAAGCACAAGCACTTCAAAACAGCACAAGACTTGCTTGAGAAAATTGCGCGTAAGGATTTTCTGTCGTCTCCATCAGTTTTGAATGCTCTAGTGAGAGACTACGATGACACGGATGTGAATTCACACGTTTTGAGCTGGCTTGTGATATCTTACGGCAGGTCAAAGATGACCCAGGATGCAATACAAGTTTTTGAGCACATGAGGGCACATAGGTTTCAGCCTCATTTGCATGCCTGTACTGTGCTTTTGAACTGTTTGGTTAAGGATAGGATGACTGATATGGTTTGGAAAGTTTATAAGAAGATGCTTTGGATGGGGGTTGTTCCCAATTTACACATTTATAATGTCTTAATTCATGCTTGTTGCAAGTCTGGGGATGTGGAGAATGCAGAAAACTTGTTGAGTGAGATGGAATTGAAGTGTGTTTTTCCTGATATTTATACCTATAATACACTGATCTCATTATATTGCAAGAGGAGTATGCACTATGAGGCTTTGGCTGTACAGGATAGAATGGAAAGAGGAGGGGTGAGTTCTGATATAGTAACTTTTAATTCCCTTATTTATGGGTTGTCTAGGGAAGGTAGAATGAGAGAGGCTGTAAGGCTTTTCCATGACATTAAAGATGCTACTCCTAATAATGTGACATACACTACATTAATTGATGGGTATCTCAGAGTAAATGACATTGAAGAAGCTTTAAGGTTGTGCAAGGTGATGGAGGCTACGGGATTGTACCCTGGAGTTGTTACATATAATACAATTCTCCGCAAGTTGTGTGAGGATGGCAGGATAAGGGATGCAAATAAGCTCTTGAATGAGATGAGTGAGAGAAAAGTTGAACCGGACACTGTTACATGTAACACGCTGATCAATGCTTACTGCAAGATAGGGGATATGAGGTCTGCGTTGAAAGTGAAGAACAAGATGTTGGAGGGTGGACTAAAGCTGGACCAGTTTACTTACAAAGCGTTGATTCATGGCTTTTGCAAAGTGCAGGAGATGAACAGTGCTAAAGAGCTATTGTTTTGCATGCTTGATGCAGGGTTTTCTCCAAGTTACTGCACCTACTCTTGGATTGTAGACGGTTATTGCAACCAAGAGAATGAAGATGCAGTTATAAGACTCTTGGATGAGCTGGTGAAAAGAGGTCTTTGTGTTGATGTCTCAGCGTACAGGGCACTGATAAGAAGGTTATGCAGGAGAGAAAGGGTTGACTGTGCTGAAAAAATATTCGGTCTTATGCAAGGGAAGGGTATATTGGGAGACACTGTTGTATACAGTAGTCTGGCATATGCTTGCTTGAAAGCTGGGAAGGCAAATGTAGCTTCGAAAATGCTAGACGAAATGGCTAGTAGGAGGTTGATGATAACACTTAAGATATATAAATCTTTCAATGCTTCTAGTACTGGTGACAACAGTGTCTTACCTCTCTTTTGGGATCATGTGGTTGAGAGAGGGTTAATGTCCAACAATATTATTAAAGAAATGGAGCAGATGAATGTAGCTTTGTGAAGGAACCTTGGAGGCGTTTATGTATTGAGACAACTTTTTTTTATCCCAGAAAATATGGTAACATAAACCTCTCCTGATTCCAGCCTGTTGGAATATCTGTTGACTGGACACCCTGATAACTGGTCTCTATAATGTTTGCCATCCAAGCATCATTGTGGAGAGCCTAATATGATGAAGGTTATCATTTTGAGCAATGCAAATACCCTTGCCATCCAGCTTTTCTATGCGTCCTCATCTCTTGATGGCAGAGACGTACTGGAGTTTATTTCCAAATTTCAACAGTAATTTCTTCATCATCACAGAACCATCTTAGGCCGACTCTCTTTGCCATCAGTTTGAGCTCTTTAGCCAAGGAAGCAACCCCTTATTCGTTAAAGTTGCAGGCAAAGTGAGGCAAAATGTGATTTTAGTATTCTCCAAGCTGACATGGAACACGATCCAATTCAGCTGTGATATCAAGCTCATTTTGGTATTCTCTAAGTTGCCTCTTGGATTGCTTTCTTATTGAAGGTGCTACAAATAATGGCCATTGCCAGCTCAGTAATGAGGTGACGGAGACAAGGCTTGCTACCTCCTAAGATGCAAGCATCTTCCTCCCTGTAAAGGAAGAGGCAAGCAAACTCATGGAGAATTTGGGAAAATCTGGGTCCAATCTAGATCACAGGACATGGGCTTCTTTTATAGAGGGGCACTGAGTAGCTGGCAACCTTGATAAGGCTTATGATTGTTTCCAAAATATGGTTGAAAAAGAGGGAGTCTCTTCTTCTGGTTATGTGTTTAACATTTTGGTAAATTCGTATTGGCAAAAGAATAGGGCAATAGACGCATGCAAGCATCTGATTGATCTGGTCAGTGTAAAACAGTTAAAACCTTGGCATACTACATATAAAGAGTGGATAAGTAAGTTGCTGGTTCAAGGTGGATTTAAATATGCTTTAAATCTTTTGGGCTCGATGAAAAATCAAGGGTTCCCACATTATATGAATCCATTTATCAAGTTTGTATCAAAGTCGTGAACTGGTGACAATGCAATTGTCTTTCTGAAGCAAATGACTTCAAAGAGGTATCTGGCAACATCATGTTTGAAGCCTTCTTCAAGGCTGGCATACCGATGCCCAAAACTTCCTTTCCACCCAGGTACATTCGCAACCATGCATATGTCTTGAATCTCTTCCCTTCCTCTCAGCCCAGAAAAGGTGCGTCTATGGCTAACGTGGCTGCTTAGGCATTGTGGGGCTGTATTTTGTGATTTTATCATGTGAAGATAATGTAGCATGGTGTTTCTTCAAGAAATTTTGGTATGCATATTTTCTTTTTCTCTTCTAATCAGAAATTATTCACTATTGGGATATGATAAGCATTTTAGCAGTTAATAAAATTCATGGTGTTTTGCTGATAAAAATAAAAAATATAATGCATCATCATTGATGTTTAATTCATCAAGGTCTCTCTGTGTTAGTTGTGTCATGGATACAATATTGTGCTTACTATGACAACTCAAGTGCTTGGCAAATGACTAAGATTATTGAGGAGATTTAATAGAACAAGTTTTCCTTAGTGGCCTGTGGAATGTAATGTGCTGGTATCTGAAGTTTCAATTAGGCCTCTCGAAATACCGATCGAATGGAACTAGCTCTGCAATTGTAACTAGTACAAACGAGGCGGCACCCAAATCCCCCTTTGCTCAAGGAGTCAATGCAGTCAGTAAATTGAGGGAAGAGTAGATGAGTGAGTATGCTTGTCTTTATATGTTTTGACCCCATCAACCCCTAGTGGTTGGCTCGAGTGGTAAAGGCATGGTCTTGGCGGTATACTTACTGCAAAGTCCAAGGTTCAAATTTTACTAGGTGCAAACAATCTCTAGGGGCTATCAAATTGAGAGGTTTCCTCCTTGAATTATTCAAAGTGCATTTATGGGAAATTTCTTGCCGAAGGCCTGTGCACCCCCAAGATTAGCTTAAATCCATGGTTGATATTAGCGCTTCACCCATTCTTCTTAAGCTGGCCTTACGTGCTGCTAATTCATATGGCACATTTCCAGGGGGAACCAAACCGCAAATAGGGCAAATTTAATTTCAGGTGTAAGCTGGCGTAATGTGCGTGATTTAGCAGTTCAGGGTCGAAGAAGAAATCAAATTTGAAAAGAGAATGGTTCGTGTATTTCGAATGGAAGCGACAAATGCAGGTTGGCATGGCATTCAGGTTTGAAATGACAATGTTGGGGGACAAGAAAAAAAAAAAAAAGTAGCTTTAATTCTGTATATTTACATGCGGGGTCTGCATTGATGGGGCCTTTCTTCGTTCTAAAGAAACTATTGACTTTAAAACTCTCTCTTGGTCGCAAACATTACATGGTGGTTGTTGGAAGTAAGGATGTAATAATGCAACTGTTTAATACGTTAAACAAGTGCCAAAGTTCCAAACCATGTGGTTTCTGTCTTTAACAATCTTCCGAATGTTTGTTGGTAGTTGATTTGTCAAGCTCATCAGTCCTCACGTATTGATTCTTCTACTTGTAAAATCATTTTATCTACGCCCATTGACCCTCTGAAGAATTGATTGACATTAAAAGGTATATCTAAAGAAATAATATACATGGAAGAGCAAATCAAAATTGATGTGCCCTATATTTTCTGATGGGAAGTCTTAGGTCCCCAGTTGAAAAACAATTTAATGAGTTATTTCACTTTTTTTATTTTTTATTTCTGTTCATCCACTCTCAAAATGGTTCAACTGAACTTGTCACAGGGCTGGCCACTTTGGCAGAATTCATAGATTTTTTTTTTATAAATTTAGGGGAGGGAGATTTCGAACTCCAAACTTCCATTTTGGAGACAGAAGGTTATGCCAATCGGGCTACAGGACTTTGGCAGAGCAAATCATAGACTCGGACAATCATCATCACATCTCGCAAAACATAAACATCAAATGTCATAAAGAACTTGAATGTCCTTACTAATATTTTGATTTTAAAGTTACAAGATTCATGTTAATCAACCTTAAAATTGAGCTAATGACATTTTTTAGGGAATTATGATTATATGTAAAGCAGGGTATTAGAAGGGAAAAAAATTGAGATATATATATATATATATATATATTTATGAGTCTATCCTAGCTTCAAAAGAATCCCATAAGAAGAGGTGGTTTATCAAGATCCCCCCCTCTTAGTTCTTACTCCGTGCACTTATCCAAGGATGGCACGTTATTTTTGTTGCTTTTCTACAGCAGAGGATGCAATATTCAGCCTTACTTCCCAACTTTATTTTGGTGTTTAGCAATTAGCATTGAATCGTACCTTAAAAAAAGTGATACATCAAATATGTCTCTTTGGCGTGATTTATATTTCTTGTATTATTCCCTTGGAAAAGATTCTTTCATTTGCTTAATAATATAAATAGATGTTATCTCTTAGCTCTTTGTATTCATCGTTTCAATGAAACAACATATGTATATAGCAGCTTTTTCCAGGCCAAGACACCATTGCCGATCTGTCGGCCAAATAGACCGATTAAGACCTATCGAGAGAGCAAAACGCAATGAGCGTGACAAAACAATCCATATATTATTCTTCATCGCGTTTATGATATCTGTATATTCATTTTTCTTAAGAATATTTGATATCAAACTTCTTTTTCGAGCTCTCTCTCTCTCTCTCTCTCTCTGCGACATCTGCTTAATAAAAACAATGAGGGATATGGTTAAGAGGACACAGAGCGTGACAAAAGTGGCATCACTTTGCGATGATACTAGCTTTTGCCTGTTTCTTCTCCACTTACTGCGCGTCTACTTCTTATCACAACAGGTTGAACTCACAGGGGACCAAAAAGTTACAAAAATTTGAATCTTTTTCCTGAGCTTATGTTTATTTCTATGAGAAGAGAAATGATAGTTGCAATCGTAATTGTATAATTGTCATACAGTCATTTTGAAAAAAGTGAATAAATATAGAATCTACGCGAAAAAATTAATTTTTTAACAATAGATTCTATTATTTTTTAAAACACATATATAACATTTGTGTATTTCATGATTATATATAGTATTATTCTTCCCTTATATCATTAGAGCTATGATTTTGGGATCACTCCAGTCTCCAAAGTTCCATGATTTTCAGTACATCCTGGAAAAATGAGGATTCATAAATATTCAGGAAAAAAAAAAACTGGATATCTTGTTAGAAGAAATGGAAAGAAAAATTTTGATTTAAATTGCCAACTCAAATAATAAAATTGGAGTATCATCTTCTTATTAAAAAAAAAAATGCCAGCTGAAATACTATCATGTATTTTGTGTGAAATAGCATTGGATAATGCATCATGATTTACCAACTTCTAATTCAAATCTAAAATCATATTCAAAGTTTAAGGCAAGTTTGCTGACAAGTTAGCTATGACAAGCCGAAAGCATTGCTTCAACCCAAAGCTAATGAACTAATATGGGTGAAGGAGTGGAAGGAGTACGCTTTTAAATGACGCAAAGCTGCCATTTTTTTTTTAAAATTTTTTTAAAAATACATGATCAAAATTCAATTTTTATATTTTACATATCGACTTTTACAATATAGCATATATCAGTTTATCTATTTTTTTCTTTATATTATTTAAATATTATATTATTTAATATATTTTATTCATTTCAAATAAAAAAAAAATAGAAAGTAGATAAAGTAATGAATAATGAGTAAAAAGTAGACAGAGAAATGAATTAAATATTTATACTGGTGTGAATAGTATTTCATATATCTGTAGAGGTGATCCTGTAGCAATATGTATATTATTTATAAAATACATAATCTATTGGATGGGTTATATTGAGCTATTTTCTTCAAATTTTTATAAAATACACAATCTATTGGAAATGCTCCAAATTTTACATAAAAAAGTAACAAATATCTTGAATTATTCACCAAAAATCCCCTATAGAGTCATAGACCACCACACTCGCATCACTTCGTTGATACAGGGCCAAAAATATTCTAGAGAAGAGTAGATAGAGCTATTATTGTTTTGCAGTTATTGGAATGTAAAAGAAGAGAGAATGGGGTCCTTGGTCAAATTATTATGCAGCTAAAAAGTGAGGTGGTGTGTGTTTGGGTCGTTTTCGTGATGTTAAAACATCATCCACTGCAAAGTAGGAAGATGGATCACACCATGTTCCCTAAAGCAGCCTCTAGCTAAGCCATGTTAGAACTTGGTACAATGACTGTCTTTCAACGTGTGAACATATTATCAATTGCTGTTGCTTTCCTGTCAATGACCCGCCTTTGTCACATTATGTTTCAACATTTTTTTTTTTGTTTTTTTTTTTTTTGAAAAATCATGTTTCAACTTATTCCACCAATAATGGTTTTCTCCCTTTCCCTTTCTTTACTGGAATAATTAACCAGCTTTTCCTCCATCTTGTTTCAAAGTCTTATCAATTCATCTCCAAATAGGCTGGGAAGGCCCATTTAGGTAAAATACTTACCTGGCATCCCTTATTAAGTTCTTGTATCTTACATTCTAGCTGAAATTAATTAAATTTTTTTTTTTATGTTTTATATGGTACTAAATAACCAACCATATTGAGCAAAACAGGCCAAAGTGCTTTTTTATTTTTAAAGGAAAAATTATATTTGCAATTATAGGATGTATAAACACCGTATAATCGTTTTGAAAAAAGTGAGTAAACACAGATCTTATATGAAAAAATGTAATTTTTAAAGATTGGAACCCCACTCTTTTTCAAAAAATTTGCATAATGTTTATGCACTGTACGATTATATATAATATTATTGTTTTGAAATTGAAAGTTTCCAATAAAATTATTCTATATTTATGTACATACAGTGACAAACTTGAAACCGCATGCCGGAATACTCTGATAGTGGTATTTTCCATTCCCATGAGCAGATGGAATGATGAATAGAACACAATGAATGGCTTTGATTCAAACCTTTTGGAATTCAATGTTCCTTCCATAAAAATGTATTTAGTTATCACTTTTTAGACAGAATACGAATTCAAACTTTGAAAGAAGGCCAGAAGTTCTCCAATTATGGGCGCACAAAAGATGCCCATTATCCCTACTCCCGCAGAAAGTTCCTCTGCAATGACATCACTAACATTATGAATAACGAACAAATATCATCGAGATGTTTCTAGCTCTTTTATTATCACCAATTAAACAATCAGGGCATATGATACTCTCAATTAATGCACTAAAAAGAGCCCCAAAAAACCAAAAACGGTGATAACAAATCCGAGGATATGGTGATAGATATCTGTATTCTGCGTATAGCAGATTTAAAATTTTGTGGAGGAAGACTTTCAGAGTGAGTTCTGAGATACGGGGACAAGATCGGGCCTATAATTTATGAGTAGGTTCGAAAGTATTAATTTTTAGTATAGTGCCAAAGCAAGTGTCATGTGGATATCATGTACTTAAATTGTTCCAAGTAAAAGTGAAGGTAATGGCTCCTCCCTCCATTCAAAACTCAAATGACTATTGAGAAAAGAACATCATTTCCTACTCATTTGGCTGGCTATCCCACTGGTTTGACTCCCACTTAGGACCTAATCCACATTGCACTTATGCGCTCTATGTGGCTTTTTGATTTAAGCATTAAGGGTATATATGTGGAATTTTGTTACGTATAACGGTATGAACAAATTTGCAAATCAATTTGGGTATCAATGTCCTTGCCTTTATATCTAAAATTTAAATCTGCACTATTTTTATTAAAGTCTGATTTTCTAATCAACTGTGTTAGATGAATACGCGTATCGATGCGTAAAATTGCTTGCAATTAAATTTTTCGATATATTTGTTACCACCTGACTACTGAAGTAAATCCAAATCAACATCATTATTCATTTTGCAACCCTGTCAATGAGTGAATAAGAACACGAGGAATAATCATTTCAATTAGTGCTCTCCTGTCATTTCAGCTTGTTAAAATATGTTAATAACAACTCCTTTCAACTTTCTACTGGGGCCTATCTTTTCTTGACTTTTGTTCTGTTGCATGGACCCAGTAATTGTTTCATTTGTTCGTGATCTTGAATGTGACCTTTCTTACAAATTTTGTATGTGTAATTTTCTCATACTCACAATCCCCCAAGTATGTCTCATTATACTCGGATCATATATTTTAATAATTTACATATATATATATATATATATACTTCAAATGGAAGCTTAAATTCATTATAAAAGTGTGTGTGTAGTATTGCTAGACAATAGCCACCGTTCAAAATACAACAATCAAGCCAAACTAATCACAGGAAGCCGTGTGTAGAAAGTGGTCCAATGTAAAACTACTTGCCACAATAGCCTTTTTCTTCTTACATGCAGTCACCCTATATATAATTGTTGGTTTTCATGGACAAAAAGGAAGAAAAGACATCCAAATACAGACAAATGGTGGGTTAAACTTTTATCTTGGGCCATTTGATCCAAAATCTAAGCTTATGGTCGTGAGTAGTGAGCATCTAACTAACGAAGATCCTCCTTTAGGGATTGGTTGAGGTGATATATATCTGACGAAAGGGACAACAATGCCAAGCTGTTATCACTAATATTGGCCCCTAATCCTTGGACATTTTTGTCATTGTGTGATAAATAACCCTGTTTTGTTCTTATGTTCGGTCAATTTATGTTTCTCTGCCTTGGAGTTTGATTGGTGATCAAAGATGCAGGGGGCCCCTCCCCCCCCTTACTTCTCTTTCTAATCAAGTTGTGTGAACGAATGGTTTTGGCTATCATGTTCGAAACCATGCATGTTTTTTTTTTTTTTTTTAAATTTTAATTTCGTTGTTTAACAATGACATATTTGTCTAATATTATAGTGCAGATTAAGAAGGATTGGAATTAGAGTGAACAGTTCCAATTTTCTCAAGACATGATATGATGAGATAGGTGAAGGTCCCGTCTATATGCAAAGGCACGGGCCTGCCAGCATGCTGTTTCATCCACATACATTGTGCAATATATTATATACATGTGTTTAGTAACTTGAATTAGCTCCACGCGCAACTGAAGGACGTGCGAAGGCTTAGCAGTTAAAATGTGATGGGTGTTTAATCCCTATTATTATATTAAACTATCCCAAATCAGTGAATGTAATCTATTTGTGGCGAATGACTTGTCTGAATCTGCACAGGAAATTAAAAAAAGAGAAGGAACTTGTCTGGATCTGTTCATCGTCCGGGACTGCTGGTAATACGAATAAATAATATTATATATAGTCGTAGAATAGAATGAATAATATTATATATAATAATAAAATTAAATTTTTTATGTGAATTTTATATTTTACTATTTTTTTAAAATAATTATATAATATTTACACAATTTACTATTACAAATATGAGTAAGTTTATGCGACTGCAAAATGCAAAGGACAAAACCCATTTAATCTTGTCTTACGGGGATCATCAGTAAGGCAGTAATATTTTATGTTAAAACGCGCCTTTGGCAACGGCTGGAAATGGTATCACTTACTCCCATAATTGAGAGAGAGAGAGTGTGTGTATGTGTGTAAAGTCCTAGAAAAAGGAGGAATGGCAGCTTTTGCTTTTTAAAGTTTCACTCTTTTTTGAATAGTCTCTGAAGAATGACTGTCTGCTTAAGGTATATATAAAGCAAGAGCATGTGTGATTGTTAGCTGATAGTGGTTTGGGGAATCTATAAAGCACAACCAACATTTCACCAGCAGATAAGAATATGTAATGTATACTTGTGTATAAAATATAAATTATACTCAAAACTAACGGAAGAAAGAAAAGGAAAAAGAAAAAGCCAACAAAGATCCTCATGGGTCATAGATAGTGGGTGACCAAATCCATCATCAATCTCGAGCCCCTGTACCTTAAGATTCTCACATTCTCAATCCCTTGGAAAGAAAAGGACTGTATTCAGGACTTTACTGAGTGGCCAAACTCAAGGAATGTCGATTCCTCACGGTCCTAAGCAACGCAAATTCATCCCAAACCCATGCATACACTGACCATTTTGTGTCGAGTAATCCAATCATACATATATATATATATATGTATATATATAGAAAATATACTGATATATACTGACAGAATTGGGCATCAAGATGACTCATGACTGACTGGTGATGAATTTGGTAATACTCCGCTAGTTTTCATTCACAAATAATTTTAAGAGCTTTTTGCTTTAAATTGAAGCAGTGTGAATAGAAAACTAGCACACCCATTTACGCAATGAATGATTAATTCTTTCGGGGAATTTCCTATTCTCTCCTCCTCTAGCTTTGATTGGATGTTGTTCTCTTAGGATTAAGGCTATTATATATTCTTCTCTTTGCAACCTCCCAACTCAATGACAAGCGTGCTAGTTCCTTTATGCAACCCAAAAACTGGTTTTTTAATTTGGTTCTGACATATAAGTTTTTCGGTGAATGGGATTCTGGCATGGAAAGCAGGATGTGGGGTTCTGATCTGGATATTGCCTCAAACCAAAAAGACCAATTCGAGGGCTAGTCTTCCTAGTAGTTTCATCACCCACCATAAGCAGGCTTTAGTATCTGTGAGCTCTACTTGGAGTTAACTTCAATTGAATGGCAATGATGAGAAGAGAAGTTTATCCTTGTTTTCTGGCTTTTCTCTGTTTTTGGGCTTCTGTAAATGGATTACTGTCTCCCAAAGGTGTAAACTTTGAAGGTAAATCCAAAATCTCATTCCTCCTTCCTTTTGAAATCTGCAACAATGATGGTCTTTATGTTCAAATATGGCTGGAGAATTTCAACCTGGTGTTTTCTTTCCAGTTCAAGCTTTAATGGCAATAAAAGCTTCTTTAAAGGATCCCCATGGTGTCCTTGATAATTGGGATGACTCCTCTGTTGATCCATGTAGCTGGACTATGGTCACCTGTTCTTCTGAGAGTCTAGTCATCGGCCTGTAAGTTATCAAGAAAAAGCATTATGTTCAACATTCTAGTCAATGAAAAATTACTAAATTAGCCAACATTTAGTATAAGAAAAACAACGGAAATATGTTGTAAAGATTTTGAAATGGTCTTATTGCAGGGGTACTCCAAGCCAGAATTTATCTGGTACTCTGTCTACAAGTATAGGCAACCTAAAAAATCTTCAGAGTGTGTAAGTTCCCAATACTAGATTCTAAAATCCCTTAACGAATAGTTTCTTTCATGTAATTGGTTTTAAATATTACGATTTGCAGGCTCTTACAGAACAACAATATTAAAGGGCCAATCCCTGCAGAGATTGGAAGGCTCTCAAAACTACGCACACTTGATCTTTCGAATAACTACTTCAGTGGAGAAATTCCTCCTTCTCTTGGACACCTGAGAGGCCTCCAATACATGTAAGATTTTAAGACTTTATGCTCGAAAGCTATTTACAGTAACTATGAAATCTGTGTCCTCGGTCTCTATGTGATACGAGTTACTCGAATTGGCTGTAGGAGACTTAACAATAACAGTCTCTCAGGAGCATTTCCTATGTCATTAGGGAACATGACCCAGCTTGCCTTTCTGTAATTCTCTTGACCTCTTTTTCTTTCTCTATGCACATTTCTTTGATTCTTATAACTGGAATAAGTATCTGAAGGAGGTTTTATCATTCAGTGACTTGTCCTTCAACAATCTAAGTGGACCTATCCCCAGATTTCCTGCTAAGACATTCAAGTAAATCTCTCTCTCTCTCTCTCTCTCATGTGGAAAAACATAGAATTAGATATTAAATTTTTATTTATTTATTTATTTATTGTCGCAGCATTGTTGGGAACCCTTTAATTTGTCCAACGGGTTCTGAACCAGACTGCAATGGGACAACACCCATGCCGATGTCCATGAACTTGAATAGTTCACAAAGTATGGAACATATTTGGTTTGCCAGAAATATATTCTTAAAAACTGTTTCCCCTTTCCCCAATTTGAAATTTCAATGTTTGTGTACTCCCATGTTGATTCTGACCTCAAGCTGTATCCTCCCCTTCAGCTGATCTACCTCCTGGCAGACCTAACCGTCACAAAGTAGCCCTTGCCTTTGGCTTGAGCCTCGGATGCCTGTGTCTCATGGTTCTGGGTTTTGGATTGCTTTTATGGTGGAGGCAAAGGCACCACAAACAGATATTCTTTGATGTTAAAGGTTGGTGATTAATGACAAGTGACAACACTACATAAACTAAAGCATTTATGATTAATGTGACGGGTTTGTGTACTTGATAATAATTGGCTACGTTTTCTTGATATTTCAGACCGGCATCACGAAGAGATCTCCCTTGGAAACTTGAATAGATTCCATTTCAGAGAACTTCAAATTGCGACGAGCAACTTCAGCAGCAAAAACATACTTGGGAAAGGTGGTTTCGGAAATGTGTACAAAGGAATTCTCCAAGATGGGAGTATTGTGGCTGTCAAGAGGCTTAAAGATGGGAATGCCATCGGAGGAGAGATCCAATTCCAGACTGAAGTTGAAATGATTAGCCTAGCAGTACACCGAAACCTCTTAAGGTTATATGGGTTTTGTGTGACGCCTACAGAAAGGCTTCTAGTTTATCCATACATGTCCAATGGCAGTGTTGCTTCTCGTCTCAGAGGTAAAAACTGGATAAAGAGAACTATTACAGGCATTAAAAAATTATACAAAAATAAACTCAAAACTGAAAGTGGCTTATGCGTTAGATCTGCTTTACATTATAGTAATTTTATAATTTGACGTACTGCATCAAACCATATCAATTAGTATATTTATTTATGTGTAGTTAAAAGTATTTATCTTAGATAAAACACAAGCAAGCATGATTGTCAAATGTGTCATGCTAAAAAATGCATCTTGTTTTCTAAATTAGTCTCAAATTGATCTTTCACAGGAAAACCAGTCTTGGACTGGTGCACTAGGAAGAGGATTGCCTTAGGAGCTGCCAGGGGACTCCTATATCTTCACGAGCAGTGTGATCCGAAGATTATTCATAGGGATGTGAAGGCTGCTAATATATTGCTTGATGACTATTGTGAAGCTGTGGTAGGAGATTTTGGCTTAGCAAAGCTTTTGGATCACCAAGATTCCCACGTTACCACAGCAGTGAGAGGCACAGTGGGCCATATAGCCCCGGAATATCTTTCCACCGGCCAGTCGTCAGAGAAGACAGATGTCTTTGGATTTGGAATTCTTCTCCTTGAGTTAATAACCGGGCAGAGAGCATTAGAATTTGGCAAGGCAGCTAACCAGAAAGGGGCCATGCTCGATTGGGTGAGCACAAATTTTGCCAAAGTTCTAAATCCACAAATTGACGTAATTTTATAGAATGTGTTAAATCTATTTTATAATAAAATTAACTTTATGATATATCATATTAGTTTGTAGGTTTATTTTTTTATAATTAACTCAAGTATTTTTCATTTTTTATTACTTGTCTAAACTAGTCCAATGCATATTTGTTTTGGATGTTGATTTAAGGTAAAGAAAATTCATCAGGAGAAGAAGCTTGAAATGCTTGTGGATAGGGATCTTAAAAGCAACTATGACAGAATTGAGCTGGAGGAGATGGTTCAAGTGGCTCTCTTGTGCACCCAATACCTGCCAGGGCACAGACCCAAAATGTCTGAAGTGGTTAGAATGCTTGAAGGTGATGGACTTGCAGAAAGATGGGAAGCTTCTCAAAGAGTTGAATCAACCAAGTTCAAACCCCATGAGTTGTCTGCATCAGATAGATATTCTGATCTCACTGATGACTCTTCCCTCCTAGTCCAAGCAATGGAGCTCTCTGGCCCAAGGTGAATAAATTACAAATTTGATTTATTTATTTTTGTTTTTTTTTTTAATGAAAATCGGGATTTTTAAGGAACAACTTATAGTTGAAGCTTTTCCACGAAGGTAATGAAGATTGAAAGCCTATGCTGTATAATAGTGAGTAATAGATTAGAGCTTCAAAAGGGCTCCGGTGTTTTCTTCAATTGTACAGAATATGATGTCATTGATGTGAGTAATTGATATTTTCAGATAGAAAAGAATTTTGGTTATTTGTATTCCACTTCAGTGTAGTAGCTATATTGCGCAAGATTATTATGATTAATTTTATTATTATTATTATTATTATTATTATGACGACTAAAATAGGAAAGTATTGTCGATATAACGTTTACAACCGGAAGCCAGCTGAGCAGACATGTCGGCAGTGAAGTCATTTAGTTTAGCCCCCCACATCGAGCTTATCTATGTGGTCCAATTAGTAAAAGACATCCGACAAATAAGCTGTCCAAATATTATGAAGTGACGACGTGTCAGACAAATGCACATCAGTGCGGACCCCACACTGCTTTTCTGAAATGCATAAGAAATATTTAACACCAATAAGACTAGAACAAATTCTGAAGTTACAAGTTTGGTATAAATTTTAATAACAAAATAGATCACACGTTTTAAAAAAGTATGAAAAAGTAATCTCTTTTCATGGAAATTTTATAAAACTCTATACAAAATTTATCTATTTAAAATTTGTAAAATTATTGGAGAGAAAATTACAGCAGCAGCCACTTACCCAACACGAGCATATATCCTCAAAAACTGTTTTGTTGTTTGATCAAGCAACAAACAGTTTTCCTTATGGCCCATCTTAGGGTCACCCAAGGTCCAACAAGGTGTGCAACTACGAATTAGCTTAGCCCAATGCGCTACCTAAATGTGGTTCAAGGCCAGAATAATAAATTAGGAGGATTTAGACAAAAATTTTAATTAAGATATTTTTTTTAATTAAAATAAAATAAAATAGTTTTAATTTTTATATTACATTTTTTTCTAAAAATAATACCTATAGTTTGTTAAATAAAATTATTAATTAAGATTTATACTACTTTTTCAACTAATAACTGACTTAATCTTTATGAAAAAAAAAATTTAATCTAGAGAAGATTTTATCAAATTTATTTTTATAAGATGTTTTCTTAAGTTTTAAGAGTCGTTTGGAAACACAATCATTTTTATATATTCTCAAATATTTTCAAATTCAACTTTTTCTTTCACTCAAAACTTAATAAAATATCTTAAATCAAATTATTTTACTATTTCACAGATATTATGAAGAATACTTATAAAACAAATAATATATATAATATCTATTTGATATTTTTTTTTATAAGTAATAAATCTTTTTTTATTAATGAGAATATGACAAGGCATAACTTGAGTACACGATAAGTATACAAAGAAACACCTAATTACATTCTATAAGTTTGATCTAAAAGACAAGAAATAATGCACATTGCTACCAGGGGGTACAATGGCTGAGAACCATAGCAAGAGAGTATGTAGAAAAAACTCTTGGAGCTCCTCCATTATTTGCTCTCTATCTTCAAAACAACGCTCATTTCTCTTCGACTAAATGCACCACATAATACGCAATGGAATCATTTTCCATGCAGCTTTCACTTGTGAACAACCTTTGATCCATTTCCAACAAGCAAGTAGATCAAAGACCTTTTTCGACATCACCCACGCAACATGCACACGACTGAAAACAACATTCCACAAAACCCGTGTCACCTCGCAATGCAATAATAGATGATCCACTGATTCACTGTGAGCCTTGCACAAACAATACCAATCCATCACTATAATGCCTCTTTTTCTCAAGTTATCAGTGATAAAGATTTTCCCAAGAGCGGCAATCCACACAAAAAAAGCCACTTTGGTGGATGAACCGAACCGCCAAATACTTTTCCATGGAAAAGCTACATGTCCATGGGAGACCAAGATTTTGCAATAGGATTTTACTGTGACTTTCTTATTGGCTATGGTCCTCCACTGGAGCTTATCCCCCGGCATCGTCCTGTGTCCTGTGGAATGTAGCAAGCTGAAAAAATCAGAAATATGTGGTAGCTCCCAGTCGTGGTTATCCCTTAGGAAAACAATGTTCCACTGTGGGACCCCATGATCAAAAGACAACAAGTCTGCCATCGAAACCT
The DNA here is from genome assembly GCA_036559045.1 of Platycarya longipes. Classification (NCBI taxonomy): domain Eukaryota; kingdom Viridiplantae; phylum Streptophyta; class Magnoliopsida; order Fagales; family Juglandaceae; genus Platycarya; species Platycarya longipes. Next base: position 52,615,368 of record CM071791.1, read on the forward strand.
CCTTGTTTGCTGCTATATTATAAAGTACTGGAAAAGCTCTATCCAATGAGTTAATTCCACACCAAACGTCTTTCCAAAATCTAATTTTGGTGCCCTCTCCAATCACAAAGCGGATATGATTCACAAAGCACTGTCATCTCCCCCTAATATATTTCCATAGACCCATGCCATGCCTCCCCCTTACCATATTAGTGCACCAACTCCCCCATGTACCGCCATGCCTGGAATTAATAACTTTCTTCCATAGGGACCCCCCTCATTATGGTATCTCCATAATCATTTCTTCAGTAACGCTTTGTTGAAAATCTTCAAATTGTGCACCCCTAACCCTCCCTCGGTGATTGGAGAGCAAATTTTGTTCTAATTAATAAGATGAAATTTAGTTTTCTTCCCGAATCCGTCCCAAAGGAACATCCAGAAGAGTTTCTCCATTTTATTTGCCACCCCTACAGGCAGGGAAAATAGAGATAGGAAATAAGTCGGCCTTGATGTGGTTCTTGGATTACTGACATGCAAACCTACATAAATCTATCCATCAACCTCTTTTTTCTTTTTTAATTCCTTGTATATAAAATATGCATTTGGTGCAATGGTGCTAAGCCATCCCTCCTTCCTATTGGAAATAAAAATATGGAATAATTACTGCACAAGTCTTGAGTTATTCAAAAAAAAAAAAGTCTTTTGAGTTATTTCATCAAATGAATGTTCTGATAAAGTTTTTAAAAGTTCAAAAACATGTTTATTTGACTCAGTAGTTATAGCTTAAACCATCCTCTCTCAACTCATAATCTCAAAGCGAAAATGTGGAAGTAAATCTTTGTAATTGCTTCGAAGGCAGGTGAGGATTCGGTGAGGATCGTAAGGTGCTTCGTTATATTTTTTAACTTTTTAAAGATGATTGTTAAGACAGAAACCACATGGTTTGGCACCTGTTTAACGTATTAAACAGTTGCATTATTACATCCTTAATTCCAACAAACACCATGTCATAGTCTTAAAGTCATAGTTTCTTTAGAATGAAGAAAGGCCCATTTCGACCCTGAACTGCTAAATCAAGCACATTACCCCAAATTACAGCTAAGATTATATTTGTCCTATTTGCTGTTTGGTTCTCCCTGGAAATGTGCCCTATGAATTGGCAGCACATAATCCAGCCACATAAGGCTAGCTTAAGAAGAATGGTTGAAGCGCTAATATCAACCATGGATTTATGCTTCTTATGGACACTTTGTTAGGAACCAATAAAATAAGCCTTAAAATCTCTATTAGGTGCATGCACAACTGCTTTATAAAGCAAAAGGGTTTCTCATTTGTGACTCAACAAAATTATAACTGAAAAATGGCAGCCACAAACAACTAGACACCACCATTTGTAATCCAGTTTAAACAAAGGAACCACTAACTCCTTCCTGTTAGCGATGGTAATCAATAAGAGATCAAGGCTATGTTTGGTTCCGTGAAATAGAGTCTAGAATGGAATAGCTGTTTCATGAAATAGGGTCCTGAGAAAATGGGGATCATTTATTCCTTTGGAAATGATAGGAAAAGTTACTCCTTGAGCATTGGAGTAACATATTCTATAAGATACTCCTATTTTTTCACAACTTCATTTATTTATTTGTTTTGAAAATAAATGTGTCTTGGGTGTCTGGCCAAAAACAAACACGCGGATCACCCTGAAATGGCATTCTAACTTATTTTCATCGTGGAAACAGATGGAGCTAAAACATATAAAGATTGGCATAGTCGCTTATCTACTCTTCCCTTAACATACCAACTGCATTGTCTCAATGACGAACAAATTGCAAAGCTTCAAATGAAGTCTGCTCTTGAGAGCTCGCTTGCTGAGCTTGGTGTTCCAGTAACACCACCGGATATGATAAAGAAATGAATGAAAGAAGAGGGATTCCTTGAGCAAAGGTGGATTTGGGTGCCGCCTCTTTTGTACTAGTTAACATTGTAAAATACCTAATTGAAGCTTTAGATACCAACACATTACATTCCCTAGTCCACTAAGGAAAACTAGTTCTCTTAAATCTCCTCAATAATCTACTCATTTGCTAAGCACTTTTTTTTCTGAGGCACATTTGAACTTGAGTTGTCATAGTAAGCACAATATTGTATCCATCATCCATGACATAAATACCACAAAGAGAGAAACCTTGGTAAATCAAACACCATGAATTATATTTTTTATATTTATCGGCAAAACACCATGAATTTTATTAACCGCTAAATGGCTTTTATCATGTCCCAATAGTCAATAATTTCTTATTAAAAGAGAAAAAAAAAACATCCATACCAAAATTTCTTGAAGAAATAACATGCTACATTATCCTCACATGATAAAATCACAAAATACAGCCCAACAATGCCTAAGGAGCCACATTAGCCATAGACGCACCTTTTCTGGTCTGAGAGGAACAGAAGAGATTCAAGACATCTGCATGGTTGCGAATGTAACCTGGGCATTTGGAAAGCAAATTTTGGGCTTCAGTATGCCTTCCAGACTTGAAGAAGGCTTCAAACATGTGGAGGAACACGGATGTTGCCGGATACCTCTGTGAAGTCATTTGCTTCAGAAAGGCAATCGCATCATCACCAGTTCCTGACCTTGATACAAACTTGATAAATGGATCCACGTAAGGCGGAAACCCTTGATTTTTCATCAAACCCAAAAGATTTAACGCATCTTTAAACCCACCCTGAACCAGCAACTTACTTATCAACTCTTTATATGTAGTATGCCAAGGTTTTAACTGTTTTACACTGACCAGATCAACCAGATGCTTGCATGCATCTATTGCCCTATTCTTTTGGCAATACGAATTTACTAAAATGTTAAATGCATAACCAGAAGAAGAGACGCCCTCTTTTTCAACCATATTTTGGAAACAATCATAAGCCTTATCAAGGTCGCCACCTACACAGTGCCCCTCTATTAAAGAAGCGCATGTCCTGGGATCTAGATTGGACCCAGATTTTTCCAGATTCTCCATAAGTTCACTTGCCTCTTCCTTTTTACCAGAACTACTAAGTCTGAACAAAATTTTACTCTGTAAATGACGGTTGGCTGCAAATCCACCTTCTTCCATTGCTTTCAGAACCTTATTGCATTCTTTGAATCTACCAACACTTGTTAGAGACTTGAGAACCGCATCAAGCATAGAGTTTTTCATCACATTCCCACTTTCAGTAAAGATCCTCACAACCCTAGAAAATAGGTGCATATCGAATTCTCTACCAGCTGCTACTTTCCTCAATAGATAGGTACAACAAGTCACTGAAGGCTTATGTGCACCAGCCATGGCAAACTCATACAAATCCACAGCATCCTTAATCATTTTCCTCTTACAAAACCGCCCCAAAACCTTAACATATGTCTCGTACTCCATTTCATAACCATTGCTTCTCATCTCATCAACAACCTTCCAAAACCTATCGATACAATCTTCCCTCCCCAACACCCCGGCCATGGCATTATAAGTCTGCTCATTGTGCTTAAAAAACCCACTCTCCTCCACCCACCTAAAGAAAATCAATGCTTTAATTGGTTCCACCCCGACCTTCTGCAATACCATCGTAACCATATCACTCGAGTATGTAACACTCAATTCCTGTAATCGCCTCTCCAGATCATCACTCCACACCTCACTCCTAACAATTTTACAGACCCTTAAACAAACCTTTTCCGCTGAATTATCCACTGACCCAGATGCATATACATCCCTCAATTTCTCAACATCACTACCGAATCCATCTTTTTCAAACTTCTCCAATACCTTATTTTGCACGCCCTTCGATATCCCATACCCCCTTATCTTCATAGCCTCAACCAAATCCCAAAACTCCTTCACAAACCCGTTATTACCAAGAATTCCCAGCATTAAATTAAAAGATTTAGAGCTCAACCTTTCACTCTCACTCTCCAAAACCCAATCGAAAAATTTCTTCGCCGCACCAGGGCTGGATTCGAGCTTCCGTAAAACCCCCAATACCAACTCATGACTAACCACAACCTCGCTCAGCGTCAATTCTTTCTTAATGTCATCGAAACCCTTGTCACTTGCAAAAATATCGGCTAAATGATCCGAGTCTTTCTCTTCAAGGACAGGTTCGGACGAGAATCTACGAAAAATGGGGCTCGTAGGATTCGTAAATTGCGAATCCGAAATGGGTTGTGGAGCTGTGAAGTGGAGGAATGAAGTGAGAGAGTGAAGCGGTGGGAGATTGGGATTGGAGAGTACCTGAATATGTGAGGATTGAGTGTAAATGCGGACCTGGGAACGGAGAAGGTGGTGGGATCGGAGAAGAAGCAATCGCCATTGGTGTCTCATGTTGTTAGGGATTACAGTTTTGGCAATAGAGAGGTCACGATTTGGTCGACGAGACGGACAAAGGGCGGGTACGGAGATTAGGGTTTTAAGGGGGAATTGGATTTTCCGGAGAGGTGAAGGATTGCGTACAGTTGCAAGTGTACAATGTGTTGTGCCACGTATGAACGTACTAATTCGCGAGTTTATACCTGCGAACGAACATTAATATAAAGAAAAATGATAAATGGAAAATGATAAAGACATTAATAGTTGAATCTCGTTCTCTTTTTTTTTTTTTAATTTAAGGGTTAAGGAAATATTATTTAATAATATTTTAATTTTTCTTTTTTTAAGAATATTTAAAAATATTTAAAAAAATAATATAAAAAAACAAATTATAACTAGTGGAATTCAAAACGAATCCCAACTTGCGAGAATGTAGCTGTTAAGGACGTATTCTGCTATCTTGTCTACCGAATCCCGTGTGATGGTAACCTGCAAAACAAGGACAAGAGAGGTCGGGGCCCGGGACCGCTCCGACGATCAAGTTAGTGTATGGGAGAAGATGTATAATAGAGGGAATAAGAGAATCTGTGAGCGTACCATCTCTCCGTCGTTGGTTGGGTGTTATTTATAGATGTTCCCCCTGGGAGGAGAGTCTGTGTGACGAGAGCGCCGGAAATCGGGGCATCACTCGTCCGTCATCCTCGATAAGGAAACCTGGTCTGATTCGGTCGGTCTCATCGCATTAATTGAGTATCCTCCCAATTAATGCTCGATTAATCCCTTTTGGACAGGGGCATTAAATGCCGCTGTATCTTTTGTCAATTTGGTAATAAATGGTGTATGTTTGTAGTGTCTATGTATTAAAGAAAGGGGGGGATGTAGACCGGCGGCTGTCTGTCGTTCATAAATGCGGGAGTGGTTTTGATGAGAAACGGGTTCAGGAGATATACCAGCACGTGAGCCGCCGTTCTGCCTTTAGCGTGTTCTCGAAACTGGTTTAACCATTTCCTGCCCAGATCGGGAAAATCAGGGACTCGGCTCGTCCCCGATTTCGGTCTCCCAGGTTGAATTCGGACGCTGCGTCGAGGTGGGTGCGGGTAACGGGCCTTGGGCCGGATAATCTTGTGGGCTCGGGCCTGGGCAAGTTGGACCCCCTTTCAGTAGCAGTCCCCAATTATAGGGTTGTTCTATACAATTTCTTTAATTTCTATACATCATTATTATTTCATTTCTTTTCTTTTTTCTAATTTTTCTAATTTTTATTTTTAATTTTTTTAAATAATTTTTTTAATTATTATTTATTATTCATATATTAAATATTTAATAAAAATAAAATATAGTATGTAGAGATTGTGTAAATAATAAGATGTTGTATAAATTTTTTCATAATAAATACACTATATTTTTTATAATATATTTTATAATTATATTTTTACTAGTATTGATATACACAAATTATACAATAATGTTGTAATGTGAGGATATTTTTATAAAATAATATTTTTTTATAAAATATTTTATAAAATTACTCTTTATTTAACATATGAGTTCTGTTAGACATAATCGAAACGTGCAAACGGATACAGTCGAGATGTAAAATAATTACATCCAGTGGGTGAAAGGGAGGAAAATTAATGGGTGTATAACCGTTACTTTTTTATCAAAAGGCGTGCCAACTATATAACGTTTACATCATACGCTTGCAACAAGTTTTTCTTTTAAATTATTGTTTCAAGCACAATTTGACAAACAGTAGGGATAGGCTTATAATCCAATTACACTTTATTTATAATTTATAATAATATAATATTTTTAATATATAACAATAAAAATTGATTTATATACAATATTTCTCATAACAATATGTTAAGAGAAAAACTTGTTGCAAGCGTATGATGTAAACGTTATATAATTGGTACGCTTTTTGATAAAAAAAGTAACGGTTATACACCCATTAATTTTCTTCCCTTCTGCCCACTGGATGTATTATTTTACATCTCGACTGTATCCGTTTGCACGTCTCGATTGTGTCTAGCAGAACTCATAATTTAAAGCTGTCGCAGATTTCGATTTCCAAGGTTAAAATCCCTCTATTTAGCTCATGTAATAATTTATTAAACTATTTTTCTTTTTCTTTTTAAAAAAAAAAAAGAAAATACAACTCAAAATAATATATATAAACTCTAAATACTTATAAAAAGGTAGCCTCCATTATAAAAATGTTGAAAAATTCATTTTTTTATTTTTATTTTTTATAATGAGACTCACATTTTTATAAAAACAGGCGCATCCACAATCTCTTTCTTTCTCGATCGGAAGGGCAGTTCCAAATAAAATAAAATAAAAAATGTTAGAGATTTTTATTTTGAAATTCTTACTTTTGGATCTCTACTTGAGATTTTTTATTTGAGATTTTTATTAGTTTTTTTTTTATTTTATACGATTTTTATATAAATATTTTAAAACAATATTGTAGTTTTTTTATATTTTTTAAAAATATTTTAAGATGTTAAAAAAATTACATAAAAAATTATAATTTTAAGTATTTTAAAATGTACGTTTTATTTATATGATTTTTTTAATATCCTAAACCATTTTTAAAAAATATAAAAAATCATAATATTGTTTTAAAATACTTATATAAAAATTATGTAAAGTAAAAATTTTAAAAAAATCCCAAATAAAAATTTTTAAATAGAAATTCAAAATAAAAAATTTTAAAATAGGAATTTGTAGCATTGCTCAAATAAAAATAGCACATATTGCTGTCGAAAAGGAAGTTCCTCCAGAAAAATAGACGAGAAAATGAAAGAAAAGATCTTGAACATGAATGTCATGGGCCGAACTAAGAAATTAAAGATAAAAGGGCCTAAAAGCCAGTTCTGACAACACAACAACTAATTAAATAAATTAAGGCCCAATGAACAGACTTCAGGCCAACCCAAGTACACCTAACATAAGCGAGCCTATCAAGAGTCCATGTCTCCTTCGAACTCAGCGTGCTTCAGACTTCACTCCGAACCCACTTCCCTTCTGAACATAACCACGCCTCTCTCTGGTTAGACTAGGGTTTGTTACACATAGTGGCTGCACAGAGAGCCATGGACTCGCAGAAGGAACAAAAGAAGATGAAGAAGAAGCAGCAAAGCACTAAGAAGCTTCAGAGGAGACACGCTGAGCTGCCCGAAAAGGGTTTGTAGCCTTTACGCCCTTTTTTCCCTATTAATTTGATTTCTTGGTTTGTTCATCTTGGGAGGTTAACGGTATTTAGTTTATTAATTTACTTTTAAAAAAAAGTTGTTTAGTTTATTAATTGGAATTGAGGCTAAGCACGGTTAAAACCTCTTCCGTTCCATCCAAGCCCTTTTCCTTCCCGTTCAATCCCGTCTCTCTCTCTTCTCTCTCTCGCTCTCTCGCTCTCTCGCTCTCTCTCAGTAGGAATGTTGTCGCCGTCGCCGGATAACATTCCGGTGGTTACGGAAGATGACCACGAAGCCTCTGGTAGCGGAAAAAGTGCGTCGGCAAGGCCACCAGAGCACAGTGTTGGGCTTTGCGCAACGTTCCCATCGGTGGAGGTTGCCGGAAAAAAAGAAGGTGAAATCATCTTGGTTAATCTAGTTTTGTTAATCGGTTTTGGTTAATCAAGTTCACCCGATCGTTCAGTTCTTCTTAGATCTAGGGTTTATCTCTTACTTTTCTTGGATTCTGGTTATTAGGGTTTTGTGTTATTGGATTCTGGTATTAGGGCTGGTGTTCTTAGATTCTGCCGCTCGTTTCCAAAAAAATATTAGGTAATCGGGCTAGGGTTTGGTGTTCTTAAATTCTGATATTAGGTCTGGTGTTCTTGGATTCTTTTTATTTCTTGGTTATCGACGCCTGAAATTCGAAGGGAGGGCTGGTGTTTTTTGCTTGTTTGTTTACTGAGAAAATGAAACCACTTCGAATTCCAGGCGTCGATAACCAAAAGAAAAAAAAAATCTGGTAATCGGGCAAGCGGTTAACGTGCTTGGGAGGTTAACAGTATTTAGTGCATGTTTTGGATTGCGGTGAGAAATATTGCTTTTAGCTTAAGGCTTATAGCTTAAAGTTTAATGTAATAAACTCTACTACTAAAAAGTTATTTACTATTTGGGATCTATATGTCTAAAGCACTTTTAAAATTAGTTATAGTAATTTTTTAAAAATATATAGTTATCTGCAGGAACTTTTTGATAAAAGCTCAAATTTGGTGCTTATTGAAAAAGCTGATTTTTAGCTTTTAAACTGACTAAAGCGCTTTTAATAAAGTTATCCAAACATGTCATTTTTATTTAAAAGTGCTTTTAAATACTTAAAATCACTTTTAAAGTTTCGAAACACAATCTCAAATATGCTCTTAGTTTATTAATTTCCTTGTAAAAAAAAGTTGTTTAGTTTATTAATTGGAACTGGGGCTAAGCACGGTTTTTACGTCTATGTAAGAATCAGTCCATGAAACCATGTAGCATGAATCTATTAACTCAGGAATTTCTTTCAAGTATGAATTTTCTCCTTTTTAATATGTTATCCAAATGGAGGCTTTAGTTATCTCTTCTACTTTTTAATAAACATTAGTTATAGCACTGAAAGAGGAAGGAAAAACCTGAAAAGAAAGGAAAAACAACAAGAGTGCCCAAAGGCAAGAGCTGACTAATGTGTGCGCCAGTACTAGGCAAGTTTATTCCACTTTGGTGTGTTAACTTTAGATTATAGATAGATCATTTTCTCAATGGGTTCTTGCCATCTAGAACTATATGGTTTTGCATTTTCTCCATCCTTGGGTACTCGATAGATATAGCGGTTGTATGGATGCTTTTGAATCATTAATGCCTTCGCTTGCAGTATCTTACTTTATTTGATTTCTTGAGTGTGATGTTTTCTCGTTAACAGAGATAATTATTCTCCAGTTCTTACTCGAGTCCTAAAGGCAAAATGCCTCAAAGCTGTATGGTCGACGTTTGTACTATTGTTGTGACTGTTCATCATCATTAACTTTATTCTTTGTTCATTAGATGATGGAGTAGCAAATGGAAGCCATTTTCAAACTGAAGGAAAGAGAAACAGTTCAAAGGGTTGCAGAGAGACTCACTTTGAAAGAGAGATGGAAACATGTAAATATGTGATGTCTTTTGCTCCATTTATGAAAAAAATTACATTAACATTGCTGTTGTGATCTTGGTTTAAATTTCATGAACTTCATTGGTTTCTCCTTTTTCCTAGTGGGTAAGTCAAAGAAAGCTAAGAGAAAGGAAAATGAGGATCATGGTCCATTAAAAAGATGTAAGAAGTCTCTGAAAAAGGGTGAAGCCAATTGTGATGAGGTTTGTCATCTCCCTCCCGTGGACAAGGACTGCTCAAAAGTGATGAAAAGTATGGACTATTGAACTGACAACATTTTTTTTTTCTTTTTGACTGCTCACAATCTAGTGACAACATGCCAGTAATGATATGTGACTATGTCAATAAACTAGCGAAGCCCTTTTGTAGGTAAGTCCAAGAAAGTGAAGATAAAGAGAAAGAAGGTGTAAGATTTCTGGGAGCGGCTTGGCCAGTAATCTTTGGGTGTAAGATTTCTGCCTCACCTATGACCTATTTGGGGCTTCCTCTGGGAGCGGCTTCCAGGACTGCCAAGATTTGGGATACGGTAATCGAGAAGGTGGAAAGGAAGTTATCAGGGTGGAAGAGACTGTATCTGTCTAAAGGGGGTCGTATTACTCTGATCAAAAGTACCTTGTCAAATCTACCCATTTATTTCTTATCCCTTTTTCAAATACCAGCAAGTGTGGCAGGCCGACTAGAAAAGCTCCAAAGGGACTTCTTATGGGGTGGATTGGGGGAGGAGTTTAAATATCATCTTGTCAATTGGAAGACGGTCTGTCAGCCTATCTCGAATGGTGGCTTGGGTATTCGCAACTTGAGACAATTCAATCAAGCGCTGCTGGGCAAATGGCTATGGAGATATCACAAGGAACCTGAGGCTCTGTGGAAAATAGTGATTGACCATAAATATGGTAGTTTGTGGGGGGGTTGGAATTCAAACGAGGTCAATAGAACAGGGAGGGTGGGAGTGTGGAAAAATATTCGAAAAGGGTGGGGCTTGTTTAGGAGGAACACTAGGTTTCAACTTGGGGATGGAACGAGAATTAAATTTTGGAAGGATAACTGGTGTGGGGATAGAGCTTTATGTGAGACTTTCCCTTCCTTTTTTCAAATAGCTAGTGCTAAAGACGCAACAGTGGCAGAGGTTATGGAGTTGTGGGGTGGGCGCACTAGTTGGAACATAGCTTTTCTTAGGGCAGCACATGACTGGGAAGTGGGGATTTTCGTTGAGTTTTATGGCCTTATTTATTCGCGAAGGCCAAATAGACATCAACATGATAGGATATGGTGGATACCTGATAGGAGAGGGTGTTTCAATGTTCGTTCTTTCTACAAGATTCTTACTCATGTTTCTGTTTTGCAGTTCCCTTGGAGACAGATTTGGCGTCACAAAGCACCTCTCAAAGCGGCCTTTTTTGCCTGGACAGCATCTTTGGGGCACATCCTCACCACGGACAATTTGCGGAAACGGAGGGTTATTGTTACTGACTGGTGTTGTCTGTGTCGAAGGGCGGGCGAGTCGGTGAACCATCTCCTTCTACACTGCGCGATAGCCAGGGTTCTCTGGGACGAGGTTTTTGGCAGACTTAATTTGGCATGGGTTATGTCGAAGACCGTTTTGGAAATGATGGAGGGTTGGCCTTCGATTCAGGGCACAAGACATATCAAGGCCATCTGGAAGATGATTCCTATATGTATAATATGGTGCATATGGCAAGAGCGGAATGAGCGGACCTTTGAAGACAAGGAGAGAACTGTAGAGGAGCTTAAAACTTTATTTTTTAGAACTCTGTGTACATGGTCCATCGCCGTGGATTTCAACGGCATGGACCTACATGAATTCCTTGTTTCTAACGACCCTCCATAAGAGGGCATGTGTGTTTTGCTTTGTAACTGGCTAAAATGCCATCCATTCTATTAATAAAATTATTTACTTATCAAAAAAATAAAGAGAAAGAAGGATAAGCATTCATCCAAGGAGGCTGAAAAGTCCCAGGAAAAGGCAATAGAAGTTGATCAAGATGATGTTTATCAAATCTCTTCTGGGGACGAGGACTGCATGAAAGGAATGCGAAGTATAAATTACTGAAATTAGAACCTTTATCTGTGTGCTTTTTACTTCCATAATCTAGTGGCAAGAAATACACTACTAAATAAGGATAATTTCCCCTATTTGAGGAAAAAAAATTGTGAAAAAAAAAAAATCACTTGTGTGCGGAGAGAAAAGGTCAATGTTCCAGATGATATTTTCAGAAAGGTAACAGAAGATTAGACCTCTAAAGAATGAAGATTATAAAAACAGATTGCCAGGATCTACCTAGATCATTAGGCAGTCCACAATATGTGGTTCCATCATTCAGTACCATGATGGTAATATGCATGCATGAGAATCTCTACTGTTCAGCATCTGTGCTTGGCTGCATATCTCGGTCGTGAATGTGTCATGTGTATTGATTTTTTGGTCCCTCTCCCCAACCAAAAACACACAAAAAAAATCTTGAAACAGTCTATTGACTGAAGTTAAGACATGGTTTATTTTATTTTGCGGATATTTCTAAGAATAGTTTGCTTCAATTGAAGGGCATGGTTCATGTTATGGTTTTTCTTACTGAATACTTCTTGATTGCAGAATGGATTACAAAATACCACCAAAGTAGACCAGGACTGATGATATTGCAGCAAAGAATTGACGAGTTTATAACTTCACATGAGGCACAACTAGAACAGGTATCATCTGTAGTTCTTACCTCCATTGCGCAAATTCCACATTCAGATTACTCCATTTAGCTACACATTGTGCGGGTGCATCGGCATGACTAGTCCGGATAAAATTGGTCTTGTTGAACACTTGCAGAAAATTTGTGGCCATTCTTTTTCCCAAATATTATCTTAAGAGGCTCACTAGTTTAGTTGTTGTGTTGTGATTATCTTGTTATGTCACCTCTATTAAAAAAAAAAATTATATTGTTATGTCACATACAGGAAAGGAAAGAAAGAGAAGCCCAAGCTGCCGAAGGGGGTTGGACAGTTGTTGTACATCATAAAGGAAGGAAAAAGACAACAGATGCTGAAAGTGGAACTACTGTGGGCTCAATAGCACAGGCTGCTGTGGAGGATAATATTGTCAAGAAGAAGCATAAAGAAGTTTACCATTCTTATTTGGAAAGAATTATTTTCATTTTATTTTCCTGAAAACCAATAGAATTTGATAAAAGAAAATAGAATTTTGAAGGCTGTACATTGACGTCTATAAGTTTATTATGTTTTAAGGAATTTTTTCCCACTTCGTTTGTGGTTATTCTGTTTCGGCTTATTAGTTTCCTTTAAAAGAATGTTCTGTTTTTTTAATCTGTGCAACAATTTCTTGTAGGGAACAAGTATAGAAACCATATGGTTAGAGCTTGTAAATTTAATTGTGGTTTCTGATGCATGTCATGCTTCTCTTGGTAAGAGAATTCAAGGGACAAATAGTTGTTTGTGGCAGCCACATGCATCCAAGACCTGCAAACTGTGTTTCAATTGTCTTGTAGCCTTTTAGGCCCCAGTGTGTTCTTTTACCAGTTTGTATGTGTGATATAGAATATACTGACTCCAGCTTTTACATTAAGGTTTAATCCCTTCCTAGACCGTTCTTACTTTTCTTGAAGAAGTATCTGAAGGTGGTGGTGTCTGGGAAAATTTACTTTATATACGGACTCAGTACAAACAGCCCACTGAGTGGCATTCATACGTGTGTATATATGTATAGGTGTATATACTAATTGGTTGGAGCGTTCATTTTCTTTTTTAATTGGCGAAATAAGTATGGTGTAGGCCAGTGATGCACGTTGTTCATATTAGTTTCACCATTCCTTAGTTTTCCCAAGAAGTAACGGATGATTCTTGTATAATATTAAGCTATAGTTTCCCTTTTGTTGATTGGGTTGGTGGAGATACTGATGCATGAAGTGTTGGTCATTGCAGAGATTATGATGTTGCAGAGCAAGTTTGAGCAGGATAAAAAGAGGATACAACAGTTAAGAGCTTCGAGGAAATTTCGACCTTACTAAACACCACACTGCACGGTTGAAATAACAGCCAGCAGCCGAAGCGTTATAAATTTTGCCCCGAATGTCTATTTATTTTGTGGCCCCTTCTGGAGAAATCATCTAGCGTCGTAACATGTGATTAATTGATGAGCATACAGTTTTAGTCATCTTTGATATGCCAGAATTTAATGCCGGCCCATTTTTTAGGAAAATGCTAATCTGTCCACTTATTTTGACACCTAATTTTGATATTTTATGTATTTATTTATTTAATAATTAAGGAAGTGATTAATAGGGTATTGATATTTTTTGAAAATATTTTAAAATAATTAAAAAAAAATGAGAACAGAAAAATGAAAAAAAAAAAAAAAAAAAAAAACTAGCAGTGCGCTGTAGTAGTGGGCAGTGTTGCAGTACCCTTGTTTTCTTGGTTTCGCTGTTTTGCTTCTTGAATACCAATCGACGCTGGCATGTGTTTATGACCCTGTATTCCAAGCACAAAAAAAGTCATACTTAACCGGAGATGATTTCAAGTACGAATTTTATGTAATGTTGCAGTTACATCAGTTGAATACGTTCAATGAAAACCATATCAGCAGACACTTATTGAGAGAAAGAAAACGTTGTGAGTAGAAAGTGAAAAAGTGTTTTATGACAATGTTTTACACAATGAAGATTGTCTGTTTGTGGTGTTGTAGGCCACTCATTGATTCCATGGTTGTGCTTGCGTGCTGTCATTTGTGGCTCTGGTTTTCCCATGTAAATTGTGGCGCAGTCCTCACAGGCCACAGGCATCTGTCTTCCTGTGCAGAAAGCGTGAGCATCCAAGACTATGATAGAAAAGTTGTTTTAAATGCTTTCCTATTTATTTTCTTCCGTGTGGCAGACATCCTTCTCTTTCCTTTTTTTTTTTTTGTTGTATCCCAATATTTTCAAAATCCAGCTCATGCTGTTCGTGCCTTTATAGTTCGTTCAAGTTTGGCAGCTTAACTCTTTTCGTTCATTTCACTTTTCAATTGCTATTTCATTGCATCAGGACAAAAGGACAAAAGGACAAAAGGCAAAGAGATGCTCTGCCTTTTATAAAAATCTACAAGAAAGAAAATTATTAATCTGACATCATCTAATATAATTTTTCCTTGAAATAAGAAAAAGTGTATTGAATGGAGAGAGAAAAATGAAAGATAACTCTCGTGTTTGCGGAAAGGGTGTGGAAACTGCAAGAGATCAGAAGAATTCCCCCGCTTCAACTAACGTGTGCTTTTTACGTCACCTAGCAACATATGTGCAAAAGACTTAGCTGTCTCGAAGGAGAGGGGGGATACGATCTCTTTTCGTTTACATATTTAAATCTGTATTATCATTATTAAAGTATCTTAATCGAAACGTAGGGAACCTTCCTCACATTTCCTTTATGTTAAAGATATGACAATTAAGACCTCTTTTTTTTTTTTTTTTTTTTTTTTGAAAAAGGAAAATTGCTTTTACTAAATAATAAAAATTATAGTGTATCATACAAACTAAAAAATAATCTTACCTTCAACTAAAGGAAGAAACGATTTATCTTTATCAATAAGGCCGGTGCTACGGAGATATGGATATGATCCCACCTCTTTCTAACAAGATTTATGCATTGTACAAATCAATGCAGAGAACTAAGTTTCTGTTTGTATTTAAAAGTGAGCTCAACTCGTTTTTATTTTATTATTATATTATTATAATTTTTTATATAAAACACAAATTCTTATACACATTTTTTAAATCTCAATACACCTTTTTCAAATCCTAAAATAATAATAATATTAAAAAATAAATTAAACTTATTTCAATTCATTTCAAAATCTAAGCAGGACCTAAAACAATTTTCATTGTCCTTTTATTATTTTATAATATAATATTAAATATTTAAAAGTAATTATATATTATTTAAAAATAATATACCACCTAATGTCACCTCAAATAATAAAACGATAATAAAAATTAAGATGATGAATAAATTTTTTTCGACAAAACTTGCAAGTTAATTTGTAGAGAGTACAAAAGCGATTGGCCACGCAACATCCCAGCAACAGACTATTTGAGATAGACAGCAGGATAAGCCTGATCACGTTGATTAAAAGTTACAAATTCGACATTTAGTCGAATTCAAAAAATAAATTTGAAGATATAACAATATAATTGTATCAAATATCATATTATGACTAAAAACAAGCAAACTTATTATTAAAATGCTCATTCAACGTTTTAGCATCTGGATATCAACATACATCCCCAATCCAATGACAAGATTATGCATGCAGCAATAACTTAGAAAACTCTGAAACTTAGTCAGGCAACATAAACAAACCCCACAACTTTTATTCGGCTAAAACAATTAGAAATAGAACTATTTATCTTCTTCAACTTCGTTGTCCTCGTCCTCGTCCTCGCTCCAGCAGCATTTCAGGATCGATCTAGGAGATCCAGTGCTTTCCACCATTGCGAAGCTTTGGTAAATGATAGACCCGCCCAACCCAAGCACTTCATGGCTGCTCTCTCCACAATAGTATCCCTTCAAGTCCAGGTGGATCTTGCTTCCAAGTTGTATTTCTGCATTGTCAGAATGCAGAGCTACAGAGAACTCCATCGGTTGGAAGCAAGCCAAAGCCCTCTCAATTAGCTGGGCCAAATTCACAACTTCATAATCATAACCAACTGCTTCAAAGCTTGCATAACTGAAACCATCTTCTGGTGTAACGTGGATTGTAGAAATTGCAGCACCTTCGATAGCATTCATGGAGTACCCACATGGATCAAACTCGAAGTCGCATATCTCAGATTGAGGAAGGATCTTCCTAATACCAGAATCTTCAGTCATGAGAGCAGCTGAACTTGCATCAGTTTTATAGAAAACTGATGCCCTGTTTCTGTCCAAACCAGTCATGCACATCTCTAGAGTGTAAACAGGGCTTGACCGACTAGCCAACTCTGCAGAAGCTGAGTAAACATGCCATTTTTTAGAATTGTCACAGCTACCCATCACATATGCGTTGCCAACCAAACCGTGTTTGCCAAAATGACCATCAAGGACAGCAACTTCCTCTGAGAAGCTACGATGTGGAAATGCCTGAGCCCCAGGAAATATAAAGCTACCACGAGTGTATCTCACAGATTTCACAGCAAGGGATAGGGTATCAGCTAGTTTAAGGATAGCTGGGATAGAGAGAAGCAATTTTGTTGTCCCACATGTTTTGATGATAACTTTGTAAGGGTACACAAAAAGGCTAGATTCAGAAAGGACATAAGAATCAACATCATTGTTCGATAGTGAAGCAACAATGGTGCACTGAGCAGGTTCTAGGATCTCGTCCAATTGGGCTTTGGACAAAGATCGGAGGCCCTTGCCCTCCGGGTCAGCAAAGATGCCCGGCTCAATGAATGATACTTCAAGTCTCTTTTCATAGCCTTCAAATCCAATGGCAGAAACCGGCAAGGCCATCTTGTGTCAAGGGAAAAACAAAAAAGAAACCTTCCAAGCAAGGACGAGGGAACAAGTGAAGAAGGAAATAAAGCTGACTACAGGTAATTATTTTGCTGAATTATAAAATCCTAAGGGGTTATCTCCTGTTGGTAGTCAGGATGGTTTGCGAACGCACTGCAAACAAATAATGCAACATACTGTAGAATCAGGAAAGATTCAATTGGGCAAAAAACCAGAAATTATGAACATCAATCAATATGCTACTTACGTTGGAGTAGGCAGCAGATCTGAACTTCTTGATTCCACCGGCAGGACGGATGTCTTCAATGCTGTAACCGAGGGGAGCTTCGTAGGATAAGGACATACTACTACTAGACTTCTTTTTACCACCTTTGGACTCCATTAGTTCATTCAGTCTTTCCTGAGAAAACCAGTCGGAACAGACATTAGCAGCAGCCATATCTGCAAAGAGTGTGCTGAACTATTCCAGGACTAATAACACGTAAATGAGATATCTATATCCATTACGATGAAAAACTATACAATTCCAAACAAATAAAAGAGAATAGTATTTGCCAAAAGCTAAAATGTAATTGCAAAAGTAATAAAACATTTCAAATATATATAAAAAAAAATATAACCATTCTTACAAACGTCTCTCAACAATAATTAGAACTCCCTAAATCAATAATCAAACTTCCCTAAAACATAAATTATATAGAAAAAAACATGATTCAGAATACCAGGAAAGAAGTCTTCGCTCAAAAGAAACATGGTGCCAAATACAAATAAAAGCATTAAAAAAATTCAATAAGATTTGCTTAACAGATCAAGAATCGGATAGAACCCATGCTTTCACAGAAACAAAAAATCCATATGTCAAATTCGCACCCATAACCAAAAATTTAACTCATACTAAAATAAAAAGGCAAAAATAATCAATCCTTAACAATATATCCATTTAGTTCTCCTGACGTAGAACAAATCAAGAATGGAATACTCACAATAATATAAAGATTGTAAACAATAGGTATATACTCCTCCTGAACCCCTCTTCTTCCGAAATCCGGATCAAAACCTAGGTATGGAAGAGAGTTCAAATCAATAACAGAACGCAAACACCAAGTCTCGAAGAAACCTACTGCACGAAAATATAAGATCTAGCCAAATAAAACTACGAAAGTATGAGAAAAGCCAAACATACAAAAGTTTCGGCGCTTTGGAATGAGAGAACGAAACCCTAGAATTCTGAGGCTAGAAAAGAAAGCGGCAGGCAGAATAAGAGACGGAAATTATTGCTACAGCCTTGGGAGTTTCGTTAAGAGGGTGAAGCGTGGTGAGGGGGATATAAGTAGGGGGGGATGAGGAGATGGAATTACGGTACCACCCTCCTTTTATATAGCGTACAAAACAGGAGATTTTGAACGGCTACTATAATTTAGGAGATTTTGAAAACGACGATCGGATCCTTCCTTATTTTACTCGTCTACTATAATTTATAAAATTTTGAACGGCTTTTGTATGAGATGACCATAAGAGTTTTTGTTCGATAGCTCAAAAATAAAAATAAAAGTAAAAAAGAGTTTTTCAGTTCTAATAAGTTTTTGGAGATTGAATTTGTAGTTATATTGTTTTACATTCAATATTGGATCAAGAAATCCTTTCAAAATATATATATATGATCAAGAAATTTAATTTTTTTTTAAAAGAAATATATATTTTTAGATATAAGTTAATTATTTTTGTAATTATATTTTTGTTTTGAAATTGTCGATATTTCAAATTTAGGGTTAAAATTTTCTTTATCTTTTAAAAAAAAAAAAAAGAGAATTGAAGTGGGAATCAAAAAGGTTGGACTTGCCGACTTGGTAGATAAGAAGTTGTGATTGGGTCATGTAAAGAGTCATGGCCACGAAAGGCATCATTCCTACCTTTACCCACATACCCACCGAACTCAATCGTCTAATAATTGAAGCAAACGGAGACAAATGTGAGATTTTCAGATTTTTTAGTGAAAATGTGTAATTATATAAAGATGAGTAGCCCTGGTTGAAGATGTTAAGATAAGATGCAAATTTGAAGGGATTGGAAATTGGAATACTGTAGAGTGTGGACAGATGCGTATGAGTTGTTTCTTTGTTAGCTCTTCCCCCTTTTTAGTTCCTTTAATAAGCCCATATCCTTTTTTTTTTTAATAATAATAATAATAATAAAAGAAAAAAGTTCCTCCATCAGATACCCTATTAAAGTATTATGGTCCCATACCTTCCCCGCTTACCTCTTTAACTTTTCTTCATGCACTTGCTTTTATTCACACGATTAGCTATAAAAATGCTTTTATTATTTTATGTTTGTTTGGTTTCTTTGATGCAGGGGAAGATATAAAAGAATAATGCTTGCTTTTCTTTATATATATTAAAAAATGTGGCTTATCTTTTGTTAGATTAGATATGCTTTTAAATATTGAATTGAGATAAGATAAATAAAATATTATTAAAATATTATATTTTAATATTATGAATATTTTGAGATTTTAAAAAACCAAATTATTTAATATATTTTGTATAAACATTTAAAAAAATTATAATGATGAAATGAGAAATTGAGATGAATTTGAAAAACCAAATTGAACCTAAAAATTTCTAATTAAGAACCAAATGGATTTGAGCTGGTAATTTGCATGCAGGAATAATAGATTTGGTTGAGCCTTTTTTGTTTTTTTGGGTTGTACTTTGAAAGACCAATAATTTCAAAAGATAAACCATATATAAATTTGCAGAAACAACGAGATGCAATTATAGATTTCTAAACTTTATCGCCAACCCTATGAATCAGGACCAACGCCCCACTTCTTTCGAAATTGATAAATTTTGGATATAAAACAGAATCCTGTCAACATCAAAGTTGAGAATTTTAGTTTTTTTTTTTTTTTTTTTTGGAGATTATTTCATTTTATTTTATTTAATTATTAAAACTTTTTCAAATTTCAATAAAAAATAATTTCAAAATTCAAAAATTTTAAATTCTAAAACAAAAAATTATTTTATAATAATATTTTATTTAACTTTTAATTTTAATCTGAACTCATCCTATCTCAATTTTATGTCAAAAAACAAACAAGACAGTTTTACTTTCAAGTTTACGAATTCGGATCTTTGATATGTTGTTTGTTCAAATTTCAAGCAATTCGAATTAATAGAAAACTTGAAAAAAGTTTTATAGATGAAATGAATTGAGATGAGTTTAGTTTATTTTTTAATATTATTATTATTTTAGAATTTGAAAAATGTGTATTAGGATTTAAAAAAATGTGTATTAGAATTTGAAAAATGAGTATTAAAATTTGAAAAAAGTATATAAAAATTTGTATTTTGTATAAATAATTATAAAAATATAATAATAAAATAAAAATGAATTCAGATGAACTTAATTCATGAATTCAAACCAGCCTAAATTTCTTAATCAATTTGTACATAATATGTTAGGTGATACCTACAATTCGATTTTTCTTTCCACCATCGTTTTGAGCAATTTTTTGTTGGAGACAAGCCCAAGAGAATCCAAAAGCCCAATCCTCGGCTTAACTCGTGGGTATCTCTTACACGGCCCATAAATTACAAAGCCTAAAGATCTTCTAATGTGAAAGCCCACACTGTTTCTTATCTTCTCCAACCTGATAATGTCACACCTGATAATTTGAAAATTGCGACTAAAAGTCGCAGCAAAAGGATTGCACTGCACCCTATTAAAACAGTCCGATTAAAGGAGAATCTCTCACGTCCACTGGATCTTGGTTTATTATAATATACTAGCATGTACCTATTTTAAAACAACTACAGGAATGCATTTCTTGGTTTAATTCCTGCTAAATGTGAAAGTAACTATAACTTTCAAGCAAACTATAAACGAACTTTGATAGACACTAAAACTCCGGAAAAAAAAAAACACCACGATTAAGCATCAATAGATTGATTTCCAATGGTAGATTTGAGTTTACATGGGTAAGAGGTGGCTTTTTTTTTGGGGGGGGGGGGGGGGGGGGGGGGCTGAAATTTGTTTGCGTTGAATTGTGGAGGCAGAACAGGGAAAAGGTATTGCTTCGACTTCGAGGTATGTACCCAAACAGAGTATGCTATCAACCTTACTCTCAACGACTTCCTGCGTGCCTAAAAGTCATTCTTCACTGGAAGAATGACTTCCTAGTGCTTGGCATGATAACAATTCTTGTTTTTGTACCGATCGCTCGAAGGCTCAAAGCGACATCTCTGCTCCTTAGAAAACAGCTGCCATTAGTCTCCTTTTTAACTCTTTCCTGCACGTATAGGAATTAAACCCTACGTTAACATCAGATCAAACTTCCGAGGCCATAAAAGAATTTTCAGGTCGCTCTTAAAACTACAATTTACCTAATGAGTTGCCTGTCAAGGGTTGAAGCAGATAAGAGACCTCTGTTCTCTTCAGCCCTCCGTAGAAGGTATGGGATAACCATCTCTACAGGCCCAAATGGCATGTACTTGCTAACTTGGAACCCAGCATTTCTCAAGCTAAACGAAAGCACGTCTGCCATACCGTATAGCTGTGCAAATTGTAGTTTCTGGTGTACTTTCCCAATTCCCAAATCTTGAGCTTTAGCCACTGCCACTCTCCCTATTGCCATCAACATCTTGAATTAGATATACCACCCAAAACCCATCATGCATGAATCATATATACATTGGCAAAAACTAAAAGTCTCAGATTCTTTACCCGATTCGACATTATGAGTTGCAAGAACAAGAGCACCAGGGCCGTCGGCAATCTTTTCGAGCATGATAGAAGCACAGTCATTGTAGCACTCATGTGTTTCCTCTATGCCATTGTGAATAGGAGATTCAGCGCCTAGAGAAGAAGCTAGTTTACTTTCACTTGACATGTAAGCTCCCCTCACCAATTTGAACCCCATGGGAACGCTCATTTTGTCTGCAGCCTTTGATGCGAGCAACAATCTTTCTTTTGCATCTTTCAAGTAGCATTGAATAGTACCAAACATTATTGGATTATCATCTCTGTTGTACAAGATGGCCGAAGAGTAAGTAAAGTAATCAATGGCGGGCTGAACGAATGAATGCTCTGCATCAACCGTTAAACGAATATTTGCTTCAACGCATTTTTGGCATATCTTTTGCAGTCTTTGGTGGCCTAATTGGAGGTCATGTTCTTCTTGTGGGGTTAATGGTTCTGGCTTTATTTGGGTGTGATATGTAGGGCTTGAATCGGAGAAAATTGGGAGGGTATCCATCTTCCATGGCAGATTGAAAGAAGGGTGTTTGTGTTGCCATCTCAATACATTTCATGAGTACTGGAAAATTTATGGATAGAAATAAAACTGTTGTCGACAACATATATGATAACACTTGACATTACCAGAAGTAATGAAGAAAGTGAGCCAAAAACCGTCGAAGAATGTCGACGTAGAAATAATTGGCCAAAATGAAAAGCAGTTATTAAAACTGAATTAAACTCGCTAGTGAAGCGAGATACATTTGGACCTGTTGTCCAAACACCAAAGGGTGTAATATCTGTCAAATATAAGTGAGTATTTATACGAAAGCGTAATGCGAAATGAAATTGTGCGGTACAATTTGTCGCACAAGATTTCTTGCAGAAACCCGAGAGCAGTTATGAGAAACATATTTCCTTGTTATGAATGCAATCACATTCATATTTTTAATCGATTTGGTTATTACAAAAAGATTAGATATGCAGTTAATGAATGTGGTCCCTGCATATTTATAAGGATCATTAGATCATTACATATATAAAGATATACGATACTTGAAGCATCTAATCCAAGTACATTTAGGAGTATGTACTTTATAAAGTTTCAAAGATCTTTATATGGGTTAAAGCAATCCGAACGCATGTGGTATAATTGAATCAACGAGTATCTATTGAAAGAAGGATTTAAGAATAATCTTATATGCCCATGTGTTTTATCAGAATCCAGATTTGTCATTATTGCAGTTTACGTTGATGATTTACCTTGTTAGAACTCTTGAAAAGATCACAAGGGTTGCTATAAATTCAAGAAATGCATTTGAAAAGAAAAGATCTTATTATTTAATTAATAGATGAGTTACAAGAATTTGAGACTTCTAGCCTCATCTCTCAAATGCATTTGCTCTTCATAAAGCAACATACCATCCTTATCTAAAGGATTAGGCAGTCGAAATGAAGAGGCAAGTAAGGATTTTAAATCCTTATTCTCTTACTTTAAGTCTGCAATTTTTCTGTCAGACTCTTGAACGAGTCGTTGAAGTACATAAACCTTCTCGTTAAGCTCCTCAATCTCACGATTTTTGGATTGTAATCGGTTGGAAAATCCAACAATAGAGGAGGAGTATCGGGTGCCGAGAGTCACCAGCTCATAAACAGCTTCACGATCTGACTTATTAGCCAGATCATTTGCTTGCTGCAACATGGCACCTGCGGAAGATGCAGGAACAACTTGTAATTGAGGTGAAGGACACCTCATATGTTGATCGTGAGAAATAGTAAAAGAAAATTGATGAGCCATTGAAAATTTGTAGAATAAGAATACAAATACAGATGAATTATAGATATGAGAAGAAGATTTGATGCGTACTAAATGAAGCTAAAGACGGTTCTTATAGAAATGGAAATAAGAACAAGACAAACCATCATCTCTTCAAATCTCACTTTACAAGATATGCTGGATGCATAATTTCAAAAGCCAGTGAGATTAATTACAGCTATCCCTATTTTCTTGTAAACGTTGAACCTCTGCCGTTAGCTGCTGTTGTTGACTTTGTATCTGAGTTCTCTCTCGTTCCAGCTCTTCTACTCGTGTTTTCAGGTCACGAGAATACCAGTCTACAAGTTTCTTCAGCTCCTTGTTTTCTTGTCTTAAATCTTTATTTTTTCTATCTTTAGTTGCAAGCGTTTGATGCAACTCAGATATTTGATTTTTAAGATGATCAACCTCACTCGTTCTTGCCAGTAGCCTCTGAGACATGGTTGTAAGAGAGGCAGCATATTGAGCACTGAGGGTTCTTGATGCTGCAACAATTTCAGGATCAGATTTACTAGAAAGATATATCTCTGCTCCTATCATGGTGTTTACAGCCTCAGGAGAAAATATAAGTGGTTGAGGTATAAAAGGTTCATGGTTTAAATCTGGAACATTAGAATTTCTATCAGACATAATATCGTTCTGAATGAACAACAACTGAATCTATGAGGAATGCGAGATCTTTTTGCTGGAGTAAACCAATGGTAAAATTGGTTATATTTAAACAACAACCCGAAACCTTCAAATCTTTTCAAGATCTCGTTTGTCCACAATGTCAAACGGATTTGATTTTCCGCCGAACCGATAATATTAGATCTCAAAGCTTTTACAGCTTTTATCATACATGAATGGTTTCCAATGTTATTTCCGCCATATATAAACAAGTTCTCTCTAATAACGCCGAATGAGGGGGAGAAAATTTTAGATAAAAATATTATCATGTTCTCTATAATGCATTATTTAGATGGAAATAATGTTTGAATTCGTAATCTGTTATATATGCTGAAATAATGTTTGCTTATTACTTGAAACACTAATGCATATTATCAGGGGGAGTTTAAGTATTACTGCAGGTATCAGATTTATATTAAGTCTATCAACCAGATATTATTTTTCATCTTCAAATCACTTAGAGATTATTGCAATTCATGAAACAAGTCGAGAGTATATTTGGCTGAGATCAATGACTCAACATATCCAAGAAAAGTGTGGTATTTCATAATTAATGATAGCTCAACAATTTCATACAAAGATAATGCTGCTTGTATCATTCAAATCAAAGGAGGATATATCAAAGATACGATCAAGTGATAATCTGGCATATTTATTCACGAAGGCACCACCAACTGCGACATTCAAGAAAATTGTGCAGAATATTAAAATGTGAAGACTCAAAAATCTATCGTCATACACTTTTCAGGGGGAGTAAAAGTCCTGAAGACTTGTGCTGATTGTACTCTTTTTCCTTCGCTAAGGTTTTGTCCCACTGGGTTTTCCTTTGCAAGGTTTTAATGAGACAATCTTAAAGCACTTGTGGATACATAAGAAGACTGTAATCTTTTTCCTTCGCCATTGGTTTTTTTCCCACTGGGTTTTTCTTTGACAAGGTTTTAACGAGGCAGATTCTTTATGGGTGGTCATTCAAGGGGGAGTGTTATGAATTATTAGGGGCGGTCCCCGCCCCCTTAATTATTTTGTGAATGACCCCACCACCATTATTTTAAGTCTTGCACAGTAACTTGCATAGTAATTTCAACGCCTATAAATATGGGCTTCAGTTGTTATGAAATTCATAAGAAAATATAGAGAGAGAAAGAAAGTTTCAGTTCTTAAGAGTTTCTTTTATATTTCTCTTACAATAGTAGTAGTTTTCTTTTTAGTTTTATAACATTCATCATCTTAATTCTTATTATCGTTTTATTATTTGAGGTGACATTAGGTGGTATATTATTTTTAAATAATATATAATTACTTTTAAATATTTAAAATTATATTATAAAATGATAAAAAGGACAATGAAAATTGTTTTAGTTCTCCGCATTGATTTGTACAATGCATAAATCTTGTTAGAAAGAGGTGGTATCATATCCATATCTCCGTAGCACCAGTCTTATTGATAAAGATAAATCGTTTCTTCCTTTAGTTGAAGGTTAGATTATTTTTTAGTTTGTATGATACACTTTAATTTTTATTATTTAGTAAAAGCAATTTTCCTTTTAAAAAAAAAAAAAAAAAAAAGAGGTCTAAATTGTCATATCTTTAACATAAAGGAAAGGTGAGGAAGGTTCCCTACGTTTCGATTAAGATACTTTAATAATGATAATACAGATTTAAATATGTAAACGAAAAGAGATCGTGTCCCCCCTCTCCTTCGAGGCAGCTGAGTCTTTTGCACATATGTTGCTAGGTGACATAAAAAGCACACGTTAGTTGAAGCGGGGGAATTTTTCTGATCTCTTGCAGTTTCCACACCCTTTCCGCAAACACGAGAGTTATCCTTCTTTTTTCTCTCTCCATTCAATACACTTTTTCTTATTTCAAGGAAAAATTATATTAGATGATGTCAGATTAATAATTTTCTATCTTGTAGATTTTTATAACAGGCAGGGCATCTCTTGCCTTTTGTCCTTTTGTCCTGATGCAATGAAATAGCAATTGAAAAGTGAAATGAACGAAAAGAGTTAAGCTGCCAAACTTGAACGAACTATAAAGGCACGAACAGCATGAGCTGGATTTTGAAAATATTGGGATACAACAAAAAATAAAGGAGAGAGAAGGATGTCTGCCACACGGAAGAAAATAAATAGGAAAGCATTTAAAACAACTTTTCTATCATAGTCTTGGATGCTCACGCTTTCTGCACAGGAAGACAGATGCCTGTGGCCTGTGAGGACTGCGCCACAATTTACATGGGAAAACCAGAGCCACAAATGACAGCACGCAAGCACAACCATGGAATCAATGAGTGGCCTACAACACCACAAACAGACAATCTTCATTGTGTAAAACATTGTCATAAAACACTTTTTCACTTTCTACTTGCAACGTTTTCTTTCTCTTAATAAGTGTCTGCTGATATGGTTTTCATTGAACGTATTCAACTGATGTAACTGCAACATTACATAAAATTCGTACTTGAAATCATCTCCGGTAAAGTATACTTGTCTTGTGCTTGGCATACGGGGTCATAAACACATGCCTGCGTCGATTGGTATTCAAGAAGCAAAACAGCGAAACTAAGAAAACAAGGGTACTGCTACACTGCCTACTACTACAGCGCACTGCTAGTTTTTTTTTTTTTTTTATCATTTTTCTGTTCTCATATTTTTTTTAATTATTTTAAAATATGTTCAAAATATATCAATACCCTATTAATCACTTCCTTAATTATTAAATAAATAAATAAATACATAAAATATCAAAATTAGGTATCAAAATAAGTGGACAAATTAGCATTTTCATAAAAAATGGGCCGGCATTAAATTCTGGCACGACAAAGATGACTGAAACCGTATGCTCATCAATTAATCAAATGTTACGACGCTAGATGATTTCTCCAGAAGGGGCCACAAAATAAATAGACAGTCGGGGCAAAATTTATAACGCTTCGGCTGCTGGCTGTTATTTCAACCGTGCAGTGTTGTGTTTAGTAAGGTCGAAATTTCCTCGAAGCTCTTAACTGTTGTATCCTCTTTTTATCCTGCTCAAACTTGCTCTGCAACATCATAATCTCTGCAATGACCAACACTTCATGCATCAGAATCTCCACCAACCCAATCAACAAAAGGGAAACTATAGCTTAATATTATACAAGAATCATCCGTTACTTCTTGGGAAAACTAAGGAATGGTGAAACTAATATGAACAACGTGCATCACTGGCCTACACCATACTTATTTCGCCAATTAAAAAAGAAAATGAACGCTCCAACCAATTAGTATATACACCTATACATATATACACATGTATGAATGCCACTCAGTGGACTGTTTGTACTGAGTCCATATATAAAGTAAATTTTCCCAGACACCACCACCTTCAGATACTTCTTCAAGAAAAGTAAGAACGGTCTAGGAAGGGATTAAACCTTAATGTAAAAGCTGGACTCAGTATATTCTATATCGCACATACAAACTGGTAAAAGAACACTCTGGGACCTAAAAGGCTACAAGACAATTGAAACACAGTTTGCAGGTCTTGGATGCATGTGGCTGCCACAAACAACTATTTGTCCCTTGAATTCTCTTACCAAGAGAAGCATGACATGCATCAGAAACCACAATTAAATTTACAAGCTCTAACCATATGGTTTCTATACTTGTTCCCTACAAGAAATTGTTGCACAGATTAAAAAAAAAAAGAACATTCTTTTAAAGGAAACTAATAAGCCGAAACAGAATAACCACAAATGAAGTGGGAAAAAATTCCTTAAAACATAATAAACTTATAGACGTCAATGTACAGCCTTCAAAATTCTATTTTCATTTATCAAATTCTATTGGTTTTCAGGAAAATAAAATGAAAATAATTCTTTCCAAATAAGATTCATCATACCATTCCTCTGGGCTTCTTTTCTTTGAAAGCGGTAGAAATTTAAGCTAACTTCTTTATGCTTCTTCTTGACAATATTATCCTCCACAGCAGCCTGTGCTATTGAGCCCACAGTAGTTCCACTTTCAGCATCTGTTGTCTTTTTCCTTCCTTTATGATGTACAACAACCGTCCAACCCCCTTCGGCAGCTTGGGCTTCTCTTTCTTTCCTTTCCTGTATGTGACATAACAATATAATTTTTTTTTTGAATAGGGGTGACATAACAAGATAATCACAACACAACAACTAAACTAGTGAGCCTCTTGAGATAATATTTGGGAAAAAGGATGGCCGCAAATTTTCTGCAAGTGTTCAAGACCAATTTTATCCGGACTAGTCATGCCGATGCACCCGCACAATGTGTAGCTAAATGGAGTAATCTGAATGTGGCATTTGCGCAATGGAGGTAAGAACTACAGATGATACCTGTTCTAGTTGTGCCTCATGTGAAGTTATAAACTCGTCAATTCTTTGCTGCAATATCATCAGTCCTGGTCTACTTTGGTGGTATTTTGTAATCCATTCTGCAATCAAGAAGTATTCAGTAAGAAAAACAATAACATGAACCATGCCCTTCAATTGAAGCAAACTATTCTTAGAAATATCCGCAAAATAAAATAAACTATGTCTTAACTTCAGTCAATAAACTGTTTCAAGATTTTTTTTGTGTTTTTGGTTGGGGAGAGGGACCAAAAAATCAATACACATGACACATTCATGACCGAGATATGCAGCCAAGCACAGATGCTGAACAGTAGAGGTTCTAATGCATGCATATTACGGTCATGGTAATGAATGATGGAACCACATATTGTGGAATGCCTAATGATCTAGGTAGATCCTGGCAATCTGTTTTTATAATCTTCATTCTTTAGGGGTGTAATCTTCTGTTACCTTTCTAAAAATATCATCTGGAACATTCACCTTTTCTCTCTCCACACAAGTGATTTTTTTTTTTTTTTCACAATTGTTTTTCCTCAAATAGGGGAAATTATCCTTATTTAGTAGTGTATTTCTTGCCACTAGATTATGGAAGTAAAAAGCACACAGCTAAAGGTTCTAATTTCAGTAATTTATACTTCGCATTCCTTTCATGCAGTCCTCGTCCCCAGAAGAGATTTGATAAACATCATCTTGATCAACTTCTATTGCCTTTTCCTGGGACTTTTCAGCCTCTTTGGATGAATGCTTATCCTTCTTTCTCTTTATCTTCACTTTCTTGGACTTACCTACAAAAGGGCTTCGCTAGTTTATTGACATAGTCACATATCATTACTGGCATGTTGTCACTAGTTGTGAGCAGTCAAAAAAACAAAATAAAACAAATGTTGTCAGTTCAATAATCCATACTTTTCAGCACTTTTGAGCAGTCCTTGTCCACGGGAGGGAGATGACAAACCTCATCACGATTGGCTTCACCCTTTTTCAGAGACTTCTTACATCTTTTTAATGGACCATGATCCTCCTTTTCCTTTCTCTTAGCTTTCTTTGACTTACCCACTAGGAAAAGGAGAAACCAATGAAGTTCATGAAATTTAAACCAAGATCACAACAGCAATGTTAATGTAATTTTTTTCATAAATCGAGCAAAAGACATCACATATTTACATGTTTCCATTTCTCTTTCAAAGTCAGTCTCTCTGCACCCCTTTGAACTGTTTCTCTTTCCTTCAGTTTGAAAATGGCTTCCATTTGCTACTCCATCATCTAATGAACAAAGAATAAAGTTAATGATGATGAACAGTCACAACAATAGTACGAATGTCGACTATACAGCTTTGAGGCATTTTGCTTTTAGGACTCGAGTAAGAACTGGAGAATAATTATCTCTGTTAACGAGAAAACATCACACTCAAGAAATCAAATAAAGTAAGATACTGCAAGCAAAGGCATTAATGATTCAAAAGCATCCATACAACAGCTATATCTATCGAGTACCCAAGGATGGAGAAAATGCAAAACCATATAGTTCTAGATGGCAAGAACCCATTGAGAAAATGATCTATAAAGTTAACACACCAAAGTGGTATAAACTTGCCCAGTACTGGCACACACATTAGTCAGCTCTTGCCTTTGGGCACTCTTGTTGTTTTTCCTTTCTTTTCAGGTTTTTCCTTCCTCTTTCAGTGCTATAAGTAATGTTTATTTAAAAGTAGAAGAGATAACTATAGCCTCCATTTGGATAACATATTAAAAAGGAGAAAATTCATGCTACATGGTTTCATGGACTGAGTCTTACATAGACGTAAAAACCGTGCTTAGCCTCAATTCCAATTAATAAACTAAACAACTTTTTTTTACAAGTAAATTAATAAACTAAATACTGTTAACCTCCCAAGCACGTTAACCGCTCGCCCGATTACCAGATTTATTTTATTCTTTTGGTTATCGACGCCTGGAATTCAAAGTGGTTTCATTTTCTCAGTAAACAAACAAGCAAAAAACACTAGCCCTCCCTTCGAATTTCAGGCGTCAATAACCAAAAAATAAAAAGAATCCAAGAAGAGCAGACCTAATATCAAAATTCGAGAACACCAAACCCTAGCCCGATTACCCAATATTTTTTTGGAAACGAGCGGCAGAATCTAAGAACACCAGCCCTAATACTAGAATCCAAGACACAAAACCCTAATAACCAGAATCCAAGAAAAGTAAGAGATAAATCCTAGATCTAAGAAGAACTGAACGATCGGATGAACTTGATTAACCAAAACCGATTAACCAAACTAGATTAACCAAGATGATTTCACCTTCTTTTTTTCCAGCAACCTCCACCGATGGGAATGTTGCGCAAAGCCCAACACCGTGCTCTGGTGGCCTTGCCGACGCACTTTTTCCGCTACCAGAGGCTTCGTGGTCATCTTCCGTAACCACCGGAATGTTATCCGGCGAAGGCGACGGCGACGGCGATGGCGACGGCGACAACATTGCTACCGAGAGAGAGCGAGAGAGCGAGAGAGAGAGACAAGATTGAATGGGAAGGAAAAGGGCTTGGATGGAACGGAAGAGGTTTTAATCGGAAGAGAGAAGACAGAGAGACGGGATCAATTCTAACTCTTATTGGGTCAGAATTAATCGGAATAACGGATCGGACCGGAAAACAGATAATTTGTACAGCCCTAGGTCAAACTAAATAGACACTAGAGTCCAGAATCCATCTCAATGAACGGAAATACAAGGAGAAAAGTGGAGTTATAACCAAACATAAAAACCATGCTTAGCCTCAATTCCAATTAATAAACTAAACAACTTTTTTTAAAATGTAAATTAATAAACTAAATACCGTTAACCTCCCAAGATAAACAAACCAAGAAATCAAATTAATAGGGAAAAAAGGGCGTAAAGGCTACAAACCCTTCTCGGGAAGCTCAGCGTGTCTCCTCTGAAGCTTCTTAGTGCTTTGCTGCTTCTTCTTAATCTTCTTTTGTTCCTTCTGCGAGTCCATGGCTCTCTGTGCAGCCACTATGTCTAACAAACCCTAGTCTAACCAGAGGGAGGCGTGGTTATGTTCAGAAGGGAAGTGGGTTCGGAGTGAAGTCTGAAGCACGCTGAGTTCGAAGGAGACATGGACTCTTGATAGGCTCGCTTATGTTAGGTGTACTTGGGTTGGCCTGAAGTCTGTTCATTGGGCTTAATTTATTTAATTAGTTGTAGTGTTGTCAGAACTGGCTTTTAGGCCCTTTTATCTTTAATTTCTTAGTTCGGCCCATGACATTCATGTTCAAGATCTTTTCTTTCATTTTCTCGTCTATTTTTCTGGAGGATAATCAGTCGGCTCTACAGTATTCCAATTTCCAACAAAGAAACATGGTGCCAAATACAAATAAAAGCATGAAAAAAAGTAAATAAGATTTGCTTAACAGATCAAGAATCGGATAGATCCCCCCAAACAATTTTAATTATAGGCAAAGTCCCATGCTTTCACAGAAACAAAAAATCCATATGTCAAATTCGCACCCATAACCAAAAATTTAACTCATACTAAAATAAAAAGGCAAAAATAATCAATCCTAAACAATATATCCATTTAGTTCTCCTGACGTAGAACAAATCAAGAATGGAATACTCACAATAATATAAAGATTGTAAACAATAGGTATATACTCCTCCGGAACCCCTCTTCTTCCGAAATCCCGATCAAAACCTAGGTATGGAAGAGAGTTCAAATCAATAACAGAACGCAAACACCAAGTCTCGAAGAAACCTACTGCACGAAAATATAAGATCTAGCCAAATAAAACTATGAAAGTATGAGAAAAGCCAAACATACAAAAGTTTCGGCGCTTTGGAATGAGAGAACGAAACCCTAGAATTCTGAGGCTAGAAAAGAAAGCGGAAGGCAGAATAAGAGACGGAAATTATTGCTATAGCCTTGGGAGTTTCGTTAAGAATCAGAATATGATGGGGCGTGGTGAGGGGGATATAAATAAGGGGGGAAGAGGAGATGGAATTACGGTACCACCCTCGTTTTCTATAGCGTACAAAACAGGAGATTTTGAACGGCTACTATAATTTAGGAAATTTTGAACGGCTTTTGTATGAGATCTAAGCGTGACCATAAGAGTTTTTGTTCGATTGCTCAAAAATAAAAAGAAAAAGAAAAATAAAAAAGAGTTTTTCAGTTCTAATAAGTATTAGGAAATTGAATTTGTAGTTATATTGTTTTACATTCAATATTGGATCAATAAATCCTTTCAAAATATATATATATTGGATCAAGAAATTTATTATTTTTCTAAAAAAATATATATATATTTTTAGATATAAGTTAATTATTTTTGTAATTATATTTTTGTTTTGAAATTGTCGATATTTCAAATTTAGGGTTAAAATTTTCTTTATCTTTAAAAAAAAAAACAGAGAGAATTGAAGTGGGAATCAAAAAGGTTGGACTTGCCGACTTGGTAGATAAGAAGTTGTGATTGGGTCATGTAAAGAGTCATGGCCACGAAAGGCATCATTCTTACCTTTACCCACATACCCACCGAACTCAATCGTCTAATAATTGAAGCAAACGGAGACAAATGTGAGATTTTCAAATTTTTTAGTGAATATGTGTAATTATATAAAGATGAGTAGGCCTGGTTGAAGATGTTAAGATAAGATGCAAATTTGAAGGGGTTGGAAATTGGAATACTGTAGAGTGTGGACAAATGCGTATGAGTTGTTTCTTTGTTGGCTCTTCCCCCTTTTTAGTTCCTTTAATAAGCCCATATCTTTTTTTTTTTTAATAATAATAATAATAATAAAAGAAAAAAGTTCCTCCATCAGATACCCTATTAAAGTATTATGGTCCCATACCCTCCCCGCTTACCTCTTTAACTTTTCTTCATGCATTTGCCTTTATTCACACGATTAGCTATTAAAATGCTTTTATTATTTTATGTTTGTTTGGTTTCTTTGATGCAAGGGAAGATATAAAAGAATAATGCTTGCTTTTCTTTATATATATTAAAAAATATGGCTTGTCTTTTGTTAGATTAGATATGCGTTTAAATATTGAATTGAGATAAGATAAATAAAATATTATTAAAATATTATATTTTAATATTATGAATATTTTGAGATTTTAAAAAACCAAATTATTTAATATATTTTGTATAAAAATTTAAAAATATATAAAAATTTAAAAAAATTATAATGATGAAATGAAAAATTGAGATGAATTTGAAAAACCAAATTGAACCTAAAAATCTCTAATTAAGAACCAAATGGATTTGAGCTGGTAATTTGCATGCAGGAATAATAGATTTGGTTGAGCCTTTTTTGTTTTTTTGGGTTGTACTTTGAAAGACCAATAATTTCAAAAGATAAACCATATATAAATTTGCAGAAACAATGAGATGCAATTATAGATTTCTAAACTTTATCGCCAACCCTACGAATCAGGACCAACGCCCCACTTCTTTCAAAATTGATAAATTTTGGATATAAAACAGAATCCTGTCAACATCAAAGTTGAGAATTTTAGTTTTTTTTTTTTTTTTTGGAGATTATTTCATTTTATTTTATTTAATTATTAAAACTTTTTCAATTTTCAATAAAAAATAATTTCAAAATTCAAAATTTTTAAATTCTAAAACAAAAAATTATTTTATAATAATATTTTATTTAACTTTTAATTTTAATCTGAACTCGTCCTATCTCAATTTTATCTCTAAAAACAAACAAGACAGTTTTGCTTTCAAGTTTATGAATTCGGATCTTTGATATGTTGTTTGTTCAAATTTCAAGCAATTCGAATTAATAGAAAACTTGAAAAAAGTCTCAATGAGATGAGTTGAGATGAGTTTAATTCATTTTTTAATATTATTATTATTTTAGAATTTGAAAAATGTGTATTGAGATTTAAAAAAATGTGTATTAGAATTTGAAAATTGTGTATTGAAATTTGAAAAAAGTATATAAAAATTTGTGTTTTGTATAAGAAATTATAAAAATATAATGATAAAATAAAAATAAATTGAAACGAATTTAATTCACTTCTAATTCAAACCAGCCTAAATTTCTTAAACAATTTGTACATAATATGTTAGGTGATACCTACAATTCGATTTTTCTTTCCACCATCGTTTTGAGCAACTTTTTGTTGGAGACAAGCCCAAGAGAATCCAAAAGCCCAATCCTCGGCTTAACTCGTGGGTATCTCTTACACGGCCCATAAATTACAAAGCCTTAAGATCTTCTAATGTGAAAGCCCACACTATTTCTTATCTTCTCCAACCTGATAATGTCACACTTATCAGGTCCAGCCTCCATCTCCGTTCTCAGAAGCTGAAAGAACCAGGTAATACCCAAGAGCTATTTACTTTTTTGGGTCTGTCACAACCCTAGTAAGTGTTTCTTGTTTTGCCAATATTCAACCATCTGGATTCTGTTGGCCTTTTGGTTTCAACTGCAGAAGCATCTCGTATAGTAAATTCAGTCAGTTAGTTTGCAATGCTAGTTTGATTGATAGCTGTTTCTGTCTAACAGACATACATGATACATGGCTTGTTTTTCTGTCACTTGCAACAATGGATTTCTTACTTCTCCGGAGAAATTTGGAGTTCGTGGTGGAAAAACCAAGTGTTTAGCATTCTGTCTTAATTCACTTGACTTTCCCTCTCTAGGATTCTATAAATGTTGCAAATATCAGTCCTGGAACAATGAATTTAGTTCACCGATTGATAAGAAATGTGGCTTGGGGTTTTATAGTTGTAAATATCAACGTGGGTTTCCTTTTAAGCATGGAATTGAGCCACTGAAAAGTGGAAACATTGGAGATAAGCAGACCCACTTAGGTAAAAGAGAGAATGGTTATGTGAGATTAAGAAAGAGGTTCTCATTAAGATTACGCCGGAGGTTAAGGTTATCAAGCAGAAGACCGAAAATGGTTTCGATTAACTCAATTTTAAATGAAATTGAAACCTTTTTGCGGAAGAATGTAAGACAAGTGGCGATTTCAACTTCAATTTCTATTGCATTGGGGGTCTGCTATTTGAGTTTGAAATTATCTGCATTGCCAGCTCCAAAGGTTGTTCCATATTCAGAATTGATATTGAGCCTTCAAAATGGGTCTGTTACAAACGTTTTAATTGAAGAGGGATCTCGTCAGATATTTTACAATACAAACTTGCAGAGTGTTGTGAATACTGGTACATTGCGTGATGAATCCTCAGCAGTAAATGTTGTTACCATAAATGGATCTGCTAAGGTTGCAACAGATGATGGTTTGAGCGGTAGACAAGCACGAAATTCAAGGGTATTGAAAAGATTTTTGAGAGCTCGAGCTTCTAACCCGGAGTGGCAGTATTCCACGAGAAAAATCGATCATGATGAAAAATTTCTCCTTAGTTTGATGAGAGAGAAGGGAATTACATATAGCTCGGCCCCTCAATCAATGTTGATGTCTTTGAGGAGTACATTGATAACTGTGATATCTCTGTGGATTCCTCTGATTCCTTTGATGTGGCTTCTTTATCGGCAGCTTTCTGCTGCTAATAGCCCAGCAAGAAAGCGGCCATCTAATGATCAGATGGTTGGGTTTGATGATGTTGAGGGAGTTGATGCTGCCAAGGTGGAGCTTATGGAGGTAAAAATTTCTTGCATGAAGTTACATCAAATTCACGAGACCATTCCAATTTGAATTTAAAAAGACATAGTTGCATTGATAGCTGTAACACAGTTGATAAGAGGAGGTAGAACATAGTTAAAACTATTATATACTCCAGGAAAGCAGTTCCATTTTGCTTTTTGGATCTTTACAAGTTGTGGCATTGTTGATATGGACTGTTTTTTTTGTAGAGAAAGCAATGTGGACTAGTGACTTAATATATATGGACTGCAAAAAAAGCCTCCAGCAATTGAAGATCAAAGTTAAAAGTTTGAATTAAAAAACAGTTAAAGATTGAGTTGAAAAGGATTCTTCTTTTGTTTTTCTTCATCAACCATTCTGTTCTTCAATCTATTTTTAATGGGAATAATTGTTGGAATTTATGAACGGTGCACTCAGTTCGTTTCAATTTTACTGGCCCTTTGGCTTTCTTTTTGGTTGTTATTAACATTCTTGTGGAAGCTTCTTAATGTGTATGAATATATATAGCGACAAAAAGAATGATGGGGGTAGATATCAAGCAGTCTCTTCCTGATGTATGGACTGGTGAAACAGTGTGCTCAAAGACTTGTTTATTGACCAAGTGGACATTATGTGAACTAAGCGCACCAGATCTGACTTGTGATTAGCCATGTAATTTTCTTCCTTCAATAAGTATTGATGCAGTTCTTGTTTATAGATAGTTTCATGTCTGCAAGGAGATGTTAGCTATAAGAAGCTAGGAGCAAAGTTACCTAGAGGTGTATTGCTGGTAGGCCCTCCCGGAACAGGGAAAACTCTACTGGCCCGTGCGGTAGCTGGAGAAGCAGGAGTACCATTTTTCACTGTTTCTGCTAGTGAATTTGTGGAGTTGTTTGTTGGAAGAGGAGCAGCACGTATTCGAGACCTTTTTAATGTGGCTAGGAAGTGTGCTCCTTCAATCATATTCATTGATGAACTTGATGCAGTTGGAGGGAAGCGTGGTAGAAGTTTCAATGATGAACGCGACCAAACGCTAAACCAGGTAAGAATCCAAATGTACTAGCATCTCTTGCATTGTTCTAGTTTATTTCATTTAAAATCACTATTATGTCTTCTTTCAGGTGGCATGTTGCATTGTAATACTGTAATTTGGTTTTATAGGGCGTGTTCTATGTTATCCAGAAAATTTGAATTACTGTCAAACTTTCTGAATGATCCATAAAATGACTATTATGTCAAATCACTATTCTGATTTTTCTTTCGGTAGAGAAACATGAGCAGCCCTGGTCGTCATCAGAAGTCTTGCTCGCCCTTGCCCCTCCCCAGACTGCTGCTTTTATTTGTATATACATTACTTTCTGTACATCAGGAACCATTAATCATTTCCTTTCATGATCCCAAGAGTGAATTTTTCAATTGTTCACAATGAAAAGATCCATTGTTTTTAGAACTTTTCTGCTTTTGTAGTTGCTGACAGAAATGGATGGATTTGAGTCAGAGATGAAAGTGGTTGTTATTGCAGCCACTAATAGGCCCGGGGCATTGGATCCAGCCCTCTGTAGGCCTGGCCGCTTCTCCAGAAAAGTACTTGTAGGAGAACCAGATGCTGAAGGAAGGAAAAAGATATTGGCTGTGCATTTGAGAGGAGTTCTGCTAGAAGAAGACACGCATCTTATCTGTGATCTAGTTGCTTCTCTTACTCCAGGTTTTGTAGGTGCAGATCTTGCAAACATTGTCAATGAAGCTGCTTTGCTTGCTGCTCGTAGAGGTGAGGTTGAAGTAAACACCTTCAATATCATTCAAGGGGCCCATCCCTTCCTATTTGCTCTCTCTTTTATATTTAAAATTTGTCTTTTTAGTCGATATTGAAACTGTAAATGTACATATAATTTTCTGGATTTCGCAGGTGGTGAAAATGTATCAATGGCAGATATAATGGAAGCTATCGAAAGAGCAAAATTTGGCATCAATGATAAGCAACTGAGACCTAGTACATTAAGCAAGGAGCTTGGGAAACTGTTCCCGTGGATTCCCTCTCTGGTGGGAAGAAATGACACCAGACAGGATGGACTGCCAGGTCCGTTGGGCTATCAAACTCTCAGCTGATAAGTATGTTCGCCTCATGTTTTTACCAAGATTTATCTACCATAAGATTCTTGAAATTATAATTTTTGAATCCCTACTCAATTTCGATTTATATTCTTCTACATGAGAAATATCAATGTTAATAAATACAAAATGGTTTATGTTCTGCACCCCGTGTCGTGGGTGAATGCCTATAACTCTTCTCATCCGTAGGCTTGGAATCTCTGCATGAGTGCATCATATTCTTTTACATGTGTTTTGCTTACTATTTGTAAACCTTTGCACACAAAGTGGATTACGTGTGTTTGCCAATAATGGACTCATGATGCTATTATTGGGAGAGCTTAGCATGACAAGGACCTGCTTTGCCAATAATGGACTCATGGTGGTATTATATATAAAGTTTGCGCATCATTGCTCCATGTTCCTTTATTTTCTCCGCATTTTGTTTAATATAATGTCTATCTTTTTTTTTTTTCTTTTCTTTTTGAAGTCACGTGTGCTTGAGTCATACACGGATGAACTGGGGTGGCAGGTGAGAGAGAGATTCCATCTCTTTAGTCTTGATGGTAGGGCTGTAATTGATTTAAGTCAAATCGAGCATTTGAATTATCGAGTTGAGCTAAACTCAAATAACTCGAATTCGACATTGAACTCGAGTTGAGAGCTTGCCGAGTTGATAGAGTAAAATATCAAATCCATGACATCGTTGTTCCATTATAAATAAGATCATTTGGGATAAAAATAAGGCAACGATGAATGTTTGAACTAGTTCACTTGCAAAGATTGTGAAGTTTAGAAATGGATTACACTGGTCTAGTTAGGACTTGACTTTTTACACGCATGGATCACGTTGTTGTTCTGAAATCTTCAATGGCTTGAACCAGTAGCATAAAAGAAAGAAAAAATACAATTCGATGCCACATCATTCTAACATCCCTCGCGCAAATAGCATTCTTCATTTCTTTCTTAGTTTTTTTTTTTTTTTCCAAAGCAATCTTTCATGGATAAACTACATCGTTACAAGATACCAATTTCAGTGGGTGTAAATTCTCAACAACCATCCCAAATCATACAAAGACATAGCAAACACCGAAAAATAAAAGACGGTTTCAAAATTACAAGTGTGGCTTTCATCAATCTCACGAAGGTGATGTCGCTTAAAGCGGTTACAAAATAGTTTGATGAACAGACTATGGGATTGCGAGTCTGCGACTAAAAGTCGCAGCAAAAGGATTGCACTGCACCCTATTAAAACAGTCCAATTAAAGGAGAATCTCTCACGTCCACTGGATCTTGGTTTATTATAATATACTAGCATGTACCTATTTTAAAACAACTACAGGAATGCATTTCTTGGTTTAATTCCTGCTAAATGTGAAAGTAACTATAACTTTCAAACAAACTATAAACGAACTTTGATAGACACTAAAACTCCGGAAAAAAAAAACACCACGATTAAGCATCAATAGATTGATTTCCAATGGTAGATTTGAGTTTACATGGGTAAGAGGTGGCTTTTTTTTTGGGGGGGGGGGGGGGGGGCTGAAATTTGTTTGCGTTGAATTGTGGAGGCAGAACAGGGAAAAGGTATTGCTTCGACTTCGAGGTATGTACCCAAACAGAGTATGCTATCAACCTTACTCTCAACGACTTCCTGCGTGCCTAAAAGTCATTCTTCACTGGAAGAATGACTTCCTAGTGCTTGGCATGATAACAATTCTTGTTTTTGTACCGATCGCTCAAAGGCTCAAAGCGACATCTCTGCTCCTTAGAAAACAGCTGCCATTAGTCTCCTTTTTAACTCTTTCCTGCACGTATAGGAATTAAACCCTACGTTAACATCAGATCAAACTTCCGAGGCCATAAAAGAATTTTCAGGTCGCTCTTAAAACTACAATTTACCTAATGAGTTGCCTGTCAAGGGTTGAAGCAGATAAGAGACCTCTGTTCTCTTCAGCCCTCCGTAGAAGGTATGGGATAACCATCTCTACAGGCCCAAATGGCATGTACTTGCTAACTTGGAACCCAGCATTTCTCAAGCTAAACGAAAGCACGTCTGCCATACCGTATAGCTGTGCAAATTGTAGTTTCTGGTGTACTTTCCCAATTCCCAAATCTTGAGCTTTTGCCACTGCCACTCTCCCTATTGCCATCAACATCTTGAATTAGATATACCACCCAAAACCCATCATGCATGAATCATATATACATTGGCAAAAACTAAAAGTCTCAGATTCTTTACCCGATTCGACATTATGAGTTGCAAGAACAAGAGCACCAGGGCCGTCGGCAATCTTTTCGAGCATGATAGAAGCACAGTCATTGTAGCACTCGTGTGTTTCCTCTATGCCATTGTGAATAGGAGATTCAGCGCCTAAAGAAGAAGCTAGTTTACTTTCACTTGACATGTAAGCTCCCCTCACCAATTTGAACCCCATGGGAACACTCATTTTGTCTGCAGCCTTTGATGCGAGCAACAATCTTTCTTTTGCATCTTTCAAGTAGCATTGAATGGTACCAAACATTATTGGATTATCATCTCTGTTGTACAAGATGGCCGAAGAGTAAGTAAAGTAATCAATGGCGGGCTGAACGAATGAATGCTCTGCATCAACCGTTAAACGAATATTTGCTTCGACGCATTTTTGGCATATCTTTTGCAGTCTTTGGTGGCCTAATTGGAGGTCATGTTCTTCTTGTGGGGTTAATGGTTCTGGCTTTATTTGGGTGTGATATGTAGGGCTTGAATCGGAGAAAATTGGGAGGGTATCCATCTTCCATGGCAGATTGAAAGAAGGGTGTTTGTGTTGCCATCTCAACAAGTCACTGACCCGCTCAAGCAGCTTCTTGGGGCAAATAGCAGTGATTTTCACAATGACAAAGCTCACCTTTTGAAAGAAAAAACTCAATTATTCCTGCTATTATCGAAGTTAGAACCAAACTGGGCAAAGTCACGGACAAAGAAATAAAGAACTCAAATCAAACCATCCTTTTGACAAGTCAATAGGGCTTTTCTACAGCAGCCAATGGACAGCATAGTGAAACTGAAGTAGAGCTTTCCCCAATCCAGACAAGCTTGCGAATTTGTACACGTTCCCAAGTTGAAAAGTAGAGGAACTAAAAATAGTTACGTCAAAATATTGTCGTGTGCAGTTTTTTTTTTTTTTTCTCAAAACACAAGCTTGGCAGGAATAAGTCATCCAATGTGGTTAAGACTATTCTTGAGCTAATAGCTTTTGCCAAACTTAAAACGTATATGTTCCAACTTCTAACCCAGGAAGGGCCGCTCTCCCCTGTTTCATCCGCCTTTAAAGCATAGCTTAACCAAAATGTTTGACGCCTATCGCAGGAGACCCAAGAGAGACTATGATCATAATGAACGTGATAAAAATAAATAAAAAAAATATTTAAAAAAAAAAAAAACCAGAGAAGGAAAAGAAGAAACTCGATATTTCAATTTCACAAGTCACGAGATCTTTGTTGTCTGTATTTTCCTTCTTTTTTGATAGAAAATAATTTCTTGGAAACACTGATATCTATTTCTTAATGAATTCAATCCAGTTCTCTAATCCAGCCTGAATGAATATATTATATTCATCTATACATAGACGATTAGCATAAATTAAGTTATTTCTGAATGATGAATTGATGACGAAGAAGAAGAGATTCTTGAAGCAAATGAAACAAGTGGGGAAAGAGAGTAGGAAAAGGAAGGCTTACAGAAGGTGGAAGAGACTTGCAGGACTCAACGGTATGAAGGAAGGCGTCCAAGTTGCGATCACAAGACTCGTTGTCGGCGGCGTATTCGACTGCGTAGGTAAGCATGGCTCTGAGGCCGGCATGGTCGAGGCTCCGCACGGTCTGTCCGGCCGAGACGGCGTCCTCGCCAGCACAGAAGTGCTCGTAAAAAGTGTGTCGTATGGCGCCCAATATGGCACCTCGCACCACGTCCACGTCCATGAGCTTCGACTTCATGAGCCACGTCCCAAAATCGACCATGGGCTCGATGGCCGCGGCGTGGAGGTTGGCTGAAGCGCGGAAGAGCTGCGTGGTGGGTACGGAAGAGAAGAGCTTCTCGGAATCGTCAAGGTTGAGGGCGGAGAAGCTGGCCGTTGTGGTGGTTGGTCTTCGGATGTTGGGTTCAGAATTATCGGTGAGATGGACGGCGATGGAGGAGGAGGAGGAAGAGGAGTTGAGTGGCCTCGTCAAGTGGCTGAGAGTTTGGAAAAGCTTCGGACGAGAGACTATTACACGGCTTGCCATGAACATAAACGCCTTCCAATTGCCAAGAAAAAACAATTGAAAGGACTCTTTCTCTTTCTATATCTCTCTCTCTCTCTCTCAGAAGTTTGGACCGAACTCTGATCTGGTAGTACTGTCTTTATTATGTGTGTGTCCTTGAGGCTTTGGCGGAGAGGGAGGCTCTATATATACAATATTAATAAAATAAGAATTTAAGGCTTAAGCACTAGGATTAAGGAACAGAACGAATATATAGCATTTATTAATATTATTATTAACCATTGTAAATCACAACAATCAGAGACACTTTTTTTTTTTTTTCTCTCTGAACAATCAGAGATACTTGGGATTGGCAGGAGCGTTTCCTGAAATAAAGGGCGAGAAAAAATATGGAAAATACAGGGTGGCAAAAGATTGATTAAAATTTTAAAACGCTTTTTCGTAGGTACGTGGTTGGCAAAGGAGGGTGGTGCGGATCCATGTTATAAATGGGGCGGTGAAATCTACGTTCATTATTTGGAAGGTGACCTGGTCCACAGCTACACTTTGGCTGTGTTGGCAGATGGAGTAGTCAAACCATTACGTGGCTCCACGCGGATAATCTTCATCATAATCTCTCAATAACATTAATATTAATAAATCATCTGACATACTTTTTATTTTAAATAAAAAATGAAATTTACAATCATAAATTTTAAAAAAATATAAAAAAATATGAGATTTATATAAAAAAAAATTAACTTTTTTAATAATAAATTTTATTTTTTTTAAATCGATTACATGTCACTTACAATTCTACAATTATATACAATATTATTCATTTTAAATATTTTATAATTCTTCAGTGCCCTTGAGTTTTCTATTTTAGAAATGTTATCATCCAAGGTGTGATTTAGACTTAGAGATGAGTTAATTTTTTAAAATTTTTATATAAAATATGTTTTTAATATAATTTTTTTAATTTTAGTATAATTTTAAATTTTAAAATAATAATAATAATAATATTTTATTCATTTTATCTTATTTTTAAATTTAAATAGGGCTAAATATCTTTGCGTTTAATTAGTTTCTGCACTGTCATAGCACTGTCATGTGTATGATTGTCGACCTTTGACCAGGGGCATATATTAATTATTAATTATTTTGTACGGTCCCCCCTCCAAAAGTAAATATTTACATAACTCATGTACTTGAGATCAGTCACTATTTTGAACGAAGTGACCCACATCTATTTATATTTTTCAATCGCAAAATTACATGAACTCATGATTTTGTGTTCTGATAACATATTATATGCTTTAAGAATTGAACAAATAAAATTAAACAAAACTCAGTTTGAGTTACATGTAGTGCTAGTGTAGTACTACTGATTATTAGTTAGATAAGTTTTTAAAATATCATGCCATTAAATACGATAATTATAAAATCAAAATTACTAGATAATTAACATTCTACTAATTAGTATCTGTAAGTTTTTGTTAGTCATGCATGCCGTTACCATACTTACAATGTTACCAGAAAATCTAAGCTTTAAAATGGCAAACTTGAAAAGTACTTTCTTATCTTATTCTAAAGGAATATTTTCTTTTAATTTGGTTATACTTCACAACTCATTATGTAATGGAAATTGTTAAGACTGTCGGTATGTTTATCACTAGCCTACGTGGATCCACCTTAAAGAAAGTCCTAGTGCGAACCTGCATGCCTTCTGTATCATTTAAATTTAGAGATGTGTTGAGATAATTTTTAAAAATTAAATTAATATTATTATTTTAAAATTCAAAAAAATTAAATTAAAATTAAAAAAAATAAATTATTTATTATATATTATATAAAAATTAAAAAAAAAATTATAATATAAAATTAAAATAAGAATAATTTCAACTCATTTTTAAATTCAAACGACAAATAAATTAAATATTGCGATTGAGTACACGTGAGATGTGTTTATCTCCAGCCTACGTGGATCCACGTTAAACATAGTCCTAGTGCCGACCGTGCCTTCTAAATGTTGCAATTGAGCAGACAGATCGATGGTCAGGAATAATAACGTACT
This sequence comes from Platycarya longipes, assembly GCA_036559045.1. Lineage (NCBI taxonomy): Eukaryota > Viridiplantae > Streptophyta > Magnoliopsida > Fagales > Juglandaceae > Platycarya > Platycarya longipes. Next base: position 52,659,900 of record CM071791.1, read on the forward strand.
TTTATGTTGTCCAATCACAAAAAACCAAAAAAAAAAAAAAAATGTCTAATTAATAACGTACTTTTATATGTAAATATTGTGAAATATATTCACTTCCCTTGAGATAAAGTCCATAGATATCCCTCTAAAGACGCAACCAGCTTTGAACTGAATAGCAAGTATCATGAAAAGCCGTTCCTGGTCCTAAGGCCAAAGTGCATGCCCGTTTCAATCATAGGATGACACACGAGGTTGTGAACATAAATATATGTTTGACGAATCCCGTACACGTGTCAAGCAATGAGTTGGCCTGAAAACCCTATAAATTTGCATTCACATGTTGTGAGCTGCAGTACCAAGTTGAAATCTCAGAGTTTCGTTTCGTTTCGTTTCGTTTCAAAGAGGGTATTAAATTTTACCGATCATGGACCATTCCCAGAACGCAAGTTACCAAGCTGGGCAGGCTAAGGGCCAAGCTCAGGTGAGTTGTATGTATGCATATATACATGTATATCTATGTTAATTAAACCGGCATGCATGCATGATCGCGATGCATCTAAAGCGATGGTAGTTATGATGCGTTTTTTCCCTGCTTGGTTCAGGAAAAGGCAAGCAGTATGATGGAAAAAGCTGGCAATGCTGCCCAAAGTGCCAAGGAATCATGCCAAGAGGTTCGCCAAAGTTTTTGCTACGTTGGAATTTATGAGTATTATGGAATGCGGAAATGTTAGGCAGTTGTTTTGAAAAAACATAAAATTTATTATAAAAAACAAAATTTTTCACATCGGTCTTATATTTATTTATTTTTTTAAAAATTATTGTATGACATTTACATACTCGAAATCACGACTGTTTCTCGGAATTTATATGTGGACACATCCTGAAATCACATCAGGTTAAATGCTTAATTATCTGTATTAAAGATTCAAATTACTGCCTGTTTAATCTCATGCTTGAGGCTCGCATCATTGATATTTTTCAGGCTACTCAGCAGGTGAAGGCCAAGGCGCAAGGGGCTGCTGATGCTGCTAAGAATGCAATGGGAGCGAACAAATAAACTAATAATCTATCTAGGAGCTCATCGATCCAGCCATCCCCAAATAAAATCTCATGCCATTGACTTCACTTCCATTTTCTTTCTCTTCGCATCTTCTTAATTTTGATCATGCTGTCAATGATGTGGCTGTTAATTTGTCCTTTGAATTACGAAGGGAGCTCTTTTATAGTGTGTTTTTGGAGAAGTTCATGCACATTAATGTTTCAATATTGTGCTGTATTAACAGTTCGAAATTCCTATCTATTAATGCAATAAAAAAATAGACAACATTGCAATCCAATTGCAGATTAATTGTGCTTCAATGATTGTAATTATCGGAGAATATGAGACGTGATATATCTTTATTATTAGACCCCCTTTATATATATATATATATATATATATATATATATATATATATATATATAAACAAGAACATAAAAACAATCACATTTCGGCAAAAGTAACTTATTATCTTATCAAAGGTTGGAAGCTGCTTCAAGTGATGTCCAATATTGGGTTGGCGGTCTTCTCATTGTTTTTATCAGCGTGATCTTGCATGCGTACAAGATTTTTCGTCCATATATATATATACACACACAATCCCATGTCAAATGACCAATAACTAGAAAAGGAGACACAGAGATTTACGTGATAAGGCGCGTTTCGGAGTTCAAAAATGACCCCAGCAAGCTTTCAGCACCACCACCTAGAGGAAATTCAGCTTATATGGTCATCGTGGACCAGGACGACGAACAAGAACACGAGGGAACAAGTTGTTGGCCGGGCCGTTCCTATTCAGAACAAGTGAAGATGTTACCGTTTCCACAAAACAAGTTTCTGAGAACCTGGGATGCAGATGGAGCGACAGATTTCTTGTTCATCCCAGTTCTTGACAAACCCCTGTCCTCTAACCTTTACTATGTTATCCACGCAGATGAATAAATTATCACTACAAGTTGGCGATAATTCTTTTGATATTTCTTCTTTACCAACAGGCTGGAAACATTTTTTTTGACAAAAAAAGAATACCCATCTTGATTTTGCAGGCAACAATGCTGGTGCTCGACAAAAGATCAGGATAAGGTCAAGTACTCGTGTTTTGGAGATGTGAAACCAAAAGCTTTTGACCATCAAGATTTGGACCAAAGAATCGAAATCCATAACCCTCGTTCTAGGAAATTCTATGTTAAGAATATGAAAAATTGAACAACTTTATTTCTGTAACAACTTGTCAATTACAATGATACACTGTTGGTTAAATAGATACACGAAGCTAGGCTAAGTACGGAAATAAACAAATGTATGGAAATAATTGATATTTACAAATCAATGAATATTCCTTAAAATATGGTGATGATTCATTGGCTGATTTTGTACAATTTGGAATCCAGTGAATGAGCTGTTTTTTTTGTGATTTCATTGTGTCAATACTCCTCCTCAAGTTGGCGCATGATGATCCGTAATGCCCAACTTGCGTAAAAAATGATGAAAAAGTTCTCGACCTAAGGCTTTAGTGAAGATGTCTGCAATTTGCTCATGTGATGACGTATGTAGTGCAATGAGGAGACTAGATTGGATCTTATCTTGAATAATATGACAATCAATCTCAATGTCCTTGGCGCATTCATGGAACACAGGATTATGAGCAATATGTAGAGCCGACTGATTATCACAATGTAAGCTGAAAGGTGCAAGGTGAGGAATACCAAAATCAGTGATGAGTTGTTTCAACCAGGTAAGTTCATAGGTGGTGACGGCTATGGCACGATATTTAGCTTCAGCAGAAGAACGAACTACTATCGTTTGATTTTTTGTGCACCATGAAATAGGACTCTTGCCAAGCTGGATGAAATAGCCAATGGTAGAACGGCGGGTAGTGGGACAGTTGGCCCAATCTGAATCAGTATAGGCAATAACATGTAAAGTATTGGAGGATGAGAAGAAGATGCCTTGGCCTGGGCTGCCTTTGATGTATCGAAGAACACGAGTGGCGGCTTGCATTTGAGGAAAACGAGGAGCATGCATAAACTGACTAAGAATGTTTACTGTGAAGACAATATCAGGACGAGTAATGGTCAGGTAGATGAGTCGTCCCATGAGTCGTCGATAGGCGCTAAGGTTAGGAAGAAGTGCACCATCTTGATTTTTGAGTTTTAAGTTTTGTTCCATGGGAAAGGAAGCGATCCGGGCACCAAGTTGGCCACTATCATTTAGAATATCAAGAGCATATTTTCGATGATTAAGGAAAATGTCTTTTTGTGAGCGAGCAACTTCGAGACCAATAAAATATTTGAGGGGGCCGACAGTGGCGAAGCCACGTTGGGGGCAGGGGGAACCATGGCCCCCCTAACCCCTTGGCCCCACCTTTTTAAAAAAAAAAAAAAATAATAATAATATATTTTTTTAAAGAAAAAAATAATATAGGTTAATTTTTTTTTTAATTTAATAGGATAAATATTAATTTTATCTTGTATAGGACCTCTCTCTAAAAATTATCTTGGCCCCCTCTACAAATTTAATTTAATTTAATTTAATCTCATATAAAATAAAATGATATAATAACATGATGATATATTTTTATTATAGATAAAAATAAAAATAAAAATAAAAATAAAAATAAAAATAAAAATAAATTTGGATAATTTCTAACGTATTTTTAATATATATTTTTTATTATGATGACATATTCTTGATATATCATATATTTTTTTAATATATAAGTTGTATTAAATGTATTTTATTTTTATTATAGATTTTAATATCAAATTATTCTATACTTCATAAAAAATGTATAGAAATAGTTAAAAAATATTTTATATATTTTGTATTAAATTTGTTTGGCTCCCCTAAAACAAATTCTTGGCTCCACCACTGGGGGCCGAGATCCTTGGTTTTGAATTTTGTGGAGAGAGCATTTTTGAAGACTTCAATTTGGGAGAGATCATTTCCAGCAACCAAAATATCATCAACGTAGACAAGCACAATGGTGATACTTGTGGTTTGATCAAGGTGAATACAAAGTGATCTGCTTGAGATTGAGTAAAACCTGCATCAAGAAGCACAGTGGTTAGTTTAAAAAACCAGTTGTGGGATGCTTGTTTGAGGCTGTAGAGGGTTTTGCAGAGACGGCAGACACATGTCTCCCCCTTAGGGCAATATCTGGGAGGTAGTGTCATATACACTTCTTCATCAAGATTACCGTGTAAGAAGGCATTGTTGACATCAAGTTGGTGAATGATCTATTGCTGAGTGGTAGCGACAGCTAACAAACACCGGATGGTAGTCATTTTTGCAATAGGTGCAAAAGTTTCATGATAATCGAGGCCTTCAACTTAAGTATAGCCTTTTGCAACCAGACGAGTATTATATCTTTCAATCGAACCATCTGCTTTGAGCTTGGTTTTGAAGATCCATTTGCAACCAATGGGTCTTTTATCAAGAGGGAGTGGTTTAAGTGTCCAGGTGGAATTAGCTTCAAGGGCACGAAGCTCATTAGACATTGCTTTACGCCAATGGGAATGACGAAGGGCAGCGGAATAGCTAGAAGGTTCAACAGAAGTGGTGAGGGCATGTGAAAATTGAAGATGAGAAAGTGAGAAACGAGAATATGAAAGAAAAGCAGATAAAGGGTGAGCAGCAGTACCTGAGGTTGATGTAGCGAGTGATGATGTCGTGGGTTCTGCGTGTATAATCGGACAAACATTATCTTGGAGATAAGCGGGTCAAGTAGTAGTGCGACGAGGACAAAGAGAAGTAGAGGAAGATGGAGCATCAATGGTGGGAGCAGAAGGAATGGGAGAGGGAGTTGGTAGGATAGGTTCGGGAACAGGTAAAATAAGTTTGGGAATGGGAGGGAAGAATAGGAAGAGATATGTCGAAAATATCTGGAACATCTTGAAAGGGAAATGTGTCTTCATAAAAGGTGACATCTCAAGAAAAGAAGATTGTTTGGATGTCAAGATTGTAGAGTTTGTATGCTTTGTAGTTACTGGGATAGCCAAGAAATATACATTTTGAAGCACATGGAGAGAATTTATCTCTATGAGCACGGAGGGTTTGAGCGTAACATAGACAACTGAACACATGAAGGTGATTATAGTTGGGAATGATGTTGACGAGAATTTCAAAAGGAGATTTATTTTGAAGAATGCAACTTGGTGTACGTTTAATGAGGTATACTGCAGTGAATACACATTCTCTCCAAAATTTTACGGGTAAGTGTGCTTGAAAGCGAAGACTACGAGCAATGTTCCGGATATGCCTGTGTTTTCGCTCTGCAACGCTGTTTTGTTGTGAAGTTTCAACACAGGTACGTTCATGAATAATATCGTGATTATGAAGGTAGGTTTGAAATTTTTGTGAAATAAATTCTTGTCCATTATCAGTGCGAATTTTTTTAATGGTGGTGTGGAACTGATTTTGGACAAGAGCAAAGAAATGCATGAGGTTTGTATATGCTTCAGATTTATTATGCATAAGATAAATTCAAGTGGTGCGTGAAAAATCATCGACTATAATGAGAAAATAGTGAGAGCCACAAATGGAAGGGTTATGGTAACCACCCCAAATATCACAAAATATTTGATGAAAAGCAAAAGAACTTTTATTATTATGAGAGGGAAATGGCAAACGTGTGTGCTTAGAATGAGCACAAATATCATAATTCATAACAACATGAGGATTATTAAAAAAGTGGGGAATATGAAAACGGGAAGGATGACCTAGGCATCGGTGCCATAAGTCTTTATTAGCATTTGTTTGCACAGAGAGAGCCAGAATATTGTTGGGTCGGTACGCATAAAGTTTATTGCATAAATCACCCGCTCCAATCAGCCTCGTCGACTGTGGGTCCTGAAACGAAAAAATTTTAGAGGAAAAATAAATAGAATAATTTGTGTTAGTGGTAAGCTGAGGGACAGATAAGAGATTAAAATGAAAGGCAGGGATAAAATAGACATTAAAAAGGGTAAGGGAGGGGGATAATTTGCAAGTGCCAATATCCTCAATAGAGAGAGTATGGCCATTCGGTAATCTCACCGAGAGAGAAGGGAGAGGGGGTTTTAGGTTGGAAAAGGCATGCCGGTTGTGGCACATGTGGGCGCTAGCACCACTGTCCACAACCCAGTCGTGGTGACTATCGAAGGAGGAGGGAGAAGAAGTGGCGTTACCGACGAAATTGGAGGGAGTGGGTGTCGGGTTGAGCAAGTCTAGTAATTTTTGATAGAGTTCCGGCGTCAATCCTGGAATTGGCGATGAGTTTGAGGGGAAAGAGGCCTGATTTGCTACCAGAGCCAACCTAGGCTGTGGATTGCCGAGAAGGGAGGGGCGCAGCTTGGAACGGGGATCGCGACCAGGTGGGTATCTGATAACCCTCCAGCATTGGTCACGGGTGTGCCCTGTTTTGCACATTCAGTGCAACGAAAGGTGCTTTTGGTGTTGCCGGATTGGCCTGTTGCAAAGGCCATAGATTCCACCGGCGGTGGTCGTATGTGGAGGAGACTCTACTGCTCTTCCTGAAACAAGATAGAAAAAAATTTTGTGACGGGAGGGAGAGGTTCCATAGCTAGGATTTGGATACTGAGTTGGGCAAAGGACTCATTGAGGCCGAGAAGAAACTGGAAGACGCGTTCGTCGTCTGCCTGTTTTTGCAAATCCTTGAGGTCATTGTTGTTTTGTAGATGGCTTAATTCATCCCATATTTGTTTGATATGGTTGTAATATTCATGGATAGAGTTGGTGTTTTGTTGCAGAGAGGAAAGCTCACGCTTGAGATGGTAGAGACAGGCATTATTGTCGTGGCAAAAATGAGATTGGAGATCAATCCAAACATCTTGTGGGTCTGTGTGGTATTCAAGGGAATTGGCTAGGGATGGGCTGATGGAGTTTAAAATCCAGGTAAGGACCATGTCCTTGATTTGGTTCCATTGTGTGTATTTAGGAGAGTTAGGATTAGGAGTTGGGAGAGAACCATCTACAAAACTGAGTTTGTTATTGACATTGAGTGCTCGGGTCATGACTTTTTGTCATTTCGAAAAATTATCTCCTGTAAAGAGACCAGAAACAAGAATTAGGCTAGGGGAATCAGAGGGATGGAGAAGATACGGAGAGGGAACATTGGAGGAGGAAGGGGAGGAAGAGGAAGCCATGGAAGTCTTGGGTAGGATGTTAAGAATATGAAAAATTGAACAACTTTATTTCTGCAACAACTTGTCGATTACAATAATACACTGTTGGTTAAATAGATACAAGAAGCTAGGCTAAGTATGGAAATAAACAAATGTATGGAATAATTGATATTTACAAATAAATGAATATTCCTAAAAATATGGTGATGATTCCTTGGCTTATTTTGTGCAATTTGGAATCCTGTGAATGAGCTGTTTTTTTTGTGATTTGATTGTGTCAATATTCTATGCCACATTGGTACTTCCTAACTGTAATCCTCCATCACTTTTGAGAGAAAAATACTGGTATCCTACACAACACCCATATTATGATAGTGTTGATGATGCTCTAGGGGCTCAATTCTTCGCTTCGAATGACCCTTTTAGAATTTGACTTTCCTATGAGTAACAAGCGCTCAAATCCTATAATCGTAGGTAAATGGTATTCTCCATTTATTTTCATAAAAGAAGACAGTAAAGTGAAGAACAAAATGAAGAAATCTCTGTTTTACAAGATAACTTTAGAACGATATTGGGAGGAGATTTATTCCCAAGAGAATCATGGTGATGGTGGAGATATTGTGATTGTAAACACCGATATAGAAAGAGAAGTTTATAGCCTGGTTGGCGTGAAAGCACAGAGAGTGATCAGCGGCCATGTTGTTGGCTTTGATGGTTTTATGGTTATGGTGGGCAATCAGAACAATGGGGGCGTGGGTTTGAGTTCAGCCCTTCTAGATGGAATGAGAGGGATTCAAAAAGAAGGAGGGTGGGTTGATGGGGAAGATTGCAGTGTGAAGGTGGAAAAAGTAGTGAAGATGAACAGTCTATGGAAAAGATTTTGTTGTTATGTGTTGGTGGAAAGCTTTGTTTTGAGAAGAATGGATGGAAGTACATTGCTGAATTGTGATTTCAGGCACACCCAATGGATCAAAAGCAAATGGGAGAGTCATGAATAAAACTCCTAATTGGCTACCAATGTGATTTTCTTATTGTTTTGTGGTTAACTTATATTTCAACTAGTGGCCAAAAAAAAAAAAAGTGAATCTATCCAAACAACGTGCAAAAGAGAACCCCCTTTCTGGCTGCATATCAAAGCAGCCTGTATTTTCTGTGAACAAACCACTATCATCTCCATCTCTTTTTGAAACTTGATTGGCCTTTAAAATTGGGGACTAAAAGCAAATATTCAAGCGTCTCCATTTTTCACTTATTATTTTGTTTTTTCTATTTCCATTACTGTAGCAAGCATGCATTAGTACACAATATTTCTATCATGGTGGAGATCAGAGATAGAAGATCAAATTACAAGGAAGAGAGGGTGACAGAATTTTGGTTGCGATCACGAGCTGGGAAGTTTTTGTGTCGAGTAGAATGGATGGAAGTTAATTTGGTGCTGAAATGGGGTTTTTAGGGAATGTTATGACTCAATATTTTATCAGATGACTTAATCCAAGGATTGTTATTTTACGATATTGGTACTGCAGTATTTATTTGAGTGTATCAGCGACTATATTATCATCAACTAGCATGATAGAGTATATTAAAAGAAAACAAAACAAGAAAGTAATCGAGCAGAAAAAATTGCAAGACCAAAAGAGACGAACCTCCAGAAACTTATGTTTGGTTTCTAAATGAACTTATAAAATAGCCTTGTTTTGCAATCTACCAAGACTGGCCATAACAACTATTTGTCTCTGCAAACATCTGTTAGAACATTTAGACTAACTAAATAGAACTTTTGCAACCATCAGACAAATTAAATTATACACATAATTATGTAGCTAAATCGCTAATCACACACATACAAGCCACCCGAATCAGAACTGTATTTAATTAGTCTAAATGTTCTAACATAATTCACTTAGTTCATAAACTTTCCAGTCGGATCTAACCAATCTCATTTTCTTTATAAACGAGATTCTATATGCACAATGCTACGGGCAAGAGCTCCTACGGGAACTTTGGAATATGATTGGAACAACCCCCAAATACATTGAATACAACATAAACACTAGAAAATCAGAGGGAAATTAAAGGAGAGGGAAGAGAAGTATCCTCACCTCAGATGGCGTCGTTGAACAGTGGAGAACAGTATGTGTATGTATGAACGGTGGCCACACTTCAGGGACTTTTCTGAGAGAGAGAGAGAGACCGTGCGTCGGATCAGCGCCGTTGACGGTGGCTTTGAGTGTGGAGGGGGAGCTCGGACTGAGGGAGGGACGAGACTGTTGGGCGAGACGGTACTTTTGTGTACTGGCTACTGAGTAGCAGGACAGGATTGTTCTGAGACGTGTTCAAAAGCTGAAAGAAAAAACAAAATAAAGCCACGTGGCAATAGAGGAGTGGAAAAGCATAATTAAACACGAACGCAGTATGGACCCACCCAAGTTGCAGGGTTTGACCGACTTCCTCAGAACTCTCACCGGTTATAAATTCATCTTCACTCCCAATGCTCGCAGACTACAAACGAAAACCGAAAACTCATCGTCCTCTGGTCCGTCACTCTCCCGGAAGAAGTACAACAACAACTTGAACCACTCGAACAAGTTCAAAGAAAATTGAATGGCCACTCATTTTATTCCCAGTTCACCGGCATCAAGCATCCACACAAGAGGTAACTCCACCCAACTTCACTTCTTTTTGTTTAGGTAGGCCGGGTGGTGGTTGCAGGGAGATAGCTGCTTTTAGTATGTTTTCGTACAAACCCAAGTTCTTCGAGTGAAATACTAGGAAAAGCTCATTTCTATTTGCAATTGAATTCCTTAAAGATATGAGATAACTCATTGTAGAAAACATTTTGACATCAATTTCCGCCTACTCTTTGAGGCCTTCAATATGTGATCTCTTAATGGAATCCCATACAAATGGGAACCTGTTTACTCTTGAGGCATTAGTTGTGCACTGTTTATTAATGTTTGTTGTCATATTGATTTTTGTAACAATTTTTACTTGTGGAAAAAAATATTTGTAATACCTTTCATATATGCTCATGTCCCTTCAGTTGAGAAGGAATGGCTTGGGAATATTTCCCTGAAGGCAAAGCCAATGTATCTGAGGCTTTCAAATGGCCATAGAGCAAGAGCCGCTTTAAGCGCTGATCCAAAATCACTTGAAATTCCCCGTCAGTGGTACAATCTGATCGCAGATCTTCCAGTGAAACCCCCTCCTCCATTGCACCCTAAGAGTTTCAAACCAGTCAAACTCGAAGATTTGTCTCCCCTGTTTCCTGATGAGTTGATTAAGCAGGAGGTGAGCAATGACAAATTCATAGACATCCCAGATGAAGTTCTCGATGTTTACAGGCTTTGGCGCCCAACCCCTCTGATCAGGTCTGTTTTTCTATTCTGTGATTCCTTATATTTTCTTGGAAATCTTTTCCATCTGCCATGGAGAAAAGCGTCTTATATTTTCCAGTTAAATTTAGAGCCAAGAGGTTGGAGAAGCTTCTCAATACACCTGCCAGAATTTACTACAAGTATGAAGGTGTCAGCCCTGCTGGATCACACAAACCCAACACTGCAGTTCCACAAGTCTGGTATAATGCTCAGCAAGGCATCAAGAACGTCGTGACAGAAACTGGTGCTGGTCAATGGGGATGTGCATTGGCCTTTGCGTGCAGCTTGTTTGGTCTTGGCTGCGAGGTAAGGAACACTTGTTCCTAAATGTTGATTCATGTCAATAAATTGAAGAAGACTAAATCCAAATAATGTTTATTCATCTGATTGGCTTGTTCCAGAGGGATGACTCCTTATCAGATTTGACCGTGTTTACAATACTCAATGTAATATGAAGAAGGTGATTATTGAGTCAAAACTAAGCCAATAGATGAAGCTTTCTCTTTCTTAAATTTTTCTCTCCGTACAACCTCTTGCTTTCTCTTTGTTTTCCTGAACCAAGCGTCATCTATCCTTCAACCATTTCCAATGATTGGCTCAGTTTTAGTTTTCTCTTATTAGAATTTACCATGGGTCATCATTCAGAGGTGATTATTGAGTCAAAAAGATTTATCATCTCTAACGACGGGGGGCGCTGTTGTGTCATTGAGAAGAGATGGAAGGTGGTGCGTTAGATTCTGCTTGGGACTGCTTCAGTGCAATGGCTCATTAAATCGCTGGAGGAATGTATCAAAGGGGGAAGGAACAACGTTGTATACTCGGCAAATAGGAATGGATATAGCAGCCTTATTGCCCAGCGATGCTCCAATAACAGAGGACGTTATTTGGAGCTCAGTGAATACAGTTAGGGGGGGAGGAGGAATGTATTATGTTTTCCGGAAGGGGACGGAGGATGGGGTTGGCGTAAGATAAGAGATGAGCTCCTGGTCTGGCGTAACCAAAAGGGGGAGCACCAAGGTAACAACAAACCCATCTATGGCCGCTGGGAAAGAGGGAAAAATTCACGATCGTATAAGGAGGCGCTGGCTTCTGGCATCCCGACGCAAAAGGAAATGTATTTGGTGGGTATTCCGACGCCGAAGGAACTGGCTGGATGCTCGGAGCAGAAGACCGTTAGGAAGCTTAGGGGCGATAAGAAGAAGACATTACAGGCGAAGGATCCCTCGAGTCGCGCGGTTGACAGGTCTGAAGCGTGGGAGATACGCATGCTGCTGAGAGAAGTACAAGATGATATCCGGCAGTTGAGAGAAGTACAAGATGAGAGAAGTACAAGATGCTGGTGGCAAGACTTGTCGGGCTATTTCTGGAAGGAGACAACTGGTGCAAGGAAAGCGAGCGGCATAAGAGCTCGGGACAGAACGAGGCCGGGCCTTCAAAAACCAAGCCCAAGACGAAACGTAGGTGGCAAATCAAACGGACTGGGCCGGGGCTCAAAGGATTGGCAATAAAGGCCCAACTAACGGGGCTGCAATGTCCAGGCCTTGAGGAGCCAGACGTTGCTGAAACGGCCCTCAGACCCGATACAAATGTCGCCGTTTCACCCCAAGATGACGGATGCGTGCCGGCAACGTCTCCGTCCAGGGTGACGCCGTTGATAGTGGCACAAACAGTGCCGACGATGCCGATAGTGCTCTCCGATGAGCATACGTTGGCAACGGGAGTGTCGGAGAAGGAGCCCTTGGCTCGCGGGAAGAATGTGAGCTTCGCAAGGGCATCTGATAACGTCGATACCCTTGGGGTAACCCAAATATTGCCGTTTGAGGGAGGTGGTGAGGTTACGTCGCCGTCGAACAGTCACAGACTTCCTGAGGTTGGATTCGAGCTGTCAGACTCGGAGGACTTTACTTCGGAGGACTTCATGCATTCGGTTGAAGACTCTATGCAGGGGTTGGAAGAGCTCTCGGTTGATGAAAAATTCCAGAACCCAAATCCCCTAAACTATCTCTTTCCAAACCAATCCGATTGGATGCTGCAAATGGCTCAGGGAATTCATCAACTGATTGGGATTTGTTGTGTTGGTTACGAAGAACAATTCATGGCATTACTTACTGTCATTGAGTCAGGATATAATAAAAACCGTAGAGATAACTTAAGGCAAATCTGAGAGCTGAACCGGTTGACATGGTCCTTGAACTCGGAAGGTCCTTCCAATAAGGGAATGGCGAAAGGAAAGGGGCTGATCATTTCTTAATGAAGCCCAAAATTGTGTCTTGGAATGTACGGGGTCTTAATGAGGGTAATAAACGACTTTGGATTCGTAACCTTCTTCGGAAGTGGGAGGCTGATATTGTGTGCCTCCAGGAAACTAAGATGCAACATATCGATAGGAGTCTGGTGAGAAGTTTGTGGAGGGGTGTTCATGTGGATTGTGTGTATATGGCTTTCTCAGGGGCGTCAGGAGGAGTCATCGTGCTCTGGGATCTGAGGGTGGTGGAAAAAGTGGAGGTGTATATTGGTAGATATACGGTAGCTTGTTTGTTTAGAAGTGTTACTGATAATTTTATGTGGGCCTTTGCTGGTGTGTATGGGCCTAATGTGGATGCTGACAGACGACTCCTATGGGAAGAACTAGCAGGTCTACATAGTGTATGGAATTTCCCTTGGTGCATAGGCGGAGATTTCAACATAGTTTGTTTTGCCAGTGAAACTTTTGGTAATAGAATAGTGAGGCTAGCTAGCTTAGAATTCTCAGAACTTATTTCTGATTTAAATCTGGTAGATCTACCGCTTGTCGGAGGTCCAGCCACGTGGTCTAATAACCAGACATGATCTAGGTTGGATTGTTTTCTCATATCTTCGGAGTGGGAAAGTCATTTTCCGGATACTATACAGAAGCATTTGGATCGTTTGTCCTCTGATCATTGGCCAATACTGTTAGATTGCGGTGGCCTTCGGAATGGGAGGCGATACTTTAAGTTCGAAAATATGTGGCTGAAGTCAGACGGTTTTGTTGAAAGGGTTAAACAATGGTGGTCTTCTTATCACTTCGAAGGCTCCCCCAGTTACATCTTTACTAATAAGTTGTGAGCCTTAAAAGGAGACCTGAAGTTGTGGAATTCGCAATCGTTTGGCAACCTAGGAGATAATAAGAATGCATTATGGAAGAATATCTAGGAACTAGATAGACTGCAAGAAGGGCGGACCCTCACGCAGGAGGAACAATTGCATAAGACCTCTTTGTTAGCAGATCTTGAACAGGTCATTCTTATGGAAGAAATGTCCTGGCGCCAAAAATCAAGAGCTTTGTGGCTACAGGAAGGGGATCGATGTATGAAATTCTTCCATAAAGTTGCAAATTCCCACCGTAGGAATAATAACATTGAGATGCTTAAGATTAATGGCATGGAGAGTAAAGATGAAACGCTCATCCGAAGCCACATTGTCAACTATTACGAGAACTTGTTGATGGAACAGGAAGACTGGAGACCTAATTTGGATGGTCTCGCTTTCGATACTATTGCTTCAGATGAGGTGGCTTGGTTAGAGAGGACTTTTGAGGAAGAGGAGGTCTTTAAGGTCATTCGCAAAATGGTCAAAGACAAAGCACCTGGACCCGATGGTTTCTCTATGGGTTTTTTTCAGGAATGCTGGGAAGTAATCAAAGATGATCTCATGCAGGTGTTTCAGGAGTTCTTCCTACATCAGAAATTCGAAAAAAGCCTCAACGCTACTTTCTTAGCTCTCATACCCAAAAAAGTGGGGGCCATAGAAATCAAGAATTTTCGACCTATTAGCTTGGTTGGAGGGGTCTATAAGATCATATCGAAAGTGCTGGCTAATCGCCTCAGCAAGGCTATTGGGAAGATTATTACTAAATCTCAGAATGCTTTTGTAAAAGATAGACAAATTCTCGATGCTGTTCTAATAGCAAATGAGTGTATTGACAGCAAAATAAAAATGGGTGGGACTAGGATTCTGTGTAAATTAGATATGGAAAATGCCTATGATCATGTGAATTAGAAATTTATTTTGTATCTTCTTGGTAGATGTAGCTTTGGGGAAAGATGGACAGCGTGGATAAGGTGGTGTATATCTAGCCCCAGATTCTCAGTCTTAATAAATGGCTGTCCTGAAAGTTTCTTTCCTAGCTCTCGTGGCTTGAGACAAGGCGATCCATTATCCCCGCTTTTATTTGTTCTGGTTATGGAAGCGCTGAACAGGATGTTGTCGGCCCTGGTGGATAATGGTTTGGTAAAAGGGTTTCCAATCGGAACACCACATCGAGGTTTTGCTAATATCTCCCACCTGCTGTTTGCAGATGACACCCTTGTTCTGTGTGAGCCGGAGATAGGTCAGGTGCGAGCCTTAAAGGCTCTTCTACTTTGCTTCAAAGCAGTATTGGGGTTAAAAGTGAACTATAATAAATCTGAGATGGTTCCCATTGGCGACGTGCGTAACCTGCAACAGTTGGCCAGCTCCCTCAGTTGCTCGATTTCCTCTCTTCCACTGACATATCTGGGACTACCCTTGGGTTCGCCATCCAGGGCGACTGAGATTTGGGATATAGCGTTTGAAACAATGGAAAGGAAACTAGTAGGGTGGAAAAGGATGTATTTGACTAAAGGGGGCCGAGTCACTCTCATCAAGAGTATTCTTTCCAATTTACCCACGTATTTTCTATCTCTTTTTTCAATCCCGGCTAGATTGGCTAGCCGCCTCGAAAAGCTGCAACGAGACTTCTTGTGGGGAGGATTGGGGGAGGAGTATAAGTATCACTTAGTCAAGTGGGAGTACGTGTGTCGTCCGTTATCGGAAGGTGGTTTGGGCATTCGTAACTTGAGATTGTTCAATCGTGCGTTGTTCGGTAAATGGTTATGGAGGTATCATCAAGAACAAGAAGCTTTATGGAGAATAGTGATTGATCATAAATATAGGGAAGCATGGGGAGGGTGGAGCTCCAATGTGGTCAGGGGATCATGTGGTGTAGGGGTGTGGAAAAATATTAGAAGTGGATGGAATATTTTTCATCAGCACACTAAGCTTCTTTGTGGTGGAGGTTCAAGAGTTAGATTTTGGAAGAGTGCCTGGTGTGGAAATAGGGTCTTGACTGACTTGTTTCCTTCTCTTTTTCAGGTAGCTAGCGCCAAAACATCACTGTGGCGGAGGCGGTGGAGGCATATGGCGGCCGGCTACATTGGAACGTCAACTTCAACCGGGCGGCACAGGACTAGGAACTAACTAAACTCTTTTGAGGAATTCTTCAGTCTCATCTACTCACAAAGACTGAACCTCCAGACTCAAGATGGATTATGGTGGAATCCTGAAGGCAGAGGAAAATTCACAGTCCGTTCATTCTATAAAGTGCTTAGTCAAGGACCGGCGACGCAATTTCCGTGGAGGAAGATTTGGCGACACAAAGCACCCCCAAAATCGGCATTCTTTGTATGGACAGCTTCGTTTGGGAAGATTCTTACTACAGACAACTTGAGGAAAATGGGAATTATTATCATAGATTGGTGTTGTCTGTGTCGCAATGGGGGGGAGTCGGTAAATCATCTCCTTTTACATTGCAAGGTAGCTAGAGCCCTCTGGTGTGCGGTCTTTAGTAGGTTGGAGTTAGCTTGGATTATGCCAGAGATCGTAATGGCAACAATGGCATGTTGGAACTCCATTAGAGGCGAGCGACATATCAGAGCTGTATGGAAGATGATTCCCATATGTATCATGTGGTGCCTTTGGTTAGAACGCAACGAGCGAACGTTCGAAGACAAGGAGAAAACTAAGGAGGAATTGATTGCTGTATTTTTTAGAACTCTCTGTACTTGGTCCATTGCTGTGAATTTCAACGGCATGGACCTACATGATTTCTTAGCTGCTAATGTGCCTAGTAGATAGGACATGACTTTCTTTGTTTGTAATTGCTGTGAACATTTGTAATTGGCTTTTGCCTGATATTAATATATTTTTACTTATAAAAAAAAAAATACGAAGAAGGTCTTCCAAGGGGAATAACAAAGAATTTTTTTGTAGAAAACTCTTTGTTTGCTTGATTTGTCATATATCTGGGTGAACGAAGAGGTTTTGAATCACTACATATTTATTTTATTTATATTTCTGATCTTATGTGCAAAGATACAGCTAAAACCAAGTCTAATTATACTATTATGCTCCTCGATAAACGCTATCTGGACATTTCTAGTGCCACCAAGTACATTCTGGTCCAAATTCTATCAATCAAACTTCTTGTTAAAATATCATGCGAATTTTGTTGATTCAAATTCCCTATTAGGTGTGGCAAGTCCGTGCTTCTTATGATCAGAAACCATACCGAAAATTGATGATGCAAACCTGGGGTGCGAAAGTACACCCATCTCCATCTACTGTTACTGAGGCAGGTAGGAAAATTCTTCAAATGGATCCATCAAGTCCTGGAAGTTTAGGAATAGCCATTTCAGAAGCTGTGGAGGTTGCAGCTATGAATGTTGATACCAAATACTGCCTAGGGAGTGTTCTCAATCATGTTTTGCTCCACCAGACTGTTATTGGGGAGGAATGTCTCAAACAAATGGAGGCTATTGGTGAAACCCCAGATCTTATCATAGGGTGTACTGGTGGTGGGTCCAATTTTGCGGGCCTTAGTTTTCCGTTCATCCGAGAAAAACTCGAGGGGAAAATCAACCCCATTATAAGAGCAGTTGAGCCTGCTGCATGTCCTTCATTGACCAAAGGTGTTTATGCATATGATTATGGTGATACAGCAGGGATGACTCCATTGATGAAGATGCATACACTTGGTCATGACTTCATTCCAGACCCAATTCATGCTGGTAATATGTTGTGGGCATTGAGAACTCAGACTTAGTAGCATTTTCTTATTCTTCAATAATGTATTTGTCATTTTACAGGGGGATTGCGATACCATGGTATGGCACCTCTAATTTCACATGTCTATGAATTGGGTTTTATGGAAGCTATTGCGATTCCCCAGACCGAGTGCTTTCAAGGTATATCATATTGTTCTGGATGCATTATCAAACTGCGATCAACTTGTGGAACGTTTGTTATATGCATGGAATGTTTAGGACTGAAGCAAGTGAAGACGGGCTAAGATTGTATCTTCTCTTTGTTGCAGGTGCCATACAATTTGCGAGGTCGGAAGGGTTGATACCAGCCCCAGAGCCAACTCATGCGATAGCTGCCACCATTAGGGAAGCTCTTCGATGTCGAGAGACGGGAGAAGCAAAGGTTATTCTCACAGCTATGTGTGGACATGGCCATTTTGACCTGCCAGCTTATGAAACGTATTTGCAAGGGAACATGGTTGACCTGTCATTTTCAGAGGAGAAGATCCAAGCATCACTTGCCGAAATTCCTCGAGTGGTGGCCTAAGGACATGCTGTTTACTGGATACCATGTATCAGATACAATCGATGTCTAAACATTGGTGAATCGGAATCAGGGCTGACTTGAGAGGAAACAAGAAAAAGTCAGATGTTTAACTTATCAGATAGAAAAGAGTTATGGTTGTCAATAAAGAAAAGTTCGGCAGTGTTTATGAGGTGAACAACAATTCATGATATAGATCATTCAGAACCATAAATTATGTTATCTGATTGGTATTTAACGGTGGAGGATCATGTTCGTGGTTTTTAAGATTGTCATTTGTTGATTACCAATCAAAAACAAAAAAGATTTGTCATATGACATGGTGAGATAACATTTTTTTAGCTGGATCTATTCGTTGTGGCTCGTATGATATTTGGGCCCAATATCTTAGATTTGAAAATAAAAACAAAAACAAAAAATGTTTAACATGATGTACAAACGGGTCCCAGTGGATTTAGCAGACGAGTGGAGGCACAGACCGGTTGAGTGTGTGTTTGTTTGCAGTCGAGATGAAAAGTCCCTATACTCTAATTACGAAGCCTATTTTTTGACATACGAAATACATTGCTGAAGTGAATCCAAACTTTTTTATAATTATGATAAGTAGTCTTATAATAAGTGGGGTGTTAGTACACAAAGTTTGTAAGTTGGTGCAAAGAAATGGTACAAGTTTGTTTGTGACGTAATATGAACAATCTAATTTTGAATTCTAATTCAATTTGATTCATGGGATCTCTTGAAGGAAGGGTTACTTTTAGAATAAATCACAAGTACAATTTTTACTTTTATCATTATGGCAAATTAAGCAATTCAGAATAGCTCTTTGCATATCATGAAGTCTAGTTTATTTTTACAAATTATCTTATTTTATCTTATCTCATTATTATTAATGTTTTAAAATTTCATATAAAATAAAATAAATAATTCAATTTTTTTAATCTCAAAATAACTTTTTTTAAATCCTCAAATAAAACTAATATGATTATAAAAAAAATATATTAAAAAAATATTTTATAACAATATTTTGTTTATAAAAATAAACCAGATCTAAATTCAAATTGTCCGAATCTACATCTCATTCCAAAACTTGCCTATTGAACTTTGATGGGTTAATTTCTCAAATTCAAATAAAATAAATGTTATTATTCTTTTTAAAATTTGAATCCTACGATCATGTTGTTTAATGCAACATATTTCGTAATATAATTTTTAAATAAAATATAATAAACAATAAAAATTGATATTACGAAAACAATATTAAAAATTGAAAAGGAGGATAAATAAATTTATGAGCATGGTTAGAGAGCAGTCACATTCAAAGTACTTATTCTGATATGAATAATAATATTTAGTATTTATATTATTATTTATATAAAAGTAAATGCTCAGAATATAATTGCTCTCAATCATTTTATAAATTTATTTATTTATTACCACTTCGAAAATATCCGGTTCGGGCTGAAAAGCATTTCGGCACGTAGTAGTTTCAACTTTCAAACCCTTGCGGTCCATTCCGTCATAAAATTTCGAAAACTTTATGTTTCCCGGCAAACGCTTAAAGAGTCCAGCGGAAGAAGAAGAAGAAGGATCCGCTTCACCGCCATCTTCCCTCTTGGCCCTGCCAACCTCACGGTCTGGATCTCTCTCTCTCTCTCTCTCTCTCTCAAAACCTAATTTTGTTAGGGTCCTGACTGACTGGTTACGTTTTGCTTACAAGACATTGTTGGAGAATAGAGGAAATTTATGTTTCTTTTCCTAATGCTAGACTCATCAGAACTTTAAGGTTGACGATGCTAATAGTTTCGGAGTGTGATCGATTGAGCTATCTGGCTTTAGCATACTCCATTTCGTATTCCTGTAATGCTTCGGTTATGCTAATGTTCTTTTTTAGTAATACATAGCGGAATGAGTTCTGTTTAACTTAGATGATCTCTCTTATTTATTAAACATGCATATTCGTTAAGATTCGTAGGGCATCGGGCTTTAATTTAAACAGCCCGATTCTGAATGCTGGCTCGGTTGCAGACTATGATGTTTGTTTTTTTATTATTCTGCTAGCTTTGATAGATTATTTATTTCTGCTGGTAAGTTATACACGAATTCAGTAAGTTTTGAAACCCATGACGTTCAGTCTAATCCTCCTCTTGCAGAGCTAGCATTTTAGTTAGAGCTCAATGACATGATCAATAGTTATATTGTCTGTGCCAAGATTACGTATTATATGTTTTGTGAAGTTATACTTCTGAAGTGCTTGTGGACTGGGATCTAATGCCATGATGTTACAGAGTCGATGGCTTGCCCGATCCAGGGCATGGAGTCTGTAGTAGCAACAGTCAGTGGTTACCATGGCTTGGAGCGGTTCAACCTCATAAAGCTGATTTCTTATGCTGGTGCGAATTATGTCGGTGTATTGTCAGGATCAACAACACACTTGGTGCATTTTGATCTCTGGCTTTCATTAACCTTAACATGTTCTGCACCAATGGATTTCCAAATTTAAAAATGAAGAAAAAGGAAAAAAGGGAAACTGAAATGGAGTTTTCAATGAAAGTAATTTTAAAAGTGCCAATATCGAATCTGTTTTCTTTTGTTGATGGAGGATATATGTTTTACTTGGTTGTTTAGGTGTGTTTGAAATTTCAAGGAAATAAATATGATTTTGCCAAGAGGTTGAATAAGATAATAGTCAACCATCGATGGGTTGAAGAATGCATAAAGCAAGGAAAGCGTGTCCCTGAGCATCCTTATATTTTGAATAGGTATGACTAAGTTCCATCCTTTTCAGCTTTCCCTTATCAATAGAAAATAATACACTTTATTTTATTTTCTGTATATGCAGTGATATTGGTTATCCTTGAACTGCTGTTGGTATATGCTAACAATGCAATTATCATCAGGAAACTCATGCTTTCAAGATGTTATTTGTATGCAGTGGGGAAGAGGTGGGGCCATTATTATTGGAAATCCCGCTTGCCACTGTTGGCGTGTCAACAAACAATTGTAGAGTGCCTGCTGACAAATTGAATATTTGTGACTACTCTGGAAAACAAGTTGTTGATTTGGCGTCTGAAGTTTCTGGTCTTGCAACACGAACTGAATTGTGTTTGTTAGATAAGGTAAGTAGCGGGCTGCGGCACTCTCTAAATGATGCATATATCTCCTTGGTCCCCAGTTTAGTTGGCAGTACACCGATTTGTCCCTGCAACCTAGTCTAATATTATTTTCAAAAGGCACTAATTTGACAGCAGCGTATTAGCTTTGAATTATTTGTTGCTCAAGACTTTAAGTTTCTTCTCTGAATGAATCGTAGGGTTTATTTTCTGATCCTCAAAAGAGCAATGACGCTTCTCATAAATCAAAGCACAAGCTGTTTACAAAGATCTCAGCAGAGCAGAACGGGCCAAATAGCAGATACTGTTTAGAGGAGCCTCCTTTATCTGGTATATATATGCAGGTAATAAGTTCCAGTACAAACTTTCCTGCTTTATTGGGAGAATAACAGTTTCTGCAGAATGACAGTATCTGCCAAGTTTCAGAATCTAGTTGATCTAGAAATCTTATCTTCTTTTTGTTCCAAACTGAGTGATTGTAAAATCTCAGCAATTGAGTGACTTGCATAAGATGCTTGCCTTGCTTACAATTCTACGTGCTTGGTTATTTTCAAAATTATATTTAGTTTTGCAGTTGGAGACTATTACTTTCTAATTTCCATGAACATTGTTCTAAACTAGTCTCACTAGTAGCACTAGTTTTGCTTTGTTAGTTCATACATATTTCCTCTGGTCATATCTCAATCTTTTTCATCATTTACCTTCACAAAAAAGCATTAGCCATCTCTTATGATAAATACTGAGAATTTTCCATTTTTCCCCATGAAAAGCATGAAGAGTCCAGCTTCCGTTCCTCTGAGCATCTGGATAAAGAGAAGAGAAAGATATTGAATGGTAATGGACGCAATATCATGTCTGAACGTTCATGTAAAGGAAGGAGGCTTGTGAAAAAGACTATTTGTATGGACATGTTGGAGTCTGCAAATGTAGATTCTAAGCAAGAGTTCTACCCAATTGGAGTTCATGACTCGTATAGCAATGTTTCAGCTTTGCCCATGTGTTCGGAAGTTACAAAGAATGCCCATATGCAGAAAATTGGGGTAACATTTGATGATCATTTCCATAATCAAAGAGGACATAGAAATGAAGGTCGAGAAGCTCCCATGGATTCAAATTTATTTGTTAAGCATCCATCAACTGCCTTTGAAGGAACTTCACAAGATGGGTGTACCAATGTTGTTGACGTAAGCAAGGGGATCAAAGATGAGAATCAAATCGAACACGTTACTAGATTACCAACTTCAACCGAGTTATCATGTGTTATATGCTGGACAGATTTCAGTTCAACCAGGGGGGTTTTACCATGTGGACATCGATTTTGTTATTCATGCATCCAGAACTGGGCCAACAATATGGTATACATTCTTCTCTTGTTGATATATGTCCAATCCATCTCCACTAATATGCTTGTTCATATTTCACATGTTAAAGTTACAGTTCAAACTTTAAAACTCACTTTCATTTATTCTGTTAATTTTCAGAACAATGAGCGCTTTTTGTTTTCAACAAAAATGAGGGAGAATGTTGCTTCTTAGAATCTTAAGGGAGTTTAGTTTTTTGAAATGATAAGTTGCCTGGATGAAGCAAAATAGCGATCCAAAATAATTGTTCTGCCAGGAGTTCATGACAGAGATATATTTATTATCTTCTCTTTCTGAACTTTTAAATGATAAAGTGACACTTATCATGTATCAATGCTGTGCACCATTAGAAAATTAGAGGAAGAAACTTTTCTTTTCATTTCTTTTTGTTTAATGAGGTATTTTCTTCTTTTCAAGCCATGAACATATAGTAAGTGTTGGAATGTGAGATTCAAAATGGATTAGACAAACGTACTACTTTGTGCTCTTAATATCTTTTCATTTAAATGCATCATGTATGTAGGCTTCAAGGAGGAAGATTTCAACTTGCCCTTTGTGCAAGGCGATTTTTACTAGAATAACAAAGGTTGAGGATGCAGCCACTACCGATCAGAAAATATACTCCCAAACTATTCCTTGTGCTCCTTCAGACATGGATATTTTTATTCTCACTGATCAAGAGACACACAGTTTTGGTGCTCAGGTATGCGCATACTAGTGATCCTCTCTAGGTTTGGCTTTGCCTCTCAGAATTTGCTTGTAGGAGTAAATATTAAGACATCTTTCTAGTACTTCCTTTTGACTTCTTGTATAAAAAAGAAGTACAGTCATTTCTTACTATTAAAATTCGCAATTTAAGATTGGGGAATTAGAATAACGTTCTTATGATGCATCCCGAACCAGAAGGGCACATATTCTAATGATCTTTTTTTTTTTTCAAGTGTAAAACCTCTATTTATATAAATTAAAGAATGCCAACATTATATAAGTGAAATTTTATATATTATAATGATAGCCCAGTTAGTGTTAAAGAACATAATTGTCTATATTTTGACAGTGATATGATTTGTTTTTCCTTTTATATTAAGTGACACATGTGACCTTAAGGATCCATTATGAAGTGCAACAATAAAATTCTCGGGTTCTTAGGTGCAAGTGCATAGGATGGCCAACCTTCTCTTGGTAGTACAAAAAATATTCTAAGGTCTGTACCATGCCAACGTGTCCATATATAGCCTTATCCCGATCAGCCATTGCGTTGCCATGTAGAGACGTTTCATTGGCCATTAATAGTCATTGATTGCTATTAATTTCTAACTCGAAAATGACCCTTTGTGGACTCATTTTTCTTGAATTATAAGATTTTCATCTTCATATTTGAATGTCATGCGATTATTTATGCTATATACTAAAGACATGTGCATGACATGAACAAATACGGCATGCTATTGGAGAGATGAAAAACTGAAAAATGCTAAAAAGACACAATCTCACCCATCAAGGCACGACAAGAACATGATATCCTGCTTTTCTTTGGTACGATAGTGTTTTTATTTGCTCATTAGTAAATATCCTCAGGTGTCCAATATAATAATAGTCCATCATGCCTTGTTTGAACCATAATCATTAAGTCCGAAGTCAAAAAATCTATTTGAGATTTTGGATACAAGTGAAGTGTACCAGATATTGATAAACAAATGAATACTGGCATGCGGCACTTGCAGGGACTCTTCCAGAGAATGTTTGCATGAGTTGGATCTTTAGCGATTCTTTAGTTTTCACCCAGATAATTTTAGATTCTCGTGCAGGTTTGGTAGATTTTGTAGCTAACGATTTGTTTGCATTACACAGTCCTCCTTTGCACCTACTTGCAGCACATGCCGTTGCCGGGAGCCTGTGGATCTCCTCATCAGCTGCCATCTTTGCCAGATGCGACGCATCCATTCCTACTGCCTGGACCCTCCCTTGTTACCATGGATGTGCACGCATTGCAATGACCTTCGGATGATATATCATCACAGCTAATATATATCTTGAAGTCATGAGTGCTTCTACGATGCTCAAAAGTATCGATCCTTTATACAAGAATCAGGTGATTCTATATTTTTTATTCGTGAGATCAATTGACCCAATTAGTTGATTGATATAGCAATTACTTAGTTGGAGAACCATCGGGTTGAGTACGCTAATTGACACGTTTTGCGTTTTTGTTGGTAAGAATTATTGCTAAAATTGGTTAGGAGAGTGAAGCCTGAGATAAGTTGATATTGTTTGGGTTTTAGATACGAATTTATGGATTTCTTTAGTTGGTATGGACGAAATCTAAATTTCCAAATCAAGCTTTGATGGGGTGGGGCATTTGGCTTTCTGCTTTCTAATATATATAAAATAGGAACTGACCATTCTGTCATATGTATTTGTTTGTTAATGAACATCAGGAATCGTGACTAGGATCCCGCTTATAAGCCCAGCCTTTGATGTGTGCAATATTTTGCTGTCTAATTTATATATAATAAAATCCACCAAATAAAAAGGCAGCTGTGATTCAAGTATGTTTATACGAGGATCAGTTATCCGGGAAAATCATGTTGGTTGTGCAGAAGTGGAGTGAAAACATTCCAGGGTCTATTTTGCAATGATTCCAATATGCGGCGTGCGTATTGGGCCAACAACCAACCATGCTTGTGTTGTTGCTAAACGGTAGATTATAGGATATAGGTTCTCCAGGATACATTTACCATGCACCACCTTCTAAAGCTAATTGCCCCTTCCGATTATTTAGCTTCCTAAAGATTTTAAGGGAAAAAAATTATTAAGCAGTGAAATTCCTTCCCTTAGGGATAACCCTATAATATTTTTTTATCTCATTAATTGTTGTGTAATTAAAACTAATTATAAAAATACTATAATTGTTATTATCATCACGAGTTATCAAATAATTACCCTTCTTATATAGCTTTCAAGACTTTCAATTGAGGAGCATCATGGAATTTTATGAGTATTTAGGTTTTTTTTTTCCCCAGTATTTTGATCGGCTGCTTGTTGGCCGTTTTCTATTGCCATGTGTCCCTTCAACAGATTCTCCATCTACCGATTCGTCGGATGGCAGAAGAGATCTGTCTAAACGATTGCGCGTGTGGCTCACACGCTGCTTATAATGTGCGTGAACTTCACGCGCCGCTATGTACATAAAAGTCTACCACGTGCGACACCATCGTAGCCAGCGACTTCAGATCTTTTAGATTCGTGTGCCGTGCCCTTTTCTCTTAGTGTGGCGGTAGTAGTTATTTGCCAGTGTATCAAGTTATCCTTAGGTTGCTATTCGTTGATGTTCTTGTTTTTCCTAACTCGAGATCAAGACGACGTAGTCGTAATAGTCTTCTAAAGTCGGACCAGATCAGCAAAATGCCACGCATTTTTCTTGACTGTGGCTTTTAGTCATAGGTTTATAGTCTGTTTATCAGACTATGTAAAAATTATTCTTAAGTAGCTTTCCCTTGTGGGAATGGATTTGAGTTAAATCTTTTGCCGAGATAACCTGTTTTGTTGTTTTTATTTTTGGTATTTTTTTTATTCGTTTTGGGATGATTGTTTGGATTCTCATCTTACTAAATATTGCATTTTTATATCTGTTTAATTTATCTATGAATGCTTGATTAGAAAAAAAAAATTGAGCATCATGATAGACTTAATTTTCAGAAGTAGTAGACGTGAGAATCCATTCTAGACAGACTAGTTCAATAGAATGTAGTGCATCTCCTCTCGTTGCAGATTTTTGTCACAATTCTATAGGCTGTTTTGTTGATGTAAAAATGTGTGGTTGGCATTGCCTTATGAAAAACCTGTGTAATAGAGTTGTAATTAATGGTGGAAGTAGTCAACATGAAGAGGATAAAAAAGGATCGAGCAGAGACCCACAAAGTGATCTCGCTTGACCCGGTGCTCGAGTGAAGTTCAGGCAGAGATTTTACTCGATCATCGCTTGACATGTCGCTCGAGCGAAATTAAAGAAGAGATTTCGTTCAACATCTCGCTTGAGCGAGTATCAATACAAATTAGATTTTCTAGGATTTGAGCGTCGTTTCTAATGGAGGCCTATAAAAGCATCATTAAGCTCTATGTTCAGTGTGGAGAAAAACAGAGTAAAAACAAGAGAGCCTCCACTCAAGAACCTTTGAGAGAAATTCATCCCCATATTCAAAGAGATTTCTTTTTTGGATTACATATCTCCACCACAACACACTCAAAATTAAAGTTTTGGCAAGTCCATTGGAGTGGACGTGTTCATCTAGCTGGAAGAGTTTTTCAAGTTGCTTTTGGTGCAGAAATCAAAATGTTCTTATGAGAAGCTATAGGAAGATCGGAGTTCCGACACTACATGCGTGTAGAGATTGAGTGGATCACTCATGGTGTTGCAAGCCAAATTTTAGCTGCTACAATAGGTTTGTGAGTGTTTCTAATTTGGTTGTAACAAACTAAAGTTTCTATAGTGGATTTGAGGTGGTGTCTTATATCTGGAGTGATTTTAGATTTTGAAGAGGTTCTTCAAATGAGTTTCCACTTCTTAATCAAAATCAATGTGTTGATTTATGTTATTATGTTTCATTGATTAGTTGCTTGCGTTGAATTATTTTTAAATTGTCATAATTTTTGAATTACACTTATTCACCCCTCCTCTAGGTTTTGTAAGGTGTTTGACCACTGCTTTTTCAGTTGGTATCAGAGCAGGTTCACTCTGCTAGGATTTATTTCCTGCTTGTGATCTTGATTTAGTGGTCTCAATGGATATGTCTCAAGTTCTCACATCACTACCATACTTTGATGGTAGCAATTATGCGTACTCGAAAGTTCGAATACAAGCTTTCCTCAAGTCCATAAATGAACGTGTGTGGGTCTCCTTGACTAGAGGATGGAAACAACTTGTCAATATTATTGATAGAGTAGAAGTTCCCATTAATGTGGATGACTACTCAAAGGATAAGTTGAATGAAGTAAACTGGAATGGTAAAGGCCTTAATGCAATTTTTATGACCATGTCCCAAGAGCAATTCAAACGAATCTTCGTGTGTAATACAAGCAAAGAGGCTTGAGACATTCTTGAGATTACCCATGAGGGAACTAGGACTGTGAAAAACTCTAAATTCTAAATGCTGATTACCAACTTTGAGGAACTTAGAATGAAAGAGGATGAAGTTTTTGATGTCTTCTATATTAAGTTGAACGATATTGTAAAATCCCGTTTTAACTTACGAGATAAAATTTCTAAAAATAGAGTTGTGAGGAAAGTTCTCAGATCTCTCATTGAAAAATTTCGTCCCAAAATCACTGTAATAGAGGAAAGTAAGGATCTGGACACCATGAAAATTGAAGAGTTGATAGGTTTTCTACAAACCTATGAACACACTTTACCAATGGATAAGAAAAACAAGTCCATTGCTCTTACTACTATTTGGGAAGAGTCGGATGAGTCTTCCGATGAATAACTATGAATGATAAAGAGATAGCTTTTTATACTAATAAATTTAAAAAAATGTTTGTTGTTAGAAATAATAAGGGTTCAAGACAGGAGAATAAAAAGTTTGAAAGATACAGTGGAGTCTCAAGCTTAGAGAACAAGGAAAGAAGTTCCAACAGTTACACTAGAGCCAGTATAGACAAGATACAAGTTTAGTGTCATGAATGTCATGGGTTTAGACACATTTGCTCAGAGTGTGCAAATTATAATAGGAGCAAAGAAAAGGCAAAGATTGCCTCCCTAAATGAAAGTGAGTCCGAGTTAAGTGACTCATCTGACAACTCTACTCCCAAAAGGAACCTCAACTACATGACATTTACATCTTCTGTTAAGGGCACAAATCAGTGCAATGAACAAGTTTTTGATGATTGTAGCATATTTGAATATGAGTCCGAGTGTGAAGATCAATTGCAAGAGATATATGAGAAACTCTTTTTGGAGTGTGTAAAATTAAGAAAAGTCAACAAAGCACATATTAAAAAAATAAATTTGTGCAAACAAGAAAATGATGAGCTTCAAGGCAAATTGGATGAAGCCTACATGTTGATTGATTAGTTGCAAAAGAAAAATGAATCATTGGAAGATGTTGTGAAAACTCAGGAGAGTGAGTTAACCCAGTTGAATGATAGATTAAAAATATTTTTTATTGGAAAACAAAATTTGAATAAAATCTTAAGTCTTGGGAAGTCCTCAAAAGACAAGAGTGGAATAGGATATGTTGGAGGGAAATTCGAAGTGGGTACAAGCTCGAAAATCCCCCAGAACAGCTTGGTGAAAATAACTTTTGTTTATACATCTACTTATAGAAAGGATGCTCACGGATCTGAAAAGGGAAAGAAACCCATACTTCCATCTCATGAAAATCAAAGAGCTTACAACACTAGGCCAGTGTGTCATCACTGTGGAAAGATGGGTCATGTGAGAATGGACTGTTTGAAATTGAAAAGACTTACCATGAATGATCCTAGACTTTCCAAAAGTAATAATATGCATAATTCAACTACGAGCAAAAATGTCAGGAATGCTCCTAGGTATGGGTCATCCTTCAGAGAACAACAAACTTACAAAGAAAATTGCGTCTGTCATAATTGCGGTAAGTGTGGTCACATCGAGCTAAATTATTATGGACTAAGGGGACATCAAGTGAGAAATAGAAAGAGACCTCCAAGACGAGGTCATTAGAATTTCCTAAATCAAGTCATGATTCTCACTAAATAAAATGATCGGTTGAATGTCAAGATAGACCACCTGACCATTACCTAGAAGGGTAAACAAGTCACCTTTCTAAAATTTGAAAGGATTTTTGGACAGGATTTTTGGAGATGTTGATGGCATTGGTATTATCACAATAGACGCTCATCACACCTTGAGTAATGCCATAGTCGCATATCATTTGTTTCATCCATATCAATTAAGTATAACAACTCCCAACAGCAATATATTCAACCTCAACTGTAGATAAGAAAATGGAATTTTGTTTCTTACTCATCCAGGCGACAAGATTTGTTTCCACATAAAAACATCCACTTGAAGTGCTCTTTCTATCATCAGTATTGCCAGCCCAATCAGCGTCAGAGTATCCAGCAAGTTCAGTATTTGAGTCTCTAAAATACCAAATCCCATAATTTACTGTCGCATTAACATGGCGAAGTATGCGCTTAACAACTACAAGATGCGACTCTTTGAGATTTGCTTGGAATCTAGCACACAAACCAACGCTAAAAGCAATATCAAGTCTACTAGTAGTGAGGTACAGTAGACTCCCAATCATGCTTCTGTATAAAGATTGCTTAAACTCTAAATTTTTTTAGCAAGTCCTTTGCATATTTTGACTAGGATATGAACAGTCTGTCATCCATTTGTTTCACTTGGAGTCCCAAGAAAAAAGGTTAGCTCACCCACCATACTCATCTCAAATTCATTCTTCATTTTTTCTGTAAACTCAAGAGTTAGAACATCAATGGATGATCCAAAAACAATATCATCCATATAGATTTGAGTAATAATTATCTCCTCACCAACTTTCCGGATGAAAAATGTCCTATCAATACTCCATTGCAAAAGGAACGAAATTAACCTCTCATACCAAGCTTTGGGAGTTTGTTTCAAATCATACAAGACCTTCTTCAACCTATAGACATGATTTGGATATTTTTTATCCTTAAAACTTTTCGGTTAGTTGACATACACTTCTTCTTGAAGAATTCCATTGAGAAATGCACTCTTAACATCCATTTGGTAGAGTTTGAAACACATATGACAAGCAACGCTCAAAAGTACTGGGATCGACTCAAGTCTTGCAACCGGTGCAAATGTTTTATCAAAGTCGATTCCTTCCATTTGGGTATAACCTTGTGCCACCAATCTTGCATTGTTTCGCATACTTATACCATTTTCATCAAATTTGTTCCAGAAAATCCATTTGGTACCTACAACATTGTGTTTTTCAAGCCTTGGGACCAAGTATCATACATCAATTTGTGAGGAATACATCATTCCTCACAAATTGATTAATTTCTTCATGCATGGCATTGGTCCAATTTTCCTCCTTTAAGGTTTCTTCCACCCTTTTTGGTTCAATTTGAGAGATGTAGCTTGAGTGAGCTAGTTGACTTATCACTTTCTTTCTCAACCTCATTTCTTTATTTACATTCTCGATGATGTTATCTTGAGGATGATTTAGTTTCACTTTCGAATATGGCTCATTGTAGATATGAACATTTTCATTCGATGAGGTTTCTGAACCTTCATTAAGTTCATTGAAGTTCTCTTCAATTTAAATTGGTGTCTCAATTAGATTTCGGTTGAACTCTTTAAAAGTATCATATACAACCACATTGATTAATTCCATGACAGTTTGAATACGTTGATTGTAACATCTGTAAGCACGACTGTTTCTTGAATAACCAATAAATATTCCCTTATCACTTTTAGGATCGAACTTACCCAGGTTTTTCATATCTCTTAAAATGTAACACTTGCTGCCAAACATCCTGAAGTACTTCACATTGGGTTTCTTTTCTTTCCACAACTCATATGGTGTTTGGGAAGTGCTAGGTTGAAAGTAGACTCTATTCACAATATGCATGTTGTGTTTATTGCTTCATTCAAAAAATGAGCTGAAACATTTTTGTTATGCATCATGACTTGAACCATTTCTTGGATGACTCGATTTTTTCTTTCAACTATTCCATTTTGTTGTGGAGTAATAGGGGCGGTGAATTTTTGATTGATGTCTTGTTCATTACAGAATTCTTCTAGGCTTGAGTTATCAAATTCTCATCCATGGTCACTTCAAATTCTGACAACATGATTCCCTTGTTTATTTTGAAACTTCTTACACAAGTTTTTTATCACTTCAAGAGTTTCACCCTTCTCCTTTAAAAACTTTACCCAAGAGTATCTGGTGAAATTATCTACCACCATCAGTATGTATTTCTTTCTCCCTAGACAATCTGTCCTAGAGGGTCCTATAAGATTAATGTGCAACAACTCTAAGGGTCGTTTGCTCAAGATATCCGTTGTTTTTTTGTGGGCTACTATAACTTGTTTTTCTACTTGACATGACCCACAAACAGAGATCTCAACTTTACCTAGCTCGGGCAATCCTACCATCATTTTTTTTTTTGCAATCTTAGACAGATTTTTGTGATTTACATGTCCAAGTCTTTGATGCCAAAGAGTAGTGACCTCACTTTTAGCATTATTATAACTGTACTGTGAGTTAGGAGCAACACAATTACAGTTATCAGATGTCCTTATTCATTGCATTAAACAATGTCCACTGTTATTAGAAACAATGCACCTTTCTTTTGAGAACTGGACTTCAACACCGTTATCAACTTTTAATTTATGCTGAGAGGGTTTGCTTTTAATCCATCAACAAATAGAACTTCCTTCAACACTGGTAGACCAGAAATGCTAATTGCACTTTTGCCAATTATGTTTGTTTTTCCACAATCTCCAAATGTCATTATCCCACATTTGTACTCTTCAACCGTTTTAAAAAGGTTTCGGTAACAAGACATATGTCGAGAACAATCAAAATATCATAGTGAGGTGTCTTGGGTCTTTAGAGCAATGTCAGCAACGTGACATGTGTCTTTTTTTCTTTTTTGATTCACATCCTTTCAACTTTTGGAGAGGTGACTTGTTTACCCTTCTGGGTAATGGTGAGATGGTCTATCTTGGCATTCAACCGATCATTTTATCTAGTGAGAGTCATGACTTGATTCAGCAAATTTTGATGACCTCGTCTTGGAGGTCTCTTTCTATTTCTCATTTGATGTCTCCTTAGTCCATAACAATTTGGCCGGATGTGACCACACTTACTGCAATTATGACAAATGCGATTTTCTTTGTAAGTTTGTTGTTCCCTAAAGGATGACCCATACCTTGGAGCATTCCTGACATTTTTGCTCCTATTTGAATTATGCACATTATTACTTTTGGAAAGTCTAGGATCATTCATGATGAGTCTTTTCAATTTCAAATAGTCCGTTCTCACATGACCCATTTTCCCACAATAATGACACATTGGCCTAGTGTTGTAAGCTTTTTAGTTCTCATAAGGTGGAGATAAAAGTTTCTTTCCCTTTTCAGATTTGTGAGCATTCTTGTTATGAGTAAATATACGGACAAAAGTTGTTTTCACCAAGCTGTTCTGAGGGGTTTTCGATCTTGTACCCACTTTGAATTTCCCTCCAACATATCTTATTCCACTCTTGTTTTTGGAGGACTTCTCAAGATTTTGTTCAAATTTTGTTTTCTAGTGAAAAAGGTTTTCAATCTGTCATTCAACTGGATTAATTCACTCTCCTGAGTTTTCACAACATCTTCTAAGGATTCATTTTTCTTTTGTAACTGATCAGTCAACATGTATGCTTTATGTAAATTGCCTTGAACCTCATCATTTTCTGGTTTGCATAAATTTGTCTTTTTAATATGTGCTTTGTTAACTTTTCTCAATTTTACACACTTTAAGTAGAGTTTTTCATATATCTCTTGCAATTGATTTTCACACTTGGATTCATTTTCAGATAGCTACAATCATCAGAAACTTGTTCATTGCATTGATTTGTGCCCCTAACAGAAGACTCACACGCGTTCATCTATGGACTTGAAGAAAGCTTGCATTCGAACTTTCCAGTATGTGTAATTGCTACCATTAAAGTATGGTGGTGATGTGAGAGATTGAGACCTGTCCATTGAGACCACTAAATCAGGATCACACTCAAGAAATAAGTCCTAGCGGAGTAAACCCGCTCTGATACCAACTGAAAAAGCAGTGGTCAACAAAACCTAAAGGGGGGTGAATAAGTGTGGTTAAAAAATTATGACAATTTAAAAATAATTCAACGCAAGCAACCAATCAATGAAACATAACAACATAAATCAACACACTGATTTTGATTACAAAGTGGAAACTTATTTGAAGAACCTCTTCAAAATCTAAAACTACTCTGGATATAAGATACCACCTCAAATTCAATATAGAAATTATAGTTTGTTACAACCAAATTAGAAATACTCACAAATTCATTGTAGCATCTAAAACTTGGCTTGCAACATCACAAGTGATCCACTCGATCTCTACACGCATGTAGTGTCGAAACTCTGACCTTCCTATAACTTCTCACAAGAATATCTTGATTTTTTCATCAAAAATAACTTGAAAAACTCTTTCAGCTAGATGAACACATCCACTCCAATGGACTTGCCAAAATTTTAATCTTGAGTGTGTTGTAGTGGAGATATGTAATCTAATAGAGAAATCTCTTTGAATGTGGGGATGAATTTCTCTCAAGGGTTCTTGAGTGAGGGCTCTCTTGTTTTTGCTCTGTTTTATCCACACTGAGCAGAGAGCTTAATGATACTTTTATAGGCCTCCATTTGAAATGACGCTCAAATTCTAGAAAATATGATTTGTCATGATACTCGCTGGGGTGAATTCTCTGTCTGAACTTCGCTCGAGTGTCAGGTCGAGCGAAATCACTTTGTGGGTCTCTGCTTGATTCTTTTTTATCCTCTTTATGTTGACTACTTCCATCATTGATTACAACTCCATTACACAAGTTTTTTTAAAAGGTAATGCCAACCACACATTTTTACATAAATAAAACAGATTATAAAATTGTGACAAAAATTTGTAACGAGAGGAGGTGCGCTATATTCTATTGAATTAGTCTGCCTGAAAGAGATTTTCACGTCTACTACTTCTAAAAATTAAGTCTATTATGATGCTCATTTTTTTTTTCTAATTAAACATTCATAAATAAATTAAATGGATATAAAGATGCAAGATTTAATAAGATCAGAGTCCAAATAGTCATCCCAAAACGAACAGGATGCAAGATTTATACTTATGGATTTAAAATCGTTTTTTAATTATTATTTTAATATCTATTGTATATTTATTGTGTTAGAATGATCGTTGAAGATTCTTATTTTTTTTAATTTTGAATTCTTTGTATCTGTTTAATATTACGATTGCTTTAAAAAAAAATTGTAGAAACAGCTTTAATCGTATGATGGGACCTTTGAACTATTGTTTTATAACGTGGAGAAACTACTTTAAGGAGAAATACGAGGTGGCAGGCAGTGAATGCGGACCTACTTTTGATGATGGAGGTCATAATCAATGAAAGCCTGAAAGGTCCAAACTCATGGCGTCCACACAACTGCTACACTAAGGTCAATTTTCCTTCCTTTGTCATTTGTGCTCAGTCGTCCCATTCTCTCCCTTCTCTGAATTATTATATCTCATGCATAGGTTTACACATTGATTTCCGCTTTAGGTACTGAATACTTGTTATTTTATTTTATTTCTTTAATTCCTTTTCTATAATTTGATTAAACAAAACCAACTTTAGAACTAAATAATTAATGCTCGCGAAAATTAGGAAATAAACAGGACAATATGCACCCTTTTCAATGAGCTCATCAATTATATGTTTATTAGTTACATCGGTGATCGATCTAAATGAGTTAACTAGAAATTAATTTTATTGAAGTAGTAGGTAGCTAGGATATATAATTAAGATCAAGATTAAATTAGATGGTTGTTACGTACATATTTAGATAATTAACTTGTTACAAATATATCGATCCATGAGTACTGAGGATCGAGTATATGTCCTTAATTCAGAGATAAACGGATCGACCTTGATCATCGAAGATGCAACTAATATGGCACTTATAATAGCTACTCTTTAACACCATCCGGATCGAAAAGAAGAATATCGATCTGGTGTCATGAATTGTTCCTTCAATGGTGAGTTTTAATCACAGAGCTAGAGACTAGTCCGTGAAAATACTTAAATTGGTTGTATTCGGATTAGAAAATTAGTTTGTTACCAAGCTGCTAGCTAGTAATTAAGTAGCAGCTTCATCAATTAATTTGTCCCCTTTTTCTGCCGCATGTAGTACCAGGCCTCTCAATATATAACTTGAACGAATAGCTAAATCCATTAAAAAACTTGAACAAAATTTCCAAATTGCCCCGAAATCAAATCATGATTAATGGTAAATCTATGAAATCTTGAAGCATTTTAAAAACCAAATATATATATATATATATATATATATATATATATATATATATGCAGGTTGTACAAGGCCTTGCATGCATAGTGTTTATGCATAAATTAAATAGTAAATTACTCGCAAGAAGAGATCAGAGGGGGAATCCTCAGCATCTCGATCGTATAAATCATCATGGCTAACATAAAAAAGTAGGATGTAATTAAACAGCTTATATATGGAGCTTGTTGTTTCAAGCATTGGATCATGATGATGATCAGAAACGTACATGAGCAGCTACGCTGAAATAGTAGTCTTGCTCATGGTCTTAGGCGAATCGGCGGTTTTCAAGGTCTTTTCAATAAGTTTCCGAGCCTTCCTGCTTCTGATCTCAAATCTCATGCTCTCGCTCTTTTCCATTTTATCATAAGGTTTCTTCGTCTTCAAGGCCGACCTTATTTTAGATTTTAAAGTCACTACCAACCTCTCCAACCCCATCTTCACGGCCATCGCTAGCTAGCTAACTAACCTGCACTATAAACAGTAAAATTAAAACATCACCCTAAGCACAACAGAGAAATCCTAAAACAGAAGGAGGCATGCATGAGATACAGGTATACATATACATATATATATATATATAATATATATATATGCATAGAAAAAAGAAAACCTGAATTAAATTAGTGAAAAGGAAGAGCGGGTTGAGCGGCATGTAAAGAAAGACCAACCTGGCTTGCTAGCTTAAGAGAAAGCTAGGTATCGTTTTAGAGTAGGAAAGAAGAGGAGGAGGAGAAGGTGAGGGAGAGTGTTTTGGCCGGATAAACAAGT
Source organism: Platycarya longipes (assembly GCA_036559045.1). NCBI lineage: Eukaryota > Viridiplantae > Streptophyta > Magnoliopsida > Fagales > Juglandaceae > Platycarya > Platycarya longipes. Next base: position 52,696,144 of record CM071791.1, read on the forward strand.
GAGTGTGAAATTATAAATGTTATGAGAATTATTTGTAATTGTAACGGTTGGACGTCACAATGTAAGCATTAAAGGGTTTGGAAGGCAGACCACGCAATAGTTAAGAGCTATCTAGTTTTTCTCTTCCTCTCTTTGAGAAAAAATTGCGTCCATGAAAATTGAAATACCTACCCACTAGTGTTAAATTGTCCTTTGCTACCTTTTGTTTTGAAAAGATGCTGCTTTTTATGTGTTGAATTTAAATTTATCTGTTTTATTTTTTTAATCATTTAAAGACTCGTTTGGTTATACAGATGAGATGAAATTAAAAAATTAAATATATATTATTAAAATATTATTTGTAATATAATTTTTATTTTAAAATTTAAAAAAATTGTAATGATTATATGTGTCATCTGTCTCTCAAACTAAACGAGAATTAAGTGTTCTTGAAGAATATTATTAGTTGCTCTTTTAGCTTTTAATAATTTCATCATGTCATAATCAATCTCTTCAGCAGGATGCTTGAAATATAAAAACAATTAGGGACATGAATCTTGTTGAAAAGAAAGAATAAATCATTAGTAAGAAAGTAAGAGTTGGAATTTAGTTGTGTGCATATATTGATATTATATATATATATATATAATATGGTCCAAAATTAAAGTTGTATTTGTGATCCAAAGCCATTCTCGAGGGTATTTGTGCTACCAATTAATTTTTACTCTGATTTTTTCATTAATTGGGCATCAATTTTTGTCGTCTTTTATGTTATTAATTAATAAAATTTATTGATTCTAAAATTAATACAAGAGATTTCATAACAAATATATTTATGACGAATTAATATTTTATTGCTCCACTAAAACCACTCACCACCCACTTCACTTGATAATTATCAACTGGTGATCATACACATCACCCACACACATGCTATTATATATGTTAATTTGTTTCGTACAAAAAAAGAAAAAAGAAAAAAGAAAAGAAAAAGACATCTCAATAATTATAAGCACATCTTGGTCTAGATAAGGCCAATAGTATATAACAAAGCAACGCATATACTTGCATCAATCTTCTACGTATGAGCGTACGTGATCATTCGCAATACGATATTATTGCTCCTACTAACTACTACTTAACTTGTGGCATCTTTCTAAGGTTTTAAATTGTTGGATGGTGTTGGGTAAGATGAGCATTAGTTCAAGTGTTAAGCCCATCAAAAGTCCATAAAAGACTAAAGCCCACTATTAAAATGAAAGAGAGAGAGAAGATCTGATACAAAGTTTTATTTATTTATTATAAAGAATCAAGGCCACATGAGCTTGATATGACATAAAAGGAAAAAGATAACAAGACATGAAAGAAGGGAAGACCCATCACATAACATATGTAAATATGTTTACAGGGGAAATTTCATAAAGATCCAGTTAAAACCGTTAGCAAACTGTAAGACAAGCTTTCTCTTAACAGCAAATCGATCTAACCTATAATTGGTTGTGCTGACTGCTGAATGAGAAGTGAATGGGGCCTGGTCCAGTCAGGGCTGCTGCATGGACGCCCGCCGAAATGGTCCAATTATTTCCATCTCGCCTATATAATAATGTCGTGGTCGTCAGGATAACCTGGGCTATTATGGGCTGAAGTTGTCCCGTTTTGGGGCTGCTAGCAGCCTAGCCTGTCCGTTTTCTTTGGAAAAGTATAACCTTTTTTTCTTTATGTCTTTCTCAAATCAATAGGATAATAATAATTTCTCAAAAGAAAGAAAAAGACAAATTTAATAATGAATAATAATTATGAGTATTATTATATATATGTAATAATCTTTTTTATAAGATCCATTTGATATATTTTCTTTTTAAATCAAATTTTGAATTTCAAATTTTATAATCTTCAACATATTATCAATAGATAAACGTATTATGTAAGTAAAAATTTACCCAAAAAAGGGGTGCAAGCTATTTAATTAGCTACTAGCGAGAAAAGATCAGATGTGCATTCTCTTATGATTTGAAAAGAAACTGACCAAATATTAATTATCCATCATATCACATGACCCTAATTTATAATTAGCTCTAAAATGGATGCATGTTATAACCTCCGATCCCAAACATGATAGGTGCCGTTTCCCATCACAAAAACGACAGCGCGCATGCTCAATTTGGATAGTTCAAGCTTCATTGATTCATATATTATTTGCTTTATTGTAAATATGAAAATCAGCATCAATGACTTGATATCATAACTACATTTTTATTTCAATAAAGAAATATTATTGTGCCAATCAAATCAAGATCAAATTAAATCATGATAATACCCCCACACCCACTAGCTAATATTTAGCTAGCTAGAGGAGAACAAATAAATGGAGGAAAATTATTAAAAAGAGAATATGATGATCGATGATGCAGCAATATTGAATATTAATCCAATATTGCAAGCAAGCACATGAAATTAATTAATTTTCTGCTCAAGCAATGATATATATATATGTAGGCCTCAATATATATATATATATATATATATATATATATATATATATATATATATACTTTGATCAAAATATTAATTATGGACTGAATGGAGACAATAAGATCATGTAGTACTACGTATATAGAAGACATGAAATATGTAGGGTATAAAGTAGGTAATATGTATTAATTAATTAATAATAATATCGTGTGATTTAACAGTACGTACTAATTAAAGGCATATTTATACAAATTGAATTGCTGTACGTCGTTAAAAGCATATATATAAACTTTTGGGCTAAAAGCTGATCAAATAGGTATATATGTACGGCTCATCTGGATCAACAAATGATGGAGGAAGAAAGAAATGGCCGAGTAGCTTGAAAAATGATCATCTTCATTATACAGTACTGTACATTTATGGTAATTAATTGGGCCTAATTCCCAACCCGGTACATGCATGCATGGCCCATGGTGGACCATATATGTAAACAGGTTGAAACCACGTTCATGTGGCATCCAGTTGGAAACCAAGTGTGATGTCCCGCCAAAACCTTTTGCATGCATGGTGATGATGCCCAAAGAAAGAAATGGCCGTTGCATTCCAAGTATATGGCTGGGGGCGAAATAATTCAGATCAGGGTTTACAGCTTAATTGTTATACCATTCTAGAATTCCCTATTAATATTTGGTACCATTCGTACGTAAAAATAAAAACCAGAAAAAAATCCTTTGACTTGTCTGTGATGATCAAGCGTGATCATTATCTGCATTATTACTGATCATCATTTGTCTATATATCAACTGCCAGCTTATAGTAATTAATTAATATACGTCCGTATTATATATGTATGATATATACATATATATATATATATATATATAATAGATCGAAAGTGAGATTTAATTAATGTGTCTTCAAATTACATCTTTCTCCTCCTTTTTGATAGAATCGCAGACGTACATTAAATCGATATAAACGCGCGACTAGATATGAAATTATTAATTGAGCTAACGGCCAACCAAAAGAAAAGCAAAAGGACTTGCAGCTACGTTACGTATGGTCATTTGAAAAAAAAAAAGCATCTCGATGATCGGATCCCCACATGAAGAAATCACGTTATTCGACAATGGTTAATTTAGGGTAGTATCAATTAAATAAACCAAAAACAATATATATAATAACCAAATTAACCCCACATGTACCTTAATCTTTCAATTCTATACCCTTATATCTGACCAACTCGATCGATCTCTTTCTCAATACCTGCAGAGCTAGCTGTCTCTCTCTCTCTTTCTCTCTCTCTCTCTCTCTCAAAAGAATAAGAAAATGAAGCACCAATATTCCAGTACTGAGTTTCCCATGGGGAAAACCCAGCAAATACTACCGAAGTCCCCAAAGATAGTTCTACTTATAATCTTTACACTAGTTTTTCTCACAGTCATCCCCTACTACCCATTGCTAAAGTACCCTTTATACCTTCTCAACCACTCTTCAAAACCACCATCTTCAGTAGTACTTGATTCTAAGGATGATTTACTGAGTATACCCTCCACTAGTACTGATGAGAAGTGCGACCTATTTTCAGGAGAATGGATTCCAAATCCAAAAGCTCCGTATTATACAAACAAGACGTGTTGGGCAATACACGAGCATCAAAATTGCATGAAATATGGGAGACCCGACTCTGAGTTCATGAAGTGGAGGTGGAAACCATCTGGGTGTAACCTTCCTATTTTCAACCCAGCACAATTTCTAGAAATCCTCAGAGGGAAGTCATTGGCCTTTGTTGGAGACTCTGTTGGAAGAAACCAAATGCAGTCTTTGATCTGCATGCTGTCCAGGGTAAGTCCTTGATCTAGATCTAGCATGCATCAATTTTTTTAATATAACCAAAAAAAAAAAAAAATCATATTATTTTCTTAACAACTACTTTTACTATGCGTGTGTGCCTCGGGTTAGACTTTTGAGGTCTTGCTAACTACTATATATGGCCATATAAACTAATTTGAACAACATATATATATATATATATATATATATAATAGGTTGGATCGATGTTTGCTATTGGATTTGATTCTAATCTGCTAAATTCCTATTCTGATGATCACGGCTGTCTTCATTTCATTTTAGAGTCCATGCAACATGAGTACTTAATGTAAATTACCAGGAGGTTAAGGTTAGTTGACACGGCCTAAGCGGCCGTTTGTCCTCCATGGTCGATTATCACGTAAAATGTCAGACCGGACATAAGTATTAGAAAAACTAAATGAACATGCAGTAGCGCCATGGCATGGAATCTTTGCCACCAGAATGGTGCCAACGAGTAATGTCTTGCACTCATTAAACAAACTATAGGGCATCAATGAACTATATATATATATGCGTCCCCCTTGATCTCTCTCTCTCTCTCTCTCTCCACGTGAAAGGTCAATATATATTTGACGTATAAAGTGCTGTGACATTATCAGCCTACCTCGTGTGTATTATTAGAGCATCTTATCCAACTTGCATGAGCCTCCCAGCTCTAATCAAACATGCCCCGAGAAAATATAATTTTATATACTAATGGAAAAATATAAGTTAATTTCCAAGGTGGGAGAGGTTATTATATATGATGATCTTACTGATCTGATCTTTTATGATTTTGGATTGCTTTCTGGAAACATTATTTGGAAAACAAGTAAAAAACTAGACAATGTACGTTGAGGCGAGAAAGTTCCGGGATTTTGCCAAATTGTGCATATAAACAATTCCACATACATCCAAAGATATCTCTTCCGGCCACCAAAACCGACAAAACATATAATTACAAATATATTACCCTCAAGGGCTGATCATGATCAGAAATATATATATATATATATATACACACTCACACACACACACATAGTCTGTTCATTGATCAGTTGAAGTCATGAGGGCAGTACTTTAGGAAGGGATGCTATAGATGAATTCACTTAGTCATAATAATACATTTTTTTTAGAGCGGAAAAGTCCAAATATAAAAGTTTAATTTTTAACTGTTCTTAGTTTTTAAGTTATAATTGATGGTTAAGAAAGGTACGTAAAATATTTGAAGTACTGGTCCAACGTCGTCCTTGGTTGGGTTGCACTAAGAACACAACCTATAACGAGAAACTTCGCAGAAGTGTCGATCTATATATCTTTTTTCAGTTTCCATTCACAGAAACTAAAAAATTCGATCCTGACGAAACGGGTGATCTATCATTTGAAAGTGTCTTTTTTTACTTTTTTTTAAACAAAAAAACATACATATATTATATATTAGTGTAGCAATTGGTTGTTTTAGTTTTAACTTATTTACTTTTCAACCGACGATTATTACCTGCATTAATGGTCGATGATCACTCATTATCATGATATAAATGCATCTCCCCTCATGACATCATGTGATGAATGATCTTCATTAAGCATCTCGATCTGAAAGGGGGAATATTAATGCTTAACTTATAGTACTACTAATTACAATGAAAAGACATGATTAGGTGCTCGCATTATTGATTGAGTGGCACTTCCGCTTAATTAGCTTCAAGATGCCTAATTAAGATTCAAAACCATTGGCTCAACTTCAAAATTTCTTCAGGTTATTTCCTTATTATTGGTCAACCGCTCAGAGACTTGATTCTAATAATTATGAGTCTTGGTGAATGCAGAGATAACAGGCAGCAGCAATATACTATATAGACAATTAGCTAGAGACTAATTAACTAGAGCGATCAAACTTTTAACACTTTATAATTCTAATAAAAAGTTATACTATAGCATGAATTTTAGACAAAAACACTCACATAATTTCCTAAAAAAAGATGTATAGTATTTTTTCTTTTCAATTTCCTGATGATCATGATCTGGTAGATTTATGTTTATTGTTCAAATAAAACGAAACCCGAAGGCCAGAAGGCATGATCATCTAAACGTGGAGTCAGGAATTTATCAAAATCATGTATTATGTACTTTGGAATTATCTAACCTACCAATTAATGCGAGTAGTTGAAATTAAGCTCTGTCTCTCTCTCTCTCTGATCTCTCTGAGTCGATATAGACAATGAACATCTTACGTACGTAGATGTCTTTTGACATTCAAACAAATATTTATTGTTCTGTCTATATACCTAGACATGAATTATCCTCTATATATATGGTGGACCATATATATGTGTGTACTGTGTGATCATCACATGAAATTGCTCGACATGAATCATGATTGCTAGTACCTTATAATAGTTCTGAATTAGCTGGAGTACCCTACAAAAATCATGTGTAACATGCTGCATGCACCCTGATCATGTACATATAATATAGGAGACCTAAACTGATCTTTTGCTTTTGGTTTTTTTATTTCTTAATTTTGAGGGGAGAGGCCGGGGGCCCGTGGGTCCAGACAAATAGCATATTACCAACCTGATGCCCATTACGGCCAGGCTAGTTCATCATATATACTCCAAATCAAATTAATCCATATCGCCGTTGATAGTAGGAGTGCTAGAATTCAATATATATATGATTCTTTATAATTTGTTTGTGTCTCTGTAATGGGTCATATACGTACATTAAGTGTATGGTGCAAATATGCCTTAATAATATTGCAGTCAGTACTCTCATCTAGTTTTCAATATTCTTATTGTTGAGTTCCTTTCCTTTCATGTTATATTTATGCTCGATGATCAGGTAGAATATCCTATAGATGTTTCATACACATCTGATGAAAGGTTCAAACGTTGGAAATACACGAGCTACAACTTCACCATGGCCAGTTTTTGGACACCCCATTTGGTAAAATCCAAGGAAGCGGACATTAATGGTCCAACCCACACAGGCCTTTTCAGTCTCTACCTCGACGAGTTCGATGAGAAATGGACGACCCAAGTCGAAGAATTTGACTACCTTATCATCTCTGCCGCCCACTGGTTCTTCCGCCCAATGGTTTTCTATGAAAATCAACGAATAGTTGGCTGCCACTATTGTCTTCTAGACAACATTACCGACCTAACAATGTACTATGGTTTCCGAAAAGCATTTCGGACTGCCTTTAAAGCCATTAATAGCCTAGAGAATTACAAGGGCATAACATTTCTTAGGACTTATGCACCGTCACATTTTGAAAATGGGTTGTGGAACCAAGGCGGGAATTGCGTGAGAACTAGGCCATTTAGGAGCAACGAGGCAAAATTGGAGGATCAGAACTTAGAGCTGTATATGGCCCAGGTTGAGGAATTTAGGAAGGCAGAAAGAGAAGGGAAAAAGAAGGGTTTGAGATATAGGTTATTGGATACAACGCAAGCAATGCTATTGAGGCCAGATGGTCACCCTAGTAGATATGGGCATTGGCCCCATGAAAACGTGACATTGTACAATGATTGCGTACACTGGTGCTTGCCAGGCCCCATCGACACATGGAGCGACTTCCTGCTGGAGATGTTGAAAAGAGAGGGAGTGAGGTCCCATGAAGAGAAGCTTCAATTCTTAAGAGACAGAAAACTGCAACTCAGATAGATGATCTTGTACTTAGTCTATGTTTCTTTGTTGTTGTAATTTTCTGGCAATCATGTACTGTTGGAATCTCAAATTGGTTTCAATTATATTATATTAGATGTTTGTGTGTGGTTGGTCATGAAAGGAGATCAGCTTTTAGGAATAAAGATGGCAAATATTTGTCGACAGTTGCAGCTTGAGGCAGCACACATGCCCTTCAATCATGATATAATATGCATGTCCTTTTAATTTCTTGTAATTACCTACGTTAACCAATTTATATGTTATATATAAAACAAATTATCTCCATCGATATATTGAAGAAAAGACCTATATTCCTTTAATTCTACGTACGTACCGTAAGATCAGCTTTATTAGGCGTTGATTTATATGTATGCTTAATTTAATTGAAACAGAGAACCATTACATGCACAATATGAGATCAAAATTAAATCATGTTGTTCTGATTTTGGGATATTATATATAATACATAGCAATATTACAAGTGTCATGTTTTTCTAATTCAGACTATATAATTACCGCCTGATCACGTAGCCTTGGCGTCCAGTACATTATACATATGTTATTAATTATCTAAATTAGTCGCCGATATTGGTTAATTATATATATATATATAATATATATATATATATATATATATATATATATAAGCAACTTGATTGACCAATCAACCTAAATTAATTGATCGTAGGTTGCATGGGACCAAGAATATGTTTGGACATATATAATTGATTCCGTGGGTACTGATAGACAGCTTAATTAATTTCTGGACAAAATGCTTTACAAGTTTTTTTTGTTTGACTATTTCCGTCAAAAGATTCCGTATTGTTGAAGAAATTAAATCAATATTAATTGGCCGGATTACCTTCTACTAGTGCTTTAATTTCTTCTCGGTTAGGTTTGAATGATATACTAGCTAGCTAGCACAAGTTATATCAACAGCGCCTAGCTGGCCGGCCGGGATCTAGTAGGAGTACTGATCATCTGGTCTTAACACGAATGCACCACAAGTTTAGAAAAGGAAAGATCTATAAAAGTTACGATATATTATTACGTACTACATGCGATATAATATAATATACATTATAAGAAAGCATGAAGTCTTATAAATATTCCTACCAAGCAATAATTAGCTGCTCGCTACATCGATCATCCGATCTACTCCCAACTAAAAATTGAGAAAAGTTTAAAAGTTATTGTTTTTATCATGTATTTATTAGTCGTCGACCCTTCTGATCAATTACTCATTGAGCTGGAAGTTCATGAAATAACCGATCATATATATATAGTTAATTAGCAGTACTAGAAAGTGTTGAGTTTGTTCCTTGGCTTCAATCCCACATGGGTAGGAAGTGAAGCCACAATAAGCCTCTTGGGCTATATAAGGAGGCTAAGACTTCTTGGTTAGACACACCAACTAACAAGTTATCAAGTAATAACTTGTGAGTAAAATCCTCTATTAGCCTTTTCTTGTAAAAGGGAAAGAGGTGAAAGTTAAAGTTTTCTTAGTGAGAAAATTTTGTGAGTGTCATTTGTGGTGAGGAGAAAAATTGTGTGATTGCAACAATTTTTCACATAGTGTATTTTCTTCTCTGGGTCTGCTGGTTTTTCTTCCTGCTTTGGGAGTTTCCAGGTAAATTCTTGTGTTATTATTATTTCTGTATATCTCTTTATATTCCTGCATAGAGGTGGATCCTGGGGGTGAATTTGGGAGGTCCAAATTCCCAACAATTGGTATCAGAGCTGGGGTCCTCTTTCTTTTGTGGGGTGGAGCTTTGGTATGGTAGTGTGGATATGTACAGTCTAAGGAGGTTCTGTCTAAGGAGATTGGAAATTCTAAGTGTGTCCATTGTGACCCTCCAATCTTTCCTGGGAACCTTGAAGTTCTGTCTAGGAAAGAGAAATCTTTCCTGGGAACTTACTTAGTGAGTACTATTCATTCCTACGGTAAAAGAATCAAGAGCCAAGGTTCGGGTCTAAGGAGATGGCTGGAGCAGACGTGAAAGTATCAGGGATCGAGAAGTTCGATGGCACAGATTATGGATACTGGAGGATGCAGATAGAGGATTACCTATATGGGAAGAAACTTCATCTTCCATTGTTAGGGAAGAAGCCAGAGACCATGGCAGTTGCTGATTGGGACCTGCTAGATCGACAGGTTCTGGGGGTTATTCGACTAACCCTATCGAGATCCGTTGCACACAACGTCATCAAGGAGAAGACGACTGCAGATCTCATAGCGGCTTTGTCAAGTATGTATGAAAAGCCGTCAGCAAATAACAAAGTACATTTGATGAAAAAGTTATTCAACTTGAAAATGTCAGATGGTACGTCTGTTGCACAACATCTAAATGATTTTAATACTATCACAAATCAATTGTCATCTGTTGAAATTGAGTTTGATGATGAAATACGTGCATTGATACTATTGGCCTCACTGCCAAATAGTTGGGAAGCCATGAGAATGGCTGTCAGTAATTCTGCTGGTAAATCAAAATTAAAATATGATGATATTCGTGATTTGATTTTGGCTGAGGAGGTACGCAAGAGGGATTCAGGCGAAATCTCGGGTTCGAGTTCAGCGCTTAATGTTGATTCTCGAGGGAGATCACAAGACAGAAACTCAAACAGAGGCAGATCAAAATCAAAGAACAGGGGCAAGAGCAAGACAAAGCCTGGGCAGCAGGCAACTTGCTGGAATTGTGGCAAGACTGGTCACATAAAAAGGAATTGCAGAAATCCTAAAAAGGAGAATGATAGTGCTAATGTGGTAACTGAAGAAGTACAAGATGCACTATTACTTGCAGTTCATACTCCAGTTGATGACTGGATACTGGATTCAGGAGCTTCTTTCCACACAACTTCCCATCGGGAAATAATGCAAAACTATGTTGCAGGTGATTTTGGGAAGGTGTACTTGGCTGATGGAGAGGCTTTGAATGTGGTGGGAATGGGAGACATTGATATTGCACTCCCTAACAAGAACAAGTGGATCCTGCAGAAAGTCAGACACATTCCTGAGTTGAAGAAGAATCTCATCTCTGTTGGGCAACTCGATGATTGTGGCTATTCAGTAGTGTTCTCAGATAGCACCTGGAAGGTCACTAAAGGGGCATTGGTACTGGCTCGGGGTAAGAAAACTGGTACACTTTATATGACTACTGGTTTGAATAATACTGTTGCTACTACCGTTGCAGAGAGCACAGCAGATTTGTGGCATTGTAGGCTTGGCCATATGAGTCAGAAGGGCATGAAAGAACTACTGGCAAGAGGCAAGCTACCAGAACTAAAGTCAGTTGATCTCAGTACGTGTGAGAGTTGCATTATGGGAAAACAAAAGAAGGTCAGTTTCTTGAAGAGTGGTAGAACACTGAAAACAGGAAAGTTAGATCTTGTGCACACAGACGTGTGGGGACCTTCCCCAGTTGCATCTCTTGGAGGTTCTCGGTACTATGTCACGTTCATTGACGATCACAGCAGGAAGGTATGGGTTTATTTTTTGAAGCATAAATCTGATGTATTTAATGTGTTCAAAAATTGGAAAGCCCTGGTTGAAACAGAGACAGACTTAAAGCTGAAATGCTTGAGGTCTGATAATGGTGGAGAATATATTGATGGAGGATTCAATGAGTACTGTGCAACTCATGGTATCAGAATGGAAAAGACCATTCCTGGAACACCACAACAAAATGGAGTTGCTGAGCGTATGAATAGAACCATTAATGAGCGTGCTAGAAGCATGAGGCTGTACGCTGGATTACCACCTACTTTCTGGGCAGATGCAGTCAGCACTGCTGTGTACTTGATAAACAGAGGGCCATCAGTTCCATTGGATTGTGGACTGCCTGAGGAGGCTTGGAGTGGGAAAGAGGTCAAATTTTCTCACCTTAAAACTTTTGGCTGTCTTTCTTATGTTCTTGTTGATTCTGATGCTCGTAGTAAACTTGAAGCTAAGTCAAAGAAATGTTATTTCATTGGCTATGGAGACGAGGCATTTGGCTATCGTTTCTGGGATGATCAGGGTCGGAAGATTATAAGAAGCAGGAATGTGATATTCAATGAGAAGATTATGTACAAGGATAAGTCCAGTACAGTTGCTGAAGCAGCTCCTCATGAGTTCGAGTTCGAGAACTTGGATGACCTACCAGAGACCACTGTGCAGTGTAGAGATGTGAGTGACGGGGAGAATGGGTCTGATGCACCCGTTCCAATTATTCCGCAATCAGAACCAGAGCCGTCTACTCCTGCAGCTGCAGTTCGCAGGTCAGTTAGGACTATTCGTCCCCCACAGCGTTTCTCACCTACTTTGAATTATATTCTGTTGACAGATGGTGGAGAACCGCAGAGCTACCAGGAAACCTTGCAAGATGAACATTCTAGCAAGTGGAAGCTGGCCATGAAAGATGAGATGGATTCCTTGTTAGGGAATCAGACATGGGAGTTGACAAAACTTCCATCAGGGAAGAAGGCATTGCACAACAAGTGGGTGTACCGGGTAAAGACTGAGCAAGATGGTAGTAAAAGGTACAAGGCCAGACTTGTTGTAAAAGGCTTTCAGCAGAAGCAGGGTATTGATTACTCTGAGATCTTTTCTCCTGTGGTAAAAATCACAACCATCAGGTTAGTGTTGGCTATGGTTACTACTGAAGATCTATTTCTTGAGCAACTAGATGTGAAGACAGCTTTTCTTCATGGAGACCTTGAAGAAGACATCTTCATGCACCAACCTGAGGGGTTTGTAGTACAGGAAAATGAAGATTCAGTTTGCAGACTGAAGAAGAGCTTGTATGGCCTGAAGCAAGCTCCTAGACAGTGGTACAAGAAGTTTGACAGTTTTATGTGCAGTGCAGGATACATCAGATGTCAGGCAGATCACTGCTGCTATGTCAGGCAGTTTGACAATTCTTATATTATCTTGTTGTTATATGTGGATGACATGCTTATTGCAGGGGCTAGTATTGATGAGATCAATAATCTGAAGAAGCAGATGTCAGAGCACTTTGCAATGAAGGATTTGGGAGCTGCAAAGCAAATTCTTGGCATGAGAATTGTTAGGGACAGAGTCAGAGGCACGTTAAGACTCTCTCAGGCTGAGTATGTGAAAAAGGTACTCAGCAGGTTCAATATGGACAAGGCCAAACCAGTTGGCACACCTTTAGGCAATCACTTCAGACTCAATAAGGATCAGTCACCAAAGTCAGAAGAGGAACAAGACTACATGAGTAAGGTTCCTTATGCTTCAGCTATTGGTTCACTTATGTATGCTATGGTTTGCACTAGACCAGATATTGCCCATGCAGTGGGAGTTGTGAGTAGATACATGAGTATCCCGGGAAGACAACATTGGGAAGCAGTAAAGTGGATTTTGAGATACCTAAAAGGCTCCTCAGAAACGTGCTTGTGTTTCTCAGGAGAGGGCTTAGAGGTGCAGGGCTATGTTGATGCTGATTTAGCTGGAGATGTTGATAGCAGAAAGAGTACCACAGGGTTTGTCTACACCCTGGGTGGTACTGCAGTTTCATGGGGTTCTAATCTACAAAAGACAGTTTCTTTGTCGACGACAGAAGCTGAGTACATTGCAGTTTCAGAAGCTGCAAAGGAAATGATTTGGCTACAGGGTTTCTTGGAGGAATTGGGCAAAGATATTCAAAAGGGCACTCTCTACAGCGACAATCAGAGTGCAATATTCCTCGCCAAGAACCCAGCATTTCATTCCAGGACTAAGCACATACAGATCAGGTATCACTTCATACGATCATTGGTAGATGATGGACAGTTGTTACTTGAGAAAATTTGTGGAAGTAAGAACCCTGCTGATATGTTGACAAAGAGCGTTACACTTGAGAAACTGAAGATGTGCGCGACTTCAATTGGTCTTCAAGCATAAAGATAGGGGCAAAAAAAAAAAAAAAAAGATAGCGGAAGCTATGAAGATCTTCATCCAGGTGGAGCATGGCTGTGGGATCAGCCAAAGTCACAAGGTGGAGATTGTTGAGTTTGTTCCTTGGCTTCAATCCCACATGGGTAGGAAGTGAAGCCACAATAAGCCTCTTGGGCTATATAAGGAGGCTAAGACTTCTTGGTTAGACACACCAACTAACAAGTTATCAAGTAATAACTTGTGAGTAAAATCCTCTATTAGCCTTTTCTTGTAAAAGGGAAAGAGGTGAAAGTTAAAGTTTTCTTAGTGAGAAAATTTTGTGAGTGTCATTTGTGGTGAGGAGAAAAATTGTGTGATTGCAACAATTTTTCACATAGTGTATTTTCTTCTCTGGGTCTGCTGGTTTTTCTTCCTGCTTTGGGAGTTTCCAGGTAAATTCTTGTGTTATTATTATTTCTGTATATCTCTTTATATTCCTGCATAGAGGTGGATCCTGGGGGTGAATTTGGGAGGTCCAAATTCCCAACAGAAAGTAGTAAAGATTTGTAACTAATTGATCGATTGGGTTAGGCATATCAGTGAAGTACTGGGATTCAGAGAGCTAAATCAAAGTTCATTAAGAAGGTAGGTTGGAAGAGTGAGTCAGCATATTTTTGTTGGGATTAGCTATAAGGGCGGATATTATACGCGTTTATGGAAATATGGACGTTCCACCTACAGGCTGGTGCGGAAATAATTGAAGGATTATTGTACGTATATGCAATGGACTTTTTGAGTTGGCTTCTTCATGTGTTGGTATCTTTTATGTTATATATTAACTAATTAATTGTATTAAACATAATTATTGTTCAGATCAGGAGGATTAATGGCATGCATGGCAGTTGGTGTTTGTCATGATGTGTCCTAGCTAGCTCATGATCATCTTTCCAATTTCATGCCGGAAGGGTGCCCACAAGTTAAACATTAGATCTCAAACAATATTTATTATAATATATATATATATATATATAGTTTCAAGGTCCAATAAGTGAAAGAATTTTGATCGATCATTTGGAATATTAGTCAAGCATGCATTTAATATTCTTTATCGAATTCTAGAATTGTTTAATCTAGCCGACAGCTAGCATATAGATGGCATGACATGATACCTTTCAGGTTCTTCTGTTTAAATGCAAGAAAGCCAAGGAAGAGAGCTGTTTTAAAAACTTCAAAACCATGCATCTGCGAGCTTTAATTTAAATGTCTTTTAGGCCTAGACCGGTTCTAAATACAGCATTTCAGCTTTCAAATTAAGGGTCGAGATTAACAAATATTAAAACCGAGCAGCAGGAGTGAGCTCATTAATTAAGAACTAAAGTACTGCATGATTACTTCTCATCATGTCTTGATCAAGAACATATATAATAAAATGTCATGCACAAGATCATGTCTGCATGCATGCACCCTACGTACCGCCCTAGTGAACGCCTAATTAAGTGATATTGCTTATAAAAATGGTTTGAATCTTTCGCCAAACATTGCTATATATAATAATAAATTATCTATTCATGATGCAGCTGGTAGCTCGTAATTATCAGAGATGTTTAATTCCGAATGGAACCTGCTACCGATATGTTTTCAGGGACTAATTAATTCTATTAATAACCAACGCCTGTGTTGAGAAGTACGTACTGTTTTTATAAATGGCCTACTGTTCTAAAATAGTAGTTCTTTGGAAGTACGTGAAGAACAGGAAGGTCACAAGGAGATAACAATAAAGAAACGCAACTTCGCTGGCTCTTCTTCTTTTTTGTTTCCTTCCTACAATTGCCTTTGAAGCAACCAAATGAGACGAGTTTTCATCCTTATCGATCACTTCAATATATATAAATCTAAAGCTCCTGCATTATCCAATATGGTCCCATATTAATTGATTAAATGCGACAAAATATGAAAGAATTCAATACATGGAGGAACATACAGAACAGTACTCTATATGACAATCCAACAAAGAAATGGACATAATCATGTACCGTTTGAAATAATTGAGAAATTCTATTTGTAGTTCATTCCGAGATTGCATGTGCAGACTCTTTATAATTAAATGTGAAAAAAAAAATATTATTTTGATAAGGATATTATAATAATTTTTTTAAAAAAATTTAAAGATCAAATTATCTAGACTTACATGAACAATTTCCAAATAATTTTAAAATACATGGAGATTGTCTGTAACATTATTCAAAATAATAAGCCTAATGTATGATCATTCTCTGTGATCATGCATGATTCATCTGTATATAATGACTTCTCGCTCTCAGGCCACCAGGGAACCTAATAATTAATTGCTTGAAGAAGCGCCTCATGATCAACGTCGAAGCTGGCTATATTATTATATATTATGCTCGCAGACATATCTAAAGAAATAAAGAATACTTTATTAAATATTTTTGTTTAATTTATCCTGCAATTTGCCAAAAGCCTAAAAATGCTTTATTGATTTGACCTTTTCCTCAAGCAACCGCTGGATTAATGTAGAACTGGTGGCCCTAAGAGGACCTTATGTATACATATATGGATATATAGTGATGCGTATATACATTCATTATTTAGTTCTTATTATTAGTGATAAAAAAAGTTAAGACAAACTTCAATAATAATATTCCAGCCATGCACCAACTTGAGCAATTAATTACAAACTTGACCTCTCAACCAAACTGTTGATAATTATACAATATAAGATACGGCCATATCACCAAAAAAATGATACCAAAAGTAGAGTATTTGATAGGCACCGACTCGATCGAGCTAGCTAGCTTGGATGGTGATCTTATTTTACTTAGCCCTTGAGTTTGATTCCAGAACTTGACCTCTCCTCCATGAATGTATGTATGTTCACGAAGATCATAACCAAGTGTGCATGCAAATGGGATTTGGAGCTGTTCGCATCCCACTTGGCTCAAATTTGCAGCAGTAGTACAAAGGAGTAGCTAATCATGATGTAGGGGGAAGATATTCTGTTAATTGATGAAACATATAATAAAAGCACAAGAATCTGTTTTTTCTACACTACATGATCTGGATGGAGTACTTAGATGTACACTGTCCATTTTTTTACTCTTTTTTATCCCCAAAAAAAATTAAAAAATACATATAATTTTTCTTTAATAGAACAACTTTTTAACCTGACTTTGACTTTAGAAATTTTATTTATATTAAACAGGAATGCTTCTTTAACTCTGTTCCTTCTCGAACAATGCATGCGCAAGAACAAACTTGGACATGATTCTCTCAACCACCCAAGTCCAAAAAACTAATCTAAATTCGAAAGCCGTTGATAGATTATGAAAAACAGAGGAGCATACCCTGTTCACAATTGCGATGCTTCTTCAAGTTAGTAGCTTATTTTCCTATTGCGAAATTAACTATTCATAATAATAACTTCAAAATAATTTCATTAGATGGATCACTCAACTGTCGGTGCTCATGGACAATGATGTAACACTAACAAAATTTTTCAGGAAAGTGACTTTTATTTTCCTTTTTCCTTTACAAATTAGTAATTGATATTAATTATGAATCATTATGCCTTCACAAAAAACAAAGAAGATTTAAGAGGCTGGTTTGGTTGGTCTACCCAACCTCGACTCTAATTTCAGCTTAAAGGAGTATGATTACAAATTTACAATCCATATTACTATCCAAAGTCCGTACCATCGCCCCACATCATTATTCAGCCTGTGTATATTAACTCAAATCCGAAGCATCTTTCTCAACACTTTTCCATCATGAAGTTTCATGCCATCGAGCTTTTCAATGGAAAAACCTCATCCTCCAACATCCCTAAACAGGTTTTCCAACTAGCCCTTAGTTTGATTTTCCTCAGCATAATTTCTCTTTGCTTGAACAGAAACACACATTCACCATTGTCCTTTCCTAAGTTAAATTTCCAAGGTTTGAGAAGCATAGGTTTTCACAAGGAATGTGATATATTTAATGGAAAATGGGTTCCATTCCCCAATGGACCTTATTACACAAATGCAACTTGTAGTTTGATCACTGATCAGCAAAACTGCATCAAGTTTGGGAGGCCCGATACCGAATTCATGAAATGGAGATGGAAACCGGATGAATGTGAGCTACCTCTCTTTGATGCAGTCCAGTTCTTGGAGCTTCTCAGAGGAAAGTCATTGGCCTTCGTTGGCGATTCCGTGGGAAGGAATCAAATGGAGTCATTGTTGTGCCTCTTGGCTAGTGTAAGTTGTAAATATAATCACATTCTAATTCTAAAGCCTGAAACTATTAGCTTAAAAAGTTAATAACCTCTATTCTGCATCTTTCAGGTGGTTTATCCTGAGGATATCTCTTACAATATGTCAAACACAGACTTCAAACGCTGGTTTTACTCTGACTACAATTTTACTTTAGTGACACTCTGGTCTCCATATCTGGTTAAAGCAAGTGATGCAGACCCCAATGGCCATTCCTCCAACAGCATCATGAACCTCTACTTGGACAAGGTTGATGAGGCATGGGCGGCAGAGATCACAAAATTCGACTATGTAATCATCTCAGCTGGACAATGGTTCTTTCGACCCCTAATGCTCTATGAAAATGATCAGCTTATTGGGTGTCACAAATGCCAAAAAGAGAATGTCACAGATTTTATAGCCTACTATGCATACAGGAAGGCCTTTCGAACCGCATTTAGAACACTCCTAAACCTTAAAGATTATAAGGGGGTGACATTTTTGAGGACATTTTCTCCCTCACACTTTGAGAATGGGGACTGGAATAATGGAGGTGGTTGCGTGAGGACAAGGCCCGGTACCAAGGAGGAATTCAAGGTAGAGCGATATTATATTATGAAAATGTACTCGACTCAAGAGGAGGAACAAAGAGCAGCAGCAGAGGAAGGGAGGAAGAGAGGTTTGGAATTCAGGCTGCTAAATACAACAGAAGCTATGTTGCTGAGGCCAGACGGACATCCAAATCGTCTGGGGCACTCGCGGCATGGGAATGTGACAGTAGCAGACTGTGTCCATTGGTGCTTGCCAGGCCCTATTGACACATGGAATGAATTTTTGCTTTATATGTTAAGGAGGGAAGCTCAGAATATTGCATTCGGAAGGAAACTACAGAAAAATGCTTAGAATTTTAGAGACATAATTATATTGTAATACATGTCTGTGTACTATTTATTGATTCTTTCCGTTATAGAATATTAGAAATATGCGCAATAACCTACATTTTTATCAAATTTAATGGGTTTGGTCACTTTGGCGTGCACTTCAAAATTATCATATGCGTAAAACATATCTAACTCCGGAATGCCAGTGTCACCTACAATATGGATTTAAATGACGTGGTAACGTGCTGCTTTGTTCCCGTGGATGTCACTCTATTTGCTCCGCATTGTCGTCGATGCTGTTGTGTTACTTTAGTTTGCTATTCAAAGTGGATATTTGCTATTGTGTTGTGCCATTATTGGGCGGACTAGCTATGCTTGATGTTTCTGTTATGGTCTGCTTGTTATGCTCATTTTACTGTCCAATGATGTTGTTTGCATTGTGATGGTGTTGCGGTTTGGTTTGATTGCTAGTTGCTATTTGATTTCTGCTTTGTACTGTGCGTTGGTGCTGTCTTTGGGCTGATGTATCAGCTGCTAAGCTGTCTTGTTATTAATATTTTTAACTTGCCAAAAATTAACTTTACACTCAGATTGAAGATGACGGTAATTTTCAGTAGTATCGCAAAACTCCCGAATTGATACTTCAAAGCTGTATCTGCCACTCGGATTGTTTGTATTTTATGCACGGACGTGTTTTGGAGTTTTATAACGTTTTGCTTAAAGTTTTCAAACATTGGACAGTGTTGTTTTAAAATAGTTAGCCAAACATAGGAAGTAATCTACATAGAAAAAAGGGGATGACAACTACAAAGAAATATTCTAGCCATAACGTAATTACATAAAAGTAATTATACAAACTAATGTAACTTGTGGTAGTTTGTCAATTTGTAAAATTACTTCAATCATAAATCAGAGATATGACAGATCACATAAAATTATATCAATTTGTAAGATTACTTTTGTATAATTCTTTTGTGGTTGTAACACTCCTCTTAATTATATATTAAATTTACAAAAAAAAAAATATCTTATAACCATAATATGAATACATAATAGAGAATACACTCAAGTTTATCATTCAAACACATATCACGAAGTTTTAGTGCCTTCAAATAGAAATCTTGATAAAGACCAATATGTGTAACGCAAAAATGTAGAGCACAAAAGTCGACCTGAGTAGCATAAGTTTCTGCTGATATACAGATCGGCCACCAGGGTAATACGAAGGTTTGAGATGAACATCAGCAACATAATCTGAAGAAGCAGATCCTCTCTCAGATGTGCTTCTACCATACCGGTTCCTTGCAGTATTAACTTCTATGTTGTCACTCTCAACTCTCCTCCACAATCCATTCAATCTTTCTAGCTCCATTTCTTTTAAGTGAATTTCACCGACCAGACTTTCTGCTTGTGCCTATATAAGCGAAACAGAAAACGTTGAAGCAACTCTCTCCTTAAACAAAAATTTCAAGATCAAGAGTAGACACAGAATTGAAATTTTTTTGCCTACAAACCTGTTTTGCTGCCAGTTGCTCAATTAGGCTGTGAAGCTGTTTATCTAATATCTTCTCTCTCTGAGCTGCACAATAGAAATTTCTAGAAGTTAAAATACATCTTCAGCATACTACTTCGAAGTGTGTTTTACTTTGATAGTATACATAACTTTCCAACTATTACATTTCACCAAATCTAAGCTAAAAGTACTCTTGGAAAGCTTTCAATCATTGGATTGGACTCTTTCAGATTGAGTTTGCTGAAGAGAGAAAACCCACTTTCCAACTTCAGCCAAGAACATGACTAAGACCAAAATGAGAACATAAAAAACAAATGGTGATACTAGCAAGAAATCATTTAGTTTCTTCAGATTTTTTTGCCTCTTCCAACTTTTTTTATCGGTAATTTAGGTTTGATTGATCGTGTAGGAATAGGCAAAAGTCCAAATACACTTGCCTCTTCCAATTCACTCTTACCATTTTTTCATTTGACAATGGTCCCACGTCCAATGAAGGATCTAGCTTCATTTCTCAAAATAACAAGTTGTACATTTAGCCTTTATAATTTCATGAACGGCAAGATATTGAAACGGATCATTATACCATCCAAATCAGAAATCTTCCTTATGGTTCATCTATCATAATTAAAAGTTCACGAGCCTTTAGAAAGATGAACATTGTGCTAATAAATTTTTTTATGAAAGATACCTGGGGAAGGCTGCTTCAATGCTTTAACCTGAACATGAGCCCACCTTTTTTCCAGATCTTGAACAATCTCCTCCACTGAACTCTGTGAGGATTGAACAATAAATAAGCCAAAACAAAATAAATAAGAATCCAAATGTCTTAGAACAAAAAATTGAAAAAATAAAAATAAAAAACAAAGAAAGATCAATAAAAAGAATTCAACAAACCAATTCTTTTTTCTTGTTCTCTAACTTCTCCAGTATAGTAGACCTTGACACTTCTGCAGCTGCCCCACCTTCAGCTACCATCTTGGATTGAACAACTGAATCACTGGATTCATCTGATCGGCTGGCAACCAAAGCAGATTCTAAACTTTCCAGCTCCTTCCTAAGATTCTTTTCAGTCTCGTCCATTCCCTGCAAGCACCAATCAATGTAAAACAATCTTAAATGATACCTTTACCTTCTACAAAATCATCGAGCACAATAGTCTAAATTCTAGAAAACCTAAAATATCAGCTTGTAAACAATATAAGGTAGTCTGGTTAAGATTC
This sequence comes from Platycarya longipes, assembly GCA_036559045.1. Taxonomy (NCBI): domain Eukaryota; kingdom Viridiplantae; phylum Streptophyta; class Magnoliopsida; order Fagales; family Juglandaceae; genus Platycarya; species Platycarya longipes. The sequence continues at coordinate 52,717,836 of CM071791.1, forward strand.
ATCACAACAAATTTCCTAGAGAATAATGATAATATGATCATGTTTAAAAAAGTACAACATAAATAGTTTGAAGCACGACTTGATGTGTCAATAAGACAGCAATATAAATAAGAGCCAGAGAAACCTAAGTTCATAAAGTTATAACTCACCTCTAACTTCCTTTGAAGAAGATCTACCTCCTGTGTTTTCTCCTGTATGTTGTTCTCACAATTTGATATAGCCTTTACATATGCAGCATTTTCTTCCTGCAGTGTCACCTCTCTCAATTGGGCCTGCATATCGGAATTAGAACCAACTATTTATTCAGAAAAGGAAACATGACCCATTCATATCAAATTGATCAGCCTCTGGACCAAAATTCATCCAATCAATGTAGTTAAGTACATGTTTTTTTTTTTTGGATAAGTGTAGTTGATTACAAGTAAGAACCCATAACATTATATTGCCAAAATCAATCGAGATGAGAGCACCATTCACAAAGAAAATAGTCTGCGTATTACTATTTCTTTTTCTTCAAACATTTTTATGTCTGAATAAATTTTTATCTAGTCTAAAAAAAAATAAAAAATTTCCTGTTCGCTCATGCTGATCTCAAGTGACTACACATTGATTTTGGCACAGCATATCAAACACAAACGCATTCCCCTCAGGACCACCTGATGCATGCAATAGATAAAACCAAAATGCATAAAAAATACACAAACAACAATCAGATAAGAAACAAAAGAAATGCATTACAAACCATTGAACTTAAATTATCACAGAAATTATTTTTTTACTAAGTAAGAAGATATATGATTATTGATATTGAAATAGACATAGCCCAAGACTGCCCCAAGTACAAAATTATTACAGGCATAAACTTACATAGAAGCAGAGCAATCAAAATGAAACTTAGAATTTGTCCAAATAAGTAAAATAACAAATTCTTATAATCCATAAAGTGAATTAAAATCGTTCAAAAACTCACATGAGAAACAACCATAAAATACAATCAAAATCCCAAGAACCACGATATAAAATCCCTGGAGATAAATAAAACACGCACCATAGTAAGCCAATTTGCCAAAAGAACAGCTAAACTCAAAAACCCTGATAAGAAAAATCCATGGTCCATTGAAGAGAAGCAAACCTGTTCGCGTGTGGCCGAGTGAGCGTTGAGTTGCAGGGCAAGAGCGGCATTGGAAGCGAGGGAGTGAGCATGTAGGTGAGGGAGGCGTTGGGAGATGTCAGGTGGAGGCAGTCTCAGCCGTAGATCCTGGATCACACGGTTCAGAGAGGACGCCTTCTGGTCCAGTTCTTGAACATACTTTTGCTGCTCTGCGGTGAATACTATTGGGATCGAATTGGGATCGTCTTCTTCGTTGCTTTGGGCCCCACTTGCTCCCACCACGTCCGCTGCCCATGCCAGCAAACCCGCCATATCTCTCTCACTGTCCCTCCCTGCCTCTGAGAATGGATGCGATGAAGTTCGGTGATGAGCCTGAAAGGAGGCCGTTCAGACTGTTCCGGGTCGTTGCCCAGACGTTTTGGGGGGCGGAGGTGTTTTATTATTAGTCACCCATGGGCTTGAACTCTTTTACGCTTACTAAAACCCAAATGCAGGTTTCGCTAAAGATTGGGCTTCTTGTTACCACGTGAGACCAATTATCTACAGCCCACGATCCAAAACAAATGAAAACTCAAGGTTTTCTTCTCCTTCTTCTTCCTCCCTCCCTTCTTCTTTTTATCAATCAAACCGATAGGTTGTTTGGAAGACTTTTGTTGATGAAATTGTCTACTTTTTTTTTTTAGTTTTTTTTTATGGAGATGAAATTGTCTTAATTATTAATTTGTTGGCAAGGCAAATGGAGTGAGAAAACCAACTAGAAGAAAGTGTCTCTATTATTGAGTCTAAACTGATATAAATGTTCAATTATAGAGTAAAAATCAACAGAACTTGTTAATGTTTGTTGATGAATCGGCAAAAGCTTAAGCAGGAATGTGCATTCACCTTTTTCTTTTTTTTTTTGGGTATTCACTTCTTGCCTCTCAAGCATGCTAGAAAGTAGAAACCAACCCACCTCAATGTACCTTCCTTCATGTATTCAGATTCAAAAACCTTTACATAACTTGCAATTCTTTCATACCCCATTATATTTATAATTCAACTTCCAGATGTCTCTCAACCTCACTTCCAATTCATCCTTCCTCTCCCTCTCATACCTGCAAATTGCAATTCCCCATTCCTTCCAAGAAATCACTGAAGCCATGTCAAATGCCCCACTTATTTTTGTTAATATTATCTTCAGAGAACCTTATCTACAATTTTGTTTTGGTTTAATAGTCCACCAACTCCAAATCAGCTAATCTTACGTCCCAATAATTCAGCCCATAAATACCCAACTTAAAATACCGGACGATGTTGAAAAAGATCAAAAGAAGAGTCAAAATCTTAGTCACCAAGAGTTTTAGGAAACGTCGAAAACCCACAACACCGCCGCCGCCGCCGCCTCCGCTGCCGCTGCCACCTCCGCTGCCGCTGCCAGCAGCTGAACCCCCCGCCATCACCATGCTACCTCAAGCCCAAGCTTTCAGACCATTCCTCTTCCCCCAGACTCAATCCAGCGTTCTTCCCGACCCCTCCCGCTTTTTCTCCCCTACCCTCCTCTCTACCCCTCTCCCCACAAATTGTTTCTTCCAAAACTTTACTCTCAAGAATGGTGATCAGCCCGAGTACATCCACCCCTACCTCATTAAATCCTCCCTCTCCTCTCTTTCCCTCTGCTACCCATCTCGCTTTTTCAACTCAGCTTTCATCTACCAGGTTTTCAACCCTGACCTCACCATCTCTGCCTCAGACAACACCCAGCCAGATTCCCAAAGAACCCATATCATCTCCTCCTTCAGTGATCTCAGTGTCACTCTGGACTTTCCCTCTTCCAATCTGAGGTTCTTTCTCGTTCGGGGAAGCCCGTTTCTGACTTGCCGCGTCTCCGGCGGCACTGCCATTTCGATATCGACCATCCACGCCATTTTGTCATTCTCTTCAAACACCACTCTTACCAAGTACACTGTCAAGCTCAACAACAATCAGACATGGCTCATATACACGTCCTCGCCGATCAATTTCTCACAGAGCCTCTCTTTGATCACTTCTACCGGGTTTTCCGGCATAATTCGGATCGCTGCATTGCCGGATTCCGATCCAAAACAGGAGGCGATCCTCGACCTGTTCAGTGTTTGTTACCCGGTTTCCGGTGATGCCGTGTTCAGTAAGCCATTTGGCTTGGAGTACAAATGGGAGAAGAAAGGGTGGGGCGATTTGCTTATGTTAGCCCACCCTCTTCATCTTCGGCTACTAGCAGGTGATGGTTCTGGCGTTACTGTTTTGGGGGATTTGAAGTATAAGAGTATTGATGGTGACCTTGTTGGTGTTGTTGGAGACTCTTGGGAACTGAAACCTGCCCCCGTATCCGTTAATTGGCATTCAATTAGAGGTATAAAAGATGAAGCATATGCTGAGATTGTCTCTGCGCTCTCTCGGGATGCTGAAGCCTTGAATTCAACGGCGATAACAACCAGTTCGTCTTATTTTTATGGGAAATTGATTGCAAGAGCGGCGAGGTTGGCGTTGATAGCTGAGGAGGTGGATTTTCCTGAGGTGATTCCAAAGATAAGGAAGTTCTTGAAGGATACAATCGAGCCATGGTTGGATGGGACTTTTAGTGGGAATGGTTTTCTTTATGATGCTAAATGGGGTGGAATTGTCACTAAGCAAGGGGCAATGGATTCTGGGGCTGATTTTGGGTTTGGTGTCTATAATGATCACCATTATCATCTGGGCTACTTTCTTTATGCAATTGCAGTGCTTGCAAAAATTGATCCAGCGTGGGGGAGGAAGTACAGGGCTCACGGTTACTCGCTTATGGCGGATTTCATGAACTTAGGCAGGCGATCAAATTCGAATTATACGCGTCTGAGGTGCTTTGACACGTATAAATTGCACTCTTGGGCTGGAGGGTTAACTGAATTTGCTGATGGACGAAATCAAGAGAGCACGAGCGAGGCGGTGAACGCTTACTATTCAGCAGCTTTGATGGGGTTAGCCTTTGGAGACACGCAGCTTGTTGCCATTGGATCAATGCTTTCAGCAATGGAAATTCAAGCTGCTCAGACATGGTGGCATGTCAAAGAGGGTGATAACATATATGAGGAGGATTTTACTAGAGAGAATAGGGTGGTGGGCGTATTGTGGGCCAACAAGAGGGACAGTGGATTATGGTTTGCTCCACCTGATTGGAGAGAGTGTAGGCTTGGAATTCAGGTGCTACCCCTATTGCCAATCACTGAGGTCTTGTTCTCTGATGTTGGTTTCGTGAGGCAGCTAGTGAATTGGACGTTACCTGCTTTGAAAAGAGAGGGAGTTGGAGAAGGATGGAAGGGATTTGTCTATGCCTTGGAAGGGATTTATGACAAAAAAGGTGCTTTGGAGAAGACCAGGAACTTGAATGGTTATGATGATGGGAACTCACTCACTAATCTCTTATGGTGGATTCACAGCAGAGGTGATGAAGAAGAAGCCGGATTGGAGGGACGCGAACAATACTGCTGGTTTGGTCACTATTGTCACTGAATTTCGTTTGTTTTGCAATTTGGTTCGAGTTGAATAAGACACTATGTGATTGAACTTTTTATACAGAAATATCATAATAAAAAGGAATTATAAGCATATTCTTACCATCGTTTGCTTCTCTTTTGTATATAAACTTGTGATACTGTTGAGCTTCCTAACTACAGATCGTTCATGGTTAGCAAATGGAACAATAAATAGGCCATATCGATATGAATATGCTGGTAATGCTTTGGTATTTTCATGCTGCAGAAACTTGCTTTTGAGATGAGTTTTTCCTGAACTTTGAGCTTAAGGTTAAACTCATTTTTTTTTTTTTCTTTTTTTTCTTTTTTTGCTGTTCTTATTCTTTTTATGGATTTCCTTTTGCTGCCTTGATTTGCATGATTTTATTCCTACTCCACTCCCACTTCAACTCAACATTATCACATGTCTGACTGATTGCCAAGGTTGAATTCGTGTCTCCATTATACTGACCTACCAAATAAGAGGAACGTTTAGCTTGTCGGGTAGTTGTCATAGATGCTACAGGACATTGTTTACCTAGAGATTAGAGACGTAGTTTAGATTCTGCAACTTGCAGTAATTAAAGACAAAGACAATTATAATGTTAACACAAGAGACATCCTCTATGCATGTTTAATTTTCTGAAACCTTTTGAACAAGTGTACATTATTTACATACTCGTGCTTTTAAGTGGCCGAGTTTAGCAACTCACCTCAACTCAACTCATCTTATCATTATAACTTTCTCAAATTTTCACGTACTTTTTTAAATTCTTATACAAAATATAATAAATAATTCAACTTTTTCAAATTTCAAAACACTCATAATATTTAAAAGTAATATTCTAATAATATTTTATTCAACTAGTCTACTCGGCTCATCTCAACAACTAAATGCAGCATTTATCTTCTGTTTCCAATCAAATTTAAAGGACCTCAACTACTTGTCCAACAATTATCACACTAGAGATTGGTTTGCAGCATATTAATGTAACTTACATACTAGAATAGTGTGATTTGTTTCATATAATTTCCATTATCTTCTTGTAATTTACAGCTCAAGGCAGGTTTCAACATTTTTTTTCCCTCACTTTCCTGGGAAAAAAGTTCCGTTTTCAAAATAATCAATACACTGAGAGAGAGGGGAATGTATGGCCCCAATTGGGTTGGGCTAGTGGAAGCATTTCAGGCCCGACGGTGATTGGGCTATTGAACGTTTAGGAACCACTCAAAATGTTGAATGAAATACCAGATGTGAAATAACTTGAGGAGAACATGTCAGCATATTTCAATAGACTACAAGGTTCCCTTTTGCTCTCCTCCAGTATACACGCATCAATGAGGCACGTTGTTTATTGCAGTTTCAAATGGGAATTTGTCTATTCATGTGTCACTCAATATTAGAGGAGCTGCCGATTGCAATGTTCACTAGAAACCTGAGCATCAAGGCCGATTATATGAATTGGCAATTAATAGACATCAAGGAGCTTCTTAATTCACAACTTGTGACGAAGCTTGTCTCATCTCCAGATGAACTGTTGAAGCATAATTGCACCTTGTGGACAAGGTGCTTTGAAGGGGAAGGGTATGTAACACGTCCATAACTTCCACAATGCTAGGACTGTTTAGAAAAGTCAACAGTCCGACTCGCCCATTTTGCCGAATCGATCCGACTCGAATTACCCGACTCGTTAGCAACATAATTGGTATCGGTTAATTATCCAACTCGTTTATTTTTCCCCCAAAACGATACTTACTTGTAGTTGCTTCCGTCTTCTCCCAAATACTGCTTCCATCTTCTTCCAAACACAATGAACTTGAAGAATCCAGACAAACAAATGGAACTTCTATTTCGATTACTTCTATATTGTGGCCCTCGCAATCTATATCCCAGGTATGAACTTTTATTCTTGACTTGGAACGAAGGAAGAGCTTTGAAGGATTAAAGCTCGTTGTTGTCTCATCTAATGGTCAACATACTTGAGTCTTGAACCTTCTATCTTGTGCCTGGGCTATCTTCTTCCCCTAGGCTCTTGTTCGTAGCTCGAATTTGGCCCATTCTTGAATCCTTCAATCTACGTCCTAGGTTTGAAAAAGTAAAGTAATAATTGTTGACTTATTTTCGTACATCAAATTCTATTTAAAATCTTATCGGTCAGTAATAAGGACAAGTCACTAAGTCTGGTTATCAATTAGTATAAATAGTAGAATAAGTGACTTTATAGAGCTATCGGAGAAATGAATTGTGAACTTGTATTTAGAGGAAATCTTCCCTCGAAATAAGACAATGTGATTAGAATACACTACATCTCTTCAATATTCATCCATAATTTCTTTATTTTCTCTCTTATTTTCTAGTTTTCCAAACACACTACTATTAGGTGTGTCACACCCATATAGCCAAACCCAAATTAATCCCACACCATGCCCACAACCATGGAACCGAAGAAAAATATTTGTTACTTAAGTTAATACTCCAATTATTACATTAGTTATACTTGTAAATTTGTAATTTATACTCTTTAAAGAATCTATCCGTTACAACTTTAAATTTGAAAATATGCAGTTAAAGGTTGAGGGATTTGTGGATATGGTGAGAAGTTGGTAGAACTCCTACAATATAAGCAGCTCTCCTAGCTTTGTGCTGGCTGCAAAATTAAAATTTTTAAAGGAAGATTTAAATAGATGGAATAAAGAGGAATTTGGATTGTTGGAAAATAAGAGGAAACTAGTTTTGGAGGAGCTGAGAATTTTTGATGATAAGGAGATGCATGGGGGGTAATCGGATGATGAAAGAATCTAGGGTGTTGTAGCTGAAAGAAATGGATAAGTGCACAAAATATTTTCATCAAATGACGAATTCCCATAGAAGAAACAATGTGATTGAGATTATTCAAGATGGAAGTAATCTGATTTCGGATCATGAAGAAATAAAGGATTATATCGTGAATTATTATGAGAAGTTGTTTTCTGAAGCTTTCTCTTGGAGACCAAATCTGGACAGCCTAGATTTTAACTTTATAGAGCTGGTTGATGTTGTTTGGCTAGAGAGAGAGAGTTTAAAAAAGATGAAATTTTAAATGTTATAAAAGGTATGGACAAGGATAAGGCATCAGGTCAAGATGGCTTTCCAATGACTTTTTTTTAAGCTTGCTGGGATGTTGTTAGAGGTGATTTTTTAAAGGTATTTGCTGAGTTTCACTCATATATAAGGTTTGAGAAGAGTTTGAATGCGACTTTCATTACTCTTATTCCAAAAAAAGTAGGGGCGGTAGAGATGAAGGATTTCAGACCTATTAGCTTGGTAAATGGTGTTTACAAAGTTATTTCAAAAGTGTTGTCTAACCATTTGAGCAGGGTATTGGAGATTATCATTTCTCTCTCTCAAAATGTTTTCGTGAGAGGAAGACAAATTTTAGATTCAGTTTTGATTGCAAATAAATGTTTGGAGAGTCTTAAAATGGAGAATGTTGGTATTCTTGTTAAATTGAATATGGAGAAAGCTTATGATCATATTAGTTGAAATTTCCTAGATTATTTGTTGAGAAGATATGGTTTTGGTGCGAAATGGTGCTCGTGGATATAATTTTGTGTGTCGACTTCGAATTTTCTATTTTGGTGAACGGAGAACTAACTGGTTTTTTTAGTAGTTCTCGTGGCTTGAGACAATGTGATCCTATTTCCCCCTTTCTTTTTGTTATGATTATAGATGCTTTGAGTATAATGATTGATAAGACAGTGGTGAATAATTTGATGTCCAGCTTTGTGGTCGGAACAAAACTAGAAATTGTGTAAGGATCTCTCATTTATTTTTTGTTGATGATTCTCTAATTTTTAGTGATGCAAGAAAATCTATGTGCTTTAAGAGCACTTTTATTGTGTTTTGAAGATATCTCAGGGTTGAAAGTAAATTTTTCAAAGTTTGAAATTGTTCCGGTGGATAATGTTCAAAATATATTAGCTTTGGCTAACTTACTGAGTGCAGAATTTCTTCACTGCCTTTGAGGTATCTTGGACTCCCTTTAGGGGTATCTTTCAAAGCAGTTAATATTTGGGATGAGATAATAGAAAAAATTGAGAGGTGGTTGGTTGGGTGGAAGAAGATTTACTTGTCTAAGGGGGGAAGAGTTACTCTTATAAAAAACACTTTGTTAAATCTTTCCACCTATTTTCTTTCTTTTCTTCCTCTCCCTGCTAGTGTTGAAAAGGGAATTGAAATTTTATTTTGAAATTTTTTGTGGGGAGGTATCGATAAGGATAAAAAGCCTCATTTGGTTAGTTGGAAGAAAGTTTGTGAACCGGTTGATTGTATGAGTTTAGGAATTAAAGATTTAAGGGTTTTTAATAGAGCCCTTCTTGAAAAATGACTTTGGAGATATCAAATGGAAAGTAAAACTCTTTGAAAAAATGTAATTGATGTGTTATATGGTAGTGAGTGGGGAGATTGGTGTTCCAAAGAGTATAGTGGAGCTAATGGGATAAGTTTGTGGAAATTCATTAGAAAATGACGGGATTTTTTTGCAAAAAAATTTTAGATTAAAGGTGGAAGATGGGAAGATGATTTTTTTTTTTTGGCATGATCAATGGTGTGGGGACTTAGTTTTGAAAGTTCAATTCCCATCTTTGTTTAGAATTGCAAAGACCAACAAGCTGCAGTTTCTGATTTGTATTGTTGGGGCAATAATTATCTTAATTGGAATGTTGTTTTCAAGAGGGAAGTTAATGATTGGGAAGTGGAGGAAGTTCAAACTTTGCTGGCCACACTTTATAGTGCAAAACTGATAATGGGAAGATAGAATAGTATGGTGTGGACTATTGAGGCTAATGGCAAGTTTTCAGTTTCTTCTTTTTATAGATCTCTGTCTAGCAATTGTTCTTGTGTCTTTTTTTAGAAAAATATTTGGAAAGTGAAAGTCCTTCCTAAGATTGCTTTTTTTAGTTGGGTGGCAATTTGGGCCAAGGTGTTGACAACCAATAATCTTAGAAGGAGATGTAAGTTTATTGTTTATTGGTGTGTTATGTGAAAAAAAATGGAAAATCCATTAATCATCTATTTCTTCATTGTGAGATGACAATACTCTTGTTGTATGAAGTATTGAGATGGACTGGTTTGCAATGGGTTATGCCCAAAGATGTGATGAATTTAATGGTTGGGTGGTCTTGTTCAATGAATTGCAAGAAGGCAAAAACTGTTTGGAATATGATTCTTCATTATCTTATATAGTGCTTATGGCTTGAAAGAAATGAGAGATGTTTCGAAGAGAAAGAATGCTCTTTGGGTAATCTTAGTGGCTTCTTCTAGAGCACTTTGAGTTCTTGGGCTAAATTTTTTTGTAATGATTGATGATTTTCAGATTTTATTTTGAAATTTAGGGGATTTTTTTTTTCTGGTGTTTGAAGGAATTATATATTTATTTTTGTATACGACTTGTACTAAGGCTTATGCCTATTTTTTTGCAATAAAATCTTTTTATTACTTATAAAAAAAATATGTTACAACTTCATGTGCAAATTTGTTGAAATACATATCTCCAAACGTGTGATTGATATACTTTCTAAAGTAATATTATAGATTTGTTGGGCGGTGGGGCTTAGAAAAAGCCCTTAGCTTGTCTCAGCAGGAAAAAAGTGGTGTGGTTCTATCATTAGCTCAACAAAAAGTAACAAAGCTTCGGGTTGAAGAATCTGATTAGGTTGAAGATAAAGCCTTCGCAAATAATATATTATACGCTCCCACGATCCACCCATCACAATCATTCATAGCAATGTATGAATATTGTTTAATGTTGGTGCTTGGTCAATATGTGATCTCATTGCACACGACATTACCGTTTGAGACTCGCAATAGATTTTTATTTTGTTATTTGACGCAATAAAAAAAATCATACACATTATCATCAATTTGAATGGTTAACTCTAATATTGTTAATAAAAGTCCTCAAACGCGGCTCTTGCTTTTGTGTTTTCATTGACTTTGTTTGCGTTGCTTTCTTCTTCGTCACAGCCAATTTTCACTGGCTTTTCTTAAAAAAAAAACAAATGAAACTCCAGAGATCTAATCATAAACACGAAATCTTCTAAAACAATGAACATGACGGATTACAATCTCCCTGATTATTTTTGTGAGTATTGAATTCTTAAAATAATGCAATGGCCCATCAAACAGCAAATATTTCATACCCACTTTTATTGAGATGGAGCTTAATCTACTTCAACCCAATACTCTTCCCTTCAGCTTCTTTATTCTTTAAAAAAAAGGGAATATCTGAGAGGTAAAACTGTAAAAAGAAACGACAAACAGAGAAAGGCAAAGGTCAAAAAAAAGAAACGAGGAACTGAAAAAGACGGGGAATAAATAAAGAAGAATGATGACGCGTAATTAATTAATGAGTAATGTTAAAGCCACATACGGATTTCCAGACTGGAAATTCCGAATGTGGTTTTACATATTTTTTTTTTGTTTTTTTGATTAAATAGTTGAAAATATATTTTAAAATAAATTTTTAAATTTTTAACTTTTTTTTAAATATTTAAAAATTAAAAAAAAGTGATGAAAAAAATCAAAAAAAAAAAAAAAAAACCTTTTAGATTAATGGCCACCATATTAATGATTTATTCTTCAAGATTTTCGCTTTTTTTTTTTTTTTTGGCATGTGAAGACTGAGGAAGAAAAGAGGACAATTTGGAAGTCGCCCCCACGTCTGGTTTCCATATTTTGTGGGTGGGAACTGCCACCTCTTAGCCATTACACGAAAGAAGCTTTCTCGAGAAACCCAGTGGAATTCGAAGATTTTAACCTGTCCGCACAAAGTTGCAAAACACCTACAATCGAAGAGGAGGCGTAGGTATGGCTTCATTGAGTTTTTAGAATATTCAGAGAGTAGTGTTGCATTAGCCTATTAGTGTTCTAGGCTGTAGTTGTCACGGTCTACTGTTTACGGTCGAGTTAAAAATCAAAGTTTTTTAGTTTGTTAGCATGGACTGTGTTGGCAGAAGGGTTTTCTGAGCGGATTTTGCTCGGCATTTTTTCTATACTGTGATTTTCCGAGCTTGTTAGTGTTTGGAGAATCTGGGTGTTCCAAATGAAAGACTTCTGGTAGATTGTTGTGCGTCGATTTATTGAATTGGGTTTTTCTGGGTTCTTAATTCTGAGAGAGAACGACTGTGTTTACCTGGTTTACCATGAGGAAGACCTCTTTAGGTATTAAATTGAGCTCTGGTGTGATGTGGACCTGTATTTTCTTGAGGAAAAATTAGGCATTTCGATGTTGCTGATTACTCTGGTACTTCAAATCTGACAATGGATGTGTAGTAGTGCATTTTCATTGTTAGGGGAGAATCATAGAAAGATGGCTTCAAAAAACTCTTCTGCGGATTCACCAACGTCGTCTGCAACCTCACCACCACCACCTTCTTCCCCTTCTCCATCAAATTCTTCAACTTCCCCGCCTCCTAAAGAATCCAAGCCTAATCAGACTCCTGCCACGCCGGCACCTTCAACCCCACAGTCTCCTCCACCGGCTCCTCCTCCATCAACGCCAGATTCACCCTCACCAACATCAGCTCCCCCTCCAACCTCACCACCGCCATCTCCACCACCTTCCCCACAAACAACCTCACCACGATCCCCTCCATCTCCACCCCCACCATCTGCCCCATCTCCAGCAACTTCGCCACACCCTCCAGATTCGTCACCACCGCCACCACCACCATCTAGAGGTTCTTCTTCTCCTCAACCCTCTCCTACGCCTCCAGTTCCATCCCCACCTCCCCCCAAAGATTTGTCGCCACCCTCTTCATCTCCACCACCTCCTGCCAATGTCCCGGCACCGACTTCTTCCGATTCTCCGCCTCCACCAGCGGTAGAGTCACCTCCTCCATCTAAAGCGAAACCTCCTACCCCAAATACGGCATTGGCATCACCTCCTCCTCCAGTCAGCTCAAATTCACCTCCTCCGATTTCTTCTCCTGCTCCTCCAAGTAATTCCTCTGCTGCTGGAAGTCCCAGTAAGTCAACTGCACCTTCTTCAATTACTCATGTAACAGAAAATGAAAGATCTACAAATACAGGTGGATTAAGCACATTAGGATCTGTGGCAATTGGCGTTGTAGTTGGGGTCCTAGTGATTAGTCTTCTTGTGATGGCCGTGTGGTTCTTACAGAAACGCAAGAAAAGGAGAACCGGAAGGAATGTAGGCTACCCCATGCATTCTCCATTTGCCTCCTCCCAGAATTCAGGTTAAACATCTTTCTTGTTTTTTTCTTATTTATTCTCAAGGTATTTAGGTAAATTCTTCTTGGCTTCTAGTGGCTTCTTTGCTTATTTATTTTTTTGATATTAAATTGGTGATCTTAAACCTGCTTGATTTATATACATACAAGGATTATTGCTAAGAGCTCCATAAACTTGTACATTTTTTTATTTTTGACATAAATTGTTGAACCATAGTTTAATAGTTATTACACTTTTTTTTTTCAATTTGGCATGTCTCTGTGGAGCCAATGACTTAAAACATCTCAATCTTACTGATTCCATTTTATTTTCGCGTGCTTCAGAAAAATTTGAGTCGTGGACATGGTGTGGCAATGTCCAAATGCTATTTCAGATTTTTCTTTCAAGCATCTGAATTTTAGTTTTAATCCATTCTTTTGTTTGTTCATAGTGCATTTCAACTTCGGTTTCATTATGCTTTTGAGTTAGCTAGCAAGCTATAACTCACTGAGGGTTTGAGTTCAATGAATATATCCTAATGGGCTTGCATGTGCTCTCCAGATTCATTATTTCTGAAGCCCTATTCTCCAGCTCCCCTAGTCGGAAATGACTCTGTTGGAGAGTTTGTGTATACACCATCAGAGTCAAGCGGTTTAGGCAATTCACGGTCATGGTTCACTTATGAAGAATTAGTCAATGCCACAAGTGGGTTCTCAGCACAGAACCTTTTGGGTGAAGGTGGATTTGGTTGTGTTTTCAAAGGTGTCTTGGCAGATGGAAAAGAGGTAGCTGTTAAACAGCTAAAAATTGGTGGTGGACAGGGAGAGCGTGAATTCAGAGCAGAAGTTGAGATAATTAGCAGAATACACCATCGTCATTTGGTTTCCCTGGTGGGTTACTGTATATCAGACCATCAGAGATTACTTGTCTACGAATATGTCCCAAATGACACTCTTCATTATCACCTCCATGGTAAGAAATGCTTCTTAGATGATAAGGAACAAAAAAACACCCAAAAAAAAAAAAATTTGGAAGCCTTTATTTAAAAAATGAAAATAAAATCTAGAACTCATGTGCCATATTGTCCATAAGCAAACTATTTTTATGCATGTGGCTTGCAAATACAATAGGTCCAAAGCAGTTTACCAGGAGGTTTCAATTTGGTCAAAATCAACCATTCATGGTGGACCACTAACAATTTCTTAGTAGGGTTCATGTTTTAGAAAGTCAAGGGATTTTAGAGTTGTTTAGCTATGATTGTCTACTGCATATGACTCCCCAATCAAAGTTGTAAGATACATCTAACTACCTAAATGAAATATTTTCAGGTGAGGACAGGCCCATTATGGATTGGGCTACCCGACTGAAGGTTGCTGTTGGTGCAGCTCGAGGACTTGCTTACCTACACGAAGACTGTAATTTTCTTTTCTTTCTTAGGGGCTTCTTATGTAAATGTGTTTTACACCTGAAAATTATCAGGTCATTTGTTTTGTCAACTCTACATGCATCATGGGTATCAGGGCAGTTTTTGGAACAGTGAGCTTGTCTGTTTTGCCATGTTTTTCCCATCTAATATTGTGCTAATTAAATGTAAAACAAAAATCTTCTCTAGTTAAGTGCACCCGATACATCTTATGTTTGGGGTTAAAGAAATAGACAAATTTGGTCTCAAGATTTTAGAATATGTTAGGGTAATTATCATATGCATGTTCAATATTGAAAGTCAGTCAATCTACAATCCTGGGGCCAGCAAGTTCTGGAAAACTAGCTGTACGTTGAGAATATAAGTTGGCAAACCCATCGTGAATAATTTGTATCTAATGTTCTATTTCAATTTTTTATCACAGGCCATCCCCGCATCATTCACAGGGATATTAAATCATCAAACATCCTTCTTGATAGCAACTTTGAAGCTCGGGTATGCCTGTTTCTCAAGCCTCGTTTCTTGAAAAAAACAGTAATTTGCATCCATCTGGATCAAGATGGTTTCCTCCAACTGCTAGTCATTATTCCTTGGCAGTACTGAAAATGTTTTTTTATCTTTTGCATGTTTTTCTTTCATTTGCAGTTTTATTTGTTTGAGTGTCTGTTTTTTTTATTTTTTCTTTTCCTGGGAATTTTGTTGTTTTCTGTCTTGTACAAACCTGTTTGGCTCTAGAGTAAGCTCAAGATGATTAACATGCCCTCTATATTCCAGCCCACATCTCAGCTCGATCTGATTTTGATCCCATCTGAATTTTGTGTTAATAGTTATTTATGTTCCTAAAAGATGTGTTTCTAATTAACAGGTCGCAGATTTTGGGCTTGCAAAGTTAGCATTGGATTCAAATACTCATGTAACCACACGTGTGATGGGAACCTTTGGGTAGGTAATACTTATTTGTTTGCTTGTTATGTCTCCTATATGACTAAACAAATTTTCTTGTTGGTCATATTTGTTTGTGTGTTTGTGTCTTGTAACGCTTAAGATTTGGATGTTAATTTCATGTGTAAAACTAGCAGCACTATTGACATTTTAAAGGTCAACCTTACAATAGATCCTGTTGACTACCCGCAACTTCATTTAAACCTAACAATTGACATTGGGAGGTTTTATGAACAAATGTTTAGATATGACATGCTTTTCATTCAAACTTCAAGGGTAACATGAAGCAGGCATCTGGAATATGTTACACTGCTGATGTGTGCCACGGTCACATTTTCAATTTTTTGTCTCTGATGAATCGAATATTCAATTCTCCAGTTACATGGCTCCGGAATATGCAACAAGTGGCAAGTTGACTGAAAAGTCTGATGTTTATTCCTTTGGGGTTGTGCTTTTGGAGCTAATTACGGGCCGCAAGCCAGTGGATGGCTCTCAGCCCTTGGGTGATGAGAGCCTAGTTGAATGGGTAAGTCCACAAATATGACGTGTTGCAAATACCTCACCAATTTCTTCCTTAAAATATTCCAGCTGACTGGATGAACACATTTAGTCCGGTTTGGGATTTGTTGACCTTTTGTACTCTATACTTTTACTGAGTTTTTTAAAGGAGAAGGAAGAGGTAGGACTGGGGGTCTTTGGCCAGAAATGAGATTGCACTGTTTAACCGTAATTAGAAATTTTCTTCAGGCTCGTCCATTGCTTGCTCAAGCACTTGAAGATGAAGAGTTTGAAGGGTTGGTGGATCCAGGGCTAGAAAAGAACTATGTTGGAAATGAAATGTTTCGGATGATTGAAGCAGCTGCAGCTTGTGTGCGTCATTCAGCTGCAAGAAGGCCAAGAATGAGCCTGGTAATTGTGTACAAATGACATATATCTTCAATATCTCGTTTATACTTTAGTAGGATTTAATGAATTTCTTAACCCCTAGGAGTTGGCTCAAGTGGTAAAGGCCTTGAGACTGGGGGCATGCTCCTCCAGATCTAAGATTCAAATTCTTTTGAGTGCAAACAATTTTTAGGGGTCATCGTGCTAAGAGATTTTTTCTTTAAATTAAATTATCCAATGTGCACTTGCGAAAAACTCTTTATTGAGAGCCTATATACTCCTGGGATTAGTCAGGACGCCATTCTTGGACATCGGGTGCCAATATAAAAAAAGGATTTAATGAATTTTTTGTTCTTCCTTGCCCCCGTCTCAGGTGGTGAGAGCTTTAGAGTCTTTGGATGAATTTTCAGATCTCACCAATGGAATGAAACCTGGCCAAAGTGAACAATTTGATCCAAGGGAACAATCTGCACAAATTAGGATGTTTCAAAGAATGGCATTTGGTAGCCAGGAATACAGTTCTGAGTTCTTCAATCGAACAGAGAGTAGCTGGAGGAGTGGAGAGCATGGATACCGGAGAAACCCTTCATCTACAAATGCATCAGGTGTGTGGGGCAGTTGAGATCAATTTACGGCTGACTATGGCAAGCCTAGGTCGTACTATACTTTCAATTTGTGATTGAAGGAATAACTTTTCTCCATCTACTTATTTTTTTTGTTTAAAAAAAAAAAAAAGAGTGAATTACTCTCCATCTTGGGATCAGATTTGAGGCACACAATAACTTTGAAATCAGGTCGTGCTGCTTGTTCAATGTAAGACTCTTACCTAACAATTTTTTTGTTACAAGGGTCCATGATTTTGTATTCTTTCTTATATATATATATATATAGATACTTGATAGAGTGTTTTTTTTGTATTCTATATATTGATTTATTCAAGCTCTTTCTTTCAATTAGATTGAAATCTTTTGTGACCTGGAGATTATAAAAGTCAATTGGCCTGACGTAAGTGTATTCTGCGCTGAAGATGCTTCAAAATCCACGAATGAAAAAGAAATCCATTTGATTCTGACTCATCAAGCATGCAACCTAATGGTTTGATGCCTCTTTTAAAACTTACAAGCTACAGTTAGCAGGAAGCAAAAAAAATAAAAAATAAAAGAAGGATAGAACAGAAGGACAAGTGGTAGTTTAGCAACCACCCGAAAATGTCTAAGGGTCCATGTTGTATAATCTATTGGTCTACTAATTAATAATTCCTGTCTTATGTATTGCAAGCAACACTCGATTTGGTCCCTTTTCGTTACTAAAAATTTAATAAGCAATTTCTTAAATGATTTTTTTTAATTCAGTTGAGAATGTTTGTAGCAAGAAAAAAAGGATCTTTATTTCCTTTTCTAGCACCTCTTTTTTTTTTTTTAAATTTATAAAAAGTATTTTTTTCTCTTCTTTAATTCATCAACGATAATGAGATACAATTGAAGCAAAGTGACATGAAACACTTTCGCTCTCTGTTTTTTATTTTTGTGCAGGGCTGCCCGTGGGACATATCACGATTCAGTAATAAATACCAACTATGAGAATCATGAATTTAGTTACCGATGCCCACCAATGTGATACTAGCCAATAAAATTTGATTTTATTTGGCCCACTCCAAACTTGCCTCGTGTGAGTGACTTGACACGCTATGGGGATGGGCAGGAGGTCTGCATTCTGGCAATGCACGGTGCACTTACCACTCACCCTCGTGCCGTTCCATCTAATCTTCTTCATCTGCCAATATAACCCAATTAGAAGCACCCCTCCCTTTATCAACTTAAGTAACATTTGCCATGCAGGCATGAGAGAGAGAGAGAGAGAGATGGTAAGGATAGAACAGATGGTGCCGCTAGCTTTGAAGCAGAAACAAGAAAGTTGCTTTACTAATCCAAACAAGTGCAGTTTGAGTGCAAGAAAGGGGGATTTGGTATGTGTGACAAGTGGGAATTCTTACTTTGGTTCTCACTTAGTGAAGGAACTCCAGGCTAATGGTTATCCGGTTCGTGTCACTATCCAAAATCAAGGTACACTGGTTTGATCAAATTGTTTCCTGCACTAAATTATATTTTGTGTGCAAATCTTATATTGCTTTGCTCAAACCAACTTACAGAAAATAACATTTTTTAAAAGAAAGAAAATAGGCTAACCATGGTGATAGTGACTCAAACAAGGCCAGCTTTGAGTAGACATTTAAAGCACAACCAAATATTACAACCTTAATGGTAGACTTTGTGGTTTCACGCCATGTTATGTTTTAATTTTATTCAATAGTGGATTTTGAGGACTTGAGGGAGCTGATTGGAGATGAAAGGATAAATCAACTAGAAAGCGTTGTAGTTTCAAACATACTTGGAGATTTGGACGGCCTCTGCGATGCTTTTAGAGGTTGTCATGCTATTTTCCACACCTCTTCCTTTGTTGATCCACATGGGGTCTCTGGTTATTCAGTAAGTTCTTCTCTACAAATGTTTCAATTATCAAGCATCTTCGATAATTCACTTTGAACTTTGAAGTGGGTTTAAAAAGAGTTTTGTTATTCATCATCTCCAAACACTACAAACCATACTTTTTTTATTATTTTTTTAAACTAGTTTTTGGTCTAGTTTTCTTAAATTAATTGAATTATTCTTCTCATTATCCATATATCAAATATTTGGTAAAATGAAAAAATAAAAAAGTGTGGTGCGTGGTGTATGAGAATGAGTAGAAAATTTCTTTTATTATCTCTTACACAAACTGCGTGATAATTCTCAGGAAAGAATGGTACCTCTTGAGGCTGAAGGAGTAATGAATGTCATTGAAGCTTGTGGTAGAGCAGCATATGAAAAGAGATGTGTCTTTACATCTTCTCTCCTTTCTTCTATCTGGAAAGATGGCAATGTGGCGAGAGTTGTTGATGAGACTAGTTGGAGTGATGAAGGGTTTTGTAGAGAAAACAAGGTACTTCCATTTATTTTTTATTTTTATTTTATTTCATTGACTCTATTTATAAGTGCATAATGGATTGAGGTTTTAACTCTGTTTTCAATTAAATATGTCAAATATTAGCGTCGATTATCATTAAGCCCTAATTTGGATTTAGGAATCACTCAATTTTATCTTATCTCATCATTGTAACTTTTTAAAATTCCAATACAAAATTCAATGAACAATTCAACTTTTTTAAATTCTAAAATAATAATAATAATAATAAATAATATTCTAACAATATTTTATTCAACTTTCAATTTTTAACTTCTATATAAAATCATCTCATCTCATCTTTAAATCCAAATTAGACTTATATCAGTTAAATCAGTGACTGTTATCTTTCAGCACCATCTTTTTTAAAGGCTCCAAATGATCACTTGAAAAGGTGCTATTTCTCAAGCCCTCTCTCTCTCTACTAGATTGCCAGCCTTTATCTTATCATCTTTCCCCTTGTGAAAAAAACTCCCACCTTAACTAGATTGGTTGAATTACCATGTCTATCCCATGGTTTTGTAAATATACCTAAAGTTAAAAGGGCACGACTTTATTCTTGATTGTAGTTGGTAATGGTTTCTTCATTTGCTGTGATGAACAGCTTTGGCTGGCCTTGGGCAAGACTAATGCAGAGAAAGTTGCCTGGAGGAAGTCTAAAGAAATGAAAGTGGAGCTTGTTACTCTCTGCCCTGGACTGATCATGGCCCCCTTATTCCCAAATGCTCACAAAGAAACCTCAGTACCATACCTTAAAGGTACTTGATATTTTCCCTTTAGTTTTGTTCTCCACTACCTGTCAATATTTGGTCGGAAAGACATGACAAGATGTGATGAATCTGCCATCCAAGAGTTTCAAGCCTATGCCTGCATATAATATTTCAATGTTTCTAATTAATAATATATGAAACAAAGGTGGGCAGAGCATGCTAGAACAAGGCATCCTAGCTACCGGAGATGTTAAAAAAGTGGCAGAGGCACATGTGTATGTTTACGAAGCAATGGATAATGGAGCAAGCGGACGATATCTTTGCTTTGAAAGAGTGATACGAAGATTGGAAGAGGCCATTGAAGTAGAGAATGGGTTGAACATGCATGGTTTGTTATCAGGAAGGAGACAAGAAGTGTTTCCAGAAGGAGACGAAGAAATACGTAGCAACCTTGACAACTCAAAGCTTGCTAAATTAATCTTACAAGCTTCTCGCCGCTCATCTTGCAAACAATGAAACATAAATGAGTCTGAAAACGTTCTGTTGAGGAAGAAATCATGAGAGAGAGAGAGAACAAAATATTCATATCAGGCTTCTAATTACTGTAATTACTTGTAATTTATATTGAAGAGCGGTAAAATCTATGTGGTGGGGCAACTGAAGCAACAAAAAATAACAAACTTGAGAATCGAAACAGGACGCTCTTCCATAGAATCATCTCAGCATCATAGTTTAAAGCTTGTTTTGCTAGCTTACGAGCTACCTCATTAGCTTCTCCCTATGTTAATTGGACTCTCCACATAGATCTGTCAGAAAGGATCGTTCTGATGTTTTCAACAACCCTACACGTTCCATATTCCTCTCTACCAATTACCATTTACATCTCTGATGACAGCTTGATCTTTAGTCATTCTCAGAGCTACTGCTTCAGCAGTGCTGGGCTGAACAGAGTCTATTTTTACACATCAAGTCCCCAATATCTCCTCCTTTGAATCCCTTAAATAACACCAATCCCAACTCTGTCTTAGTCTCCACTGCAGCATCCACGCATTTTACCGCAACCTTATGTTCACACCGTTTCTGCCATCTGTTGATGTTGACGCCACAAAACTGGACCAACAGGTCAGGACTGAAAAAAGAGTCATTTCTGTCCGTTAGAGCCAGTTGGTTTTCGTTAGGTGTTATTTGGAAACTCCAGTTAAGATTTTGGTGCACGTACATAGATAACAGATTAATAAATAAAGAGAGATATTATATTTACGTGGTTCGACGTAAAGCTTACATTTACGAGAATTTGAAAAATGGGATAAACTATAATAAGTATTTTTATAGTTTCTCTTAACTTACACTGTATAAAAAAATATCTGGTTGGAGTTTTTAAGCTTTTATAAGAAAATTGAAAGAGACATAATGGAGAAGAAGTAGGCTAGAGCGCGAGAAAGCCCGCTTTTATTATCTGGTCGAACCTTTATATATAATCTTTGATCTACGGTAATTGAATATCCTTCCTTGCATGTATCCGTTTATATATATTTTTTTTAATGCTTTTCCTTGTTTACTTCTCATCCGTTTCTTTTTGGCTGCACATTGCCATATGTACCTGCCCATGCCAGCTATGTCCTTTGTCCTCTCATGCTTTCTCTTTTGTTCTCTAGTACAACAAATGGCTGGCTGGACCATCGGTAGTTTTTCCCTCACAGTTGAAACTCCTAACAGTTCCCGAAAAGGAGGAGAGTAATCCAGAATCCTAAACTCCTCTAATCCTTTTGCAACAGTTAAGATCAACTCTTGACTCTTGAGGGCCTTCAAATTGATTCTGAAAGACAAACATTTCTGCTATGCCAAATTCTTTTCATGATAGCCACCACCAACCCTTCTAACTTATGAGAATACAGCTTCACAGTCATATTCTTCCACAGCTAAAGGAAGTCAACAGGTAAACCCGACCACTTTCGCATTGGGCTGCTTTCCACTAATAAACGCATCGCTTGCTGCTGGCGGGTCCCTAAAATGTGACACATCGATTCCTCCTTCAGAGTACAGATGGGATACAAAAGAGATTCTAATAGCGCTCTTATTGAATTAATTAGTTTTTTTTAAAACATATAAATTTATACATATATAAATTTTTTTTATCATATTTAATCAAAAATTAAAAAAAAAAAATATTTATCATCTTCAAAAATTAATAATAAGCCTTTAAATTTGTTCACGAGAGTGCTCTAACCAAATCTTTCCTGATTGGCAAAATGTCATAACAAGCTTTTTAAACTTGGCCTTGATGATTCACTCCTCATAATAGTCTTTTTGGACTACTCCAAGTGATATGCACTTTTTTGGTAGAGAAAATAGCGAGATTGTTGGATCCTGACTTTTTACAAAAACTATAGTCTCATTGCTAATCATTGATAAACCATTTAAAACATTGAAAAGTAACGGTACTTTTTTTTTAGATTTTTTTTAAAGATATAACCTTTTAAATAATTTTTTATGTAATCATTTTAATTTTTTTGAATATATGTAATCATTTAAATTAATGTCTCTTAAAATAAAGTAAGGATACAAATTTTGCATACGGAAGTTTTTAAAAGAAAGATTTTAAATTTACCAATGCTTTTTTTAAGAAAATAAAAGGTAAAGAATCAAGTCCAAAACTTATCATTTCTCTTTCTTATAAGATTATTTATGTTTTTTTTCCTTTCTTTTTGAATACGTGATTATCCCATTTATTTTCTGAATTCTAATTCATAAAGTTGTCACTTCGCCGTGACTAGACTGTTGGAAGTTTGGAGGAGAAACTAGCACATAGCGCTGTTGGTAGTATTGCTGTCGTGGAAGGGGAGGAGAAAGAGAGATGGATGAAGAGTCACCGGAGGGTCAGCAGAGGGTGAAGAGAATAGCGGCGGCGGCCTACGACTACGAAAACGATTCCAGATGGGCCGACTATTGGTCCAACATCCTCATCCCTCCCAACATGGCCTCCCGCTCCGATGTCGTCGACCACTTCAAGCGCAAGTTCTACCAGCGCTACATCGTCTGTACCATTCTCACTCCCCACAATTTCTCTCTTTTTGTTGATTTTACGATAAAGTTGTCTTCTTTAGAGTTAGGGCTTATGACCATGAATCCCCATCTGGGTTTTTATTTGTTTCTTCTACTTAGTTGGGTTCTTGATTGTATTTGGTCTGTATTTTGTTGGGATAGATAGTTGGGTTTGTTAATTTTTTTTTGACACATTGTTTGTTATTTTTAATTGTCTGTCTTAACTTATACAAAAAAAATTACTTACCCAAAAATGATAGAATAAATTGTCTTTCTTTGATTGTGTGCGGACTGACCCATCAATCCCACATCTTGTCTGCCTTTGATTATGGGTTAATTTCTCGTTTCTGGAATTAGAATTGTCCTTTATTCCCCATTTTTTGAGCGGTATTTTAAGGAATTAGGACTGAAATCCATGAAGTTCGTTTATCAAAAAGAAAAAAAAAAAATATCGGTAATGCATCCTTTATCTTTTGGGGTTTTGTTTCTAGTTAATTTGACATAGGTTGCGTGGATTTATCTTTTAGGCCTCTGTGAATCTGTAATGATTTCAAACTGTTGAATATTTTTCTCCTGCTAATGTTTACCTAAAAGAAAATATTATTTTTCTTCTGTTAATGTATGTTTGATTACTTTACCTATATGTACATATTAAAAAAAATGTATGTTTAATTACTGAACTTCGTGGCAATTAGATGTCGATTCAATTCCCACTGTATTTGGTCCTTTCTTCTTGGGCTATTATTATTATTATTAATTTTCATTTAGACATCTGATACATGGTTTATTCAAATTTTGGTTTATTCAAATTTTCTTTATTTTTATTTTTTCATTCCCAAGAGAGTTGTTCTTTTATAAAAGGATTTGGGTTTGGGTGGACTAAGGTGAGTCTTTCGTGTTTTTTTTTTTTTCCAAAAAAGCTTATGCTTGTTTCTCAAGTTGACATTTATTAGGAAATGTCATCCTTTTTTGGTGTCCTGGTTTGTATGGAGAGAAAAAGGGATGGTTTTTCAGGGGCTAAATTAGGAAGTAGAGGTGGTTTAGGGGTCTGGTTCATATTTCTTAGTCATTTCTTTATATTTGCTCTTGTTCATGATCAACAGTCTATATCGTTACACTCAACTTATATAATTGTCAATCCCAACTTCAGAAAGCTTAATACATAATGTAATACTCAACTCAAATCAGCCTTAATAATAGAAAAAGATAAAAATTATAAAGACTATTAAGTAATGTAAGAAATAAAGAGTGCTGCTATTTGAAAATCCTTGTGATCTTCAACCAATTATGTACTTCAATATACTTACCTGGAGTGAGTGCTATACCTTGTTTCCAATACTCAGCGGCTAGATTGAACTAAGCCTCTGCGATTTCAGAATCTCCCTGTTCAATAGCATGTTCTTTCTGGTCAGAATAGGCAGTTAAATTCTTCCCTTAGAATGGTACTTGAGACTTTCCTGCCTCATACGGCTCAGCAGTCAATTATTTTGGTGTCAGGGTGGGCCACTTCTCCCCCTATAACATAAAAATCAACTATCCGGAATGTAGATCCTTACAAATCCATTAGAATGCATCCTAGTGGTCAAAGGGTGAGCTTTGGATGAGTTTTGGACTGTGAAATTAGTTCCCTTGAATTACCCGACACACGGTTCTAACGGGGTGGGTTCATGCATCTGGAGTTTACGTGGGTTTGAAGGGTTCTTGTTGTTTCTTTTTCTTCTCCAAATCTGGTCCTGGGCATGAGATGTGCATGTGTGGATGTCGTTGGATCTGTATATATTATTGTATTTTGGCTTAACCTGGGGAACTCCACGTTTGACTTGCCTTGTTTAAGAATGAAGGTTTGGATGTTGAGTGATTGCCAAAGCTATGGCTCAATGACACTTCCCTTGTTCTTATATGGGGAGGGTGAGGTCATGGGCTTAGGACACATTGGTTGCGTCCATGACTTGCCAATAAATAGAGGATATTGAATAATTAGTTGTTATCCTAAATGTTGTATCTTTATCATGTGGATAAAAAATACACCAATCAACATTCTTTCCTATAACTTCTCCTTGGCTGCTTCTCAAGGTACAAAAGATAAATTATCTTTTTACCATGCCAAAAGATGGATATTTTAATTAAAGAATTACCCTTTACATTTAAGATTATGTCCCTATGACAGGATGAGGGACTGTTTTGTGGGTTCATGCCATGTTGTAGTGTCTATTTTTTAACACATGCTCTTTAAAGGTTATGGAAAATACATGAGTTCATATTTTGTTTATGTTCTTTCATTTGGTTTTGCTTGCACCTTGACAATCTTTTCTGATTCTTGGATTTGATAAGCAGGATCCTGATCTCGTGGTAGATGGTATGTCGTCTACCGGTTCCTCTCAGCCAGCAAGACCAGCAGCTCCATCCTCTGCTTCAACAACATCTTCAAATGACCAAGCTCAAGCACGTTACTCAGGTTGAACGTTTGGATTTTGCTATAAATCTGAAATTGAAATTAAAAGATTACAAATTTATTGGTTCACATACATTTATATTCTCTTTCACTAGCCTTAAAATTACTTTTGCCGTTAACTTGAACTGTAATATTTCTGTAGGGTCAACGACTCGAACTTCGGGTTCATCTGCAACTGCGGGCCCAAATCCAACTTCTCTACGCTGGGATCAGCAAACTATTCAGTTCTCTGTGAATGCTTGGGTACATTGAATTCTAATTTATGCGTGCATCCATGTATTTTAAACTGCTGCATACAGTTGTGTGTGCATTTTCATTTTGCATGTGTTTATTATTCCAATTACTTACAAGATCCTTCTCTCCAGCTTTTCATAAATTTTACTTCCGTATTTGTTCCCTTAAAGTTGGTTTTTATTTGTCTCGTAGACTTTAGAACTGATCTTTTAACTGTTTAGGGGGAGGGATACCAAAGGCAAGTAGTGATGCAGTACAAAAGGTCATATATCAATCTATAGACAGATATTTGTTGTAAAATGTGTGATTTTGCCAACATTTTTAGAAGACAGGCTAATTTGGAAGAGTTGAATGTTCATCTCTTTGGATGATGACAGTCATGACAGTCCTTGTTCTAGAGTTGCATAATTTTTTCTAGCTTGGGTCTAAATAACAATGTTTTGAATACCGTACTGGTAACCATATCGGTTAAGCTACTGAAACAAAATATTTTGGTACCGGTACCGTTTCGTGTTCTATTTCGGAATAATTTATACATAAATAAATTATATATATAAATACATATTTGTAAATGGCTAAGATGCCATCCAATTTATTAATAAAATCATTTACTTATAAAAAATATATATATATAAATACATAAATAAATTATATTTTAAAATAATAATCAATATATGAATAAATTATATAGATAAATATATATGTAATTAATTTAAGCTGAAATGAGGTTAAAAATAGCAAAAAAATGAAAAAATCCGGTACGGCCGGCCGAAATTATTTGTACCGGCCACGACGGCCAATACGGCCGATTTTTCGGCCGAAATGAAAAGTTGATTTTCTTGTACTAGACGACCGGCCAGTACGGCAAATTTTGGTCGTATCGGCCGGTACAGTATGAAATTCACAATAGTTCTAAATAATCCTTTCCCACCACTTCTCCATTCATTTCCATTACCAATCAAAACAGTAACTGAGTTACATATGGAATATCAAACGATAAAGAATCCTTAAAGTCACCCATCGGGGCTTGTGTTATTGCTTTCTTAATTCTTTTTTGTGTTTCTAGTCAAAGTCCTAGCCAATCTGCTATTGTTCGTGTTTTTCTTTCAATCATGATTTTCTTCTAAGGATTTGTAGTGTCATTGAAGAATTGATACCTTTACAGGCAAGTGTAGATCAGAGTGAAAATAACAAATTCTAGTGCATCTGAATCATGATCTAGCAATTATATCCTTTGAGAAGCGTCACCAAAAAACTGCTAAAAAAATATTTTCAACTTAAAGGTCTAACTAAGAGGTTAAAGGGTCCCCCTCTGAGATGGAATTCTTTTTATGTTGAAAGAAAGATCCTTATACCATTATTGTTTTGTTCATACCTCTGGAATTCTGTTTAATATTACTTAGGGTAGTGCTAGCATGCCCAAGCTCCAACGGACCGCTAGGCACAATTTCCTTTTTTTTTCTCTATTTTTTTTTCATTTTTTATCAGTTTAAAACATTTTTAAAAAATATCAATACATTAATAATCACTTCCTTAATCATTACGTAAAAATTAAATAATTAAATAAATAAAATGCATGAGGTGTCAAAAATGGTGGGCATACTATCATTTTCCTAATACTTATATTTCTTTTTGACTTCAGGTGTTTGTTGTAGCTGTGCTTGCAATTTTTCCACTGACACCTAGAAATCTTTCACAAAGGGCATATCGGCTTTCCTTTATGGGCACTGCATGTTCCTCTCTATATTCTGTGTATTCTCTATATGGGGTAAGTTTTTATTCTGTTTTTGTGCCCTTGTAACTTTTCATGCTGTGCTTAGTTTTTTTTATCTTTCTTTGAGATCAATTAACCAATCTTATATTGTTGCAGAAACCAAGGGCATGGAATCTTCAGGCTCTGCAAGTTTATTTTCAGTCCATTATTGCGACCAAGGATTTTATCTACTTCATATACTGCCTTACCTTTTTGACTTCAAATCTTTGCCTCAAGTGTGAGAATTGCTTTGTCTCTTACATTCTTACCTTCCATTTCAGTTCTTATTCTTAAGTGCTTTTTTGGTTCTTCCATCAATTGTTATTTTTAGCTTTTTTCCATAGTCTTGCCTAGTATTATGAGGTGATCTTTGTTGCAGTTTCTTTAATTCCCATCTTATGTCGAGCACTTGAACATGTTGCGAAGTTCCTTAGGCGTAATTTCAGTCGCTCCTCCTTGTACAGGTAGAAGAGCTATAAACCTTTTAATTGTATGCGCGTTTGGTTGGTCAATTATTTGGTTTCACTTGATGACTATAATTGTTTGTATCTTATTCGGTTTTCTATCCTCTTATTGCCCCTGGAGCCAAATCTGAACAAATATAATGGCACTAGCAAAACATGTTTGGGGCTTTTGGATGGTAGATTATTTTGAGGATTCAGATTTTTTATAATCATGCTGTCTAATATGTTTTTTAATATAATTGCTGTAAGCTATTCCATAGTTTTCCTATAATTTTAGGAAATCGAGGTTCCAAGTACACCGTTATTGGACAAATTTTTACACCTGTGCACTGAATTGATATACTTTGTCCTAAAACTTGTCAAAAAATGTTTTGTCTTAAAAGGTGCTACACAGGCAACTATATCTCTTCTGAATGAAGGTGGATTCCTATCGTATGGCTTGCTTTTTTGTCTTGCCTGAATCGGTACTGGTGTGTTTATCTTTGAGTTGGGAGGTACTCCCTTCAATTTTTGTTTACAGAAACCTGGATAGCCCTGCCACATTCTCAGCTTAATAATGCATACCTACACACTAGGACATAATAGATTGCTTGACTAGTCCTTGCTTCTGAAGAATCACCAATGCGATGATCAATTTATGGTTGAGGCTGTTGACTATGGTTGGATTGAAGTTGTTTATGTCAACTTGCTCTTTGGGAAGTTTCTTCTTTTTTAGATGACTTTATTACCACCCAACCTTGCTCAGAAACTGACCAGAGTCTGAAAGGTTGTTAAATCAGTTTGATGTGCCAGAATCCTTGTCATGCTGTTTCCTTGTCTTCATCGAGTAGACTTTGTCTACTTGCAAACCATCTTCAATGGCCAAGTTTAAACAAATAATTGTTTAAAGTATTCTTATGTGAGCCCTTGTATTCCATTTATTATTTTCGGTGTATGTAACTGAATGATTTTATATTTTCCTCTTTGTACGGACAGGAAGTACTTAGAAGAGCCATGTGTTTGGGTGGAGTCAAACACAACCACCCTTAGCATAGTGTCATCACATGTTGAGATTGGACTTGGCTTCCTTCTAATTCTCTCTCTGTTCTCGTGAGATTCTCAGAGACATTTTCCCTTTTCAATTCTTGCAAGCTTTTATTCCTTTCACTGTTATGTTTTTGTTTACTTCTGAAGTCTCTTGGATTCTATGCTATGGTATGCAGGTGGCAGCGCAACCTTATGCAAACTTTTATGTACTGGCAGGTTTGTGACATTTGTCTATTATCATCTATAGAGTTGGTTTTCAGTTGTTCAATCGAAAGTGTTGTTAGCTATATTCGCTATTAAGCAATGGAGAGAATTAGAAAAGTTTAGATCTTGAGAGAGAGAGAGAGAGAGAGAGAGAGAGAGAGAGAGCTTGAATTTGTTATATATATCTTACCACCTTTAGCTCAGACAATGCATGCTCTTTATAGACAAGAAGTTGGTAGCTGAGTGGCCTAGAAGAATGAGGAAGAAGTGTTTGGAATGTAGAAGTCTTGTCAACGGCTTTAGAAGGAATGTTCATGATTGTTTCTAGAATTAAATTTTCTCGAAGGTCTCAAATCATCTCAATAAATTATGACGTGTCTTAATAGACCATATTAAGCTATAGTGACAGAGTGGCCTTATATATATATATTTCCTGCAAAATTGTGGGTTAAAATTGTATAGTACTGACTTAGCGAGAAAAAGAAACTGTGGTGATGCCTAAAGTTTTCACTTGTGTGAAATATGGGTAGGATTCAAGAGGCAATTTTGAAAAATTAAAATAGTCATAGTTGGGTTGCTGATTTTCCTTTTGGGGGAATTCGTTCAATTTTCTTATTTACTCTCTATTTAGGACCTTAGGTTGTGTTAAGTTTTGCATAATATTGCATAGTGCATATTGACTCTTATGTGTGTATTTTCTTTGCTCTTTGACTGTCTCGAAACACGTTATTTGACAGCTATTGAAGCTCATGTATCGTGCCCCTGTCACTGCAAGTTACCATAGCAGTGTATGGACTAAGATTGGAAGGACTGTGAATCCGCTTGTCCATCGCTACGCTCCATTCTTGAATACTCCAATTTCTGCTGCCCAGAGATGGTGGTTGAGGTAGAACAAAGAAAGTACAAGAAGCCAGCCAGCCAGCAGCCTGCCTCAAAAGTTCAAAATGAAAATCCCAACTGGGGATCCACTCTTTTTTTTTTTAATCTAGCTTTTATCAGATTCATTACAAATTTTCCATTATGATTAGAGTCTACTGGAAGGTACTTTTGTTTGCTTTTGTTACACTACTGGAAGGTACTTGAATATGATAAACTTGCCAAAATGAATTTTCTGTGTTTAGATTGTGACTTTCCCCGTCTTTGTTAGGATTTTATGGTTATTTGCAAACGAATGAATACTTGTTTGCTAAGAAAAAAAAAAAAAAAAAAAAAGAGAAAAGAAAAGAAAAGAATGAATATCTTATTTGTTTTAAGTCTTATTTGGATTTAAAAATTAGATGAATCGAGATGAATTTAGTTTATTTTTTAATATTATTATCAATTTGAAATTTGAAAAAGTTGTATTAGAATTTTAAAAATGTGTATTGAAATTTGAAAATGTGGATTTAAATTAAAAAAAAAATATAAAAATATATATTTTATATAAAAAATTATAAAAATATAAAAATAAAATAAAAATGAGTTTCTGAATTCAAATCCAGCCTTAAACTTTTTTTTAACTTTTTATGTATTGACGAAGGAGAGAACTTTTTATAGGAGTTGCATCCAATCAATTAACAGAAGAACAACGCGTGTCGATATATGTACAATTTATATATTTTATAAAAAATATCGTGGCGAGATATGAGTGGTCAGGATACAAGTTAACTCCAGTGAAGAAAGCACCGGTGTCTTCTCCAAAATTCAAACCTTTAGAATATAAAATGGAATCCAATTCATCTATATAAGGCCAGCGAGAATACACAGCAATGCACGGCAGCAGCGGGATTCAAATTCCCTCTCAAATAACAGCAGTTAACTTCTTGCGATCCAAATTCCAATCCCACACAGACCATACTGCTTTCCGTCCCCTATGGGGCTATAATTCCATCTCCGACCACCCCCCACTGTTCTCCTCCTTCCTTCCGTTTTATTCATTCATATCCGAGGTCCATAATCATGAATGACGTCGACAGTAAGCCCTTGCTTTCTTCCAAGCTTTCCAATTACACTGATGCCGCCAATAGCCACCAGCGCCGGCGCCGACCATCGGCTAATCCCTCCTTCTCCGGGCGCCCATCCCCCAGCAGGGTTCAGTCTTTCAGCCGAGATTTTGGGCACGCCGCCGCAGAGACTTATCTCGTCACCCGGCTCGCCTTCACCCTCCTCCGATATCTAGGGTACTACTCTACTGAAATTCAAATCTACTTATATTTATGCGTGCCTGTGCGTAGGAATTCGTCATTTTCTCTTTATATGCCCAACTAAACTGAGCGAAAAAAAAAATTACGAAAATTTTGAAGTTTGGCACGTTCTTATAAAATATATGCATATATATAATATATCATAGTCCACAGTTCCGTTAATTCTTCATTTTTCAAAGTTTGTTTTGTCTCTTTGTCTCTAACCCGGATGTAGAATTACATAACTAATACTATATGTACAATTTCAATTTGGTATCTAAAATTTTACACTGTTCGGAGTTCGTCATTTTCTCATTGGACTAATGCTAACTAAAGAACGTCTGTACGAATTAAGTGTTTTACGATGCACTGCTAGCTGGTGCTGAAAGGTCCTTGATTGACTTAGTTAGCTGTCCGATGGGAGAAAAAAAGATGGATGAAAGGTTTCTCTTTTCTTTGTGAGCCATAAGGGAACCGATTAGATGAAGATGTTCGTATTGTTAAACGTAAGTTATATGCATATAATTTATCATTTCTTTTCATTCAGGGTAGGGTACCGATGGATGACAAGATTAGTTGCTCTTGGTTGTTATGCCTTGCTACTTATGCCCGGTTTTCTTCAAGGTTTGTGTTCTCTTACATGTTGAATAAACGTCATTCCCTTATATTTCTTTGCCTTTACTTTTATTTGATCGCTTATTTAGATTACTAGATTATGAGAGAGACTAAATTTTGGGGATTCCTTGTGTAATCCATGCCCAGAACAGAAAAATGCATTGTGGTTTCTATAATTTTCTTCAATCTGTTACAGGATAAATTAGGTATTTCAGGACATCTTCACATTATTTTCAAAATAAACGGAACTTAACCTGCTTGGTAATTTTCTGCAGTGGCATATTATTATTTCTTCTCAACCCAGGTCAGGAGAAGTGTTGTTTATGGAGAGCAACCAAGAAATAGGTATGTGATTGAGATAGAGGTGATGACATATTTTTTAATTTTTCTTTTAATAAGCTACAAGCTTGCTCATGGATGATATATCTCATGCAATTGCTATTTTCTACCGTCACATTTTTATCCTTACATCTTTTCTACAGGTTGGATCTATATTTACCTACAAGTAGTGATGAACCCAAGCCAGTTGTCATATTTGTAACTGGTGGAGCTTGGATTATTGGGTGAGTGATTTGAGATAGCTGCTAGCTTCTGCGTCACTTGTCACCCGGAAATTGCTGCATATTATTTGCTTTACCTTATCTGTTAGCTTAATCTATGCACTAAATATAGGGCAACAGATTGACCCATGCCTTCTCAAGGATGTTGACTATCAAGGAGATATAAAACTGTTTGTTTCCATTTCTTTTTGGGATAAGGTAGTATATATTACTCATGAGAAGCTATATAAATACACAATTGTGCTAAGGAGGGAGTTGCCACCTTGCTTACAACACCCTTACATGATAGAGAGACATACACCAGACCACATGCACCGAAGCCACAAGCAAAAACAACAACTGCAGAAACATAATCAGTCTGCCACTTGGATAAGAAAACCTGCAGAATAACTTTCAAAACACCCAAAAGCACAGCAAGCCTGCAGATATTTGGATAAGAGAACCTACCACCCAGCTCCTGCAGAAACCATAGTACAAGACATACCCCACCAAATCCACCATCCCAACAAACAGATGTTTGGTTCCAGTATCAGACAGGAAGTTAAATATTTTTGCTAAGAGAGTCCCTGACATAGAGTTAAGGATGTAGATTTGCATTTGGATCACCACATACTCAGAGTTGGCAGGTATTACCCATCTTTGCTAAATGAGATCTGATTAGGAGCTCATTAGGTAAATAAAATGTAGTTAAATGGATTTTTACGGATTAATTTGTCCATAGGAGGATGAAGGATAAGATGAAAAGCAGATCCAAGGTCACATTGTAAATTTATATGGCTGCTGTGCATGTCATTGTAAATTTACGGTGCTTCTGGGTTGAGCTTTGATGGTTTAAGAGTTCCTAACCAGATCAGTTTTTTCCACACTCGTGGTGTGAGATATATGGTTAGGGTATAAGGTGCTGTAGATAATAGCATTAATTCCTTGCTTTATATTTATTCGTCTACTTTGTTTCTTCAATGTCAGTTCTTTGTGTTTTTGTTCATTGCCTGATTTAGGTACAAAGCGTGGGGTTCTTTTTTAGGACAGCAATTAGCAGAACGAGACATAATAGTGGCATGCATTGACTACAGGTAATTGGTTCCAAGATACAATACCGTTCATCAGAATGCTTCCACCTGCCTCCTTCTCTTTCTCCCAACAAAAAAAAGGCAGGCGAATCAACATGAAAGGACCTGTCAAAATAGATTTCTTTATGTTATAAATGATGTAATTTATGCAAACTTATCAGGTGTACCAGCATATAATTCTTAATATAACTTAAAACATTTATATTTGGGTTAGAGATTGCTTCTCGTGTTTGTTGCATGCCATAACAGATAATATGTGAATGCAGAAATTTTCCTCAGGGAACTATTAGTGATATGGTGAAAGATACTTCTCAGGGCATCTCATTCATCTGCAACCACATAGCTGAATGGGGGGGTGACCCTAACAGGTGACAAACTTGTTTCTTAGTTTTTGTGTTTCCCCATCTTATCTCCAACCATTCCATTGATCTCTTCATCCTTGTTTGAGCAGGATATATCTAATGGGGCAATCAGCTGGTGCACACATTTCTGCTTGTGCTCTCCTGGATCAAGCAATCAACGAGTCTGAATATGGGAAAAGAGAGAGTATTTCTTGGAGTGTCTCTCAAATAAAAACTTATTTTGGAATATCTGGAGGGTATGTTTTGTTGTGTTACCGTTTTGTGAATCTCATAGAAGTTTACTGAAATTGATCAGAGCCCCTCATCCAATATGTTTAATTCACGGTATTGTTGACCAGTTACAATTGATAGTATAAATCTGTTGATGACTGTGAGTATCATCCCGGAGGTTTAACCTTTTATGAACCTAGAGGAGACCTTACCAGTAGATTTTAATGTTCATACAGTAAACATGAATGGACCAACTGGACATCTACGATTTGCCTTCTCCATTAGTGTGCGCTGATTTTCAAATTGCAGCTGTGTGACATATCTGTTGTTTCTGCTGCAAAGCTTTGATTTTCTTTTGTGGATCTTCAATTTAGTAAATGTGCTCTTAAGTTATCATGCCTTTTTTATTGGCACCAGGTGTTTCAGAATGAAGTCCTGACTAATACAGGGGGTGCACATGCCCTCACCAAGGATTTTCCTGTAATTGCACCTTGGGTAATTCATTGGGACATCCTCCCAGTCAAATGGTCCCTGGAAATCCTTTGCACTCAAGGGTTTGGACCTTAGACTTTGAGGGATCATACCACTAAGACCAAGACTCCTACCACTTGTGCCAACCCTTGGGGAGATTTACCATGCCTTTTTATTATTATAGGTGTAGTAAAGGTATGGCCTTTAATCTTTCAAGGAGGTGCCAGACTTTGGCTATAAATGGTTATTATTGAACATTTCACATAAACGAGGTCCTGATGTGGCATGGGCTTTCCTTGGATTGTTACAACTATTTAGGTCCTTTATGCTAGTTGCTGTATATTTATCAGAGGTGAGAGACTCAATTTAAAAGTAGATACCATATATCTTTAAACTAATGAAAGATAACACACACACACACATACACACAAAAGTACGCACTCTACTGACCTAATAAAGTTCAGAAATTGTGACAAGTTTAATGCATCAATTTGATTTGAGGCTTCAAAAAATAGGTTTGGTTTATATAACAGGAGGCACGACCAAATTAAATTTCTGTAGTTCTTATGATAGTAATCTAGAAGGGAGCAGAAGTACTTTGCTTTAGGGTTTGGCCCAAGTGGTGAAAGCCTTGCCTTGGGGTTCCTTCAAGTTCCAAGGTTTAACAGCTCATGGGTGCAAACAATCTTTTAGGGCCACATCCTTTAGTGAAAAGCTAGCAATTTAACCAGTTCCATGTTGGAAAACTTTTGAGGATGCGGTTCATGGGACTGGGATTTATTTTGCAGGGGTGGGTCTGAAAGGCCATGCCTTGAGAGGTTTTTTGACATTAAAAATAAAGTACTTTGCTTTAAACATTTACCCGTACCCCATTGGCACCATTCCGTATCAATAGTAGTCTAGTAGATAAGACTCTCTTCTACCAATGCAAGGAGGAGCGACTGAAATTATGCCTAAGGAACTTTGCAACATGTTCAAGTGCTCAACATAAGATGGGAATTAAAGAAACTGCAACAAAGATCACCACATATTTTTTAGTTATTTTTCTGCTGAGAGATATCACACACACATACACACTAATGTACTCGTAAAGTTCAGAAAGTGTGACAATAACACATCAATTAGATTTGAGGCTTCAAAAAATAGGGTGGGTTTATATAATAGGAGGCACAACAAAATTAAATTTCTGTAGTTCTTATGATTGTAATCTAGAAGGCAACGGGATAAATCTGTCAAGTACTTTGCTTTAAACATTAATTTCCCGTACCCTACTGGCACCATTCCGTATGTGCGGTAAGATAGGACACTCTGCTTTCCAATCTTAAAGATGCAAAACCTTTTTGAATTGTATGAAGAAAGGTGAAATAATATCTGGTTCTATGGCGTTGAGAAGATTCTAGCTAAAAATTCCTAAATTCTGTTTTGTGTTTGCCAATGATCTACTGGAGGATGCTTATCTTAGGTCCATACTCTGATTCTTTTCCCCTGAAAATTCTGTGAGCAGGTACAATTTACCCAATTTAGTCGATCACTTTCATAACAGAGGCCTGTATCGCTCCATTTTCTTAAGGTACTTGCCAAATAATGTTTGCTGGGAACCTATTGGCTTATGCTTATGTTTTTAAGTGTTTATCACCTTATGTGTTCGTTGTCATGTTTCATTACAGCATTATGGAAGGTGAACAGTCTCTGCCAGAATTCTCTCCTGAATTTAAAATACAGGACTCAAGCATTAGGGATGCTGTTTCTAACCTGCCTCATTTTATTCTTTTTCATGGAACCTCAGATTATTCCATTCCATCAGACGCCAGGTTAGAATCTTCCCTGAAATAAATGCTGCAAGCTCACTATGTTTGATAGGAGGGATGGAAAGTACCTAATGAACCCCATCCCAAAATGGTGCTTCATCGATAAAAAAAATGGGGTGGACAATGTAGAGTGGGGATATGGTTCAATAGTTGTGCAAAGTGTTTGTGAACTTACCAATATAATAAAAAAGATGATGAATGGAAAATATGAAGTATGGAGGTGATGGTGTAAGGGAAAGGAGGGGGTTCGGCTACAATGCTTTTTCAAGATTCTCATGTTATAGACTTCCAACGATTTGTTTCTTGCTGCCTTTCGCAGTATAACTTTTGCAGATGCTCTTCAGAAGGCAGGCGTCCAAGCAAAGCTAGTCCTGTTTGAAGGAAAAACGCATACAGATTTGTTTCTTAATGTAAGTGATGACTCGGGATATACCTTCTTGTAAGGTTGCATTGCCTTGTCTATTAGTTTTCAATGTGCTATGCGCACCAACATTTCCAAATTTGTATATGCCAATATCTCAAATTCTGAAAAGGAATTTCAATATAGACCAATATATCTAATTCATGCATACGGCATGAAGCCGTTGTCCTTCTAAGCAAGCCTCAACATTTTTCCATTTAATGCAGGATCCTTTGAGAGGCGGGAAAGATGAACTGTTTGACCATATAGTTGGTGTGATACATGCTGTTGATAAGGAAGCTCTTTCTAAGGATGCTATGGCCCCTCCAAGAAGACGCCTTGTGCCTGAGGTTTTATTACAGCTGGCTCGTAAAATCAGCCCCTTCTAGGCCTTATAGTTCTCCAAGTTTATATCTACCATTCCATTTTCTTGCCTTTGTTGCATGCTTATAGACCATTGTCTATTCTTTTATTCTTTGGGGAGATATTTTGGTATTCCTTTTTATTAATGATAATTTCCAATTGATTGAGAGGGGAAATCTCGGTATTTACTTTAATGCGTTGGCTAGGTAAGTCACCAAAAAATGATATATTATTGAGTGTCATTCTGCCCACAAATCATACAGAAATGCTAACTTAAGATCTGATTGTAAAGATTGTACTGTATTTAACAAATTAGTTATATATATGTTGTAGTCATCTTTAAAAACATTTAAGAAAATCCTTAAAAAGCAAACCCAGTGACCGAATGATTATTAAATCCTTAATTAAGGAGCTGGGGGGACCGAATGATTGTTTGGGGGCCGTTTTCGGACACCCATGGCTCTCACCACTCTCGTGGGCCTATCCCCAGAGGAAGGAGCTACGTACTGAGTAACCCTTTATGGGCGTGGCCGAAAGGGTGGATTTGGTGTAATCAACAACTATTTAATAACGTTTTGCCCGTCAAAATGAGACGCACACAAGACCATCCCAAACTCCCAAGTAAGATGCAAACAAAAATGGATTAAAAAGAAGATGAACATTATTTAGTGATGATTTAACATTACAGACACGCACGTAGCTTAATGAGTGAGCTGCAGGGGTCTAGAGGACAGCCGGTGGAAGCGGTGCGTTACTATGAAGTAATTTCCTCTGATTTCGATTTGATATGAACAAATGAGTGTGGGGTAACAACAAAAATGCTTGGCAATTAATTTGACCAATTGGTTACATTTTAGAGAGAAAGTCTACTACTTTTCTCTAAAATTTCTACGGTGAGTGTTGCTATTGAAGAGGAGGGTGCTCTTGCCCTCCTCTCCTCATTTCCTTTTTTACAATGTATATACATTTTTAAAGTAGTATTTTCTTTCTCTCTCTCTACCCATTTGGGTTTGGTCAAATTTGCTACTCTCTAGTCGCCATTTACCTTCGTGTACCCCACCAGCCCATTTTACAGTTGTCAATCTATTAGAACGGAGAGGGGCCGCGCAAAAAAGACCAATACGTGGCCCTCACGTGTGACTTGTTGCCGCCCATAGTCTTCACATGCCACCACGCAAGACGGCCCTGATGGCTACACGTGTCATACCTACAATTTCGTATGGCCTATATATTTTAGATTTGGACACCCCTTGTCCATCTGGCTGGTGCGTGGCTGCCATGCGCCCTCACAAGAGTATGAGAACACTAATGCTCTGCAACAGCTTAGTCAACTCGATGTCGTATTTTTCTTTATGTTATCGCATTTTCTAACCAGTAATCTCGAAGAATGGACAACAGATCTCTCCAAAAATCATCTCAAGACAACAAACAACAATACACTCCTTATTTTTTCCGCTTTTAGTAGAGCTTTCACTGTTAGAGGCGGTGGAACTATTGTTTGCAATTTTTTGCAAACAACTTATTCCTGTATTTTAAGACGGTGTTTTCTTTGTAGGACCTAGCTGTAGATCAAGAAATTAGGTTACTGTCACTCACTTTTTTTCTTCTTTCTTACTTTGTTGTTATTGTTTTAGGGCGATTGTTGGGGAACCTCACCCCCTCCTTATGTATAATTTTTTTTTTAAAATTTTAATAAAGTTGACCTTGTTGTTTAGAATAAAAAACTAAAAAAGAAAAAGGGAATCAGCGTGGGGTTCTAAGCTAGTTCCAAGTTGAAGACATCACCCAAATGCATGGCTTGCAAACAATGCAAATAAATTGGACCACTTGGATCGATATTATTATTATTATTATTAGATTTGCATTATATTTTAGATCATCATGACTATATATATAATACTTGTCCATGTCAGCGGTGTGGGTTGATCGAGGACATCATCGTTATTTTCTCTATGGGAGACTCGGGGTCAACCCTATGAATTAAATTCTACTTACATCATGACAATCTTTATTCTACTTTGTTCCATGCATGCATGTTATACATATAGCTTGAGCCTCAGCTTTTCTCTAATTCGTTTCTTTTTTAATTCTTTTTATTTGGATATCATACATCTTTTTTCCTACATGCGTAGTTGTGAGGCAGGCTATAAAATATCTCGACTCTTGTAATCAGTCTTGATAGAACCATAATTCAAAGATTTATTACATGGTACGTAATTCTTAGTAGAAGGATACTAATATTGTCACTTAATTAGGCCAATTCAGAAATTATCTCTACTTATTTCATCATTATAATATTTTTAAATTTTCATACAAAATATAATAAATAATTTAACTTTTTTAAATTCTAAAATAATAATAATATTAAAAAATAATATTATATTTAATTTTTAATTTTCATCTAACCTTAAAAAGATTGATCGATGGATCATCGGTGCAATTAAACTACTAGTGCGTAGTCTATCAAAGTCTATATATGTCATGCTATATACTTCAGAGAATATACAAGCTGCTACTTCATTTTTTTTTTTTTTTGTTAAGATGGCAGGCAACAAAATATGCGCAGTACTGTTAGTGATCATGGAAGGTCCAGCACGCCTAATTTGAATGGTAGAAAAGGCAAGATTAATTTGAATGCTAGAAGACTTGTCAATTGACTTGGCGGGATTGGCCTTTTATCTTTGCATCTGTCTTCTTCTATCAATCACATTGACACTCACTTGAAAATTGAATGCTACCATAGTACAGTACATTTTATATTTGCATGACAAAGATATATTTACCAACACAAATATATACAAAACCTATCCAGCATCAACCAGACTGATTTTAAGACGAAGGCATTCATGGATACAAATAATATATATATATATATATATATATATAATATATATATATATATTTATAGAACCCGGCCGGCCGGGCATGTGTGTAAAAACTGATCTTGCCAACATAAGATCATCATCATATCTCCCGAACTCAATTAATTAAGATATATTTTAACTCCTAAATCAATTTTTGATATTTAAGATAACCATAAATATATTTATATACGTACAGCATATTTATATACAGCCACGTTTGGCGTCTATTAAGACTTTTCAATGCTATGGTCCCTGCCAGCTATATAGTTTGTTCGGTTTGGCAAGTTGTACGCTCGCGCCCTAGTGAGTCAATACTATTACACATACAAGCTAGGGTGGTTCACTGCGTACACTCGGATACAGGTCTATAAATAGAAGCAAGCCGCTAGAGAAGGTTTGCACTATCGACTCTCGAAAATGAAGGCCATTTTACTCATCATCTCTCTCCTCTTGGCCGCTTCCTCAGTACTTTTTGTTCCTTCTTCAGTTTTAGCTCGAGAATTGAATGGTGAGCACACGTATAATTTAATTATCTGATCCAGTAGATCATAGTTCTCGTGTTTGATCTAATTTATATATATTGCATGCAGCATATATGGTACTACTTATTCATGATGATCAACTGAAATACTTTGATGTTGTTATTTATAGCTAAAAATAATAATAAACTGCACGTACACTTCAAATTATATATATTCATTAATCTACCATGGTTGTTGATCAAAGAAGGCAAACAACAATAAACACCCCCCCAAAAAAAAAAGACTGCGTGCTACGTCTCTTAATTTCACGTATATATGCTGAATTATTATAAGTGCTTTTTGAATCGAAATGTGTTTTCTTGCTTTAAATTAAAATAGACAATTCTTAGCAAATATTAATTAATTAAGCACTAATTTAATCGTTCTCTTTTTTAGTTTAATTTGGGAGGATACAGAGATAAAATTAGAATTTGATATTTAAGAAGGCGATTGATAAATTATGTATTATGTGTGAGTATAAATATGTAGTGTGTATGTTTTGCACGCGGTGACTATATACAAATAACAATAATCATACGTCATAAAATTATATACAAAAAACATCTGCTTATAAATCATCTTATAATATAATTTTTTTTTAAATTCCGTAATTCACTAGTTAGAGACCATTAAAAAAAAATTTAAAATAAAATAAAATAAAATAAAATAAACTTAAGATTTTCCTTTCACATTAAGCTCGACGACAATTTTTTATAGAATAATGAAATTTTTGATAATTTTTTTCTCAATATAAACTAATAAATGATAATTTTTTAAGTATTAGAAGGGCAGATTTTATTTTTTTATAATTTGAGGAAGTGATTTTAATTATATACAACGGCAGCCCCCCTGCCTTAGTTGTAGTTCCGCCCCTGGGAGGATATATATTTAGTCATATTCAGATAAACATGAAATCGTATCTCTGGTAATTCTAGTATTACGGTGAATATTGCAGTCGTCGAGAAAGCTGCTGTTGCTCCGGTCACTGGCCGAACTAAAAATCCTAGAAAGCCTGTATTTGAATGTGGCCGTGGTCAGCCATATAAGAAATGTGTACCAACAAAACCCACGCCACCCTCTACAGCTTGTGGCAGCCACTATAAGCGTAACTGCCCGCCTCCTTGACATCAGAATTAAGCGCCATGAAGTGGACGTACTACTGGTTCGATCGGCATAAAAAAGCACAAGATCTTATATAAATATGCATCTATATGGTTTTCTTGGGGTCTAATGTTGTAATATGCACTCAGAAATTAGTGTACGTTACTCTCTCGAACTCTATAATAATGAATAAACTTCAAGGATTCTTGTACGGTTTGATGTAATGTTTTATATATGTAGGCAACTTGAGTCTTGAATGTAATATGATAGAGAAATGATATATGTATCTCATATCATCTCAAAATTACAATTTTTTTAAATTTTTATATAAAACATAATAAAAAATTTAATTTTTTTAAAAATTTAAAATAATAATAATAATAAATAATATCTTAATAATATTTTATTTAATTTTCAACTTTCATATAAAATGATCTCACTCATCTCATCTCACTATTCAAATAATATGTTAAATAGATTGATCAATAGATCATCAGTGCAGTTAAAATAGCATGAGTACGTACATAGTCTATCAAATTAGTCAATATCACGCTACATACTAATTGAGAGATCATGCAAGCTACTTCCACTATTTTTAGTCAAGATGCTAGCTAGACAGCTTGAAAATATGCAGTACTGTTAGTGAACATGGAATTAAGGTCCAGCACGCCTAATTTGAATGGTAGAAATTAAGGCAAGATTAATCTCGATCGATTCATGGAAGCTGGCAAGAGGCCGTAGAAGACTTGTCAATTGACTTGGCGGGATTGGCCTTTATTATCTTTGCATCTGTCTTCTTCTATCAATCACATACTATCTTTGGCTCATCAACCACTAATTCATTATATAGGTAACCTTTATAACGCTGCAACGTCGCACGATCTTTGTTTCTTTTAACATGACATTCACTTAAAAACTGAATGCTACCATACATGTATATATGCATGACAATTGACAAAGACATGATTTTAAGACGAAGGCATTCATGGATACAAATAATTTATAGTACCCCGGCCGGCCGGGCATATGTGTAAAAACTGATCATCTTGCCAACTAAAGATCATCATCATCATCATCTAGTAAACAAAAGCCCGCTTATATAAAACCACCTGCACATGATTAGCTGGGAACAATATTAATTAATTGCATGCATATCTCCCGAACTCAATTAATTAAGATATATTTTAACTCCTAAAACAATTTTTGATATTTAAGATAACTATAAATATATTTATATACAGCATATTTATATATATATACAGCGCCACATTTGGCGTATATTACTTTTCAATTCTATGGTCCTGGCCGCCAGCTATATATATAGTTTGCTCGGTTTGGCAAGTAGTACGCGCGCGTCCTAGTGAGTCAATATTACACATACAAGCTGGCTCATGTACGACGTACACTCGGATACACGAGGTCTATAAATAGAAGCAAGCCGCTAGAGAAGATTTGCAGTATCAACATGATGGTCTCGAAAATGATCAAGGCCATTTTATTCACCATCTGTCTTCTCTTCGCTTCCTCAGTACTTTTTGCAGCTCCTTCTTCAGTTTTAGCTCGAGAATTGAAAGGTGAGCATGATACGTATTAATTATCTGATCCAGTACTAGATAGTACTGCTCGTACGTGTTTGATCTAATTTATATTGCATGCAGCATATATACTAATACTTATTGGATATTGATCATCAACTGAAATATATACTTTGATGTTGTTATTTATAGCTAAAAATAATAATTAACTGCACGTACACTACAAATATATTCATTAATCTACTTGATCGTTGCTCAAAGAAGGCAAACAAAAAAGACTCTTACTCTTTCACGTATAAGTGCTTTTTGAATCGAAATAAGCTTTTGCTCTTGCTTTAAAATAGACAAGATCGATCTTAAAAAATAGTAATTAGGCACTAATTTAATCGTTCTCTTTTTTAGTTTAATTCGGGAGGATACATATTCAGTCATGTTCAGATAAACATGAAATCATATCTCTGGTAATTAATGGTATATTTATGGTGCATATTGCAGTCGACGCTGTAGTTACAGACCCGCCACCTCCTCCGTGCGATGATAGGCGACGTCATTGCTGGACTCATTGACATCAGGATTACGCGCCATAACATGAAGTGGTATTAGTACTACTGGTTCGGCATAAAGTGTTACTCTCTCGATCGTACTACTCTGTAATAATGAATGAACTCCAGGGAGTCCTTGTACGTATATACAGTTTGATGTAATCATATATGTGGGCAACTTGGGGGTAATATGTATATCCAATAATCCGTTTCAATATTAATCATTGGTAAATCATGACCATATATATATTATCAAGAATAGATCTACCGTTTAACTTTAAAAATCTGTGAGACTAAAATTGTGTTTTGTGATATATATATATATATATATATATATATAGATATATAAAACTATAATTGATAAAAACTGAAGCAACTAATTTTTGTATTACACACCCAAATTACTGGAGTTGACAATTGACGCTCTAAATTATCACATTTTGACACATGAGTTCATACCTTCGTTTAATATCGAACCACTAAGATTGTGCCATATTTTACACTATATATATATATATATATATATATATATACTAAGAGTCTAATGATAAAAATAAAATATAAAGAAAAGAAATGGAGTAGGACGAACAATGAAGATAGAATTTGAATGTTACATCTTTGTTATTCTCAATTATTATTGAATACAAGCATATATAGATCCCAACTTATAAAAAGAGTATATTGAGATAGAATAAGATAAATATCTTAATCATTATAGAAATAAAATCAAACTACTATTACAATGAATCAAAAATATGTAATCCTAATCTGTCCATTTTCTTTCTAGAGAGAGAATGTTCAATTTCTCTCTAAATTTCCAACCCTTTACTGAGTGTCTTTGTCGGAGGAGAGGGTAGAGCCGAGGCTTTTATCCTCTCATTCTCTTCCTCTCTCCTTCCTCCTTATGCATACGCTTTTCTAGTAGTTTTTTTCCATCATCTCTCCATTTTCGATTCGTTTTTGCCAAATCTATTGCCTTCCGTTCGTCGCCCATCAACACGCGTCCCACCACTGTGATCCACTGTCGTCGATCTATTGGGATGACACGGAGTCACGCTGTTTCTCTCGGTGCGTTGACCACATGCACGTCTTGTCCCGCGTGTGGTCTTCACGTACCACCGCGCCTCAACACCTCCAGCGGCTACACGCGTCATACCAGCGGATTCTTGACGCCAAAATCTTCTAGCTAGATATGGTCCCCCCACCTCCATCCCACTGGCACCTGGTCCCCACAAGCCATTACAGAAGCGCGACGTTAATGTTTGGTGGAAGATCTGTCCAATCGATGCCATGTCTCCAGCTATGTTTTTATTTTTCCT
Source organism: Platycarya longipes (assembly GCA_036559045.1). Lineage (NCBI taxonomy): Eukaryota > Viridiplantae > Streptophyta > Magnoliopsida > Fagales > Juglandaceae > Platycarya > Platycarya longipes. The sequence continues at coordinate 52,762,703 of CM071791.1, forward strand.
AACCAATGATCAAATGGAAGTAAACGTGGCAAATTTTCACAGTCAACTTAGACTAATATAGTGCAACACACCTCTATTCATCAGACTATTTCCAAACCATCTCCAAGCGATTTTCCCTTTACGAGAATAGGAGGGAGCGATTATTTCATCTCCAATTACCCACTTTTTTTTTGTGTATTGCATTATGTGTTAATTTTTTGGGAAGATTGTTGGGGACTCCGACCCCACTAAAATTATATCCTTGATCTTTTAGTCAATATATTAAACTTCCTTAGAAAAAAAAAATAAAGAATATGTATACGAAATGGCACTGCACACAAGTCAAAATTAAACCATCACTCTTCAATAATAAGCTCTTAGGTTAGAGGAAGAGGGACAAAGAACTAGGACTAAGGTTTAGAACCGAGTAAGGAATGAATGAATAATGAATTGTATGAAAATGAAGTCAAGATGATATCAAATCAAAGATGAATTGTTTGACCATGTAGTTGCTCATGTGATGCATGCTAGCTGTGATAAATTTAGAAGCTCTTTCTAATGATGCTTTGGCCCCTCCAAGAAGACGTCCTGTGCCTGAGGTTTTATTACAGCTGGCTCACAAGATTAGCCCCTTCGAGCAGCTACTTTGGATGTATCAAATGCTATTAATTTATAAATTATAGGGTTTGGTTTAGGATTTTATCCCAAAACCAACACATATGCAGATCCCTATAATAGGGGATGTGTTTAGGGGGTGCTACAATAATCCCCTATATTTGGGGGTTACTATTCATCCCTATATCAAATGTTAAGTATATTTTATTGTGAATAGCTAAAAAATGTGAAATAAAGTAGTAGAAAAAGTAATAAAAAAAAAAAAAGACTATTGCTTTGGTGATCGATGAAGTTAAAATAAGTAAAATTGATTAATCTGATCTACAGTTTGTATATATATACAATGAAGTTTTTGTTTATATATACAATTGTTATAAAACTAAAAAGAAAACTACTACTATTATAAGAGAAATATAAAATAAACTCTTAAGAAACTCTCTGAAACTTTCTTCCTTCTATATATTTTCTTATGAATTTCATAACAACTTAATCCCATATTTATAGGCGTTGAAATTATTATGCAAGTTACTGTGCAAAACTTAAAATAATGGTGTTGGGGTCATTCATAAAATAATTAAGGGGGCAGGGGCCGCCCCCAATAATTCATAACACTCCCCCTTGAATGACCACCCATAAAAAATCTGTCTCATTAAAACCTTGCCAAGGAAAAACCTAGTGGGAAGAAAAACCAATGGCGAAGGAAAAAGAGTACAGTCTTCTTATGTATCCACAAGTACTTTAAGATTGCCTCATTAAAACCTTGCCAAGGAAAACCTAGTAGGACAAAATCTTAGCGAAGGAAAAAGAGAACAATCAGTACAAGCCTTCAGGACTTTTACTCCCCCTGAAAAGTGCATGACAATAGATTTTTGAGTCTTCACATTTTAATATTCTGCATAATTTTCTTGAATGTCGCAGTTGGTGATGCCTTCGTAAATAAATCTGCCAGATTATCACTTGATCGTATCTTTGATATATCATCATTTGATTTAAATGATAAGTAGCATTATCTTCGTATAAAATTGTTGGACTATCATTGATCATGGGAAGACCGCACTTTTCTTGAATATGTAGAATCATTGATCTCAATCAAAATACACTATAAACTTATTTTCATGAATTGCAATAATCTCTTAGTGATTTGAAGATGTAGAAGATAATATATGGTTGACAGATTTAGTAGAAATCTGATACCTGCAATAATACTTAAACTCCCTCTGAAAATATGCTTCAGTTTTTCAAGTAATAAACAAACATGATTTCAGCATATATAACAGGTTAATAATTCAAACATGATTTCCATTTGAATAATGCATTAGAGAAAACATGATAATATTTTCATCTAAAATTTTCTTCCCCTCATTCGGCGTTATTAAGGAAAACTTGTTTATATACGGCGGAAATAACATTAGAAACCATCCATGTATGATAAAGGCTGTAAAAGTTTTGAGATCTAATATTATCGGTTCGACGGAAAATTAAATCTGCTTGACATTGTTGACAAACGAGATCTTGAAGAGATTTGAAGATTTCGGGTTGTTGTTTAAATATAACAATTTTACCATTAGTTTACTCCAGCAAAAAGATCTCACATTTTTCATAGATTCAGTTGTTGTTCATCCAGAACAATATTATGTCTGATAGAAATTCTAATGTCCCAGATTTGAACCATGAACCTTTTATACCTCAACCACTTATATTTTCTCCTAAGGCCGTAAATACCATGATAGAAGTAGAGATATATTTTTCTAGTAAAATTGATTCTGAAATTGTTGTAGCATCAAGAACCTTCAGTGTTCAATATGCTGTCTCTCTTACAACCATGTCTCAAAGGCTACTGGCGAGAACGAGTGAGGTTGATCATCTTCAATCAAATATTTGAGTTGTATCAAACGCTTGCAACTAAAAATAGAAAAAATAAAAATTTAAGACAAAAAAACAAGGAGCTAAAGAAATTTGTAGACTGATATTCTTGTGACCTGAAAATACGAGTAGAAGAGCTGGAACGAAAGAGAGTTCAAATACAAAGTTAACAACAGCAGCTAACGGCAGAAGTTCAGCGTTTACAAGAAAATAGGGATAGCTGTAATTAATGTCGCTGGCTTTTGAAATTATGCATCCAGCATATCTTGTAAAGTGGAAGAGGTGATGGTTTGTCGTGTTCTTATTTCCATTTCTATTAGAACCGTCTTTAACTTCATTTAGTACGCATCAAATCTTCTTCTCATATCTATAATTCATCTGTATTTGCATTCTTATTCTACAAATTTCCAATGGCTCATCAATTTCCTTTCAATATTTCTCACGATCAATATATGAGGTGTCATTCACCTCAATTACAAGTTGTTCTTGCATCTTCTGCAGGTGCCATGTTGCAGCAAGCGAATGATCTGGTTAATAAGTCAGATCGTGAAGCCGTTTATGAGCTGGTGACTCTCGGCACCCGATACTCATCCTCTATTGTCGGGTTTTCCAACCGATTACAATCTAAAAATCGTCAGATTGAAGAACTTAACGAGAAGGTTTCCATACTTCAACGACTTGTTCAAGAATTTGACAGAAAAATTGCAGACTTAAAGCAAGAGAATAAAGATTTAAAATCCTTACTTGCCTCTTCATTTCAACTGCCTAATCCTTTAGATAAGGATTTCATGTTGTTTTATGAAGAGCAAATGCATTTAAGAGATGAGGCTAGAAGTCTCAAATTCTTGTAACTCATCTATCAATTAAATAATAAGATCTTTCTTTTTCAAATGCATTCCTTGAATTTATAGCAGCCCTTGTGTTCTCTTCAGAAATTATAACAAGGTAAATCATCAACGTAAACTGCAATAATTGCAAATCCGAGTTCTGATAAAACACATGGGCATATATGATTATTTCCCAATCATTCTTTCAATATATACTCGTTGATTTAATTATATCATATGCGTTTGGACTGGATTGCTTTAACCTATATAAAGATCTTTGAAATTTTATAAAGTACATACTCCTAAATGTACTTGGATTAGATGTTTCAAGTATCGTATATCTTTATATATGTAATGATCTAATGATCCTTATAAATATACAGTGACCACATTTATCAATTGCATATCTAATCCTTTTGTAATAACCAAATCGATTAAAAATATGAATACGATTACATTCATAACAAGGAAATATGTTTCCTCATAACTACTCTCAGGTTTCTGCAGGAAACCTGACAAATTGTACCGCACAATTTCATTTCTCATTACGCTTTTGTATCAATACTCACTTATATCTTATAGGCATTACACCATTTGTTGTTTGGACAATAGGTCCAAATACCTCTCGCTTTGTTAGCGATTTTAATTCAGTTTCAATAGTTGCTTTTCATTTTGGCCAATCATTTTTATGTCGACATTTTTCGACAATCATTGACTCACTTTCTTTATTACTTCTGGTAATGTCAAGTGTTATCATATATGTTGTCGACAACAGTTTTATTTCTATCCATAAATTTTCCAGTACTCATGAAATGTATTGAGATCTCATTGTTCATCTTCAGGGAAAAACATTTCATGAAACACCTCTACAAGAGGTTCCTTTTTAGGAGGTTTGTACTCTTCAGGAGTTATACTCTTAAGGAGTTACCTCTTCAGGAGTTACACTCTTCAGGAGTTATACTCTTCAGGATTTACCTCTTCAGGAAGTTTCCTCTTCAGGAGGATTATATTTTATACAGAAAATACGGTCTCTTCATGAGCACTGATTTTTTTTTTCACTTTTGCACTAATAAGTCTTCAACGCTTCAGGCGTATCTCAGACTCATTTATTGTTGTTTTAACAACTCATCCTTTGGGGACTTCAATTCTTGCTTAAGCATTAACAACAGTAATATATGATTTTACAACACCTTTAGTGTCAATAAATACATCCTATAACTGATTTGCAACACTTTGAAAATAGGTAATCATCTGAACTTCTGGTTCACATTCATTTATAAGAGGATCAAATTTTGACAGAGTTTTATTATCCCCAGTAATTTCTATCGTGTTTCAGGCACCGGTATTTCATTATTTCAAAACATGATAAAATATTAATAAGCTTTTATATAAAAGTTTAGTATAAGTAAATCAAGTACTTGGCCGTACAACAGGTACGTGACTACTATTCAGTCATACCACATCTATGACAAACATCTTCATCTTTCTATGAAAAATTATTCTGAGGGCATTTACCCTTTTCAGAGTTGGATCACTTCTGGTGATACGGTATATTTTTATCATATTTAGTGTTGTCGCTTTTGGGACCAACACTTCTATAGTTTTTCTACCATGTCTACGCCCTTTATTCCTTTGAAAGGATGCATCGTTCACTTCTGGGAATGGTGTAAATTCAATATTATTAATAAGACGTAACTGGTGATTTATTAAAAAAAACTCATTATTTAGCTCAATCACTGGAAGACAAAATAAAAGTTCAGAATATTTGTTGAACTTTCACTCTCGATATTACTACTGCAGAAACACATTCGAGATATGAAAAATAATGTCTTCTTTTAAATATCATCAGTGACTTTCTCACTGCATAATTTTAATATTGAACTGATTTTAAAGAGTGTAAAATATTCAATACCACTCTTAAAATCTTGCAACTTCAGGTGCAATAAGTCATAATGATCTTTTGAGAGAATTACATCTTCTGGTGTTCATATCTCTCTCTTAATTCATTTTACACAATAAGATGATTTTTTATCATGAGATACATAGCACGGTCCTTCAGGGACACATGATTTTCTTCTATGATTGTATCTCCCAAGTTCATCATCATATCCAAATGGATCTCATCAAGGATCTTGAATAAATAACTTTTTCCAGAAATGTCAATAGTAATAAATCTCAATATTTGACATTATATATATAAATTACAAAAATAAATCTATGAATTTAAGAAATATATTCACATTATCATGAGAATAAAAGTAAAATTTTATTAAGTAATATTCAACAATATTACATTTAATATTTATTTCGAAGACTGCAAATAATATATTGAAAAACTTACTTGAAATAGAAGACCACTAGTTTCAGTATCGGTAGAACCTCGTGCTGATAACGTGTTATAAAACTAAAAAGAAAACTACTACTATTGCAAGAGAAATATAAAATAAACTCGTAAGAAACTCTCTAAAACTTTCTTCCTTCTATATATTTTCTTATGAATTTCATAACAACTGAAACTCATATTTATAGGCGTTAAAATAACTATGCAAGTTACTGTGCAAGACTTAAAATAATAGTGTTGGGATCATTCACAAAATAATTAAGGGGGATGAGGGCCGCCCCCAATAATTCATAACAACAATAAAGTTTTGGGACAATAAAAAAGGCCACATGAATGACTTTTTTTTTAGAACATCTCTGGTTGTTTTTTGTTTTATTCTTCTCGATCACTTCAACCAACCATAGCTTTCATAATTCACATGGCTCATAGGCCTCTTATTCCTAGACTATTTTTCAAATTTTATTTTCTTTCAGTTCTTCTAGTGTATAATTTATTTCTTGATTTTGAATATTAATACTAAGATATTTTATTTTATTGATAAAATCTTATTTAATATTAACAATGTCGTAGAAAAGATTAATTGGACTAACCATATTATCAATTAAGAATAAGATATTAAAATAACTTGAATATAAAAATTTAATTAATAATTTTGCATCTCAGAAAATAAAAGAATTTAAAGAATAATATATTTAAATATAACCTAATCAATCTGATTCAAGAAAAAATGCTCATTCTAATTTATCGTCTTAAACCTCAAAATCTATTGAGCCTATGAACCAACAAAAAATGAATCCCACTAGCATTAACTATTCAATGATTCTACTGTACAGTATGCACGTACAGAATCCCATTATTCAACATTACTGGATCCATCATCCAATAGCCCTTAAGTTTTACTACGTACGTTAGGCAAGGTGTTGATCATGAAGATTCATTCATTCCTATCCCTATTATATCTTCAAGAAACTCTCGATATACCTCTGTATGGTCAAATGTTGTCTATCAATTTACTCAAATGATTTAGTTAATTCTCAATAGTGTGTAGATATAAACAATAAAATATATGCAATATATCAATGGTCAAGCCTAACACAACGATTGGTTAACGAAGAGAAACCTTTTGAAAAATTTCTCAAAAAAAATACCGTATGGGGCAGCCAATTTTCAAAAAAGATAATCTTATTATTTGAAAATCAAATTCTACAAGCAAGTTCTAATTACAAAATATTTGTCAAATGATTCTTTTATTTGACTAGACAAACGAATCGTTTGTCTCCTATTGCAGTAGTAGTCAGAACTTCTAACGATATTAATATCGGCTTTTCTCCTGTAACTTCCAATGGCTGAAATATCAATCATCGACCCTCTCAAACCTTGAGTAAAATCATACTCTCAAGTATATAGAAAACAGAAGGAAAATCTCCCACAAATTTTCTCTCAAATGGCACAAGAATATCTCTAAATATAGCCTATGGTTGAAAACCCCAAGTAGGGTTGATGTTTAAGTTGATTTAATAGACAGACTAAAAAAGTCCGGCTAAATCGAATTTGATGACGGGTCGAGTCTGCTCCAAAACACTCTCCGACGATTTGTAGACAAATCCCAAAAATTTCTGTTATACTTCGATTTCAAATAGTCTTCTATTCTGGACAGTTCCAGATTTCGAATTTCATCACAACAGTATACATATATGACTTTTATGACTCCTAAAATAATATGGATAAATTCCATAGATAATTTATATTCATCCAAAAATCAAAACTTAAAAATAAGATAAAATCTTATCTTTTAGTTTTCTATTTTATTTGAACTTAATCACTTGATCACTAATATTTCATGCCAACATAAATCTGCATTTATATATTGTAAGAAAAGGGCATCTATAATGGGCATCCCTTCACTTCCTCTTGAAGGATAAGAGCCACTTCATGAGCCTTGATAACCGGCCTTTAATGGCCAGCCGGGAGCTACGTTAGAGGAGCTATTTATATAGCTATCATCTCCCCCTTTGGATAGGTATGTGTGTGTAGAAATCACAAAAGATCTCTCTCTCAAATGGTTCTCTCTAATCCTGACATTTAGGCTGTGAAAGTTGTGAGTGATGCTCTTGTTTTTTACCACGTAGTACACTCTACCATCGCCGTGAAGATTTCGGATCAACAACGACGAAGGTAGAAAATATGTGAAACAACTGTATTAGATCTATGATTTACCGACGATGTAATATCGCTTTCGATGTGTACTTTGATCTTGTTTTTCTATCATTGGTATCAGATACCTGTGTTTTTTATGCACGTATTGTAATTCCATTTATTGAAATATATTTTTTTCAAGATGAAAAATCTTCCTTCATGGCGAGATTTTTTGTTGTTCTCTGGGAACACCTTGACCATTTGAGAGATGATGGTTTACCTTACTGGATGGGTAGCTATGGGTGGTGACACTGTAGGTTTTATCGTCGCTCGTCTGCTCGCTCTACTATCTATCATTTGTTACTGTATACTCATCAGATTTGAGCCACATATTTCAACAACTTGCAAACTAAATAATTCAAAAGACTCTATTTTAGTTCAAAATACACTATTGATTTGAGAAAGTAATACTCTATTCTATATTTCTACACAATTTGTATTTTTTTCATTTTTCTTCATACATTTTTTTAATAGATTTAAATATTGTTAAAAAAAGAAAAAAAATTCACAATATCATTAAAATTAAATACTTCCTTAATCATTAAGTCAAAAAATTATTATTGTTATTATTATTATTTTTGTATCAGGAGAAGTCTTAAAAAGATTTAGTATTTTTTTTTAACTTATATCAAGCGAAAGAAATCACTCTACTTCACCTATTAAATCTAAATAATTGTCATTGAATGACTTCTTCATTCGGATGAGATACTAATTAATTACTTAGGTGATGTTGAGAATTAGGATGATTGATCTCTTAACTTCGTAGAAAGGCATTCAGGGTAACACTCTCATATTACAATTTAATGTGCTGTGGTGCATTTACGACCCGTACGTACCTCTCTGGCACCATTCCATATGCGTAGTAGATAGATAAAACTCTCTTTACGCCTTTACCATCTTAAAGATGCAAAACCTTAATTATGAAGTATGGAGGTGATGGTGTAAGGGAAAGTAGGGGGAAGGAGGGTGTCCACCTTTTCCTCATGTTGTTTGGTAGGAAAGAAATAGGAGAGGAAGGATTCCAAAAATGAGGAATTACTTCTTCCATTGGTCCATTATATCCTGGATTGAAAATGAAATAATTTAAAGCAAAGGTAGAAGTGAAATTTCATATCATGTTTGTCTTTAAGAGCATATATTTCCCCTATATATAATCCTTCTCAAATTGTTTGTTCTATAAACTGAAGATAATGAAGAGGATCTATGAACTTATGTTTGATACTTACTTTCTTCATGTTTCTGAAAGCTGGATGGAAGAAATGGCATATTAATGATGTAGTTGGTGTGTAAAGGCCAAAGGGCATAATATAACTCATCCTGATCCTGCGCTGCCTAGTACCTCTACGTTGATAATGAAATAAATGCCATGCTGAAGTGATGTAGGGGGATCCAAGACAGATGATACTGAGCTGTCTGATTGCACGTTGATAGTGCTGAGGTACCATGAAATGGCAGATCAGCGTAAAGGCTGGAAGTGGTCATGATCTTTTTTTAATTGGGGTAGTTTTAGGTGCGTTTCAGTTTTTTGGCTATAACTTTGGCTATATATAGGTGTCAGAATCGGGCATAAGACCCCAATTTGAAAAATTCTTTTCGACGCGCACGCTGTCCACATGAGCATGGCTCCATGTGCCTTTTTTTCAACCTCAAAGTTCGCTGTTTTTCCTTCCGAATCATTATTTTTAGTTATTTTTTATTATTTTTTGTAATATTTCGTTTGTCAGTTAAGAAGTGATTTTAAACCCAATTTGGGCCGAATTTTTTGCATATTGCTTATTTTAATTTGAATTTATATTTGACGTGATTTTCGAGATTTTGCTATTTTTGGTAAAATTCAGATACAGACGATTTTTGGCTATACAGACTGGCTTGTGGATTGATTTTCGACATTACTTGATTTCCATAATATTCAGTTGAACCTCAGAGACGGATTCTCTGTGTTTTGGAAGATTTTCTTGTGTTCTTTCCAGTGAATCATCTGTTAAAATTAGCCTGCAGAATAATCACTATTCTGTTCGGCATCATGAAGCTAGCTAGCTTTGTTAATGAAACTTCAACGAACTGTCATATCCTTCTTGCCATTAGCTAGAGATCCATATTTACTGCACACTTAAGATTTGATTGTAAAGATTATGCCATATTTAACAAAATAGTTATATATATTTTGGAGTCATCTTTAAAAACATTTAAAAAAATCCATAAAAAGCAAACCTAATGGCCGAATTCATGTTAATAACATGATCATGTTATTAATTCCTTAATTAAGGGCTAGCCATCAACCTAATGAAGAGATTGTCGTTTGTGATTATCACCACTTTTGGTTGGGGGTTTCCGGACACATTCATGGCCCTTGCAGCCACTCTCTTGGGTCTATCCCCACGGGAAGGAGTTACCTACTAAGAGCACTCACAATGGAGTAGCTAGTTTTCCTTTATTTTTAACTATCAAAAACTTACTTTTTTCTATTTTACCTATTCACTTTTACATTTTACCATCCATTAGTCTCTCTAATTTTTTTCTCTATTTTTTAAATATTCATATTTTATTTTATTTATATTTATTTTACAATTTTTTTAAAAAAAATCTGGAAGACGACGTTGGCTAAAACGCGTGAACAGTAGCCGAATCCCAAAATGCTACATGTGGAAGACGACGTTGGAGTTGCCGGAGCTGGTATCGTCGGGAGTTGGTCGCCGACGTGAAGGGATGCCAGTGATGCCGGTGGTGTGGTTCGTGGTGACCGGCGGTGGATCGAACAAAACCTATAAACGCCAAAACCCATTTTCGGCGTTGGAGTCGCGTGGGATTGTATGGAGTTAGTCGCCAGCGTGAGACGAAGCCGGTGATCCCGACAGTGTGTTGAACCGTGGCCGGCGATGGGTCGAAGCTTGATTTGAACACTACGGAGTCGAAGACCGACGACCTGTAAAAGAAGAATAATAATATAAAATAATATTTGAAAGATGAACAGTGTTGGGCTATATGTAGAGTAAATACTGTTCATATTTGTATAATTCATTTACTTTTAAGAGTCTAATGGAGTGTGATTTTGAACTTTTTAACTAAATTTAAGCTAAATTTTATAAAAAGTAAATATTTAATTACTCCAGTAAAAGTGCTCTAAATATCCCTTTATAGGCGTGAACAAAGGGTGAATTTGGTGTAATCAACAACTAATTAATAACGTTTTGCCCTTAAAGTGAGACGCGTATAAGACCACCCCAAACTCTCAATTAAGATGCAGAACAAAAATATTAGATAAATAAGAAGCCGAGCATTATTTGGTGATGATTTAACAATACTGACATGCACTGCGTGGCATGAATTAGTTTCCTCTGATTTCGATATGAATGAATGAGTGTGGGATTCTAAGCTAATTCCAAGTGAAGACATCACCCGAGTCCCAAATGCATGGCTTCCAAACAATGCGAATAAATTGGACCACTTGGATGGGAATTATTATTATTATAAAAATACTATTTATATACTATTTGTATACTTTTTACTTACACATTATATAAAAATATTATTTTTATGCATCTTTTAGTTTAACTAATCAGTATTTTTTATTTTTATTTTTCAGCATGTCATATTTTTATATTTTCTTAATATTTTGATTGATGTAATATTATTGTCACGTCATCCATTACAAAAGATACGTACGACTGTTTACTGGTAGCATTACTCTTATTATTAATAATTTTATATTATTTAGATCATCATGACTTAAAATACTTTTTCCATGTCAGCGACGTGGGTATTGAGGACATTGTCGCTATTTTCTGTATGGGAGACTTGGGGTCAACTCTACGAATTAAATTCTACTTTACATTATGAAAATTGTTTTTCTACTTTGTTCCATGCATGCATGTCGTTATACATATAGCTTGAGCCTCAGTTTTTCTCATCGTTTCTTTTTTAATTTTTTTTTTTTATTATTTGGATATCATACGTCCTCTTTTTTTCCTACATGTGTGGTTGTGAGGAACCCTATAAAATATCTCGACTCTTGTTATAATCAGTCTTGATAGAACCATTAATTCTGAGTAGAAGGCCGGCCGATACTGGTCTTGTCACTTAGCCTAGTTTTTTTTTTTTTAGAGATTAAATAAGTTGAGATGAAATAAATATTAAAAAAAAAAGATATTATTGTAAGATATTTTTTTAATATTTATTTTATTTTAGAATTTGAAAATTGTGTTTTAGAATTTAAAAAAAGTTAAATTTTTTATTATATTTTATATGAGAATTTGAAAAAAATATAATGATGAGTTTAAAATGTATTTTGAGTTTTTGGTTTCATTCCCATAAGCAAACCGGCCTGATTAGGTCAATTAAGAAATAATCTCTTCTTATTATTATAATTTTTTCAAATTTTCATATAAAATATAATAAATAATTTAACTTTTTCAAATTTTAAAATAATAATATTAAAAAATAATATTTTAATAATATTTTATTTAATTTTTAACTTTCATCTAAAATTATTTCATCTCACCATCCTAACGAGATCTTAAAAAGTTGATCATTAATAGATCGATCGGTGCAATTAAACTACTAGTAGTACGCAGTCTATCAAAGTCTAAGTCTATGCCGTATTGCTATATACTTCAGAGATACAATTAGCTACTTCCAACTTTTTTTAGTCAAGATCCTAGACAACAAAATCTGTAGTACTATAGTACTACTGTTATAAGTGATCATGGAAGGTCCAGCAGTAACGCCTAATTTAATTTGAATGGTAGAAAAGGCAAGATTAATGATCTTCATGGAAGTTGGCAAGAGGTAGAAGACTTGTCAATTGACTTGCCGGGATTGTCCTCTATCTTTGCATCTGTCTTCTTCTATATATCAATCACATCCTATGTTTGGCTCAACGTCCGCTAATTCATATAGCTAGGGGGCCCTGCATAACGCTGCAACGCATGTTCTTTGTCTTTTTTTTTTTAACATGACATTCACTTGAAAATTGAATGCTACCTGCATACATGTATGCATGACAAAGACATATATATTTATATATATATGGAGTAAATATATATTGTAATTTCTTGACTATCCTAGATATATCCCCACAAGTTACCAACTCGATCATGTCTGCTTCGCACAATATATAGCAATAAGGGGAGAAAGGAATAATATAGGAGATAAGGCTCTGGATCTAGAAATATGGAATTTTCTCTCCCACCCAAAATAATTAGAATTTCTCAGTATGTCTCTGAAACTCAATTTTCTATTTATCTAGGAAAAGTCGCGCAAATCTCTGGAACAGGCCGGTTTTGGCTCAAGCAAGGATCAGGCTTAATTAATTATTTTATATCTCGCGAAATTTTAAACCTACTTATATTTCAATTTTGACTCAACTAGCTAGCTAGAATCAATTAATACAACGTACTTATAAGTATCCTAAATAATCCATGTATATATTGGCACTAAAATATTTACCAACACAAATAAAAAACCGATCGATCAGCAATATCAACCAAACTGATTTTAATTAGACGAAGGCATTCATGGATACGTATAACATTTTATAGTACCCGCGGGCCAGCCGGGCATATGTGTAAAAAGTACTACTGATCTTGCCAACAAAAGATCATCATCATCGACATGAATCTAGTCTAGTAAACAAAAGCTCGCTTACATAAAACCATGCACCTGCACATTAGCTGGGAACATTAATTTATAATTGCATGCATATCTCCCGAAGTCAATTAATTAAGATATATTGAAATTAACTCCTAATTCACTTTTTGATATGTATTTAAGATATATATATATACACACATATATACAGCCACGTTTGGCGTATATTAAGACTTTTCAATGCTATGGTCCCGGCCACCTATATTATAGTTTGTTCGGTTTGACAAGTTGTACGCTCGCGTCCTAGTGAGTCAATACTATTACACATACAAGCTAGGGTGGTTCACTGCGTACACTCGGATACAGGTCTATAAATAGAAGCAAGCCGCTAGAGAAGGTTTGCACTATCAACTCTCGAAAATGAAGGCCATTTTACTCATCATCTCTCTTCTCTTGGCCGCTTCCTCAGTACTTTTTGTTCCTTCTTCAGTTTTAGCTCGAGAATTGAATGGTGAGCACACGTATAATTTAATTATCTGATCCAGTAGATCATAGTGCTCGTGTTTGATCTAATTTATATATATTTCATGCAGCATATATGGTACTACTTATTCATGATGATCAACTGAAATACTTTGATGTTGTTATTTATAGCTAAAAATAATAATTAACTGCACGTACACTTCAAATTATATATATTGATTAATCTACCATGGTTGTTGCTCAAAGAAGGCAAACAACAATAAACACCCCCCCAAAAAAAAAAGACTGCGTGCTACGTCTCTTAATTTCACGTATATATGCTGAATTATTATAAGTGCTTTTTGAATCGAAATGTGTTTTCTTGCTTTAAATTAAAATAGACAAATCTTAGCAAATATTAATTAATTAAGCACTAATTTAATCGTTCTCTTTTTTAGTTTAATTTGAGAGGATATAGGGATAGAACTAGAATTTGATATTTGAAAAGGTAATTGATAAATTATGTAGTATGTATGTTTTGCATGCGGTGAGTATATACAAATAACAATAATCATACGTCATAAAATTATATACAAAAAATATATGCTTATAAATCATCTTATAATATAATTTTTTTTAAAATTCCGTAATTCACTATTTAGAGACGATTACAAAAAAATTTAAAATAAAATAAATAAAGTTAGGATTTCCCTTTCACATTAAGCTCGACGACGAATTTTTATAGAATAATGAAATTTTTGACAATTTTTTTTTTAATATAAATTAGTAAATGATAAATTTTTGAGTATTAAAAGAGCTGTTTTTATTTTTTTATAATTTGAGGAAGTGATTTTAATTATATACAACGGCAGCCCCCCTGCCTTAGTTATAGTTCCGCCCCTGGGAGGATACATATTCAGTCATATTCAGATAAACATGAAATCGTATCTCTGGTAATTCTAGTATTACGGTGAATATTGCAGTCGTCGAGAGAGCTGCTGTTGCTCCGGTCACTGGCCGAACTAAAAATCCTGGAAAGCCTGTATTTGAATGTGGCCGTGGTCAGCCATATAAGAAATGTGTACCAACAAAACCCACGCCACCCTCTACAGCTTGTGGCCAATATAAGCGTAACTGCCCGCCTCCTTGACTTCAGAATTAAGCGCCATGAAGTGGACGTACTACTGGTTCGATGGGCATAAAAAAGCACAAGATCTTATATAAATATGCATGTATATGGTTTTCTTGGGGTCTAATGTTGTAATATGCACTCAGAAACTAGTGTACGTTACTCTCTCGAACTTTGTAATAATGAATAAACTTCAAGGATTCTTGTACGGTTTGATGTAATGTTTTATATATGTTGGCAACTTGAGTCTTGAATGTAATATGATAGAGAAATGATATATGTATCTCATATCATCTCAATATTACAATTTTTTTAAATTTTTATATAAAATATAATAAAAAATTTAATTTTTTTTAAATTTTAAAATAATAATAATAATAAATAATATCTTAATAATATTTTATTTAATTTTCAACTTTCATATAAAATTATCTCATTCATCTCATCTTACTATTCAAATAATATGTTAAATAGATTGATCAATAGATCATCAGTGCAGTTAAAATAGCATGAGTACGTACATAGTCTATCAAATTAGTCAATATCACGCTACATACTAATTGAGAGATCATGCAAGCTACTTCCACTATTTTTAGTCAAGATGCTAGCTAGACAGCTTGAAAATATGCAGTACTGTTAGTGAACATGGAATTAAGGTCCAGCACGCCTAATTTGAATGGTAGAAATTAAGGCAAGATTAATCTCGATCGATTCATGGAAGCTGGCAAGAGGCCGTAGAAGACTTGTCAATTGACTTGGCGGGATTGGCCTTTATTATCTTTGCATCTGTCTTCTTCTATCAATCACATACTATCTTTGGCTCATCAACCACTAATTCATTATATAGGTAACCTTTATAACGCTGCAACGTCGCACGATCTTTGTTTCTTTTAACATGACATTCACTTAAAAACTGAATGCTACCATACATGTATATATGCATGACAATTGACAAAGACATGATTTTAAGACGAAGGCATTCATGGATACAAATAATTTATAATACCCCGGCCGGCCGGGCATATTATAACGCTGCAACGTCGCATGATCTTTGTTTCTTTTAACATGACATTCACTTAAAAACTGAATGCTACCATACATGTATATATGCATGACAATTGACAAAGACATGATTTTAAGACGAAGGCATTCATGGATACAAATAATTTATAGTACCCCGGCCGGCCGGGCATATGTCTAAAAACTGATCATCTTGCCAACTAAAGATCATCATCATCATCATTTAGTAAACAAAAGCCCGCTTATATAAAACCACCTGCACATGATTAGCTGGGAACAATATTAATTAATTGCATGCATATCTCCCGATCTCAATTAATTAAGATATATTTTAACTCCTAAAACAATTTTTGATATTTAAGATAACTATAAATATATTTATATACAGCATATTTATATATATACAGCGCCACATTTGGCGTATATTACTTTTCAATTCTATGGTCCTGGCCGCCAGCTATATATAGTTTGCTCGGTTAGGCAAGTAGTACGCGCGCGTCCTAGTGAGTCAATATTACACATACAAGCTGGCTCATGTACGACGTACACTCGGATACATGAGGTCTATAAATAGAAGCAAGCCGCTAAAGAAGATTTGCAGTATCAACATGATGATCTCGAAAATGATCAAGGCCATTTTATTCACCATCTGTCTTCTCTTCGCTTCCTCAGTACTATTTGCAGCTCCTTCTTCAGTTTTAGCTCGAGAATTGAAAGGTGAGCATGATACGTATTAATTATCTGATCCAGTACTAGATAGTACTGCTCGTACGTGTTTGATCTAATTTATATTGCATGCAGCATATATAGTAGTACTTATTGAATATTGATCATCAACTGAAATATATACTTTGATGTTGTTATTTATAGCTAAAAATAATAATTAACTGCACGTATACTACAAATATATTCATTAATCTACTTGATCGTTGCTCAAAGAAGGCAAACAAAAAAGACTCTTACTCTTTCACGTATAAGTGCTTTTTGAATCGAAATAAGCTTTTGCTCTTTCTTTAAAATAGACAAGATCGATCTTAAAAAATAGTAATTAGGCACTAATTTAATCGTTCTCTTTTTTAGTTTAATTCGGGAGGATACATATTCAGTCATGTTCAGATAAACATGAAATCATATCTCTGGTAATTAATGGTATATTTATGGTGCATATTGCAGTCGACGCTGTAGTTACAGACCCGCCACCTCCTCCGTGCGATGATAGGCGACGTCATTGCTGGACTCATTGACATCAGGATTACGCGCCATAACATGAAGTGGTATTAGTACTACTGGTTCGGCATAAAGTGTTACTCTCTCGATCGTACTACTCTGTAATAATGAATGAACTCCAGGGAGTCCTTGTACGTATATACAGTTTGATGTAATCATATATGTGGGCAACTTGGGGGTAATATGTATATCCAATAATCCGTTTCAATATTAATCATTGGTAAATCATGACCATATATATATTATCAAGAATAGATCTACCGTTTAACTTTAAAAATCTGTGAGACTAAAATTGTGTTTTGTGATATATATATATATATATATATATATATATATATATATATATATATATATATAAAACTATAATTGATAAAAACTGAAGCAACTAATTTTTGTATTACACACCCAAATTACTGGAGTTGACAATTGACGCTCTAAATTATCACATTTTGACACATGAGTTCATACCTTCGTTTAATATCGAACCACTAAGATTGTGCCATATTTTACACTATATATATATATATATATATATATATATATACTAAGAGTCTAATGATAAAAAATAAAATATAAAGAAAAGAAATGGAGTAGGACGAACAATGAAGATAGAATTTGAATGTTACATCTTTGTTATTCTCAATTATTATTGAATACAAGCATATATAGATCCCAACTTATAAAAAGAGTATATTGAGATAGAATAAGATAAATATCTTAATCATTATAGAAATAAAATCAAACTAATATTACAATGAATCAAAAATATGTAATCCTAATCTGTCCATTTTCTTTCTAGAGAGAGAATGTTCAATTTCTCTCTAAATTTCCAACCCTTTACTGAGTGTCTTTGTCGGAGGAGAGGGTAGAGCCGAGGCTTTTATCCTCTCATTCTCTTCCTCTCTCCTTCCTCCTTATGCATACACTTTTCTAGTAGTTTTTTTCCATCATCTCTCCATTTTCGATTCGTTTTTGCCAAATCTATTGCCTTCCGTTCGTCGCCCATCAACACGCGTCCCACCACTGTGATCCACTGTCATCGATCTATTGGGATGACACGGAGTCGCGCTGTTTCTCTCGGTGCGTTGACCACATGCACGTCTTGTCCCGCGTGTGGTCTTCACGTACCACCGCGCCTCAACACCTCCAGCGGCTACACGCGTCATACCAGCGGATTCTTGACGCCAAAATCTTCTAGCTAGATATGGTCCCCCCACCTCCATCCCACTGGCACCTGGTCCCCACAAGCCATTACAGAAGCGCGACGTTAATGTTTGGTGGAAGATCTGTCCAATCGATGCCATGTCTCCAGCTATGTTTTTGTTTTTCCTAACCAATGATCAAATGGAAGTAAACGTGGCAAATTTTCACAGTCAACTTAGACTAATATAGTGCAACACACCTCTATTCATCAGACTATTTCCAAACCATCTCCAAGCGATTCTCCCTTTACGAGAATAGGAGGGAGCGATTATTTCATCTCCAATTACCCACTTTTTTTTTGTGTATTGCATTATGTGTTAATTTTTTGGGAAGATTGTTGGGGACTCCGACCCCACTAAAATTATATCCTTGATCTTTTAGTCAATATATTAAACTTCCTTAGAAAAAAAAATAAAGAATATGTATACGAAATGGCACTGCACACAAGTCAAAATTAAACCATCACTCTTCAATAATAAGCTCTTAGGTTAGAGGAAGAGGGACAAAGAACTAGGACTAAGGTTTAGAACCGAGTAAGGAATGAATGAATAATGAATTGTATGAAAATGAAGTCAAGATGATATCAAATCAAAGATGAATTGTTTGACCATGTAGTTGCTCATGTGATGCATGCTAGCTGTGATAAATTTAGAAGCTCTTTCTAATGATGCTTTGGCCCCTCCAAGAAGACGTCCTGTGCCTGAGGTTTTATTACAGCTGGCTCACAAGATTAGCCCCTTCGAGCAGCTACTTTGGATGTATCAAATGCTATTAATTTATAAATTATAGGGTTTGGTTTAGGATTTTATCCCAAAACCAACACATATGCAGATCCCTATAATAGGGGATGTGTTTAGGGGGTGCTACAATAATCCCCTATATTTGGGGGTTACTATTCATCCCTATATCAAATGTTAAGTATATTTTATTGTGAATAGCTAAAAAATGTGAAATAAAGTAGTAGAAAAAGTAATAAAAAAAAATAAAAGACTATTGCTTTGGTGATCGATGAAGTTAAAATAAGTAAAATTGATTAATCTGATCTACAGTTTGTATATATATACAATGAAGTTTTTGTTTATATATACAATTGTTATAAAACTAAAAAGAAAACTACTACTATTATAAGAGAAATATAAAATAAACTCTTAAGAAACTCTCTGAAACTTTCTTCCTTCTATATATTTTCTTATGAATTTCATAACAACTTAATCCCATATTTATAGGCGTTGAAATTATTATGCAAGTTATTGTGCAAAACTTAAAATAATGGTGTTGGGATCATTCATAAAATAATTAAGGGGGCAGGGGCCGCCCCCAATAATTCATAACACTCCCCCTTGAATGACCACCCATAAAAAAATCTGTCTCATTAAAACCTTGCCAAGGAAAAACCTAGTGGGAAGAAAAACCAATGGCGAAGGAAAAAGAGTACAGTCTTCTTATGTATCCACAAGTACTTTAAGATTGCCTCATTAAAACCTTGCCAAGGAAAACCTAGTAGGACAAAATCTTAGCGAAGAAAAAAGAGTACAATCAGTACAAGCCTTCAGGACTTTTACTCCCCCTGAAAAGTACATGACAATAGATTTTTGAGTCTTCACATTTTAATATTCTGCATAATTTTCTTGAATGTCGCAGTTGGTGATGCCTTCATGAATAAATCTGCCAGATTATCACTTGATCGTATCTTTGATATATCATCATTTGATTTAAATGATAAGTAGCATTATCTTCGTATAAAATTGTTGGACTATCATTGATCATGGGAAGACCGTACTTTTCTTGAATATGTAGAATCATTGATCTCAATCAAAATACACTATAAACTTATTTTCATGAATTGCAATAATCTCTTAGTGATTTGAAGATGTAGAAGATAATATATGGTTGACAGATTTAGTAGAAATCTGATACCTGCAATAATACTTAAACTCCCTCTGAAAATATGCTTCAGTTTTTCAAGTAATAAACAAACATGATTTCAGCATATATAACAGGTTAATAATTCAAACATGATTTCCATTTGAATAATGCATTAGAGAAAACATGATAATATTTTCATCTAAAATTTTCTTCCCCTCATTCGGCGTTATTAAGGAAAACTTGTTTATATACGGCGGAAATAACATTAGAAACCATCCATGTATGATAAAGGCTGTAAAAGTTTTGAGATCTAATATTATCGGTTCGACGGAAAATTAAATCTGCTTGACATTGTTGACAAACGAGATCTTGAAGAGATTTGAAGATTTCGGGTTGTTGTTTAAATATAACCAATTTTACCATTAGTTTACTCCAGCAAAAAGATCTCACATTTTTCATAGATTCAGTTGTTGTTCATCCAGAACAATATTATGTCTGATAGAAATTCTAATGTCCCAGATTTGAACCATGAACCTTTTATACCTCAACCACTTATATTTTCTCCTAAGGCCGTAAATACCATGATAGAAGTAGAGATATATTTTTCTAGTAAAATTGATCCTGAAATTGTTGTAGCATCAAGAACCTTCAGTGTTCAATATGCTGTCTCTCTTACAACCATGTCTCAAAGGCTACTGGCGAGAACGAGTGAGGTTGATCATCTTCAATCAAATATTTGAGTTGTATCAAACGCTTGCAACTAAAAATAGAAAAAATAAAAATTTAAGACAAAAAAACAAGGAGCTAAAGAAATTTGTAGACTGATATTCTTGTGACCTGAAAATACGAGTAGAAGAGCTGGAACGAAAGAGAGTTCAAATACAAAGTTAACAACAGCAGCTAACGGCAGAAGTTCAGCGTTTACAAGAAAATAGGGATATCTGTAATTAATGTCGCTGGCTTTTGAAATTATGCATCCAGCATATCTTGTAAAGTGGAAGAGGTGATGGTTTGTCGTGTTCTTATTTCCATTTCTATTAGAACCGTCTTTAACTTCATTTAGTACGCATCAAATCTTCTTCTCATATCTATAATTCATCTGTATTTGCATTCTTATTCTACAAATTTCCAATGGCTCATCAATTTCCTTTCAATATTTCTCACGATCAATATATGAGGTGTCATTCACCTCAATTACAAGTTGTTCTTGCATCTTCTGCAGGTGCCATGTTGCAGCAAGCGAATGATCTGGCTAATAAGTCAGATCGTGAAGCCGTTTATGAGCTGGTGACTCTCGGCACCCGATACTCATCCTCTATTGTCGGGTTTTCCAACCGATTACAATCTAAAAATCGTCAGATTGAAGAACTTAACAAGAAGGTTTCCATACTTCAACGACTTGTTCAAGAATTTGACAGAAAAATTGCAGACTTAAAGCAAGAGAATAAAGATTTAAAATCCTTACTTGCCTCTTCATTTCAACTGCCTAATCCTTTAGATAAGGATTTCATGTTGTTTTATGAAGAGCAAATGCATTTAAGAGATGAGGCTAGAAGTCTCAAATTCTTGTAACTCATCTATCAATTAAATAATAAGATCTTTCTTTTTCAAATGCATTCCTTGAATTTATAGCAGCCCTTGTGTTCTCTTCAGAAATTCTAACAAGGTAAATCATCAACGTAAACTGCAATAACGGCAAATCCGAGTTCTGATAAAACACATGGGCATATATGATTATTTTCCAATCATTCTTTCAATATATACTCGTTGATTTAATTATATCATATGCGTTTGGACTGGATTGCTTTAACCTATATAAAGATCTTTGAAGTTTTATAAAGTACATACTCCTAAATGTACTTGGATTAGATGTTTCAAGTATCGTATATCTTTATATATGTAATGATCTAATGATCCTTATAAATATACAGTGACCATATTTATCAATTGCATATCTAATCCTTTTGTAATAACCAAATCGATTAAAAATATGAATACGATTACATTCATAACAAGGAAATATGTTTCCTCATAACTACTCTCAGGTTTCTGCAGGAAACCTGACAAATTGTACCGCACAATTTCATTTCTCATTACGCTTTTGTATCAATACTCACTTATATCTTATAGGCATTACACCATTTGTTATTTGGACAATAGGTCCAAATACCTCTCGCTTTGTTAGCGATTTTAATTCAGTTTCAATAGCTGCTTTTCATTTTGGCCAATCATTTTTATGTCGACATTTTTCGACAATCATTGACTCACTTTCTTCATTACTTCTGGTAATGTCAAGTGTTATCATATATGTTGTCGACAACAGTTTTATTTCTATCCATAAATTTTCCAGTACTCATGAAATGTATTGAGATCTCATTGTTCCTCTTCAGGGAAAAACATTTTATGAAACACCTCTACAAGAGGTTCCTTTTCAGGAGGTTTGTACTCTTCAGGAGTTATACTCTTAAGGAGTTACCTCTTCAGGAGTTACACTCTTCAGGAGTTATACTCTTCAGGAGTTACCTCTTCAGGAAGTTTCCTCTTCAGGAGGATTATATTTTATACAGAAAATACGGTCTCTTCATGAGCACCGATTTTTTTTTTCACTTTTGCACTAATAAGTCTTCAACGCTTCAGGCGTATCTCAGACTCATTTATTGCTGTTTTAACAACTCATCCTTTGGGGACTTCAATTCTTGCTTAAGCATTAACAACAGTAATATATGATTTTACAACACCTTTAGTGTCAATAAATACATCCTATAACTGATTTGCAACACTTTGAAAATAGGTAATCATCTGAACTTCTGGTTCACATTCATTTATAAGAGGATCAAATTTTGACAGAGTTTTATTATCCCCAGTAATTTCTATCGTGTTTCAGGCACCGGTATTTCATTATTTCAAAACATGATAAAATATTAATAAGCTTTTATATAAAAGTTTAGTATAAGTAAATCAAGTACTTGGCCGTACAACAGGTACGTGACTACTATTCAGTCATACCACATCTATGACAAACATCTTCATCTTTCTATGAAAAATTATTCTGAGGGCATTTACCCTTTTCAGAGTTGGATCACTTCTGGTGATACGGTATATTTTTATCATATTTAGTGTTGTCGCTTTTGGGACCAACACTTCTATAGTTTTTCTACCATGTCTACGCCCTTTATTCCTTTGAAAGGATGCATCGTTCACTTCTGGGAATGGTGTAAATTCAATATTATTAATAAGACGTAACTGGTGATTTATTAAAAAAAACTCATTATTTAGCTCAATCACTGGAAGACAAAATAAAAGTTCAGAATATTTGTTGAACTTTCACTCTCGATATTGCTACTGCAGAAACACATTCGAGGTATGAAAAATAATGTTTTCTTTTAAATATCATCAGTGACTTTCTCACTGCATAATTTTAATATTGAACTGATTTTAAAGAGTGTAAAATATTCAATACCACTCTTAAAATCTTGCAACTTCAGGTGCAATAAGTCATAATGATCTTTTGAGAGAATTACATCTTCTGGTGTTCATATCTCTCTCTTAATTCATTTTACACAATAAGATGATTTTTTATCATGAGATACATAGCACGGTCCTTCAGGGACACATGATTTTCTTCTATGATTGTATCTCCCAAGTTCATCATCATATCCAAATGGATCTCATTAAGGATCTTGAATAAATAACTTTTTCCAGAAATGTCAATAGTAATAAATCTCAATATTTGACATTATATATATAAATTACAAAAATAAATCTATGAATTTAAGAAATATATTCACATTATCATGAGAATAAAAGTAAAATTTTATTAAGTAATATTCAACAATATTACATTTAATATTTATTTCGAAGACTGCAAATAATATATTGAAAAACTTACTTGAAATAGAAGACCACTAGTTTCAGTATCGGTAGAACCTCGTGCTGATAACGTGTTATAAAACTAAAAAGAAAACTACTACTATTGCAAGAGAAATATAAAATAAACTCGTAAGAAACTCTCTAAAACTTTCTTCCTTCTATATATTTTCTTATGAATTTCATAACAACTGAAACTCATATTTATAGGCGTTAAAATAACTATGCAAGTTACTGTGCAAGACTTAAAATAATAGTGTTGGGATCATTCACAAAATAATTAAGGGGGATGAGGGTCGCCCCCAATAATTCATAACAACAATAAAGTTTTGGGACAATAAAAAAGGCCACATGAATGACTTTTTTTTTAGAACATCTCTGGTTGTTTTTTGTTTTATTCTTCTCGATCACTTCAACCAACCATAGCTTTCATAATTCACATGGCTCATAGGCCTCTTATTCCTAGACTATTTTTCAAATTTTATTTTCTTTCAGTTCTTCTAGTGTATAATTTATTTCTTGATTTTGAATATTAATACTAAGATATTTTATTTTATTGATAAAATCTGATTTAATATTAACAATGTCGTAGAAAAGATTAATTGGACTAACCATATTATCAATTAAGAATAAGATATTAAAATAACTTGAATATAAAAATTTAATTAATAATTTTGCATCTCAGAAAATAAAAGAATTTAAAGAATAATATATTTAAATATAACCTAATCAATCTGATTCAAGAAAAAAGGCTCATTCTAATTTATCGTCTTAAACCTCAAAATCTATTGAGCCTATGAACCAACAAAAAATGAATCCCACTAGCATTAACTATTCAATGATTCTACTGTACAGTATGCACGTACAGAATCCCATTATTCAACATTACTGGATCCATCATCCAATAGCCCTTAAGTTTTACTACGTACGTTAGGCAAGGTGTTGATCATGAAGATTCATTCATTCCTATCCCTATTATATCTTCAAGAAACTCTCGATATACCTCTGTATGGTCAAATGTTGTCTATCAATTTACTCAAACGATTTAGTTAATTCTCAATAGTGTGTAGATATAAACAATAAAATATATGCAATATATCAATGGTCAAGCCTAACACAACGATTGGTTAACGAAGAGAAACCTTTTGAAAAATTTCTCAAAAAAAATACCGTATGGGGCAGCCAATTTTCAAAAAAGATAATCTTATTATTTGAAAATCAAATTCTACAAGCAAGTTCTAATTACAAAATATTTGCCAAATGATTCTTTTATTTGACTAGACAAACGAATCGTTTGTCTCCTATTGCAGTAGTAGTCAGAACTTCTAACGATATTAATATCGGCTTTTCTCCTGTAACTTCCAGTGGCTGAAATATCAATCATCGACCCTCTCAAACCTTGAGTAAAATCATACTCTCAAGTATATAGAAAACAGAAGGAAAATCTCCCACAAATTTTCTCTCAAATGGCACAAGAATATCTCTAAATATAGCCTATGGTTGAAAACCCCAAGTAGGGTTGATGTTTAAGTTGATTTAATAGACAGACTAAAAAAGTCCTGCTAAATCGAATTTGATGACGGGTCGAGTCTGCTCCAAAACACTCTCCGACGATTTGTAGACAAATCCCAAAAATTTCTGTTATACTTCGATTTCAAATAGTCTTCTATTCTGGACAGTTCCAGATTTCAAATTTCATCACAACAGTATACATATATGACTTTTATGACTCCTAAAATAATATGGATAAATTCCATAGATAATTTATATTCATCCAAAAATCAAAACTTAAAAATAAGATAAAATCTTATCTTTTAGTTTTCTATTTTATTTGAACTTAATCACTTGATCACTAATATTTCATGCCAACATAAATCTGCATTTATATATTGTAAGAAAAGGGCATCTATAATGGGCATCCCTTCACTTCCTCTTGAAGGATAAGAGCCACTTCATGAGCCTTGATAACCGGCCTTTAATGGCCAGCCGGGAGCTACGTTAGAGGAGCTATTTATATAGCTAGCATCTCCCCCTTTGGATAGGTATGTGTGTGTAGAAATCACAAAAGATCTCTCTCTCAAATGGTTCTCTCTAATCCTGACATTTAGGCTGTGAAAGTTGTGAGTGATGCTCTTATTTTTTACCACGTAGTACACTCTACCATCGCCGTGAAGATTTCGGATCAACAACGACGAAGGTAGAAAATATGTGAAACAACTGTATTAGATCTATGATTTACCGACGATGTAATATCGCTTTCGATGTGTACTTTGATCTTGTTTTTCTATCATTGGTATCAGATACCTGTGTTTTTTATGCACGTATTGTAATTCCATTTATTGAAATATATTTTTTTCAAGATGAAAAATCTTCCTTCATGGCGAGATTTTTTGTTGTTCTCTGGGAACACCTTGACCATTTGAGAGATGATGGTTTACCTTACTGGATGGGTAGCTATGGGTGGTGACACTGTAGGTTTTATCGTCGCTCGTCTGCTCGCTCTACTATCTATCATTTGTTACTGTATACTCATCAGATTTGAGCCACATATTTCAACAACTTGCAAACTAAATAATTCAAAAGACTCTATTTTAGTTCAAAATACACTATTGATTTGAGAAAGTAATACTCTATTCTATATTTCTACACAATTTGTATTTTTTTCATTTTTCTTCATACATTTTTTTAATAGATTTAAATATTGTTAAAAAAAGAAAAAAAATTCACAATATCATTAAAATTAAATACTTCCTTAATCATTAAGTCAAAAAATTATTATTGTTATTATTATTATTTTTGTATCAGGAGAAGTCTTAAAAAGATTTAGTATTTTTTTTTAACTTATATCAAGCGAAAGAAATCACTCTACTTCACCTATTAAATCTAAATAATTGTCATTGAATGACTTCTTCATTCGGATGAGATACTAATTAATTACTTAGGTGATGTTGAGAATTAGGATGATTGATCTCTTAACTTCGTAGAAAGGCATTCAGGGTAACACTCTCATATTACAATTTAATGTGCTGTGGTGCATTTACGACCCGTACGTACCTCTCTGGCACCATTCCATATGCGTAGTAGATAGATAAAACTCTCTTTACGCCTTTACCATCTTAAAGATGCAAAACCTTAATTATGAAGTATGGAGGTGATGGTGTAAGGGAAAGTAGGGGGAAGGAGGGTGTCCACCTTTTCCTCATGTTGTTTGGTAGGAAAGAAATAGGAGAGGAAGGATTCCAAAAATGAGGAATTAATTCTTCCATTGGTCCATTATATCCTGGATTGAAAATGAAATAATTTAAAGCAAAGGTAGAAGTGAAATTTCATATCATGTTTGTCTTTAAGAGCATATATTTCCCCTATATATAATCCTTCTCAAATTGTTTGTTCTATAAACTGAAGATAATGAAGAGGATCTATGAACTTATGTTTGATACTTACTTTCTTCATGTTTCTGAAAGCTGGATGGAAGAAATGGCATATTAATGATGTAGTTGGTGTGTAAAGGCCAAAGGGCATAATATAACTCATCCTGATCCTGCGCTGCCTAGTACCTCTACGTTGATAGTGAAATAAATGCCATGCTGAAGTGATGTAGGGGGATCCAAGACAGATGATACTGAGCTGTCTGATTGCACGTTGATAGTGCTGAGGTACCATGAAATGGCAGATCAGCGTAAAGGCTGGAAGTGGTCGTGATCTTTTTTTAATTGGGGTAGTTTTAGGTGCGTTTCAGTTTTTTGGCTATAACTTTGGCTATATATAGGTGTCAAAATCGGGCATAAGACCCCAATTTGAAAAATTCTTTTCGACGCGCACGCTGTCCACATGAGCATGGCTCCATGTGCCTTTTTTTCAACCTCAAAGTTCGCTGTTTTTCCTTCCGAATCATTATTTTTAGTTATTTTTTATTATTTTTTGTAATATTTCGTTTGTCAGTTAAGAAGTGATTTTAAACCCAATTTGGGCCGAATTTTTTGCATATTGCTTATTTTAATTTGAATTTATATTTGACGTGATTTTCGAGATTTTGCTATTTTTGGTAAAATTCAGATACAGACGATTTTTGGCTATACAGACTGGCTTGTGGATTGATTTTCGACATTACTTGATTTCCATAATATTCAGTTGAACCTCAGAGACGGATTCTCTGTGTTTTGGAAGATTTTCTTGTGTTCTTTCCAGTGAATCATCTGTTAAAATTAGCCTGCAGAATAATCACTATTCTGTTCGGCATCATGAAGCTAGCTAGCTTTGTTAATGAAACTTCAACGAACTGTCATATCCTTCTTGCCATTAGCTAGAGATCCATATTTACTGCACACTTAAGATCTGATTGTAAAGATTATGCCATATTTAACAAAATAGTTATATATATTTTGGAGTCATCTTTAAAAACATTTAAAAAAATCCATAAAAAGCAAACCTAATGGCCGAATTCATGTTAATAACATGATCATGTTATTAATTCCTTAATTAAGGGCTAGCCATCAACCTAATGAAGAGATTGTCGTTTGTGATTATCACCACTTTTGGTTGGGGGTTTCCGGACACATTCATGGCCCTTGCAGCCACTCTCTTGGGTCTATCCCCACGGGAAGGAGTTACCTACTAAGAGCACTCACAATGGAGTAGCTAGTTTTCCTTTATTTTTAACTATCAAAAACTTACTTTTTTCTATTTTACCTATTCACTTTTACATTTTACCATCCATTAGTCTCTCTAATTTTTTTCTCTATTTTTTAAATATTCATATTTTATTTTATTTATATTTATTTTACAATTTTTTTAAAAAAAATTTGGAAGACGACGTTGGCTAAAACGCGTGAACAGTAGCCGAATCCCAAAATGCTGCACGTGGAAGACGACGTTGGAGTTGCCGGAGCTGGTATCGTCGGGAGTTGGTCGCCGACGTGAAGGGATGCCAGTGATGCCGGTGGTGTGGTTCGTGGTGACCGGCGGTGGATCGAACAAAACCTATAAACGCCAGAACCCATTTTCGGTGTTGGAGTCGCGTGGGATTGTATGGAGTTAGTCGCCAGCGTGAGACGAAGCCGGTGATCCCGACAGTGTGTTGAACTGTGGCCGGCGATGGGTCGAAGCTTGATTTGAACACTACGGAGTCGAAGACTGACGACCTGCAAAAGAAGAATAATAATATAAAATAATATTTGAAAGATGAACAGTGTTGGGCTATATGTAGAGTAAATACTGTTCATATTTGTATAATTCATTTACTTTTAAGAGTCTAATGGAGTGTGATTTTGAACTTTTTAACTAAATTTAAGCTAAATTTTACAAAAAGTAAATATTTAACTACTCCAGTAAGAGTGCTCTAAATATCCCTTTATAGGCGTGAACGAAAGGGTGAATTTGGTGTAATCAACAACTAATTAATAACGTTTTGCCCTTAAAGTGAGACGCGTATAAGACCACCCCAAACTCTCAATTAAGATGCAGAACAAAAATATTAGATAAATAAGAAGCCGAGCATTATTTGGTGATGATTTAACAATACTGACATGCACTGCGTGGCATGAATTAGTTTCCTCTGATTTCGATATGAATGAATGAGTGTGGGATTCTAAGCTAATTCCAAGTGAAGACATCACCCGAGTCCCAAATGCATGGCTTCCAAACAATGCGAATAAATTGGACCACTTGGATGGGAATTATTATTATTATAAAAATACTATTTATATACTATTTGTATACTTTTTACTTACACATTATATAAAAATATTATTTTTATGCATCTTTTAGTTTAACTAATCAGTATTTTTTATTTTTATTTCTCAGCATGTCATATTTTTATATTTTCTTAATATTTTGATTGATGTAATATTATTGTCACGTCATCCATTTTACAAAAGATACGTACGACTGTTTACTGGTAGCATTACTCTTATTATTAATAATTTTATATTATTTAGATCATGACTTAAAATACTTTTTCCATGTCAGCGACGTGGGTATTGAGGACATTGTCGCTATTTTCTGTATGGGAGACTTGGGGTCAACTCTACGAATTAAATTCTACTTTACATTATGAAAATTGTTTTTCTACTTTGTTCCATGCATGCATGTCGTTATACATATAGCTTGAGCCTCAGTTTTTCTCATCGTTTCTTTTTTAATTTTTTTTTTTTATTATTTGGATATCATACGTCCTCTTTTTTTCCTACATGTGTGGTTGTGAGGAACCCTATAAAATATCTCGACTCTTGTTATAATCAGTCTTGATAGAACCATTAATTCTGAGTAGAAGGCCGGCCGATACTGGTCTTGTCACTTAGCTTAGTTTTTTTTTTTTTTAGAGATTAAATAAGTTGAGATGAAATAAATATTAAAAAAAAAAGATATTATTGTAATATATTTTTTTAATATTTATTTTATTTTAGAATTTGAACATTGTGTTTTAGAATTTAAAAAAAGTTAAATTTTTTATTATATTTTATATGAAAATTTGAAAAAAATATAATGATGAGTTTAAAATGTATTTTAAGTTTTTGGTTTCATTCCCATAAGCAAACCGGGCCTGATTAGGTCAATTAAGAAATAATCTCTTCTTATTATTATAATTTTTTCAAATTTTCATATAAAATATAATAAATAATTTAACTTTTTCAAATTTTAAAATAATAATATTAAAAAATAATATTTTAATAATATTTTAATAATATTTTATTTAATTTTTAACTTTCATCTAAAATTATTTCATCTCACTATCCTAATGAGGTCTTAAAAAGTTGATCATTAATAGATCGATCGGTGCAATTAAACTACTAGTAGTACGCAGTCTATCAAAGTCTAAGTCTATGCCGTATTGCTATATACTTCAGAGATACAATTAGCTACTTCCAACTTTTTTTAGTCAAGATCCTAGACAACAAAATCTGTAGTACTATAGTACTACTGTTATAAGTGATCATGGAAGGTCCAACAGTAACGCCTAATTTAATTTGAATGGTTGAAAAGGCAAGATTAATGATCTTCATGGAAGTTGGCAAGAGGTAGAAGACTTGTCAATTGACTTGCCGGGATTGTCCTCCATCTTTGCATCTGTCTTCTTCTATATATCAATCACATCCTATGTTTGGCTCAACGTCCGCTAATTCATATAGCTAGGGGGCCCTTCATAACGCTGCAACGCATGTTCTTTGTCTTTTTTTTTTTAACATGACATTCACTTGAAAATTGAATGCTACCTGCATACATGTATGCATGACAAAGACATATATATTTATATATATATGGAGTAATAAATATTGTAATTTCTTGACTATCCTAGATATATCCCCACAAGTTATCAACTCGATCATGTCTGCTTCGCACAATATATAGCAAAACGGGGAGAAAGGAATAATATAGGAGATAAGGCTCTGGATCTAGAAATATGGAATTTTCTCTCCCACCCAAAATAATTATAATTTCTCAGTATGTCTCTGAAACTCAATTTTCTATTTATCTAGGAAAAGTCGCGCAAATCTCTGGAACAGGCCGGTTTTGGCTCAAGCAAGGATCAGGCTTAATTAATTATTTTATATCTCACGAAATTTTAAACCTACTTATAATTCAATTTTGACTCAACTAGCTAGCTAGAATCAATTAATACAACGTACTTATAAGTATCCTAAATAATCCATGTATATATTGGCACTAAAATATTTACCAACACAAATACAAAACCGATCGATCAGCAATATCAACCAAACTGATTTTAATTAGACGAAGGCATTCATGGATACGTATAACATTTTATAGTACCCGCGGGCCAGCCGGGCATATGTGTAAAAAGTACTACTGATCTTGCCAACAAAAGATCATCATCATCGACATGAATCTAATCTAGTAAACAAAAGCTCGCTTACATAAAACCATGCACCTGCACATTAGCTGGGAACATTAATTTATAATTGCATGCATATCTCCCGAAGTCAATTAATTAAGATATATTGAAATTAACTCCTAATTCACTTTTTGATATGTATTTAAGATATATTTATATATACACACACATATATACAGCCACGTTTGGCGTATATTAAGACTTTTCAATGCTATGGTCCCGGCCAGCTATATTATAGTTTGTTCGGTTTGACAAGTTGTACGCTCGCGTCCTAGTGAGTCAATACTATTACACATACCAGCTAGGGTGGTTCACTGCGTACAACTCGGATACAGGTCTATAAATAGAAGCAAGCCGCTAGAGAAGGTTTGCACTATCAACTCTCGAAAATGAAGGCCATTTTACTCATCATCTCTCTTCTCTTGGCCGCTTCCTCAGTACTTTTTGTTCCTTCTTCAGTTTTAGCTCGAGAATTGAATGGTGAGCACACGTATAATTTAATTATCTGATCCAGTAGATCATAATGCTCGTGTTTGATCTAATTTATATATATTGCATACAGCATATATATATATATATATATTGATCAACTGAAATACTTTGATGCTGTTTTTTATAGTTAAAAATAATAATTAACTGCACGTACACGAATATATTCATTAATCTACAGGGTCGTTGCTCAAAGAAGGCAAACAACAATAAACACCAAAAAAAAAAAAAAAAAGACTGTAATTACTCTTTCACGTATATATATTATATGTTGAAATATTTTAAGTGCTTTTTGAATCGAAATGTGTTTTCTTGCTTTAAAACAGACAAGATCGATCTTAGCAACTAGTAATTAGGCACTAATTTAATCGTTCTTTTTTAGTTTAATTTGGGAGTATACATATTCAGTTATATTCGTATCGACTCTGGTAATTAATGGTATTACAGTGCATATTGCAGTCGAGAAAGCTGCAGGTTCGTACACTAGACGCTCGCGTGGATATATATTGCGCCCTGCTGCAAAAACGTCAAACCCGCCACCTTGTAACCCCTCAAAGCGTAGTTGCTACGGGCCGTATCCGTCACACCCGCCACCTTGTAACACCTATAAGCGTAGTTGCCACAGCCGGCCGCCGTCTCCTTGACATCAGAATCAAGCGCCATGCAGTACTGGTACGACTGGTTCGTCATAAAGAGCACAACATCTTATATATATAAATACATATATATATATATGGTCTTCTTTTTTTTTTTTTTACTTATTTATAATTTTAATATATATATATATATATATGTGTGTGTGTGTGTGTGTGTGTGTGGTCTTATTTGGGTATGTGATGGCTTTACTTCGCAGTAGTATTGTAATATGCACGCAGAAACTAGTGTTACTACTCTCTCCTACTCTGTAATAATCAATGAACTCCAAGGTCCAAAGAGTCTTGTACTACAGTTTTATGTAATGTATTATATGTGTGGGCAAGTTGAATGGGTAATATGTATCTCAATTAATCCGTTTCAATATTAATCATTGGTAAATCATATATATTATCAAGCATAGATCTACTCTTAACTTTAAAAATCTGAGAGATTAAAATTGTACGTTTTGTAAGATACTATAATTTATAAATACTAAAGTAATTTATGTATTATCCACCCAAATTATTGGAGTTGACAATTGACTCTCTAAATTAGCACATTTTGACCGTTCATACCTTCGTTTAAGATCTAACCATTAAGATTGTACGTGTGCTATACTATATATACTAAGAGAACTCTTATGATCGAAAATAAAGTATAATAGAAAAGAAAAGGGAAAATGGATAACAATTAATAGAGATAGACTTTGATGGTTATATCTTTTTTATTCTCAATTATTATTGAATACAAGCATATATCCTTATTTATATAAAAAAAATTACATTGAGATAGATAAGATAAATATCTTAATCATTATGAAAATTAAATCAAGCTAATATCACAACAAAGTGATTTGATAATTATGAAAATTAAGATAATATCAAATCAAATTCTTCAATATTCCCCCTCAAATTCAAGGTGGATGATCTTGAGTTTAAAATTTGAGTATAATCGTATCCATTAAATGATCGTCAATTAGATGATGTTGTTGGTGATGAATTGACTGGTAATTGAAACATCAAATTTGAAGTTGTGGCCAACAATAGACTATTTATAACCCTAATCAACTACAAAACCAAAATCAAAAAACCAAAGTTGTATTCAAGGTTTCAAACAATGTTCACAACATATCAAAATTCAATAAAAAAATATTTTACAAGCTAGTAGAGATATTCCAAATGCATGAATTAATTTGAGATGATACATAATTGAATAATAATGAAACTTTTGTGAGAGACAAAACTAGAGGAAGAATAAATATTTCATATGATCGAGCTTGGAGTTAGCCAAGGACTCTAATACTATGATAGAAAATAAAATACAATAGAAAAGGCCGAGATTGATAAAGGAGAGAGAGAGAGAGATAGACTTTGAGACTACATTGTTGCTATTATCAAAGCCATCTATATAACTGATCTATTTATAAGAAAATTACAATACGATAAAATAAGATAAATATTTTAAGAATTATGAAAATCAAATCAAGATGATATTATTTTCAGCTTCTAACACTACAAAAAAAAGTGGTTTTTGAGGTAGATTTTTTTTCTGTGAATATAATTTGGTAGCAAATAATGACATTTTGTCACAAAAATTTATCTGTCAGAAATGTTTTGTCAGAAATAATTATAATATACCATTTTATTTCTGACGATGTAAAAACTGTGAATATTATTCACTTTTTCTAACAGATATAAAATTATAAGAAAATTTTGACAAACAATACTTTTTTCTTATGAATTATAGAATTATTACTGACGACACTAATTAGTCATAAAAGAAATACATTTTTCAATTTTAATTTTAGTAACAAATAATTATTTTTTCCTACCCAATTTACATCATCACAAAATTTATTGTCCCAAATAATTATATTGTACAAATTTATTTGTCATGAATTATAATATGTGAAAATTAAAAGCTTTTTTCCACCAATTAAGATCATTAGAAAAAACTTATACATTATATTTTTATTTTTTATTTTTTCTGACCAAATTACTTGATGAAAAAAATTTTAAATTATATAAACCACTTTAGCCCCTCGTTCCCCTCTTCTCTGTCTCTCTCACAGCCAAGAGGCGACAGCCCCCTCCCCTCTTCCCTATCTCTCTTTCGGCCACAGCAGCGCCACCACAGTACAGCCATGCAATCATCGGCGTCAACCTCCCCTCGCCGGCGCCAACCTCCCCCATCACCCACGTCGCCGGCCTTTCTCCCTCCATCCCGAACTTCGTAGGCGTAGAATGCAATTTCCAAATAACGACATATGGACGCAGCCCAGTGCCGCCGCAGCCTCCCGCCATCTCAGACCACCACCACAACCTCTCCGGACCATCCCCACCTCCGATCTACTTTCCCGCACGCCTCCCTCCCTCTCCTCCTCACCGAATCGAGCCCTCTCCCTACACAGGTTCTTTCCCACATAGTTTTTGTAAGTTTTCTCCAACTCTTTGAGATATTTGCCCAGGTTTTTGATTTGAGTGAAAAGTTGATTTTTATGTGGTTTCAGTTTGTTTCTCTCAATATGTGAGATCCCAGATTTACGTATATTTTTATACGTTATTTTGTTCTCGGTGTTAATTATTTTAATTTATTTAAATAATATTAGTAGTCTTAATTTATTTGTTTAAGATATTTATTTGAGCTATTAATTAGTTAATATCGAGTTATGTTGCTTTTCTTATTTATTTTAATGAGTTAATTATTTTAATGAGTGGAATTAAATTTCTTTATTTTATTATGTGAATTTATTTTATCTGCTTTCGTTATATTAATTATTGTTTTATAATTAATATTGCGCTTGGATTTAATTTATTTCTGTTAGTGGGCTTTAAATATCTTATTTTATTGATATTGAAATTATAGTATTTAAAGTCAGTTTTTATTTTATTTATTGTGTTTTTTCTAGTAGTCTTATTTTCTTTCTTTTTCCTTTTTCTTTTTCTTTTCTTTTCTTTTTCTTCTTTCTTTTTCTTTTTCTTCTTCTCTTCCTCTGCTTCCCCGCGTGCCCAGCCCCTCCCCTGCCTCCCTCTCCCCTTCGCCCGTCTCTTCTCCTCAGCCCCAGGACCGCCGCCAGCCACCCACCGGAGACACCGCCCAGCCCAACCTCACCCCCACACGCCGGCGAGCTCAACGGCACCGGTGGTGTCCCCTCCGGCCACCCCACCGCCCCTACACGGCCCCCTACCCGAAATGGGTATTTTTGCTTCCCTTCCATTTTCCGGCCACCTCCGGCCACCTCCGGCCACCCCTTGGCCTCCGACCACCACCACTAGACTCCCCACCCTCCGGCGAGCATAACCCACCGTCGGTAGCCACCCATCACCGCCGGTTACTCATCTACCCGAAATGAGCCTTAAACGGGTCGTTCTTCGCCGCGCTGCCGTCCGGCCACCGTAGGCCTCACCACCACCACCAAAAGACTCCCCTCGCCCAGCTGGTCAACCCCCTAGCTCAGTTTCCCCAACCGTTGCCTCACCTTCCCGGTACAACCCCAAACCCGAAAATGGGTTTTAACCCATTTTGACCCCGATCCGCCACCTTCCGGTGGTTGTGCCGTCACACCACCACCTCCATGAGATTCCCCACCCTTCAAAGTGTACCTCCCTAAATTTTGGTGTCAAACCGAATGTTTTAGCCTAACGTATATGTGACCGCTACAAACGCTGCAGATTGGCGTTGTTCAAGGATTTACGTTTTTACCGCTGTAAGTACTTTCCGAACAAGCTTTAAGATTTAAATATATTTTTGGCATCAACAGTTGTTGTATTTGATTATTGCTGCTATGTGTTGGTTGATGTTGGTATTTGTTGGTTGATTGGATTATTTAATTGTTGGATAATTGCTGCATGGTTGTCTACATTGTGTATTTACGCGCATGCTCATGAAAATATTTGGAAAGTGGATTTTTGCATGATTTCGGATATTCATGTGTTGAGAATGGAATATGGGATTTAAATTGTGTTTAGCGGATTTTAATGGTTTTGGGCTGAGTCATAACGGGGACGGTGATACGTAACGCCCGTTGTGATCAGCGTGTGAGTGTGTGGATGATATAATGGGGACGGCGATACGTAACGCCCATTATGGTCATTGGGTGTGCATTTCATATCGGGGACGGCGATACGTAACGCCCGGTATGAAATGAGTGTGTGTGGATCGTAATGGGGACGGCGATACGTAACGCCCATTATGGTTTCGGGTGTGTATGTAAATCATATCGGGGACGGCGATACGTAACGCCCGGTGTGATCGGTTTTGAGGATATTATTTTTATGGAAAATGATGGGAGATTTTATTGGGATTTTATTGTGGATCAAAATGGGATTTTGACGAGTGATTATTTCATTGACTTTGAGGAAAATGATTTTAAGCCTCATGCATATGGTAATTACTCATGATTGTTGCTGTGGCATTAATGTATTTCTGTCTTTTGGTTTGGTTGGTTTGTACTTACCTGCGATGCCATCTTGGCGTCGTAGTTTTTGTATGCAGACTTTGGAGAGGCTGAGCCTGAGGAGACAGCTCCGCTATAGATGTGGTATTATTATTAATTGATCTCTCGGGAAATATATTTTCCCATTTTTATAAATATGTATTTGTTTAATTTAATTTTCGGATGACTATATTGAATCTCCTGTTGGAGAATTTATATTAAATTGGTTTGTAAAATATTTCTAAAAATTCTGGTACTTAGATATTAATTTATTATCCGCTGCGACCTATATTATTTTTATGTATGTCACGTGTGCACACACGTTTGACACTTGTTGTTAGGATGTGTGACCCGTGTTGTCATCATCCTGACGCCTCGATTCTCGTGTTATTTTAAGAGAAATTTGGGGGCGTCACACAATAACAAATATTACTTGATCTACATATTTAAGCTTTTCCAAATATTACTTGTAAGTTTTTCTACTTTTATTCTTGTGGCTCATAATGTTCATATATGACTTAATCTTCTACATGCACATTTAAGCTTTTCTAGTTCATAACTCATGTTCTGCACATTGGTTTTAGTTTGAGTATAGCTACCTACTTTTAAGTCCTAGTTGGCAGAAGAAAATAGGGTGAAATTTAGAAAATCTGAGCCAACGAGCTTTTGCTACAATGATATTTCATTCCTTATGAGTAAAGGATGGAGAGTAAGGTTATGGGTTCAAAATACATGTAGCGTACTAGGAAGAAAGAAATAAGTTTTCACGATTGGACTAACTTCTGACTGGTGTTAGCGAATGACTAGGATACCTCATTCTGAGATCTATGGAATCCAGGGTTTCTATTTTTGAATAGGTATGGTTTTGTTAATCATATAGACAATGATACCATTGCTAGTTTGAGATATAAATATCCGTTTTGCATGCATATAAGTTGGCAGATTATGGATAAGAGTGTGACAATTGATCTCGATGATCTTTTAAATGAGACCTAGGAATTTGAGTTTCGTTCCGGGGTTTATGTTATAACTTGGTAAAAGATGTGTTGCGTTTGCACCGTCTTTGTCCTTGTCTTAGAAAAGTTGAAACTATTGAATGCTAATGTAGTTTGTTTTCTTGAGTAGCTCTATCATATGATATATTTGTGTCTACAAAATAGGAAATCAGGATTTAGTATGAGGTGCAATTGCAAAGAAAATTGCATCTTTTTAAAAGAAAGTCCTGAGTAGTTCTATCATATGAGGTGCAAAGAAAATTGCGTTTTTTTAAAAGGAAGAAAACTTCCATGCGTACAGTTTTAGGTTTTTGTTTAGAAGGAAGATGTTTGGGCCCATGTGATTATATTTGTAATCGTTAAATGTTTGCCTCTATAGCTGATAATTTATAAAATCAAATTTCCTATGAATGCCCCAATATGTTAAAATTGCCTGTTAAAATTATTATAAGTAATATGCATCTTTTTAAAAAATTTAACCACACGCTTGCAGTTTTTTGTCAATATTTTAGAGCCTTATTTATTTTCATTGATTATTACAATTTAGATACTACTGTAGCTCAATAA
The DNA here is from genome assembly GCA_036559045.1 of Platycarya longipes. NCBI lineage: Eukaryota > Viridiplantae > Streptophyta > Magnoliopsida > Fagales > Juglandaceae > Platycarya > Platycarya longipes. Next base: position 52,801,858 of record CM071791.1, read on the forward strand.
TTGTTTCCAGGGAGAATGGTACAACGCTTGCCTAGGTGCGCTGACTGATGTTGGGAGGTTGTACCAATGGAAAAATACTACAGATATTATTCAGAGCAAAGTTTTACAGGTATATGGTCCTTTTTTTGTTGATAAGTAAAAGATAAATTATTAAGTGCTCAAGAAGATATTATTCAAAGCAAAGTTTTACAAGTATATGGTCCTCTATGTGTGTGTGTGTGAGTATGTTTTTATGTTATTTGTATACCAATGAAGTGCTCAAGAAGAAAGTTTTTTAAAGGTTAATTTTTTTCTTAATCATTTTCAATTTCTATTTATTTCAAGTTATTGAAAGGGAAGAATGAAGACATGAAGCTCCTTTTTGAAAAGGAATTAAAATCCAGGCATTTTGGTGATTTTCATGTCGAATGTCTCACAGATACATGGATTGGAAAAAATAGGTTCATTCTCTCTTCCTCTCTCTATCTCTCCTCCATTCTCTCCCACAAGCTAATAAAGGCAGAAATATTACTGCATTTAAGTGGTCATTTATTGATTTAAGTGCAAGCCCTTTCTCATGGGGACCTGCTGTTGGTGGAAAAGGTGTGTGCACAGAATTAAGTTTACCCAATGTTGAAAAAACAATTGGTGCAGTTTCAGGTACTACTGTAATTCTCATTAGTGCTCTGTCATTTGTATGTGTTGAAGTGTGCACGATTCCCCCCTTTTTTTGGTCAGCATTTTCCATTTTTTGATTAATATGCTGCCTATTTGTAGAGATGATATTGTTCTTTTGATGATATAATATTCTAAAAAAATTGAAAAATGCCCTTGACTGTCTAAATTAGACATTGTAATTATGTTGGCATATTTGGTTTGTTTGGCTGTAATGGTTATGGGTTGGTTTTTTTTTTTTTTTGATATGTATTCTTCATAAAACAAATTCTTTTTGTTTTTGTGTGTGGAAACCTTATGGAGCCTTGTTATGTGAATGAGGTGCTTTAATGCTACTCTGTTGAGGACGTTGATATCCTGTCAAAGTGGTGGTTAAGTACCTAAAGAATAAGGTGCAATAGATGTTGTTGTGGATAATGCATGTTTGAGCTCTTTAGACAAATTTCTTAGTTTTCCTTTATAATTAATTTTGACTTTTTCTGTGGCATGCAGAACTTTTTGAAGATGAGGCTGAAGATAGGTTGCAAGATGCTATTCAGGAGAAGTTTGCTGTGTTTGGTGATGTATGTTCTTTGTGGTGAATATAAGAATTGAATACTATGTGAGATTTTTCAGTTCTTATATTTCACGTTAGTAATTTACCTGATTGTGAGGCTCCCATGTATCTTGTTTTAATCGTTGTGCATTCCATTGTTGCAGAAAATACATCAGACCATTGATATTCTTTTGGCAGAGATTGATATATATAAGCTTTTTGCTTTTAAACATTGTAAGGGAAGGAAGGCCTTAAGCTTGCTCTTTGTGAAAGTGATCTTCTTTGTGATGGCAAAGGACGGCACGTTTCTTCTTTTTTTCTTTTAAAAAATTTGGTTTGGGGTGGGGGTAGATGAGATATGGGTTGGGTGAGAGAATACTTTATTAAGTGCTTATGATGAACTGCTTTGCTGTTTGGTAAGTCAAAATTGTTCCCGTTCGTTTTGCATGCAATTTTGGTTATTCTAATAAATAGAGATAAAATCATAATCATGCTAAGTTTTCATCTCTCTGGTATGATAGAAGTCACAAGGGAAAGGCCATAGAGGCATTAAAGAGAATGGAGAGTTGGAATTTGTTCAGCGATACTTGTGAGGTATGCCTATTGGCCTGTCACTGACAGCATCTGTTATTTTCCTTGTGTTGGAATAATGTTGTATCTTATTCATGAATTATTTGGTTTATGATACCTTTACTCGCCTGCAGCCCTACCAAAGCAATCGAGGGGCGAGTGCAAGACATTGTCACAAAGAATTATTTACAACACCTATTGCATCTTCTTGAAGGGAAGGGTGGAGAGTTGGAATGGCAAAATATGATGGATAGGTCTACTCCTAACTTTGCATACCAAGCTTGGCGCCATGAGCTCGAGGTAGATTCTTACTTTGATTATCATCACATCTCTTTTATCTATTCTTCATTTGTTGAAATGATTTGTATTAGTGTCACCTAACTGTATTGTACCTGAGAAGAATATTGGCACTCATGCCATTACTAATTAATACGATTAGATTGTTCATATGCTTATCTTTATATATTTTCTTGCAATCTTTAATTGATTGTTATATCTTTGGCATCATAACTTGAATTTGCTAAAATGTCTTTATATCCTAAGACACCTCACTCTGAAATTTATGTAATCCAGGGTCTCTATTTCTCGTTGTAATTATTGGGACTTTGTATTCTTGGTTAGATGGTAGACCACATTTTTTTTCTTTTCAAACTACCTAGAAATTATTATTTGTATTCCAATATATATATATTTTTGCAATATATTGTTCACATTCTTTATATATTATAGGAATAAGGCTGTGAGCTTGTAAGATTGTTTTACTATTTTTTTTTTGTTTTATAAAAGACTATGTCCAACGATCACAAGTCGCCGGAAATATTTTTTTGGTCACAATTACCTATTTCCCGTGATTTTCATCGTGACATATAAGTATTTTTGACCCATGTTAACTATGGTTAGCACATTTTTTGCAACGAAATCTTACCCTTTTTACGAAGAAAAGAATCGTCAGAAATAAGAGTATTTCTCATGATTTTTATGGTAGTAGCTTTAAGCACTTAAAGTTACCATTCTATTCCTGCGAGTCTGCTACGATCTAATTTGGTGACAAAAATTTTATTCTGACAGAAATATATGGTATTAGTCACGAAAAGATACGCAGGAAAAGACAATTTTTGTTGTAGTGCAAGACCATATAATAAGATAATTTGTTTAATAAAAGGATCCAAAATCTCATCGAAAAATTCAGGGCTCATGAGTTACGAGAAATTAGAAAACAAATTAAAAAAATCCACACCCTGACTTTTGTAAAATTTTGATTGTTGAGAATTAATTTCGATTTAATCTATGGTTAATGATCTCTGTTACTCCATCACGTACACCTATTATATTGAAGAATAGAAAGGCAAGATTTTCAAATTAATTAGTAAGCTGACAAATTAAATGAGTGGGCATGCAGTGGCCTTTATCCTTTCACGGGAAGATGAGATGTGTGTATATATATATAATGATCAAATATAAATGGGCCAACACAAAATGCATCCCACGGCCAGCATTAATTATTCAATAATTCTACCATACGGCCTACAGGCAACAGAGCTTCATTATTCAACGTTACTCGATCGATCCATCGTCCAGTAGTAGTACTCTTAAGTTTACTGAGTACGTACAGGCGTGGTGTTGATCATGAGAAATCATTAATTCCGTGTATATCCATTATTCAACAATTACACTTTGTTTATGTCGTGACCCAACGCCAAATTAAAGACATCAGTTTCCAAATATTTTCACGTGCTTTTGAGTCATCTTAGAAAAAAAAAATTATATATCTGAGTGATCTGCGCAAATTTGCACTGGACGATCGAGCACTACAAAAAAAACTGACATTTGTAACTAATTCATCGCAATTAGAATGATTATTTGCGTGAAACTCTACGTTCTAATTTCAAGTGATAAACAAATTATAATTATTGTTATATTTCGTATTTTGCACTTCGATAATAAAACATTGTGCATAGGCACAAAGTGATTAAACATCTTTTAATTTCTAGCGACAAAGTCTAAAGTGAACTGTAATTTGGATTCTAGAGTAATTTCTCACGTCTTGATCATTACAATTGATGCCGATGCGATGATGCTTGCTGAATGAGAGCATTCCTTTTAGTTTCGTAAAAGATCATGTCATTGAAGCTAGCTTCAATGCAATTAATATGTGACTAAACTCGTTAATCACTTTTATCTAATAATTTGTTGTCGATCTTTACCAGATGATCATGAGAAGCTTTCATGCATCCAGCTGCTTATAAGCAACTCCCAAACATACCGTCATTTATACATGTAACTTGGCAACATTATTCTGCGTATATATTGTAGTTAATTAAAGAGAATGGCATATGGAGTATTACTTACGAATAACATTATCACTCTTTCTCAGGTAACGAAAGAGCAAAAATGTGGTTTCTAGCATTCAGATCATACTTGCTTCTGGGCTTGTACGTTTATGTTGTGTATTTTGGAGGAAAAGGAAGCTTCGAGGTCAAAACCTTTAAACTGTCATATATATCGAGAAGGAAATGTGGCTGATTTCTTGGCCAAAAAAACTGCTGAAGGCTTACTTAAGGAGTGGAATGATTCTCGAGACTTGCCCCTGATAATAAGAGGTTTTCTTCGTATGGTATGGATGTCTTGGGTTTGCCGTATATGAGGTTGTCATAAGTTGTTAATTTGTGTTTTGGGTTGGTTATTTGCTTAATTCAATTGACTTGTTGGTCTTATGTTTTTATCATGATATTTCTCTACCACAAGTGAGGCATCATGAATAAACTTGAAGGCCATTCCTCTGTTGTTGTTGTTTTTTTTTTTTTTAAACAAAAAAACACCTTATGAAGTTTTTTAGAAATCGAGTAATAAGAGCTTTGATTCCTAGTAATTTTTTCACTGGAATTAACTATATAATGAGAGCTTTGAATCCTCATATCGGAAATTATACATAAGAGTTTTGAAGGATGCACGTACGATTAATTTCTCTTGAAACTGGAAAGAGAGAATTAAGCAGGCTTCTGTTGCTCTCATACAAATTGAATTATTAATTTGAAGATTCAGAAAAAGGAAAAAAATTAATTAATTTAAAGAAAATAAAGCTTACGAACCCATGAATTGTTGCTTTCAATATCCTGACAATAGTTTTGGGTCTTTCAACGTTCCCTCCGGCTCAAAAAGAAAGTATTTGATAGGACAATTATGGAGCTTAAGCAGAAAGCAGCATAGAAGGGACTAGAAGGATGGCGGTGGCCACTGAAATTATTGAAAGTGGACGATATGGTACGAGTAAAAGGAGCAAAGAGGGGAAGCTCAAAACAACATACCGTCTGGGTGGAGATAAGGCTGGATCGCTCTCAAAATCTATGTTTCCACAATATCGATGGTGTTATGACTTGGATACACGTCTCCTCTACACTCTCGCTCGAGCGAAGTATTCCTGCTCGTCGCTCGAGCGAGAGTCCAACTCGAGAGTTCGCCCGACCTTCGCTCGACGTCCAGCTCAAGCGAAGTGCAACCTGAGAGTTTGCTCGACCCTCACTCGAGGTCCCACTCGAGCGAGATTCAGGCAGAGACTACGCTTGACCCTTGCTCGACGTTCAGCTCAAACGAGATTGACCTAGCAATGTTTGCTGCGAGATGAACTCTCGCTTGAGCGAGATGAACTCTCGCTTGAGCGAGATGAACTCTCGCTTGAGCGAGATGAACTCTCGCTTGAGCGAGATCGCATAAATATAAATATCGCGATCTCTTTTCTGCATTTGTCCCAAACAAACTCCCGAGCCCACGAATAGAGCATCCTCCCAAGCTCATTTATTCTCCATTTTTTGAGTGGTTGAGTGTATACACGTGATGTGAGTGATTTCTACTGTAAAAATCTCTTGATTCTCTCTCTGTAATCTCCATTTGATCATAGTGAAGTTTTGAGACCAACCACAGTGGATGTAAGCTCAGTTGAGCTAAACCACTTAAGTCTGTGTGTTCTGTATTGTTTTTACTGTTTTACTTCTCTTAGTTGCTACCTCTGCATTTGATTTCATATCTGTATTGTTTGTTTTATCGGTTTATTCCCAACAAACTGGTATCAGAGCTATCTAACTCTGTGAAGGACTGAAGGAATGGCCACAGCCAGATTTGAAGTAGAGAAGTTTGATGAACATAACAGCTTTAGTTTGTGGGGCTTGAAGATGAAAGTTTTGTTACGCCAACAGGGGTTATTCAAAGTTCTTGAGGAGAGATCTGCTGATTCTCCTGTACCGATTAAGGACGATGAAGAGAAGATACATAGCACTATTTTGTTATTTTTATCTGATGAAGTATTAAGAGAGGTTGCTGAGGAAGAGACTGCTAAGAGTCTCTGGAACAAACTTGAGAGTTTGTACATTAAGAAATCACTTACTAACATGTTGTATTTGAAACAACGGTTATATACTCTCAAGATGAATGACGGTTCGTCTGTTACTGAACACTTAGATAAGTTTAACAAAATTGTTATGGATCTTAGAAATGTTGACATCAAACTTGATGATGAAGATCAAGCTTTAATAGTATTGTGTTTATTACTTGCATCATTTGAGAACTTTGTGAATTCTATGCTATATGATTGAGATACCATCTCCTTAACTGATGTGAAGTTAGCTTTGAACTTGAAGGAGTTAAGAAACATGTATAGTGATAAGGGTGGTGAAACTCAAGCTAATGGGTTGATTGTCAAAGATTCCTCCAACAGAGGAAGATCCAGTAATAAGGGTTCAGAGAAAGGCAGAGGTAAGTCACGGGGGAAATCCAAATCTAACAAGAAAATGTCAAGTGTTATTACTGCCAGAAATTTGGACATTACAAGAGTGAGTGTACTAAGCTGAAGAAAAAGGAGGAATCCACGAGTTCCTCTAATGCCGTCAGTGTTACTGATGAATCTAATAGCTTAGATGTGGTTCTTGCAATCAGTGATTCAATCAGTCGGTTTAGTGACAAATGGGTCATGGACTCAGCTTGCACTTTTCACATGTGTCCCAAAACGGATTGGTTCATGACTTATGAACCAGTCAACAGTGGTTCTGTTTTGTTGGATAACGACACAGCTTGTAAGATTGCGGGAATGGGTTCAGTGAAGATCAAGATATTTGATGGGATAGTTAGGACATTGACCAATGTTCGGCACATTCTAGATCTGAAAAAGAATCTTATCTCCATGGGAGCCCTTGATTCTTTGGGGTTGAAATACATGGGACAAGGTGGAGTACTAAAAGTCAGCAAAGGTTCAATGATTATTATGAAGAGAGATCAGAAAGATGGTCTATATTTCCTCCATGGCAGTACTATTAGAGGTGAAGCTGCAGTTTCAGTATCTGATGAGGCAGAGTCAGATAACATTCGTCTATGGCACATGAGATTGGGTAATATGAGTGAGAAAGGGATGTCTATCCTCTATAAGCAAGGGTTGTTAGGGAACCAGAATTTAAGCAAACTTGACTTGTGCGAGCACTGCGTGTTTGGCAAACAGAGCAAGATCCAGTTTGCAACAGGGGTCCACAGCACTAAAGGTATAGTGGATTACATTCATTCCGACCTTTGGGGTTCATCTTCAGTTCCAACGAAAGGTGGAGCAAACTAGTTGCTTACTTTAATTGATAATTACTCACAGAATGTGTGGGTTTATTTTCTAAAGCAGAAAAGTAATGTCTTCAAGAATTTCAAGCAGTGAAAAGTTCTGATAGAGAACCAGACAGGCAAGAAGGTTAAACGACTTCACACTGACAATAGAATGGAATTTTGTAGCAGTGACTTTGATGAGTTTTGCAAGAATGAAGGGATTGTCAGGCACCGTACAGTTAGGCACACTCCACAACAAAATGGGGTAGCTGAACGGATGAATCGAACCCTCTTAGAACGAGCATGCAATATGCTCTCAAATGCCGGGCTGACTAAGGATTTTTGGGCGGAAGCAGTCAACACAGCTTGCTTTCTGGTGAATTGCTCTCCAGCCACAGCTATTGGTTTGAAGACACCTGATCAGGTATGGTCAGATGCACCTTGTGATAATTTGAAATTTTTTTGTTGTCCTGCTTACTTTCATGTTAATAATGATAAGTTAGAACCTAGGACAAAGAAATGTATATTTATGGGATATGCTACTGGGGTAAAGGGATATTGGTTGTGGTGTACTGATCCCAAGTCACCCAAAATCGTGATTAGCAGAGATGTTACTTTTGATGAAAAATCTATGCTTAATCCGAGAAAAAATATTCTTGTGTCTATAAGGAAAAAGGTAGAGCTACAACAGGCCCTACAGAGGACACCACCCAATTATCAGAATCATGCTATAGCTGATGAGCATGATTCTGAGTCCGAGATTGAAGTACCGGTTCAAAAGCAGTACAATTTAGCTACTGGTAGACAGAGGAGGCAAATCAAACCACCTCAGAAATACGTTCAAGCAGACATGGTTATGTATGCACTCGCTACTGCAGAAGAAATTGTTGGGCACGAGCCTTCTAGTTACTCAGAGGCTGTGAAGAGTACCGAGTTTGCTCAGTAGTACTCAACAATGACTGAAGAGATTAAATCTCTTCACAAGAACCAAACATGGAATTTGGTTAAGTTACTAACAAAGACGAAGGTTGTGGGCTGCAATGGGTTTTCAAGAGAAAAGAGGGAATCCAGTCTGAGACAGATGCAAGATACAAAGCACGCCTAGTTGCTAAAGGCTACGATCAGAGGGAAGGGATTGACTTTAATGAAGTATTCTCTACAGTTGTAAAACACAGTTCAATCAGAGTCTTACTAGCCATCACGACTTTGTTTGATCTGGAGTTTCAGCAGCTTGATGTGAAGACAGCGTTCCTACATGGCGAGTTTGAAGAGACTATCTATATGCGTCAGTTAGAAAGGTTCATTGTTGAAGGCAAAGATGACCGAATATGCAGACTGAAGAAGTCTTTGTATGGTTTGAAGCAGTCGCCCAGACAATAGTATAAACGTTTTGATTTGTTTATGATTAATCATAATTTTTTGAGAAATAGCTATGATTGTTGTGTGTATCATAAACAATTGTCTGATAAATCTTTCATTCACTTATTGCTTTATGTTGATGACATACTTATAGCTGCTAAAAGCATGGTTGATGTTTATTTGATGAAAACTCAACTTAGAAATAAGTTTGAGATGAAAGATTTAGGTACTGCTAAAAAGATTTTGGGAATGGAAATTTACAAGAATAGGAAAGCTGGGAAGTTGTACTTGTCCCAAAGAAGGTACATTGAGAAAGTTCTTGACAGGTTTGGAATGTACAACTCTAAACCTGTAGGCATGCCATTGGCGATGCATTTTAAACTTTCGGCTTCCCTATCTGCCCATACAGATGAGGAGGAACAGTTCATGGCAAGAGTTCCTTACTCTAGTGTAGTTGGCAGCATTATGTATGCCATGGTTTGTATCAGTCCAAACATTTCACAGGCAGTGAGCGTGGTTAGCAGGTACATGGCTAAGCCTGGTAGAGTTCACTGGCAAGCAGTGAAATGGATTCTAAAGTACTTGAAGGGAACCTCACATGTTGGCTTGTTATTTGATAGAGATGTTAATCTCAGTTCTGATGTTGTTGGTTTTGTTGATTATGACTATGCTGGGGATTTAGATAAGAGAAGATCATTAACAGGCTATGTTTTCACATTATGTGGTTCTGCAATTAGTTGAAAAGCAATACTTCAATCAACTGTTACTTTATCAACTACGGAGGCAGAATACATGGCAGCAGCTAAGGTGGTCAATGAGGCATTTGGGTGAAGGGACTGATCAGTGACCTAAGTCTTCAGCAAGAATGGAAGACAGTGTTTTGTGATAGCCAGAGTGCTATACATTTGACCAAAAATCATATGTCTCATGAGAGGACAAAGCACATCGATGTCAGGTATCATTTTCTCAGAGAAGTAGTTGCAGATGGTACAGTGAGTATTCAGAAAATTGCTACTTCAGAGAATCCAGCAGATATGATGACAAAATCAGTTGCAGTATACAAGTTCAAACTTTGTTTGGACTTGATTGGAGTTCGAGATTTCCAAATCCCTTAGGGGATTTTTTTGATAGGGTTAGTTTCTTTTGTTGATTTGGGTTTCAGTGAGGCTTGTGGGTATTCAAGCCAAGGTGGAGATTTGTTGAGTTATGGCTTGGATACACGCCTCTCCTGCACTCTCGCTCAAGCGAAGTATTCCCGTTCGAGCGAGAGTCCAACCCGAGAGTTTGCCCGACCTTCGCTCGACGTCCCGCTCGAGCGAAGTGCAACCCGAGAGTTCCCTCAACCCTCACTCAAGATCTCGCTCGAGCGAGATTCAAGCAGAGACTACGTTCGACCCTCGCTCGACGTTCAGCTCGAGCGAGATTAACTCTCGCTCGAGCGAGATCGCATAAATATAAATATCGCGATCTCTTTTCTGCGTTCGTCCCAGACGAACTCCCGAGCCCTCTGTTTCTCCGCCCGCGAACAGAGCATCCTCCCGAGCTCATTTCTTCTTCATTTCTTGAGTGGTTGAGTGTAAACACGTGAGGATTGAGTATATACATATGAGGTGAATGATTTATACTGTAAAAATATCTTGATTCTCTCTTTATAATCTCTATTCGATTATAGTGAAATTTTGAAACCAATCACAGTAGATGTAAACTCAGTTGAGCTGAATTATTTAAATCTATATGTTTTGTATTGTCTTTACTGTTTTACTTCTCTTAATTATTATTGTTGCATTTAATTTTATATGTATATTATTTGTTTTATTGATTTATTTCCAACATACGAGAAAAGAGGGGCTATTTTTTTTAATGTGTAATGAAAGAGAGCATGACTATATTCCGAACACCTATGTAGAGAAAAAGGCAGTGAGAAAGAGACCGGCACGGATTTTTACGAGGAATCAGCAGACAAGGCAAAAAGTAAAGGCACCCATAAAGCACAATGTTCGAGCGAGGAAGGGAGCTTTGAAAGAGATTCTTGCGAGGGAAGTCCATTAGAGATCACCACATCAAGTTCCAGAGGCTCGCCGGTCCTTTTACAAAACAATGGAACAAGAAGGGAGGGAGGTGAAGATCATGCACGATGAGAAGGAAATTCGATACACCTTAACTGAAAGTTAACGAGAAGAAAGCCTTGTCTTCAATGAATTGGAGGGGTGCGCGGCTACATGGGATTGGGATAATGTTGTTGACTTTTCAATACTCTTGGCCCCTTTGGATTCAGATAAATTAAATGAGAAGAGTTTAAATAAAAAATATAAAATAAAATAAAATATTATTAAAATATTATTTTTTATATTATTATTATTTTAAAATTTTAAATTTTATATATATTATTTATTATATTTTATATAAGAATTTAAAAAAATATTAATAATAATATTAAAATGAAATAAAATAAAATGAATTCTAATTCAAACGAGAGCTGAAGAGAATATTTGAGATTGGAAAATTTGGGATATACACTCATAATACAATTTTTTATATTTTAAAATAAATAATTTTAAAAATTATTACTATTTATAAATAATTCTATTATTATTTATGAAATTCTTATATCATCTTGATTCTTACTAATAAAATTACTATTACTATTCACAAAATTACTTTTCCGGTGTTACTTCAAACCAAAATTCTTGCGGTGGACACAGACAGCACACGGATGGGATCCCAGCAAGCGACACCGGTGACATAATTGCAAAGCCAATTCCCTCGTAATCACGCAAAGCGATTCCAAAGATCTTTCAAAGGATCCACACAGCCCCCTTCAAGCCCACGACGGCACGACAGAGCCCTACCCTCTCTTCCTTGACGCAAATCAAATAATTTTTATCAGACGCTCAGCTTATTTTCTTCCGTCGTCTTTACTGAATCTCTCAGATTGAGATACATAGATCCATGGCATAGCGTTGACTCTGCTTGTGGTGTAACCTCTATTCTCTTCCCAGATTTGTTCGCTCGAGGTAATACCACTAATATTAAAACCCTAAGTTTTTTTTTTTTTTTTTTTTGCTTCCAAATTTCTTACTCACCTTTTGGCTGCTGAGTAACTCGGGAATAGTTGCCAGGAAGTTGTATTCTGAGTTCGGTCGGTTCGTTATGTTTGTTTTCTTTGTTTAGAATACAACCGAGAGATTCTTGTCCCTAGAAATAGGCTAGACTTGTCCAATTTTGTGTGCTTCGTTTTTTCCCCTGCCTTGTGCCATTAATTTCAGGCGTAACTTCCTCTTAACCCTAATCATTTTCTTTCCTCATTTCTACATCCTCCTCATTTTCCGCCGGTCCTCCTTCGCTTTCCTCTTCTTCTGTCGAATGCTAGCAACTCTTCCTCTCTCCTTCGATTGGCTCTTCCTTTCTACTTGTATCCATGGCCGATGGCTACCACAGTCATTATAATTCGAATGAGTTTTAATGGTTTAGTGTGGATGTAAACTTGCAGCTCATGTTTTGTACGTGGTTCCTTTTTATTCTGATTATTTACGTAAACAAAGAACGATGCTATTCTGAAAGGAAGTGCATATGTATACGTACATGCATACGGTTCTACATGTATGAGGGTGTGAAATTTGTTGTTGATGTAGTTTTCTTCATTAGCATCTCTTCTTTGAATGTTGAACGTTGTTTTATTGTTCACTGATAATTATTTATCTGTTGCAGAATAGCTTCTTTGATTTGCTTGCTCGACCCACTCCAACAGAAGTTTCTACACTGAATATGGAGATCGAGGATTTGAGTGGCATACCTACATCTGGTGACTATGAATGTGGAAGCGAGAACAATGAACTTCACAATTCTAACTATGAGCCAATTGATCCTCAACCTACAAATTTTGAGAATAAAGAAGTCAAACTATATAGCGAGAATCATTTACATGAGGATGATTCTCGATATGAAGAAAGTCATTTCGTGTCAGAAGCAAACATTGAAAAGGATATTGTTGACTGTCATTCAGATATGGAAAAAGAAGATTTCATTAGCCTCCCCCCTTCTTATGATTCTGGCTGTGGCATTGAGAACAATGGAGTTTGTACTTCTAGTTATGGGCCTAGTTTATCTGAAGCTCAACCCAGTTACTCTGCTGATAGAGAAATGAAGATTAACAGTGAGAACCTGGGTGTCAGTGATGTTGACATTCACCATGAAAACCACCATGGTATGCTGGAAGGAAACCATCTTACCAATTTGATTGACCATCCATCTATCATGCAAGTGAGTGGTGAATTGGGTGATACCGTGGAGTTGAATAGCTTCAGTTCTAAAGTGCATTCTGAGAATGGGGGCCTCGCTGTTCGAGATGGAAGTCCTGTTGGAAGCCACAAGATGGATGGCAGTTGTATCCTTGTTTCCCATTTAACTTCCCAAGATTTTTCTCTTTTAATCTGTAGTAACCAAACAAATTAAAAACTAAGGCGTTGGATTATTGTAGTGCAATAGTTTAAATAACATTAATACCACTATTAGCTTTTACATCCATGGAAAACAGTTTCTATACATGGACGTTCTCCATAATTTGAGATGCCAGCTATATCAGGTGTTAAGAGAGCCAGGATGACATTTGATGAACAGCTACCCTCAGTGCGTGTCATGTATTATTCCTTAACAAGGTTGGTTAGAAGTAATTTTCTGCACAGGACAGAATACTCAGTTTTAACTTGCCTTTTGATAAAATTAAAACTATACAGGAGCACGCCAAAAAAAGGAAGAAAAATACTTTTTTAGAATGACCAATGATGAAAATCACATTTTAATAGAAGCACTTCCTCCTAAGGAAATTACGGTTAGTCTAGGTAATAGATACTTTTACTTTCTCAGGGCTAGTAGACAGAAGCTCGAGGAACTATTACAGCAGTGGTCACAATGGCATGCTCAACACGGTTCTTCATCCCAAGTAATGACCACTCTTCTCTAAAGACTAGAAATTTTGGTTTCTGATTTATCTTCTCATTTATATGGTATGTTTTTTTCTAGTAGTCAAGTTGCTTTATTACCTTTAAGGATGAATGTCTTCACTCCTTTCATTCCCTAAATGAACTGGAATGACGTAGGACTTAGCTCCAGTGGTAATGGTCTTGGTGGTATGATCCCTCTATGCCTAACATTTGAACCCTTAGGTGCAAAAGGTTTCAAGGAGCCACATCCCATTGGTAAAAAGCCAACGATTTACTTTACTTGTGCAGTGGGGATGCATTACATGGGTTTGGGGTTTAACCAGGTAAAAGACATATTGCGTTACCCGTCTTTGAGATTTCTCGTCATAAAAAAATAATAATTTCTTCTAACTTAAAAAAAAGCCAGGTTTAGAGCTGGTGATCAAGTTCTTGCTTGGGTCCATTGAATTAGAGAAAATGATTTTGTCAGAAGTCCAAACTTCTGGAAATGTAACATCCTTTATTAGTAGGGACAGTAGAGCACTTTTTGTCCATTTTGATTGATTAGGTTAAGTTCATTTCTGTGCCTTTTTGTACTTTTTTTTTTTATAAGAGATAAATTTTATTAATGAGAATGGAAGAGGCATAGTCCGTGTACACAGGGAGTATACAACAGAAACACCTAGTTACATTCTATGAACAGTAAAGAAAGACAAGAAATCATGAACATCGATTCCATTAAGAACAATAGCTGAGAACCACAGCATTAAAGTATGCACAAAAGAAGTCTGCAGCTCCACCATTGAACACTTCTTGTCTTCAAAAGTCAAATTTTAACTGTGCCTTTTTGTACTTGGGCCATGCCTCCATTTCTTATGTAGAAAATTCTTGATTACCTATAAAAATAACATTTCTGTGCCTTTTGAGGTTTAGGTTTAGGTTTAGGTCTCTGACTTTCTTCTGGAATCTTGTAATTCTTACCTGTGATTTATTGTTCATTATGGTAGGTGTCTGTAATATTTTAATCTTGTAAGAATGCTCTTATGTATGTCCCGTATTCTCGGGCCTTTGTCTATTTTATGCTCAATAAAGTTTTGTTTATCAATAAAAATATATATATTTTTATCTTGTAAGAGTGTCCTATTTATCTGTTGCGTAAACCTTTGCTGTAATAAGTTCTAAACTTTGATTAAAGCTAGTCTGAAATTCTGCATCTCTTAGGATCCTGATGAAGTGTTAGAATCTGGTGAAGAAATGTTCTTTCCTGCTCTACATGTTGGCGTGGAGAAGAACTCTGCTGTGGTGAGTTTCCTGTTTATGTTTCTAAATCCTGCATAGATTCAGATTGTCTCAAAAGTTTTAGCTTTGATGTTTCATGTGAGGAAACTTTCTGCTTTTTGGAGATGGTGTTGAAGTTGGTTTTGAACCTGTTAGTGCTTACTGCATTGATGCCAATGCCTGTTTTGTTAACCTGTTCCACAATTTATAATTCGTGGTTTAACTAAAATGAACTTCCGGTTCATTCCTTCACCCCCCCCCCCCCTTCTCCTCTTCTAATGTTTGCTAATTTAGAGAAGTACATAGTTTCATAACAACTACATGAGATTTTTTAAGACGGATCATAGCATGAACTACTAGCAGCACATCTGAGATATTGTTTACGAGCCTCAAGTATCTCTGTGCACCTCTATGTAATACTAGGATGACTTACACGTTTAACAGTGTTTCTCTCTGCCCTCAACCTGGTGGAATATTACAGGTTAAAGAACTTACAGTAAAAGCATCTATTTCCTAGTCATAAGCTGCTCTGGTAGAGGTTACATTTCCCTAAGGGAAGCCTCCTTAGCCTTTGTATGCATTTCATGCCTATTTACCTGATCCATATATACTTTTTGTACTTGGGTTTTGCCTATTAACTTGATGAATAAAATCTTATTTTACCTATCAAAAAAAATTATTGTACTTATTCAGAAAAGGCTTTCTTGAGACTCCTATCTTCACACCACAAATTAGCCAAAGACTAATCTCAATGCCATGTCCCAACTCAAATCTGTTATGGTTAGGAAACTTCCCTCAACCTTATATCTTTTCATAATCCCACTCAATAGAGCCTGTGGATATTGGATTTCATAAGAACTCCATTCACCACCATTGGCTTGCATATTTAGCATCCATTATATCCCTCCACAAGGCCTCTCTCTCATTTGGTAGCGGCAAAGCCACTTCTCTAAGAGTACATGATTAAACAAGAGCAGGTTTCTTCA
This sequence comes from Platycarya longipes, assembly GCA_036559045.1. Lineage (NCBI taxonomy): Eukaryota > Viridiplantae > Streptophyta > Magnoliopsida > Fagales > Juglandaceae > Platycarya > Platycarya longipes. Next base: position 52,817,730 of record CM071791.1, read on the forward strand.
TACTTGTCAAAAAAAAAACAAGAGCAGGTTTCAGACTCCCAATCCACCTTGAGATAATCTCTTGGGTAGTATGTCTTTACTATCATCACTTTTTATGTACTAATTGATATACTTGCAAATAATGTAAAGTGCTTCTCTCCCCTCAATGATTAAACATTCTGATCCTTAAAAACTCCTTTATTTCTTTCTTTGGACAAGTGAGATTTAATTGTCTAGGCATCAGAGAATTATAATGGTTGGCGTGTACATTTTCTTCAGGAACAAGCCTGTTATTATTAGTGACAATAATTTTACAATTATAACAGGTCATGAAGTTGGCAATCCAACTTCAGGGGTAATTTATCAGAGACATTGACACAGCTCTTTGATATTTATATATATATATACATATATTATAGACCACAAATTTTTGGGTAAGAGGAGCACCTAAAAGAATATCAGGTTAAATTTGCTGCCTGCTTTTATATTTGGTGTAGTTTGGATTCACAACTTACGGTTATAATATCCTATCCATCTCGGTACAAATCAATTAAAACTTAAGGATTTATTAGAATTTCATGACTTTCTTGATTAAATACCGTCATAGCTATCCTGTTGTAATTGAAGAATAATTCACACTAGGGACATCTCCATGTTTTTACCCAATTTAGGAGATTTCCGATGCTCTTACTATTGTACCGTGATGGGGATGACATTCTGTTAGCTAGTAAATGGGTAAAATGTTTGTTTGCTTAATAATGTATACTACCTTTTACTTGCAGTCCTTCTGGATAAACAACCAAACAAGGAAGCAACAGAACAAGGATTTCACTCCTTTGGATGGTAACTCTGTGCCTCTTTACGACCGTGGATATGCAGTAGGTTTGACTTCAGCTGAAGGTTCAAATAACGTGGAGGAGTAAGCCCTCTTTAATTTTTTTATTATTTGTTGATGAACTGTCCCATGTGCTTGGGCCCTTGCCTACTCTTATTATCAAGAAAATTTTGTTTACTATCAAAAATACAATAAAATTTTGTTTGCCTATTAAATAAAAATAATTTGTTGATGAAAGCTTACCCTTGGCTTGACCTGCTAAGTTCATAATTGAACGTGTGACAATCTGCTATGACTGGTTGAAACATGCAAATTAATTACGTATTTTGAGGTCCTTGGAAGATTAGAAATAAAGGTCAGTGAGAACCATGGTTTTGCTGATATTAACCATTACCATCCACTGTGGCTCTGCAATATCTACAGCACCACAACAATTGCAAACTCGTTTGTTTATATATTTACTTTTTCTGATATTGAAATGTTTGTGTTCCTTTTCTTCACTATAAACTTAACATTGTAGTATTGCCGTTTCCCTCTTGGTGGAGGTATATCTGCATTATATGAACCAATTAGTTTAATTTGTATTGTGTTTGGAGTCACTAGGAAAAATTTGGAGCGATAGCCTACCTTCATGTTTTTTGTAGGAGCCTTTTTTCGGTTGTCATGTTTAACACCTTTCATCTCTTTGGAAGAAAAGCAGGCAAGCGAAAAAGAAAATAATAACACCAACAACAACAACAATAAAGATGAAGGATGAAGATACCTAAAAGCATTGGATGATCTAGGGCTTGGATCTATGCAATAATAAGCAAATTAGTTTACCTATAAGCCATAAAAATCTTTTCTATTTTTTTTTGTTATGAACATTAATCTTATAAGAGGATGATATTCTTTTTTTTTTTTGATAAGTAAGAGATGAATATTATTAATAGGAAAGAAGTAAGCATTGCCCGTGTACACAGGAAGTATACAGAAGAACACCTAGATACATACTAAGAACGAGAAATTAAAGAAAGAAAATCATGAGTATTGTCCCCATTTAGAACGATAGCTGAAAACCAAAGAAGTAAAGTGTGGAAGAAAAAATTCTTAAGCTCTGCCAAGGTGCGTTCTTTGTCTTCAAAATATCGAGCATTCATTTCCGACCAAATGCACCACATAAGGCATAAGGGAATCATTTTCCACGCTGTTGCCACTTGTGGACAGCCTTGCAACTTCCTCCAACTACCCAACAAATCCACCACCCTCGAATGCATGACCCAAGCAATATCAACCCTTTGAAAGATCTCATTCCACAACACCCTTGTTACCTCGCAATGTAGAAGAAGGTGGTCCACAGATTCTCCACTATTTTTGCACAAAAAACACCAATCTATTACAACACAATCCCTCTTTCTCAAATTATCCGTATTCAAGATCTTCCCAAGGGCGGCACACCATACGAAAAAGGCTGCTTTTGAGGGCACACAAGACCTCCAAATACTCTTCCAAGGGAATGGATAGTGGTTTTGTGATGTCAAAATTTTGTAGTATGCCTTAACAGTACATTTCTTGTGATTGTTGGATCTCCATTTTAATCTGTCACACTGAGCCACAATGGTCCCCATAGAAAAGAGTAAACTGAAGAAATCAGATACAATAGGTAATCCTCAATCGTGGAAATCCCTATTAAATCGAATATTCCACTGAATAGACCCATTGGAGCTTATCTGCAAATCTGCCACTAACGCCTCCCTGTTACTAGCAATACAATAGAGCACCGGAAAAGATCTCTCTAATGCGTGCTCACCACACCACACATCCTCTCAGAAACTGATTCGATTACCCTCACCTGCTACAAAGGCTAAAGCGAATATGTTTTTCAAAAGAAGACCAACCCCTCCTAATGAACCTCCAAACACCCACCCCGAACCCCCCTCTCACTTTGTTGGTGCACCATCCTCCCCAAGCAACCCCATGTCTAGCATCAATAAGTTCCTTCCACAAAACCCCTCCCTCCGAGTGATATCTCCAAAGCCATTTCCCTAGTAAAGCCTTGTTGAAGGTTCTCAGGTTATACACTCCTAACCCCCCATACATAACTGGAGTACAAACTGTCTTCCACCTGACCAAGTGAAATTTCTTCTCTTTTCCCATTACCCCCCATAAAAACGCCCGGAAGAGTTTCTCAATCCTGTTTGCCACCCCTACAAGTATAGGAAACAAAGATAGGTAGTAAGTAGGTAGGTTAGTGAGAGTACTCTTGATGAGGGTAAGGCGACCCCCTTTCGAGAGATACACCCGTTTCCAACCAGTCAACAGCTTCTCGATCTTCCCCACCACCCCATCCCAAATAGCTCTAGCCTTGAATGTTGCTCCCAGCGGAAGATCCAGATATTTCATAGGCAGAGAAGAGATCTTGCAATCTAAAAGGTTTGCTAGACCAAGAATATTAGGAATCTCACCCATTGGAACCATCTCAGATTTGCCAAGGTTCACCTTGAGACCCGACGCAGCTTCGAAACAAAGTAATAGGGCTCGAAGAGATTGAATCTGACCGTTGTCCGCTTCACAAAAGAGTAATGTGTCATCTGCAAATAGAAGGTGAGAAATGATAATAGGGTTGCTGTTGCCATTACCCACCTGGAAACCAGTCAAGAATCTCTCATCAACGGCGGCCTTCACCATCTTACTGAGAGCCTCCATTATTAAAAAAAATAGAAGGGAAGATAAATGATCACCTTGCCGCAAGTCCCAAGTGCTATTAAAAAAACCAGTTGGCGCACCATTCACTAGAACTAAGAACCGAACCGTAGAGATACAATGGCGCATCCAGGAAATCTACCTAATGCCAAAGCCACACCTCCCAAGCAAGTATAGGAGGAAATCCCAGTTAACATGATCATAGGCCTTCTCCATATCAAGCTTACAAAGAATACCTGACTTGCCCTCCCACATTCGGTGGTCTAAACATTCATTTGCAATGAGTACTGAATCAAGAATGTGTCTCCCACAAATAAAAAGAGGATGATATTCTTATACTTTTACCTGTGAAAAAATTGGATTTACATCATTTTAATAAATAATGGTCCTGCTTGACATTGGGGGACTGATTTTTTCATGTTTAGTGAAGAGTTGCTTCTCAACATGGGTAAAGATAAAAGAAAAGAAGCATCACTTTGTATGTAATGTTAGTTTTGTTAGAATAGCTTGTGATTTTTTTCCTTGTCCTTTTCAAAATTGTAGAGGCTTGGGGATAATTGATAATGCAAGTCGTTGTTTCAATTGTGGATCTTATAATCATTCTTTGAAAGAATGCCCAAAGCCCCGTGACAATGCTGCTGTCAATAATGCTCGCAAACAGCATAAGTCTAAACGCAATCAAAATGCCGGTTCACGCAATCCAACTCGATATTATCAGAATACTCCTGGTGGAAAGTACGATGGTTTAAAGCCGGGTACTCTTGATGTTGAAACACAGCAACTTTTGGGCCTTGGGGTATGTTTCTCATTAAGAAAGTGTATTTATACTTTGCAGAGATGTTTCTTGTTGGGATTAAGTATTATAATTCAATTCTCAATTGAAGTAAATTAAAACAAAAAGGATAAAAAAAATAGTAATACTTAAAACTATAGCTCCAATCATCACTCGATTCACGATTGTTTTCCCTTTATACGCTATATACTGTTCTTAAGGATTTCGATTATAATTCAATTCACTGCTAAATTTGTAATACTGGGTCTCGATTGGTTGATTTGATGACCATGGAAGATGGCATATATATAAGGTACATTCTCATGTCCCAACATAAGTAAAACCAACAGGTAAAGAAAACATTCATATTACTACTTACTTATCTCCAAAAAAAAAAAAAAAAAATCATCCAGTCAGACCCAAGTGATTGGCGGAATTAGTCATTTCACTGAGGGCACCCATCAACAGAGCTTTCCACTTCAAAACATCCTAGGGTATTTCTTTTAGCATACAAGTAATATGTCAGAGGTATGGTGAGTCTGGCAGGTATGTATATTTTATATGCAACCAATGAATTCTTGCATTTACTTGTATCAAGCTTGGCCACCCAAATAAGTCAAATTTGATGATGTGAAATATCTTAGATTCGAAAAATCAAATGAAAAGAAATCCTTAATCACCATCCTCCTACTGCTAACCACTGTACAGAAGTCATGTAATTACTCCTCTTGACTTCCATATACAACCAAGAACTCCAGTATAGCTGAAGAAAATGGTGCTTGAGAGAGTTGAAAGGTGAAAAAGAATTAAACCCTTGTGTTAAGAAATTAAGGTGTGATGCTTTCTCCTTTTCATTCGGATTTTAAGCAGCCTCTCCTTTGTGTTTTATGAACATCATGTATTTGGATGGACCTTGACTCAGTATCTTTATGCCCCTTAGCTTCATGTTCGTTTAACATCCTTTAAATTACTTACAGAAAAAAAAAAAAAATTAACATCCATTGAATTTGTTTCTGATCAAAGTGTGTATTTCTTATACCACTAGAATGGCCTTTTAGGATTACATGCTCAAGTAAACTCTTCGCGAGTTCTGTAATGTGGACCTAAATCATTATAAATATATTTGAGTAAAATTACTAATAAGCACAGCCCAAGTACACTGGACCTAAATCGGTTTTGTCAGAATTGCATCCTCTAGAGCTTGCTATCACCTGTAACTGTTGCATTTTTCATGACAGTCTGTCATGTTGAATGTTCTGTATGTAATTAGATTCTATGCTGCCACTTCTCCTTTATGGTTGAATTTGCTTGTAGGACTTTACTGTCACATCATGATTACTTCTTTATTGTTCTTATAATGGAGACTTTGAAGTTGGCAGTTATGCTTGCTAAAAACGGGGACTTTGCTTTTTATGGTAGAGTTTGGGTTTTTTTTTTTTTTTTTGAGAGGTGGGGTGGATTTAAAGTTCTTTTATTATCTTTTTTTTTTTTTATGTAGGAACTCGATCCACCCCCTTGGCTTCACAGAATGCGGGAAATAGGATACCCACCAGGATACCTTGGTATTTGATTATATTTTGTGTAATTTTTTTGTTCTTCAGTTTTACTATCGGTTTCAAAGTTGTAACAATTACATTTTCCCTTTTTTCTTTTTTCAACTCGTAACACAAATCCTGGAATTTTCAGATTCAGATCATGAGGATCAGTCATCCGGAATTACAATATATGCTGATGAGGAAATTAAGGAAGAACAGGAGGATGGGGAAATTCTTGAAAGAGACTGCCCTGGACAACAGAGGAAAATGACGGTCAAGTTTCCTGGATTAAATGCCCCAATTCCAGAAAATGCTGATGAAAGACTTTGGGCAGCTGGGCCGTCAAGTTTAGATTCTTCCAGGAACAGATTGCACCGCAGATTAAACCATTATTCAGAACCGGTCAGCAGAGGTCATCATCGCGAGCAAAGGGGTTCCAGGGATTTTGCAGATGATGGGCCTCCAGGCTGTGAACCAGGACTTAGCCCCTCTTTGTCTAGTTTCCATCCGAGGTATGTTGGTTATGATGCTAGTTATGATTATCAGAGTCCAAGAAGTAACATTCCGAGACCCAGAAGCCCTACCTTTGGAAGGTCCCTTTCAAACAGAGATAGACGCAGCCCTTTCTTTGATGGTCCCGTAAATTATGATTCTTTACGACACGATTATGGCTCAGGCAGATATGAAAATTGGACTGATGAAAGCAGGACTGACCACGGCCGGGATTATTCACCTCATAGTATGGATGCACAAAACAGGCACTACCATCGCAGTAGACGGTAAAAAACTAAATTGATTGGATTGTAGAGGCAATTTGTGAACTTTCCCTGACATATAGCAGGGGAGTGAGTGTACAAAATTTAGATGGATCTATGTTAATACGGTGTAGTAGTAGTATGTGATTCTCCAATTTTTATATGCTGTCCATTTCTTTTCAGTTTGACACATAGCGGTCCTTGTGATCAAGATGTTAAAATGCGTATTTGATGGGTTTGGGATATCCATGGAACTGGAATTTGTTTGGGATATCCATATATTCTTCTCTCTCTTCCTTGAACTACTTTGTACAGCATTACATGTTTGGTCTTCACATTCTTCTCTTTGCTTTTTCTTTGGTTGCTCATTATCACTCAAGAGCTCACAAGTACGACGTGTAGGACCGTACTGAATATATATATATATATATATATATATACAGCTACTCAAGTTCTTACCTAGACTAATTTTGTGGATTGAGTTTTTGGGTCGATGACGAGTGACGAAAGTGTTTCTCACCCGACGACAGATTTTCTGCTTTGCATGTTGTCTGGAGGCTTCAAAAAATCCTCCTGAATGTGACGTGGTAGAGTAACCATGCAACATTAGCTAACTCAAGCACATGCACTTGTTATTATTAAGCAGTTAGCACTCAACCAATTATATACTATTTAAGATAACAATGTGCACTGTAACTTCGGTTCAAAATTGTAAGCCTCTTGGGCGGCCTGTATCTCCTAATGCACAAGCATCTAGATTACATTTATATCCTCCCTCAAACTTCAACCTTCAATATGTCACGTGCATGACACAACCATTTTTTTTTTAAAAAACTCTAGACCATAACTTCAGAGAGAGAGAGAGAGAGAGGAGATTCGGGTCACAGGGATCATCAAACAATCATTCCAGTAGGGATACAAACATTTGATACAAACAATTGGAAAGGTGGAAGCCGAGTGTCCAGTGTAAAATATGCACTGGGTTACTACTACATCAAAATATCTAGGATTGTCATTAAAAAATAGAACGCCCCCTATTTTCTAAATCCTAAAAAGAGAAATAGAGAGGGCAGAGTAAAACTCATTCCCCAACCTGAATACTTGCGATCTTCTAGCTACATTTAAATTGTTAATACACATTACTACACGTCAGGAAACTCCTAACAGCAATCTAAGAGAGTAGTTTCGGTCCAGATCCATTCAAAGCCCATCATATGGCAAACATGATCCGGCATCATTATGTTGTAAAGAAAGTCCAGAGCTTCTTTCCTATTGACACTTCCCCAGGATTTTCAGGCTCTTCCTCATAGTCATCGCCCCCATTAACACTATCAACCCCAGCAGCATCTTCACCATGGGATTCACTCCGGTATTCATCTCCATCACAGTACTCCTCTGCCCCTTCCGGTGTCTCATTCACCTCTTCACTTACAGCTATGTTCTCAACCAAGTTTTTTGTTGTATCAGCATTGTCAACCTGAGAGTCTGCATTTCTCCCAGACTGTCCCACAAAGTAGATTTTGAAGTCAGAAAAAACAATTCACACACTTTTGAAAGCCAGTACAAATGGCACCACCACTCACATGGGTGTCCCATAATCAGTTACAAGAAGACACTATTGACATAACTAGGGCAATAAAATGACTGATGAGATTTAGAAGAAACCAAAATCCCTTACCTGAACAAATTGGGTGCTTCCGCCATTCTCACTAGCAGCTCCAATTGAATGTGCAGGAGCAGCATTAGAGAGAAGAATTTCCTCCCCAATCACTCTAACACCATCAGTATCTTCTACCTTGTTTTCTTTGCTAAGGTCAGGCCTGCCTCTGGTAGAGGTGGCAATAACTCCACTGAAAACCATTATTGCAAAGTTCGAAGTCAATTGCTTGAAACGCCTCAGAAAACCTAACAGACCTTGCTAAAAACAATGGATGGTGGCCTTTTAAGCTACCACCACAGATGAATAAAGGCTCTTCCTACAACAATTAATTGGAGTGATATCTTTTATCTTCTCTTCCCCTATATTTCTCTAAACACCACGGATGGAGATCAATTAACTGGAGTTATATATTTTCTACTCTGCTCTGCTCTGCTTCTCTAACTTAAACTAAGCAGACCACCTAGATGGTCTACATCCTCAAATCCCCAGAGTACTCTTATTTTCTCCATTTTCCTTCTTATTTGAATTGGGGGGAGGGAAATTGAGGGTGGGGATGGATGAGGCAACAGACATCATTTTGCAAAATTAAAAAATGAAGCTGTATGTTCAATAATCACTACACAGAAGTCTAAAAACAATCTACTTGTACCAGGGCTACAGCTTTTTTTTTTTTAATATTATAGGTGCGCCTATTTTCAATTCTATTAATAAAATTTCTTTTACCAATCAAAAAGTTTAAAAAAAAAAAACAATTTACTTTAATTTCTCACTGCCTTCAAATGCACGGAAGATAAGTCTACCCATTAAAATAGCAACCGTATACCCACTTTTTCTTAAGGTAGATTGGTCTCTAATTACTTGAAGGGTGTTATTATTATAGAACTTACGTTTTGGGTCTCCGGAGATTGTATCGTTTTTCACCTGGAGCTTGCACAGGTGGAGGAATTTTCTGTCTCCTTTTCCTGTGCTGGCCTGCCACAACGCTACCAGAATGGCCTCCACTATCTTCACCATCATGATCATCCCCCGTGATTTGAGATGCTTGAGCACGATTCCGCTTCCTGGCATTTCTTGGTAGTCTGTTACTTGCAAGAGCAGAATCACCATGACTTTCAGCATGATCATAGCCAGAATCCTCCGCATTCCCATTTGGATAATCACTCTCATTTGGTTCTAAAGCTTCTCCAAGTATAGCCTTAGCATCACTGACAACGGTCTTCATAGAACGTGTCCTATAAACTCTAGCCCTCCCTCTTTTGCGAAGCTTGCGCTGGCCTCCATTCAAGTCAGATGGCTGGGAATCTTCCGTAGCTTCTGGTGCCTTATTATTGATGTTGCTTTGATCATCAGCTGATAATTCTTGGCCAGCTTCTACCTCTCTTATGCTGTTGTCAGATTGGATTCTCTGGATGTCAAGAGAATCAGTCGCAACAACAAGAGATAGCTCTGCATCATCTTCAGGGTTAGATACCCGCTTGGATGGTTCTTCCATATCTACATGCTGGCAAGACATAGGCACCGCCTCTACCAAACTATGAACAGCAGCAGGCTCAATCTTTTTGCTTGGGGAAAAATTAAAAATCTTGGAAGTGCATTTGCGTAGCCAAGATACAGTTCCACCAGAAACTGGAGATCTTAAGACACCGGCAACTGGAGATAACTCATTGTTTTGCATCTCAGAAGCAGCCACATTTCCACGGTCACCTTCCTTCACATGAATATTAGCCAGTCTTGGCAAAGAAAAAATCTCTGCATTCTCAGTTTCCTCTAAAAATTGTAAGTCAGACAGCTCAAACTCGGAGATGATTTGACCACAGCTCTGACAACTCTTGAGTTTTTCAACAAATAAAATGAAGCGTTGTCTCTCCTTAACAAATTGTTCACGCTGATCTTTCAACTTCCTGCTAAGATCAGCAAGCTCATCAATGTCCTTTCGCATTTCCACTTGGTGCCTTTCAAGATGCTTTCTGTTTTCATCAGCTTCTTGTCTTTCTTTATCTATTTTAACTCTCTCAAGTGTAATTCCTTCCATTTCTCTCCTAGCTACTTCTCTCAAGTAATTAACCTTGTCTAATTGTCTCTCTTTTTCTTCTTGAAATAGCTTCTCCCTCTCCCGAAATTCTCTCTCTTTGTCCTCTAGCTGATTCTGCATGTCAGTCTCAAGTTCTCTTTTTCGTAGCTCAAGATCATGAAGCATTTGGCTTCTATCGCTTTCAGCTTTTTCAGCAATTGCTAACTTCTCGTGCTCCATTTGAGCAGCAAAAGACTCTTTGGTCACTTTAAGATCTTCCATTTCCCTCTGTACGTACTCCTGTGTCGCCAGCTTCTCATTTTTTAACCATTCTTCTTCAGAGTGTTTCAGTTTTTCTACTTCTTCCCTCTGTTCAGTCACTTTTCTCATTTCTTTCTCAATCTCAGCTCGTTTCACATCCAGCTCATCCCATTCTCTCTCAAAAGTCTCCTTTTGCAACTTCAAATCTTCAGCGTCCTTCAGAAGCTGTTCTTTCTGAAGCCTGTAATCATCTATCTCCTGTTTTAGTTCTGATTGCAAGCGAACATATTCTGATCTCTCTTCTTCACTCACTTGAAGCCGATGCTGCTCTTCACGTATTTTCAATAGCTCTTCATCATTATCAGCCCTTGTCTTCTCAACTTCAGCCTTGAGACTAAGCACAACCTCTTTATCAGCAAGCACTTGCTTCTTCTCATTCTCCAAACTCTTCTCCTCAGATCTGATGGACTTCTCCCTTCCCTTCAGATCTTTCAGCTTGGACTCATGGTCCTTCTCTTTCTCCCTAAGCTTCTCCCATCTCTTTTCCAATGCCTGCTCTCTTTTTGCAACTTTCTGCTCCATGTGATTAACTTCAGCTTCCCTCTTCTCCACTTCAACCACCTTGTTATTTAACTCATCATCCAGAGATTTCCTCTTTTGATCAATTTCCAACTCGAAATCAAGCTTCTTCGCATCCAGAGTGGCATTGTGGTCATCAAGAAGTTTCTGAATCTCAGTCTGTGGACATTTCACAAAAGAAGCCAATGAAAGGAAAATATCAGCAGCATTTTGTATGATAGCTAATGATGTTCCAATCTGACACAGCAAGACCAACTTCCTTATGCTGGCATGCAGACCTTCTTTAAAGAGTTTTCCTTTTAATAAGTGCCAAAATAGATTACTTGAAATGACTCAAGGAAAACCCATGCCACATTAGTGCCTATATTCCAACCCTTGGAATTATTATAAACAGCAAGCAATTCTCATGGGATCACTCACTCCAAAATTACTAATTCTACTGCTGCCAACACACACTAGAAGAAATATAAAATGATAAAGCACATGCTGGCAAGACGATAGATGCACATTGTGTGCACTAACTTTGATTGGTCAGATGACCAACAAAATACATCAGTACTGAATGCTTCTTAAAAAGTATTTCACTTAAAAGAACATGGTGTAAGAACTTACTCTTTCTCTAGCATTGAGCTTTTCTTCTAATACAAGTAACTCCTTCTCTTTCATCTCCAAGTTTGTCCTCATGGCATCAAATTCCTGCTAAAATGTTATATTAATACACAATTCAACAGATTTAGCAACCACTCAGCACAGAGAAATACTTGCCTGCTCTCTCAAAGTTAAATGTGAAAGCCTGCTGTTTATGTCATCTTCTTTCATTTTCAAGCTAATGTTGCTTGCATCTATCCTCTTCTGTTCCTCTTCAAGGTCCTTTTCTTGCTGCTTGAAAATCCTATCATTCTCATTTGCCCTCTCCTCTCTTTGGTTAATAATTCTTTGACCCTTAGCTAGCCTCTCTTCTCCCTCCTGCAATTTTCTTTCCCATTCTCGCATGTCCTCTCTTTGCTTGGATAAAATAGAATCATAGGACTCTCGCCTGCAAGAAGTACAAACAGCTTAATTAAATAAGAAAAAATTTTGAACTATGTAAAATTGCACTAACTAATTATCTGTAAAAAAACCTTTTTAAAAAATTTTAAAAAGAAAAAAAGAAAAAAGTACAACACTCAGTTCAAGAGCAAGAGTATGGATATAGCAAAAGGTCAGAAGAGTTAAGCTTACTCTGAAATGAAGGATGAGCGGTCCCTTTGAAGTGCAGCTTCTCGAGCCTCCAAGTCCTGTGATTTTCTCTCAAGTTCTGCACTCTTTCTGCTCACCTCAGCAAGCTTGGCATCACCAGCACGCAATTTCACCTCTACCTCCAAAGATTTCTCCTCAATGCTAGTGACTAAAGCAGTTGCCTCAGCCAACTTAGAATCAGCAGTAAACTTGATTGCTGCATTTTCCGAGCGCATTTCACGCAAAGCCTTTTCAAGCTGCAAAACCAAAATTCTCCACATTAGCAAGCATCACCTGCACTTTTTGTTTCTACAATGGTGATATCAAATTCCGTCAATGACCAATAGCGTGAATGATCAAACTTAGCATTCTAAAAGATAAGCTAGGTTCATGACAAAATATTGTTATTTTGTCAACAAAAAAATACATCAAATGGAATAGAGCGCAATCATTGGCACAAAACTTGATGTTAAGAGATGAGCTCACTGAAAAAGAAGAATTTACTCCTTTTTCCACATGTATAATCTGCGATTAAAAAGCCTGACAGATAATGCATATTGCTTCTCATAATGAGAGCAACTCAACTTAGAATACAAGAATCATCTCCACAATCAACCCATCTAGTGTTGATCAGTAACAGCATACGACATTTCTGCCCAATATTAAACATCTATGAATGGGTGTATCAGGGGCAACGAACATACATCAAGCACGCACTCCTTCTCAACACCCAAGGCTTTTCTCAAATTCTCCTCACGCTTCTCAACTTCAGATATTGCAGTTAAATGGTCTGTTTGTTCTTGCTTGAGGGCATCTTTTGCTTCTGCTAATGCTAGCCTGAGTTCTTCATACTTAGAAGTCCACTCCTTTTTCTCAATCAAGAGCAGCCCCATATTGTATTGGTAGTCGAAAAGCTGGCCATACATCAGCAAATAAGTTAAGCAGTACAGTTATATTTATTAAAACAAGTGAAGAAAGGAAAATAGCACAACTTTGCTTTTACAAGTAGAATGGAAAGCAGTACACAGCTAACATTTTGTTTTCTAGAGTAAAAGATTGAACGGCATAAAGCAGTACAGATAACATAATACAAAAAAAAAAAAATACAGAAACAAAAACATGACTTAAATATTGGCCCCAGAATTGAGTAATGACACAAATGTATATACTAAAAAAGATATCAACAAATGGAACCCTAAAATAAACAAAAAACAAAAATCTAGAAGAGAATCCAGCAAAGAAGAAAAAACAAAGGTAGACCCCAAGGAGCAGGCCAGTGGCTGCCCATAAACTAGGAAAGTGACATCAGGAGGGCCAACATAATTGATAATGCACATAAACTATTGACACTCAAATGTCTTTTGACAAGTGAATTTTTTTTGTATATAAGTAAAAATTTATTTATTAAACAAAGGGCAAAAGCCAGGTACAAGGCTCCATGGCCTATCAACTAGGCACATTGGTTACAAGGAAAAGGCACATTGGTTACAAGGAAGTGAATTTCTGACAATTTTTTTTGTAAGTGAATTGCTAACACTCAAATGGACTAAACTTTAATCTCAATTAAATTAGTGTTGGCTCTATTAATTCTTGTAAATTTAATCAGATTGAAACTTGACATTAATATGGTAAATATATTTGATGTTGTACCCTAAAACATTAAAGTTGGTGACAGGATGAGGGCAAAAGTGAGCAATTAATTTTTTGGTGCAAACCATCCCTTGACCACCACGCAACTCAACGACTTTGGGAGAATGGTGGATTAACCGTCCCAATCATCAGACATACAGATTGTGAACTCATTATTTACGGTTTAAAGAACACATAGAACATGATGAAAGCATGTTTTAGGACCCAAAATAATGTAAAATGTACATGATATGGGATTCGGAACAAATGCTGTAAAGCAAAAACGTGCAAACACCTAAACATGCATGACCGAGGAGAGGCTATTACTAAACCTTGTGTATGGATAACATAATTCTTCATGGGAGACTTATTTTTTACTTTCCTCCAGCTATACATGATATTAAGTCCAAAAATGCATCAATCTACGGTTCACTCCTACCGCCATGTTTCACAAAATTTAATCTTGTAAAGGAAAATACAGTACCATTTCCTAGTTTTTCTCGACGCTGTGTAACAGTCACAGCTTCCTAGTTTTTCTATACTCTCAAATCCATATCCTTGGTGCATGCCTTTGCCTAAAAATGAAGAGAGAAAAATATAGCCGGGAAGGCAGATTACCCTAGTATTTAGTGTAACATTTCTTGAAATACCCGATCAAAGAATCGTAACAGCATGCCAACTAACTGAAGAAGTTACCTTTTCTATCTAAAATTACCAACCAACTCCAATTTCGAGTTGAAAAGAGTTTAAAAATTGTCAAATGTAAGAAAAGAGCGGACGGTAATGCCTCTTTTGTTTATAAAAGGTGGTAATGCTTTTTCTTCGTCCCATTTTATGGAAATTTGAAAGCATAAAACCCCATATAAATACCAATGTTAAAAGAAAGTGAGAAAGAAAGAAAGAGAGATTAAAAAAAAAAAAAGCCAAGTAACCCCATATTGTAAAACAAATCAGCATACAAAATAGCAACGAAAAAAAGCAAGTGTTTATAAGAATTATAAACCAGGAACCTCGTTTTCAAGCTTCGAAACCTTCTCCACCATCGAATTGAGGTCCCCGGACGCCTCGAAGAAGGCACCATTTTCTCCTACCAAGCACAAATTCGGCGCGGCAGAGGCTTCGACAAGAGCAGCTGCGTTCTTTCCCTTTCCAGCGGTGGCTTCTCCGGAATCCTGATTTAGCGTGGAGCCAGTAGCAGTCTTATGTGCAGCGGTTCTGGGCGTAAGAGACCAGCCGGGCCACAACTTTTGCGGGGTGGTAAACATGATGAAACTTTAGAAAACTGGTCCTCAGTAAAGAACGGAATCAGAGATCGTGAATTGTTCAACTTCATAAGCACACCGAGCCCTCACCGAATCAGACAGACCCCTTAACCTCTTCGGACACCAACACTTAAATTTATGTAACTTCTTCGAAATTCCCCGTAACTTGGGCACGATTGGATTTCTTTCTTCGAGTAGTGAATACAACGTCTTTTCGGAAATGAAGCCGTTCGCTCGCTGGCCGCAATTATCTCTACGTCAGTCTCAGTCTGTCTGTGAGTTGGAGGAGGGGGGTTTGAGGAATTCTCCCCGTGTGCGCAGGCTCTAATAACAGTAACCCTAGTGCGGACGTGAACGGAGCCCCAAAATACCGGCGAAATGAGGATTTGGAATCCGATAACGTCTCGAAGCGGAACAACCTTTTTTCCTTTTTTTTTCTTTTTTTTTTTTTTTTACTCGTGCGAGATTGAGCGGGTGTGAACTCTGCAACGTAGGTCGCTCACGTTCTTTTCCCTTTATTCCCTTTTTATTTTTAGATTGTCTTGTTATTAATATTACGTGGGAATGAAATTACGGTACTACCCATTAGTTTTGCAGTTAGTGGTGTGCACGCTTCAGGTATGGGTACTTTTGGGATTACAATGAATGGAATTATGGAACGTGGGTGTAATATTTGAGATTACGAAACTGCCCATGGTTGGTGGAGCCGCTCCAATACTCCAAGTCTTTGGATAAGGTTTGGACCGTTATTGGAGAGTGGTCCTTTATGCAGTGTACGGAGAGAAAATAGAATAAAATCATAATAATAAAAATGCTATTCATCATTTTATTATTTATTTTTACCGTTTCAAAAATATATATATTATTTATTCTTTTTATTTTAGTTTTATATTTATTTATTTAAAAATTAAAAATTTATTTATTTAAAATAAATATATCATATCTCTTAAGATAAAAATAAATGAAAATATCGTATAACATTTATCTAATTATAATACGCAGTTGTGGATGGACGAATGGATGGAAAATGCTGCTTAAAATTTTTTTTTTTTTTTAAATGGATGGAAAATGCAATGCCACGGTGTAATTTCTTGGGAAGATGCGGTTGAGATTTTGCCCAAGTTATAAGGGTATAAATGGAAATGCAAGGGGGTAAGCATCTTTTGTACCGCCAACCCCACGTGCCCTCTGTCCCATCATTATTATCATCCACACACGACAAAAGTGAGAATTTTTCTTTCTTTCTGCGGAAGAAAGCGAGAAAGCAGGAAGGAGCGAATTTTGGTTAACGTCATTAAACCATGGTTAAAAGGAAAGCCCAAATGGATAAAAAAGTGAAGTCCCACATCGCTTTTGCGTAAATGTTTTACGGCATTTTTAACTGCGAGCCGGATCGGCGTTCAACAAATTGGGGGTTGTGGGGTCGGGAGTTGCGCGTGATGTCTCAAACCCTAGACCTCTTACTGGAAGGGGGGTATTTTTCCGATGTTTCCCCCGTTAGGCTAAATATAGAAACACCGATGCACTGCACGTGTTCCAACTCCCCACGATAAAACCCCATTGAGAGGTTCGAAGGTGGTGCTGCCTCCTACCCTTGTGTATAAGGGGGTGAAATTCGCGGCTACCGATAGTCCTCGCCTCTCCAGCAACCCCATTTTTGTCCAGGATCTCTACATATCCGTCCTCCTTAAAAGAGTGTATTCGGTTTTGAGTTAATGTCATTAAACCATGGTTAAAAAATTGGAGGAAGGCGATACAGCAACCTGCAGGGGAGAGTGAAAAAGGAGGAGGAGTAGTAGTGGCGGATCATAAAGAAGGGAGGCAGACAGAGAAAAAGGTGGTAGCCAGTCTTAGCATTTTATTAGCAGATAATAGAAAATCAATAATGGTACGTAGTTAATTATGAAGGGGAGTTATGGTACATGAGTTGGATATCTTAATCAGGGCAAAAAGGATTGGGCTTCAACACTTGGAAGCCACGAAAAGAATAACGTAAAGTATACCAGTGTTGGGTGCGGGCCGACCGTACAGTAGGTGAGAAGCATCACCTGCTACTGGAAACCTTTTCGTTTTTATAAGTATTTGGGGGTGCAAACAAGAGAGACTTGTAGGAGGAGGCCAGGCCATTCAGATCTGGATGGGTCCCTTTATATAATTAATGGAAGCTCATGAGGGTGATAATTCTACTGATATTCAAAAGCTGGGCCGAAGACATATATGCATGATGCATCTTACTTCACGTGGAACCTTTTTCATGCGTGTGTATTTGGTTCAGCACAACGTACGTACACACGTACAGTGTTAATATGTTCTATTTATTAGTTGGATAATATTAATGACATTAAAGAGCATATAAACTAATTAAATGATAATGAAGTACTACTTATACAAGACCTAATACTTTATAAAAAGTAAACAATGCATGACTTGGTCTTGTAGCATTAATTATGTACGAATTGATCAATAATTATTCTAATACGAGTTCTGATCATCTCATGCATGCTACTCCTTTTTTGGACTTCTAACTGTTGGGAAAAATTATATGAGGAAGGAAAAGGAATCCGAAGATTTATCAAGACTTTGAGGCGTATGAAAATACTGTCTTTAAGACGATATTTGCCCCCACTCACAAAGAGTTTGCTAATAGGTTTCTAGCAAATCATCTCCAGGATACAACAAAGTCTTGAATTCTACAAATAGCAATTTTGTAGAATTCCTAGAATTACTATTGAAAATGATAGAAACAGAGGGGATTAATTTTCGTGTCTTTTTCAAGTCTTTCACGACTATACTTATAAAGAGTAAGGTGGTGTATGTGAAAAATCACGACTGTGGGGACTTTACCGTTTCTCGCTCGAGCGAGATGTCGAGCGAGGGTCGAGCGAAGTTACTGCCTGACCTCTTTACCTCGGGGTGATTCTCGCTCGAGCGACTAGTCGAGCGAGAATGCAACGGTAACTTCACATACCTCTTTGGTTGAGACGCGTCTGTCTTTCAGACGACACATTGATTCAAATTCACGCTCGAGCGAGGAGTCGAGCGAACATCTAGCGAGATCACTGCCTGATCCTCGCTCGAGCGGTATATCGAGCGAGTATCGAGCGAAGTCTCGGGTTTGATCTCGCTCGAGCGACATATTGAGCGAGTGTCGAGCGAAGTCTCGGCCTCAAGTTCAATTCTCAACCATTTCCACACATTTCTTCCCTTCAACTTTATACATATTACAACCTATTCCAACACTAACTCCATGCTAACAAATTATATATCTATATATATATATATATATAGATATATGGAGTGATCTTTCATCCAAGCATAACTTGTCAAAATATATGACAAAGTTCGGCCAAGACGAGTCATGATTAGTTAGTAGTACCGAATAAAAAAAAATTATACGTACAATATGCATTCCATCAATCCGCGGCCACGACGATCGATTTCTTTTCTCGCCATTCCCAATTATCACATGATGCGCACCATGCGGCTTAATTGCATTAATGTTAATCGTCTCCATTACTTTATCTTGAAAAATAGTTAATCGCGCGCACTTATAATTCATGCTACACAACCAATATTCAGTGAACTGCAATATGCACCAGATCAGATTGGTAAAAACAAAAAATAGGTAAAACGACAAAATTTCTTCTTTTGATAAGCTCTCCAAAATGTTGCTGACAAGTAACATGAATGGAGTACTCATCATGATTATAATTGGATGTAGCTAACCTTGGTACGTAAATCATGCTAATTAATTGCTAAGGCTGGAGGTTTTCTACATGATGGTAATTGAAGTACGGAAAGGAAAAAAAATGTTATAGAAGAAGAATCAACATATTGTCAACTTCTTGATCAACTAGCTAGATCAACTATAGAAATGTTGCCATGTACTCATGAAACAAGAGTTGTGTGATGATTGGCCGGGAATGCCCGCAGTAGTGGCACCAAAGAGCGGCTTCTTCGTGATTAATATATATAATAATAAAACGGTGGCGTTTTTGCGCATGGTTATTTAATTTTAAAAAGAGATCAGGTAGGAAAGCTGGAAATTGATATCATGAGATATGATAAGAGAAATAAAGAGATCGAGATCGAGAAGGCAGGGATGCATCGACATGCATGTACATAATAGCTAGCCATGTGTTTTGGAAAGATCAAAATGCAGGCGCCTAGCCTGAAAGAGGAAAGAGGAAAAGGGTTGGGGACAAGCACTGCATGCCTTTGGCAAATCCAAGGACTAGGCGGCGTCACCGACGCCATATCCGACGATTTTGTCTATGTCTCCTTTTTGTCCTTTTTCTCCTCTTCTCTCGATCGATTGCCTTTTCACCTCCAGCTTATTTCCTCCTTCATTAATATCACTTCCTCTAATCTTCTATTTATTAATTAACAATTAGCCCACTGTATACAGTACTACTACTTTTTAATTGTTTAAACGATTCCAATATTTAGCCAATTAAAGTTATTAATCTTAATTAGTACTACTGCTACATGAGTAGTAGAACTGAATTTTTGAATAATAATAATAATTATAATAATGACGGAGATGCCTATAGCTATCTTAATGGTACCCGAGATATATACTAATTCAACTGGTCATGATATATATATATATATATATATATATGCATATTAAATATACCTTTAGTTTCTAAGCAACTAGTGGTCATAATGATGCATATTCGCATACTTTTGTCATGATCAGTAGATCACATAATGAATATCGAGGACGATGATGTTGACCAATAAAAAAAAATAAAAATGAGCTATTTATTTGATCATATATATATATATATATATATGATTATATATTAGGCATAAAAGACATGGTGGCATGCAATATAGTACGGGTTAAATCAATCATGGGACATTATAATTTGATGAAAAAGAGATCACATGATGAACTAGACGTAGTTATATATATATATATATATATATATATATATATATATATATATATATATAAAGCCGATAGTTTAACTATATATAATGATCTACTTACCGTTAGGCACTTGATCATATAATCCAAATGTTTGTTAAAAATTTATAATCATCGTTATTTATTGATCATAGGCCGAAGATTCCACTAGCTAGCTACTAGTGACTCGACTGAGTCGAGGGCATCAAATATTAATGGATCTTCTTCTTACATGATATTCATGATCGATGTTAATCTAATTAAAATCAACAACATTTTAGTTCTATATATATTGTCAAACTTCTTTTTCGCAATTACATCCTTAATTAGAAAAGCCCTTCTCCGCATGCACCTCATTTCATATTCTCATTTTCTTTATAAAAAAAAAAAAAAAACGTTATTTACATGATTTTTTTTATGAATTTTTGTCTTTTTGTAAACCTATTATATATCTACAACGTCAATTTAATTTTCGATAATATATATTCTGAACTTGATAATATAAATGCAAAAAGTAATATAAAATTAAGAGTAGTGCTAGATACCACCGGGGTTTATCCCCGCTGGGGCCTCGCGCTGCCACATCACCCAAGTAAATTAAAAAAAAAAAATCATCCCCATCCTTCGTCTTCTCCACTTGTTTCACATGTCAACCCCCAAACTATTCAGCTCTCTAATCTCCCCCCTTCGGCTTCAACTCTCTAGTCTCCCTTCGTCTGCCTCCCTAAATCGAAGCCCGACGAAATCAAAGAAAAGCAGAGCTGAGCATGATCAATCTTCTGTCGTCGTCTCCTAGTATCCAAAGCGGCTGCATCAAGAACCTCCATCGTTCGTCCTCATCATGCTCCTCACCAAGATTTTGCACACTTAAAATCCTTCCCCAAGATTTGGATTTGGATTTGCTTACCCAACAAAGAATTTCCAGTCCCTTTTTGGTGGTGGGTGGATCTCGCCGGGACTTTGCTAAACTCCATGTATAACTAAAGTAAAATCTTCTTCTTTGTTTCCATCTATCAGAAAAGGGTCAGAGTAGTACTGATTTGTAGTGCTCAAATATATGCCCAGGCAGAGGAAATCTACGTTGCTATTAGAAATTATATCCGAGATGGGTAGAGAAAATCTACGTTGTCATTGAGCATCTGGTTTCATTTTTTTTTTTTTTTTTATCAAGGTGCTGAAGGTCAGAATTTTGGAAGGATTTGTAACCTGCATGATTATACTTTTTTGGTTCTTTGTTTTCATCATTCAGAAGCAAAAATATCTGAGCAAAGATAAACATGTGGGTAGCCTTTGCCATCATCTTCGGATCTGGAAGAAGGCCAAAGAACTGATGACTTTTCCAGGAGCACCCTGCACGAAATGTTGCAGCATGTACGACCCAGAGCATGCTGAAAATAATCAGAAATTCCTTCATTCAAAGAAATAGAAAGAGAGAGATGGGGTAAAAAGAAGAGAGAAAAGATAAAAGAAAGGAGAAATCGAGAGACAGAGGAGAAGAAGCCTCTGAGGATTTTGGGAGTAAGAAAACGACGTAGTTTAGACTCCACGTGGGACGCGAGGTCGCACCGGGGTTATTACCCCGGTTTCCTCTAGCTTTTTCCTAAAATTAAAGTACACATAAAACCTATTTCGGTTTATATATCTAAAGGATGAGAATATATATAATATTCAGGCGCAACAAGGAAAGCTTCCAATTAATATTCCAACCTTATTCCGACTATACCTTGTTCTCAGTGGGCCAAGGAAAGTGGGTCCCAGATCACAACTTATAAATTGTCTTATACCACAAGCACGGGATTTCCCAAGGCTCGATTCCAAGTAGAGTTAAAATAAATAAATAAATAAAACTATAGCCCTAATCGACAAAACCATGATGACTAATATAATACAGCCAGCTTTCTGAATGTAGGAGATGAAATGGAGGTGATTAATCACAAACCTCCAATCACATGCGATTGCATTTGGGTTCTTTTGTCCCTTATCTACTCCTTTTCTGAAGAAAACTGAACAAAGAGACAAACCCACCCCCCAAATAAGAAGAAAAAAAAAAGAGAGTTTCTGCTCATTCTCTATACCATTCCAACTCTTGCATAGAAATTAAGCAATACTTCAAAACACATTTCATCTTTCTCCATCCGCTTCAAGGACTTTCATTTTATATATACTCTTCTGAGTATTGAGTTTGGCCTTTGAGGGAGAGAGAAGATGATTAATTCCCTATGCGGAAGCATGGGTAATTCCCTCAAGTGTGAAGACTCAAGCACAACACCCCAACCAACTTCTCCTGATGAATCATCATTTTCAGAATCTAAGAAAACTACTACTACAGCTCCACACTCGGATCTGGAACACAATTGTCTAACCCCGCCAAGCCTCAACTTCCCAACCCTCAAATTTGACTTGGATGGAGATGTTGAAGTCCAATAATCCCCAGATAATTCTCTTAATTGGGAATCCTTTATCGCTGATCAGTTGGATGGTGATTTTATGATTTCGTCACCAGTGAGGAACTTGCCATCACCACAAACTTTACTTTCAGTTTACAATTACAGCCACAACTACCCTCAGGCAATGCAGGTGCAGTCTCTCTCATCAGGGTACTCTCCTCCTCGCTTCTCGTCCCAGATGGGATCTTTCAGCAGCAGCCAAAAAGGAAAGGGACTAAGCCCACTCCAGAGGGTCTTTAACTCGCCAAAGAATCAGTATATGAAACAATCAGACACCCTTTCACTGTCAACCATTGAGGACTTTTTAGATGATTATCAGAGAGAGGAGTTTGGAGCGTACTCGACGACAAAGGTACTGTCCGGTAGTGGAAGCTCGTCTCAGTGTTTCGATATGCCAACCCTTGTTCCCGCAGTGGACGGCTTGACAATGGCCAATTCCTCCAGCAGGTTCTGCGATTCAGTGAATGAAACATGGACTCGGTCTGGAGGTTCTCAACTGAGCCAAGAGAGGGATATTTATCAAATAGGCTCTATTGCGGGTGCACCATTATCACAACAGCTGCAACATGAGCGCCAGCAAGAGAAGCAACTGCAGCAAAAACAGCCACATATACGAACACAGGAACAACACGGCCAACAGAATCTTAACCATAATAACCTGATAGTGCCTCTTCCGATTGACACTGAGCAGGTAATCAATATGTTTGTTTTTTCCTCTAGAATTTTGTGACACGCATGGATGTTGACTTTAAATTTATTTAGAAGAAATTTGTAGCACGCAGTGCTGTACATCAAAGTCCTTTTCCAGACTGATATTATTTGGATCATTTAAAAAAAAAAAAATTGCGTAATTTTCTTAATTTCCCACTTTAAACACCGGACATCTGTTTCCATATATATTAAATATTGCAGGAACAAGATAGTGGGCTTCAGCTGGTGCACCTCCTTCTAGCTTGTGCTGAAGCAGTTGCCAAAGAAGACTACATGTTGGCAAGGAGATACCTCCACCACCTCAATCGGGTTGTCACACCTCTCGGTGACTCCATGCAGCGGGTAGCTTCCTGTTTCACCGAAGCCCTAAGTGCAAGACTAGCTGCTACGCTTAGCAATACAACCAAACCCAGCGCCTCGATCCCAAAGCCCTTCTCTCCATTCCCACCAAACTCCCTAGAAATCCTCAAGATTTACCAAATCGTCTATCAGGCGTGCCCTTACATAAAATTCGCTCACTTCACAGCCAATCAAGCTATATTTGAGGCCTTTGAAGCCGAAGAACGTGTCCACGTGATAGATTTAGATATTCTTCAAGGCTATCAGTGGCCGGCTTTCATGCAAGCCCTAGCGGCGCGACCAAGCGGGGCTCCATTTCTCCGCATAACGGGTGTCGGAGCCTCCATAGAGGCTGTGAGAGAGACGGGAAGGTGTTTAGCAGAGTTAGCTCACTCTCTTCATATCCCCTTCGAATTCCACCCGGTGGGTGAGCAATTAGAAGACCTTCAACCACACATGTTTAACCGACGAGTAGGTGAGGCACTGGCTGTGAATACCGTAAACCGTCTTCATCGCGTTCCAGGAAATTACCTTGGGAATTTACTAACAATGATCCGAGACCAAGTTCCCAACATCGTAACCCTAGTGGAACAAGAAGCAAGCCATAACGGCCCATACTTTTTGGGTAGGTTTCTTGAGGCACTGCATTACTACTCGGCTATTTTTGACTCGCTGGACGCAACTTTTCCACCGGACTCGGCGCTGAGAGCAAAGGTGGAGCAGTACATATTAGCGCCGGAGATACGTAACATAGTGGCGTCTGAGGGGGCTGAGAGGATAGAGAGGCATGAGAGGTTGGAGAAGTGGAGGAAGCTAATGGAAGGGAAGGGATTCAAGGGAGTGCCACTGAGTGCCAACGCGGTGACTCAGTCGAAGATATTGCTGGGATTGTATTCTTGTGATGGGTATAGGCTCACTGAGGATATGGGTTGTTTGCTCTTGGGATGGCAAGATAGGTCCCTTATTGCAGCTTCTGCATGGCGGTGCTGATCATTATAATCATCGTCTTCGATCGGCTTCTATGTACGTACGTACGTGCATGCATCATGTCTTTTTAAAGCTTTTAGTTGTTAAAATATTTGGTGTTTAAGATCAGTTAGTTTCTTTATTTAATATGTATATTCCAATGAAACCAAGCCAAAGGAAAGAAAAATAAGAAATGTGCCAAAGAAAAAAACGGGGGGGACCAGGCCGGATATGTACGTAGAAAATGACCTTAGGGATTAGATCAATTTTAATTTATTTATTTATACATATTACATATATATATATATATGTATATTTCTGTTGTAATGGAGCCAAAAATATTTTATTGCACAGAAGCTCCATGGAAGCGATTCCCGTCGTAGAAGATGTTACCCTATTGGACTGGACTGGATTGGATTGGCAGTAAATTACGGCGGGGATTTTTCATCTTAATTACAAGTTTTTTTTCTTGAAAGAGTACGTACTAGGTGCATTTTCGTTCTCTCATTGGCCTGACGGACTCAAAATAAAAAAAGTTTGGGTCGAGCATGCATGACAGAAACCAAACGGGTTTTAATTAGATTCCGCCCGAATATGCCTCTATAAATTCGTTAAACAGTAGCATCTTTGGCAACATAGGAAGATTAGAAACAAATCAAGGCTTTCA
This sequence comes from Platycarya longipes, assembly GCA_036559045.1. Taxonomy (NCBI): domain Eukaryota; kingdom Viridiplantae; phylum Streptophyta; class Magnoliopsida; order Fagales; family Juglandaceae; genus Platycarya; species Platycarya longipes. The sequence continues at coordinate 52,842,953 of CM071791.1, forward strand.
TAATTTATAGAATAGGTAAGACCACAGCAATCAAAATACATCAAACACCCATTTTATAAAATCAGATACATAATCACAGACATGCTTTGTTACACAGGTACGCCTACCAACAAAGATGTATCAATGAGGGATGAGACTGTTTCACAAATTATTCTCTCTTTCCAGCAGCTCCATGGCCTAGGACATCCCAAGAACTCCAAGGCAGCCTCGCAAGCTTAATGCTGGAACAAGAACAACTCTCGTACTAGTTACAATATGGAACATGAACAAATACTTTTTCTTGGGGCTTCATCAACCTTCTTTTCTGTTCAGACAAATAGACAAAGAAATTAAGGCGGGTACATATATAGAAAGAACAATCTGCACTTTGATGTCTTATCACAACAACTTTGAATTTGTGGACTTTTGAATGGAAGGGAAAATTACTTATTTTATTTCAAAAAGATAGGTGATTAAATGAATCACATGATCTTCAAAGTTTCTACCCTGTGCGTATCACCAGCATGTTAATCTGAAAATGATTGTATGTTTACGAATGCCAATTTTAACCACTGGAAATGAGCATCCATGATACTGACTCTGCTTCCACAGCATTAAGGACAAGGAAAATCAACTTATACCACAACCGGAAAGTGCACTGACAAACTCAAATAAAAATACATTTTAGGCAAAACATATCACTTGCAGCCAATCTCAACAGACACAACAATCCCAGCAGAACAGCTTGAAATACATGAATTTATTGAAAATGCATATATAAAGAAAACTACCTGTTTTTGCTTTTGCTAGAGATGGTTGTACAACAGCATGCATGGTGATAACTCCTCTTGGAAGCTCACCAAAAGGTACTCTACACTGGCCGACAGTCTTGTTGTTTTCCAATACTTTCCCCGCATTTATCAGTTTTACGTCATTTGCTCCCTTGGGCACAATTTTCTTGTCTAAGACAAACCAGAACATATAGGTCCAATGTTAAAATGGAAACAGATACCCAAATAATGAGCAAATAGAAAGTGGAGAAGAATAATAAAGACAAAGTTAGTACCAAAACTATCATGTATTGCTAAAATGCCCAAATTACTACCTTTCTAGACATTAGGATAGGAATGGCTAAAAAATTACAAGCAGAAAGTTGAAACAGGTCCTTAGAAGGTAACTAGTGACCACATCATGTTCTAATAAACTGCAGACCAAAGCAAATTCATGCATGGTACAAATAGCCATAAAGCCAATCTGGTAGGAAAAATTACCGGCACAGTTTGTTTAGAAAAGAACTTGGAGATGGGGAGGGAATTCAGTGAAGCAGCAAAGAATTGAGCCATACAGAAACAATTAGAATATGTGATTTGTAAAAGTCATGTGAAACAAATTATGTCACCTTGTCAACTGTTATACTAGTCTTTGCTTCTTAAAATATCACCCATTTGAAACCATATAGATTCTTAAAATTCATTATTTCAATCCAAGAGGATGTTATGGCTAAAACTTTATTTACATCCACAGCTAGACCGATGCATGAGAAGTAAGCAATGGATAACACAGGATTCCACACTCTGGTAACACGGCTTAAGCCAAGCCTTACCAATTTTCCTCGACAAGACATGGCACATTTAGTGCTTAAACCCTTGAAGTGTCTTAAGCCAAAACTTACAATATCAAACTTGAAACTGAAGTTTCAAATCCTTGGAAAATTAATTAGATCAAACACCTCATACTTTTTTCGATTAGCACCTGGTGTCCGGAATAGCGTCCTGACTAATTCCGAGGGTGCATAGGCCTCGGCAAGGAGTTTCTCGCAAGTGCACCTCGGTTAATTCAAGTCTAAAGATATCCCAGCCCGATAGCTCCTAGACATTGTTTGCACCCAACGGAATTTGAACCTTAGACCTAAAGAGAGCATACCCTTAATCCCAGGGTCTATTCCACTTGAGCCAACCCCTAGGGGTTAGATCAAACACCTCATACTGATCCTATATATTCCCATCTCTATGTAATGAGTAGAGTTCTACATATCAATGCCAGCTGCAAATCCACATCAACTTTGACAACTAAAACAGATGACAGATATTAATAACTACTTATCATAAAAGCATAATGTTAATAACAAATAGGGATTCCAAAATTAGAATGTCTACCCTACGTAAGTGCCCTAACTTAATTAGCAAATTGAACTTCTGAGGCCCCAATTCTATAAGTTGTAATCGACTATGCTAGGCAAGGATTTACAATTAAACAGTGCCTTGATCCAAATTATGTGAGGATACAACAAATGAAGTCATGCTACTTGAAGCAACTAAGCAACCACTTAAATATTGCCTACATGAATCCTCAAGGAAAGGACTCTCTTCTTGTGAGAAAATCTACCACATAATCTTCCAATCCTCAATTTTCTCCTTGTAATTTGTGGATTGAATCCCTTCCCAGCAGCCCAAGTCAAGCCAAAAGAACAATAATAATAATGTGCCACTTGAGCCTTTGAGTTCCAACCGGCCCCCAAAGCAAAAACAAAAAAGCCTCAACATGATTAACTTGGAGATCAACTACACAGTTTAAGGACCACAACAGGAATGTCATATCCAGTAAGGCGTAGTGCATCCATATCCTATAAATGGTAATTAACACACACAGAGAGGACAAAGATTGCACAGCTAAGGGATTCAAATTATGACTTTAGAGGTAACAGCAAGATGACTCAATACCTGCAGATGCTATCTATCTGACTAAAATATGCAATTTTTCTAAATTTCATATTGGCATCTAATACAAATCAGAAATAGAAGATCCTGAGCCAATACACATATATAAAAAAAAATATACAATCCAGTTGTGTATTTTACCTAGGGGTGGGCAGTGGGGCCCCACACCCTGCTGCACACAGTGGGGCGGCAACCCCGCCCCGCATTTCCTCCACCCCTCCCCTGCTTATATATATATTTTATATTTATATATCTATATATATAAATAAAAATATATATTATAAATTATGGATATATTAATATATATTACAATTTGTTAGACTTGTTCACAAAGTATGCACTAGTTCATTTAAAAACTACATAGTTTTTAAATATAGTCATATTTCCAAAATCTGAATTTACAATTTGGTTCTAAAAATGTATTTTTGATCACTTTTAGACCTAAAAATAATTTTAAACCTAGTAAAATGTAGTCAATTTTTGAAGTAGACATGAGGCAAACAAATTGGAAATCTGTCCCGCCCACCGGGGCAGGGGGCTGGTGGGGGCTACCCCAAGGTGCAGGTAGCACCCTAGTTTTACTTTTACCACACTAACTTTCACCTAGGCATCCACAAGGCCAAACTATATGGAAGGGGTCTAATCCTCTCCCGAGTGCCTGCTGGGTCGTATCGTGGGCTTGGGTTGTAGCAGAACCCGATAAACTATTAATCCAAGGCCAAATCCAATCCAAGCATATTCTGGCTAGCACCAAAGAAACAACCACCTGAAAACTTCAAAAAAAGGGCTATTAGTTCATTCAAAGCTAAGCTAAGCCCCAATATCCTGAAAGCTGGAATTTCAAATGATGGGTGAGGTAGCTATCACGTAAAAACAGGAAGCACCACGAGCTCTATTTATATCATCCAGGTATGATTATGAAATCCATCTGAATGAATTCCTAGAAAGACCTCCATTATATTCACTAAATTAGGCACCATCCCCCAAGCTTCATTCCTATTTGGTTGCAGGTGATAGTGTGTGCGACGCTGTGAGTCACGTCCAAAACACTATAACATGACTTCGCCTCAATTTCCAACCTGACAACCACATACATGACTATTCTAAATCTAGCATAGTCATCAGCTTTTATTGTGGTTCCCTCAAACTCTTAATGTGGTTCACAAGCTATGTAGGTCCTCATCTGTTATTACTTATCACAAAAAAAAAAAAAATCTATGCAGGTCCATCACCCATATGATTTCTGATAACTGTTAGGAATGAATGTATGTGCATGCTGGATAGGTACTTCAAATGAATATTGCTCCTTTTATTTCTTCCAATTTTTCTTGTAGTGTACTGAAAACCTCTGTTATCATACTGCCCTATGGTAACTACCTATCAACGTTGTATACATTTTCAAATTTCCACCAGGAACAAGCACAGTGAAGTGATAAAGACTACTTGAAGGCATGTGGGAATGAATGAAGGAGAAAGGGATAGGGAGAATGTGGATGGATCTAATTAAGAATGTGGCTTCCATAACACTATAAGGGAAAATCCACAAGGAAAACTTAGGCTATGTTTGGATAGTGAGATAAGATAAGATGGTTTTATATGAAAGCTTAATAAAACATTATTATAATGTTATTTTTTAATATTATTATTGTTTTTTAATTTGAAAAAATTGAATTGGGATTTTAAAAAATTGAATTGTTTATTGTACTTTGTGTAGAAATTTGAGAAAATTGTAATGATGAGATGAGATGAATTGAAATAATTTTTCAATCCAAACGGGGCCTTAGAAAATAACCCAATATCTTGCCAGCCACTTTGCCATCACAAAAAGAAAGGAGAGGTAAGCAAATTCCAAATGTTAGGAATCTCAAGTTTTTATATATTGGTATATCGGAATTCATATACATGAAACAACTATAGAACAACATGCATCACACCACATTTACAACAATATGAAAAGGGCAGGATGGGATTCATTATCCCCTATTTGTGGCTCACAATTTGTCTTCATTCTTTTCAGGACATATAATCAATCAAGACACTTAAAACCACAAAAATTGGCTGGACACAATGAAAGCACTACAAAATCAAATGTTTGTTGTGAACTCTCTCCGTATAACATTTAAGGCACATTACATCAGAATATATGTACCTTTAATTCTTGTGAGTTTAAGTACAATGACAGCTAGTTTTTGGTCAATATGACTCGGCCAGGGGTACAAGCCAAGCTCCATAGATAAGGGTTTCCAGGGAGAAAACTCAAAACCGTGCCCACATAAACACAAATGCCTATCAAATGAACTTTTTCATCCTCCAAACTGCTATGTTGGAAATATAAATGGACAACGATTAAAAAGATATATCTGGAAGCAATTGTTGGAACTAAATGCAGCACATAACGTATTAATTCTCTGACCTTTGGGCCACTCGGTGACAATTCTCTCCTTGACCGTTGCCACAGTCGAGGCAGGCGAGTAACGGAAAGGACCAATATCAGATCCATCATAGATTCGGAACTTGAGCTCCACCAGGTCCTCCTCCGGCATTGGAGCTCTTCCACCAATTCAATCCCTCAACAACAATGATTCACACCACCACCCTTTCCACACAAGAGTCACTAACCCGCCTACACTCGAAAAATATAATACGAGTAAGTTCCTCAGTTTGGCTCCCCATAAAATACAGGGAAGTAGCAGGAAAAGGAGAAGTCTAATATCAAGTATGCATCTGTAAAATCTAAAACCGATATTAAAAACTAAAAAAGAACCTGAACACAACAGTCCCAAACTTCCTCCGTTTCACGTGTGAAATCTTCTAGGTAGCCAAACAGATTAAATACCTGATAACCATAAGAGTCCAAGAGGATATGACATCCGTACATTAACTGGTGATTATTGGATAAAAAAGCAGAAATACGAAATAAATAATGAAAGAAACGAGAAAAAAAAAAAAGTACCGGAACGAGGTGAAAGAATCGCGAGGTTTGCTTTGGATTGGGTTTATGAGAGAAATCTGCGAAATTGGAAGAGGCAAAGTTAATTCAGAAGCGAGAGAGGGAAACCCTAGACCCGATCTTAACGCGTAGAGCTTCTTTTGAAACTGTGGGGGATTCGATTAGGCCAATTTTCTTTGCTTTTATTCTTGTTTTCGGACAGGGGATTTTTTTTTTTTAACCTTTTTTAAGCTTCCTTGTTTTGGTGAGTGTCGATTGGGAGGTTATCGATCAATCAGATTCCGAACACAAATCTAATTTCTAGTCAGTCGTCGTTGTCAGAACACGGTAACTCTCTTCCTTTTTCATTTTACTTTTTCTTTTTTCTTTTTTCTTTTAAACCAAAAATAATCAATTATAATAAATTTATTATTGGTTTTTTTTTTTTAATAAAAAATAAAAAAGTGAACCAATAAATATCGATATCGTATTGCCATGAAACTAATTTTGAGATTTTTTTGAATTTAGAATTAGAAAATCACATGATTAGTGGCAAGCTATCTTCACTGGTAGATTACTATGTTCAAGAGCTGAGATAATTGAATTTACACATCCTATTATCGATATTATAATTTAAGTTTATGATTGATATGTACTGAATTATGTTCAGAATTGGAGATTGAAAATCGGGTTATCGTTGAAGAAGTATTTCGGTGACATAAATTTTAGAAAGATCAAGTACACACCTTGAACAGAAAATAAGGCAGCTCATACTAAGGCAAAGATGGCCTTATCTTTTAATGAAAAACTTGTCTGGATCGAGGAAGGTCCTATGAATCTTATGTTATGTATTGATCAAGACATGTTGTAATGTTGGATGATTTCTGATGATATGAAATTCTGTTGTTTGATTTTTTTTTTTTTTTTTTAAATGTGTATTTATTTTTGTAACCTTTAAGTTTGACAGTCGGCAGAGTGATTAATGGAAATAGGCGGCAACGTGTTTACAACTTTACAACCAAGCGCTGACATTTGTTTGACGTCAAGAAAACAAAAATAATGAATTTACGGTCCAATAAAAATCATCCACACGGATTTGAAAGTTGTTTTGAGTAGTTTGATTACTAATTCGTTTGAAACTTTGGTTGTCCAACCGTAGCGTTTCAAATTGACCCGAAATACCCAAAAGTGAAGAATTCAAACGTGTCGGTGAGCACGCACGCGGACCCTGACAATATGCCCATTTTCTAAAATAAAGCTGGGCTATATGTTTGGCGTGAATCGTGATGCACTTGGGCCACTACCCCGTACTTTGACTCTGGTCCATGCATTTCGGCTTCGCTCGCATCCTAGCTAGCCAGTTGCAAATCAAATTATGTTTTTGTATTGTGTTACTATTATACATAATGCAATTTGTCCCCCATTTAGGGATCTCGATTGGGTGTTTTTTCTTTTTCTTTTTTTTTTTAAGTTTTTTTTACATTATTTTTTTAACATCTTAAATATTTTTTAAAAATATAAAAAAATTATAACATTATTTAAAAATATTTACTTAAAAATCAAGTAAATAAAAACTTAATCTGGATCCCAAAATGGGAAAGTGTAGCATCTCTGTATTATTATAGAGAGACACTGTAGGCCGATCGGGTTGTTAATAGTTGAAAAATAGTCATTCATTAAAATTTTGATACATTATTTATTTTACACTTATTTCATATTAAATTAATAGAATGAATCACACTAGATTATGAGCCTAGATCTCAACACGTTCATGTTTTAAGTCTTCTCCTATTGTCGTCGCCCATCATCTCTGCCGCCCATCATCTCCATCGTCGCTCAAATAATATAATTTCTCTCTCTCTTTTGTCAATATCTACGCCTTTCTCTCTTTATTTTGGAAATCCCTCGCAAAACCAGAACACCAAATACTAGAGCATCAAGAATCAATTATCACAGATCTAATTCGGATCACAAAACAAAAGTAAATCCATTATCACACATATTTACAATTTAAAATCAAAAATAACATCTCCTCGTATAAAAGGAAATCTTTTTCTTATCCACAAATTAAAAAGAAAAAGAAAACACTGAACATCGGATAAGATGGGAAAAAGTTGCTAAACCGTACCCGATCTTCCATAGTTGGATGAGATTCAGAAGAAACATCCAAGCTGAGAAGTTCTACCCTAAAGCAAGTCCAAAATCCACAATCAAACCAATTTTGCGATGGGGAGAAGACATAGCAAGAAGGTAAAAAAAATGTTTAATGCCCTAGATTTCTCAGCAGCCAAACAAAACTCGCCATCTTCCTCACACAAATCAGTGGTAGATTGCCCATTTTCCTCGCTCAACTCATCAACGGAAATAGAAGTCTCTTGAAGAACAAAAACAATTTAGAGAGAGTGGAAGAGATTAATGGAAATGGGTCAATGGCGAGAGTGGATTGTCCAAGAGGGGGAAATGGAAATGGACTTTTCAATCAAATATAATGTATCACAAAATTATTATGGTAGAATTTATAGGCGTCTATATTATTGGTGCGCTGCTATTTAAAAAAAATAAGTCCAACCGTTTGCCAAGATTTCTCATTGTTGTATGGGTAACTCAACTTGTTAAGTTAAAGGTATCAAATTTTTGAACTCAAAGACAATCCATCTAGATAATAAATCATATTACTACTTTTGACCGGTTTAAAAATTCATTAAAAATATATTGACACAACACATACGTATCATTTATATAAGTTTGTTTCATGTAAATAGATCAAATCAAAATACATAATTTATTTGACATAATTAACATAATACTTAATTATGAATTAATTTGGATTAAAAAATATCCTGATATATCCAATTTGAAAAGGTTGTTGTTGAAGAATAAGTCGGTAACTCATAGGCAGTGACTTTTTATAAAAAAAAAATTCAAAAAATCAAAAATTATATTTATTAATAATCGTAATATCTTAAATATAAATATATTAATATTTTTCAAAAATTTAATATATAAAAAAATCAATAGTACAGAATGAGCTGGTGATGCATAAACAGTGATTTTTACAGAAAAGTCAAAATCTATATTTATTAACAATTACTATGTTGATCGTGATCAATATATACCCCAATTAAGCAGCAGTACAAACTACAACAGACAATAACAAATACTACCAGGCTTTATGTACATAAATATTTGCCTCTCATATTCTGAGCTTTAAAGCTGATTAGTAATAACCAACACTGGCCAGCCCAATAACGGGGAAAAAAGGTTGTTGGGAGTTGTATAAAGTGATAATTGAGTAGTAAGTATATCACTTCCCATATTAAAATGGTCGGTCGAGTTGGCAAGGCCTGCCAGCCCATGGCACAAGATGCATTTCTTCAAAATCGAGAATTTGAATTCGATCCGGCAGCTCTCCTAACGTATCAAAATAAATAAATAAATAAATTCCTTTCGAAAAAAAAAATTAATTAGATATATAGTATGTCCATGATTTGAAAGTCGAACGCTACATTAGTTAAAATACAATGGAAATATATTATATTCTAACAATTTCATTTTTTAAGGGACGGATTCTCGAAATATTTGATAATATTTTACGGTCAAAACTTTAAAAAGAAGTATTACAATCACAAAAAATCTTATAAAATTAAATTTATAAATTAATATAATTATATATGATATGTTATATCTATTTTATAATAAAAATAATTTTATAATTTAATATATTACATCATACTTGCTACATTACTTTGTAAATTTGCCAACTTGAACCCATTATTTATAAAAGAATTAATGTTATATCAACGCTCCTTTTACTTTTATTCCAATATATAAGATAAATGATAATGAATTATCTAATAAATAATTACTAGTGGTGATCATAAATATATCAAATATAATTACGTAGTATATTAGTATGTATATAAAATGATTGTAGCAGTCGGGATTTAAGCAAGTGGGCGGGTCCTCTCAGTCTATCTTCAATATTAGGAGGATACGTGGTGGGACATAGCGCACGCACAGCTAGCATTAGCAACATGCATGATAATGAATTCACTTCACTGGAGACCCCCTTTTTTACGGTGGCGAGTTTTCAGGCGCAAAACCAGTAGCATCTAGCGGTGAGCTTTCGTAAAAGCTACGTATTAACAGTAAAAAAAGTTTGTATTATATATGGAAAATGATATTATGCCTATCATTTTGATATTTCATGCCTTTTATTTTATTTTTAAAAATTTTTTTAATTAATAATTAAAAAAATGATTATTATTATTTTTTTTAAATGTTTTAAATTAATGAAAAATGAAAAAAAAAATAGACAAAAAAAAAGTTTGTGCTAGCACTTCCCTAAGTACCTGTCACCACGAAAAGTTTATGTTTTTTTTTTTTTTTTTTCCTCCCGCGGGTTGTTAACTATAATGTTAAGAGCAACTCTTATTCTGTATGGTCGAAGAATCGTAGCCAATCCCTGAGTTTGGACTAGGCAAATACGAGAGGCGCTTGTGGGAAGACACGACACCGTTCTAGCTTACCTTTTTTCGTATGCAGACAGAGATAGAGAGAGAGAGAGAGAGAGAGTACTTTAAATAAGAAAATAAAGAAAAAGTTAACATAGATTATTTTAAAGGTACGTACGTACAAATACAATGCAATCCCTCCCTCCATCTCAAGAGCCAGAGAAAATATCGAAGACTATATAATAACGAAGAAGATAAGAAAAGATTGAACCATTTTTCTTCATTTTTTTTCCCTTTGTCTGTACAGAGGAGGGAGGACATACATTTCTCTCCGCGACGAACACTAATTAGTGAAAGTACAAAGCAAACCAACAAACCCATTAAACTATCAAAGAAAATAAAGGCCGTAAACAAAAAAAGAAAAAAACTTGGGAGTGTGATCAACTAATAACATTGGTCTTTGTGTGTGTCCAAAAAAGAGGAACTAGTTAGACTGATCACAAACACTACTACTCCTCTTCCTCTGCCTTCTTTTCTGCTGTGTAAATCAAAACCCATATGTATTTCCTTCCTTTCTTTCTTTTTTCTGAGATGTCAAATTAAAGAAAGAAAGATTAACGTACATGAAACGTATGATCAGAGCCACAGAGCCCCCGCCTGTTTGAGAAGGGGCACGAGAGAGCCGTTGATATGGGAGGCCATGACTCTGTCCATTGCCCCAACAAGTTTGCCGCCGATGAAAACCACCGGGACGGCGGAGGAGTTTCCCAAGAGTCTCATTAGAGCCCTCTCCATATCTTTGCCTCTGGGGTCCTCGTCCAGCTCGTGCACAGTCGGGTTCACTCCCATTCCACAAAAAAGCCTCTTAATGGCATGGCACATGCAACATGTGCTCATGCTAAAGATGACCACCGCGTTCTCTGACGCCAGCCTCTCTATGAGCTCCAGTGGATCAGCCACGTTGGCACTCCTTGTTGGCATGTAGGAACCCCACGACTCGGTCTGATAATGCATTTTAATCGTATCTGCCTAAGAGAATATTGAGAAGGTTGGTACTTGATAGAAGGGAAAGAAAGCTAAAGCTGCTGCTAGGATATTGTTGAAGAAGTTGCAAGTTAGCAACTGTAGTGTCAAGCAATATTGCGAAGAATGATACGAAGAGAATGAGCAAGTGATGATTGAGATGTTTGTTCCGACGATTGTTGGAAGCTTGGATGCCTCGGTATTTATAGAAGCGAGTTTAGGAAAACAGAGTTTAGAAGTTAGGGAGCGTGAGGAGAGTTTGAATTAAATATTATTCTCCACTTGAAGGCTAGCTTTGTAAATTAAAAAAAAATAAAAAAATTACGTCTGTTGTAGTCGTCAGCCTATGCAGGTAAGAGAGAGAGAGAGAGAGAGAGATCACTGTAGCCTGTAGGTGCTTGTAATCTTACTGCAAGAGCGGAATAGTATTTGAGGGAATTAATTAAGGGAGAGGCAGGAATCACAGGCTTTTTCAGAAGGGGGTTGTTGGTTATAGACGGCTGTTTACGTCCTTGCTGTCGGCCCTACACGATCAAAAAGTAATGAACGTGGCCATCACGAACCTTTGTTCCTTTTTTTGACGTGACCTTCATGCGCATTTTCAGTCTCTTCCTTTTGGACCCTTCAGCCTGACCTAACTATAAATTAATCTCCCGTCAAGTTCGAAAAAAATATATTTCTCTTAAACAAAAGTCTCTTTAGTTTTACTATTTTACAAAGTCGAACATGATGGAAGTGTTTCCATGCCTTTCGTGCGGTATAGGCTAGCAGCCGCGACTGACGAATATTCTGAACGCTCCTGATGATATTTGCGTAGACGTTCCTCATATACTTTGGGTTGGGGCGGTATCTTTTTTCTAGCACAGGAAACAAATATTGTTTCATTCATATATAGCGTAGACATATATAGCGTAGACAGAACAAGAACATAACACAGGAATCTGGCCACCAGGCTACATATATATATATATATATATATATGAAAAAATGCTATATAAGTTGGGGGTCTGTGATCAAGCTTTGGCTGGCATATGGGATATACTGTTCATGGGTGAGGTCAAATACATTGCCAACTTTCCATATAGATCATAGAAATAGCAGCAAGAAACAGATGGATATATTAGAAACCATGGACATTTATTTGTCCTTCAATTTGCTAATTATACATTGAAATCGACTAAATTTCTCCTACACAGCAGAAACCATTGATCATGCAGCATAAGATTATTGGGTATGGAGCCTGGATCAAATATGTTAAAGAGTCGCTCGACAAATGTCTCTAGTGAAGTTCAAATAGAGACATACGCTCGACACACTGCTTGAGCAAAATCCAGATAGAAATATTCACTTGACTCACGCTCAATAAGTCGCTTGAGCGAGATTTAAACATAGAGGTTCGCTTGACATGCCGCTCGAATAAAGTCCAGGCCAAGAGTTTCGCTCGACTCTTGCTCGAGAAAAATTCATAAAAAATTTGAAATTATGATTTTTTCACCCTATCACCATATAAATATATTGTAAAAGGTATGTAGCCATACAAAAACACTTAGAGAGTGTTCCAAAGTGCATTTTGTGATTTCTCAAACAATAAAAATTTTTTACAATTCTATAGACGTAGGCAAATTGTCGATGATTCAGGATTCTTTCAATTAAGTTTCAGTACCATGCACAATTATTAATTATAAAATAAAACATCTAAGTGTTTTAATGGTTCTGATCATTTGATAACTTTCCAGCTTATACGTAGTACTCAGAAGTCCAATTAATATTATAGCATGTGCACATATGATGCCTGGCTCCCATATATGTCTCACAGGACGCCCCGGCCTCAGGCTGATCAGGTGTGCATGCTTAGACATGTATGCAACATGTCCACTGTGTAACAGAACTGTTTTAATAATTTGAGCCTTTACAGGATGAATACAAGAATATTTTAATTTTCCAGGGCATATATATAATCAATATCATGGTTGTGAGAGATCAGAAGAAAGTAGGGGACAATAAGCTAAAATTAAATACTGAAGAAAGGTCCGTACATGACGTTCCTTAAGCAGGAAAAGAAGTTAGTATTACTGCTTTTGGCATATGGGGCACTGCTTTTGGCAGAGGAAATTAAGGGCAGAAATAGGAATTGGATGTGAAAGAAGGCGAAGAAAAAGAAAACGATATTATTCGATCATGCTTGTCCCTGCTCGTGATCAGGTTACTTTTGAAGCTAGCTATCTAGCTAGCTAACTAGCTTATACATGGACCCTAGATTAGTATATGGTACGTATAGTCAGTCTTTTCAGCGGGTGCTGCATGCTAAAGAAGCCAAACAAGCCACAGAGAGAGAGAGAGAGAGACTTGATTCAATTTTTTTAAATAAGTTTTGGACTAGATCAAAATGTTAAGGAAGATTGAAGCAGGTGCTGAGGTATTAATTAATTAGAAGAGAGGGCAGCCAGCCAGGTATTAATTAATTAATTAGAAAAATTAATTTATAATATAAATATATATAATTATATATATATAAAATTAAAATTCTTTCTCAAATTAAAAATAAATAAAAATTATCCTCCAAATTTTTTTTATTAAAATTATTCATCTAAATCTTAATATATATTTATTTATATTCTAATTTTTAATTTTACTTAAACTCAAATTTCAACTCACATAATCTCACAGTTACTCAACTAACAGTCTAACTCTAATAAAAAAATTAATTATAAATTTATATGATTGTAAATTTGATTGATTATACTCACTTATTTAGTTTCAGTTTAACTTGTATGATTATGAGATATAATTTATTAAAAATTTAACAGCATTACATCATTATTTATTAGAAAATTCTCAAATTTATTCTTAATCTATAAATTTTTCTTAAATCATAGAAAAATATGAGCAAATACTTAAAAATATTTGATTTTTTTAAAAAAAAAAAAACGTGAACAATTCGAAAATTAATATACATTTAGAGAGCTCGATAATAACAAAACATGACATTTTTATCACTGATGATCATCCTTATAAAATTTATATTTATTGCACATTTTATCGATCGCCCATCCAAATACAAAATTCTAATTCCGCCCCTACAGCCAGGCACGTAAAATGTCAATGCATTAGGATATAGGAAAATGTTATTTCTCCCGTAATTGCCATCCATCCCGATCCTATCCCATTTTCAATTTTTTTTTACATAATTTTTAAATAAATATTTTTAAATAATATTATAATTTTTTATATTTTAAAATAATATTTAAAAATGTTAAAAAAAGTATTTAAAAATTATATAAAAAAGATTGAAAATAGATTGGAATCAAGATAGATGACAACAGAATAAATAGCACTGCCATATATTTAATGAATAATTATATATTTACTATCCATCTATCATGTTTTTATTATTTTAATTTATTATTTTAATTTTTTTTTAATTTTTTTTTATTTAATAATTAAGAAAGTGATTATTAGTGAAATTTTAATTTTTTAAAATTTATTTTAATAATTAAAAATGTGAAAAAAATATTTTTTAAAAAATAAATAAAAATATATATTAAAAAATAATAAATTAATAATAAGTGTATGGTTACTCATATTTAATTAGGATGTGATAATGGTGTTGGGGGTCGGCAAAAGGTACATAGGAATATGTCGCCGCGAAAAGCCGGTGAGACTGCAGGGCTGTGCCCGCGACAGCAATTAAAATGATATGCGACCCATTTATTGTATGTCGGGATTTTGTTTAATTGCTTAATTACTTTCTGTTGTTGTACATTCTTATTGTGTTTGTTGATAATTCGAATGTAGTAGTTTACATGTTTGGGAGGAAAACTTATGAGACGAGAATGATCTGTCATTATTGTACTTTCTAATATAGCAGACCAGACCAACATACGTACACATTTATAAATACATATAAATGATAGTGTGTTTTACAAACCAAATTATCATGATCAATATTTATACATAAGCTAGGCCATTGTCACCGTTATACTTCAGTAAGTGGATATATGTAAATTTTAAGAACTTCGTCCACATAGTGTTGCTCATCTGGAAAAAAAGAAAAAAGAAAAAAGAATTTGAATTTTATAACTTTCTAGTTAGCAAATTAGAAAGTTATGTTATAAGAAAAATAGGTTTTTGTGATAGATTAATTATGATAAAAAAAATTGTTTATAACTAATTTTAATTTTAAATAATTATTTTATTAAAATTAACTAATTATAAATAAATAATCTTATTGTAATGCCAATTTGAAAATCGAAGAAGAAAATTTCTGATAAATATTTTAGGTCAGCAAATTATGGGGGAAATGTGGAGCTGTCTTTTGGTCCCCAGGCGGCCAGTTTGACCCCTTTTTTTTAAAAAAAAAAACTGTTGGGCATGCCCTTAAAAGCTTACTTAAGCCATGATTTTGGATTGACAAAAGTCTGACGCAAACACACCTTTCGAAAGTGCGACCAACCATAGCTTTATCAAACCCACCCTCCCTTTGTTGGGCCGTTAAAGCAAACGACAAGACGGCTTTTCTCAGCCTTTGCTCCTCACATTTGCACACCAGCTGACGTTTGCCCAACGCTGACTGCTTTTGCTTTTCCTCTCTTTTTTGCAACTTTTTTCTTCTCCTATGCTTCGTGTTTGTACCTTTCACTTTCAACAGTAACACCAAGAGAGCAAGTTTTTTTATAAATAAATTATGAATTAAGATGAGAATATTTATGAATAGTAATATTATTTTTTTATAAATTATTTTATAAAAATATCTCTTATTTAAAATATAATTATATAAATAATTATAAAAAATGTTGAATTTCTACCGCTTTCCTTTTCATTACAATTGAAGGGACTGGACTGGGAGACAGGTTTAAATCTCCATGCCCATGTTCCTAATATTTTTGGGTATTTGAACTGCGGAAATATACGACTTGATTTTTCAGTATCGGTATTGGGATCTGCCGGTGTTTTTGTCTCACATTGTGTTTCGGCACTGTCGTATTGAGAATGTCTGTTCTGTCTGCTTTTATTTATTTATTTTTTGGGGTCCCGTTTGAGTGCTAGAATTAATTACTCAATTCTCATTTTTGGAGGAAATTGATCCAGAAAAGATGACGAATATTTGATATTGGTAACGTCAACTTAATAATATCTTCCATGTTAATTACATGATAGTTTTATATTTACAAAGTAACAAATAAAACCTTCCATATCTTACAAATATGCACTTCATGAGTTGAGATAATTACCTTTTTATGCGTTGGCATGTACATTGTACTCATTTATGTATTTTGAACAAGACATGACGGAGAGACAGAGATGCCTTTAGTGGGACTTGAGAAACAAAGTAGGCCAGACCAGGCCAGGCCAGGCTCAAGACGGAGATGTCTTTTTCTTGTCTCTAGACTCTTAAGTTATAATATTTAATTGAATATCTCTTCTAATGAAGATTTTACTTATTTATACCCTTCCCCTCCCTCCTCAACACCTTGTTCGAATTTGAGTTACAATCCCAAAGTCATGGGAGCTCACAAACAGCTATCATGGCCTTCGATCGGGTTCTGAGAATCAAAGCGATAAACCGTGGACAAAAAACTGCATCCATTAATTTTCCACTCACTCTTTTTAACTCCGCCCGATGAACTAAACCTCTTTCTTGAACCTTGAATGCCCCATATTGACACGTCACACGCATGTGATTGTTTCACCAGCACCGACCTCTTTCAACATGAAGAGCAGGGCTTACGTTTTCTATTGATGGCTGGCCTGTCTTGTAAGTTGTATGTTTATTTCTGTCAAATGGACAACACCCTTTGGGAGAACACTAGTACAACTACTAGTTAACAAAAAGAGTATCACTTTGGTTCTTCTTTAAATTTTATTAAATACAACACTTTGTTTCATGTTAACGATGGATATAATGAGGATCATTTTGAGATAATCTCAACTCTGATGGAGGGATTAAACATCCCTCATGTACCGCACGTTATCAAGAAAGCACTAAGCAGCGTTGGCCTTTCCATGTCCAAGACTTTTAACAAAAATGCCCCTGCATCGGATTCAGTAACGGCAGGGTCCAAAAGATTGAACGGCCAAGACATCACTCGATAGTAAAATTAATGTCGTCTTCAAACAGCGAATAACATTCCTAGTCCATAATACTATTAAGTATTAAATTCCTCTTTTCCCACAATCCTGTAATCCACCGAAACCGTTTTAACTCCATAAAATGAGCATTTGGAAATATAGGTTACAGGCATTCGATATGTGCAAATCGAATTAGATGTGCGCATCAGAAGCACATAAACAAGAAATTTGGTGCACAAAGACAGAAACTTCATAAAACTATTGAAATAACTAGTAGTCCACAGCAAAACCACCTTCATTTCACGCTGCACTGAGAATACTATTGCCGTGAAATTGGAGACATTGGCATGGATGATGGTTGGTTATAGATATTAACATCTGAACCCTGAAAACCCTGATAAGAATTTGTAGGAGGTGTACTGAAGGGAGGTATGGCATTCGCTGGAGCCCCAACTGTCAGATAACTCGGCATTGAAGGAAGCTGTTGTTGGGCCATGCCATAGCTGTATGGTGAACTAGTTATTGATCCTGCAGTGTGCATGTACTGGGGCACTGTGTATTGTGCTATAGGCGGCAGCGGTGGCAGTGGTGGAGGAGATGTTGAGGGAGGCGGTGGTGGCTCATTTGGAGTAAACTGTTGGTTGGTAGTGGAGACACGTTGTATAGATTCGGGATGAGGGTAAGGAGGAACTGGAGGTCGTTGAAGATTTTGAGGGGGCATGTAAGAGGATTGGTCGTTTTCAAGCTTATGCCTCTTTTCACGGGGGTAGTCACCAGGGGTTTCTTTCATTGGATTGCCTATGACACCCTCTGATGCAAGCGAGGATAAGACATAGGAGAGCATCTGTGCTGAGGATGTCGATGCAGTTAGCTTTGCTGCCACTGCAGCAGCGGCCGACTTGCGTGGGTCTTCCTCAACGTGGCCAGATTTTTCAGTAAAGGAAACCTGCCGTGTGTACATTACAGGAGCTGATTGTTCCCTATCCCCTGGTATGAAGCTATGAGGTGCAATGGAGGTTTGAGCTTCCCTCGGGCTCTGCTCAAGTAGTGACTGAACTTTGTCTCTACTTGATAACTGTTGGCAGACGCTACCTGCCTGTTCTGATCGGGACTGTGCGCCCTGGAAAACAATACATGAAAAAGAAAGCATGCAAATATTTAAAATGTATACAGGCCAAATCCCAAGAAAATCAGCCATAAAACTTGCACCATTAACAGACCTCTAAAGGCACAAAGGAAGCTATAATCAAAATTGTGTTCCTTCATTGTCTTAATGTTAAACACCCACCAACAAAAAAACTAACAAAAATCAAGGATATCCTGTATTTTTTTGTGTAAGTTGTTTCTTACATCCTCCAATAAAAAACCAACATATATGACACATTGGCAGGAGTTCAGATGATTTGAACTTCACCTCTAGGCTCTATCCATCCATATAATCTTCCACCCTCTGTTAGTTCAATCAAGAATTTGCATTGCAATAAAATAAGCTAAACCCACAAGCTACAGTAGGTATCAATACTTATTAACAATTCTTCAACGGAATATAGAAGTTCAGCAATCTGCTTTGAACTCTTGGTATGTAAATGCAAATGCAAACACAAATCTAGACACCGCAACTTCTACCTGAGAGCGTAATATTCCACATGTTCAACTTCTTAAAAAGAATTTGAAGAAAAAAACATCTAGAAAGCAAAGTAATACTCCCACCCAAGTGGGATTTGTAAGAGTGACAAACCTGGAGTTGATTGCGGACTTGGCCCAGCTTGAATTCCTGGTAACAAAACCATGTAAGATTTACTAATGTCATCTCTTGCAAAATAGTATGCAACTGTGAAGTAGTCTGGTCAACCGACCTGCTCCTGGAGGGCTTCTCTTAAATGAGACACGAGAGTTGTTCTTGCTGATTCTACTGCCACTAATTGTTCAATACAGTCCCTCAGTAACGCATGCTGCCCCTGCAGCTCCTCCACAAAACCAGATCCATGGAATTGCCCTGTTAAAGCAAACAGTTGAGAGAAAAGAGAGATCTGATACGATGTGAACAACCTTTGATGACAAGAACTGGAGGACCAATAAAAAAAACTGCAGACTTTCTTTATACATTTTGATCCAGATTTAATTTTGGGGTAGTTCTGGATTTTAAAATCCAAAAAATTAAAATTGCAAAGTTCTTGAAATTCAATCTGTTGGATTTCAGTGCATTTGAGATGTATGTCTACGTATGTTTGTGACATGTAAGATATTGATGATAGTCAAATTGATATCCAACATTCCAAAAAGGAAATACGGTTACAAATTGTTCAAAATCTAACTCATCATCGTGCAAAGTCAAAATGGAGTCACTTCAAGAAAATATTTTGACAAAAAACTATTGTGGCAGCATGAAAGACATCTTTATCTAGCTAAAACAAAAACTATTCCTCAAAATTGCAGAGGAAAAAAGGGCCTCACAGTTCTAGCCTCAAGAAACTACAGCCAGAACAGGTGACATTGAACTTCTGAGTCCACCCACACCACACCACTAGATTAAATGGGAAAATTCCACCTTGCAACCCCAAACTACCACAATTTTCAAAATGCACCCCAAACTACCAAAACCAATAACTTTGTCATGTCAGCCAGAACAGGTGACATGTGCCCAGCCACATCACTGGATAAAACGGGAAAAATCCACATTGTAACCCCAAACCACCACAAAATTTCAAATTGCGCCCCAAACTACCAAAACCAATAATTTTGTACCCAAACTACTAGTTTCTTTCAGTTTCCACCATCTGTTCAATTTAACTGTTAGAAAAGATGGTATCCTTAACGTTTAAGTGAATTGTCTAAAATTCCCTTGCTACAATTTAGTAGAAATAGAAAAAAAAAACAGTACTATAAGTAAAATACCATAATAGAACATAACTATTAAGAAATAAAAACAAAAAATATACATTTTAACAAAAAATCAGATTGGTGGTCACCGCTAGGGGTGCACTGGCGGGCCACCTACCCAATCTGTTTTTTTTTTTAACTTTATTGTTTTCATTCTAAATTAATGGTAAATATGTAATATTAACTTTGCTGTGAGGTCATTCAGATAATTCACTAACAAGTTTTACAATTTCTTCATATTTAACATTCTATTTGGCCAGAGGATGCAATTGAAGAATTTGATGATTTGGGGTATCATATTATTGGTTTTGTTAGTTTGACATGCAATTTTAAATTTGGGTTATAGTGTGGGAGTGCAAGATCAAAGCATCCTTTGCAAGGCATGACACCTGTATTTAGTATTTTTAGAAAGGCAAGTCAAGTCATGGCCCAACTTATAATGGCATAGTTGTGTTGGTCTAAGATGATACTAAAAACTTGTGTTCAGTAAATTCTCAATAAACTCTGCGTGTGCGCAATGTGCATGTGTGAGATAAATTAAAATTTCCTGGAGCTCAATGGGGGATTCCGACGTAGTTGTTATTGAATCCAAGTTCTTCGAGGTGACTAGGGAGGGCCAGTGGATGCACATCACTGAGAGGGAATGGAAATTTGTGGAAAAAATCAGTTTTCAGATAGAAATTGGGCACTGGTTTGCAAAGGCCATGGAAGATTGTATGAATATGGGAAGTAAGGCCTTCTACTCTACACACAGGGAAGGAGATAGGGGGTTCATAGCGCAGAAATGTTCTAACTTTCAAGGGGTATACGTGGCGTTGGTGGAGCATCGTGTGGGTGGACGTCATAAAAATATCTTCATTCCAGAAGATGGAAATAAAAGGGGATGGAAGAATTTGGCGAAGATATTGAAGGAAGTTGGCAAAAGAAATCGGTTTCTCTTGCCGATACAAACTCCGGTGACAGAAAAAAACAAGTATCAGCCACACCAGTCGTACAAGGAAGCCTTGCAGCAACCATTACTGGGATTTGACAACGCTGCGCAGGCTAAGTTGGCTGGCACAGTAAAAGGGGACAGACACGTTGCTTGCACGGAGAAGGAAACATTATTGCAGGTAATGGCTGACATGAAAAAGCAACTAGATGACTTGCAAAATAGCCTCGCCTTTATGAAACGGTGCGTGGAGGGTTTTGAAGGGAAAGAGTTGGCTGTGAGTTGGGTTCTGGGCCAGGGGAAAATGGGGTCCAAATTTGAAGGAGATGGAAAAGGCTTAGCTAAGGGAAAGGGCATTGAGGAGACTCTGTCAGCCCACCAGGCCCAACCCATCTCATTGCAACCGATATTCGAGCCCAGCAAACCGAGGTCTCAACCCCATCTAGGGCACGCCTGGAGAAAGAAGCCCACGCCTAGAGAGGCTTCGTCGTCGCGGGATACTCCATCATCACCGGCGAGGGGACAGGGGCTGCCAGGGATGGCAGAGAAGTCGCCGATAGTGGCCCACGAAGGACTGGTGTCTGCTTCTATGCCGGAAACAGATATGTCGGAGCTCCGAAATGAGAAATCTCTCTCGACAGCCATCCCGGAGGCCCGCGATACCTTTTCACCTACCCAGACAAAGTCGCCGGTGGCTTTGGGAGCGATTCCGATGGTTTCTGAGTCATTTCTCTCGCCTGGGGAGTTGGGGCTTGCACAGATGTCGCCGCCTAACACAAGAAACCATTCAGGTGAGTCTCAAGCTATGACTCTGATGCCAGAAGTGTCAGAGATGGCCCTGGAGGTCGAAAATGAGGTGTTCTTGGAGGAGAGTGAGCTGGATAAGGAGCTATGGTTGGTGGAAGCGGGAGGAGATCCTGAGGCTGTGGTGGTCGCCAGCAATACAGAGGGTGATCAGGGGGCATTGGGAAGTCCTATCCCGCTATGCACCATCTCTTCAAAGCCAGTGGTCAGTCTACCTTCAGATTGTGTGTTAAGGAAAGTGGAGCTATGCAAGAGTGTATGGGGATTTCGTATGTTGGGTTTGAAGATCAGTTTGGGGCCTTCGTTATTGCACTAGAAGCAAGGAACTCGATGTCCCAGAAATCAGCTGTGAAACGGGATAGAGAGTTGAATCGCCTTAAAAGCTCTATTAACTACGACAAGGAGTTAAGTGTGGGAAGAGGGAGGCTGAAGGGAAGGGGGTCGTTGTCTCTTTATGAAGTCTAAAATTATTTCCTGGAATGTAAGGGGGATCAATAAAGTGAACAAACGTCTCTACATTAGATCCCTTTTACGTAGTTGGAAGGTAGACATTGTTTGCCTTCAAGAGACCAAGCTGCGTGGCATTGATAGAAACATTATTCACAACTTGTGGGGTTGTTCATCTATGGGGTGGTCCTTTTTAGCCTCTTCGGGAGCTTCGGAAGGGGTGTTGGTGATGTGGGATAAGAGAGTGGTAGAGATGATTGAGGATTGTATTGGTTCGTTCTCATTGGTTGTATCCTTTAAGAACATTGAGGATGGGTGGAAGTGGTGATTTCAATATTGTTCGGTTCCTTAGTGAGAGGGAGGGAGCCTTTACGTCGACAAGTGTAATGGAAGCGTTTTCAGAGTTGATATTTGATCTGAACCTTGTGGATCTTCCGCTAGTAAGGGGGCCTACACTTGGTCCAATAGCCGAGGGGGGTCCCGGCTGGACAGATTTCTAGTCTCCTCTTCTTGGGAGACGCACTTTCCGGACCTTTGCCAGAAAAGGTTGCCACGAGTCTGTTCCGATCATTTTCCAGTTTTGCTTGATTGCGGTGGTCTTCACGGAGGTAGGGGTTCCTTCAAATTTGAGAATATGTGGCTGGAAATTGAAGGATTTGTAGAGAAGGTGAGGGCTTGGTGGGAGGCCTATTCTTTTGATGGCACCCCTAGCTTCATAGTGGCGAGTAAACTTAAAGCCCTTAAGTCCGATTTAAGGAAGTGGAATAAAGAAGTATTTAAACATACGGAAGCGCAGAAAAACAGTTTTTGGGCTGAGTTACATGCTTTGGAGGAAGGGGAAGTTAATGAGGACTCATTGGTAAGAAAGAACGTGGTGGTGACTGAAATCGAGAAAGTTTTGTTGATGAAAGAAATTTGTTGGAGGCAAAAATCTAGAGTGCTTTGGTTAAAGGAGGGGGATAGATGTACTAAGTTCTTTCACAAGGTTGCTAATTCTCATAGGCGAAATAATGCTATTGAAGTCCTCCATTCCGGTTCACTTGTGTTACACTCTCCTGAAGACATCCATGACCATAGAGTACAGTACTATGAGGATCTTCTTGCTAAAAAAGGAGATTGGCGACCCAAACTTGATGGTTTAATGTTTGACCAACTAGATTCGGATGTAGGAGGTTGGTTGGAGAGACCGTTTGATGAAGAGAAGGTGCACCTTGTGGTAAGAAGAATGTGCAAAGACAAAGCCCCGGGCCCGGATGGCTTTTCCATGGCATTCTTTCAAGATTGTTGGGATATAGTGAAAGATGAAATTAGATGAAATTATGCAGATTTTCCATGCTTCCATTCTAGCCAAAAATTTGAGAAGTCTTTAAATGCCATGTTCATTACTCTTATCCCGAAAATAGCCGGTGCACATGAATTGAAAGACTTCCGGCCTATTAGTTTGATAGGTGGGATATATAAAATCATATCAAAGGTATCAGCTAACCGTATGAGTGTGGTGATGGAAAAACTCATATCCAAACTCCAAAATGCCTTTGTAAGGGGCTGGCAAATCCTAGATTCAATTTTGATAGCAAATGAGTGTTTGGATGGCCAGTTGAGAGAATGTATTTCCGGGGTCCTTTGCAAGCTTGACATAGAAAAGGCATATGATCATGTGTGTTGGGACTTTCTTCTCTATATGCTTAAAAGATGTGGCTTTGGGGATCGGTGGTGTGCTTGGATCCAACATTGTATTTCGACTGCTCGGTTTTAAGTCTTAGTCAATGGAAGATCTTGTGATTTTTTTCAGACATCAAGGTGTTTGAGACAAGGCGATCCACTATCCCCTTTCCTTTTTGTTCTTGTAATGGAGGCACTTAGTCATATGATAGGGGCTGCTGTAAGGGGCAGATTTATTGCTGGATTTTCAGCAGGCAGCAATTGTAATGGCATCTCCATCTCCCATTTACTATTTGCAGATGATACGCTTATTTTTTGTGATGCTACCAGCGACCAGATGCAAGCTTTAAGGGCTATTTTGTTGTGTTTTGAAGCTGTTTCAGGCCTCAAGGTGAACCTCGGGAAGTCGGAGTTGGTTCCGATGGGGGAGGTGAGTAATATAGCCTCCCTAGCGGAAACATTAGGCTGTAAAATTGCATCTCTCCCAATGAAATATCTTGGACTTCCCTTGGGGGCTCCATTTAAAGCCAAGAGTATTTGGGATGAGGTGGTAGAGAAGATAGAGAAAAGATTATCGGGTTGGAAGAGGCTATATCTATCAAAAGGGGGGAGATTAACCCTCATCAAAAGCACACTCTCTAACCTCCCCACTTAATACCTTTCTCTCTTTCCATTACCCGCGGAGGTGGCAAAGCGGATAGAAAAGTTGTTTAGAACTTTCTTGTGGGGTGGAATGGGGGAGGAATTCAAATTTCACCTTGTAAAATGGCAAAAAGTGAGCTGTCCACTTGCGAATGGGGGGTTAGGAGTGCGAAACTTGTGTGTTTTTAATAAGGCACTATTAGGGAAGTGGCTATGGAGGTACCAAATGGAAGGGAGTTCGTTGTGGAGAGAGGTTATTGATCACAAGTATGGTGGTGCGATGGGGGGATGGTACACTAATGAGGGTAGGGGGTCCTATGGAATAAGCCTATGGAAGTTCATAAGAAAATGGTGGAACACTTTCGAAACACATCTTAAGTTTGAGGTGGGTAACGGGGTGCGAATCCGCTTTTGGGTTGATGCTTTGTGTGGAGAGATGCCTCTTTGCAGTGCTTTTCCAACTATTTTTAACATGGCTAGAAACCAACATCTAGTTTCAGATGTACTAGGTAGAGCCAACGGGACGGTAACTTAGAATGTCACATTTACAAGAAATGCCCAAGACTGGGAACTTGAAGAGCTGGCAGCTTTCTACAGTTACCTGTATTCAGCAAAGTTAGGGGACAATGGGGGTGATCGCATGTTGTGGAAACACACAAAGAGAAACCAGTTCACTGTTAAATCTTTCTACAAGGTTTTGACAATCCCGCAACCCACTTCCTTCCCTTGGAAGAGCATATGGAAGGTACCAATACCATCCAAAGTGGCATTCTTTATGTGGACAGCTACACATGGGAAGATTTTGACGGTTGACAACCTAAGAAAGAGAGGAATGATTTTCATGGAGCGGTGCTACATGTGTAAAAGGAATGGGGAATCAATAGACTACTTACTCTTACACTGTGAGGTGGCTGGAAGGTTATGGGCTGGTATCCTTAGCAAAGTCGGGCTGAGTTGGGTCATGCCTAAAAGTGTAGCGGATCTTTTAGCTTGCTGGTATAGGTCTCACCCTTGTGCTCATATGGCAGCAATGTGGCAAATGATACCCTTGTGCGTAATGTGGGTTATTTGGTTGGAAAGGAATGATAGATGCTTCAACGACAATGAGCATACATCGGAAGAAATCTGGAATTTTTTTGTTTTCTCTTTTTTTCAGTGGTTTTCTGCTATCGTTTTGAGGGGTGTGAACGTTCATGAGTTTCTACTCTCTATGCAGCCCACTAGAGTGTAATTAGGTATCTCAACTTGTATACTTCCTGTATATTTGGGCTTTGCCTAGTTTCATTCTATTCAATAAAATTATTACTCATAAAAAAAAAAATGCTCAATAATATTAGACAATAAGAGTACATGCAGCTCTGGCGTGATAATACAAAAAAGATAATCAGGAAGCTGACTATAAACAAATTACAATGAATGAAATTACATGTCATGTATTACCAAATTGAAAGGGGAAGAAAAGGAACAATAGAATGTGTAAACATGAATACACATAATTCTCAGAAATTCCATTATGTCAGAAATTTGAGAAGCATTATGAAGATAGATGCACAATGAATACCTGAATTAATATTGCCACCAATTTCCTTATCTACTTTTTCAAGACTGCTAATGGCATTGGTACACTTGCTCAGTACAACTTCTTCATCCAACTGGCCACCATAAAGGATATGATAGTCTGAAACTATTTTTTCTAATATATTTCCAGCAGATGGTCTCTGTTTAAGAGAATAGAACAAAGAAGGCATTAGTCCAATTGTTGTATATGAAAGTTCAATATCTATGCAAACATATAGTCAGCTCAGCAGATTTGAATTACCAGTTTGATGCTCAAATTCTTTCCATTTCTATTATTATTTTCAATTTGTCTACTTGCAAGCCCTTCCTTAAGAAGTTGCCCCCGAGAACCAAAAACTTTTCTATCTTCCCATATATCAATCTGCATGAGAAAGAATTAGATATACACTTCATGCTAAGTTCCTAATAAAGAAGTATCTGGTACACATTTAAAAAAATATATAAGGATCTCGGGCATATTATATGCAATGGCGTGCATTACCTAGAAATCTAAATAATACCAGACTAAATTTCACAATTTGCTAATTGCCCAATAGCCAAAAAGCATAAGCATAGAGAATGCCATAAAGCACATAATTTATTCAGAAGACCATAAAGTACATGCTTGATTATTCATTCCAGTTCATTCTTTCATAAATTTTACTCAAAACATTTCAAATTTGTTGTTACACTCGATAAAGACAGTGAATTTCCAAGTTTCAACAGATACAACATAACCCAAATAAAACAAGAAAGACAAGTTATCCTACTAAACCAAATACCACATGATTTCACACATAGAGGGGAACAAAGGCCTATAACCTACCATTCATCACTTAATACGGAAAAGAGGAAGATTTTAAGGTTAAAAAAAATTTTAAAAATAACGATTTTAGATGCAGGAACATCCAACCAAAAAGCTCTCCAATGGAAACTTTTATGTATAAAAATTTGATGTCACGGAAACAATCTGTTCTATCTATTTCATTTTTAAATTTCAGGACTCGCCCAACAATCCTAATGTCGTTGACAAGGAGCCGAATGATGAAGCTTCCTCGGATAAAGATGTTTCCAACACTATTCACCCAGCAAGAACAACTTTTCGTTATGGTCTGCTAATGTTTGTCATAACATGATCAATACCATTTCAAGCAGACTATTTCCACATGGAAACCTATATCCTACGGTGAAGCTAACTATTTTCAAAACGGAGTACACGGCTCTGAACACAAGGGCAAAGCAGATATACCAGTCGTAGTGCAGAATTCTTTCCGTAATCATCCCCATTTTCAATCACATCACGAAGAGCGCCTGGAAGAACCTTCCAAAACTCACCAACAAACTCTGAGCCCTTTCGCCTACTGTTCTGCAATATGTCATTTGCAAGATATAGAAAGGCCAATCTCTGCTCACGTGGAGAACAATTAAACTGCCGATCCCATGTTTCAACAACTTGTTTTGCTTTATTCATATGGAATATACACCAATGTGACAAAGCTTAAGCTCATTAAGGATGGCAAGCTCACAAATAGCCCTAAAATGACAGTGAATGCTGAGGAACACAATGAAATAATTAATCAAAACAAAGAGCGATGCGTCTATTCTTCATTCAATCCATGGAGGGAAAACATGGTACAATGATCTGCAATCTTATTGAAGTGGCTTAAGAGGAAACTACAACAATTAACTCAACAATGATTCAGATTAGACACATTACAAAAAGAACTGTCAAATATAGACAGACCTCAATGTCATAGCAATAAATAATCGAACACAAAGATCTTAGTTTGTCATAACCCTAAGGGGTTGACTCAAGTGGTAAGAGTCTTGTTCTTGGAGGTATACTCCCTCCAAGTCTAAGGTTCAAATCCCTAGGTGCAAACATTTCTAGGAGCCAATGGACTGAGAATTTTTCCTTGAATTACTCGAGATGTACCTGCACAACTCATTTTTGAGGGCCTTTGCATCCTCGAGATTAATCAGGACTTTGTTTCGAACGCCCAATGCCAAATCAAAAATATTAAAAAATTGTCAATGCAACCAAAACTTTGAGGACAGTGGCTGGTCACATGCATAAATAAATTAAAACAAAACCGCATAAAATTCATCTTAAACAATCTAGAAGCAGAAACAAATATGCAAGGTCCATCATTCATCCAATTCCATTAAAAGGATACTCTCTATACTCGCCTGTGAACTGTTGAGCTTGGCCAGCTTTTCCGCCAAAATCTGTGGATTGAATGCACTGCCCATTGATTCTGATAACAGCTTGCCCAACTAACGAAGCACAATGCAGACCTCTAAGACTGAAGTAACCTACACACTTTCCCGATGAGTAAAGTAACCTATACAAGTGAGGGGTGGGGGAGAGAAGAAAAATAAATAAATAAATAATCAAAATAGACTTGGCACGCCAAAATGCCTTTAGGGCAGAGCGTATAAAAGATATATAAAAATATTGTTTGACTACTATATAAGCAACTCTCCCATCAAAAGCAAAAACTAGCAAAGTTTTCAATTAGCAAAACTGACAAAGTTTCATTTGACTGATACACAAGCAAGCCCCATCAAAACCAAAACCTAGCAAAGTTTTCAATCAGCAAAACTAATGAAGTATCATTTGACTAATACACAAGCAAGCCTCCTACACAAGAAAGATCAAAACCAAAACCTTGCAAAGTCTTCAATTAGCAAAACTGAAAAAGTTTCATTTGACTAATACACTATTTTTTTCTTTTTTTCTTTTTTTATATCGGGGAACCTCTCCAAGGCAGGGCCCTTCTGACCCACCCTTGTAGAGTAAATCCTAGTCCTGTGCACTATACCCTCAGAAGTTTCTCTACACAAAAGTGGTTAAATCGCTAGTTTTTCACTAGGGGTTGTGGCCCCAAATGACAGTTTGCACCGATGAGGTGTTGACCGTTGGACCTTGAAGGGAATGATACCCCAAAACCAAGGCCTTCACCACTTTGACTAATACCCAAGCAAGCCTCCTATCAAAATCAAATTTCAAAACCCAATTTGTTCACAATACTACATGGGCTTTTAGAAACTCATGTCTTGACACATCCATTCATCTACCATTAGTTTTTTAAAAGAAAATAATTTGTGCAAACCAATAACATGTAAGTCTTGTGCAGGCTCTTTCAAAAGAAGTGAGACCTGTTAAAAAATCCAATTTTCTATGGCCGGTATCAATTTTTTTCAAAATAAATTATATTTGTACTCGTGAAATGTGCAAATGCCGTACACTCTCTTTGAAAAAAAGTGAGTGAATACAGGACCCACATGTTTTAACAATAAATCCCGCTCTTTTTCAAACGATTGAGAGCGGCAGTAGCATTACTCCTTAAGGGTGAGAACTTGCACTTACTTTTTAGCCACACACTATGACGTGCGGCCAACAAAACATGTGTCAACCCATCAAAAAGCCTGACACATGGCATTTTAGTTCTGCATCAGCCCATGCAACATCAGATGAAATAAGAACAATAATAACAACGTTAGCGCTCTCATTAGATTGTCTAAAACTATCCTTCAAAAAGTACAAATTTGCACATTTATCAAAAAAATTTGGTCATATTTGATCAAAAATTGGGAGATAAATGTGGAAAATTTGAATAAAAGTACTTTTGTAAATAGTAAAACTAAAACTTTGTCTAACACTGGCCAAATTTGGCAAAACTTTTAGCTTTACTATTCACTTTTGAAGACAAAAAGTATTTTTATTCTTTTTCTCCACAAACTTCTCCTCATTTTTTTATCAAATATGACCAATTTTTTTTATATGTGTGCAAATTAAACTTTTTGAAATTTAGTTTTAGACCATCCAATAAGAATACTTTTAGAAGAAAACAAACTCGTTTAAATAAAGATTATCAAAACAGGGAACTGCCGTGGCTTATTTATGCCTAAAAAATAAGAAAAATTCTAAATGTACTTAAGAAAAACTTACAGAAAAACTTATTTCTCTAAGTGTCGGTTCTTAACAAGCTGAAAATCATGAAATTTGAATTTCAAAAGAAAACTAATAGAATGAATAAAGTAAGTAAAAACATAAATAAAAGTATAAGGACATGTAGCACTACTCAAAACATAAAGCTAAATGAATCTAAACCCTAAAGCCGTTTTATTCCGAGCAACCTGTTTGCAAACTATGAAGCAGTTACCGTGAATACTACTCGATATCAGTCAAGGAGCTAAAAGATAAGACAGCGCATAATACTATTATCTATAAAATTAAAGAATGGAAAAAGGAAAAGAGTATAGTGCTTCAATTGAATTAAAGCCCAAAAAACAAAGAGACATTACGGGAGCCAATCTCCAAAGTAAGCAAAGGACAAAGATTTGTACAGAAGCAATTAACTGACCAGAGGGCATAGAGATTGTAATCGTAGAGAAGAATGCCGGTGAAGCACAGGAAGAATCAACAGCGGGTAAAAATAGCAGGGTTGAGCTCTTCTTCCATGAAGGAGGAAGATAGAGAAGGTACAGAAAGAATTTGGGGTTTGGTGGTAGGGTTTTGAGGAAAGCGAATTGATTCTTCCTTTTTTCTTTTTGGGTTGTGTTATGTCGTTCGGAGAAGATATGGCTACTGTACGAATTGGAGCTCGGGGAACCGACGAAGAACAGTCTTCTTTTTTTCGAGTGTGAGAGAGGGAGGTCAGTTTTGTTCCGTTTTCGGCCTCGCTTGGTAGTGAAGTAATAATTGCATGATTGGGACACGGTGAAAAATATTATTTTTAGTTTAAGGTTAATGGTTTAAACTTTAATATAATAAGAGTATATTTGGAATTGTATTTTGAAGTTTAAAAAGTATTTTTAAATAGTTAAAAAAAAAATTTAAAATAATATGTTTAATAATTTTATAAAAATTATTTTAATCGATTAAAAAAATTAAAATTAACTTTTTTAGAAAGTATCAAATTTGAATTTTTATTAAAAAAAAATTCATGTAGATAATTATATAATTTTAAAAAATTATTATAGCTAATTTTAAAAAATTATTATAGCTAATTTTAAAAATAATTTAGACATATGAATTTCAAATAATAAAAAATTTTTTAGTAGTAGAACTTATTATATTAAGTTTTAAATTATAAATCTTAAGATAAAAGTAATATTTTTTATTACAATTTTTAAACATGTATTAAATTCTATTACTAAAAAGTTAAGTTATTTATTATTTGGAATTTATATATCTAAAATATTTTTAAAGTTGGTTAGGATAATTTTTTAAAAAGATGTAATTATTTGTAAGACTTTTTGATAAAAAATTCAATTTGATATTTTTTTAAAAGTTAATTTTTAACTTTTTTTTAATTGATTAAAACAATTTTTATAAAATTATAAAACATGCTATTTTTTTTTAAGTATTTTTAATTATTTAAAAATATTTTTAAATAATTAAAAATAATTTTTAAACTTCAAAATACATCCCCAAACAAATTCTAAAAAGCTCTGTCCCAGGGACTTCGTGAAGTGAGAGTTGAAACTGCCACTGACCCATTGCTGACGCAAAATCTAAACTCTTTTATAGCATTCTCATCTCATTTTTCAAAAAAAATAAATCAAATATTAACTCCGTCGCAATTAAAATATAAATACATCATTTTATAATATTTATTTTAATTTTACTAATCTTTTAAAATTCTCTTGCATCTCATTTCATAAAATTTTTATATTCTTTAAAATACTATTTTTGTTGTAAAAATTAAGAAAATGAGGCAATGAATAACCCCATTTACAAAAAGTGATGGATGACCACCACTCATTATAAAATTAATCCGAATTTGATTTTGGCCTGCAATTTGAATTTGTGCCAACCTTACCTCTAATGAGCTTTATATATATATATATATACGAACTTCATATCATTTTTGTAGAAAGAGACAAATCTAATAGTTAGAAAAATACAAGTTCTAAATATTTTTTCTCTTGCAAATTTTCTGGTAATATTATTTTCTTTGAGTTTTATAACACGTTATCAGTATAAGGTTCTATCAATTCTGAAGTTAATGATCTTCTACTTTAAGTAAATTTTTCAATATATTATTTGCAGTCTTCGAGATAAATATAAAAAATAATATTGCTGAATAATATTTGATAAAATTCTGTTTTTATTCTCGTGATTATGAAAATATATTTCATAGATATACATATTAATTTTTGTGATTCATATATGTAGAAAATGTCAAATCTTACAAAATTGAAATTTGTTATTATTGACATTTCTGGAAAAAAAGATTTATTCTGGATCCTTAATAAGATCTATTTGGATATGATGAATTTGAGAGATACAATCAAAGAAAAAATCATGTGTCCCTGCAAGACCGTGCTGTGTATATCACGGTAAAAAAAAAATCATCTTACCTTGTGAAATGATTTAATTGAGATATATGAGTACCAGAAGATGTAATCTTCCTAAATATTCATTATGATTTATTGCACTTAAAGTTGTAAGATTTTAAAAATGATAGTGGCTATAACTTTGCACTATTTAAAATCAATTCAATACTAAATTATGCAGTGAGAAAGTCACTAATGATGATATGTTAAAGAAGACATATACTATTTTTCATATCTCGAATGTGTTCTTGCAGCAGCAGTATCAAGAACAAAAGTTCAACAAATTTTCTGAATTTTTATCTTATCTTCTAGTAGGTGAGCTAAATAATGAGCCTTTATTAAGTAACCATTAGTCACATCATACTGATTCAACATCAGTCCCTAAAGTGAATAGTATTGAATTTATATCATTTTCACAAGCGAATTGTACATCCTTTCAAAAAAATCGAGAACATGGACGTGATAGGAATAACTATAAAAATGTTGGTCCCAGAAGTAACAACACTAAAAGGGATAGTAATAGAAATACACCGTATTACCAAAAGTGATCCAACTCAGAAAATGATGAAAATTATCAAAATAATTCTTTATAGAAAAATAAATATGTATGTCATAGATGTGGTATGACTGGACATTGGTCACGTACCTGTTATACGACCAAGCATTTGATTCACTTATATTAAACTTTTATATATTACTTTTTAATATTTTATCATGTTTTGAAATAATGAAAAGTCAGTACTTGAAGCACGATAAAAAAATTTTAGAATAATAAAATCCTATCTCAATTTAAACCTCTTCCTAATGAATGTAAACTAGAAGTTCAGATAATTATATATTTGTAAAAGATTATAAATCAATTATCGGATGTATTTACTAACACTAAATGTGTGATAAAATCACATATTTATGATGTTAATACTCCAACAATGATTGTAGTCTCTGAAAGACAAATTGTCAAAACAGTAATAGATGAGTCTAAAATACGCCTGAAGCGTGAAAGACTTATTAGTGCAAAAGACAACATTTCTTGAAGGAGAAATATACAAAATGAATTTAGTATTCTTGAAAAACCCATACCCACTATACAAGCCACAAACATAGTTGATGCTCTTGAAATACCAAATATTCTATTCCAAAATATCTTAAAAATGGACTTCCTGAAGAGGTGTTTTATGAAATATTTTTTTCTGAAGAGGAACAGGTATATAAAAATAATGAGATCTTAATACATTTTATGAGTACTGAAAAATTTCTGGATAGAAATAAAACTATTGTCGACAACATATTTCCATATAAAATGGCCTTTGATATTATCAGAAATAATGAATAAAGTGAGCTAAAAATCGTCGAAAAATGTTGACGTATAAATGATTGGTCAAAATGTAAAGCAGCTATTGGAACTGAATTACACTCGCTAGCAAAACGAGACGTATTTGGATCTGTTGTCCAAATACTAAATGGTGTAATGTCTGTCGGATATAACTGGTTATTTGTATGAAAACGTAATGAGAAAAATAAAATTGTGCGGTATAAAGCACGACTTGTCGCACAAAGTTTCCTGCAGAAACTTAACATTGATTATGAGGAAACATATTCCCTGTTATGGATGCAATCAAATCCAGATTTTTTATTAGTTTGATAATTACAAAATAATTGGATATGCGGTTGATAGATGTGGTCACTGCATATTTATATGGATAATTAGATCATGACATATATATGAAAATTCCTGAAAGATATAAAATATCTGAAGCATCTACAAGTACATTTAGAAATATGTACTCTATCAAGTTTTAAATATCTTTATTTAGGTTAAAGCAATCCGGACGCATGTGGCAGAATCGTCTCAGCGAATATCTATTGATAGAATGATTTGCGAATAATCATATATGCCTATGTGCTTTTATTAAAAAATCAGAATTCAGATTTGTTATTATTGCGGTTTATGTTGATAATTTAAATATTGTTGGAACTCTTGAAGAGATCACATGAATTGTTATATATTTAAATAATGAATTTGAAAATGAAAGATATTGTTATTCAAATGCTAGATGATTTACAAAAATTTAAGACTTTTAGCCTCATCTTTCAAATGCATTTGCTCTGTAAAAATCAACATGACATATTTGTCTAAAGGATTAGGCAATTGAAATGAAGAGGCAAGTAAAAATTTTAAATTCTTATTATATTGTTTTAACTCTACAATTTTTCTATTAGACTCATGAACAAGTCGTTGAAGTACATCGATCTTCTCATTAAATTTTTCAATCTCGCGAGTCTTGGATTGCAACTGAGCGAAAAATGAGACAATGGATGATAAGTATCGAGTTCCTAGACTCATAAGTTTATATATGACATCATGATCTGACTTATTAGCCAGATCATTTTCGTGTTGTATCATGGCACCTACAATAGATGTAAAAACAGTTTGGGACTGAGGTGAAGAATACCTCATATTTTGATCACGAAAATATTGAAAAAAAACTGATAAATAATTGAAAATTTGTAGAATAATAATGCAAATACAGATGAATTATATATATGAGAAGAAGATTTGATGCGAGCTAAATAAAATTGAAAACGATTCTTATACATATAGAAATAAGAACAAAACAAATTATCATCTTTTTAAATCTCACTTAATTAAGATTATAAGATATACTGGGTGCATATTTTCAAAAGCTATTTCGCTAAACTAACGAGATTACTTGCATGATATCCATGTTTTTCGCGTAAATGCCGAACTTCTGCTCTTAGCTGCTATTGTTGACTTTGTATTTGAGCTCTCTCGTTCCAACTCTTCTATTCATGGTTTTAGGTCACGAGAATACCAGTCTGCAAATTTCTACAGCTCCTTATTTTCTTATCTAAATTTTTATTCTTTCTATTTTTAGTTGCAAGTTTTTAATACAATTCGGATATTTGATTGTTAAGATGATCAACCTCACTCACTTTTGCCAATAGTCTTCGAGACATGGTTGTAATAGAGACAACATATTGAGCACTGAGGGTTCTTAATACTGCAATAATTTCAAAATCAGTTTTATTAGAAAAATGCATTTATGCTCCTATCATGATGTTGACTTCCTCATGAGAGAATATTAGTGATTAAGGTGTAAAGGGTTATTGGTTCAAATCTAAAATATTAACAAAATAATTTCTCTCAGCCATAGTATCGTTCTAGATGAACAACAATTGGATCAAGGAGAAATGTGAAATCTTACGTGAGTATCTGATGGATGAAAATGATTATTTTTAAACAACAATCCAAAACTTTCAAATTTCTCCAAAGATCTTATTTGTCAACAATATTAAGAGGCTTTGAATTTTCTTCCGCACCAAATCAATAAAATTAGACCTAAAACTTTTTTAGCTTTTATCGAATATTGGTGGTTTTCAATGATCATTTTCACTATGCATGTTATCCCTAATAATGCCAAGAGGGGGGAGATATTTTAGATAAAAATATTAACATGTTTCCTCTAATACATTATTGATTATTACTTTAAAAACTAATGCATTTTCTCAAGGAAAGTTTAAGTATTATTGCAGGTCTTAGATTTCTACTAGTCTATCAAGCAAACACTATGTGCCATATTTTCAAATCATTCAAAAATTATTGCAATTCATGAACCAAGTCTAAAGTATATTTGATTGAGATTAATAATTCAACATATTCAAGAAAAGTGTGATATTCTCATGATTAACGATAGCCCAACAATTTTATACGAAAATAATGTTGCTTGCATCACTCAAATTCAATGAAGATATATCAAAGATATGATCAAGATATAATTTGGCAGATTTATTTACAAATGCATTAACAACTATAACATTCAAAAAAATTGTGCAGAACATTGGAATACAAAGACTTAAAGATTTATC
Organism: Platycarya longipes; assembly: GCA_036559045.1. Taxonomy (NCBI): domain Eukaryota; kingdom Viridiplantae; phylum Streptophyta; class Magnoliopsida; order Fagales; family Juglandaceae; genus Platycarya; species Platycarya longipes. The sequence continues at coordinate 52,879,283 of CM071791.1, forward strand.
ATCATGTACTTTTCAAGATGAGTAAATATCTTAAATACTTCGCTAACGTTTTATCCCATTAGATTTTCTTTTGCAAAGTTTTAATGAAGCAATCCTAAAACATTTAATGGTACATATAAATACTGTATTTTTTTTCTTTTGCCATTGATTTCTCTTTCCATTGAATTTTTCCTTAGTAAGATTTTAACGATGTATATTTTTTATGGTTGATCATTCAAGGAAAAATGTTATAAAAATCAAGAAATTAAGGCAATGAAAGACCCCCATTTACAAAAGGTGATGGATAACCACCACCCACTATGAAAATTAAGTCGAATTTGATTTCGACACGCAAGCTGAATTTGTGCCAACTTTACCCTCTAATGAGCTATATATATATGAGCTTCAAATCTTTTTTGTAGAGAGAGACAAGTCTGATAGTTAGAAAGATACAAGTTCTAAATATTTTCTCTCTTGCAAATTCTTTAGTAATATTATTTTTTTTAGTTTTATAACAATTTTCTTATTCTTTCTTTATTAATTTCTTCTCTCACTTTTATTTACAATCTTAATAACTATTTATTCTATCTTTTTCTTAGATTAAGTAATACCGACTTTTATATAAATTTAATTATAACACGGTGATATCTTTTTGCAAATTGATACAAGAATAGTGAAAAAAACTATGACATTAATAATAATTAATTATCACTGTTTTAAAATAGTAAAAAAATAAGTTTTTTTTATAGGAGAAAAAACGAGTTACATACATAAATAGAAAAAAAAAATTATAATTACGTACACATCAAATTAGAATAATCGAGTCTCCAAATAAATAATTACATGTAATATTAGATTACTCTTAAATTTTGAAAACACATGACAAAAAAATGTAATCACGACATCGAAACACGATAAGCCATGTCTTTTTCTCTAATTTGCTCTTCTGTCTCTTTAATTCAATTTCGAGTTGATATCTAGCGGTTTAAATATCTATTGAGATTTGTATTTTATGAAGGTTGATTTTTAACCAATTAATTATCTTCTTCCCATGTGTTGGTATTTCAAGATCATACCAACAGAAAAATATGCAAATCTACCCAGCTTGAAGAGGTAATAAGTATTAAAAAATTTTATCACTCGATATTTGATAATAGTGATATAAAAATGAGTTGGAGTCGATGGTACAAATTTTTACCTTATAATTTATGCACCCGAAAAAGCAACGGCCTTCATTATTCTCATTATAAGTAGTCTATCGAAATGCTTTAATATTATAATAATATATTATGTATACTGACAATAGTTCGCTAACTGCAAAATATTGCTAGTGTTATTACTCAACTCAGACATTGGATAGTGTTATTTTTGCATATGCTTCAAAAAAAGTATTGGATAGTGTTACTACTTGACTTAGATATTGAATAGTATTATCTTTGAAAGAGAGGAAGTGATGTATAAAGGAGATAGAAATGAGGTCAATTATCCAAGAAAGAATGACAAAGCAACAAAGTTTGATTTTTCATTAACCACAGCTAAGGGCAGGTAAATAAGTTGTTTGGATACTATATGAAATAAAATACTTTTAAATAAAAGTTAAAAATTAAATAAAATATTTTTTTTAATATAATTATTATTCTAAAATCTAAAGTCTTAAAAAATAGAATTATTTAGTATATTTTTGTGTGAGAATTTATGAGAGTTATAATTACGAGATGAGATAAGATAAGATAGGTTGAAATTGTTTCTCAATCTAAACAACCTCAAAAGATCTAGAATCAAAGATTTCAAAATTTTTTTTTTTTTTTGCAATTCGAAGTGACGATAGACTAAGAGAGATAGCTTCTTCAACTTTGAGACATAAAATTATAGCTTTACCATTTGTATAATAAGTTATGAGAAACCGTAAGAAATTGTAAATACTCTTATTTATAATGGAAAAGCACATGAAACGACTTGTTGACGTTGGTTTTGTACCAAACTACATAAACCTACGAGTCTTATTCTTTATTTATATTTGATTTATTTACCTTCAAGTCATTGTAATAAAATATATATATAGATAGGGCTGTACAAATAACCCGAGATCCGACCCGACCGGCTATTCCGTTACATACCGAACCGTTATTCCGACCCGCTTTCGGTAACGGGTATTACCCGATTACTCGATTACCCGTTATCTCCTCCATCGATTCGCCTCTTTGTTTTTTCTTCATTTATTTCCACTCTTTTTACGTAGACCCATTTCAATAAGGCTAAACAACTCTTTTTGACATTTTTAGAGGATTTTTCGACAATTAGCGATTGTTAGCCAGGTTTTGCGGCAAAACTTGCCACAGAATGTTGAGATTTTCGATTTTTCACCTTTAGGTTTGCTAGAGCTGCATGTTCTTGTGATGGATGGCAGCATCATGGATCGGATGGTCATCGAAAAGTTGCTTAAGATATTTTCTTACAAAGGTGAGAGAAGTTAATTAATATTTGATATTTTGGGAAAAGATTTGGGTTTTGATTGGTTTCTGAGGTCGGTTGGATCTCCCTATTTCTCTCTGGTTCTGCTTATGCAACACAACTATTAGGATGGACGCAAATCAGAGCTCCAAGAAGCGAAAGCTTCCGTCTACCCCATCCCATCCCTTGATAGGCATGTCGACCCATAGGAAATATTAGATCCAACTCCAACGCACATTGCACAACCACGATTCGCTCAAAAACTCAAATCTCTATGTCTTGATCAAGGATCTGCGCCCTAGACGGATCTTTTCGCCGAAATCAATTGACTCGTATGTTCGAATCTTCACAAACAAAATGGTATCGGCCAAGACAGAATGGCCAAAACGGTATTGGAATTCCTGTGAAAATGTTATCGGGTGGGTTATCGAGCTATCGGTATCGGCCAAACGAAACAACATGATAACGGGTCGAATCAGAATCTGTCTTAGCGGGTCGGTTCGGTTCGGGTGAACAGCCCTATATATAGATGTTATGATGCTACTCCAAATACCCATTATAAACTTCAAATAATAGTGATCAAAGTTTAAAGTTGCGTTTAGATGTCGAATTGAGCTAAGTTAATATGAGTTCTTTATGAATAATATTGAGTTAAGATGGTTGAATGAGTTTAAAATATGTTTGAATATTATGATGAATTTAAATATAGTTATAAAAAATTATAAATATTGTGAAACCCGCAACTGTTTTCTATCCTTTTTTGTCCCATGCACGCTTTTCATTCTCCCATTTTTTGCCCCCACTTTTGATATTGAGAGAGTAATAATTAAACGTCAGTATTTGTAAAAAAAAAAAAAAAAACTATTGCCAACCATCATGATGATCTAGCTACAGTAATCAGGGGATGAAATTCAACTTATCTCAATCACTCATTTTATTACTATTCATGACTCATCTCATCTCATCTCAACCAAAATATAACTTTAATGAGTTTAAATTATTTTTTGATGTATAAATTTTAATTTTATTTAAATTATATTATAATTTGGGCCTAAAAAAAATTAGATCTAAAAATAATTTAAGTAGTTCTCTTTATTGAGCGGGGTGCGAGGCGGGGTGCGGATTCAACCCCACCCTCCAGTAGCGGGGCGGGGGGCCTCGCCCCCGCCTCCCAGGGGAGGGGGAGGGTTAAAATCCTCCCCCCCCCCCCCTCGCATGGTGCGGGGCGGGGTGGAGGGTTTGGTACCCCCCGCCCCGCACCATGCGGGTAGCACCTCTAGTCGAGAAATTTCAAATCTTATACGTTGATTTCATACCAACCATTTCAAATTTTGTTTTGTAATAGGTATTTCTTTTTTGTTATTTCTTTATAGCATATTTGTTCATTTTCTTATGCGACCTTTTATTTTCTTCTATTTTGGAAAGACCTATATGTTATTTGGATAGCGAGTTGAGATAAGATGAATTAAAATAAAAGTTAAAAATAAAATAAAATAAATACTGTTAGAATATTATTTTTTTAGAATTATTATTGTTTTAAGACTTGAAAAAATATTAAATTGTTTTTAATATTTTGTGTGAAAATTTAAAAAATTGTAATAATGAGATAAGATATGATGAAACACTTTCATTATCCAAACACGACCTTATTCGAGCTCTTCTAATGTACTAGCAAGGGGCAAAGAAATTTATTAGCTAGCTAAGATAGGAGCGTCGAATTAGTAGAGAACATGAGTTATGCTAGCCCAAAAATAGCATGACATAGCTCGTCTTTGTTGTGGAATGCACAGTCACGAGTTTCTTTATAGAGGGTTGTTAGAAATAGAAATGACTTTCACAAAAAGATCGATACACTATCATATATCCTTCTCAACTGTCTCTTCTCCCATTGCCTTTCTCCTCCTCCCCTTTCCCTGTTCTTTTTCCAACCTTTTACTAACGTCATAGTTACAGTCCCAAGTTGTTGCCAAACTTTACTCACCCTTTGTTGATGTTTTCCCTTCATTGTAGCCCATCATCTTCCTCTCTCTCTAGCATCGCTCATCTTCCTCGACCCTCATCGTCATCATCTTTCACCACATTCGTACGTTGTCATTGCTGCTGCCATCCTTCATCGACAAGTACAAAATCTCTCTCTCTCTCTAAAGGGGTAAGGTATGAGAGAAGGGGAGTAAAATGAAAAAAAAATCAATTGCCTTTCACCACTTTCGTATGTTGTCATTGCTGCTGCCATCCTTCATCAACAAGTACAAAATCTCTCTCTCTCTCTCTCTCTCTCTAAAGGGGTGGGGTATGAGAGGAGGGGAGTAAAATGAAAAAAAATATTAATTGGTGCTAGCGTGTCACGTTAGTTTATAAGATTCTTTTATATCTATAGTATTTTTCTTCTTTATATATCCATTGCTATAATCAAGTAAAATGTTACAATTACAAATATTTTCAAAAAAACGAAAGTTAATCATATTTTAAAAGAATATACTTTTATATATATTCTTATTTAAAATTATATTTTTTAACAAAAAAACTATTGACTTATTTATTTGAAACTTATACCACTATTTTATTGATCTATAATCACATTCAAGTCTTGTTTTTTTGGAGCAAGTTAAGTTTATTAGATAAAACTAACGGATTATAGGTCACAAGTTTGAGTGGGGTGAAAATCTCATATAATCTTTTCAAAAAGCTAACATATAATACAACACAAAAAAGAAAATCAAATGAATGGCTCCCAAAAAGAGGGGTAAATCGAAGCCAAAAGAATAACTCTTACCTAGTTTTCAAACAAGGGAGAGATCACTTGGTGACGGCATTAGGTTATAGCAGAAAATCGTAATGGTAAGGTGTGTCTTGTACCGTGTTAATCTAGGCTGTTTGATAGAAACTTTTACGCCCATTTTCATTTGATCTTTGATTAGAAAAAATGGTAAAATAGGATAAACAACAGTCGAATTTGATACGTCGACAATGGGTCCACGACGCCAGTGATGACGCGTGTCCCACACGTGCTTGGGGACGATGAAGTTTGGTTAGATCCGATAGAACGGAAGCCTCCGAAACCATTAAAGCCGCGTGTGGTTTCAAACACTCCACCAAATCGCAATTTCACGTGGGCGATGTGCATGACTGGGGCCGTGCACGTGGCCTATGCACAAAGCAAAGTGGAGGTCTCCTTTCGCGAGTGTGTCGATCGGCAGCTAGAAAGATTATTGATGCTGTGCGTGGTAGTCGAAGGTAGTTGAAAGGCAATAGATCGGAGATCGCCAACATTAAAGTGGAAAAACTAAAGACAACCAAAAAATTGACTGGAAAAGCTAGAAAATAGATGGAATAAACGAAAAATAGTTAGAAGGAAAGTGGAGGAAGTGGTTGGAGCCAAAGCTCCGACCTCTCTTCACTTATGGGAAGGATGCCGCCAGGAAATGCATGGTAGAGAGAATTAAGAGAGGATAGAGAGACCAACTATTACACATTCAAGTATTTCAAAAACAAAAAAGAAATAAACTCAACTAAAATTTGTAGAGCGCTACACCATAGGTATGTATATTTATATATATATATATAATTGAAAGAATGCATCAACAAAATATAAAAAATAAATAAATAAAATTTAATAAACCCATTAATATTAACTCATACATCAATCAAAGCTTGTGGTTGTGGACCTCTATGGTCTCCTCTTGGCAGTCGACGCGGGATTCCCTTCAAATAGATTGTCAATGCAATCTTTTATATCTTCAGGTTGGTACTTGACGTACTTCTCCGTTTGTCTTCTAGCTTGTAAGTACTGTGAGAATCTTCCTAAGAATGATCGGTAAGCCAAAGTTACCTTCGCTGATATCAACACTCGAAGCTCTAACTGGAGTTGCTCGTCGCTGACCACCCAGGTGGTCTGCGTCTTGTGTATCTCATCGAACATCAGGTTAAAGCTCTTGAATCTCTCATTCAGAACTGGTTTCACCACCTTCCCGTTTACGTTCAACCTCTTTTGGTTCAGACAACCCAGTAGCTTATTCAACGTCTCTCTTTGGTAGTTCTTGTGGTACTGCCTCATATTAGACGACCGCTTGCAGCACTAGGTGTCGCCCATTAACCCGTTGATCTTCGTGGACCCTTTTATCTTTTGTTGGCTGTACCGCCTGTTGTTCATTATGAAGATGTTGCTCAAAGCCACGTCCTTATATAGCTTAGCCTTGTCTTCCATATTGGAGTCCAACAATTCCATCACTCTCAACAACTGCGCTGAAAATGGGGACCGAGATTGGGTTTCGTCTTGATTATTTAGACTCTGCATTTCTTCCTCTAAATATTGTGGTCCGTTAATGGAGTCAGCACGTTTGATCTTATAATGCTCTCTGAGGACTTGCTCCAAGGTGTCCTTGTACTCGCATGCGTATTTTAGGTAATTCATTGAGTAACGAGTTAGGAGGTGGACCGTTCCTCTTGGTACCTGAGTTTTCCCTGTGTCGAACTTGATCGAGTTCTCGAGATTGTAGAACATAACTATTGCCATCTCTCTCAAATGGCAATGTGCCAAGTTTATCTCCGTCTCGAGGTCATCCCAGCACTCACCTTCAAATAGGGATTCCATAGATGGCATCATATCTTGCAAGTTCTCGTACATGTCGAGGAACTTGAACAGCTTCTCCACCGATCGCTGTTTCGTCATTGCCACGCCTTCGACGAAGTCAAGAAGCTGTATGAGCACGTCACGAGTGAGATTACCAAAGAGGCTGGCAGAGATGGATGGATGATTCGAGAAAACCGCCTTGGTTAGGGCCTTCTCTCTAGAGAAGTATAGGGTGGCGCATTGCTTGAAGACTTTGATCCACGTGGAGATCTCTCGCTCTAATGACTCCCATTGCATTCTCTGGACCTCGTCGATGCTGTGCTTCTCGAACCCAAGCTTCTTGTGCAAGTTCTCTTCCAACTCGTTGCTCCTCGCAGTCATGTAAACTTGGCAACACTTAGATTTGTAGCCACTCGATATCATCTCCTTCGCCTTTTTGTTCATACTTGACACGACATCATCGAGTTACCCTAGTAAATTGATCATGTCTTTGGTTGGTTCAGATTCCATCTGTAGATGCTAATCTTGCCTCATTTTCGTATTGGACTCGGTGGTTCGAGATTCTTCTAGGAGAAACTGGAATCTCTCCTCCAGAAATGACATGGCTCGCTGTTGAATGCCTTCGATGCGATTGGCTATCTGAGAGCTGTTAGAGTCCAATTTCAATTGACGAAGGGACTTGGTCAAGTTGGATATACGATGCACAACTTCGAGAAATGACAAGTCCTCATCAGAGTTACTGTACTTGGCTACCCCCTTAAGCTTTGAAAGCCTGGATTCCACGAGGGATTTGTATAAGAACAATGTCTTCATTTTCGTTATTGTCATCTGTCTTAGAGGGAAGAGACGAGAGACACTCATCGATATTCTCGAAAACCTTTAGGAAGTCGAGATGGGAATCGGACACAGGACCTGAAGATGCGGTCAGTTTTCCTTGGACAATCTCCTTATCATCTACATTGCGGTCGTCCTCTCCGACATTCTCCTTTGTATGTCGATCGGTCTCAGATGATGGATTTGCATAAAAAAACAGCCTTTGTGTCCTTGCGAAGATTTAGGGGATGGTCCAGTTTATGACCAAAGCTGGGGGAATTTTCTAGAAGATTGGTCTTCACCGTCGTGGATTACGTACTTACTACAATGTGAACAGAGAAGGAGTGGGGCGGAGAAAGATAGATGCAGAAACGGAAGAGAATTATTCGAATAATATTTACTTTCATTTTTATGTTTAAGTTCTCATTTCACTTTTGTTTAGTTTTTCGAGATGGTTAAAATGGTCGTCGTTGCAGAAAGATGGGCAAGAGAGAGTAGTGGGAATGTACGGATGTGAAATCACATTGGAGATAATTGATACGAGGGAGAGCGGAAGAGTTGCTTTTACATTTTTTTTTTTTTTTTTGTTGTTGCTGTTTTATGCTTGCAGAAATGGGCTTGGGTTCGGTTCAAATGGGCCCTGAAAAGTATTTCGTTTACGGACTCGAAACTCGGCCCATTCACGAGGAGCTTATCTTGTCTTGTCGGCGTTCGTTCAAATCGGAATCGTGGATGATATCTACAGAAAAATTAAGCGTCTCTCTTCTCTTCGAAGTTCCAGATCCCCATCCATCAACTCATCATCTCAGCTCATGCTCAAACTCATACTCAAACTCGAACTCGTACTCAATTCGCAAATTACTTGAACAGAGATAACAAAGCATGAGGTCTAACTATTCTTCCGGTGGATATAGAAGGAGACGAGTGACCGTACGTTCATGTCTGATTCTGTGTGCCCTCTGTATTTTTTCTTTGCTATTGATGCTCGCTCTGAGACCTGTTGGTGATCCTCCCCTGGATGTCGATTTCCCCTCTCTTTCTCTTCGTGTCGTTGGCGGTGATGCGGATATTCCGAATCCCGATCGAAGTGCAGGAAACAGAGCTGGGGAGTCGCAGAAAAAGTGCGCCACGGTTGAAGAGATGGGAGAGCTCTTTCAAGGAGGGTTCTGGAAGGAGAGTCTCCGAGTCAGAACCATTATCCGGGAACACTTCGATTTAAATGGTAATTACTTTGTTCTTCCTCCTCTTTTTAGTTTTTACCCCTTGCTATTTTCCATTTCTATGTGATGTTCAGCTAGACTCTCGCTTTGTTTGGTTTCCAAGAAAACTTATATTTACTGTACCAATGTTATTAACGACATTTTTAACGGTTCATATGCGGATATTGAGTGGTGTTGCATACTTCCAAACGTTTGAACTTGATTGACAGTAACATTATAGTTGTCCTTTTATTACCGAATTTGTATAACGTTGGTAAAAGCATATTTCAAGAAGCTTTAAGTATTTGCCTATCGACTGACTCTATTGTTTGTTACAAGTGAATCAGGATACGTCAAATTTTGTGAATAAGATCACGACATGAAGAGGATACCGCGTTGGAGTTCTTGAAGTTTTAATTAAATAATTCAGATATTACCACTTCAAATATATATTAGTTTGACACGATAAAAATAAGGTTCTTGTATGTAAAAGTTTAAGATAGATTTTTCTTAACAGCTCATCCTAGATAAGTGTTTCCACTTGTATACCATTTTGTGTACTTGGGCTATGCCTATTATATCAAAACAATCATTTACTTATAAATAAATAAAAAACAGACTTTTCTGAACAATTCACGTTGTAAATTTGAAGATTAGTTACCCTCAAGAATCTACAGAAATCCTAGCCCTGTTTAGAAGGACCCCGCATGATGCTACGTTAAAGGTTAAGAGGAACTCAAAAGAGTTATGGATGGGGGGATAAATCTGATTGCTTCCTAGTTTTTTCACAAGGAATGCGAGTAAGATCGCAACATCCATATTAATCATCCCATTTAAATTAATCTCTAATCACGATATAAAATTATCCTGATTTAGCTGTGGCTATCATAATGTCTGTGGATATTTTAAGTATAAGATCTAATACTGGTCCCCTTCAAATAGTAATACCTTGTTAGATTCCATTTTTGCCATCAGCTTCAGATTAATAGTCTCCTGCCATGGGTGCTTTATTCAGCATAATGATCTCATTAGAAGTATGCATGGAAGACTCGTGGGTGAAAATCAGACAACGCCTGAAGAGCATATTGATTTCTACGCTTCTTCCAAGAGAAATTTGATTTGATTTTCCCTAATTAGATATTGTACATCTTCTGCCAGAAAAGAAACTGTTTTCAACCATTTCAATGTGCCTATGCTTCAGATAGTATGTGGTTCCCTTCTTGCTTTTCTTAAGTTGCATACAAAATTCTCTTGCATTTATTTTAATCCCTAAATGCCAATCCTGCATTTTTTTGTAATTTCATTCCTTCTCTCATTGAGTGCAATGGTTCTGAGGCATGTCATTTCTATGTTCTAAACTGGCGTACTGGCGTGCTTTCTAGAGATTCACTTGTTGGAGTGAGAGGGTCACATGATTATTTTTATCTCAGGGGCCTCAAGAGTCCGAGTTCTTCCTCCAGAGCAGTTCTGCAGACATGGTTTTGTGTTGGGTAAATCATCTGAAGCAGGTTTTGGGAATGAAATGTACAAGGTCCTAACTGCTGCAACATTGAGCATAATGTTGAACCGGTCCTTGATCATTGGGCAAACCAGGCATATTGGTCTTTTCTCAAGCCTTTCTGTTTTGTGTTATAGAGTTGTCTTTATTATCCTCCCTGGTTACCACATATATTCTTGAAAAAGCTAATGCTATGGGTTGTGCCCTTATCATCACTTTCATATAGCGTTGTGGCTTCAAGTGTTGTACTGCAAGGTGTTTATTTTAGGCACCATGTATGCTTTTTACTTTGTACAGTTTAACCACTTAACTGGGATAGTGTATTCAAACAGAGGGTTAAGCTCTTAATTTGCCTTAGATGTGTTTTACTGTGTCCTGTTCACTTTCTGGGCTTTTTTCTTCTTCTTCTCAAGCCTTCATTTGGAATAGCACATACATCTCAGGACAGAGGTGGATGTATAGAATATGTAATTGCAGTCAGATATTGCATTTCATTGATGTGATCGTTCTGTGGTTCTGTTTTCAGGGGTAAATATCCTTTTGGGGATTACATTTCTTACTCCAACTTCACCTTAACCTTGAAAGAAGTCAAGCATTTGTGGAGACTCAACGGTTGTGAGAGGAAGTATAAAAGGCGTCTGATAATGAGGACTGATGATTTTATGAAGCCATCTGAAACGAATGTCCTCTGTAGCAATTGGAGGAAATGGAAACAACCAATAATTTGGTAAATATTTTTGGTACTAATCTACCACTCATGGTTTGCTATGATCACTTGATCATGAACCTCAATGCTGCAGGTTCCAAGATACCACAGATGCTGTGGCAGCTCAATTTTTCTTGAAGAACATACACCCCGAGATGAGGAATGCTGCTTCTAATTTATTTGGACAGCCAGAACTTCTCCAATCTCGGGCTAATGTGTTTGGGGAGCTGATGAGAGTTCTGATATCTCCTACAAAAGATGTTGAGGAAGCAGTCAATTGGGTAATTGGCGGGGCGGTGGATCCTGATATCACATTGCACATGCGGATGCTTACAAATAGGTATTGCAACTTACAATCAATTCCGTAAACGGGGACACTTACGGCTTAAAGATTTAGCCCCTGTTGGGTGGTTTGGGGTTGGCTTAAATCTGAGGTTTGTTTACAGTGTATTTGCATGTGCCTGTTTGCATATATGCTTAATGATATATGACTGAACTCCACATCATAGTTATCCGGTGTAATTCACTTCACATTACCGGATACAACCTAGAGCTTAGTAAGAGATTGAACCCTTACTAGAAGAAATAGTTCCTGAAACAACTGGCCACATATTTGCTTCAAATAGACACTGGATATTTCATTGAGTTTAACTATTATCAAACACCAACATCTAGTTTTCCTGTGTTGCTTCCGCGAGAGTTGCATGTGGAACTCCCTTGGATTTGAACTTTTTTAATCCTTTTCCTTGAAGGGGAAAAACATTAAGAAAAAAGAAAAAGAAAAAGAACAGATGCATTCTCTTGTTTGGAGTCATAAGAGACTTGTTTAAAAAAAGTTTTGAGTCATCAAAGAAGTGCTACTTAATGAAAATCTTAAGTTTCTCTCTTCATACATTTTAAGAACCATGATAAACCCCATGGGGTTGGCCTAAGTGGGCCTTGGTCTTGAGGTATCACTTCCTTCAAGGTCCAAGATTCAACACTTCATGGGTGCAAATAATTCCTTAGGGCCACACTTCCTGGTGAAAAGCCAGCAATTGAACCAGCTCTGTGTAGGGAAACTTTCAGAGGGTGCGTTGCACAGGACCGGGGTTTACTCTACAGGGGTGGTCCGAAGGGTCCTGTCTTGGAGAGATTTCCCGACATAAAAAAAAAGAATCATAATATATAAAATGCTCCAGAAAAAAGTGTGCCCATACATAGTGTGTCCATTCTTGAATGGACATGATTAAAATGTTATGTATTGTCCAATCTACCCAAATTTAAGATTTCGGTTGATTATTGATTCAGGTTCTTGCATTCTTTATTTCAGATCGGTGAGAGCGGTATGGGCAGCATTGAATTGTGTGAGAAAAGCCATGCGCATCCAACACCTCACGTCAAGACCAAAAGTGGTTTTGGTGTCAGATAGCCCATCTCTTGTAAAAGTCATCACCCCACATTTGAATGTATTTGCAGAGGTAATTTGATCTGTGTACCAATCAGGCTACACATCGCTTTTGACATCAATATATTAGATTTTGACCCATTCCAAAAAAAAAAAAAAAAGAGAAAAAAAACTAAGTCCAGTAAAGTGTATACATGTCTTCTTACTTGTGTAACCATCACAACTTTAATATGGATTGGAACTTTCATCACATTGTTCAACACACCCCTCCAAGTTGAGGCCTACTTGTTTACACTTGTAGGTAGTTTGACTTACCTTTAAACCCAAGATTGGTTACACCATGCAAATTTCAAAGATTCTCATATAATTATAGTTCATCTGTTCTTTTCACAGGTACTTCATTTTGATTTTGAGCTTTTCAAAGGAAATATATCCATTGATGATAAAGGATTGCATAAATTAGGTTTTAGAGTGAAGGATTGGGGCCCTGCGCCTAGATGGGTTGCATTTGTTGACTTCTTTCTTGCTTCACGTGCTAAGTATGCTGTTATCTCTGGGGCTCACAGGCGTGTTGGGACTACCTATGCTCAGTTAGCAGCAGCGCTGGCTGCAGCATACAGTCTTGGTATTTCTCAGCCCTTCATTTGTTGATCTTTATATCGATATACACACATTTATATAATATATATGTTTATATATATATATATATATGCAATCGGATGTATTTTCTGTCAAGTATCTAAACAGTTAATCATTATCTTTCAGGGGATAATTCTACTAGTTCAAGCTTTTCGTTCTTAAGCAGCTTCCAAGGTAATTTGTTAACGGAAGGTTTGAGGCTTCAGGTTGGGTGGGGACATGTCTGGAGCAGATTTGCTGGTTTGTTGAGTTGTCGTCACCAGCCCAGTCAATGTGCTTTCACGCCGCTTCTGCCTCCAGCTTGGTGGGATGGACTATGGCAGTCCCCCATTCCACGGGATATTCGAAGGTTGGCTGCATATGGTGTCCAATTATCGGGTTTTGGAACAGTTGATGAAGATTATCTTCGCTCTTTCTGTACGTCAAGAAAAACTGTCGTGAGAACCATCCCATTTGTACTGTAATTGTTGAGTTGCAACTTGTATTCTTATTTTTAGCCATTGCAGCTTTTTTGACTACCTGAAATAGAATTTCCAGTTCTCAGAATTATAGCATTTCTCAACTTTTTTTTGCATGTTCAAGATCCAAAGTTGTGATTTAGGAGTATGATTTTGTATTTACTCACTTTTTGTCAAAACGCTTTGACGACAATTGCAAATTTTGGAAATTCAAATATCATTTCTAGTTTTAAAACTAAAATAATTGGGAACATCCACATTCATCATACTCACCATCACATATTATTGTTCATGTGATGAGTGTTCATGTGATGAGTGTGAATGCTATCTAGCAATGCTTATTTTAAAATATGTTTCCACTCTACTATCTCGTTCGTCTACAAAACTACAAGACAAAGTTAAATGGAAATAAATGGAAAAAATAAAATATGTAAATTAAAATTTGGTTTGGATAGTGAAAAGTTAAAAATTGAATAAAATATTATTATTATTATTATTTTGAGATTTAAAAAAATTGAATTATTTATTATATTTTATATAAAAATTAAAAAAAGTAATAAAATAGATAAGAAATTGAAATCATCGCTCAATCCATACAAGATCTAAGACTCTAAGCGTATGCAGAGAACAACAGTACTGTTTGGTTTTACGTTTCATTAGGAAAGAGTTTAAGAGATCATCCCAATATAAGATAGCTACAAATGTCACAACTCACAACAATACTAAATTTAGCAGATTACATAGCAAAATAACTACTGCGTTTTCAATTTGTAGCATTAAAAACAAAAATTAGAAGGAAAATGTTTTAGTTATAAAAAGGATACAAAATAGTTTAACAAATTGATATATTTTATTTTAATACAGTTCATCAGAATATAAAATTATATTTTTATTATAAAATAAATTTAAGTCACCTCAATTTATAAAATTATGTAATTGCCTTATCAGTGACAATGACAAGAAGTTGGACTTTGTTTTATTTTCTCTTGACAAGTGATAACGTCTGGTATATACTTCGAGAAATTTTTTAAGCCGTTGACATTCTGTCGAAACATCGTGGCCTCCTCGTGCATATATAATATCTTGACAAAACGTGCGTTCAGAAGAGGAGGAAAAGGGAAGGCACCACCATTGCCGTATTCATTCGTTTACATGAGAGAGGCCGTTTGCACACGCGTTATCCAACTGGAGCCCCGCAAAACTGTGTCATTCTTCTCCGTTATCTCAACGTAGCAAGTGTGATTCTTGTGACTATTTTTTTTTTTTAAATGGTACCCATTATATGTTCTTGGATCTTGTTTTTGATCAAAACGTTCACGTTCAGTTTTGTTTTGTTATCGTCAGGAATTTGAAGAATGGGTTGCCCTTGCTTTGGGTTGTGCAAGAAAGGGGAGGGGTCAAAGCTGAAGGGCGAGAGGGTCAGACAGGCTACGGAGAATCGCAAGCCTGACGAAAATGTTCCTTCATCGTCTTCTAGTTAGTCTCTTTGATTAATATGCAAATCGATTAACTTTTTCTTTTCGTTTCTACTCATCATGTTTCTTTCTAATGTTTTAGCGTCAGGTCCCTTAATCATTCTTTTATTTCTTCATCTTATTTGGATTTATTGGGCTTGTATATGAATAAGGATGCATGATTAATACTTCAAAGAAACCACAAGATAAAAAGAATGGGAAATCTGTATAACTCATTATAATTAACACTAATTTGAAGATTACACCTTTGGAGTTGGGCTTTCCAGGGCCATGAAGCTTTTTTTTAACGTTGTCAAGGGATTAAAGTGTATTGAAACAAAGACATCAAAAGCAACTTTATCCTAGGGATAGTAGTTATTCATCTCAGTTGTTTTGGAAAGATCTGAATGAAACACTCATTGGATATACATTTTTTTGATCGGTACAGTGGAGATGATTATTGGTTCTTGAAGCTTTAATTCTGGATCTCGAACAAAGCTCTTCTCCAAGCACACTAACTATAAGGCGGCAAAACCCAGACTTAAAAACTCAGGCATCCATTAATCATATTTACACAAGAAACAATTTCTTTAGAGGATACCATCACTTTCTTTGGCTCTTTCCCTCTAGTGCCAACGTGTTGTAACCCAAGTTGTTCCTCTTTGTTTCTAGTAATATCTCTTCCTGGCCTGGGGCCTGTTCTCCTTTGAATCCATTCATGATCATGAGTTTGGATAAAAGCCAATCACTTGTTTTCAGGCGAATTACAAAAGCATTATTGAATTATATTCCAAAATCAGTTACTAAAGTAACAAATATACTGATTATAGATATAGCTTTGGGAAAAAAAAAACACAGAACATGATTTGATTGTGATTTAGCTTGTAGGACCATGATTTATTTTTTTAGAGAGCTTAAAAAGTTTTGGAAATATGTTTGAGTCAAATTGACAGGATAAAGTCTTCCCTGTACTTAAAGATGTTCTTATGATTGTTTATGGAAATTGTAGACGTCAATGTGCTTGGCTCAAAATTCAAAAATGAATCAAGACTGCAATTGTGCGACACAAAAGATGAGTCAAGTAATCCTGCCAAGCCTCCAACATTCACCTATCGAGAGCTTGCAACTGCAACAAAAAACTTTAGGGATGAAAGTTGCATCGGAGAGGGTGGATTTGGGGTTGTGTACAAGGGGAAGTTAGAGAGCATTGGTCAGGTGAAATTTATTGGATGATATGCTTCTTCTTCTGGACCACATTCTCTTTAAAGAGTGACAAATTTTTTTTATTTTCTCCATATCCAATCATGTTCCAAGGTTGATTTTTTAGTTATTATAATTACTTTTACATGATGAAGGTGGTGTTCCTTAGCAGGTTGTAGCTATTAAGAAGCTTGACCATTCAGGTCTCCAAGGGGATCCAGAGTTTCTGGTGGAAGTTCTCATGCTTACTCTTATGCGTCACCCTAACCTCGTTACTTTGTATGGTTACTGTGCTGAAGGGAACCAGCGTCTTCTTGTATATGAATACATGCCCTTAGGATCCTTGGAAGATCACCTCTATGGTAATATTTTAGATGCCTGTGGTTTTGGTTCTATCAAACAAAATATTGTTTTTTTTTTGTATGTCCACCGCATAAAACCTAGAATACATTTACAATGTGATAACACGATAGTTTAAGCTACATTTACAGTAGAGCAGCGGTAAAAACCAATGTAGGACAATTCTTTCATGCATATAAGTGGGGGCAGATTGTAATTAACATTACTTGTATTCTGCTGAACTGTGTCACTCATCATTTCTTGAATTTTCATTTTTTGACTGATGATCCCATGATTCTCTGCAGATCTTCCACCAGATAAGGAGCCTTTAGACTGGAACACGAGGATGATGATTGCTGCTGGTGCAGCTAAAGGATTGGAATTTCTGCACCATCAAGCACAACCTCCTGTTATATTCAGGGACTTGAAATCATCTAATATATTATTGGATGAGGGCTTCCACCCAAAACTCTCTGATTTTGGGCTTGCAAAGTTTGGTCCAAGTGGTGATAAGTCACATGTCTCCACCAGGGTGATGGGCACCCAAGGTTACTGTGCCCCTGAATATGCTACAAGTGGAAAATTGACATTGAAATCTGACATCTACAGTTTTGGGGTAGTTTTGTTGGAGTTGATTACCGGACGTAAAGCACTTGATGTCAGTCGTGGTCGCGATCGACAACTTGTTGAGTGGGTAATTCCCTTGATTTCCATCTTGATTTCTATCAGTTTGCTTAAAAGCATTACATTTTGTTTTAGATTCTCAGAGGAATTTATTAATTGCCCTTTCCATTCAGAGCAGTCTGTCAGTAAAAATCAGCATAGCTATAGGCGCATGCCCGAGGAAGTAATCACCTTTATAAACAAACTTGCATGGCAATGGCAAATTCCCAACTGATTATGATGAGTGAATATGGATAGTATCATTGCATCCAGTCGCATATTTAATATTTGTCCAGAGGACTACAGGATCTATTGATGTTTTCTTGTCTGCTTGATGCCTATGTTCATCTGTTCAGTGAAGTCTAATTGGTTTGTGCCACTGAGTTTATATATTCTGTCAATTAGAGGCCATGATAAATAATAAAAAAATTGTATAGCATCATTAGTTGCAAACCTGCTGCTTTAACAGTATCATCTTGGAGTTTCCCCGTCCCTAAGCTTACTATGGTATTATCCATTTAGTTTCTATGTATGTCCATATTAATTTTGGGCAGTTCTCTAATGACACAAAATATTTATTTTAAAACTCATAAGGCGTCTGAATTGTTCGCATTTCCTTGTGTATTTAGGCACGTCCTATATTCAATGAACGCAGCAAATATGTGCAATTGGCAGATCCATTGCTGAGAGGTCAATTCTCGGAATCTGTGTTGAGGAAGGCTGTAGATGTGGCAATCTTGTGTCTCCAAGAAAAGGCCAATAATCGGCCTTCGATGCGGGATGTGGTGGCTGCCTTGAATTACCTGGTGTCCCAAAAGTATAGCACTAATAAGGTTATCAAGGATGATATTAAGGGCACAGGCACTGAAGATAACTCTCTAAATGAAATAGATATGTCGGATAAGACCAGAAAAAGGGAGCAAGCTGTTGCCGAGGCCAGGAGTTGGGGAGAGTCCTGGAGAGAAAAACGACGTCAAAGTACACAGACTTGTCCTGATGGCTTATAAATGCAGTTGATCCTGAGCCTCCATATGTAATTTAAGTGAGACAGAGAGAGAGAGAGAGAGAGAGAGAGAGAGAGAGAGAGAGAGAGAGAGAGAGATTTAAATGATAAAGCATTGCTGAAAGCCTGAAACTATTGCTCTTTTTAAAAGATCTCTCTCTATCTCTACATACATACACACATCTTTAGTCAGATATATTAGTAAGCTCATACAGGGATTGCAGATCTGATCTCTAGTAAATGTAGACAATGTTCTTAATCCTTCACCATGTTTGTGTAATTCCCAATCAACTGCAAGCTGTCAAAAGGCTCCATTGCTTTCAAACATAAAGGAAAAAGATTCTTGCTTTAGCACATCATGTCTTTTGACACTCTTTGTGGGAAAGTTTCAAAGTAGTGGAATTAGGAATGTTCTCTCTGAAGATCTGCCATTTTATGATGTTACAAGTTGTCCAGCTTGTTTAGAGCCAGATAGCCAGCCAATAAATGTGATATTATATGATAATACTCGCTTGTATTGAGTATGCCAAAGGTGCTGGGTTGCGTAAACGGTGAGTTTGCCAAAGAAAATTAGGATCCTGCTAGGCCGTAAAACATGCACGCAACTCAGGGCCGGAAATAAAATTTAGTATTTAGAAGGGGATTGATAAAAGTGTGTACTATGGATGAATATAAGTAATATGTGTATTTTGATTATTTTGATTATAAATATATATTTTTATTTATATAATTTTATAATATATAATTATTATTTTTTATATTTTCTTTGGGATCTTTGTAATTTGCTAAAGAACATTACAAAAAGACAAAGAAAAGGAAAAAAATTAGTAGGATACTACTGAGTATTGAGGTTTATTAATAAAAATAGAGTAAAATTACGTGAATATTAAGATTTAAGAGAATAATTTTGATAAAAATCTTATAAATATAAGTATTGGAAAGATAATTTTAATTATATAAAAAAAGTTCTTTACATATTAAATTAATTTTTTTTTAAAATTGAAAAAGACATTATCACATTTTTTAAAACCACCTATTAAAACAACATTTTAAAAAATTTTGAGAGAAGGTAGACCCAAGAACCACGTGATTCCGCCCCTGCACGCACGCACTCATGCATGACATGATACGCATCTGAAAATTCTACAAGCCGCTGCTGTGCATGAAACTAGTCGGGTTGACAAACAATTGCCACCTGCCTAATTACCCAATCTGTCTTCGTATTCTCCTTTGAGAAATGTTACAGCTATATAAAAGAATTTTATACAAAAATTTTTTATGAATTGATATAGTTTAATATAATTTATTAAATTTTATTTTATAATAAAAATAATTTTACAATATGATAGATTATATTAAATTATATTAATTTATAAAATTTTCTGTATAATTTTTTTTTGTGGTTAAAATATTTTTCTTTTCGTCTATTTATTTATTTGTAAAACTCACCAATGCATTAAACGCAGCTGGCGGCTTCTCTCTCTCTATACATACACATATACGTATTCATGTATAGACAGCAACCTAATATTGAACGACCACCAAGTTTATGTTGACGTAATGAAAGAGTATTAAGTAAAGATTATAAATGGCCAATTAGGATGATCGATGTTGAAGTTGGCTACAACTAGTTCAAGATTGCATATCAAGCGTCACATATTTAAGACTGCAACCCATTTAGTTGTTGACTTTGTTACCTACTAACCAACAAATTATTGGCAAGTTGCTTTTGATTATATGCTATGTTATATATTATGATATATAATAAAATACTTTTAAACTAGACTAATTAACTGAACTATATCTTTGATACATTGAAAGCAAAGGCTGTAATTTCAAATGGATTAACATTTACAAAATTGAAGAACATATTTTTTGAATTTTACACTATTAAGTAATGTTTTTTTAAACATAAAACAAAACATTAAATATATTAAAATTTATGTATTTTAAGGAGCTGCTATAATCTTCGTTATTTGGGATTCGTTAGTAATATATATATATATTTTATTATTATTTTAAATATTTTTAAACTTTTAATAAAAATTATAATATTATTAAATAATATTTTCTTAATCATTAATTTTAAAAAAATCATTAATTTAAAAAAAAAAAAAAGAAGCAAAACTTGAAACAATACTCAACTGTCTTTATTATTTTCCATTTTTAATTATATATATCTCTAAATTATTTACAAGATTAAAAAGAAAAGGACAAGACTGTCGAGTCCCACCCGTCCCCCGTCCATCTATCTCACAGCCCAATCGCATTTCCCCACGTCACACCTTCCCTGCAGTAAGTACTAAGTACCCAACTAAAGCTCCACAAACGCACATCATCACCATCGAAGCATCTCCATCTCTGTACCCAAACCCTCTCTCGTTGCCACCAGCCTCATGTCCTGTCGGCGAATCCCCAAAAACTAGCCGTTTTGCTCGCCGGACGATGACGTGTCCATGGCCCCGACTTCCGAACCATAGAAGCGAGCAATTGGAGCTCGTTACTTCCCCTCCTTAGTTTTATGCATTTTAAAAGAACTTTTAGCTGAGAGGCCGAAAGAGATATATACATATACCTATATACACACACACACTATGTACGTTGTTCCTCCACCTCAGAGATCCGATCCGGAATCCGGATCCGCTGATTTACGTATTTACCAAGCTTGGAAAGGCAGCAATGTAAGTTTTCCAGTTCAATTGCCCTACGATTTTATTTCATTTTTTTTTTAAAGTTTTTATTTTGAATATGTATATTACTCTGTCACATCGTTTTTGTTATTGTTATTACTATTTTAAATTTTCGTATATTATCATTTTTTGTAAGGATCTTTGGATTAAATTTCTGATCGTTGTTATGTTGGTCAAAAACCGCGTTTTTCCTTCTTTTTTATAAATTAGAAGCTAAGTGAACTATTTCCTCACTGTTTCTTAAAATGAAAAATAACTTTTAGCCTTGAGAGCATTACAGTATTAGCATTAGATCCATCAAAATTTTCTTTCAAAAAAGTATAAATTTATACACATATCAAAAAAATCTAATCATATTTGATCAATAGTGGGAAGACGAAAGTAAGAAGAAGAAAGTGGAAAAAGGAAATAAAAATCATTTTTATTTTAAAAAGTGAATAGTAAATTGAAAGTTTCCTTCAAATTACCTTTGCTTTAGTGCTCCTGTGTTGGAAAACTATGGATGTTTGTTTAACACTTTTAGACTGATTTCAGTCGAATTTTTTTTTTTTTAATAAGTATTTCTGCAACACTTTCAATAAAAAACCATGGAACTTTATCTTATATGTTACCAAATACTGAACAGATCATCTCATATTATTCTCTCAGTCAGCGTTTATTGAACTACCAATTATTTTGCCTCAATGTGTATGGTTATATATTTGAAACCAACAAATACATGAATAGCAAGAAAGCAAAGCCTTATTTTCAGAAAGATAACTAAAGAGAACGGAGAAAAAGATAGCGTACATGCGCGTTTGACTGAATCTATTTAGCATATGGCTGTTGGACCAAGCTGATGAGGTGTGGCTCCAGTTGTGCCTTTGAAGTTATTGGGCGTCTGTAATTTCTTTGAAGTTGTTCCTTAGAGTAAGGAAGGTCTTTCTGTAACAAAATTGTATAAGACTGATGAACCTAGTTATGTTTTAGATAATCTATTAGTAAGTACCTAACATTGACCTATACATGGTATTTGGGTTTAATTGACTTTACAGTTACTCACAATGCTGAGTTGAGACAACATAGAAAACTTTTAGGAGATAAGGAAGATATCCATTCTCATGATCCTCGCCATTATGCGGTTCATTGAAACCATCCCAAATGGTCCCTTTCAAATTATATGAATTTTGTAGCGCTTTAAATTCTTAAATCCGGGAACTTCAATTATGTTCCTGAGAGTCCCTAATCATGTTTTCCACCTTCATTTAGCTTTACAAAGCCATTTTCTTCATTTCAAGGCAATTTTTTAGAGTTTAGTAGCATGAGTAGGCTTGTGTTTCCATTTATCAAAAGAAAAAGGTAGGCTTGGTACACGAATGGTTATTCCAAATCCTTTAATTGGAATGTCCATTTCTATAGACATTCATATTGTTTATTTGGTGATGATAGAAAAGTTTTACATAGGAATTAAAGTAAAATTCCTTAAATATCCAAGCCCCACTATTTTTTTTTAAAGTCATTTTTCAAAAGTTTTTTGAAAGTTCCTTGGGGGAAATTAGGGAATTTTTTCTAAGCACTCTTAGCTTTTGGGTGAAAAATCTTGTAAGAAATGGAGATGATTGTACTACTCTGTTCTAGCTTTTCAATTCCAGCTTGTAACTAGGTGTTCTCAATTGTATACTTCCTGTGTACTTGGGCAATCATTTTTTATTTTGGAATAAAATTTCTCTTATTACTTATCAAAAAAAAAAAAAATTCGAAAGTTTTTAACCCTAAAATAATAAAACAAAAAAGAAGTCACAGTTTTTTACTGAGGTTGGTGCAACCACCCCCAGGGCATTGGTGTTGAAAAACGTCAGCCCCGATTTCCACTCTAGGTTGGTTTGGATCTGTATTCTGAATTGTGGTTGACCACACTTGCCACTTTGTAGGGTTGGCCTCCTCCCAAATATCAGAGATTTTTTTTTTAAATGTCTAGAACTTATTTTTAAAAATTGCATCTGTTGCGCCAAAAGAATGGTATCAGTCTTACTTTTCAGAGGAATTGGTATTCCTCATTTTGAGGAATGGCCCATTCCCTTTGCAATAGCTATTTTTCAAAAAGCCTAAACAAACTATGGAATAGGAATACCTATTCCATTCTAGGGGTGTATTTTGGCAAACAAATGTGTTCTTCGTTTAATTATTCAAATTTTCAGCCAGGGCCATCCTCTATTTTGGTCTTTTGTTTTGGGGGAGTGGGTCAGGGTTAACCGAAGTGCTGTCGATATTTTAGTTTTGAAACTTGAAACTGTTTTTGGATGTGATATAAAAAATAATTCTATTCTTCTACTGAGGTATCTGTTTTTTCATTTCTCTTTTTGCAGATATTTTTCCTTCAGGGAAGGTTCATATTTGGACCTGATGTAAGATCGCTGGGATTTACCATATTCCTTATTGTTGCTCCAGTCACAGTTTTCTGTGTCTTTGTTGCCAGAAAACTGATGAATGATTTTTCACATCACTTGGGAATATCTATAATGGTTGTTGCTGTTGTGTTCACAGTATATGTGAGCTCTCTCTCTATCTCTCTCATACACAATTTGTTGCCTTCTTTTACAATTTTATTGTCTTTCAAAAATTTTTATGTTCTATTTACATATCATAAGAACCAGTCTGCTTTTGGAATTCTTCATACTCATGAGATAGATAAATTCTCCTAACTGAATAGCTTTAGTAACTTTTCAATATATGATTTCTTTTCCCATTTTAGCAGCAAGTATTTTGTCTGTTCACTTGACCATGGACTGAGGGGTACCTTGTCACAAAAGAGAAAGTGATTAATTTTCTTTCATCTTTTGGTTTGGTCTGGCATAGGCAAGTTTTATATTTGCTACATTTTTAACAATATTTCTTATACGCACATTCAACTTTTCAAGCAAATCACACTCCTCCCTCTATCTTACAAATAATAAATAATGGGTATGGTTAGTATTCATTAGTATCCGGGCCTCCAATGGGCACACAACTTAAGATGCTTCCCAGGGTGCTACTAACCTCTAAATACCGAGGACTCACTGACTTTTGGCATACAGAATACTTAGATGATTTACTTCCTTATTTTTCAGGTATTAGTTCTTCTGCTGCTGACCTCTGGAAGAGATCCTGGTATAATTCCACGCAATGCACACCCTCCAGAGCCTGAAGGCTTTGATGGGAGTATAGAAGTTGGGGCTGGTCAAACTCCACAGTTGCGTTTGCCTCGCATTAAGGAAGTAGAGGTTAATGGGATGGTTGTAAAGATAAAATACTGTGATACCTGCATGCTTTATAGACCTCCTCGCTGCTCGCACTGCTCAATTTGCAATAACTGTGTTGAGCGATTTGACCACCACTGCCCATGGGTTGGGCAGTGTATTGGGCTAGTAAGTGATCGTTCCTTGTGTCATTTTTATATTTCCCTTTTCTAAAAATCTATTTTATCTTTATTATGGAACTTTTTTGGGGCAGTGGAGTAGCACTAATAACGCCCAGGCATCGTTTGTTTTCATAGGAGTTGCAGTAATAAAGCATAGCATCATTTGTTCATGAATGGGTAGTTTTTTGTATTAGTTTGGGAGATGGATGGTTGTATTTTTGTTTATTTTCAAAATTTCACTTCATAGCAAAGGGTTATTAATTATGTGGACACAAATCAAATGAGCTCAAATATGCATCAGCCAGATTTGAATCCAAACACCACCTCAGCGGGTAGGCTGATAAGAGCTGAAGCTCATCTGGTTACTTGTTTGTATCTGACAACTGTTGATTCTGGTTGCAGCGAAATTATCGATTCTTCTTCATGTTCGTCTTCTCAACGACTCTTCTTTGTGTATATGTCTTTGCATTCTGCTGGGTCTACATAAGAAGGATCATGGGCGGAGACCATACCACTATCTGGAAAGCAATGGTCAAAACACCGGCCTCCATTGTGCTAATAGTTTACACTTTCATATGCATGTGGTTTGTTGGTGGCCTTACTGCCTTCCATTTGTATCTCATCAGCACGAATCAGGTAAGCCACCTGATAATTCTTTATGCCACAATCCCTTAGTGTTGAGCTGTATAGGCATGCTTGATATTATTTCCCTTGTTAGTAAAGACAAGTTTCTATTTATCTGTCATTTTTGCAGACTACGTATGAAAATTTCAGGTATCGATATGATCGACGAAGTAATCCTTATAACAAAGGTGTGGTGGAGAACATCAAGGAAATATTTTACACCAGCATTGCTCCGTCCAAGAACAATTTCAGAGCAAAGGTGCCAAGAGAACCTGGGTTACCTACTAGGTCAGGGGGTGGGGGTTTTATGAGTCCAAACATGGGGAAAGCTGTGGAGGACATTGAAATGGGCAGGAAAACTGTGTGGGGAGACATGGTTGGTGGGGTAGATCATTGCGAAGGGCAACTTGGGAACAATGAACGTGTGAACATAAAGGATGGTGAATTAGGTGAAATCTCTTCAGATGTAAGGATGATGGTAGAGGACCCAGGGGAGCGTTCCTCAATACATCCCCGGCGATCCAGTTGGGGAAGGAAAAGTGGAAGCTGGGAAATGTCACCTGAAGTTCTTGCTTTGGCAGCTAGGGTTGGGGAACCAAATCGTAACGGTGGGAGTAGCAGCGGTGGCTTGACAACCGAGAACCGACACTCATAGTCAATGGTGAGATGGATCAACTGGACTTAAAAAAAAGAAGAAGATGAAATTGAATTTGATTTGGTTGGTATGGAGTGGGCTCATTGAGGTTTTCGGCATTTAAGATTATGTGCAATATGGGGGGAACTTGGGTAGATCGAGGAGAGGGGTTGGTCAACTCTGGTTTGGCCTTTGTGATTTTAGGAAGGAATGGTGTGGTTGTTGGTGTGAGTGAGCTTTCCGTCAGTCGTGATTTTGTAATACATTTGTGGAGGGAGTTAGCAGCTAATCGTATTGCATTTGTGGAATTAGGCTGTATATTGTTTTGGACTTTGATGTGTTTGACCAGAAAAAGAAAAAGAAAAAAGAAAAAAAAAACTCTGTTATCTTCCACTTCTGAAAGAAATATGTTTTAAAATCCCAGAATATTTTTTCATCCATGTCCAGGTGGGTCTCATTTTTCAAAACTTTTTAAGATCTTTTATCCTACAAAGTAATTAATTTATGTTAATCCATTTTAACTTTAAAATATAAATTAGTTTTTAGCACATTTATGTGAAAATACTTTCATATCAATTGTGTGTTGTGTTAAAATAAAGTTTCTAAATATATTTTCTCAGACCATAAAATAATTTCTCCTTGAAGATTTTAAGCAAAGAACTGGCTTTAGCATGACTTATGGGGTTGGTTGGTCCCAAGTAAGAATCTCGTCAGTATTTCAGTTTTGGGTTGTTTCAAAGTTCAGTTTTTAGTGTGCAATGTCCATGAAAATTATCTACCGTTCATAAAAAAACAATACAATACTGCCACTGTTATCTTCTATCCCCAAGACGTAAAAATCCAAAACGTTAAAATCGACATTTCGTATAATTGAGAATCTGAGATCACAAGAGTTGCATTCCGAGTGTGCAGAATGAGTTTGACCTCGTGGATCCCAAGCCGTTCGTAATTTTGTAACATCTGTATGTATCGGACTGAGGAGTTAACTGCCCAGTCAACACAAACACCTGTACCCATAAACCCATAAAGTCAGAGTGGATGCTACCTTGCCATTTGCAAACCTAAACTCAATCAAAGTCTCTCTTCGTTTTTCTGTTTTGTTTTTTTTTTTCCTTTTTCAATGATGTTAAAAATGCTGTCTTATTTATAACAACTTGTTTTATATCTCAGGGTGTGTTACCATTTATGTAATCCGATCAAATCTAGAACAGTGCAAAATGTCATGACTACCCCCTCCCATGAGCCGAGCTGTGGATTTGGCTCTCACTGGAGAAAACTCTGCTATATTGAGAAAAATATTTGGTACAATTAAAAACTGCTAAGAATCAGCCCTCTTGCCCTTTCGGGTTAAAAAAGAAAAGCTTATAAAGAGAGGGGAAAAGGAGCCTGTAAAACAGCTTCATTTTTATTTAATAGCTTGGACCTCTATTTTGACATTTTTTACTTTAAACTTTTATTTCTTCGTCACAGTCTCAGAGATGACATTTAAGTATTACTCCATGAGATGCTCTGTCCTGAAAGACAAGAGTCCGATGCCAATGTAGGAGTGAGAAATCAGGCGAAGTAGGTGGGTTCCTTGATTTTGTCTCAGATTCCTGAGGATTACTTCATTTCCTTAACTCTTTCTTTGGGTTCGTATCTTCTCCTGTTATTTTTTTTTTTTTTTAAGTTGCTAAGCTATTTTAGTTTTCTTTTGTCGTTTTTTTTTTTCTCTAAACAAGTCTTTGTACTGTTCCCTTTTTGTTTCCTCACCCTTTTAGGATAAAATCGAAATGGAAGGGATTCATGGGGGTTTGATTGGTTTTTCATGGCAGATATGTATAAAAATCAGCTGCAGGAACTGGCACAGAGAAGCTGTTTCAACCTTCCTTCTTATGCCTGCATCAGAGAAGGTCCTGATCATGCACCAAGATTCAAAGCTTCTGTGAATTTCAACGGCGAGATCTTTGAAAGCCCAAGTTATTGCACCACATTAAGACAAGCAGAGCATGCAGCTGCTGAAGTAGCTCTCAATGTCCTCTCCACCAGAGGCCCTGCTAGGTCTCTAACTGCAAGAGTTCTTGTAAGTTTCTCTGGTAACGATCTCTCTAACGTATTTTTATTTTGATTTTTGCTACTTTTCTTGAATGGGTTGTTTGGATAGAGATATAAGCATATACCCATTCGTCTCTTCTCTAGTTTTCTTGATTTTATTTCCTATGTTGTAAAATCCCATGAAGGATGAAACTGGCATTTACAAGAACCTCCTTCAAGAAACTGCTCATAGAGCTGGATTGAACCTTCCTGTATATACCACTGTAAGATCGGGTCCTGGCCATGTCCCTGTATTCACTTGTACTGTTGAGCTTGCTGGTATGAATTTTACTGGTGAACCAGCCAAAACGAAGAAGCAAGCAGAGAAGAATGCTGCAATTTCAGCTTGGTCTGCCCTTAAAAAAAGTAAGTTTTTTTTTTTTTTTTTTTAAAATTTTATTTGTAGCTTTTTCTTAATTATTATTAATTATTGAGATTTCCCATATCAAGTATATGTCATTGCACATCTTCATGCAGTGCCAAACTTGGTTTCTTTCGCCAATAGAGAAGCAGACATTAGTGAAGAACAGGATCCGGCAGTTGTGGCAAGGGTTCTGTC
Source organism: Platycarya longipes (assembly GCA_036559045.1). NCBI lineage: Eukaryota > Viridiplantae > Streptophyta > Magnoliopsida > Fagales > Juglandaceae > Platycarya > Platycarya longipes. The sequence goes on from CM071791.1 coordinate 52,907,598, forward strand.
AAATTTTTGTCCCAAAGACGAATGCAAATATATAAGGAGGAGGGATCAGAACCAAACAAAGAAGAGAATGGTCAGGGCTAATAGAGACATAAGTTGGGGTTCTTCATCTTCATCTAGTAACCATATGCAGAAACAGCCATGGAGGCTTATGGATCTGTTTATGGACTCTATCCCAGAAGGTCAACTTAAAAAACAGAACTGTTTTGTATCTCTTCTGCCTCCTCCCCCACCTAGAACAACATCAAAGATCTTGCCACCAACTTCACCTAGAGACAGTCTATCTCCTTATCCATCAAATAGGCCTATTCCAGTAAAAGTCAGGGGTAGATCACAAATTATTACTCCTCCAATTGAAGAGCATCAAAGGGACGAAGAAGAGTGGCTCGGTGGGAAATCAAATGTTATTAAGAAACCTACAGAAACTGAAGGTCCAAGCAATTCAAATTCAAGTTCAATATACGGGCAATTTCCTTGGTCCAGCACAGGAAAGATGGCAACAGCTCCAATCAAGGCACCCAATAATGGCACCCACATGGCCGGGACTATGTACACTGGACGGTTCAGTCCTCATAAGATTGCCCCAGCAGTTAATATCAGATCAGTTATCCCAGTTTGTGCGGCACCACCACCAGTTATCCGACCTTCAAATCCCCCAACAGTAAAAGAAACTTCACCTTCAGCTTTAAGTCATTCTACTTCAATATTGCCCACACCAACAGGAGAAGGGCTCTCATCGGCTAGCTCGAAGTTGAACAAGCCACAGTTGGGCGAAACTGAGCTTGGTTCTGAGTTAAACAAGCTACAGTTATGAGGTACACAACGTGATAATCGTATTATACAGCCTGCCTAGCTATAAACATTTTCTGTCACTTGTTTTACGTTATTGGTTGTTATCTAAAACTTTAGGTATTGGCCCTTGGAAACCATAGCTTTGTCTCTCATGGGTCTGTGGTGAGATTTTGAAAAAGATGATGATATAATATAATTTTCACCTTGACGTGTATTTACTGCACACAGAGACCCAGAGAGAGAGAGAGAGAGAGAGAGAGAGAGAGAGCAATAAATGAGATCTGGGGAAGTGGGTTGCAGAAGATAAGAGAGGGAGAGAAAAAGTGAGGGTAGAGTTGGGGGGCAGATGGGGGTAGCAATGAAGGTAGTCTGTAGAGGGCGAACGGACAATTTCAGCGATAAAGGCAAGTAATTAAGGTGCCCTCAGAAATATTTAATGGTCCTGTCTTCACCATTAATGCTCTCCTCTTCCACATACACACACATAGAGAGAGGGAAGGAGAGAGCATCTTTCCTCCCTCTCATCTTCTTCCTTTCATTTATTAGCCTCCTCCCCCCGCTTTTTTACTAATTGGGGTGGATGGACCGTGGGTTAGTTTTTCTTCTTCTCTCCGTACTCTCTCTAATGGTTCCTCCCTACGGATCAAAGAGAAAGGGCCTCAATCGTAACAAACGATATAATAATTATTTTGAAAAAGAGAGATCTATTATTAAAAAATATATTTATTTTATTTTTATGTAAATTTTATATTGATTTATTTTTTCAAATAATTGCATGACGCCTATACACTCAGCAAATATCATTTCTCTTTTAACTATATGATATTTGAAGGAAAAGTAGCCGTTAAGTGAAATGGTTGTTGATGAACAAATGAGGCCGTCCTGCAATCGTAGTTGTCCAATGTTGTATGTTGGGCCTGGCCTGGTCTGGCCTGGCCCATTTTATAAAAAGAGTTAGTAGGCGAGGGGATCAAAAAGTGTTGACAGCATTGGAATGGTGACATGCAGTTAGCCCTTTGGTACTGTGCGGTGCGGTTTTTAATTAGAACATCAGGGTAGCTACTTATGTGGACCCTCTGCTTCTGCCTCTACGAACCGAACCAATGTTCACAAGCTAAACAAAGGGTCTCCTCCATTTCATTAATGACACGTGCCTTTTCTTTCTACTATGGGTATTTTAGTTATGCAACGGGGAGGACGGCCCACAACTACAAAAGGAGGTGGAGGAAATTATATGGGTGTGGGGAGAAAGGGCTTTTAATTTGATAGGATTGACGAAGAAGCAAGAAACTGATGTTAAAAAGGAAACTAAAAGATTTTAATTGGGCCAGGCACGTTCACGTTAATATGTTGTGGTCTGGGCTCTCGAGTCGTCGTGTAGGGCTAAGTATGTGATGGATCTTTTAGTTATAAATAACAAGAGCGATGAGTAGGGATGGAAGTAATTAGTGCTGGTTGGAATCCGGACCCAGACCAGACTGATGGATGGATAGGGTAGGATTATGCAGTTCGGGAGGATAGCCCAACTTCAACTTCAATTACGTTCCTACCTTATCTGACCTTGTAAAAAAATATTAAATTGATTTTTATGAAAAGTAAAGTAAATTGATTTTTATGAAAAGTAAAGTAAATTGATTTTTGGACAAAAAAGGATTTGATTGTTCTGAACCACTTATAATAGAGAAAAGATTTATGTACTCGACAGGCAATTAAGTAATTGTTGTATAATCATCTTAAAAAAAAAATAAAATATGAGATTTATATAAATAATAAAAATTAATAATAAATTATATTATTTTTTAAAGTGATTATAAGATATTTACACACTTTATAATTATACGTAAAATTACTTATTTCTTTTAGGGGTGGGCTCCGACTCCGATGGATTTAGTCAGAGTCGAAAATCACTTCCGACTCCAACTCCAAAATGGAATCGGGGTCCGAACTCCGAACTCCGATCGGAGTTCCGATGGTCCGTTCCGACTTCCGACTTCCGACTTAAATGGGCAAATTTTTTTGCCCATTTCTGATTCTACTTGGCTCAAAGGAGCCAATTTTTTGATGTATTTTATCTGCTTTACATATAAATAATAAATTAGTAAATTAGTGTTAAATAATCTGCCGTTGAATAGTTGATATTTGATAAACAAATAATACAATTATACAAATTATATTATTATAATTTACAATGCTAATTGTTAATGCTAACTGCTAAGGCTAATACAAAAAATAGGACAAACTGAATAATACAAATAATAGTACAAACTACAAAACCACTCGATGTAAAGTAGAGAAAAAAATATATGCAACCGCTCCATCGTAATGTGGTTCATCGAATCATCAGTCATCGGCAATTATGTTGATATGTAGATCTATGAAATTATAGACAATATAAGTTAGATAGATTTATGAAATCATAAAAAATAGTTATTGAAATAATTATATACACTTTATTACTTTAATCATAAAAAAACAAGTAATAAATTAATTTAATTTTACCTAACTGAAGCCTATAGCTAACAGCATCGATGCCAATGCTCTCTAGTCAAGAAGTAATATCACTAATCCAATTCTGCGTGCAAATGAGGGCCTCCATAGTTGACGGTACTAATGAACTCCGATAAGCGTCCAACACTCGACCTCCGGTGCTAAACGCCGACTCAGATGCAACTGTAGTGATAGGAACGGCTAGTACATATCGAACAATATGGGAGATGATTGGGTACTTGGAAGAATTAGTCCTCCACCATATCAAAATTTGAAACTCATCAGTAGGCTCATCGACCTCTGCCAATAAATACCGCTCAACCTCATTCGTACACTGCAGTGGATTTCTCGCCGACCGTGGTGTGAAACGATGTCATAACGTTGAAGTCTCGGAATCGACTGACACTGTCTACACTGGCCTGACGGGTACAGGTATCTGAAGGAGGTCTTGACCTCGAGCTCAAATGTGAGCTACTTGCGGTTGCTGAAGATGAATGCTGGCTATTAATGCTGTAGTGGCTGTATAAGTCGTTCAGATCTACCTTAAGTGCTGTGATAAATGCAGCTGCTTTCATTGCCCCGAGAACTTCAGTTGCCTACCATTCTATCACCGCCAACTTCAATTGGGGGTCGAGGATCGATGCTATGAACAACAATCGATTTATTTTCTCAACTTGCCTCCAATATTTATCATATTTCGACTGCATCTGTAATGCCATACTAGATAACAGTCAGCTCGGGTCAGCACAACCTTCTTTCAAGTGGTGGTGTACCATTGAGACCTCGCTGAACCACATGTTTGCCGTCACATTTGCGGATCCAGATACCCGTTTAGTAATATCATAGAAAATCTGTAAAAAGTTGACAAATTCGGATATAACTTCCCAATCTGTACTGTCTGGCGGATCGAGCCCCGTTCCATTAGGCTTCAGCAGGGCATACTTTAGACCTCCATTCTCAATCTCCAACCGCTCAAATGCCTTCTGGTACTTTAGTGCCACATCCAACATCAGATATGTGGAGTTCTATCGAGTGTGAACATCCAAACACAACATTTTTGAAGACTCAATCCCAACCTGTTCTGCTATTGCCTTGAACTTCCGCAGCATTTGGGGAGAAGCCCTCGCGTACCGCACAATGTTACAGACTTTTTTGATGGAGTCGTTCACATTTTCTATTCCCTTAACTGTTTCATCATTGAAAAATGATACCATTTTCAAAATTATTAATCATAAAAATATTAAAATATAAAATACAAAATCAAAACCAGAAAGGCTCACCAACAACAAGGTTGAGTATGTGAGCAGTGCATCGAATGTGGATATACTGATGATTTTTAATCACATCATATCTTGCCCTTGTATTCTACAAAAACTACTCGATGGAAGTCTCATTAGCACTGGCATTATCAACTGTAATGCATTGCATCTTTTGGATGCCCCAGTCCACTAGACAATCATTCATCTCTGCCCCTATTGATGCACGCTTATGGTCAACTATTTCTTTAAATCCAATAATTCTCTTTTTAAGATTCCACTCACTGTCAATATAGTTTGTTGTGATACACATGTACGACGTATTCTGTATAGACGTTCATGTGTCAGTCGTAAATGACACTCTCTGGCCAGTGGTGATGAACATTTTCTTCATTTCTGTCTTCTCCCTCATGTGCCTCTTCATGCAATCACGCATTGTTGCATAACGGGATGGCAGTGGAAATCTTGGCTCAAGCAGCTTCACAAACTTGCAGAACCCTTTCTTCTCAACAATGTTAAAAGGCATCTCATCCTCTATAACTATCTCTGCAAGTGCTTCACGGTACACCTTCTCACTGTATTGAGGGACCACTAGATTTCTCATCTGGTTTCTTGTCCCATCAGTTGCTGTAGAGGTCTAGTAGCTAAGATTAGTTTGAGACCCACCTGCGACTGCATATAATAATTTATGGCCCAATATTAGTTTTAAACTTTTAAGTTAAAATTAAATGGGATTAAATGAATAAATCAATTAGCATACATAATACATATGATCCTATGAGATTAATAAAACACTAATCTCTTGACGCCAGCCCCTTCGCTATTTGGTATCGCTGGCAACTATTGAGATGTAATGATAGACAAGCGGTGCCTTATCTTTTTGAATGACACCCAATTTGAGCGCTACAATGGTTGCATTCAGCCTGTGGCTTCTCGGGATCCCCACCATCAACTTTCGTGAAATGTTTCCATGTCCACGATCTTTTTTTATTTGATCGTAGACGGGGTGGCCTCATAGCTGCAAGGTGTACTGCTATATCTGGATTCTGAACCGGGTCGTCCCCAAGATCCATATCCTCCTCCTCCATAAACTGATCGAAATCTCCCGCTTTTAATTCTATGTTGACTGGAAGTGGAAATCCACTACTAGCACACGAGGTCTGTGCTCAAGTGGAGCTAGGTAATCGACTCCGAGTCCGACTCGGTACTGCTGCTTGGGATGCCGACGGAGTCCTGGCATCCGGAGTCTTATATGGAGTCGGAGTCCTACTGGCACTATGTGAGCATGAGGGATCCATCTGTTAAGTAGACCTGAAATTCAAGTATAACAATATAAAAAATGTTATATATGTTTGACTTATATATAAGTTTATATATATGCTTATAAAACATCACCCAACTCACACAGCTAGCTATATATGTTTGATTAAAGAACCTAATATAGAAATCATGTAAAGGAGTCAAAGATCATATTAGTTTATCATTTTTTTATATTATTATAATTTATATATTATAATTTATATATAGGTCCTGTGTCGATCATTATCCACCAGTTTTTATACCAATAGTAACTCTTTAGATATTAGATGTTTGGTGTGGATTGTGGTGGCTATAATTATATTGAATATATTCATTTACTGTGAAAAAAGCAATGGCTTAAGGCAAAAGATGGGAAGTTGGGAACCCTCTACAATCCGCCCATTTATCATAGAAGTGATTCCTGAAGAACAATCACAAAAGGCACCGCTTGTATGGTATGTATAATCAACCATACTATATTTCACTCAAATACCTTTCACTACATAATATATTAATAGAGCTATGATGGAATGACTGCCCCTATTACAATTTATTTACAATTTTACAACTTATCAATAAAATAATATTTTTTAATATTTAAATACTTCAAATCAAAATCAACATTAAAATACATATTTGAAAAAACATTATTTTGTTCCATGATTGTAGAAAAACTGAAAAGGACCAGTTGTTGTTTTCTCATTTCTCATATCACTTAAATTGGATGTAGCTAGCCAGGCCTATGACATCTCAATACAAAAGTTATTCAAACGAAAAAGAAAAAAAAAGAAGAAGAGGGAAATAGAAGGGACAAAGTGGAAGGATGTTGAAGTTGACCCCATCACATAAATTTCAGAAAAGAAAAAAAAATTATACCTATTTGACTTTCTTATAACTCATAGCCTCATCATACACTATTGAATCATTGATTGTACTATATATATATATATATATAAACATGTAATACATATATCATGCTCAGAGATGACTCATGTGTTTAAACTATTAGCGCCTTGATTGTGGGGAAATTATATATATATGTTAATGATTTTTGTAAACTTGATGCTTTTGTAAACTTGATGCAAAGACACTAACTATATGAATTTAGTTTAAATGCCCTTATCAATCATAATGATGGAATAAGTGGGTAGAACCCAATCAGAAAATTCTATACATAGACCTAGGCATGAGTAATGATTTCCTTATATAATATCAACGAGTTCTAGATTTAACAGCGCCATAATAGAAAGAAAAAACAACAAACTAGTATCCTATAGTTTTATTAAAATCACAAAGAAAGTGTATAGAATTACTAAAATCACCAAGCTAGATGTACGTGATTGGTAATGAAAAAGTGGGTAGCGACCCACTAAGTACACAAAAAGGCTCTAAATGACACATGGTTGTTTAAAAATAACACCAAATATCACATTACTAATGTTAATTGTTAGCAGATTGAATTTAAAAGAACTTGTATAAAACAAATTACAAACAATTAAGCATTGAGTTAGTTGTACACCAACATTTCATCTCTGGCTTCTGTAAAAAAATTTAGATCAAGTAGAATGTAATAACAACGAGACCCTAGAGAAATAACTGGTATCCTATAGTTGTTACCAATTATCATGAACAAACTTAGTACATGTCCTGCTAACAGTTAGCCATAATGTGATGTTCTTCCCCATTCTTTCAACCCAACAAACTAGGGACCCTAAAACATTGAGGACATCTTAGGTCAAGAGATGGAACTGATCTCTATTTGGTGTTCTCCCTTTCTACAGCTTGCTGCCAAGTGCCAACACATCATAAGGAGTCCGGACTGAGCATTCTATCAAACACCTAGTGGGCAGTGAGCATCTCAACATTCTATCAAAATATGGATAATTTTTCTCTTAAATAAACTATATGCAATACAACCAAAACTATATACAAGCAGAGAATTCTTTAATTTGTTACCAAAAAATTTTCAAAACCCAAGAGCCAGAAGGCATATGGCGACGGCGTCACGGGCCACGACTGATGGCAGAGGGTAGAGGCTTGAAATTTGAAGAAACAAAGAAATTAAACACTATAATTTCGAATCTTCAATTACCTTACAAAATTAATACAACAGAAAATAATTAATACAATCCAAACTCAATTTCTCATATTAAAATTAAAAATAAATTCATATTTTGAAACCTTAAAAAATACCAATTTGCAAAGGAGGATTTCTAATTTCTCGGATCTCCTCGGTATTGGCGGAGCAAAATTCAGACGGCGGCGTCGCGACTGGAGAAACGGTTGCTCGATCCTCGAACACGGGAGAAGAATCGAAGATGAAGCTGAAGAAACGGCTGCGCAGACTCAGAGAAACCGAATGCGAAGCGGAAGAAAGAAGAAAGAAGAAAGAATAGGAGAGAAAGAGGAGGGGATCGAGGGGGGGGAGATAAATAATACTAAAATGGCGTCGTTCCTCATTAATTGTAACAACGTCGTTTCATTTAAAAAAAAAATAACCTGTCGTTTTACATCTGAATTTTTTTTTTTAAAAGATCGGAGTTTGGAGTCGGAGTTCAGAGCAATCGTATGCTCCGACTCAGATTTCGGAGTCGGAAGTCTTCTGACTCCGATTTCAAATTTCGAATTCTAATTCCGATCAGAGTCGGAATGGGAGCGGAAGTCGTTCGAAAGTCGCAAGTCGGAATTTTTGCTCACCTTTAATTTCTTTCACATGAAGATGATTTATTTTTACGTGCAAGAAATATAATATATAATTTGATGGATACGTGTGCCCTTTTGCTTTCTATCGGATAATTTTTTTTTTCCTTTTTTTTTAAATAAATGAAATTTGTTAAATGATATTTACAATCAGTTTAGAAAAACACATTAAAACATATATATTATCCTTTTTATATCATTTTATATTGTTAAATGATATTTACAATCAGCTTATAACTAGGAGTGATTATATTAAGTTTCGTTTGAATTCGGAGGTAAAATAAGTTTAGTTTATTTTTTAATATTATTATTATTTTAAAATTTTAAAATTAAAAAATATGTATTAAAATTTAAAAAATTTATATTTTATATAAAAATATAAAAAAATATAATAATAAATTAAAATAAATTTAACTCACCCACGAATACAAACTGGCCTTATCTGCAGGCCACAATTACAATTACGACAGATCGACAAATTAAGCATAAAGTAAAGTCTGGAACGTACGCGTACAGACCGACAAATTACGACAGATCGACAAATTCATGCACATTTGAGTCCATACAAATTAAAGAAACGTACGCGCACAAGAGGGAGAGATCCAATTAGGACGATCCTCAATCTGTTCTACAATTAATACTTAAAAGCTCTTTTTTTTAAGTTTTAAATTTCAATATGAAATCTGTCTCAACTACACCATAATCCATTTTTATTCATAACTCATATATTAATATAAAGATGTTAACTACTCCTCTTCCAAAAACTAAATTCTAATCCACCTTTCACTCTAATTCAATTCTACTTATCGGCTATCTACGTAATAGGGCGGTGCCATCCTATTTGCACCGTTAGTGCTTTTTTTTTTTTTCATTTTCTTATATCACTTTTTAAATATTTTTAAATATTTAAAAAAAAAATCATAATATTATTAAATGATATTTACTTAATCATTAAATTTCAAAAATAAAAATAAAAATAAAAAATGGTTGGTGTGCACCAAACGGTGCATAAAGCATTTTTCCCCACGTAATATTATTACTTTCTTGTTCTTAATTAATACCAACTATATATAATATTATATCATCATTGTTTCATACGTTTCATTATTTCTTGACATGTTATCAAATAATTGAACATTTCTTTATTAGAAAAAATATTATCTTTGTTTATTCGTCTTGCTGTGTGGATGGACCTGAAGGTGAGCTGGCCGGTTCAATTTCTAGCCCCTCTCTCTCGCTCTCTCATGGATGGGAACATCAACCAGCATCATCCCCCTTTGTATAATATATAACGAAACCAGATCATAACATTTTGTGGTTGTAACCAACTGTTCCCTCTCTATTTTAAAATTATTATTATTGTTATTAAATCAGAAATGCTAGGCCAATCGCACATGACAAGGTGTGTGATGTTAAATATTTTAATATGACATTAATTAATAAATTTTTAATTTTTTATGATTTATAATAATAAAATAATAATAAAGAAAGATGTACATTTCTCTATCTGATTGAGAGAATTATACTAATTATAAAAGAATGATTATTTTAACAATTTTATCTCATAAATATTTCTCGATAGTTAAATATATATATTTTTTTGTAATTTCTAATGTTATTTATAAATTTTTTATTATCAAGAAATTTAAGAATTTATGTCTGACTATAAATAGAGATATAAAATTTTAATCTTATTTCTTATTAATAATTATTATTCTATTATAATTTAAATATTGGCTAATAAATCTTAAATTATTTTAAATTATATTAAGATAAATATGTGAAATAAGAATTTAAATAAAAATTTTAGACGAGACTGACTGGGATTTGTCCATTTGTTTTGACTTTAATTTTAGTCATAAAAGATAAAACCCACCTCCTTAGATAAGTCTACCGTGGCGTCGCATCATCTCCAGCTCCGCCCACCACCCACGCCAAGAAAGCCTAGAACCACTCCCTAATATATATATATATTTTTAATATTTCCTACGAATTCAATCGTGATTGGTAAATTTCTTACGAATTCAATCGCATCATCTCCAGGGCCGCCGCCCACCACCTACGCCACGTGTTCGAATCCTACGAATTCAATCGTGACCATAATTATCCGCGTTGTAGCAATCCTGTAGGCCATTATGGAAACCTTAAAAAAGAATAATAGCATTTTCCATAATAATAATAGGGGCCCGTTCTTAAAAAAAAAACAAAACAAAAAATAATAATAAGGGCCCGTCAATTATAACGGGACGTTGATCAACTTCTGGAATCAGTTGTGATAGGACAAACAGACGTTTACAAAGAGAATATCCGAGGCATATTATGAGGAGCTGTGGGAATATACTGAGAGTAGATCCCGTTCCGTCGACACCACTCTCAGAAATAAATACCCCATATTCGAACCTCCCCTCGTTCCACCAAGAATCAATCTTCTAAACACAATCGTCCTCTCTCCCCATCCTCCTTTTAAAACCCTCTTTCTCGTCTCTTCAACGTCCCTTTCGCATAAACAGATGGCTCTCAAAGCCGTTCATGTCTCCGACGTCCCAAATCTCGACCAGGTCCCCGACAATGCCTCTCTGTCTCTCTATTCCACCCGCTTCCCCAAAGGTACGTAATCAACACCATCATTCTTGTTATCTGATCGTTTATGCTTTTCTTTCTTTCATTCTTTCTTTTAATATCTATATGCTTCATTGCGAGACATTTTTTTTATTTATCTGATCCGTGTGGTTTTAATAATGGTGAAGGCTTGGATATGGGGAGGGGTAGTGCGTACAGAATACCCAAGTTTTTGGTGATAGGGCACAGGGGCCACGGCATGAACGTCTTGCAGTCTTCCGATAAAAGAATGAGATCCATAAAAGAGAACTCGATCGCATCCTTCAATGCTGCCTCCAGTTTCCCTCTTGATTTCATCGAATTCGACGTCCAGGTCAGTCTTGTTTTTTCTTTTTCTTTTTCTTTTTTGTTGTTCTTGACGTCTGCGAGTCCATTTGTTCTGTTCTGGAATTTATACGGAAACTTCGAGGACACGTTGTTTTGTCGGTCTTTATATAGTTTGTACATTACATTCGCCGCGTAAAATTGCCTATATTCACCAGGATGCCACCGAACTTGAAACTTTCTACGTTCCTTTTTTTTATATTCTCTAATCCAATTAATTTCTAAAGTTTTTTTTTTTTTAAACGTATGGATTATTCTTTGTTTGCGAGAAAAGTCTTGTCCGCGTAGAATTACGTAAAAATAAAAAATATGCTATTTTATTATATCAACTATTTGAATTTATTTTATAATAGAAATAGTTTTTATTTAATATATCAAATTAAATTAGTTTATTTTATAAATTTATGTGGAGTTTCTTTTATATAATTTTTTATGATTAATTTTATTCTTTTATTTTTATAAAAGATGCAACCTTGGCTTTGGAGACGGCTTTACTAAAATGTCAAGAAAAAGCCAAATTTACCATATGTCCCTCGTATTATTTATTAATCTTGAAAATCTTAATTTAGGAAAGCAACGTTGAAATTTTCTACCTAATTTAGGCTCGGTTTGTTTTTAGACCTGGAATGAGATAAAAATTAATAAAATAAAATAAAATATTATTATAAAATATTTTTTGTAATATTAAATTTGTTTTAAAATTGAAAAAAGTTGGATTAAAAATTGAAAAAAGTGAATTATTTATTTTATTTTATACAAGAATTTATAAAAATATAATAATAAAAATGAGGTGGGATGTGATGAATTGGAAAAACAAACAATACCTTACTCGATATTTTTACCCTAGACGGCATTAATACAATGATAAAAATACAAAATTTACAATATGTCCGGAAGTTCTTTACTAATATTGGGAAACTAATATTCGGTTTATTTTTTTGGGTGCTGATGTGTGTAATTGTTTGTTTGCTTCTTTTTCCCTTTTTTTAAAAAAAAAGGAAATTATTTAAAAAAGCGAAATAGAAGCTTGCAGATGAATGATATAGCTTGAGACGGCGAAGTTTTTGAAAAAAAAAAATCAAAATGTGGTGGTTTTTGTAGGTGACAAAAGATGGCTGGCCAGTCATTTTCCACGACGACATGATTCTCTCTGAAAATGACGTAAGCTCCTCTAGCCTTTCTCTGTCATATTTTCTCTTCTGCTACGTCTCTCTTTTTAACTATAAATAATCCACGTTTAATTTTGAATGTTGAAGCTACTTTGTTCTCTCTCTGTTTTTTTAAAATTTTGTATATGGTTCTGGAAAATTTCATTTTCAGGGTACTGTGTTTGAGAGAAGGGTTACAGAACTTTCTCTTGCAGAATTCCTTAGTTATGGTCCCCAAAGAGAACCCAGCAAAGAGGGAAACACTCTGCTGAGAAAAAACAAAGATGGCAAAATTCTGAAGTGGGATGTTGACGTGGATGACCCTCTTTGTACCCTTCAAGAGGCATTTCAGCAAGTGGAACCCTCTTTGGGCTTCAATATTGAGTTGAAATTCGACGATCACATCGTCTACCAGCCAGATTATCTCATCCATGTCATCCAAGCCATTTTGCAGGTTTTATTACTTGGAACAATTCTTTTATTACCCTCCAATTTTTTCGCTGAATGTTAATAATCATGTTTTGGTTCTAAAAATATTATGTGGATTCTGTGGAACAACAGGTGGTGTTTGAGCACGCTAAAGACAGAGCCATTCTGTTCTCGACCTTCCAGCCAGATGCGGCACTTATCGTTCGAAAATTACAGAGCACCTTCCCTGTAAGCACGCTTTCTTATTTGTAATTTTCTTTTTATTATTATTATTATTATTATTATTATTGGGGACTTGTTTATACTAAACAAGTGGTGATTGTCGTTATAAATGCTGCCAGGTCTTCTTTTTGACAAATGGGGGTACCGAGATTTACTACGATGTGAGGAGGAACTCCTTGGAGGAGGCCATAAAGCTGTGTTTGGAGGGTGGTTTGCAAGGAATTGTCTCAGAGGTTAAGGGTGTTTTTAGAAGTCCAGGGGCAGTGACCAAGGCCAAGGAGGCCAATCTTTCATTCCTTACATACGGCAAATTGAAGTAAGCTTTCCCGTTCGCGTATATCTCAATTACTTCATGGAAGCTCTTGCTTAGGAAATTTGATAGACCTTGGCCATATTCTTGCTTGAAAATTCAGCTATTGTGATCCAAAGTCGTATACAGCTTGCCAATGTCCATTTTACTCCGAGTACTTTGATTTGGTCATTGCTTGGTATTTCAATGAAGTAGCCTTGTTGGATTTTGGCTTCTTGTTCTACAATGAGAACATTACTTTTTTCATACCCAATTTGTCAAATATTTATATATATATATATATATATATTTATATATATATATAAAGGAACTTTTCAACACGAATGTTAGCATGGAAAATTAGTATGAACGTATGTATGTCATAGCCATGCATGTTTAAATACTTTTTGAGATGGAATTGGTTATTAAGATTGCTTATATTATGAAAATTGTGCGTGGCAGTAACGTGCCTGAAGCAGTTTACGTGCAACATCTAATGGGAATTGAAGGTGTGATAGTCGATCTAGTCAGAGAGATCACTGAAGCAGTTTCGGAGATGATAAAGCCATCCAAGGATGGTGAAGAGGAAGAAGGGAAGTTGCAGGCAGCAGCGAAGCCTCAGTTCTCGGAGCGGGAGCTTGCATTTCTCCTTAAGCTTATTCCAGAGTTGATTCAGCACTAGTCCCTGCCCCTTACGCTATTACACACCCAATTGTTTTTGCAAAATTTCGTGTGTTTTTGTATTAGCTAAAAAGTCTTTAGGCGTGGAGGTTTTTACCACATTTACCTTTGCAATGTACATAAATTACCATTCGTGGTCCTCCATTTGTAGCTCTTAACAATGTTAAATGATATTAGTTTCAGTAAATTTTATACCATACAACTTTGGCGTTTGTCGTCTCTGTTCTTCTTCCTCTGCTGCTGCTGCTGCTTTTTTCTCTGTTTTTCTTCTATTTGGGTCTGGGTTTAGTGCATAAGAACAGGAAGGTCAAACGTGCAGAAATTGTTTATTTGAAAAAAAAAAAACTCTAGTAAAATCTGTTCGAAAGTTGGAAAAAGGCCCTTTAAAAGAAAATCAATTGCTCCACTAATAAAGAGAGTTATTGTTATGCTCCACTAATCAATTGCTCCACTAATAAAGAGAGTTACTACTAGAAACTCGAAGTGGGTCGTTATTGTTATGGCCCATAACCTCCCCTGCTTCAAGGAATCGATAGGTAGCAGCAGCTCTAAGCAACCGTAACCCAGTTCTTCAATTTGAAACAAAACCCACACTGTTAGCAAATCACAAATGAACTGAAGTGTGTACTGTGTAGTCCTCGATCACCACCAGTGAAGAAGATCTAGATCATGTACCTCTCTCTCTACATTTACAGACCCACGCAGAAGAAGCAAAGCTTTGTCTTGTCGTTCATTTTCATGTCAACATGGAAACAGGGGTCCAACAATTATGATCGGAATCCGTAGCAATTGAATTGGGATAAGGCCGAAATGAGTGTGGCCTCAAAATAGCGAAGCAAATGGTCTTTTATGATGGAAAGGAAATTAAATGCTGGCACACACGTTAAGCAAATTAGATGCATCCTATCCTTTGAAAATAAGCCATGAACGCGTGCAGGATGGATGATATGGTATAAAATGTTAGCTGACATTAATGATAGAGTGGCGCAAGAGCCACTCCTGCGACTGGGATCCCGCATAGGAATTTTTTTTTTTTGGCTTTTTTCATTTATATTTTTAACAGTTTTAATATTATTTTCTTTTAAAAAAATCACCACATCATTAAAAAAATACTTACTTAATTATTAAGTAAAAAAATAATAAAAGAACAAAAATTTTATTGAGCTCATGTAACTTTTGTCTCGTCTCCGAATTTAGGACCTTAATGATATGCAGAATCTGGCGCTTTAGGAATATAATTAAAACAAGTATGATAATGAAACAGAATTAGCATTTGATTCTTTAAAGCAAAGTCATTGGTTGCGCCGCTTCATATGGCATATTATTATTTGGATCGATATGCCTTAATTCTTTTTCATTTTTTTTTATAAAAAAAGATAAGATTTTGGCCAGCAATTTAACATATGAAAGCTAAATATTCTAAAAGCATGCAACTGTATATTTGGGTGCGTTATTATTCCTATTTATATATTAAACGTGCATTCTACGCGATAGCTAGCTAGCGAGGGACAGGATTATATATATGTCATTTTGTATAGCTTTGATAAAACGCATATGGACAAAGATTAATGTGTACATGCACTATCACCAAGTTTGCCTTTCCTTTTCTTCTTTTTTTTTTTTATTCAAAAAATATTTTTTTTTTTAAAACCCCAATCGTGAATCGTGATGATCATGTTTACAGCATATGCTCTAGCTAGCTAGCCAAGTTTAATTGCCCTTGCTGGTCCCATATATATCATGAGAAATATATAGCTAGCTTCTTCATAAACATGCATGTGATCTCTTGGGTTTGGTCCCACCGGACATAATCACGGACCTGGGCTTGGGTTTGACATCTTTGAGAACCCATCCAGCCCAAAGCTTAACATTGTTTAAAGTTTTAAACTTCAACTGAAAAAACCAAAGATTAGACGTTCCTTGAGTTTTGTCATTATTATTTTGCAGGAAAGCCATGCTTATAATATAAGAGGATACAAAATTCAAAACCATTGAACTTTTATTTTAATCACGTCAGAGACGGAGGAATAGGGAAAAACAATCTCGAGAGTCACAAACAATGTATTGGGCAGAGATAATTAATTCCTAGGGCAGTGGTATTGGTATTTTAACTGTATACATACATATATATATATATATATATATATATATATATATATATATATAGGTGGTGCATCAACATGGGTTGGGTTCTGATTTATAGCCTTAATATTAAGGATCATTGAGTTTGATTTTTAATTTTTTACCAACTCATTCACCTACCACACAACCCCCATAAAAAAATATAAAAAACGAAAATTGTTAACAATTCGAAGAAAGAGCTTGATCTGCTAACCAATACCATGATCATGGTAGCCGAGTAGTATAAATAATTGTGGCCTCGTTCATACTGATAAATGAGGGCTTTCTTACATTAGGCGATAATTTGTAAGCGCATTACCTGTTTGGATTTAGAGATGAGATGAGATAACTTATGAATAGTAATAAAATGAGTGGTTGAGATTAATTAAAATTTAAAATGAGTGGTTGAAATGAGTTGAAAGTACGAAATGAGATAAGATGAGTTGAATCCACTTTTCAAAACAAACCGGGTCGATTGATTTTATTTTTAGTCAGAAGTTTTTTTTTTTTTTTTTTTGTTTTATGATACATGGGATGGTTTTATTAATAAAACCAGGTATCAAGGGCATTGTTATTGGTATTCCTCTATTATATTTAAGTGAGAATTTATTAATAAAATTGAGGGAGATTACTCATACGACCTTATCTCTTTGTCAAAAAAAGAAAAAAAAAAAACAATTCCAAAACACATACAATACCCTTCAATACTTATTAAGGGCATTGTTCGGTAGTAGTATGGCATTATTGACAATTGTAGAGGAAGATCATCGAGATCAATAACATTGGGTTCCAAATTCCAAGGGCCTGCTTGCCTCCTAGTTAATTTGAGTTGAAACAACCAACTGGGCATCCCGCCTAAAAAAAAAAAAAAAAAACAAGTTCTCTGATGTAATTAAAGAGGAGTGAGATGATAATATAAATAAATGATGAAGCAATGGAAAATGGGCATCCGTGACAAAAGGGAATCTTGCAGCAGTAGTACTGATGAGTTGTCAATTTTAATTAAAGGACATGACCACCCACGACATGGGGCATAATAAATAAAGAAATAAATAAATATCACTATTCAATGTGTCGTTTCTTGATGAGATTAATCAAATTCAATTCTATTTCTATGTATATTTATGTGTTCAAACAGTACGCATCGATCTAGAGGTAATGTATTGTTCTTACAAACTTTTTTCCCAATGACAACTTCGTTATGCATGCATATTGCAATATATATATATATATGGGGGGCATAAATGATTTAATCATTAATGATACTTTTAATGTCCGTCAGTATCAATTTATCAGGCCGCGGGTTGACCTTTGAAACCTAATCAATCAAGAGATGCAGAAGCTGCACTGCATATGACCAATTACATATTGATATCTCTCAACTGTTTTTTCTTAATTTCCTTTTTTTTTTTCTTTTGTAAAACTGTCATACATGATCTCTTATGAAATATATGAGATCCCAATTCTTTAGTACTTCAGTTTTAACACAAAATTGATGGGCTTTTTAAGGGAGGAAAAAAGAAGAGGTGCGCCATGAATATGATCACTACTTTCTTTTTGTCCTTATATTAATGCAATATATATATACTGGATAATATATATATGCACTACAACGCAGAGGTAGATAATGGAAACATCGTAATCGAGTGCTGATTGAATTGGGGGGAGTGGGGAGATAAAAAAAAAAAAAAAAGAGTTTGAAGTGGGTAAACAACGTGTCACACATGGGAGCTCATACTACACGGCATCTAGCGTGCTAGATTGACCGAAATCAGGAGGGGTTTAAAATCTTGGCCGCGTACGTACGAATTGGAATACACGTTTGTAAAAAGAACCCTCGTCAAACCAAAGCAATTCCATAATTTCCATTTCTCAAGTCAATAAAGGAGTTCCCAGTCAGAATATACAGGAGTTGGAGTTTCTTCTTCCCCTCTCTCTCTCTCTCTCTCTCTGACTCTCTCTGTGTGTGGATATATATATATATATATCAAAGAACCGTGTCTAGTACTTCCACACCCTAGAGAGGCATGAGAGGGCACCTTCAACGACAGACACAATTAGCTCCTGCACCTTCCCTCTCGGCCTCTTGCTTCTCTGTCATTAATTTGTTGTATAACATGATATATTCCAGCATGAGACGTTCCATTTGAACCCTTTAATTATCGCGCGCGCATCTTGTTTGAGAATATAATTAGCTTTAGTTTAGGTTATAGGGATATTGGACTTCATGGAAAAACCAATCTCTCTCACGATCAATGGAGGGATCAGACTGCCTATCGGGTACCGGTTCCGTCCCACCGATGAAGAGCTCGTCGTTCACTACTTGAAACGCAAGATCTTCTCTATCCCACTGCCGGCTTCAGTCATTCCCGAGTTTGATGTTTTCCAGACTGATCCTTGGGGATTGCCAGGTTAGTATGGAAATCTCTCTCTCTCTCTCTCTCTCTCTCTAATATATATATATATATATATAGTGGGTGTGTATGCGTGTGTGTCATGTATTTGTATTAAGTTTGAAAATTTTCATTCCTCAATTGATTGGACTTTCTTTCAGTCTTGTTTTCTGTTGTTGTAATGTTCTATTTAGAGCTGACCGTGAGGATCAATACCGAAGCGTACGACACTAAATTCCCATATGTCTATATATTACATAGCTTAGCTGCATTTTATTCTACGACCCTTTATATATTAGATCGATGTTTGTATATGTTTGTATATTCCAATGTTATTTTATGACCGTTATTTTAGAAATAATGGTCGAAAAACGAAAAAGGCTTATCGATCGTGTTCTCTTAATTTTCTTTCAATACGGCTTTAGGTGATTTGAAGGAAAAGAAGTACTTCTTTGGCACTACAAAGAGGAGTTGTACTGTTCATGAAAGCAAGTTGAAGAGAGCTGCTGGTTCTGGTTACTGGAAACCTATTGGCAAATATAAGCAGATATTAGCTTCCAAGAGCAACCACGCAGTTGGGATAAGGACAACTTTCATTTTCTGTGAAAGGAAGCGTTCTTATGGAGCTAAGACAAGATGGATCATGCACGAATTTCGTCTTCTTGACTCCGAATCAAACCTCGGCTCCACCCAGCAGGTAGCTAGGATTTGACTTATAATTTTGAGTGAAATTCTGAGCTAGCTAGGATTTTCTCATGTGAAATTCAAATAATATTTATTATAAAAAAATGAATATTTATGACAAATTCTTTATAAAATGATTAAAAAAAAGAAGATTTATTTTAATAATAAATAATCATTTTGGTAGAAAATAGTTGATTAGAAATAAACAATATATTTTCTAATTATAGTCATAATTATTTCATGCTTAAGATTTGAGTGAAGTAGTTGATGCATACCTGATGATAGTTTTGATTTTGAATCCATATCTAGGTCATGATGTCTAAAACGTCAGAGATGGAAGATTGGGCTGTCTATCGTGTATTTCAAAGAAAGAAAAGATCAGCTGAAAAACAAGGACGAGGCCGGATCATTTCTCGGCCGTCATCTTATAACAACGTGAACATGAGCGACAGATTGGAGGTCATGATCATGAGGCCAAATTTTATGAATTACATGTTGGATCATGAATTAGATCACAGTTCTAGATCTGATCACTTAGGCCCTAATTCTCATGAAGAACTTAATTGCTCGTCATGTTCGAGTGAAATCACTCATGAGGTCTCGTCTAATGCGTTAGATCAGGAAGAAACAAGCTCTTCCCCAAGTCGGATTTCTTCATTTTCACAGTAGTACATCATGAGAGATCAGCCTTAATATTAACGTCGTGAGGGATTTACTTGTCATGATGTCAGGTATTCAAGTAATAGTACTACTCCATCGTGCATGTTATGCAACAGATTATTAATAATTAAGCAAAGAATCATGATGCCTTTAACAAATTATTCTAAAATTCTTAATTATCTTTATATAATTGATGATCAACTAGTACTGATCATATTGATCTTTCCCTATACATTTTTTTTTTTAATTCGATAAAACTAAAATTCAATCATATATATATATATATAGCGCGCGATCGAGGTGGCAGTACTAGTGATTAATATTTGCTCAGAGTTGAATTAAGGTCTTTTTCTTAGGAAAGGGAAATAATTTTAGAGAGAAATTAAAGATGATAAAAATTAAGTAATGAAAAGAAAGAAGGGAATAAATTCAAAAGCTAGATAGATGGGGCCGCATCCAAAGAAAGAAAGAAGCAAATTTGACGTAAGTAGTTCTGTATGCTTTAATCATGAGTTTGTAAAAAAGAAGCAATATAACAAGCTTTAAGTACTTATGGGTCAAGAACACGAATAATGTTGCACTTGCATATTAAGATGCCGTTGCAATTAGTTGATCGATCCAGCATCATCATGATCATCCGCACATGGCCGTTCTATTCACAAATATATCACTACAAGAAAATTAGTCTTTTATAATCAGTTAATTTCAACCAAATGATTATTTATAGCTAAAATTAATCGTAAATAACATTTTCTTCGCTATTCATTACTCACAACAGCTCATATTTCTTGTAGTGTATCTATCTTTTATTTGTTCTAATTTTCAATCGACGATCTACTATATATATATATATATATAAAAAATAGAGCATCATATCTGATCATAATTATAAGTTAATAAATATTTCTAATTAGTTCCAGTTAGCTAGCGAATCTCCACGACTTTTTCACAGCTTAGTGAATTAGTTTTATAAGCACGTCTAGCTAGCTGCTAGCATAAAAATTAAAAAAGGGATTCTCACCTCTTTAATTTCCATTTAAAATATATATTCCGTTTTTCTCCTAATTAATTAATTGAACAATAATATATGGTACGTACGTGTAGGTTGTGTTAATAATGGGGAAGATAACATTAAGGAAGCAAAAGAGCAGGTTGCTTGTACAACTCGACCCTCGTGGGGGGAGGTTGAGAATAAGATTCCTTTTGTCCATCAAATATCAATCATGGACATCCATGGAATTTTAATATTCTGTCTTTCCCCCAAAGTTTTATTTCTGCTCTGATAATAATTCTTTTATTAACTTACAAAACATTATTGGTTGTAGTTTTGAACTTAATAGATATGGGCTTCTGTATTATATTATGGATCCTGGTCCATGGACGTCTCTCGACTTAAATCCAGCTGATCATGTGTTATACCATCTCGGCCCAACCCATTATTCGTTTCCCAGACAATTTTAACCTTTCATTAGAATTTAGAACCACTAAAAACGAGACAACTCTTTCTGCTGAATTTTTGGACCGGTCCAGCCAGCCAGCCAGCTCGCGACAGTAATTAGTACTCTAGCTAGGTTGGCCTTGGGGCGTAGCAGCAACATCAATGGAATGGAATGGAATGGAATGGAATATTGGTAAAATATGAGTAATGGTCTGTATAGTTGTAGAGCATCCGTGTTGTATAATTATTTTAAAAAACAATGATATTTATTATTAAAGAATTGTTTTCTATTATGATTTTTCTTTTTTCTTTTTAATTTTTGAAAAAAGATTGTATAAAAAATATTATATGCAAACTTTTTATAATGATATAATATATGAGTTTGCAAAAATAAAAAATAAAAAATAATAATTCTCATAAGTTGTAACTCGTAACAAATAAAATGATTGAATATAAATATTTGCAGACTACCATTTTCTAAATTTGGTAGGAAAAGAAAATTATTTATTATCAAATCAAATTGGAAAAATTTGTCCCAAAAACCACCCAATTAATAATGCTATATATAAGCAATTTTATGCATCAATATGTGCACCAATACATTTTTATTCATTGATAATATCTTTTATTTTAAAATTTGAATTTATGACTATCATATTAAATACGTGCGCATATTAATGTACAAAATTAAATGCAACTCTATTTTTTCCTTTATAATTATAGTGAATTTAGAAGTCACAAAGCCCGGAAAGAAGGAAAAATGAAAGAGGATTAATTTAGAAATGTCTTACACATACATGTGGTTTACACCAGTACTTATATATGAACGTGTGATGTGTATGCTGCAATATTGCTTGGATAATCCGTGCACCTGATTTTGAGAAGTTGAAGTTACATGCATGGCGATTACTGCAACATGATGATGATCGTAAATTGCTGTCTGTATATATAGTGTATATTATCTAAAAAGGAATATATAAAACTCAAAAACCCTTAATTTTTGTTTTGTTTTATCTTCACAAAGTAATTAAAGGAGGAACTTTGGTCTCGTTTGGATTCAGAGATGAGATGAATTGAAATGAATTTAGTTTATATTTTAATATTATTATTATTTTAAAATTTTAAAAAATTATATTAGAATTTTAAAAAAAATATATTGAAATTTAAAAAATATATATTGAGATTTAAAAAAAATATATAAAAATTTATGTTTTATAGAAAAAATTATAAAAATATAATTATGAAAATAAAAATAAGGTGAACTCATTTTAAATTCAAACAGAATCTTTGTTATTATCAATCTAGCTGGCTAATCTTCATAAAAATTGCAGTCAGCACGTCAAATTCTGCATTCTTCTGATAACTTTGATCAATCGAGGAATTTCAAAACAAAACTTGCTTATATTGTTTGCTCGATCGGTGACCAGGCGACCACCGATCCATTGATGTCGACATGATTTGGTAAGCTTGGCCTATACTTCAAAAGGCGGCTGTTGAAAATGGCCGACCGCCTACCGGTTGTCAAATTAAGTACGTAGAAAAGATGGCTGTTTTCGATCGTCTCTTTCCTCTCCGACTTTTTGACCGTTTCTAGCTCTAATTATACAGTTCAACTGGGCAGTCTCGGAGAGAGAGAGAGAGAGAGACCATCCCGTCCCACGTGTCCCTCTATCCACCCATTCCGTTCTCCCACGTCAGACTCTCGTGACCTCTTTTCAAACTTTTTCGCTCCCCGAACGCTCTATTCTGCTACGCCCAAGCCCAACCTTAATTTCCTTGTACTACTATCGACTTGGTTGTTAGCACGACAGTATTTAATTTAAATAAATTAAATTTTTCACAAATCAATTTTTACTGTAGATTTTATTATCTTCTCCCCTTCAATCAAATTTTAAAATTGATCATCTAATCTATATTACATGTAAAAATAACTAACTAATCATTTTCTTAACATAAAAGAGTGGAATTTTTGAATTCAAATTTTGTATTTGAAGAATCAGATAATATCCTATCACACCATAGATTCTTAACATAATTAATTGAATTCTCTATTTATTATATAAATATTAAATATTTTATAAAAAAAAAATATGATATATAATATGAAAGTTTATGTATAAAATTTTCCCTTTCTTTATAACTAAAGCATCTTCTTTTAAATTAGCTGGATTTGGAAATAAAAGTTTTCTAAATATTTTCAAATATTTTTTTATTATTATTTGCTATTTTATTATTATTTAATACCTTTTTTTATTATTATACATTATTATTATTTTATTTAATAATATTATTTATTTTTTACTTATTTTTTTATTATTATTCACAAACATCTTGACATCTAAACAAAACCGATTCACCAAGAGTGTCCACGAATTGATTTACACGCGCCTAGTGGGTGGTTGCGTAGCATTACTCATTGTTCAAAGTAAAAGAGCGGCTCGGGGGAACCACAACTAGACGAGATGATACGTGCTACAGTTTCTTTCTAAGTAATGCTACATACAATCTAAAAAATTATACTTATTTACAATCCAAGCAATGAACAAATAAATAAATCTATTTTTTAGAATAAGATTAATTAAAATATTCTTATTTACAAATAAAAAATTTTAAAAACTTTAAGAATTTATTTCATTTAATCATAAAATATGAATATTTTTATATAAATTATATCACAACCTATCAAATATAAACTACAAAAAAAAATTATTCTTTCTTTCTCTAGGAATCGCATTATCTTTCATCTACACTAAACAAATAACTCACATTCTTCAACGTCCACTTGTCAAACCCACACCCTCTCTCATTTTATGGATTACCAAAATTGGCCTTTTTGAACACGTGTCTCCTAGAAGTGAGTAATTTTTTTTTTTTTCACTTCGGTGAATGACGTTAGGATTTCTCTCTCTCTCTCTCTGATCTGTTACGAGTCGTTTTGACCCACAAAGAGCGAACTTTCTCCTTCTTCTTTCCTTCTTTCTTTCTTTCTTTCTTTCCTCCTTATTCTTCTTCAAATGTGGTTGAAGTTATCGAATTTAAAAGACCCATACCTCTCCTCTCTTGGCTTTTGGAGGTGAAATCTGTGTGTTTGGTTCTCTCGATTTTAATTCCCAGGGACAGGGGAAGGCGGATTTATTATTATTATAATAATTATTATTATTTTAATTTCTAAGGGCGTCTGCGGTGGTTCTCTCTGTATCTATTGTTTGCGGTCATTGTTCTTAGGGTTCGGGGGGAATGAAGTCCTCGTTGGGGAAGCTTCGCAGATTGGCACTGCACAAGAACGATGCCAAGGAGAAGACGGGGTTTCCTTCTGCACACTTGGATGAGCTCGCTCAGGCTGCGAAGGTACTCCCCCAAACTGCCCTCTCATCTCTCCCTCTCTCATAAAACTTGGTTAACTGTAGTTGATTACAATTTTCATATTTCTTCAATTCAATGCTTTATTCTAATCGAAGGCTTCTTGAAGATATCTCCGGATTTACCTGGGAAATAGATTCGGCAGTAAATAATTAAACATCTTTGCCCAAATCTCGGTAAATATTGATTCTTTTAGCTGTGGGAAAATTTTGGGACATAAATACATGAAGATTCAGTTTAATTTATATTATTTTGAAAAACACTCATTCGGTGAAATTAAGGTTTTCTATTAAGTAAAAACTATATTAATAGAAATCTAGGTGGAGCCAACGGTGAAAATAAGTATTTTCTCGTAATAGAATGGTCAGATTTTGTTTCGGAGTGGCTATGCATTCGAAAATAAGTTTAGCAGAGCTCCAAAATAAGTTTACAATCACTTGCCTTTGCTCTTCAATGTGTATGATATTTGCTTTCCATTATCGTCTCCAAATTGTGAATTGTTGTTGCGGAGTAATATCTTCTACTTTTACAACTTAGTATTATCTGCAGTGTGTTGTGACTTTGATTCCCTCTCGGATTTATTTAGCTTGCAGGGGTAAACCTGCAGTCATGGTTCTAGTCAGGAAAGGAACTTTATTGACAGCGTTATTTCTATGTACTCCAGCTATTATGCCCACCAATTCATATGAATGAATTTTGATGTGCTATCTAGGTCCTTTGCGAAATTATTATTCTCATCAGTTTTATATTATTCTTATTTTTTACTTTGCAGGACATGCAAGAGATGAGAAATTGCTATGATGGCATACTCTCTGCAGCAGCTGCTACAGCAAATAGTGCATATGGTAACCATTTGATGATCTTCCATGAAAACCTACTTATTATATCTTGTAAAATCCAGTATCTTCATGATGACCTCATTCTGCCAACAATTTTTCTGGTTGCTTTTCTGACAAACTAGCGGGATGCGAGGTATAAACCAGTTTGGATGTTCTGTAAGAGCTATAATGTAGCAGCATGATAAGAGCATCTATAAGCTATCAAGTATTTTTGGATATGCTTGACACCTGCAGACTGCATTGTCATATATTAATTGTTTACCTAACATCATCAACTCTTTCATTTGACTCCATCTATACTTTCAGAATTCTCAGAATCACTGCGGGAAATGGGTGCTTGCATGCTGGAGAAGACTGTATTACATGATAACAAAGAAAGTGGTAAGGGAACCAAAATTTGTTACTTTGTTTTCCTTCTCTTTTGTGAGGGGTGGGGGTGGATGGAGAATTCTTTTATTTTTTTATTCATCAGATTGAATTTGAGGTGTTTTAAATCATTTATGTCTGGTGTTGTAATTGCTGCACATTTACCAACAGGTGAAGTTTTGCTAATGTTGGGGAAAGTGCAGTACAAACTTCAAAAACTTGTTGATAGCTATGTAAGTGCTTATTGACCTATACTTTAGTTAGCACCTTTGGACTCATATTGACCTTTCTTTCCGTGCTTCAGCGCTCTCATATAATCTCAACAATCACAAATCCTTCAGAGTCTCTTCTTAATGAACTTCGAACTGTTGAGGTTTGTTCGTGTGCATCTCTCTCTCTCTCTCTCTCTATTATTGTTTGAGATGTGCATAATTTTCTTACTTGGCTGTAGAAAAAAGGTCCAAACTGAAGCATTTGTAGTTGAAATGATGATCATGGTGATGATAATTGTAACACCGCACATCTATGGGAGGGTTGGGCAGCAGCCATAGGCTTTCTAAGTCATAGTGCCTGAGGGTGCCTTTTACCTTCAACTAAGTTGGTCTGAAAGCCCAGTAATCTTTTGTTTAGAAATAGGATACTATCTGTCAAACCAGCTAAATGCTTCTGCATCACTAGCGCAGGAAGTTCGCCATCACCTTGTATTATCTAGACTGACTGTCCTTTTCTGGTGCAGGAGATGAAGATACAATGCGAAGAAAAGAGGTCATGATGATTCTAAACTGATCTATTTTGTTGGGTTTGAAAGCAAAATTTCTTCTAAATGTAATATGTTGTGTGCAGAGATGTATATGAATACATGATGGCACAGCATAGAGAAAAAGGAAGATCAAAGAGTGGGAAAGGTGAAAACTTTACTGTACAGCAACTGCAAGCAGCTCACACTGAATATACTGAGGAGGCCACTCTATGTGTTTTCCGGTTGAAATCTCTTAAACAAGGTCAATCTCGAAGTCTTCTAACACAAGCAGCTCGTCACCATGCGGCCCAGGTTGTCTTTATATCTCTAAAATTCTCAAATTTCAGTAGCTTACAGTTGTTTTTATGAGTTTGAGGATAATGTGTTTTTTTTTTTTTTTTTGCCTTCTTCTTTTGTTACTTTGAGTTTAGTTGAATTTCTTTCGGAGGGGACTCAAATCACTTGAGGCTGTTGAGCCACATGTTAGACAGGTTACAGAACAGCAACATATTGATTACCAGTTTAGTGGACTTGACGATGATGATGTGGAAGATGGTGAGGATGATGGCGAGAATAGCTATATTGGTGGGGAATTGAGTTTTGACTATAGACGAACTGGGCAGGGGATTGATGGTGTTTCCAGGAGTTCAATGGAGGTGAGTATCAATTGCAATTGACAATCTGTTTTTGTTCATGATCCTATTTGGAACCCAAACTGATAGGGAAGTACTTAGAGCGTCTTGTTAGGAACCCTACTTAAATCCTCTAAAATATCAGTAGCTTTGGTCAGGTTGGTTGGTGGTTCAATTAAGAAACTGCCAACCCCAGCATGTGGTTGTAATAAAGCAGACTTGGGATTTGTTTCTTTGTCCTTTTCGTATTTTGAGAGCGGGTGTGGGAGACTATATGTGGCCCCTTGATATCCCAACAAACCGGGGCTATATAAGGTTTTTTTTTTAAAAAAAAAAAGTTTATGACAATTAAATGTTTGGTAGTAGAAATCGGGTGTGTATGTAGAAAATATATCAAGGGATGCAGGAAGTTTTAAGAGTCTTGGGCACCATGGCTATATGGCACCTTCCTCGCTGTAAATTCACCGTTGGTGTGATGCCAAAAATGGGCATTGTGATAATCATATATCAGTCTGGACTTGTTTTCACTTCCATTATGTCTTTTTCGCGTGCCTATGATTTGGTGGCTCGTTACACAGGTAGATGAAGTAGGACTTACGTTTCCTCAAGCTTTGACTATGGAAAATGCAGAGGTAGTACCCTACATGCATTCTTTACTCAGTATATATTTCTGGTGTAAAAGTCATTTAACTTTGAGCTTGCAAAAGACAAAAGTAACAAATATGAATCACATAACCAAAACCACAAATTTTAAATTTACGTCTTAGACTTTCCTTGTGTAGATGAATCTTGACAAAAGCCAAGACGATCTCAGAATCTCAAGTAGAGAACCTAGAGTGGGTAGCCATTCGGCCCCTATATCTACAGAAAAGTTTGATCCAGCAGAAAAAGTAATAAATATGCAACCTTCACCTACTGGGAAGCCTCACGCATATGCGTTGCCCACACCAATTGATGCAAAGGCTTCAAGTTCATCAAGAACAAGTAGTTCAGTTCCCCAGTTGATGCCAAGAGGCCGCACCCACAATTTGTGGCATTCTTCCCCGTTGGAAGATAAGAAGCACGAGAAGGATTCTGGTGATGGTGTGTCGGTACTCAAAGAGAGCAACATTAATAATACCCCCATTGTGCTACCCCCTCCTTTGGCACAGGGAATTTCACTTTCTCAGCTCGAGACATTTAATGCTTCTGACACTAGCAAAATCAAGCGACAAGCTTTTTCTGGTCCATTAGTTGGTAAGCCGGGGTCAGCAAAGCCTGTTTTATCTTCTAGTGGTACCATTGCATCTGCTGAATTGCCCCAAGTAGCTTCTGGAATGCTTTCTCGGTTGCCAATTCCTCCTTCATCTCCAAAAGTATCCCCAAATGCTTCACCTCCCCTTGTGTCTTCACCCAAGATAAGTGAACTTCACGAGCTTCCTAGACCCCCGGGTATTCCAGGCTCCAAGCCAGCAAAATCTCATGGTTTACTGGGGCATTCTGCTCCATTGTCCTTCAGAAATCAGGAGCAATTTGGAGTAAATAAAACTCCTTTGGAGGCATCGATTGCAGCTTCTCCACTTCCAATCCCACCATTAGTTGTCCCTCGGAGTTTCTCTATACCCTCAAGTGGTCAGAGAGCGATGGCAATACAAGTCACAAAGCTTTTGGATTCTCCCCAAGTTTCAGGCGAGGCTGAAGAAGTTGCATCACCTCCATTAACACCCATTTCCATGTCAAAACGTTAAGCTAGTAGCATCAAACTTTTTATGAAGTGGCCTCTCACTCTGGTCAAACCCAAGCTTGGTGTGGTAACTAACATTTTGATCTTTTATATCGATGCTATTTTTCAAATTCATGCATAAAAATAAGAATTTATTTTCTTGCATTAGTCATTTGTCACATCGTTATTATTTCTTAATATCTGCAGTGCATGCAGGTGAGAGCTAATATTTCTCCCCCGTGGGTCGTCCTGGCGGAAGATGGTTTTTGGGTCATTGTCTTCATGTGGAGAACAGGTCTGTAGATATGACGTTGTATGTATGGTTTAGTTTCTCGTCTGAGTCTTTTGTCCATTGCTTGTTTTATTGATAAGGATGAGAACTAAACTCTTATAGTCAGTTGTGACATTATGTAACATCTCACGAGTATCTTCAAATGAAGAATTTTGTTCATCTATACCAACGAGTTCCAAATAGAGGGAGTAGATCAACGACTATTTGAGGTTTCTCACCTTCTGCATTCATAAACATCAGTCTCAACTCCCAACATTGTTAATTTGTCATTTACCCAACAAATTGGAAACGGCTGCAAATTATTATTTTTATTTTCCAGAAAATATAAACTTAATGAGTCTTCTCCAATCAATTTACATATATTTTTTTTTAAATAATTGATGATTCAACATGATATCAGAGTAGTCATTCTTATCTGAGGGACACTTGCCCCTCAGGGTTGGGTCAAATGGTAAAGAACTTGGTCTTTGGTGGTATGCTCTTTTCAAGTTTTAAAATTTTCTTGTCAGGGATCTGTATACCTGCGGGATTGGTTGGAATTTTATTTTCAAACACTTGGGAAGTTGGTACCAATAAAAAAAAAAGTAAGCGTTCTTAATTTTAACCTAAATCTACTATAGTTCTCAATTTAAATGTTCAATTCTTTCTTAAGTAGGTAGGGTTTGCGTGTTGTCTAGTTACACACGAGGAGAATATTAGAGTTATAATTTAAGTGATTAAATTTATATTTTTAGATAACTAATGGTTTAAAAAAGAGAGAATCTAAAATCGATTGTGTTGCCGGGCATCCATCCTTCTACTTGTATAGGCGCTTAGACATCCCTCTACTTTGGATCGTACGCGCAGTCTTTTACAATTGAATCAATCGGCCCATCACTTTTGAGTTCACATACAGGCCCTAGGCGGGCCTGGAAAAGGTTTATTCTTAAATTTAAGTCCAACAAAAACATACCGAAAAAGTTTTTTGTTTGAATTTTTGAACTTATCTGGAATTGAGTAATTAACAATGTCAAAATGTCCAGCCAATTTTATTTGTAATTATATATATTTAGGCACTGTTTGAACAGTAATAATTTTTTATTTTAAAATGTTAAAATAATAATAATATTGAAAATAATATTTTTAATCATATTTATTTAATTTTAAGTTTTAATTTAAAATTATTTCATCTTATTTTATTATCTAAATTTAATAAGTATTCTTTAATTATTGGAAAAAATATTGAAGTTTTAAAAAATTATCGGGACATATTGAAAGAAAAGTCGCGAGTGAAGTAGAATTAAAACCAAAAAAAAAAAAAAAAAAAAGAATAAAGAAAAAATAGTTTATACAGTTTATACAGTTAAGAACTGGTGTCAATCATCAGTTAAGTGGTAGTTGCAAAAGCTAAGCGAGCCAAAGTGGAAAATCGACAAAATCAAGAACCCTAGATGGAGCTCCTAACCTTGCATTCCACCTGCAGTTGCCTCCAATTTCGTACTCCGTCGCTCCATTTAGAAGCGGTACCTCGGAATTTCGGCTTCCCCAGCTTCCCACACTCCTTATCCAGTCGTCACAACCACAGCCTCTTCCGCTTCCACCCACCTCTTTCTGCATCCCTTCCGTCTCGTGCTCCCTTCCCAAATTCTCTCTCCTCGATTAGCGCCGTGGCCAACGATGGCACTCTCCGTGAGTCACTTTGTTTTGAGTTGTTTTTGTTTTATCAACTGTTGTTTTTTAGTTACAGAACTACTTGAATTGTTCAAAACGATTGTAATTCTTTATTCTATAATTATAAGCTCATTTTACTGATTGAAGTGCTGTTTGGATTTTGGTGGAATGAGTTCTGTTTTTCAGTAATTTACCTAAGTATACGTAACCAATATTTGAATCTTCTCCGAAATGCATCTCACTTGTTTGATATTGGTTTTCTCGTTGATGAGCCATAGCGTTTGTCAGCCTTATGCATGCCAAAGTAAGTCACCATAATCACATTGTCTCCATTAGCAATTTACAACAAAAAAAAAGTAGCGACACGAGAACCCGTTTGCATATAATTGGATTGGATGGTGAAATTTTACTCAACTTGATTTTGTGTTTTCACTATTCAAGGTTGTCAAGTAACATATTATCAAGTTCTAACTCCCTTACTTTTGTTATACCTTTTCTCTTCATTTTTGCCCAAATTAAAGTTTCAATGACAAAGGATGCCGTGATTGATCCCTCTTTTGCAGTGAAGGTGAGAATGTCGTTCCTTCTGCCCAATCTTACCATGCTTTTTGTTCTTTTGGAAAAAGAAAACAAAAATGACCCAATCTAACAAAAGAAAATGCTTCGCAAGTAGGGGGGAAAGCTGGGAAATTTATTTTTTAATTGTTTCTGTGACAATCGCGGGGCCAGAAGAATTTATTCATGTTAACTTCTTGTGGTTTGAAGTTCTCATTTTAACTGTTCAGTTTTAATTCAGAACAAAGCAATGGATATGTCCACAGAACTGAAAGGAACTTCAATATTTCTTGTGGGTAAGAACCACTGGAGGCATAGCAATACTTTTTTATTCTTAAATCTCATGCTCATTCTGGTATATGTACTTTTCGTGTGGTGATTGCAATGGTGTTAAGGAATGAAAAGCTCCATAAAAACAAGTTTGGGGAAGCTTCTAGCGGATGCATTACGATATTATTATTTCGACAGGTATCATTCATTTTAAATTGAAAAGGCAGGAAATCAAGTAACTCCTACCAACTGAACTTGTGTTTTGGGTTGTTCGATACCCAGTGACAGTTTGGTTGAGGAAGCTGCTGGAGGTGCATCTGCTGTTAAATCTTTTAAGGAGAGTGACAAAAAGGGATTTCATGAGTCTGAGGTATTTGTTTGAACTTTCTGTTGTCTTTGTAATGAACCTCTAAGGCTGTAAAGTTAGTTTTGTTCTAAGACAATTCCACATGGTAGAAGTGGAGTTCAACAATAGAAAGTACATTTACTAGATTTTTCAAAATATCTAACATACAATTTTTTTCTCCCCCGAAGAAAGGAAGGTAATATGTCCAAGAGTGACCCCTACCCAAATTTATTGAGAACCATCACTTATGGCAACGGAATACCGTGATAAACAAATCCAGATCCAAGAGAAGTTATCAATAAAACAATAAAGCCATTCGACACCAATTAAAACCTTATTAAAAAAGTCCACTTTGAGGTGGAGGAATAACCATAAACAACCAAAACAAGATGCTAGGACTTCAAACGTAAATAAGGTATTCCAAAGAATCAGTTTGCAAGAGGCCACACAATCGTCCAGGACCAACAGTATTGCCTTCAAATTCTCTGATCTTGCAACTTGCACCTTCTTTTGCCAAAAAATTGCTGCCATGTTTGCTTCCCATGCTTCCCACTACTTGAGAATCCAATTCAATCATCAAATTTTGAATGCCAAGATGTTGAGCCATACGCAAACCCTCCAATAAGGCACGTCCTCCCTATTAGATAAAACACCATATGAATGTGCAAAACCCGCCAATGCATGACCATGAACATCTTGAATAATGCCCCCACCTTCTGAAGGTCCCAGATTCCCATACGAACCGCCATTAATGTTAAGCTTGAATTTTCCTTATCTTGGTCTTGACCAAGCAACTACTTTGGGAGGATTAAAAATCAACGGCACAATAGGGCAATTTAGCTTCTTCAATAAGGATTCATCCCTACTAGATAATCGTTTGAACTGACCAATTATCCAGTAGGATGGTTTTCACACTACTAACCACCACCCCCCAGTTTGGCATTTTATTTTCCATCCGAGCCTCACACCTTGCTCTCCAGAGAGCCCAAGTAATTAAGATAGGAATAATGCCTCTACAAACCCTTGCTTGAGACGACTTTGAAGCACACAACCACCAAATATTTACAATTCCTTTCCAAGAACGAACTTGCGGAAGCCTTATGCTGAATTAAGCTGCAAAATTCTCCCAAACATTTTTTGTTAGTTCACCTTCCCCCAAAATATGACCAAAAAATGAGAAGACGTGCAACAATGGCATTTGGAAGCAAAATGGATACCAAGTTTCATGATCAACTCGTCCACAGGAAGAGCTTCTTTCCGAGCTCTCCAGCAGACAAAAGACATCTTTTTAGGGACATGTTTATGCCAAAGCCACTTCTTCCACGGGCAAGAGTTTCCTTTTTTTACGAATTATCTCTCAAGCCGATTTAGTGGTGAAAACTCCTTCAGTGTTCGGCTGCCAGATAAACGAATCTTTCCCATTTCTCAATTTCCTTTGTGAAGCCACGACTTTATTCACGACTTCCTCACAGTAATAAGCTGGCTTATAATTGAACTGCCATGTTTCTGCAGACTGAAGTATTGAAGCAGCTGTCATCCATGGGACGATTGGTGGTTTGTGCTGGAGATGGTGCAGTTCAGAGTTCTACTAATCTGTAAGAATTCTGCTTCCACCAGTTCAGAATTCCCCACCATTAGTCTTTTGCACGGGAACCTATCACCATTAGTGTTAGTTTCCTACTTATTCTGACTTCCTTTTGACATATATAGGGCTTTTCTGAGACATGGAATCTCAATATGGATTGATGTACCCTTAGACATGGTGGCCAGAGAGGTGTTTGAAAACCAGTCTCAAATTTCTGATTCGGAATTATTTGCTTCTGAAGCTTATTCAGAGGTCTTGGCTTTCTATATTAGTCTTTAGTCGTGTATCTGGCCTGCTGTTTATCACACTTGTTAATCTTTAAAAATTAAGGCAGTAGTTTTGATGCTGTTGGCCCTCTCAATCATTCACAAATTTGACACATGATAGCCAGGTCTTGACTCAGTTAACAACTTTATATGAGGAAACGAGAGGTGGATATGCTACAGCAGATGCAACCGTTTCACTACAAAGTATATCCCCATGCATAATTTCTCATACTCATGCCATCATGCATTCAACCATGTTCTTGTTGGTTCTAAGAGCTTATGATTCTTTACAGAGGTTGCTTGCCAATTAGGTTATGATGATCTTGATGCTGTAACCACGGAAAACATGACTTCAGAGGTGAAGAGATATCGTTATAACGAGAATATGCTTTGGTTTGTGACCTAGATTATACGACTAAGCCGTGCCTTTTCTTGCACTGTATTTGCAAAAATTTCAGGTTCTCAAGGAGATTGAAAAACTGACAAGAGTTAAGAAGATGATGGAATCGGCGGCGAAACCCTTTTAGGCTGCTCCTGTATGTAAATCAATTGTGGTGACTATCAACATTTCAACCGGATGTAATGGTTAACCATACTAGACACCTTTTTCTGCTCGTCTTAGTCGGTCAGCACCTAAGTTTTACCTCTGTTTGAGTAACAACATGTAATATTTTGTGTGCAGAGAAAACAATCCCCTTTACTTGTAACAGATTTATTCAAACCCGTCAATACCGACCCCGTCAATACCGACTGCAGCAGTTCATATGTAAGGCTGTGAAGCACGCTCATTAGCCTCTGCATCCTCCAATCTGAAACCTCGTTTCTTTTGAGAAACGAGGGGTTGAATGTTGACGAAAAGTCACATTTCTCTATATAAAATTCTTTCATAAGACAGATATCTTGATGTGTCCTATAAGTCTATTTATATTCAATAATGCTATGTATAATAATCGTAGAGTATATAAACGTGGCACAATAAACTATTAAAAAAAATAAAGTCTTTTATTTTACTTATTTTTTCAAAATAATTATATGATGATTGTACAATTTATAATTGTAAATATCTTGTCTCATTTATATTAGTGTAGTTTACTAACAATATTTTGTGGAAATGCAACTTCATATCCTTATAACTTTTGAGATTTATTTATTTACAATTTCAATATATATAAGAACAAACACGTAAACTTTAATGTATTAATATTGAGATCCTCACTATTTACAGTAGTATTTAATATTATAAAGTTCAATTATCAATAGATCTCTACCTAAATTATAAAAAAGATTTTCACCTTCAGGTTGGATTTATGTCTAAATTACAATTTGAGAAAACATATTTTTTTAAAGAAAATAACTAATGTTATAGACTACATTCCTATTTTATTTTCATTTAATTATATAAATGTGATATTTTTTATTGTTAATATTTCTTTCTATATTAAAAAAATTCATAGATTGATCATTGATGAGTTATAATCGGGTAAAAGTAGAATAAACGTGTATTTGTAAATTTTTTCAGAAA
Source organism: Platycarya longipes (assembly GCA_036559045.1). Taxonomy (NCBI): domain Eukaryota; kingdom Viridiplantae; phylum Streptophyta; class Magnoliopsida; order Fagales; family Juglandaceae; genus Platycarya; species Platycarya longipes. Next base: position 52,943,261 of record CM071791.1, read on the forward strand.
ATAAATAGTTTGTGGGAATAGGTCGGGGGAATTATGAGCATGATGACGATGGTGTTTTGTTGTGGGATTATAAGCATGGGGAAGAGAGTCTTACAAATCCATACCAAACCCTCGCCTTCACCTGCACCTGCACTTTCGCCTCTTCTTCCCTTGCTACCTCTTTATCTTCCGTCTCCTCCTTCTAGACCCAGAAAGGAGAAAATTTAATCGGAACATTCAACACCCCTTTCATTTGTACTCTTTCCCATTTATCTAACCTATCTTTGATCTGATTTTAAATTATTTTAAATGGGCATCTGATCTGAGGATTGGATTTAATTTGCCATGGGAGATCACTGAAATGATTTGGTTACTGGGTTTGTCTTTGATCACGGCCCTTCATTGGTGGGTCTCTTAATTGAATTAAATATGTGAAACCAACCCATTTGCTTCTGTTTTTTATTTTATTTGTTTGTTTGTCTTAGTTGGTGATTTTGGTGATCAAGCTGGGGTAATGCTATGGTTAGTTTGATTCTGCCTTGATTTGATCGTTTTTGAAGGAATTGTGATTTTATAGGTCAGTGAAAACTGGAATATATTATTACTTTTTAATAACATTCAAAATAAACAAAAGAAAAGGAAGAAACAAATGCTTGTTATTTTAGTAGATGATGAATCAGGAGCTTAAGGTTGGTAGTTTCATGGTGAATAGTATGAACGACCCCTCGTGAGTTCTAGACGTAGTCATTGGCTGATTGTTTAGAGGGAACGTTTTCTGGGTTATTCAATATTCCGCGGTTCGTTTGAGAATTTTGCTTTGATCGATTTAATTGATATGCAACTTGTTTTGGTTTCTGGTACGTTGCACTGCCCTTTTCTTTTCCTTGCATCTAATTGCAAGAGAATGCCACAAATTTCAAATCAGTTCTAGAGGCATGAATCAGTTCTAGAGGCATGAATAGGCTACATTGGAAGCATCTCATATGTGACCCCCCTCCCATATAAGGGTTGTTTTTGTATCCCAGTGAGAGTCTGCTTTTCTCCTTTAATTTCCTTGCTCCGATTTTATTATTTTTAAAATTCTGGTTTGAATCAAAAACTTGTGTAGCAAGTTTTTTATGATTTCCCATGTTGATCACTTTTAGAATTTTATGATTTATTTGCATTTGATCAATGAAAAAGGAGCTTAAACGGACAACTTTTTTGCTCTGCTGTGTCAATACAGAAATGATGGAAATTCAGATACGCATGTGGCACTTAGCCAAAATCTTAATTCTGATGTGTTTCAGGGATATGCATTGATTCTTTCAGCAGCCATGAGCTCTATGTACTGGTGTGGTGGTCGGAAAATCTGTGCCACTTGCGATTTTTGGATAGTTATTATGTGTTTGAGTCTCTCTTTGCATCCTTTTAAGGGAATGGGAGTAGAAATTTTGGGAATGTGGATGCCAGTGGTCGATACCTAGTATTTTGCTTCTCTCTAGATTTGATGATAAATGCTGTTGGCATGAATGTAGCAGAATTGGTGGAGCTTATCTTTTTATCAAGTAACTGTGACAATGATGGCATTTGGATCGACAACTTCATGTGTTCGTTAGATTATATAACACATTTTTGTTGATTAGAAAACTCACTGGAGAATGGTGAATTCATACAAGTGGTGGGGGATGAATGAAAACTGAAACTGCACCTAAGAAGGGAAAAAGAGAAAAGCAAGTCATTAAGCTCTACTTTTAGAAAGGATACACATTAGTATTTGCAAATACTACTCATGGGCTTGCCTCAAGTTCCCTCAAGTGAAACTGGTGAGGAAGTTGAAGCAGCACCGTCAGATACATTTTTGAAGAACCCACCTCGATTCACCGATGAGAGCACCTCTGATATGGATGGAATGCACAGTGAAATTATGAGCCCATCTACTGGGAATCCACCATTCTCTTCTAAGATAGAGTTCTTCAGTAATAGCTGCTTGGAGCTTGCAAAAGTTCATGAAGACTCGGCTAAGTTTAGAGGGGCAATGGAAGTTACTTCCAATATTCATGGTATGAGGATTGGTTCTGGGGATAAAGGTGGTTCGTTCACTCCTAAAAGTGGACGGAATATTCAAACCCGGTTTCTAGGGTCGTGGGTTTTAGATCAGGCGGAACAAGTTCTCTGACTAATTGCCATGTTCATTCTTCCGTGAAGAATAATGTCACACTTAATGAAACCGAGTCTAGTGGATCGCTAGTCAGGAAGCGGTTGTTGTCTCCATTAAGTAGCATGCTTTCTCCAGATCAATTTAATGGCGATTCTTTAGACATTGGGTGCAGAAACATTCAGGCAAACGCACCTGCCTTGAATGATAATTTTAGCATTTCTTTTGCAAAAGATGGTAAGAAAGCAAATGTGGGTAGCCAAAACCATCTCACCTTGACAAGTTTCTTGGAACAGAAGAACACGCTGAATGATAACAGCAGAATGGAGTCCACGTTATTCACTGACGGCCCCTTGCTGGAAAACAAAGAACCACCTGATTGTAGTAGTTTTTTTCCTTCACCTAGTCTTGATCACTTCAAAGAATCAAGTAAGATAAGGTCTCAAAGTGGGGCAATATCGATATCTCCCAAAATGGTCGTCTCACCTTCACTTTCTTTGTCACCTCTTGGTCCTAAGTTTTCTGAAAGAATGAAAACTGCCGGAGGATGCAGGAATACCGAGAACAAGAGGAAGAACAGTCATTTAACCTTAAAAAATATGGAACAATCATTTGGGAGATCTGACGGTATTATCCTTACCCGTGAAGAAGAGGATTATAGGTTTGGCAGTAAATCATTTGAAGAGATTTACATTTTGCAAAAAGAGCTACGTCCATCTTCCTTGGAAAGTAATACCGACGTAAGTTGGCCTTCTCCCCAAGAGTCAGCTCCAACCTCCCAATGCGCAAGACTCATTAGAAGTCTAAGTGGACTTCCTGTTAGGAGGTCCCTGGTTGGTTCATTTGAGGAATCTCTATTGTCTGGTCGATTCTTATCTGGAAAACTGTGTCAGGTTAGCAATGATTAAATATTGCGCAAGTGATTTTGTTTATATCCTATATTGAGTTCTTGGAATTTATTCTTCACAGACATCAGTCTGCTGCTTATTATTGGCATCTTATTTATGTAGAGAATTGATGGTTTTCTAGCTGTACTAAGCATTTCTGGAGGAAATTTTTCACCGCAATCAAGGAAGCTTCCATTTTCGGTAACCAGTGTAGATGGAGACTGCTACCTGCTGTATTATGCGTCCATAGATCTTGCGGGGAATTCATCATTGAACAAATGCAGAAGCCAAAAACTGAAACAAGGGCTTAACAATGATGATTCACAAACTGTGAAGAGACGCCTGCGCATTCCTATGAAAGGGCGCATACAACTGGTACTTCACTTATGTCTTGAAACTGATTAATGAACTTGTATCACCAATATGACCATTGTAGCAAACATGCCAACAATTGTAGTTTCCGTCTGAAGTATTGTTGCACCTTCTAATGATTGTCTGGTTTTAGACAAGGGATTGCAGTACAACCTTCTTTCACCTAGCCAAATTTAAGTCATAGAGCCTCAAATACCCAAGTTGATGATATTGTCTTTCTTAATTTCATTGCATAATTTGCATCCATTGAAGATTTGGTTGTTCTCATGGATTATGACAAATTCTTATTATTTAACTGGTTGTTACAAGGTAATCTAACATTTCTGCATATTTCATATTTGTTAGGAATACATTTAGTGAACCAATTGATAGAATGTAGTACTACATATTTAAACAGATATTGATCTTTTAGTTACAAGAGTGGTTCCATTGCCATAAAATTTTGGGAAAAAAAGAACCCTAATATGGAATTTGTTGGCAATTCGTGGAAGTATATGGGAATATTGTGTTATTTTTTTGTCGCTTTCATGCTTCCAAGAACATGACTGTTTCTATCATGGAGCAATCAAATTTTTGTGATTTGTTTATTTGATTGGCACTAGGTGTCTAAGAATAGCATCTCTACTAATCCTGGGGCTGCACAAGCCTTCAGTAAGGAGTTTTCCGCAAGTGCACCTCAGGTAATTCAAGGGAAAAATCTCTCAATCCGATGGTTTCTAGAGATTGTTTGCACCCAAGAGGATTTGAACCTTAGACCTGGGGGGAGTATACGCCCAAGCCCAAGGCTTTTACTTTACCACTTGGGCCATCCTGTAGGGATTTTGTGCAAATTTTTAAGTGGTACATTGGTCGATATTTTTTGTTAAAATGATCTATTTTCATGGGTAAAACAATCATGTAGTACTTCTATATGATGAGTAATTGCTTTTTCTTTCTATTTTCTTGATTGGAATATTTCTTCATGATCAATATTGCATGACATGATTGCATCTTTTTTTTTCTCAGTTTTGTAGAGGAGTTCTAGAAGTCTTTTTTATGAGGGTTGTAACATCTGATGATGTTTTTTCTATAAGTAACATCGGATGATGTTTGAAGATATTTACTATTAAATTGAATTGCTCTTCACAGGTTCTCAGCAATCCAGAGAAGACACCTCTTCACACTTTCCTTTGCAACTATGATTTGAGCGACATGCCAGCTGGTACCAAAGTAAGTGAGCTCTCATCCCAAGTATGGATTGAATGAGTGCTCCGACTCATTTGAGATTTTGGATTTATTATCTCTCATTTCAAAGATTTGATATCAAATTTTAGCAGTGGCCTGAAAACTTCCACCATTTGAATGACAATAATTTACTTAAAATAACATTATTAGAATGTTTCATGCAGTCCTTTCTAATTTGACATCTGAGGTAGCAACCTGATGGCTTCGCAGACTGCCCTTTTTCTTACCCTTGAACATATATTTTCTTTTATTTTTTTTCCCTTTTGTTGTTGTGTCTTCTAGTTTTCTGTGTCTTCTCTGGTGCAATAGATAAGCCCAGAACTACAGTAGCTAGTGTTTGTGTAACCCCACTAAAAAGCATGGTTATCATGAAACTGTCTTTAGTCTTGTGTATTACAGGTGCTTTGTTGCTTAAGACCATATTAAGTTTGAAATAATTTATCCTTGTATTGATGATTGCCATTTTCCTCAACTTAAGAGCAGATTTCTTCTCTTATTTATCTTTTTGGCTCCCAAACGTACCGAAAGAGGAGGCATTGTTTTTGAATATCAAGACATCGACAGTTTTTGTTACATATTTTCATGTTGACCTAAGTTTTTTAAATTAATAATATTTACATGGTTTTGAGATTCTAAATTTGAAGTTGTCTTCTAATTTGCAATTGGTGGATAGCATCTCCTTCAAGATTCACTTACATTTTATGACTGTACATGCAAATATCATTCTTGATCATATGTGTATCTTTCTCTCTCTTACTCTCTCCATTCCCCTTTTTAAGGAGGTGGGGGTGGGGAATATTTAGTTGTGCATCTTTTTTTTTGTATGTACCTGGTAATATACTGTGAAATCTTCTGAGTTCCTTTTCTTTAAATGTAAGTAGACATTCTTGCGCCAGAAGCTCACCTTAGCTTCATCAAGCCCAAATTCTGAACAGTTGAAGCGAGGGAATATAGATATAGACGGTACAGTTGTAGACAAGGGCGCTCGAGCCTTGCAGAAAAGCCATTCCATACAGTTTAGCAAGGAAGTTAGGAATGCTGGAGTTGACACTGTACATGCAGTGAGATCCATAGATAAAAAAAATGAAATTAGTGGAAGTGATGACTCTAAATTGGTTGATTCAATGGACAAAGGGGAGCTGTGTGAGCAATCTCTTAATTTAGGAGGGCTAAGTGACCCATCCTTCTTGTTTGAGCACGGTTGCGAGCCTGATCAATTCCAAAAGATTGAGGGGAAGGACAGGGGCTGTGGGGGTAAATGCCATGAGACTCCCAGGAAATCACATGGTTGTTCGAAGGCCAACGATAATGCCGCTGGTGCCGGTGCTCTTCGCTATGCTCTTCACCTCCGTTTTATTTGCCCTTTTCTAAAAAATTGTTCAAGGTCAGTTCATAGATGCAAATCTGTACAAGAAAATAAGGGTGTGAAAGGGGTGCGTAGATTCTACTTATACAATGACTTAAAGGCTGTGTTCCCTCAACGCCATTCAGATACTGATGAGGGCAAGGTATGTGCTTATGAATTCACATATTGTATGGGCTTTAGAGTGCCTTTTTTTCCTTAATGCATTCTAAAAATCCTCTTTTTGTACATGGTGTGAATGCTAGCTAGGAGTGCATTGGTTGATTGATTAAACCCATCTTTCTTGCATACTATGAGGAGGGCTTAAGCTCCTACTTAATTGGTTGTTTTACCATCACCATGTTCGTCTTTTTGTTGTATGTAATAAGTTTACGATGTTTGGTAGATCTCAATGGTCATTTGATTTTTGTTGCTTTCAAAACCATAATGGGTTATAAGCTGTTTCCTGCTTTCTTATTCTTTTTTAATATTTTCTAAGTAAACGAGTAGTACTAATTGAGTAAATGTTCTCATCTTTCTAATATTTTCTAATATAGGAGGAACAGATGTGTCCTGAAAGATTTTGAAGTGGTAATCTTTATTAATTCCCATTTTATATCCAAGTATGCAAGACAGTGGTATGAGATGTTCTTATCTTATGACATTACATAATTGTTGCTCAACTTAAGAATTCCATGGCAAAGCCTAATGTGTCCAACTTCTAATCCTAAATTGAACCTGTATGGAGAACCAGTCTCTTTGCATTTGATTTTTAAGATCAACGGGACTTGGTCTTAGCTTGAGTAGTTTCCTGGAACAATGTGAGCCCAGCAGTTTAGTAGGTGATGTTGGGTGAAAGATGAGGAAATAGCAACGGTATTAGAAATTAGAATGCTCTCCTTGGTCGGTTGTCTAGATGGGGGGGTGAGCCTCTGCCTCACCAAGTGGCTTGTTAAGAAGAAAGGTTTTGCATTTATTTGTTGAGGACTATTTTCTCATGACGTATTACAAGGAAGCTTTTGATATATTGGTCATTAATTTAGCTCGTCCGTATGTCTCATTGTCTATTGACTGACGTTTAATTTTTTTTTTTTTTAATGGCAGCTGAATGTGGAGTATCATTACCCTGAAGATCCGAGATACTTCGACATCAACTGAATGTCTATATATAATACATATATTAAATAAACATAGCCAAAAGCAAACAAAAGCCTATTTGCTGTGTCCATAGTCATCTCATCTGAAAAACACACTAACCCCAACTTATTTGCTTGTAAAGAATTAGATTCCATATAATTTGATGTTTAAATACACTCTTTATCTTGCCCTGTCCCGCAATGTATGTATGTATGTATGTATGTATTGATGGATGGATGGATGGATGAGTACTGAAGGGAGTAGTCTAGGCCCTAACCGATAGATAAAGAGTGTACAATAACACGTCTTCAAAGTCTCTCTGAGACACACCCACTTGGGAATATGTTACTATAATTAGGTGGAGTTGGGGGGAGGGGCCGAGGGGGGGCTCTGAGTCGAGTTCTCTCCTCTGGCTATTTAGAGTATTAACAATGTCCTGACTGACTGCAACTCCCCCAACACTCTTTCCTCTTCTGAAAAACTAATATCACTCTGTCATTCACTTCCATCACTCCTCTCTATCAGCTGTCAACTCTGACTTGCCCCTTCATTATATTCTCTCCCCAAACACCATTCCCTATCCAACCGGCCAACGTCTCGCATCTTATGCCCCATTCATCGTCTATATATATATATATATGAATTACTCACATTTCAATTCCATTCTTTTCCTAATTCGGATTATGGACTATTACTTTCTCTTTCCAATCAAATTCCTTCCTACCAATCACCTCTCTCTCACTACTTCTGAAATCTGATTCTCTTACCTTCCCCACGATTAACTCCTTCCTGTGGGTTTCCCACATATCCTTGCACCACACGTGTCTCTGCATTTGCTGGCCCTACCCGAATTACGAGTTCTTTTATATGTTGTTTGTATTGTGAGTTGAGGTGAAATAAATTAAATTGAAAATAAAATAAAATATTTGTTTTGATATTATTATTAATTTTAAATTATTTATTATATTTTAAATAAGAATTTAAAAAAATTACAATAATAATAAAATGAGATAATTAGCTAAACGGTGCCCATCACGGGGGCCTGTGCTCATGTGGCGTGGATGAGAGAGGGAGGGAGGGAGAGAGAGAGAGAGAGAGAGAGAGAGTAGGTGATTGATGATTCTGAGCACAGAACCAACAGTGGGTAGCTAGTATCTGCGCTCAGGAGGGATAATGTTTCCACTTCCCTGTCCTTCACGAATCAATCCCCCCTCTCCCCGTTCTTTGATCCCTTTTCTTCTTCTTTTACGCTTTTGCCCTCTCTCTTCTCTCTCTAATGTTTTGGGTGGATTTTTTTATTTTATAAAAATAGTACGATATATTGGACGACCTTGCATCATCCATCAGTTGTTGTAGGTGATTGGACAATGAGGACCTTTCCTTTGTTTATCAAATTCTAGGCTGTACATGTGTCTCGTCCACTTCCATCAAGATGAGCTCATGGCCTAATCAGCTCTCTCTCTCTCTCTCTCTCTCTCTCATGGCCCCCATGCCCACAAGTCTCACCAACAAAGCAAAAGAATCGTGTGGGTACGCTACTTTTGCTCATAAACCTGTAGAGTTTTAGCCTTAACATCACCAAGGAGCCACCACTCCCCTCTTCCCTTCACAATGTAGTATATTATATATATAATTAAGCCTTGTACCAAAAGATGATGATCATTAATTAGCACGGGAACCTCCACCACTACATATATATATATGTTCAGCCATCAGGACGTCTTCCAATTTCCTCTCTTAAAGATATTTTTAAAAAAATCATGAAAAGAATAATTGATTTATTTTCTGCACTTGTTTTGCTTCATGCTTGTGTACTAAGTAGGGCCCAAATTAATGTTCCAATTATTGGCATTTGACATGCAATATTAAGTTATAGTATACCAGTGAACCAATTAATTAGCTAGCTATAACTGTATATAATATAAAAGATCCAAGCGTTCCAAAACCTATTTTAGATGACTAATATTAATGTACTATGGTAATATATATATAAATATAGATAGGAATGGATTTTTATTTTTAATTTTTTCAAGGAACAGTCAGGATCACATGTTTAATAGTGAACTCTACCCAAAATTTATTAATAATATTTTCACTTATGACGAAAAAAAAAACTGTGATAGTAAGCAAGACTTTTAGGATTTACAAAAGTCAAAATAAATTATCCCAAGCACACAAAAAAACACCAACCAATAAGCAAAAAAAAACCAAATTAAAACACCAACAAGCTAAACAAGCCTATGAAAGACAATCTAAACATGCCTAAATAAATAAACCAAAATAAATTAAATCTACACATGCTTCAACAGAAAAACCAAAAACCAGCACAAGAAAACAATAATTAAAGATCACTGTCTGAAGCTCGGCAAACCTAATTTATCAAGTCTAACAATACCTTTCAATAATCTAGGCAAGTTCTGATCACCAGTGTAGCAGACACACCTCCCTTCGCAAGAAGATTCGTCGCAGCTTGATTACCATTGCGAAATTGATGAGCTATAGTAATATTCATTCCTTGAAGCTTCTTAAGTAAATTATCATCCCAAAAAATCTACAAATACCAAATAGAGCATTTTCATCGAGCTAAGCATATTATATATGAGTTAAAATGGAGATGGATGGGCTACACTATTCATTAATATAAAGTTACGATCGAGTTAGAGATCACATCCATCTGAAATAACATGCACACACTTGATCAGTCTGGCAATACTACTACTTAACTAGCAGTGTCTACCCCCCCCCCCCCCAAAAAAAAAAAAAAAAAAAAATCTCTTTCTTAACTTGGCCACTGATTATCGCTTGCTTGCTTAATTCCCGTTCATTATAATGAATATAGATGGTAGATCAAAACCCAGCAAATCATTAGGAGCATTTCCGTCATTTCACTCGCAGCCAATCATATTCCTCTAACCTTCTGCACAGATAAAAACAAAACCCAAAAACCTCTTATAAACCTCGCTCCCTCTCCCCTACATGACCCAAGTCCTCTCTTTCTGATCAGCTTTCTGTTTCTCTCTCTCTCTCTCTCTCTCTCTGTGCTCTGCGATTCTCTCAAGTTTCAATGGCAGACCCAGCTATCTACGACTTCGGCCTAAACCATCCCAGCAATGCAGCTTCCTCAAAACCCACCAGAAAGACAACACAGAGACAGCCCATGACAGCTTCCTCGCCTCGCTTATTCCATTGCCCCTTCTGCCCTCGCAAGTTCTACACCTCCCAAGCTCTCGGTGGTCACCAAAATGCCCACAAGCGCGAGCGAGCCGCCCTTCGCAGAACCAGCTACCCCAATGACCGCTTGGCTAGCTCTCTCCTCATCCAGACCGAACAGACTGCAAACCCGGTCGCACCTTTTGTGGAACAGTTTTGGTTCGACCCCATTCACTCCACCCACCACTTTAACCGCGCCGCCTCAACCTCAGTTCCTCTTGGTGCCCTTCATGGAAATGCAACTCCCGAAGCTGATCTCTCTCCAGTCTCCTCTGATGCTACTCATGACCACGTAAACCTTGACCTCACCCTTCGCTTATAAATGTCTTTAGCTTCTAAGACAAACCAAAACAAAATTAATCAAGTGTTTTCATCCTTTTTTTGCTTTCCTCTTCTTCTTTTTTTTCTCCTGTTGCTAAACTTTTTGGGAGTAGTAGTTCTGGGTTTGGCGGGTTTTGAACCCTTGAAGTGAGTAATTAAGAAGTAAGAGCACGTTGAAATAGAAAGGCTTTTAGCTAGTGGGAGAAGGAGTTGGAGGGGAGGCTTTTGGTTTCATGCGTATAAGAAGTTCATGGAGGGCCGGACTGATGATGATCAGTTTTATAAGGGGTTTTAAGACGTACATTTTCGATCGTTTTCGGGGATTAGTTTTAAAGTTGTTTCAGAATTGGTAGTTTTACATATTTATTTACGATATTGTGTTTGTTTGGGTTTTGGAACTCTGGAATATTATTGACATATTGTTTATTTCGGTTTAAGTTTTGAAGTTGATGCATCTTAACTAGCGCTAGTCTGATCTCTTCTAGTTTGATCTCTTTGTTCGAGCTGGCCGTTTTGAAAGATGCAGATTCTGATCTGTTGATTGTGCAGATGGCCATGCATGCATATCAAATATGTTTCCAATTCCATGGACCATACTATATATAAATACATACATATATATATATATATACTCTCTTCTCCCCCTCACAAACCTATTATCCAATGTTCCTTTTAATATACATATTGACCATACCTGGGCTTAATTATGCTCACGGGATCCTAATTTATAATAAGCTCATGAGTATTATAGGCCATGCTCTCTCTCTCTCTCTCTCTCTCTCTCTATATATATATATATACAGATTACACAGAGAGAGAGAGAGACATGGAGACACACACGTACAGTGTGGTAGCTGTGGGCGTGGCCGTACGTCGTGATATTGTTCTGAGGGAAAACCCATCAAATTCGTGACCACAGCCAACATGATAATTATACTAACTGCCACCAAAGTTCATGTTGCTCGGACATATATAATCGAATATCGTTTCAATTCGAAAAAAAAAAAAACAAAAGAGTTCGTCGATCCTTTTCCTTTCATTTTAATATTGTTATTAATTTTCTTTTATACAAATATTGTTATTTTCGTTACATCTAGATTCATGTAATTATAGTCGGCCACTAAAAAAAAAAAAAAAGTCATCTATGTCTAATTAAGCAAATATGAGAAATATATATGATCATGATCTTAAGAATTTGCTCATTTTTCTTATAAAAAAAGTAGACAAGTACTATGAGATTTACAAAAAAAAAAAAATTTTTAATAATAATGAATTTTTCTTAAATATACAAAATTCGCATTTTCTATAATTATATCTAGCTCTAGCGATAGTCGCAATATTATATATATATATATATATATATATCTCTATATATATATATTATTAATGCCTGTCCGATTGTAGTTAGTTTGAGTACTGCAATTAATGCATAGGTTCGAAATGGTTTTGATTAAAAATGGAAGCTAGCTAGATTTTTATTTTTCTCCTTTTTCTTTGAGTTTAATTTAAGCTTTTAAGGCTAATTACATATTGCCGGTTAAGATAAAATAAGATAAAATATTTAAATTTAAATAAAATATTATTAAAATATAATTTTTATTTTAGTTTTTTTAAAAAAATTAATTAATTATAATATTTTATATAAAAATTTTAAAAAATTATAACAATTATATAAAAAAAGATGAGTAGCCAAACCAGCCTTTAAAAAATATATATATAGGGTGAAAAGAATCTTTAAAATATTCGGGTAGTACCTATATTATATGTGTATGTGCATGTACATGATCATGGACATGAATTACGAGTGCATTAATGCAGAGTGGACGGCTAACATGATATCCAAGTGATTCATGACCATGATAAAATGGAAGGACGTACGTTGATTTGATAATCAGAAAACATCAGAGAGTCGAAAATTGAAATGCTCTCTGGCCCTGCATGCATGCATGCATGGCCAACATATATATATATATATATATATATATATATATATAATAATCTGTCGAGTCGACATATTTGGTTAAAGGCGCGCGGGAGAATTTGTCTTTATACGCGCAGCTGATGATGGAACACCCGTTTCGTGCATACGCCATCATCTAATCAACGTTTTCACATTCCATTTTCTGAGAGATCGATCGATCGATCGATCGATCATGCATGTTTCAGCACTGGAGACGGACTTTTAATATATATATATATATATATATATATTATAAAAAAATTATTTATTAGTTACAAATATATTATTTTAATCATTATTAATATGTTTTAATTATAAATAATTTTTTAAATTATAAATATTTAATCACTAATACTTAATTTTTTTTTTTTTATAATGATATATACACTAATAAGGATGTTACGTACATGACATGCACAGGTATACCCGATTGAAAGTATTAATATTATACTTTATATATCAAGATTACAAAAAAAAAAAAAATGAAAAATAAAAAAAAGTGAAATTATGGAACACATGATGATAACAAATAAGGTTAATCATATAGCCATCTTGCGGCATGGAGAACTAAATTCATCCTCCAAAGTTTCCGACTGTCCGTCCCTCGCAACTCCTCCGATATTTAACACTCGATTGGTCGAAATGATCGCGAATCTTCTTATTTCATATTTGTTGTCATTCATAGTTGGAGTACTGTTTATACTTTCCTATTTCCGAGATATACTAGTGGAGGACCTGCAAAATGATTCATCTTCAATACTTATTATCATGTTGACCTTTGATCTCTTGATCAGCCTTCAATTCATTTTCCAAAGATGAATTGTCTGAGTTTAATTAGCTAATTATTATACGTTTTTGATCATGATCTTTTCAATAATTTCAATAATATATATATAAGTTTGCTCTGACCATGCATGCACGTAAATGGTATTTTTATGTAGAGAAATATATATATATATATATATATTAAAAGTGTACATATAGTATAACTACGATTATTAGGGTCCAAATGAAAGTTGGCCCATGCAGCATGCATCTAGTTTTCGTGATCAATGGTAGTTTTGTTTTGGAAATGCAATACCCATGTATTCAATGCATGATATCACTATAAGAAAAATAGATATTTGTGATATTTTAATTATAATTAGAAGAATTATTTGTGACTAAAACAGTGATCTGTTTTTATCGCAAATAATCATTCTGATATAATTGTAATTAAAATATTACAAATACCTATTTTTATTGTACTAATATATTCATTCACCTATCAATGAATTAATCACATCAATATATATTATAGATATGCCTTATACAATTACATATAACATACATCATTGGTTTGGTTGAAGCTATATATCTATAAAGAAATATATAAGAACTGCGCAACAGTACAGCATTTTTTTTTTTTCTAAATTCTTTTTGAGCCAATACGTCAATTTTCCTACTGGAATGACAACCTCATCATTGTCGACCGATCAGGGAGATCACATTGACGACAGACCAATATTCTGGAATGACAACCTAAACTCTTCCTCCCCTAAGGACTAGTAAATTAGGAGGGTGAATCAAAATTCCCACGCCATACATGCCTGGCGATTATATATATATATATATATATCCTACGTACAGTACTCCAGCAGGAAAAAGTCAGATATGCATCTTATTATAAATTTGAGAATACGGAATAAAATGGTGGGATTCATGATGATCTTCAATACACGAAAAAATCAGAGTTCAAATGTAGGGACTTCAGCTGTAAAGCCATGTATGCTCTGGTAAATTAAGCGAGGAATCAGATTTCTATAAGGATCATTTTCTCTTCTTTCCTTCAAATACGAAATGCATCTCTGGACCTCAGACTTGACTTGTAAATATAATTCATGAGATTTGTCCCTGTCTTTTAATTCCAGCTTCCTCCCTACAGAAAATTAGCAAAATCATATAATATTAAACAACTTCCAGTACTCTCTCATGACAGAAAAGAAAAGAAAAGAAAAGAAAAAACAAACTTGAATCCAGAAGTCTGCAACTTATTATAACAAGTTCCAATAATGTTAATGCTCAAGTAGAGGCAGTTTATAACTGTTTTTAGATTATCTAAGATATAGTGGACTTGAAGGGGGTTTATCACTACATGATACTTAAAAGATCATGAAGTACCCCAAGCATCCCATTGCAACTGCAAACCAACACCCTCCGCTATTCCATAATTAATCTTGCTAATTTACATGACTTTTAAGGTAGGTGTATCATGATGATCTAGTGGTTTTTTAAAACAATATATTAATTAATGTTTTGGAATTGGGATAATAGACTATAATGACATAAATGGCTCAGGAATGTCATAATAGTGCAGTCTGGAAGGTTCACAAACCCTCCGTAAGTGTAGAGAAGATCAGAATGCATGTGGACAGATGTGATTATTACTTGCCATTAATAATTCTTCTTAAGCTTCTTCTAGCCACCTCAGTGAATAAAGTACTTTGGATAAACATCCTCCGACTTTAAAGTCTCCAATCTAGGAAATATATCTCTACGATAAATGAAATGCAGTGATGGCTGCCTGCTGACAAATAGTCGATGCATGCACCACATTTATTTATTTATTTTTTAAAACCAATTTTTTCAAAGTAGCCAATTGTATTTTAATATTTTTTAACCAATACCCCTTAATTCTGAAGGGTCATAGACTCATACCTTCCGTTTCAATTGGTTTCCCGAAGTAGTAATAAAACCGACCAGGAAATTTTGGTAAAATTCCAGGGAGGTGAATATCTTGGTTTGCCACGTCCCCATTAGCATCAGTTCTACAATACAAGATGATGGTAATGTTAAAGAAAGAACAGGCAAAGAAGGGTAAAGGAAAAATCAATTTGAGACCATGTAGAATTGGGAAGAAAATATAATGCCAAGAGGAGCTTAACATACCTTAACTTTACCGCCTCATTCGTTAATTCTTCTATCTCACCCTTAAAGTAAGGAATATTCATTAGGTCATCATAATCGAAAACCACCTATCAATTAATATGAAATTGATTATTCATTAGAGAGCAGAGACCAGTCAAGTCCAGTGACAAAAATGTGAACCTAAACATAAGCTAGCCTCAAAAAATAAGTATCCATAAGGTACATATGTCAAGAACAAGAGCTTTGCTCCACACAAGCCAGTGTGTTAACACATCACTTGTTGTGATACCCATTCAACTTTGAAAAAAAAAATACCAAAACTTTCAAAATAGATGATGTGGAACAGTTTCATGGATTTGTAAAAAAAAAATGGGGCTTGCAAATATATAGATTTTTTCCAAGTACAAACGTTCCTTCAAAGAAACTGGAATTCAGCATGTGTTCAGCACCAGTTGGAAAATTTCTAACAAAGCTCACCTTAATTTACATTGAATAAGTTATGGCAAGGAACTGTTTTGTTACGAAACTTCAGCTAATGGTTGTGTCCACATGACAAACTAATATATTTTCAAGCAACGATAGGTATGGAAACTATGACCAATTAAAATGCGTATGCATATGGATCCAGGTTTCAATGTCCAAATCAGGAGTAATTAGAAAGATGGAAGGCACCAAGTGATGACCCGCTATACGTGTATTCAGCCATGGAAGACTATAAATCATGCTTTTGTGCTGAATGCAAATATCAATATAGCTATTTGTTGGAGCTAATAATTGATAAAAACAGAGAATTTTTTTCTCTTACTTCGCCAATATCATCTTCTCCAACAGTACCAAAAGGTATGATTTTGGCTCCAAATCTTGTTGCCATCCTGACAAACTCAGATTGTTCCGGCCAGATTAGCTTGTATTCTTCACCCTATAAAGTAGAGAGTCAAGGAATTGAAAAGTCTTAAAATTTGTATGTTCTAATAATTATCTCATTTTTGAGGCCACGTCTGTAACACGAAAGTGAATAAGCACGTAAAGCATGCTGAAGGTATAGAGGACAAAATTGCACATTAATATGACCGCAGCTTGACCAGATAAAAGAAAACCAAGTGGATACAAACAATAAATTGGAAAGTTAGGCTTGTCCTAGCTTGGATTGAGCCTTGATTGGAACACTGGCCAAGAAGTCATAGGGGCTGAGCTCGGAATATATGTCATGTTTTAACACATGTTTTATGTAGTTAAGGTGCCGATCAACATTGTACAAGTAATCACAGATATAGGGAATTTATATGTGGAGTTTAAGGATACTCTTTATTCTTATTATTACGAAAGCTTTTACTTTCCATCTTAAAGTGAAAAAAATCATATTTGAATTCTTGTTTTAGAATATTTATAATTGTCTGTAGTCAACCCGTACAACCTCAATTTGTTCTAATGCAAGCAGGCCCAGGCAGCATTGACCAGGGTCATGGTGGGACTAGGCTACACGGGCTAACTGGTGATATTCCAGTAGCTGGGCAAGGTTTAACCGCTACCCCAGTACAATATTCCTGAGTTGCAACACAAGGAAAGATTTAGATTCTTGTTACTTTTGAAACCAAAATATTGAATTTTTATTCAACCAAGAAGGAAGGAAAAAAAATATTCGTTTAACTATAGTGCAAATGTTTATATAAAGGGAATAGAAGTAGATGGAGTAAGAAGTTACCTTCCGGTGAAGAGCCTCACGCATGCCCCCTGGATACAGCAGGACATGAGACTTTGAAGACAAAAGCTTGTAGAAGTTAGTCCCTGAGACAGGAACCGCACCCATCATTCTGAATGAGTCAAACGCTGATAAATCAGGTAACTTTCCTTGTTTATTCTTCATAAACGCCATTGGATGTGCAATTCCCCGCAAAAGAATATTTCTTTCTCGATAAATATTGGTCATCAAGGGAGCCAATTCAAGTCCGAGTAACATGTGATATCCTACCAGTAAAACAGGACCTTCTGAAGGTATTCCGGCAAGGCCCTTCACAATCTTCCCATCCTCTAAAGTTGACAGCATCACAGGACTAGTGGCAACATTAATCAATCTGGAAGCATCCTAAACTTAATCAATGTGGCATGCAATAGCATATAGAGTCAATCATAAAAGTGCATAAAAAATTGTCTCGAGTAGCTGCCAGATCAGCTGCAAGCATTCTTTACAGAAATCATACTCATCAAGGTGCCATGCAACAGGATATAGAGTCAATCTACAAAGACATTCTCCAACCAGACACCTCAGATGAAACAAAATAGTTGAAACAACCAAATGCATGTGGCCCATTAGCTACCTTTTATCTAGTGTTGTGTGATTATAATCTTATAATAAGCTCTACTGTTATTAATCGACGCTTTTACCCTGTTGACAACAACTTCGCCCCATTCTACATGTAAGCAAGTGATGGATTGGTCAGCTACCTCAGATTTTGGACATGTTATAATTAAAGAAAGTATCTGTATGTTTCTAACAAAATGTGACCCACCTGTTATCGTCACATAATTTTCCAAACTCAGTAGCGGTTGGTGGTATGTAATCTGAAACATAGTCGATGTGTTTTCCACGACGGTAGAAACCAGCACCCTTAATGATAGTTACCAAATCAATACCATCTTCCTGCCATACATGGGCAGAACTTGTGATATACATGGGCAGGAAAAAGGGCAAAATTCAATAGAAATTCAATATATCTAAAGCTGAAGAATCCCCTTTCAAAATAGTAGTTTCACACAAATGCTCATGCGTGGCAGTTTGGAATGTAACAAATAAACAAATAAACATAATTTTTTGTCGAAATTAACAGAATATGAACCCCATGCATTATCCATTTTGGTTTCATATGGTTAGAGTAGCATCGATCTTCCACGAAATTCATTAAAAAGTTTGTTAAAAAACTTTCTTTATGCTTTTTGTTTATCCTAAAGCCTTTGCAGGCAGGCAAAATCAAACACAGGATCATGTACACACAGAGAGACAGAGACACAGATTCTTACTAAGAAGAGAAAATGACCTCTGTCGCTGAACTTACGAATCTCACATTTTGGCAGAGCACGATACAGCCTTTCACCTTCCTCTTGACTAGGTAGCAACTGATCTCTTCCACTAAAGAGACAAAGAGTGAACTAAACCAAACATTCTTTAAAGAACCACACGAAAAACAAGGAAAGCCCGAGAGGTATATAGAACAATATTGTAATGATGTCCTTATAGTGGAAGTATAATCATACTCTTGCTGGGAACAAAAAGTTTGTCAGAGCTTAAAGCCTATATTTCATTGATGCAGATGCCATTCTTGATTGGGCCAATATTTGACCTACATAGGCTCCAAATATGGAACAATGTAATAGATATTGAGGAGAAGAGGCCACCATTTGGTCCACTCAGAAATTAGAATATCATTCATTCAATAATATATCCCTTTTGTTTTGTTTTTTTTTTTGATAAAGGGGGTGGGGGGTTTCGAATCTAGGTTCTTCATTTGAAGAGCCGGGTCATATGCTATCAGGTCATCAGGTTCTTGGCCAATAATATATCCTTAATTTAATAAACCCAAATACAACAAGTACATTTTCCTCTTACGTTTCTTATAAAACTTAGAATACTCTAATGCTTTGATTCCTTATCATCGTTTTAGCTTCCCCTTTCCTGATGAAGCAGAGGTTTTCTCATGATCTACCGGTACATAAATTGAATAAAAAATTCCACAAGGAATGATTACAATCGTTGTCATTTAAGAACCTGATGATAATAAACAATAAGCCCTCAAAGGAGAAGGAAAAGCCAACAGGAAAACCAACTATTGCTCATATATGATTTTACAGGTGTGAATTTTCTAAAATTAGCAAATAATACTAAAGAAGCTAAATTTTAAATGCGTTCACTTTTGTAGTTACTCTTTAAAAAAAAAAAGTTTTCCCAAATATTACAAGGAGATTTAATTGTTAATTACTGAAATGGGTAGGGGCCACAGAAAAGAATAGGAACCTTGAGAGTATTAGCGTTTGAGCTTTTACAGCATGGAGGCGTGAATTGGAAACAGCTGAAGCTGATTTAAGCATCTGCAGCTTCCAGCGAAGTGCTTCTCTAGGTAAGACATCGGATAGAACCTGTGAAATTTATCATTGACGTTTTTAAAAAAATCACTCATTCTCATTCAGAGGTGCATGACGTGAAAATTCTTAGCATGAGGGCAAACATAAAAAGAGTAAGGAAAAGCCAACTATCTCGGTTTGAACTCAAACAGCAGTCCAGAGCTATCAATGTAATTGCAATCTTTCTATAGTCAGTACAGGAATAGTTAAATGCTTCTATCTTGATATTTTAAATTTCACAAAGTGGCATGTGATACTACATTGATAGCAAGGCAATTTAGCTTGTTTGAAAAAAAAAAAGAGAAAGAAAAAACAGATCATGACAGAGTAAAAATAACAGTTCAAATCTTCTTTCTATAAGCACACAGGTACTCTATTTTTTTTTCCATGTATACACTGTCATCCAACACACAGACTGAAGTTAAAAAAATAAGTCATTTGGCTTCATAAGTTGGATCAAAGTTTAGAAGTAACTATTTTTGCCGTCTAGGAATTAATTTGGACAGTTGTGATGTATAAGTAATTACACCTGCATGCACATAAATGGGTGAGGCCCCATCATTATTGATGGTATGGCACCGCTCTAGTATATTATATGTGTGTGCACGCGTGTGTGTGTGTATATATATATATCTTATATGCACATATATACGGCCTATTCAAGTTTTAAAGTTGAAGCTTACCGAGAGATAAGATGAAATTGAAACAAGATCTTGTGATAGCTCCCCAACTGTTTGTTGTAAAGGAAATACCTCCAGGAGACTGTCCATCGCCATCCTCAAAGGATCACCTAAATGGGAATTTTACAATTGCTAGCGTCAATGGAGGATATGCATGCCAGCATACATACATATACATTAATACATATATACAGAAATATTATGTTTATATATGCGTATGCTTAATTTGCACATACATATATACATGTGTGTTTATATATATATACACACACACATGAATACTTCATTTGTTACTCATCATCCACACACACCACACTCATTTTTATTTATTGATTTTTTTAATTTTGCATTTTTCTAAAATTTTATTCTTCTTAAACTAATTGAATTATTTTACTTATCATCCATACATTAACATTAAATAAGAAAAAAAAATTAAAATGTGATGTGTGATGTGTGATGTGTGGTGTGTGGTGTGATGATGATGAGTAGAGTTTTTCTTCGTATGATACTCGATTTCTCCATGCGTAATAATTAGGACTTCTGAAATGTACTCTATAGATATTCTGATCTATACGAGGAAACCTACCTCAAACAACCCATCCTATGGCATGCCGTTTTATGTAGCTCCCAAACCAGCAAGCTGAGTACTCTACTGTCATTTTTCTTTATAAAGTTTGTTGGATTTAAGGTTTTTATTCATTTTACGTAAGATTTAATTTACCGTTCACACACTAAATTCATTTTCCTATTACTTAAAACCCGCATATGACATGTTAAAAGGAACAGGTTTGCAAGCTATGTTAGGTCTAGCCTCTATGTGGAAATGGTTGTACCTTGAGCAACTGGAAAGTACTCCAAAAGATGGAAACTCGAAGAATGAGGAAAGCAAACCTGTCATCAATCTCAACATGTTGGGGAGGTTAACATTCATGAGTTGATCAGGCATAATGTCCAATAATGTTATCAGAGGTGGTAGTTGAGACCGACTAAAGGATGAAGCTGCAAACAAAACAACGTATAGGCCGCATCAAGAAGAGCAAGCGAAAAAAGGAAAAAAAAAAAAAAATCCATCTAGTATTAACTTTATATTTCAGTTGGGTGTTGAAGTGACTCTAAGCATTTGAGTTATGTCTCAGAAGCATCACTAGCTAGCTACTAGCTAGACAGGTCTTTTATCAGCATTTGCGCTGTTGATTTTGCAAGGGAAAAAAAGGAAATTTGAAAGAAGATATTTAAAAGACAAAACTTTTTACCTGGATTTGCCAAAATAAGGACAAGATCAATATCAGGAGTACGAGCTGCCACGGCCAGAGCAAGGCATCCTCCAAAGGATTCTCCAACAAGATATATGGGTCTTTTAGGTGAACGGTGATTCTCTGACCTAATTGTTCTTTCAACTAGCTTCGCCAAGTCTGAAAAATGAAGATCTAGACTGATCAGCAAGCAACTAGTTCAAAGAGAAGTACAAATGTGATGTATAAATATACATAATGCCAAGTCATAAAATTATATGATGCATGAGTGGATCAGTTACCTGCTAATATTTATACGTTGTGAAAATGTTATTTTGTTCGTATATTTAACGACAAAATTTAGTACCCTACTTTGTTGTAAATTCGTTGGTTTTCCTTGGTTTCAGCTAGCAGCTACTTTAATCGATTCACAGCTTACTTCTCCTACTCTAATCCTAATTACTACTGTTGCCAAGTCCCTGTTAATTTTTTTTACAATTTCGCCGCAAAAGATCCACAACATATATGTCGAATAGAGCAACAACTAATGCTATCTAGTATACATGTCATCATTGGCATGCATGAAATTGAAGTGTAATAAATAAAAGCGAGTAAGAGAGAGGACCTGTAAATGGAGTTCGATCCATAACTGGAATGTGCAAGCACCACATCTCAAATATCCTTCATTCATGTTGACATAGAAATATTAGGCAAGGCAGCATCATATATAAAGTCATTTGCCACTAGTAAAAATCATGGATGACTTTCAAATCCTTCATGATTCTCAATTATAGTGGATAAAAGAAATTAAGGAGAGGGGGGGGGGGGGGGGGGGGGGGGGGGGGGGGGGGGGGGGGGGGGGGGGGGGGGGGGGGTGGAGGTGCTCATTAATTGTTCGTAGAATTGAGATTTCAGTGATTGCTTACTTTCCAAGTCTATCATGTTGCTTAATAAGTCCAAGTCCAACACCGATAAGACCTGTCATGTTTCCACGTCAAAAATAAAATGTAATAAGTAGTATTCATTTAATAACCATAATTAAATTATGCTTAATTAATTAAATAGTGATGGCAATTATAAATAAATTATTTGATTGAATAAATGAGGAATGCTGTCATCATCTTAATACACCACACACTTCACATATTTTAAAATGATTTTCATTATTTTATATTTTATTATACTTTTATTTATTTGTTTATTTTTGTTAAACTATACATCACATATTTGTTATAAAATAAAAAATATATATAATATGTAATATGTGAAAATAATATATAGAATTATTATAAATAGAATGATAGCATTTATGTTTTATTTCTGAATATTGAATGATTTATGTAAGAGTAGTGCTGCATTCTAGAATTTGTAGCCAAAATTTGTCTCACAAGCATAATTTTTATTTATTTTTTAATATTTTTTAAAAAGAAAATAATTATTTAATAACTAAAGAAATGTCTTAAATAATATTAGGATTTTTTTTTTATATATATCGAAATTATCAAAAAAATTATAAAGTGATTTAACATTATTGATTCATATAATTATTATTTTACAACTGATTGATTGTTCCGTACATATCCCTAGAATTTTTGTGACCAATTAAAAAATTCCACGTGTGATACAATTCACTACGTCCCACTGAAACTGGAAAATCAGTGCCGCCAGAGTAAAAAATAAAACCAAAACCAATGATCGGGGAGAAAATAAAAGACTGACCCGGCAAAAAGAGGAGCAGGGGAGAATTAGCCAACGGAGAGCCGCACTCCAAGGGCGTGAACCACCGAGGAGGCCCACCGTCCGATCTGATTATCAATTCCTTCGACCGCTCAAAGTACTCCTTCAAGCTCCTACGCTCCATCACCGGATCCTCGGACGTCGCTGTTGCAGAAGCTACCGCCTCAAGTTCGGCTTTACCCATATCCACCCTTCTCTTTTCTGAGAAATCACTCGTCGTCGAAGTGGATGGCGTTTGTTCGGTGGAAACAGCGAGTCTCCAAGAAGTCGTCGAAATCCGAGTGGACTTCAAGTTTCCAAGGGATGAAGACGTCGAATCCCGGTGGAAAGTTGGAGATAAAGTGGAGAGAAAAAGGGAAGCTCTAGAAGCGGCCATGATGCTCAGTTTATTTTGCACAGAACAGAGCCCTCGGCGCTCAGCTGGGTGTCCAAGTCGTCAGTTATTTATATATGCATATTCATTTTTTCTAAGCTGGTGCTTTAAAGGCCCCGTAACTGAAACTGAAAGAGACACAGAAACACAAGAAAACAAATTTTTTTTTTTTTTCTCTGAAGAGAAACACAAGAAAACATAAAAACACAAAACTTATATAACTGCCCTGGTTTGTTTTATTAATTTATTTTAAATTTATCATTTTATTTTTTCAATTTTTTATATAAAATAAAATTAAAAATTCATTTTTTTTTTTAATTTTTACACAATTTTTTCAAATATCAAAATAAAATTAATATTAAAAAATATATTATAATAATTTTCTTGTTTTAATTTTTATCTTATCTTATTTTTAAAAACAGACCAAACTTAAATAAAGAATAAAATAAGTCCAGATGGGACGACAGCGGAAATGCCGGAATTGAGCACTAAGAGACAGCAGCTAGCGAACGTTTATTGGCGGATCGTGAGGGAGGTGAGGTTGTCCTGACTCCTTCCTAATTAATCCTTATTCGAAACTTTTCTTTCTTTTCCTGTAATTTTAATTTAATTAAGTTTAATTTGTTGTTGAGTTCATTTAAGTTTGGTTTGTTTTTAGAAATTATTTCCTCTCATTTTATTTTATTTTATTATTATAATTTTTTAAAATTTTAATATAAAATAATATAAATAATTCAACATTTTTAAATTTTAAAATAAAAATTATATTAAAAAATATATTATAACAATATTTTATTTAACTTTTTAACTTTAATTTCAATATCATTTTCAAAAACAAAATAATTATTTCTAGTAGGCTAGTCTTTGCTGTCTTTTTGCGAAAATGGAAATGCATGTTCCTGGTAAGTAATCGCGGCAGGCAGTGTCCACTGTCCAGTGACAGTTCCCACTCAAGGAAGAAAATGAATGCATGAGCATGATAGGGGCATTTTTTTGACAAAATGAATGTATATTAATTGATCCATTAATATTTGCAAATTAATTTATGGATGCCCCTATCACTTATGTGTATACCCTTTCATTTATTAATAAATTAAAACGATGGGTATAGTACTACTCATGACTCGTGAGACCGATCGAGCTGTACGTTATATATTTGAGTATTTGGGATAACAAAGTAATCAATTAGATTAATGAGGGAGAGAGATCATGAGATATTTGGTTTTCATTTTTCTATTTTTTTGATCATGGATTTGATTGTAGTAACAATATCATGATGATGATCATGATAATGATCATGATGCTGCATGACGAATTGACGATGATGACTACTAAAAGTAAAAGGTATTGTATTTTCAAAGTTCACGAAGGAAGCGCCTACATTATATATTGATGATCGAGATTATAAGTCGGATGATCTTTCTAGTTTCTGCTACTTACTGTACTAAATTAGATGAAATAATTCGATACAAGTGTTGAAAAACATAAATATCATGATGTATTAGTTGAACCAAATATATGCATGTTACCTGCCATTACAGATCATGATGATGAACTAATTAAAAGATGAAAAAAGAATCTATTTACAAATTTATTTTAACATGTCCAGTATGTACTTAATTAATATACTAGATCGAAAGCAACATGATGTGAAGCACGTTGCCTAATTAAGTGAAATAGATCTTTCTTATTTATGTTCTTCCTCATTTATTTATGACTCCATATTTTAACTATACCTTGTTTATATTTTATATATTTATATAAATTTTATAATAAAATTATAATCTAATATATCAGAAAATATTTTATTTTCTTAAAAACTTTACAAATGGGCTATTTTTCGTAAATGAGCTAGCCTCTTTTTCTTTATTCTTCTTTGTAAATGGGCCGTAGGCTAGGTAAAAATATATTTCAGTGATCGACAACAGTGATTCTTTACTTGAGAGGTCCAAAATTAATATAGGATATTTTAAATATAGGATATTTTAAAATTTGAAATATAGGATATTTTCACTTGCGTGGTTGAAAATTAATATAAGATATTTTAAATTTTGAAATGATATAGGATATTTCACTACTTTTTGGTTTTAAAATTTAAAAAATAAGTGGCTGTTATTTTTTTCATTCAAAATCAAAATTGCATTAAGCTAACAAAAACAGAATTAAACAAAAGGGGAATTTTGGGTCCGACAATTAACTATAAAAAACAATCATTATTTTAATATAGATCAAAATGATCAAAACCAAATCGGGAAATAAAACATATTATATTGATAAAATATATTTTGAATATATACCAATTTTATATATTTTGGACATATAAAACATATTATATGTAATTGATATATATTATATGATGATTTCAAAGGGTATTAAGTTATGAAGCTATAAACTTTGGTGTTTAAAGGTTTTAAGTTTAGTTAATGAGTAACTCTTGCTATTCTGTAGATATGTTTACTTAAATAGGTAATGTTAACTAAGCTATTTAATTATGATTGTGTCATTAGATTATAGCATAGGTTGGTTTTAGGGGTAGATGATTAATCTGTGCATTTCATATTATTGTGGTGGTAGAGATTATTGTGTGAAATATTTTTGAAATTAATTAATTTTTTTTTGTGAATAATATATTATTTTTTTAAAATAATCAATTCACCTTAGAAGACTTGTACCATGAACAAGAAGTTAAACAACTAACTTATCTGTCAATACAGGAAAAAAAAGTATTTTTAATTTTTTTCTATAATTATATTAATGGAGCGTACAATAAATATATAATGGGTTGAATGTTTGTTGATATACCAATTTTTTTTTTTTTTTTTTTTTAGCAAGTCAAACTACTATCGATCATAGATAAAATTACATGGATGGGTGAATGTTATACATATGGCCAAGTTCCAACCCACCCACGTACACACGTCTACTGGTCAGTGCATGATGAGCTGATCTCTATATAGTATATGGTAATGGATCTCATCACAGATCACTGAAAGGAAATTACTTTGAGAACGTATATGAACCTCATTAGTTTCCGGTTCTAAATTAAGTAGTACACAGAAAATGCCAAGTTTTATTAATCTAATATCCACCAAATCGCCCATTTCAAACTCAGCAAATTAACGCCAAAATAAAGTTAAAAAATAAATTTAAAAAAAAAAAAAAAGAGAGAGACTCATTCCATCACCAAGCGCTAGAAATCAAATGGCCCAGAAATAATGATTTTGAAGAGATTCTACACAGACGTTTCCTTCGCTTTCTTTTTTTCTTTATCAGTAGTACTCCTCCCATAGCTAGGCTAGTTCATAGCTTTTTCTAACTCAACGGCAGACCAATATGCAGTGACTATTACTGTTTACAATTATTTGGAATTCAATTATATGTACTTGAATGCAAATTATGGCCCCGTTTGGGTAAATTTTGCATGATGTGGTAATCAAATATTGGTGATTCCCTTTACAAATGGAATTGCTACACATCTGACATCTATATATGATGGTAAGCAATTTTTGTTTTGTTTGTACAATTCTTTGTTATGTACCAACTTCTTATTCTTACATAAAATTTTTAAAAAAAAAAAAAAAAAAAAGGTATAGTACTGCAGGTGATGACGGTTTTGTGGCTTACATTATGGTCGTCATATTGGTGAAGAGCGGATAGGTTGAGCATCCATGTGTGGACATGTGGGCAATTTTTGCAACACAACTTTGCTATTTCTGGTTTTAACTTTACTTTGGCCTACTTGTTGGCTGATAGCTAACTCAGGCATAGAGCTACTAAGTAAAATCACCAAAACAAATACTAGAGACTTCGCAAGTTGAGATTGAGAATGTTATTGTTTTAATTAAAATGGCCAAGTGGGGCACATAATTAACGTGGGGGTAAGCTCTTTTTCTTTTTATATTCTTTAAGACACAAAAGAACTGCAATGTTTGAGGTTTTCTGCTTTTGCCTCTTTTGTCTGTGTTTACACAAATTAATTAAGGAAGTTGGCTTCGTGCATTTTTTTTTTTCATTCCTATACATATATATATTCAATGGACTGTATTTAGCATCAAACCTTTTTCTGAGTACGGATTTTAGACCCTTCCAGAGTAGCATCAAGTGTGGGTGTCCAGTGTCCTGTCTCTCAGTCATCAATCTAGAGTGTTCTAGTCAAGGGCCTCACAAATAATAGCTGTAGAACAATCTCAACTATATGAAATAATTTATTAAAGGTTCCAGCAGGTTCTAGATCACCATGGAAGTTTAGTAAGGGGTTTGGGAAGTTAGAAAGAAATAAAGAGCAATATGCTAGCTTTAATAACGGTGTGGTGAAATTTAGTCCACAAAGTTGGTATTCGATGACAGACAAAAAAAGGAGAGGTCATACAAAGTGTTCATTCAGTTTCAATCTCATCTTCACTGTCCTTTAGATGGTCCTTTAGAGGCTGTCCGTGAACTTCCCATTTTTCACTATCCCAAGCTGGATCGATTTGAGGTAATTGATAGTCATCTGGTCTTAATGACAATTGGAAATCTGGTAGGTCAGGCAATACTTGGAGAGCGCTGCATCATCACCAATAATAATTTGGTATATAAATTTAATTGTCTTTTAGGTAACAATTTATCCTATTCAGAGAATCAAATGAACTTGGATACTAGAGGATTGCATGGGAAGACCCTTACTTCTCTTGTTCTAAGAGGTAGCCATACGTCTGGGACTTCCTTGATGCAACTTCAGGAATTTTCTGATGTAAATGCTTCATAGCTCCCCAGAGTGGAGGAGCCCTTTCATGGACCAAAAAAAAAAAAGAAGAAGAAGAAAAAGAAAAGAAAAGCAGAAGTAGAGAGAGGTATAGAGTCAGTGAAAAGCTAAAAAATTCCTTTGAGGATAAATAATGACATGTGCACTACACCTCATTTGTTTTCGTAAATGAGATAAGTTAAGATAAAAGTTAAAAATTGGATAAAATATTGATAGAATATATTAGTTTAATATATATATTTTTTTTTGGGATTTGTTTATATTATTTTGTGTGAGAATTTAGAAAAATTATAATGATTAGATGAGACGAGTTGAGAAGTTTCCTGAAAACAAACAAGGCCTTAGTCTACCAATCAAAACCAACCTGGTCACCGGCGCTGCAAGGCAAAAGTTCAAACAAGCTTTCTTGCTCTCTGACAGAAGCTGTTCTGCAGCAAGAAAACAACATACAGCAATAACATGGCAGGATGGTTCATTACCCTTGTCAAGCATCAGACCATGGTAGTAGTAAGCTGCAGCCTGCTTAGATAGATATAAATATAAATATAAATATAGTAGTTAGACTCAGATACACAGCATTTACTGATCACGTCCAGGAGAATGAAGTTTAATGAGTTTTATATTGATTGCATTTGAAACCTTTGCCTCCAGGAATTTCCATTTGATGAACCAGAGATGCTTCTTTCCATACACATTATTGGCGTCTATATCACATCCTGACAAGCATTGATAAGCCTGATCAAACATAGGAAAACAAAAGAAGCATGAGAGAATGGCAGTTCTGAAGTCTAATACCTAGAGAAACAGGCTAGTCTTTCTCTGTAAGGAGCATACACTTCTAAATTAACATCACTTGAAAAGATGTTAGATTCTATTAGTTGCATTACCTTGAATAAACAGAGTATTAAACAGAATTCAGGAAAGACAGTTCATAGCATATAGTAAAGCATTGTGCGAGAACTTGTTGATGAGTTCAACTTTTAGGTTCAAAAGATAAATACACACCTGGCTAAAATAGCTCAGCTGTTCACATGCCAACCTCCTCTTGACTGATAAAGTGGCCTTTTGGCAGTCAACAGCTAAACCAAGCTGAATTTCGGTTCCCTGAATGCATTGCTATGATCAACATCTATTTAACATCTCTAGACTCAGGTTAGAGTTTAGCAATTAGTTTGTACATTAAATAAATCATTCATTGATGAATCTGTGAACAGAATAAGATAACAGAGCAAATGGGACCAAATATATGAATTAAGTACTTGTGTGTGCATGTCAATTGCTTTGGGGTAACAAAAATGACTTTTAGGGGGCTAAGTAGCATCATTGGTGTTCTGAATGCATGTCAGTATTCTGTGCTTGGAAATTTCTACCATTTCTAGCATTATTTTCAATAGGTGTTTGAATCCATAGAAAAACTTCATATGCTTGGATAAAAATTAAAAAAAAAAAAAAAAAAAAACATTTTCTACAGTCTAAGATTTGTGCTTTTGGTACAATTATGTTATGTTAACGGAAGATTTGGTATCAAAACGAAGACTATACAAAAACATCATTGATAAGAATTTCCACCCATGTATCTGGAGACCTTGAGTAGTACTGGAAAATCAAATAACAACAAATATCGGTGATGTTAAGTAATGAAAACCTGGCCTAGTGCTTGAATGGAAATAGCCTCCAGTACACGGTCGTGCAAATCTTTCGGGAACCTTTTCCTGGATATATGCATGTGATTTCTCAATTAGACCTCTTTTAATTAAGTATTGATATAAGAGAGCTAATAAAGCATTCCAAAGTTCTCTTTAAGTCTGTTACCATACCTGATATCTGGGGGTATGCGAACCAGGACATCCCGGACACAAAATTCCAAGTATCCTGCTGCCTTTAGTAACAAATCAATAGCATCCCTCTTGCAATCTTGTACAATTAGATGACTATTGATTATTCAACATATAGATTATAGACCATCTCACGGTGGTTAATTTCCATATGGATGAGTACAAACCTGAAGATACGACCCTTATACCAGAACCAGAAAGGTCCTTGGGAATCAATATGGAGTCGGCTTCTGACAAAGTCAGCATAGCCAATAGGCGAATGACAGATAGCAGTTCATACCAGGAGTTTGATGCACACGTTTCCTGCTCATCAAGTTTCAAATTGGATTACAACACTGCAAACATTCAATCAAAAAGATTTAACCATTAAATTGTAATACAGAGTTTCCAACAGTCTTACACGTCGCCCATCTTCTAAATTCTTCCATTTGAATTCGATGAGTCCCTCGAGACCATATTCTGTTACATTTGCAAATTATTTCACATATGAGAGAGAGAGAGAGAGAGAGAGAGAGATGAGTCACGATACCTTTCTTAACGAGTCCAATCAAAATAGACAAGTATTCCTCGAGTGCTCGCCGTAGTTCAGTTATAGCAGATCCACCTGCAAGAACCATAATTTCTGCTTAGTAAAAGCACTGATCTTAATGATGCACCATTTCTAACGATCTTTCAGAATTCCAAAAATTAAAATAAAATTCGTGATCTTATTAGTTAAACTAAGCAGAATAGTCTTTCATTATGCCAGTGAATTCCCAGATGATAAAACATTTCTAGTACCTATTCATTTACTACGTTTCCTAAGCAATCAAACAGAGAACTGCTAAGATCATATGAAACGGATAAGAAAAAAGGAAAAATATTGAGTGAGAAGAGAAAAAGAAGACGGTGGTTTGGCCTTAAAACCTGCGTACTCCACCGCACTTAAAGTAGTCAATAAACAATAAGTTGGCAATACTAGAGGCATGTGAGGACAGACCAGTATCTTCTGCCACCAAAACAATCTGATTCCGAATGCAAGACAATCTATCGGCAAGATCTTTTGGAATTAACCCTCTTAGCGGCCTTTGAAGATCAGATTGTACAGGTATTGGCATTGAAGGGACGAATACCACCACTTCGGGGACAATCAAGTTCTTCTTCTTATTCCTTCCAACTGCGTACATAGAAGAAGTGCACCCCATTTTTCTTGGAAGGGGTTGGTTTCAAACATAACGCCCTACACAGACACCAATATATACCCATCCAACTCTATATTTTAGCTCCATTAAAATTTAAAGGGACATTATAACCACGAAACAATGATAGCTGAAGGAAAAAATGAATAGGAAATTGGCACCACATCCAGGCATTTAAACCAAAGCTATGCTAAAAACCGACTCCGGCGAATGGCGAGAATTGAATAAAAGGAAAATTAATTTAGTAGTTGGGATAATGAACAATATGAGAGGTTTCTTTTGTCAAGGAAAGCTAGAAACTAGGAAAAAACGAAGGTAAAGAATTCAATAGAATCATTCATTGATAGCGGTGGAAACCGAAGGGGTGATTAAAGCAGGTAGATTCATATTCAATTACCAAAACCCAATGGACAACTAAGTGCAAGTTGGCAAATGAGAAGAGCAGCAAGTGTGAGAGAGAGTGCGAGATCCGAGCAAGTGAGAATATATATATATATATATATATATATATATATTCGATAAAACTGAAATGACTTACTAGTCACAGAAAGGAGATAGAAGTGATGATCGAGATCGCTACGAAGTATCCAGGGGTCAAATGAACATATTAATGTTTATATAAGTTAATATGGGCTTCTCAGAAAGATAAGAGAAAGAAAGAGAGAATCTGAGAATAGGAAGCTCAGAGACCGAGACATGTCTCTCACATGGCGGAGTCGTAGAAATCTCAGCGTTGTTTAAGGAGCCCGTTGAAATTTTTGGACTCTAAAGTAAACAAATATGAGTTTGTAAATATTTATTCTTTCTAACTGGAGGGAACATGGGGACGTTAAAGTCGAGAGTACCTTCGTCCTCAAACTTAGCTAGTTTTTTGGGAAAGTGTGCGCGTGGCTTTCACACTGAATGGAGGGGACCACTTCGTGGGGCCCGGGTAATCGACCTTTTGACAACTGGTGTCTTTGTTTAGTGGGTCTTCTCCAGAACCCACACTAGTACACTACGTATACGTTTTTGCTTGTTGGGCCGACCTACTTATAAAACGTTTTATACGTTTTACTAAGGTTTATACGTATAAAAACGTTTTATACATACATAAATTAAGCAACCCAACTTGAATGATCGGCAGTTTCTTGGGCCTGGACCATCAATTCGTCACCTCCTTATCCATTCTCACCAAATCCAAATCTATTTTGCCCAATTATATCCACCAACAGCTCATTCAACCCAAACACGGGTGAGAGGTGGGCAGGCAAGCTCAAATGGCCAAGGGACAAGCCGATAAACCTTGGACCAGAGAGGGAGAGAGAGAGAGAGAGAGATCAGCTCCCTCCTGGATTAATTACATTACTGTCATGGAACAGCATCTGATGATCAGGCTAGGCGTTGTTCCCGTTCGCCCACCTTGCACTACTATAAAGTAAAAACTACTATTTTAAGCTAGACCTTTTAATTTGTAGTATATATTACACTATATATACATATAATTAAAAAGAAGAGAAGCTGAACCGTAGTACGTACCCGAATTAAAAGATGATGAGGAATAATATATGGGGGTACTAAATAAAACACGAAATTGGGAATTTCAAAACGTAAAGCATCGATCGATCATTGACTACATGGATATGAAAGGTAGCCGACAGCACAATTAAAGCAGAAAGAAAGCAATTAGAACAAAAGGCTTATGTATGTTTGGTGGCAAACGCATTGACTTAATCTCGTAGATTGAGGCCCCCAATTGGATGTATTTCATGTTGACATTAGAAGAAGAATCATGTTCTCCTGATCGCATTAATTAAAGAGGGGAAACAACTTGGATCCATCTCGTGACTTGTATTAGTTTTAATTAAGCTTTTCGATCGGTCAAAATTCAAAATTCGTTCCTGTGGTCAAAATTAGCACCTGTTTTTTATCCAGGCATCTAGAAGGTTCGGTCAAGTACTTAGTACTAGAAAATGAAGATATAAAATACTTTCTTAAAAAAAAAATGAGCCCAGATGATGATCATCAGACGCTTATGCATAATGAGAAACGGTAATAAAAGTATACATTGTTTTTGGGTCATCCCTTCAACTGAAAGGAATATATCATTCAAATTCAATTATGGGCAACCAATTAATCATGCATGCACTTGAGTAGCTAGCTAGAGGCCGGCCGTAGGAATTATTCTTATTCAAGAAATTAAAAAGAAAACTCGTAAATATATATATATATTAATTGGGATGCCTATAAAGTATAAATAGAAGAACTCCACGAGAGTCCCAGCTAGCCAAGTAGGAGATCATCAAGTAACATTATTAGTTTGAGAGGTGGAAGCGATCGATCGAGGTCTAACACGAAGATAAAGAGTGTTGTTTGATAGCCAAGGATGACTTGCATGCCTGAATATTGATACTTGGACCAGCTGGTTAATTAATCAAAGCATTAATTTGGACATGCAGCATACTGCATCATGATATGGATGTCCTAAAACCAACTTGTTTGGTTTTGCAAACTGCATGCAGGTCATCTTGGCTAAACTCACAGCCTCTTATCTTTCATGCTAGGCCTTGTCTTCTTCTTCTTCTTCTTCTTCATCATCAGCAACGAGCTGCTTCCCTTTTGACGCATTGCAAAATTAACTGCGCCATGCGTATGGTACTACTGCAACATACATACAGCTTAATTAATTGTTTAATTAGGTATAGCTAGCTAGCCAAGGATCGATGATTGATGATCATGACTAATTTGTACCCTTTTTTGGCATTAATTCATGTCTACGTACAAATTGATTGCTAGCTGATGATCCAAATGAAGCAATATATATGCATGCAGGTCGCCTTGGCTAACTGACTATTACCGCCCCTCTTTCATTTTTTTTCCCAATATTCTTTATATTAACTCTAGCTAGCTAGTAGCTAGGCCTTCCTCCTGATCTAGCTCAAAAAAATCCCAAAATTTTACTTTTTATGTTTTTTTTTTCTTAATTAATAATAAACTTTTGCTCCCAAAATCTTTATTTCTTAGTTTCACCTGCCATATTTTAATTATAACTTCACTATATACCATCTATTTATGTAGATTAAGTTATATGTGTATGCATAGAAAATATTATCTATATTTATAATTTCATGATATCTTAAATATTAAAGTGATGAAAAATTTAAAATTCAAATTTTATAAAATTAATAAAATAAAACTGACCCTCAATACATGTAATATTGTATACAAAATCATACTAAGTAAAGGATTCTTTTTTTCGAAAAATACTAAGTATAGGATTATTGTAAAAATAGACAACTTTAGGCAAGATGTATACAAACCTATATGGCTATGTACTTTAAGATATAAGAAGCATTTTGTTGACCCAAGTTTGAGAAGGTCCGGGCCGGGCCCGGACCTGCTAAACTGGTATTTGCAGCCGACAACACTAGATACCCAACTACAGTCCTCTTTTAGTGGAGCTCCAGAATCTCAATCGTCTCATTCTCATCCCTACCAACCCTGCTGATGGCTCCCCCAACCCTGATCTTAGGTCTGCTGGCTCTCTTGCTGGTCTCTACCGCGCTGGGCAGCTCTGTAGACGTGCCCTTCATCTTGGCCCACAAGAAAGCCTCCCTCACCAGGCTCAAATCCGGCGCCGAACGCGTCTTCGTCTCTATTGACGTCTACAACCAAGGATCCTCGTATGTTTTCCCCAAACTTCACCATCTCCCAGTTTTTTATTTTTTGTTTTTGCTTATTTTTTCGGGTCTATGTAGTAGATCCAAGTAAATGGTTGCATGCGTTGTTTGATTGGTTTTATGATACAGATGGTCTTTTAAAACTGGAGATCTGATCTTCTTTTTAATTATTTGTTTGTTTGCTTGCTGACATTAGGTTCCTTTATGTCTTGTTCTTGGACTGAGTTCTTTTAGATTTTTTAGAATGAGGTGCACACGGAGTTTAAGACAATTATTTTTAATTAAATGGTTCAAAATTTTCAACCTCACCATGCACCTTTGTGAGATGTCGTACTTTAATTTAAAATTAAGAATCTTTTGGAGGTAAGAGTCTGTGTTAATTGGTTGTTATGATAAGGCAATGAAATATTAAAGGGTTGAATGCAGGACGTTTAGGTTGTAGAATCAAACTTCCCCAAATTTTCGTTTTATGTGCATTGTACAATTTAGTGGATGGGGTATTACGTCATTGGAAACCTAAGCGGTGATGTTGCAGCAGGGAACCAAACTGAGAAAAAAATTCAATATGCTGGTTGAATGGCTCTGGGGACAGGGGAATCGGGGGTAAAGGATGCCTGTATGGGAGGCCACTTTTTATTTCCTTTCGATGTTATTATTTGAAAGTTGATTTATTCGTGCCCTTTCTGTTCCTGTGGGCCTATAGAAAGTTCAATACATGCTCCTTGTGGTTGGATCGGAAGGCCCGGGTGGAATGGATGAGCGTCTGAATGCTGATCTGAATTATATTACCGAATTCTTTCTTATTTTCTCTACTTCCTTCAATTGTCTTGTTATTTATGTATATTTGTCATATTATCTTCTATTCTTCTTCAGTAATAACTTGTGTTTTTGTTCTATTTATTTTCCAGGACTGCATATGATGTAAGCCTTACTGATGGTAGCTGGCCTGAAAATTTATTTGATGTTGTCAGTGGTAACACTTCAATGTCATGGGAAAGGCTTGATGCGTAAGTAATGCGTTTAGTAATGATTGCCTGTTCCATTCATATGTTGTTCCCTTTACGAACTTTCAATTATGTGGTTTGCAGTAGTGGTCTTCTAATTCACTCTTTTGAGTTGGAGGCCAAAGCAAAAGGATTGTTCTACAGTGCTCCGGCTGTCATTACATTTCGCATCCCCACCAAGGCTGCCCTGCAGGTCTGCATGTACATGTTCAATTTCCTCTTATTTTTTTTTTCTATGATTGAATTTTTGTCTTCTGACTATTGTTTGTTGTAGGTGGCATATTCGACTCCAATCTTGCCTTTAGATGTTCTTGCAGATAGACCTCCCGAGAAGAAGTTTGAGTGGGTAAGTATTCTTGTAGTACTTATATTTATCCCTCTGATTCTGCGAACTTTTGCCTATGTTAACTTGAGCACTCTTTTGTTTTTACATGCAATGCTCTTCACTTTGGGACTCATTTTCACAGGCTAAGGTACAAATCAGTCCTTTACCCTCTCAATACTCTAGATTTTGAAAGTTAATTTGGCATGCATCTAGATGTTCTAAATTGAAATCTGTTTTTCCTTGAAATGTGTTTGCAAGTGGTGGATATCATGCTGACATGGTTTGGAGGAATAAAAAAATATCCTTAGATGTCGAAGATGATGCAACATTTGCAAACCTTCAAGAAACTCTCTAGAAGTTAATAAATCAAGTGTGTTATTCGCCAACTGTGGGTGATTGATGCATTGTTTCGTAGACAATCATTCTTCATGTGCGTCTGAAGTGGTAAAGCACTATACCATGTCATTTTCTACGGATTCAGCTTGTGTCATTTCTGTGAAAATAGCTGGAGATCAACACAAGCTGAGTCCATGGATAAGGACATGCACATGGTTACATGTTACAAGTTGAACCCCCGTTTTTGTGATTTTCAATACTCTTCTTGAGTATTGCAGAATTTGCCACAAGCAGTGTTCCTTTTTCTCTCACAAATTTCGGTACTTGTCTACTTGCAGAGGTTGCTGGCAAAATACGGGTCTCTAGTTTCTGTGATCTCCATTATGGTGCTGTTTGTGTACCTGATCAGTACTCCATCTAAATCCAGTGGTGCGAAAGGAAGCAAAAAGAAGCGCTAAATATGATAGATTGAATTTTGGTTAATAGCTTTTGAGGCCACTATTGCCATTCTGCGTTTTAGTTATGGTTTTTCTTATACCTTATTCGCATTGCAGCTGAGTTAGGACATTTGTTGGGAATCTCTAAACGAACTAGAATTTGAGGCATATAGCAGCTATGTAGACGGCGGCAAAGTTATATTGGACACTGTAAATGAATAGTAATCATGGTTCTTTTGGGCGTTGTTTTAGATTAATCGTATTGACATGATGTAAGCTGCGTTGACAGTGCTGGAAGTTATGTTGGGCAAGTACAGTTGGGTCTAAGGGACTGCCACGTCACAAGCAGGCCATGTAATTTTTCATGGTTAGAAGAAGATAGGGTGCATCTTATTCCCACAAGTACTAATATAAAGTTCCAAAGCAACTACTGCATCAACGATGACAATAAAAGTAAATTATGGCTTTATGATCCCTATTCCTAAAATAAAAGTACATTATTTTGTTCAATTGATATGCTACAATTGAAGTGCGTGCGTTGTGGAAATTTGAGAAATGAAGTCGAGTATTCTTGGTATTGGTCAGGAAAGTGGATGGGGGAATGGTTCTGCCGCTGCAGTTTCAAGCGCTTTGAAATTGTTTGCAAATTTCAAGTGCTTTGAATTGAGTGATTTTTTTTTCCCGTTAGTGCTCTCAATCGTAGTGGGTAGGTATTCTTGACCATATTTGTTCTTATCGCGGCCCTGCTGCTTTCAGTATTTTTCTTTATTTTCATTTTTGTGAAAATATATATATATATATATGTACACGATCTCTCATCGACTTGATCGTATATAAAAGTTCATTTGTCTGTTATTATACGCGAGAAACAGCTCCCATCATGCAAACTAATGGACGTTGCATTCAGAAAATCAGTTATGGATTAATTTTGTCGAGTTGCTTATTGATCCTCATTGACCCCTTCAGGCTTCAGTCTTCTTTAATCTTTGGGGATTCATAGTTCATTCTCAATTTCACCATGCAGCACAACCTACCTCATGGATGATCCCTTTAGTACTAGTAGTGCAGATAAATAAACCAATAGTCTGGGATATGAATTTTTAACCAAAGAAATAGAGCCCCCCATCCTTATTTTTTATATTAATACAACCTAATGAAACGATGCCATTGTATTAAAACAAGCCAAAAAAAAAAAAGTACTACTAGTAGCGAAGGAAAATCTTCGCTCTAGACAGAGACACATGCATTGGCAACATACAGCAGTAATAATAGTCACTCACTGATCTTCTCTTCTGGTTTTACTGCTATCCCAGATGCTACAAAACTGGAGATGCTTTCCGAGAGATGCTTGCATGCTTTGTCGAAATTGACAAAACCCATGAACCAAAAATCATGCCCATCAACTGTAATGACCTGAATGTATTTTTCTGATGGATTTTCCCTCATCACTACAGGATTGATGGCGCTGATCTTTCCCAAAGGTATCATAACCTGTTTCAAGAGTTTACTGTCGTCAATATGATTGTAAGGAGGTCACATACAATAAAGACCTACATTTTGCTTGTTTAATTGCAACAATAGGTTTAATTACCTTGTAATAGCTCCAGGTCTCCTGTCCAGACGGTGCAGTGAATGATAAGGGGCGGTCGCTGCAGAAAGCGACATGAGCATCGGAAAGATATAGAGTTCCGGCCACCGGTCCGGTTAAGGTTGATAGATAAGATGCGAACGTCTTCTTCAGTTTCTCATTTGGATAAGTTGTGAATGTTTGCTTGTATAACGACTCAAACCCACCTCCTGAGATTGCTTTCGCTGTCAAATTCATCTTCCCCCATGCCGCCCCAGAAACGGAGGAGTTGGTTTTGACTGTAAACATCAAGAATGTTCAAGTAATTATCAAGCGGCACAAAAACATTTCTCAAGCTTATAGGAAAATTGAACATACGGTTGTGCCAGATGTTGTTGGCCATAGATTCGGCCTTGCTGCTCCAAGAGTTGAACTTGTGGAGAATGGATTCCATTGGACTGTTGCTTGGCTTCTCAATAGGATTGAACAGGAGATAAGGGTGATGGTGGTTCGGAGCTTGATCGCCGGCACCCCATAAAGCCGCCTTCTGGTTGTCTGGATGGCATGTGGGAACAGCAGGTTGGCCCATGATGTGAGTCCCCGGCCATTTCTCAGAGCTGTCCTCGTACAGTGGTGGAGACGAGGATGATGGAGGCTGATCATGAGTTTGTGTTTCTTGTTTGGCTGGAGACGATGATAATGATGCTTGGTGATCATGAGAAGACTCTGCTGATCCCTTGGCCGTGGGGGAGGATAAGGAGGGGTACAGAGGCTGTGATTCAGGCGTGGGATTGTTCATCATCTTGGTAAAAGCTAATAAAGCCTTGGACTTGAGAAAGAGGAACCCAGTTACACAGACTAATAATTCTTAAGGAAGTAGGAAGCTTTGATATTGCATTTGGATCAGCCGTCGTTGCATTCCAATTTATATAGTGGATGGAGTAGAGGGACTTCCAGGGTCGGGCTACTATGCCACGCGTTTCTTCTGGATGACAATGAATATGAAAATGAATATAGGAACGCAAACTTTGACTTTTTTTTTTAAAAAAAAAATAGAAAAATAAGAAAAAAGGGTTGCTTAACCGTGTTTAGTTTGTTTTTCCTTTTCCAACCAATTTTATTAATTTATTTGGTTTCCATAGTTAGATATCCATTATCATGTAGAGGGTAGGACTTTGATAAGATATTGTAGCTTTTGGGTTTTCTGAAGTCCAGAGAGAGAGAAAAAGGGTTTTTTCCTTCCTTCCAAGTCCGATAGGCCCTCCACAAAATGAAAGCCACTTGGGATGGATTCATCTGATTTTAGCCACAGAGAGCAATCACAAAAGTTTTAATACTAAGCACAATTCTATTTATAATTTAAACCAATATTACAAAATAGCATACCTCCAGTAAATTAAACACTTGCCATCTGGCCAAAATCCATTAATTTAAGATGGTCTATAAAAGTACGTACAACTACTTAATAACACGGGAAAAAAGAAGGGGGGGGGGGGGAGAATGTCACTGCCTAAAAATACAGCCAGCCCGATGCATCACCTATAAATTCCAGACAAATTCCGGCGCATCTTTCCTTGGCCCAACCAGTGTGCGGTAAAGATACATCTTTTCTACTCTTTGCCCATCCTCAGGACAGATGTCCATCTGATCATGTTCGTTTATTATCTCTACATTTAGCCTTGGCATCAACTTTGCAAGCGTCTTGCAGCCCCAAAGAGTAACTTCACAGGACGACATCCAAAGGGATCGCATTGTTTCATACTTTCCCACGTCCGCTAGAAGTGCCATGTTACCAAAGGGGCTGTCCCTGATCTCAAGCTTGCGAAGCTTCTTGCACCCGTTCAACACGTAGAGCATTCCCTCATCACTGTTGCCGGCAAATGCAACAGAGAGCATTTCAAGCTGCTCAGCATACATCCCAATATAAAGGAAAACCTGGTCAGTTAGAAGGCCGGATAGCGATAACCGCCGAAGAAGCTTGCATGACTGGACAATTGCTCCAAAACCTTCATCTAAAGGCTGCATTGTCACAGGGTCGGGTCTGATAGGGTCGAGTATGCACAGCCTAAAGCGAATAAAATTTGGACAGTTCTTTGCTACGGTTATGAGAGCAGCATTTGTCATCTGTTGACAGAAGTATAGCAATGAATGAAGCTTTGGGCAACCAATGGATATTGCAACCAGGCCATTTTCTGTTACGGCATCATGCCCAACCCCAAAGGGATCAGATGGGAAAACCCTCAATTCCTGCAGTTCATTACAAGTGGAAGCCACAACTTCTAGTCCCTTGTCTCCAATACAATCCAGTATCTGCAGCCATTATGAAAAGTTGTGTCAGTCAGTTTAAAAGAGGAATAAAAAAAGCTTTCCAGTTTTTCCAGAGGTTTAAAGATCATACCCATAAACGCTGAAGCTTTGCACAATGACGAATTAGTTTTATAAGCTGAGAACTGCGAATCCCTGCAGCATAGCTCAGGTTCAAGGAGATCAGGTTTGAGCAAATGGGGAAAATGGCTGGCAGGCAGCGAGGATTAACCTCCAAAAACCCTGATAAATTTCTGATTGATTTACATTTCTGAATGGTAGTCTTTAGTTTTTTGTAGGTCTCAGAATCAGGATCATGTACATATGAACCCGTCCCTAAATCCACTAGAGAAGGTGCTCGCATCAGTATCTTTTGGAGCGTCTCAAGAGGCACAGCACGGTTTAACCTCAAACTCCTGAGATTAGGAGATCTTGCCACAAGTCTCTCAAGGGATGCTAAATTAATTTCTCCTTTGAGGCAAGCAAAATTCAGGGAGGTGAGTGATGTGCAGCTGTCAGGAAAGCAGCTAAGCCAGTGGCCACTATGGTCGTCAATTTCATTTTCTTGCAGGTCCAACTCCCTAAGAAACCTGGATGGTAGAAACAAAAGGAAATGGAAAGTACAAAAAGGGATTAATTTCTAAACAAAAACTCAGTATAACCGTTCATTACAATCTATATCACATCAGCATCAAGTCTGCATTTTTTTAACCATTAACCACCGGTATAGGTTCCTTGCAGTGCCATTCCCAGCCCCATTCCACAAAACCCCATTCCCCTCTTATCCTTCCGTCCCTTCCACAGAGAAGGAAAAGGAAAAAGGAAGGCACCCCAGGGTATGATCATTCAGATATGAGAACATCTTGCAGGAAAATTTTCAATACCAAAAAAAAAATACCCCAGTTAAAAGCCACGTCTCAGAAACTCAATTACAATACAAAACAAGGAAGCAACTATTGATGATAGAAGGAAGGAAGCAATTACAATTCAAAAGGTTCCGATTATAGCAGAAAATATACGTATTGATAGACAAAAATTGAGACGCATGAGGCATAGTCGAATGCATGTACACCCAAAGTCGAGTCCAACTCACGAGGAGTATTTGTAATAGCAGTAAAAGGAAACACATCTCGATCACATACACTTAAACAAAATCACATGGAGCAGCCATAACATTTACTGGATAAGTACTTTAGCTTCTTTAGTTTTAAATCCCAGCCAAAAAACATTATCCATTAACTCGGGAAGCAAAAGCCAAACATCATGATGCGACAAAATAAGTTCAAGTAATGCTTGCAAAAGAAAAACACCCTAAAACAAGAAACAGCCTCCTAAATCACAAAGTAAGCCAATCTTGTTCAGTCCAATGAAGGCGATCCAAAAACTAACCAAAGTACACTTATCTAGAACATAAACAAGGGACTGTCAAAGAAACCCCAATATGAATATTCAAAAATCCACAAACCATTGTCGGAAAATTAACGATAATGACTAAAACAAAGCCAGATACCTACCAAATAAGCTGAAGACAGCTTCAAAAATATTTATAATAAAAAAAACAATAAATTGTATTACCTACAGTTAGCAGCTATAGCTGCAAGGCCATCGGTGGTGAAACCTTCACAGCTAACAAGCACCAAAGATTTAAAATTGGCGAAAGACCTAGAAAGAAGTTGGAGACTATCATCCGAGACCACCATCCTCTTAAGTTTAAGCTCTTCCAAACCAATCCTAGTATTTGCCAAGGCTTCGATCCAAGGCTGCACATAGCCTCCCCAGTCGTGCGGCACCAAGTTGAAGTCTGCGAAATGAGGTTTCCCCTTCAAAGTTAGGGACTTGAGACCCGGAAACCTTGCGATCAGTTTATTGGGACTGATTGCATAACAGTTTCCTATGAAGACTCTCTGCCTGCTAAACCTTTCTACTCTGTACCATAAACTGCACACTAGAGATACCGCGTTCCGGTCCCTGTGTGACGTTAAGAAATCGAAAACGTGCTCTAAAACCTCTTCCGGAAAATAATTCATCCCTGTTTAACATCCAATCCAAGGTCCACAATCTATCCAGAAAAATATAAACTTCCCGGGGTTTATAAAAACCGACTTGCGGGACAAAAAAACTGGAGGGATTTGGGTAGAGCCTACTGCAAATGAGATGTGATCTACGTGAATTAGAGCCGATTATAGGGGTGTAAAAACCGAGACCGAGACTCTCTCACATAGCTTAGATCTGAAAATATAGAAAAAGAGGGAAAGAGAAGACAATAACTCGAACTTTATCGATCAAAAAAGCGGGAGAGAAAAGAAAAGAAAAGAAAATGCTTTCTGAGTGATCATCTTTTAAATCAAGTAAGTGATGATTGCAACGACCACAAAGAAAGGAAAGGAAAATAAAAATTTAGGAAAAGAAGTAAAACCGATCAAAATTCGTAGAAATCAGGATCTGATACACCCATCATTCAATAGAAATTTTCAACCATCTGTCTCATACAAAATCTCAAAATCCTAGACCCAATCTCAATCTATCTCTGGCACTCTGAGCACACTCCCAACAGAAGCATCCGAGCTTGACGTTAAAAGGCTTAACACTAGGTCGGACTTCGGAGGAGGAAAGAAGCAGCGAGAGAGGGCTGGAGCTAGTGAACCATGGTTAGAGTTTTAGAGGGAGAAGCCAACCGTGGTTCTGTTTCGGGGTAACAATCGAACGGTCATTTATGGGGATGGAGGGGGAAATGAAGGGGAATCTGAGCGTGGAAGAGGGTGAACATGCATGTGTCGTTATCACCACCTGGGTTGGTTTGTAAGAGAGTAGCCCACCCCACCCCAGTCCCCACCCCACCCAACCCAGTCCTCTGCCAAAGTAAGACTCTTTTACTAAAGGGATGAGTCATGGTCTGTCAAATAAATCACACTGCTTTTCAACTCAATTTACCCAAAATACCAACCCAAAAAGCAACCGGCGAGTACCCAACACTCGCGGCACTTGACTCCGACATCTCTTTATGTGCGCGAGGAAAGAGTTTTGATTGTTTTTTTTTTAATGATAGGAAGATAGAGTGTTAGATTTGATATTAAGAATTAAGATAAATATTAAATAAAATATGTTTTTAATATTATTATTTTATGATTTTAAATATTTATTAAATTTTAGATGTAAATTAAGAAAAATCATGATAATAAAAAGAGGTGAAATGAAATATTTTTATTAAAAAGTCTAAATTCTGACATCTGTCCGACGACAAAAGCGAGTGCTACTATTTACTACTCTCGGCTTTAAAACTTATGGTCGTAATAAACATAGTGTCAGAGACTGTTTTGTTTTCTTTTGTTTTTCTGATTTAAGAAATAGAGCAAATAGATAAGCGGGATGTTGCGTTTTTTTGTTTTTTTAAATTCCCAAGTGATAAGGGAAGTTCAGAGAACAGGATGGGATGATGGGAGGAGGGAAGGGAAAGAAAATTACAATTCTGAACAATATTGCTTTGTTAATAAAATGAGGTAAGTAATATTATTTAATTTTTAAAAAAAAAAAAAAGGATGATGTT
Organism: Platycarya longipes; assembly: GCA_036559045.1. Taxonomy (NCBI): domain Eukaryota; kingdom Viridiplantae; phylum Streptophyta; class Magnoliopsida; order Fagales; family Juglandaceae; genus Platycarya; species Platycarya longipes. Next base: position 52,987,805 of record CM071791.1, read on the forward strand.
GGCAGCAAAAGGAGTCCAGACGAAGTAGTGATATGATAATTCAGTGTGTTAGGGCTGAGCCGTACCAACCGCCACGTAATTCACTTCCTCCTTCTCTCCAATGGTCTCATCCCAAATCAATAATGACCGTACGATGGGATGGAATGGCTCCCTCATTGGCCAGAGTCTATCGAATCATGCGCCAATCATGCTTCCATTCCATTTCTTTGGTTTTAGTATCGGTATTATGCAAAGGCAATGCAATGCTACCGGTCGTCCAGCATTATTATTATTATTATTATTTTTTTTTTTTTTTGCGCTCTGAAGAAACCCATATTATATTAATTAATCTGCAGTAAGCAATATTAGAAAGTAGTCTAAAAATTATTTACTTGATGTATCATTAATTATATATATATATTTTTTTCTTTTAGTTATTTCTTCGATATTTTTAATTATAAAAAAAAAACAACATATATAATTTCTCATTTCCTTAATTATTAATAATAAATTAATTAAATAATTAAAATACATGAGCGATAAGTTTGAAGAACTCCACTAATATTTTCTTTATATAATAATTAATGCAAACTTCGTTTTAATTATAGACGTGATCCACGCATGATCTTAATTATTCGCATGCAGCATATATACATATAAATATAGATATCATGACCATACAAACTTGACAAAACATCATGTATTTGTCTTTTGTAATTATTGAATATTGAGAAAGATCAGGTGATTTGCTCATTTGTGGTCTATTCTAGTTCTAGTAGTATCAGTACTACTATCAATATAAGATTTATTGGCTCTTTTTCTTTGATTTTTGATTTTTGATTTTTGATTTTTGATTTTTAATCTTCGATGATCGATCTCCAGTAGTACTACCAAGTAATTAAGTTTATGCATGTATGTATTTATATCTGTCATGATCGAGTAATGACTACAAGTTGCGCCAACCCTTTAATATTTTATGGTATTCCAACAAAATAAAAACAAAAGAAGCTCATACGTACTAGATCTCATCGATCGATCGCTTTCATTCACGATTGTCACTTAATTACATTCTTGAAAAAAATTTATTATTAAAACTTAGGAGCTAGCTAGCTCCTAATGACCTAGTATATATAGTTCTTATGCAGACTACCCTGGCCTGGCCTGGCCTGGCCCCCTGCATGCACAAGCCAAAAAGAATTCACATGCCTAAAGATCAAAGGCACTTTTGAGATTCCACTACCAGCAATTTTCCAATGATTTTTATAGTTTTATATATGTGTGTATATATATATATATATATATAAGATGCTTTCTATTCTGACTTGATGTACTAGATAATACATTGTTTTTCTACAATTCAAGTGATATAATATAGATAGCTTAGAAAAATAGTGATATATAGATAATACGTCAAGAAACTAATTAAAACAAGAAGTACAACATGAACTACTACATATTAATATATAATTACCTTCTTTTCAGATGGCATGTAATTGACTCAATGTTATACCCGCGTACACTATTCTAGTCTTGCTTTGTTTTTCTTTTTCTTTTCCTCCAAGCACAGATCATACGGCCAGAGATCTAAATTATTATAAAAAAAAAAATTACTTATTTACAATTAATTATTTTTAACAAAATGATTATTTTTAATTAAAATGTATTTATTTTTATTATAAGTAATATTTTTTTATCGTAAATAATAGATCACAAATATCTATTTTTCTTAAAAATAAATGACAGAAGTATGTATGGTTAATGGCCCTTCTATTTTCAGCGAACACCTGATATCATTAGTACGAAAAAAAAAAAAAAAAAAAAGGGTAACAAATCATGTTCACTTTGCAACAAGATAATTGTAGCTAAGACCCACTAATGATTTTAGTGTTAAATTATCCGTTGGTTGCTTAATTCCTAATCATTCATCACTTTGACCAAATACCATACGTTCATTACCCACCTTTTTTCCTCCAATAATATCTAAAACCATTGGCATTAGGCGGCATCAGTCCAATATTGGAGTTTCAATATTGTCCAGAGATCTATCAGCTATAGCTTCTTAATTTCAAAGTCAACAATTAATGGCAAAATATGAACAGTAAGTCTGGGATGTGGTTTTGATTTCGTGTTCAAATTCATTATAAGTAGCTAGCTATATAGGTCTCTCTGATCTAGTGTCTCTCGACACACGATATATGTAATTGGTTCAATGTCCTTTTGCAGCATGTGGATGGATGAAAGTCCCATGATGATGATCATTAATGCTGCATAATGCCATTTGTTCTCATGCTTTTTGAACTTGACCATCATGCAACTGCTGACACCCGGTACTGTATTATATCCGCTCTAATTAACTTTAATTACTTCTCTAACTATATATGCACTTAATTAATAAGTGCCCCGGCCGGCCTCTTCAATATTTAACTAGATAGCCATTATAGAATGGATGTACTAATCTGTGCCCCCACCTGGTCTCAACAGTACCCATGAGTAATTAAGTGTACTGCTTGTCTCCATTCTTGTCTCAGGTCAAATATATCATCTATTTAACCCAACTTTTTCTTTCTTAATTTCTTAAATTACTTTCATATCACTTTACCTATTTATAAATTTCAAGTAGATAGACCCTGCATCTCTAAATCTAAACTATAATATAGATCAACTATATTGATACGAGCTCATGCGCGCAAGCCGCGTAGAAGCAGCATTGAATTGAACTACAATCATGAGCTAGCTAGCTAGCCTTAATTCTATAATAATATCTCTTCAAGCTAGCTAGGATACTGTACGTGGGATGAATAAATATATGTATAGATATATCATATCTCACAATGGTCAGCAATGGTTACGAGTCTCAATTCACTGTGTGACAGATCATTCTAGCCCATGTATAATACGAGAGATATATAATAGGTATGACGATGATCAGCCAAACTAAAAGAAATTAGCATCAAGCTGATCAGGCAAATCATGCATGCATACTCCAAATTAATGTATTATATTTATTATTATTATTATTATGGCGTGGGTTAATGTGGCCTATTAATGGAGAAATGACAATTGATGACCAATGCGCAGATATTGTTAAATATGGACATTTTTCACTGGTGAGGATAAGATAAGGAAAAAAAATGGGAGTCGCACCTAGGCGTGTTCTCTGGGATTCCCTTGATCACTCACAACATGCAGCATTAATAGGCTTAAGTGAAAGATTTTGTCATTTTCAACGCTGTTATGTATCATGAATCAATTACCATTATTAATATGAATTGCAGTACTTTTATATGCATAGTGGCTGGTAAAATTTGTGAGTACGAAGTCTTACGCGCGAACTAGTTTTATCGATTTCATTTTCCCTTGACGTATAATTAATTGCATTCGAATTAATGTTTGGCAAGAGTGTCTTGTACGTACTCGGTACATGCATGCATGCATGCATTAATAACAGATCTGCATCATCATGATCCATATATAATGGATCTTGTTTATTTTTAGGTCGTTTTCTGAAAATAATTACGAGTTCTAATATTTGAATTTGGATTAATGAGCTAGCTAGATATATGTGCCGTACTAGTGGACTAAGACACACACACACACACATATATATATAGTAGTAGTACGTAGTATATATATAGATATATGCGTTTTATACGTATGGTAAATTAAAGTCGTTTGAGGATATTTATATATAATCACTGAAACGCAATTTCAAAGTTAGGAATCAGTTAAATGAAATTATGTTACTATCAACAAAAAATAAAATAAAAAATAAAAAATTAGGAATCAGTTGACCCTTTCAACAATATCATCATGATGAGGCTTTTTTTTTTTGTTTTCTTGTTTGATCTTAAAACATCACATTCCATACACATGAAGTACTGTGACTTCCGAATGGATAAGAGTGTATAGCTAATTGTGCCAAACTTTTTATAATGTCAAAGCTGCTTATAATATAGCTACCGACATACATGCAATATCATCGAATTCCAAAATTGCTTAATATTAGATCAATAGCGCGCGGATGGTGATGTACTGAAAGAAATTATGACGTATAATTTGGATTTGTTTTTTAATGGACCGAAATATATTAATATCATGACTGTTTGAAACCATATTATACATAAATGTTGGTCATTTAATCAAAGCCCCATCGACCCCCGCAACACGATATTATATATTGTGTGTGTATATAATATATATATATATATTTTATATGAATTATACTAGCTAACCAATTACATTGTACATTTGAAAAAGAATGTTGTACATGAAGTTTTAGGCATGTGCTGTTCGATCGTGGTGTAGACAATTATTTGTGGCCGAACTAGAAACCCATGGCATATTATGTATTTCGTACCATAAAATCCCGAATCTATATATATGAAGCTGATTAATAGAGCATGCCCCACCTAATTGTGTGCCCACACACGCAATAATATTTTCCTTCAACTAATTTAAACGCTTTGTGACAAATATTTAACGAATACTTTCTTATTTGCATTTCTTCTCTCTCTCTCTCTCTCTCTCTCTATATATATATATATATAATATATGTATATAAATATAGTAATTCTCTTGATTTGTTAAATTGATATATATAACGTGGACTATTAATCCAGGATCAGGCCGAGCATCGGTCGCCATGTGATGGTGGGGTACGTCCCTTGTGGGCTCAGCTTGTTTGTTTTTTCTTTGCTAGCAGTACTAGTGTATATATTGTGTGTACATATATATATATATATATATAGAGAGAGAGAGAGAGAGAGAGAGAGAGAGAGAGAGCGCAGCTTATGCGATATATAATTATCATTCAAGGCGGCCTTGAAATGGTTAATGATCACAAGTACTACGTCTCGTTGGAGCTAGCTGTAGATAAGCCATGCCAAGCAATTTTAGCATGCTTCTCCATCTCTCACAACCAAACCAGAATGAGCTTAGGCTTGCTGGGTATAATCCTATCATGTGTGTGTACGTGTGTATGCCACCCCCAATATTAGAGAGCATTGAATCTGAATTTGAGAATCATGACCAGAAGATTTAGGCTCGATTTAGATTCAAAATTCACTTTAATTCATCGCAACTCGTTTTCATTTCATCATTATACTTTTTTAATTTTTCATACAAAATACAAATTTTTATACATCTTTTTCAAATTCTAATACACATTTTTCAAATTTCAATATATTTTTTTTAAATTCTAAAATAATAATAATATTAAAAAATAAACTCAACTCATCTGATCTCCTAATCCAAACGAGACCTAAGAGTACTTAATAATATTATTGCATTTGCTGTCATGTCAGTTAGCTTATGAGTTATATATAATATGAAACCGCAAGCTGAGTAATACTCCAATTCATTGAGATAAACATGGTTTAAATTTTCATGCCAGACAGATGGATATGGTCTCCCAGTTCAAAAATACTATATATATGGCTCGGCTTACTGAAAGCCAAGACGTGAATTTTGGACTCCTTAATTACATCCATGCCAAGAAGCTAGTAATTAGCAGGTTCAACAAATCATATATATATATATATAGCATTTAATTAACAAGATCAACATGAGAGTTGTATGTGCTGGGACTTCATATTGTTTAAGTATGATTTACATGTGCAAGAAGAATGCTTTTTGGATTAAACTAAAGTGAGTGGAAAGAGTTTCAAGGCTGGCAATTTTTGTTGGTATTAGGCTATAAGCTACGTCCTACTTATCTCCACAACTCAACATCAACAAATTATACGTAATATATGCGATCACGTTAATTAAAACAATCCAATCAGAGCATCCAAATCTACATTTCAAAACGGAGTAGTTACTTGTTAGGCCGATAGATCTAGTGGAAATCAAATATAATCATGCCTCCACTACTTGCATATAGTTACAAGGAAAGTGAAAGGCCAATAAAGAATGAATAAATAAATAAAAACTTTTACAGATCGGAGGCCAGTCATGATCGTTTCCATCTCCATATTCCCCAGCTAGCTTCAATGATTAACTAGATCAATTGCGACCATGTGAAGAAGTAGCCGAAGGTTTGAAAAAAATAAATAAAGGAAAGGTTATCCTACCCACCATGCGTAACTTTTTGGTTCAAAAGTCCAAAACCACTCCAATTATCAACAGTCAAGGATTTTGATTCCAATTATGAAATGGGCTAGCTTCAACGGAAAACTCATGCGAAAGTCCAAAGACAAAGGGGAAACCAATTAGATGCGACGTACGAAATCTAACGACAACTTTGGAACCAAACCAGAATGGAAATGAAACCCAAATTTTGATGGGCACAGCATGCGACATGATAACGCATGGCTCTGTACCGTGGTCCTGTATTATTTATTTATTATGAGGATGATTGTTGATCAAAGTTACCCACCTTTGCTTAGAGGCAGACGAAACATAAGTGTCCCTTTTACTGCCCCCCCCCCCTCCTTCCCAAAAAAAATGATCCAAGTGTCCCACCACCAAGGACAAGCGGACTGCGGTCGTGGTCATGGTCATGGTCATTGTCGCTGCGGCTGAACAAGGAAGGGGCAAAGGGAAAATGAAAGGAGGGTCAAAGGACCACATAAGTGGTCGTTTGATGTCAGCTTCTCCCGCTTCACTTTGTTAAAGAAGATGAGGAAACAGGCAATCCCACAATACCAAAAATCCCATGGTGCTCGTGTCAGCTGGTCCAGGTTGAGATTCGGGATTGCCAATCATTACAAATCAACACATCCACATGTTCCCCACCTCTGTCTCTTCTTTTAATGAATTTTCTGCGTTCCAAACCATTTCTCTTCAACTATTATACTGAACCGGTTAGGACAAATATTGTGCTTTTCGAAGTTTTTTTTAATTCAGCAACAGTAACGCCACAGTTGGGTTGAGAAATTAGAGGCGTAAGATAGAAAGATCAAGTAGGGGGTATATAGGTTGAGACCCTTTTTAATTTTAATTTAATTTTAATTTGCTGTTAACGTTTATCCTCTCCTCGTGTTTCGGATGTTTGTCCAGGCCAATGACCGAATAGTCAGAATTCTAATCATAATCATCATTATATATATTTTTTTAAATTCTTACATAAAATATAATAAAAAATTTAAAATTTTCAAATTTAAAAATTACTTTTTCAAATTTTAAAATAAAATTAATATTAAAAAATATTTTATAATAATATATATATATATATATTTTTAATCTCATCTCATCTCATTCTTAAAAACAAATAACAAAGAAAGGGCCTTGGACTGCACAAGACAACGAACATTGGCCCTATTGGATGTTGAAATGAGTGGTTAATTTCAAAGGTGTATCTGAGGAGGTCTGGGCCCAATAGAGGTTTAATCGTGCTTCATCCATCGCATGCTACTTGCAGTTCTTCATACAAACATGCGTGCGCGAGCGATATATATATATATATATATATATATATATATATATATATGAAGATTGCGGTATGACCAAACACACCACCAATCATCAATTAATAACAGTTGCAAAGAATTACTACCATACTAATCGAACTTCATCATAAGAGAGCACAGGGTAGCATAAACGGGGGTTTTAACTTTGGAATGGTTGAAAATCAATGGTCAGATTTTGCAATTATTGAAGTAGAGTCACCTTTAGAGCAAAGAGCCCACATAGCCTAGTATTTCTATTTCTTGACGAGGTCGCCATAAAAATCTCGTTACTGATAATTCAGACTGGGCATCCATGCAATTCATATCTACCATAACCTGCCAGCTTTGATGTCGGTTGAGCTCTGCCAAGCATATATAATTCCTTTCTTTTGGCCACTAATCAATCTATTCCAAAGGTAGCCTCCCATTCTCTGTTTTTGCAATAATCCCTACAAATACAATCACCAAGAATAAAAAAAATAACATACATCTAGTAGAACTTAGACCTTGTACCATAAAATTCCAAACCAGGTGCATAATTCTAAAAAGTGAATACCGAATTAGTAATTAGTTTCTCAATTTTACAAAAACCAAGAGAAGCTCACTAGTAATTGCAATAACATACTAGTACAACTTCAATCATGCAAGGTGTATACTATATACCCTGCAACGCCAACACAACCTAAACCAAATCCTTAATAACCACCTACTTTATCTGTATTAAGTCAGCTTCTCAGAAACAACCATACATCCTTACTGTCCTGGCCAAACCACTGATTGCATGGCCAATAAGCATTGGACGCTTAGGCTTTCATGAAATGTTGGAGAGCAATAATCAAGAATAACTTGTTGAAACAATCTAGTAACAGAAAGCACATCAAGGTGTAGTTGTAGCTTCTAAGTATCGTGCTGAGATAACAACTGTACTGAGTCAGGTAATAGAAAGAAATGACCTTTCATGTGATGAAGGTGAGCAATTAAGTGACCACGAACCCAAGCAACATATATATTCCTCTTTGGGGACGGGCCTTCTACTTACATTGAGGAATTCATCACCAACTAGTACTTTTGTTTATGTGCATGGTCAACTAAGCAGGGATTCCTCCCTTGAACAAGGTCTTCTGGTTGAGAAGTTAGGATGTTTTATCCTCAGTCACTACCTCAACTAGCTATGGCATTGGGGTGAATGTAGATATGTTTCAGTTAGCCCAAGAAGCTTTAGTCTGACCTAATGTTGCAAACTTTTTATCTGTGAATTCTGTGTTTAACTTTGGAAAATTTGGTCGTTTGGCACAACTAGGGCTTCAAGTCTTCGACGGTCTCTCCCTCTCTATCAGTTTATTGTTTTTGAATAGTACTAATCCATGATGCACCCTTATCACAAGCAAAGTAACTTCAGCCTCAACGTTTCTCCGAAAAGGCAAAGGCAATTCAAACAATGTCGATGTTAATCAAGATCTTAACTGGAGTCAGTGACTCAGTCCTATCATCTCTTCAGCTACTCACGTGGTAAATCATTCAGTTACTCGCGGAAAAAATAAGCACATAGACATGCGATTCCGCTTCCTCAGAGATCAGGTAAATAAAAATATCATCAAAGTGAAACGAAAACGAAAACCATCGTCACATTTAGCATTAAGTTCAACTTACAACATCGCCATTGTTCCCTTTTTTAGTTTTAGTTTTAACAGAAATCTCACTGGAGCACCAAAAACTACGACCGAATCTAAAATCAAGACTTAAATTAAAAATTTTCACCAACCTTCCATTCCTTAAACTCACGCATCGCTGTCGTCGCTGTCATCGTCGTTGTTACCAATATCGTTGGCGAGGTAAACACCAGGCTGCACCGTCCGCCTTCGAGTCCTGGACGGAAGAATGTTATCTAAATCGACCTCCGCAAGCGGATCGTCCGATAAATCGCTTTCACTTTTGGATATATCAGCCCCGCTATCGCTATCATCGTCTTGGTCGTCTTGGTCGTCTTCGTCATCATCGGCATCTTTTTCTTCAACCTTCAATTTGCCTTTGCCCTTGTCATCTCTCACTATTCCCTTCCCTTTTCTGTCCACCTCAGCTTCCCCCCGATCATTCTTGGTATCTTCATCATCATCTTCATAATCATCGTCGCCGTCGTCTTCGGCTTCGGCGAGTGAATTGGCCTCGAATTTGAGGTCTTTGTCGTCGGGTGCTGAAGAATCGCGCTCAGGAGCTTCTAGGATTGGGTTTTTCTCTTGGGAAACGATAGTGCTGTTATCGAGAGGTGGTTGAAGCTTCGGAGTTTTTTGTGGGTTGTCTTCGGAGCTGAGATCGGGTTTGCGCTTGGCGGGGAATATTGTAGGTTCGAGTTGGTGCTTGGTCTCCGCCATCCAAAATTATGTTGTCGGAGAACTCGGCATAAAATTTGATTTGGGGGCTCTGGACTCGGAGGGGTGGGTTAGGGTTTGAGAGTGCACATACCACGGCTTTATACTTATTTATTACAGAGAAATATTTGATCTTCTGATCTTAAAAATACATTTGCATAAATCAGTATCATTATATCTATGGATACAAATGATGTTTTTGGAATGAAACATTATACAATATTCATTTTCTTTACGAACCATATTTTTTTAAAAAAATTTCTATCAAATATTTGATATTATTTTAGATAGATTAATTCAGTTAGTTTTAAAATATCAAACAAAGTTAAAAAAAAAATATATATATATATATATAGTATGTGGTGTGGGGAGATTATGAGTAGCAAAACTCCCAATTTTCTACTTGGGTTGTAACAAAATGTTAATACAAAATTATATACCATTATTTATGACAATTAATATGCAATACATTCTAAAATAGAATTAATAGTATGCAATAATCATAACAGAATAAAGGTGACTAAAAATAACTTATGACAAAATGAATTAAAAATATCCTAATAGCATTTATATTCATCATAAGTTCAAATAAGATAGCATGGCATCTTGCCAACAAGGGTTGGGTTTTGTTATTTCTGGAGTGAGAAACTCTCGCCCCTTTCTAGGAATCTTTAGACTGAGCATTTTCACTGGATAGGAATATGTGAGTCTCGGCTCCACCTTCATCTCATCTTTTCATTTTCGCTTTTAGTTTTTAGTTTTTTCTTTGTACTACTTTTTGTGTAGTTTTCTTCTATCAGTTTGGATTTTTTTCGATCTACTCCTCTCCGAACTTCAAACAACGACACGCACCCATCCATGAAGTTTCCCTATCGCAGACATGCTGGTCAGACGTGGAACTGTGCCCTTTTAGTCAGAGCATGGCCTTCACGTGCAGTTTATTTTCGCATGTGGTCTTCACGCGTCGCTACACTCCGGCTGTCCTGCTGGCTACACGCACCACACTATCAGATTCCCCACCCTCTGATTATTTAGATCGACCCATCCGCTTCTTCATTCCATCAGCGCGTGACCCTCACACGCCTCTCTTGGTGAGCAGGTCGTCTGTTTCTCTACCGCAGATCTACCTTTTTTATGCTGATTTTTTTGGATTTCTGCTTTTCCTAAATGGTGACCTGGTTAAATGGAGATGAGATTTCTCCGACAAATATTTCAAAACATCCAACAACAATGCATCTGCTTGCACCGCCTTTGGCGCTAGCTTACCTCCAATACGTCTTTTAAAACGATATCCTCTTTGAAGAATTTGGGATATGGTCTGATGATATCTCCAGGCAAGAATATGGTTTTTAGCTCCTGGATGCACTTTTCTGCTACACATGTTTTCCTAGAGAGAGCATTCCTTAGATATGGTCTGCCACCATCATTCTTTGTGTATGCACTCTTCTGTTCGTTAATGGCTTTCTAACGAACATTTGCTTTTTCACTGAGCGCAGTTTGTTGACACAATTTCAGGCGTGTGTTTTAAGCTCTATCAGTCAGAAGTGAGAAAAAAGTAGAATCAATCCCTGAAGGTTTGTGTGATACTGTAAACAGGCAAGTCCTTGAACTCGTGTTATGTTTTACAACCTATTAAAAGATAGATAACATACTCTGCATATGTATTGGATTGTAATGCACAGCAGGTGCTTGGGAATATTCTTAGGTGAAGGTTGTTAGGTTTATTTTTGTATATATATTCGTCTTGTACAGTACAGTAACTTTTCAATGAGAAAATGCGAGTCCAAGTTATTCTCCCCTCTTTGAATTCTCTACACAGCTTTCGGAGTTCCAGCGGCAGCGGGAGTGGTAAGAAATGAGGGTGAAATGTCTCGGGAAGGCTTGACCCATAGGACAGGGGAACATTTATTTACTGTGCTTTCGGCTAAGTAAGTTTGAAAATATTGCTGATGGTGCATACCTACCCGTGTATTCCTATATTAAAACATGTTAATGTTTTGAAAGACGCAAATGTATTCTGCTTATCTGTTATGACCGGATATCTCTCTCATTATTGTACATAGATGAGGAAAATTCCAGAACAGATCTTCCTGTTTCCATGTACGAATGCAACACACGAGAAGACGAGAGATGGCTTTAGGATCCATAGGTTATTATCTCTCACATTTCGAATCCAGTATCTCTGATCTCATTAGGCGCCACTGTTGTCAAGTTATGAGTAGGCACCAAATACGGTAAAACAGGTGGTTCTCTTGCAGGCTCACCAGGTTCAATCATTTATTTATTTATAGGGCATAAAATAAGTAGCGACTCCAAAATATTGGGAGGCAACGAAAAACCCCCTAAGCTGCAAACATCAAACAAGACCTACTAGTTAGTATGCATTTGGCGTATTGGGTGAAACAAGCACGCATTCTATAGCTTCTTCCATTTCCATTCCACTAGGCTAACATTATTGTCTATCAATTCTTATCAATAAAAGAGAAATGCTTCATCAAAGCTACAATGTATTATGTGAACATCAACAAAACAACCGAGTCGCTAACACGTTTCAGCTTAATCACAATTGCCTTCCAAAAAATAAAAGATAACTCAGCGTATCGGTCAATACGCCCATTATTTTATGACCCATGCTTGCGGGGAAACATGATCCAAACATCGGCGTGCAAATTCATTATATACCTAAGTATTAAAGCAGTCAGAAGGATGAGAACAAAACTATCCTTCACACTAGACAATTGAATACGGTTCCAAATTCAAAAGAATACTCCCCCCAACGGCTCAGGAGCCGTCAAAACAGATTCAGCAAACCTCCTATTATTTTGTCCCATAGACGTCTTTCCTAACTTCGTGAAATGACAAAATCATGACAATCAACAGCTATCCTACACCTTTGCAAGCTCGGTTGCAGCGGTGGCAGCAGGAGGAGCGATCCCACCAGTGGTTGGCCTGAAGATAACACCAAATAACGATTAGCAACAAAAATGAGAAACATGAAAAACAAGAGTTTACACAAACCATTTCACAGCTATAAAATGAACTCACAATCCCACGAAAACTTTGAAGGCGTCATAGATTCCCCACTGAGCTCCGGTAAGAGTTCCAATCATGACAATACGGAGAGGAAGCCCACGGGTAAAGAGACCCCACAAACCTAGCTTCTTCACGGCCTGGACAAACCAGAAGACAGATTTCAAGAAAGTGTGAAGGAATACACAAGCACCAAGGAACCATACTTAGGAGAATGACTCACATCACCAACAGTTGCCCCTTTGGCATTGTTGAGAAAAGAGACAAGATTGTCAGCAGGATGAGACACAATGGCACAGAATATGCCAGCCACATATCCACCGGCAAAACTCACACCAAGCTGAAGATTTTTACTACACTGGTCCTTCGGAGTGGGGATGGCATACTTATAAATATTCTCCACAATGGCCTCAAACGATGCAAACTTCATCATTGTATCTGCAAGCATGAACATAATGATACAAAAGAAAGGTAAGAAGGCATCAACAGTAGTTTTAAGGAGCTGAGCACTTTTTTCTTGCCACATTTTTCTATTAAATTCCTGGTTTAGAACTTTTCAACAAACAAATACAGCACCACGGAACCAGGCTGGATTGATAACAAGCAAAGATGGTTACTTTTGAGCATATCTAAACAAAGACCAGAGAAACCGCAGAACATCAACTGCATCCAAAATAGCGAAATATGGGTATTTCCTGGGATGGAGTATGTATGCATGTATATATGTTATGTGTGTGTATATACATGTATGCTTTTTCTAGTTTCTACAAGGAATATCCAAAATTGAAGCATACAAATTATTGAAACTCGATATGAAAACAATTTAGCTTTTCAAAATGAAAACTACTAGATGATACTCAAGCAAGTGCTTCCAACATAATCATTCGCATGTACTTATCAAAAACATAATCATTCACATGTTAAAAATATGGAGGTCAAAAAAATGTATTCAACAGAATCATTTGCACGTTTGGAAGGTCTAAAATAGAGTGTATAATACATATCTCCATCAAAGCCTCACTTGAGACTCCTCTAAAAATTTTAGTTCTATTGTGACATTTATGTAGTGTGTTTCAAGCACTTGACATTAAGTAACTCCAAATATTTTTGTAGTTTTTTATTAATAAAAACAGAAGGCATAGCCCAATACATGGGATGCATATAAGAAAATTTAAATAATATTTTAGGACTCCAACATAATCATAACTATGAAATTTGTTAGTCAAGAACAGAGAGCTACCAATCCAATGCCTTCCCCCACTCCAACTTACATGGAATCTGACGTCCCCAGAGAGGAACTAGACCCTTGTACAATCTGCATGATTTGACAAATCAGTTAGAGATGCATCCTTAATTGCAACGGCATACATTATATGACAAAAAGGAACCCCTTTCATATGCATACCCCAGAGCGCCTTCAGATTTAACAAACTTAGGAAGCCCATCTGAGAGACCTCTAGCAAAACCAGGCTGTGTTTGAACTCGGACCTTTACTGCCTCGAAAGGGCAAAGTGCAATATCTGCAATGAACTCGGCAGATGCAGAACCAGCAAGATAGATCAGGGTCTTGTACTTGGATGCATACTCAGGTCCAGCAATATCAGAGTAGTACTTCTTAAAGAATTCGTAGAATCCAAACTTGCAAGCACCCTGAGCACTGTAACCAAGCAAGGTTGGTACCCAACCCCTGAAGAAGCCTCTGACACCCTGCTCCTTCAGCAACACTCCAAACCCAGATGAGATGCTTTTGTACTTTGCAGGGTCAATCTGAAAGCCAAAAATCTCAATATTTATCGCCACCATTGTATCCAGGAGTGGCAATTCATATTAAATATCTAACCGTTTGATTGTTAAGAAAAAAAGGTCAGATGATTCTATACATTCTCTATTTCAAACATATTCTTGAAATTGAAGGAAATAACTCATGTTTGGCAAATCATCTCATTCTGCACATACATTGAATAAACAAAGTACAGCCTCTCTACATAGATTTAGTATATCCAAAAAGCTGCATTATGAACATGGCATTAGAAAGATTTCCAAGTTTCAGTGAGATGGAAGTTAAATTATCTTCAAGAGTTTTGTTAAATCCTGTTTCATGATATGAGAACCAAACACAGCCCTTCCAAATTCCAAATGGATGCAAGCAGAAAATGTATAAAATGGCCCAAGCTTTTTGATGAAGTGGAACATCACCAAGGCAGGGCCTTTTGCACTTATCCTTGGGGAGCAAGCCTTGGATGAATAACCCCACTAGCCAGAACCATGTATCAGCCCATTCAAGAAAACTCCGATTGCAGAATCAAACTCAGGATGTAAGAGTCTACACAGCTCATTCCAAGTAGACCCTTTAACCACAAAGCCTTGAAAATTAGTGCGTTAGCACCCATAAAAGTTTTTTTTTTTTGTTATCGGTAACACCATCACTAACTCTCAGTGTAATGGTGATAATAGAAGCTAAATCGGAGATGAATCAAAGATGGAAGAAGATAATGGATAACTGCATTCATTCACCTTGGGGTATTCAAGGTCCTCAATTCCTCCAAATAAAAATTAACAAACTGTTCAAAATTTCCCAGATTCCAGATAAACCAACAGGACTCACCTTCCCTCTACATATGCTGACAGACCATCCCTAAACCGACAACACCCAACTAAGGCCATGGGCCCTTCTTACTCACAATAACTAGCCCCATGGGTCCCTTCTTACTCACAATAACTAGGCCCATGGGTCACTAAACATTATCTTAGCAGCTAAATAAAAATAAAAGATAACAACTACGAGGAGGCCCATCAAGCCCACTTACTTGGGTTCATAACACAAGAATGAGAGAATATATGACCTCAAGATACACTCTCAAAGACCAAAAATCCCAGCAATCAGAAGATTCATACAGTCCACGAAGAAAATCATCTTACAATGCATATCATTAACTCATAATCAACTGCGTATTTTTTTCATAAGTAAAACTTTTAATCAACTGCGCACTTGCACCTTTCAAGAAAGAAGAGAAATAACGAAGTACTGGAAAGCAATGTATACGCCAGCATGCTTGGGGATATGCCTACTGTTATTCAGTAAAATTTACAATTACTTATCAAAAACGAAGGAAATAGAAAAAATAACCAGAAAGCAAAGCTCAAGTTCATTAAAAACACCGAAAGATCAAATCCAGTGAAAATCTGGCACGGCGGAAAACTACTTTTTAAAAGAGATAGTTTTTCGCCGTGCCAGATTTAAAAGAAAAAACAATATATCGCAGATTTAAAGTCACATCCGTAAGGTGAAATCAGCAGCCTAAAGGTTGACCATAAATAGATCCGGAAAGACAACTACTCCAACATTGAGACAATCAAATGAGCTCGATAGAAATCATACAAACGGATAAGATTGTGAAGAAAAAATTTCAGATCCACATGAATAACGAGCCAATGCAGTAGAACAATTGGCAAAGCGCGGAGAGAGACATTAGATCTAATAAGGTACGGAAATGTTAGGAAGATGGCATGAAAGTCGGAAGGGGAAAAAAGAGAGGGAGAGCAAAGAATAAGCGGGGGGTAGAAAGGAAATAAGGACCTGCATATTGCATTTGACGAGGTCGAGGGGAGTGACGGCCATGTGAGTGAGACCACAGCTGAGGATGCCTCCAACGGTACAGGCGGCGTAGAATTGTGGGGAGTACATCTCGATCTTCTTCGAAGGCTCGCTAGGGGCGGGAACAAAGACGTTGCTACTGGGAGACGAGGATTGAGAAAAGAGGATGTTAAGATTAGGGGGGGAAATGATATTATCGAGAGCTAGGGTTTTGTGGGAGAGAGAAGAAGAGTAGAGGAAGCTGGGGATCAGAGACTGACGCGATGTTTTTTCTGAGAGCGCCATTGGAAGAGATCAGAGAGGGGCGGAGAGACTGTGTGGGAGCTAAAGAAGGGGAGGAGGTCGGAATTCAGAGATGACAGCGAGAATGACGCTGGCTGATATTTTTATCAAATTGTTGCACAGACTTGCACTGCCTGGGTTTTCTATTTTATTTTATTTTATTTTATTGCTCTAATCGCCAAACTAAAATCAAAATTTTGAAAAAGATGTAACAATTACACATAACTTCTTTTAAAAATATAAATTTATAAAAATATTTTCCTATAAAGAAAAGCTCAATTCCAACTTCCTCTTGACGGGACTAATTACAACAATGTATTGGTATAGGCCGTTTGAAATTGAAGATGATATCAAATTTATTATTATATTTTTAAAAAAATTATATAAAATATAAATTTTAATACAATTTTTTAAAATTTCAATACAGTTTTTTAAATTTTAATTTATTTTTTTTAAATTTTAAAATAATAATAATATTTTATTCAACTTTTAAAACTCATCTCATCTCAACTCCGAATCCAAACGAGACTTTGTTTAACAGTTTAATTATATTGTTTATGGGAAGAATTATAGCAATTATATATTAGCTTTACTATATATAAGTTCATACACCACATACCACACATCATTCATTTTTTTTATTTTTTGTAATTTTTTTGTAAATTTATTCCTTTAAAAATAATTGAATTCTCTACTCATTATTTATATACTAAATATTTTATATAAAAAATTAAAACAACATATAATATGTGGTATATAGACTTATATATAGATTTTTTTTTCATTATATATATAAGAATTCTTGGGGTTCGGTCTGACCAAACCTCCCAAGAAATGCAACCCCCATCCTCCTTGGTGGCGGTGGGCGACACCGCCGATACCATCTGGACCGGCGGGTTCCGGCGACCTCACCCTTACAACGAGGAACCCCGGCGACCTCCCAACTTCCTCCGGCGGCCTTAAACTTAAAATGGATCCGTTATGCCGATCCCGATGGCATGAGCGGTGTCGCCCACCGCCATCGACGGCTGCTCTGTTCAGTTGAGGGCCGAATATTTTCTTAAAATCATCTTCATTTTATTTTTTTTATTGTATTTTTTATTATATTTTTATATTTTTATTATATTTTTTATTATATTTTTAAGATTGACTGTATTTATACTGGTCGATCGAATTCCTGCATCACCCTATATATGTATAATACTTATTTTCATATTAATCGACAATACATATTTAATATGAATGATGTATTTATTAGGGAAATAAATAAATTTGGGTGTAAGTTTTTCTGAAAGAGAGAGATTAATCTCATAATCTGTACTGTTTTTTTTTTTAAATCTCATCATCTGTACTGTGGCTAGTGCAGGTTTATGATCATCCTGGTACACTCTGAATATATACAACACTCTGAATATATACAATAATTTGGGAATTTGTTTAGTTTAGACAGTTAGAACCAGCCGAGCCGACGGGCATTCTGTGGGGGCATATTCCTTGACATATCTTTGGGATAATCAATCTCGTCTTAAAACATTATTAAATATTTAGTGAATCTCATTTTTAAGCAATTATATAGCATTTATGTATTTCACAATTATATATAATATTATTATTTTTAATACATCTCCTGCTTCTCCTCCTCTGCTTTGCAAAATAAGACTAAAGAAAAGTCTATTTTGTCCTCTTTATGACTGCTTTATAAATTATTATTTTTATTTTTATTTAATGATTAAGAAAATAAATTTTAATATATTAATATATTTTTTATTTTCTTAAAATATCTAAATATATTAAAAAGATATATGAAAAGAAAAAAATAAAAAAATTTATTTTGTACTGAGCAGCACGCCCAGCGGTAACTGTTGGGCGTCAACGTAGCATTGCCTCTGAGGCCAATGCCATTTTTCTCCTTTCTGGTATATATTCCGATTAAGAGTATAGAATTAGACCCATTTTTTCTCATTCAATTTGGTTTGAAATCCAATTTGGGTGAATCGAGGCAGTTATCCGCCTGGATGTTTCTCGAACAGATAGAATATTATTTTACTTGCTCGGACCCAAATTCAAATTTTAATAATCCAATTAGGTTTTTTTATAAAAAAAAAATAATAATCTCAATTACAAAACGACGTTGTTTGTCTCAACGTTATTTTGTAAATAATGATAATATCATTTTGCCTAGTTTTCCTCCGGATACATGCACACGTTACTTCAACCTTAGCTGCTTCTCTCTCTCTCTCTCTCTCAAGAGTCTTTGAAATCCTAGCCGTAGATCCCTTTCGACCCATTACTTGCAGTGAGGTTATCATTCTTTAACATTAGAGAATCCATATCCACATCGGTTTCTCAACTTTTTCTATCTCTCTTCTCTCTCTCAAGTCTCCGAGGAAAAGGAATGGAATTGTTTGATGGGTTGATTTTGGCCCGTCAATGGGTAATAAGAAGGGAGAGAGAAAAAAATAAAATAGAGGATAAGAAAGATTGAAAAATAAAATATATTAAATAAATAGTTTGATGAGTAAATAGTGATTCTTCAAATTTAAAAGATTTGACTAATTTCACTGTAACTCAAAATTAAAGATTTACATTTTAATGAGACTAATATAAGATTATTCTTAGCATAAATCATCAAATTTATATTTGATGAGACATTTGGTGAAACTAATGTCAATACTCTAAGTAGATTTATATCGATACAATAATATTGCTGGTAAGAGATTGTCGTTCACTAACATTAAATAATCTCTAATTTTTTCTTGCTCGTATCAGTATGTTCCTCTCTCTCTCCTCTATCTTAGTTTTGAATGTAAATGTCAATTTGTATAGTCTATTTGTTTTTGTGTTTAAAGTTTGATTATGAGTACTGAATTTTTTACGTAAATGATGGGTTTTATGTTTTAGGGTTTGGTTGTGATTCTATGATGAGTTTCTACTATCGGCTTATGGGTTATTTCATGTTTTGTTGTTTATGTTTGTTTATGTTTGCCTTGTGCTTGTGTTTTCTTGTGTGCACATGAATGTGTGTTCGTCTTGTATGTAATGCTTGTGTGACAAATATACATGCCCTTTTATATGGCTGCCTTTAATCTAAGAGCCGATAGATTATTGACGTCTTAATTATCCTATTCTTTGGATTTTGTGTTTTTCTTATGTTTATTGCGTTGAGCCACATTAAATGGATGATTGTTAATTGCGTTGAGACACATTAGATGTATGATTATACAAGGGACATCTTTTTGTGCTTTGTACGTGTGATTTTTATTATAGTGTTTGCATATATTTTTCATGTCATTTTTCCTTATTTTTGGCACTTCATTCTACATGTGGGTGTATAGACAGGGGCAAAACTACATGTAGCCCCCACCAAATTTTATGAAAACTTAATATGGTATATAGATTAGTCTACTTTTTCTCTTATCTACCAAGTTTTTACTAACCTTAGCCCCCTCACCCCCCCCTCCCGTGCGAAAATTAGCTTCCCAAGTACGAACTGTCGAGAACAAAAGAAAGGTAAGCGGCTCTCTCTCTCTCTCTCCCTAGAACCAAGAAACCCTAGTTTCTCTACCTTCTCCGCTGCTAGGGAGGGGGGGCTCCGGCTCCCCCCCTCCCCTTCCCTCTCCTCCCTCCTCTACTTCTTTTCCTCTTCTCCTTCTTCCATCTTTGTTCTCTTCTCCCTCTTCACGCGCTTCTGGTTTTTGCTCTCTTCCCTTCTCCTTTCTCCCGTCACCCTCTCCCCCGTTCTGTGTCTTTTTTGTAGGTATACTGACAGTTGTATTTTGGCCTCTAAGGCTGTTGGTGAACGGTGGCCGCATGGAATTAGGTCTGAAGGTCTCGATTCTGGGTTTTGAAGGTGTGATGTTGAAGCTTGCTGGTTTATGTCTCATTGCGACTCGCTGCCAAGTCCAGCCAGCCTCACGCACCCCTCCACAAGCTTCTCAGTGCACCGATCTCCCTGTCGGAGCGAAATCACACCAAACAGAGCTGCGCGTGTCTCACATGCGAGCTCCTATCTGTGACCGTCTGCCACTCTTTTGAGGCGGCACGTGCATCCCACGCGCCACCTCAGACGCCGATTCCTGTGTTATTTTAGATTCCTCTAAGGTTGAAACCAAATCTTGTACTTTGGTTTCCCATTTGTTTTTTTTTTAATTTCTGTAGAATAGTTAGGTTTAACAAAAAAACCAAAAAATGTCTCTAGGACTTGTGGTCCGTAGAGTGTTTTTCCCTCAAACTTGTTCGTAAGGGTTTTCCTCCTCC
Organism: Platycarya longipes; assembly: GCA_036559045.1. Taxonomy (NCBI): domain Eukaryota; kingdom Viridiplantae; phylum Streptophyta; class Magnoliopsida; order Fagales; family Juglandaceae; genus Platycarya; species Platycarya longipes. The sequence goes on from CM071791.1 coordinate 53,008,702, forward strand.
TATCTCGTCTTAGTACGGACTGGAGTTTTGGTTGGTTTGCTTATTTAACTTTGACTTAGACAGAGTTTGGTTGTCTCTCAGATTTGATCTGGAGAGGTATGCAGCCTAGGGCTAGAAACTGTCAGTCACTTTTCATATACTGAGATGTTACAGATTTTCATTTAGTTGGCTTGTAATGTATATTTCAAGTCCAGTTGTAATGCTCATCTTTAATGAATGCAATTTGCCCTATTTTCAAAAAAAAAAAAATACGAACTGTCTGATAGAGACATACATTATCCATTTTGCGGTTATGCTTACTTATTATCCATAAACTTTTCTAGCGTACCCTCTCATTATCCGTTGTGTTTATTCCTATAGACTTCTGATTCAGGAGAAGCTGTTTTGTGTTCTGACTATAAGCTATTGTCAGTTGCGTGTTAAGTCTCTTTGATGCTGAGTAGTGAGTAGCTGACTACAAGTCTATTGTCTACTAAACTTCATTGAGGGTTTTGGACATTACCCGTTGTATATTAACCCGCTCAGCATAACCAAGTATGAATTTAGCCTTATGGTTTCTGAATTACCGCTGAATGGCAACATTATTTCTTGTTTCTGCAACGGTGGCACCATCATTTCAACCTTTGGCATCTCAATATATTGTCATTGCTGAATGACAACATCATTTCTTCTCAAATTTTTGTTTGTTTGAGTCATAGTAATTCTTCTCAAATTGTTTGTTTGAGTCATAGTAAAACATTAATACACGAATTCGTTTTAAATCCTTTTTTCTGCAACGGTGGTGCCATGCCGGTGGTAGACAATAGACAATAGACTTGTAGAGTTGAAATAAAGAGCTTAGGATATTTCAAGCTCTTCCATGGAGGTTAGTGAATACTTAATCTCTCACACGGGTTTCTTTTTCAAGCTCTTCCATGGATGTTGTTAGTTTTTCAACTCTGCACAACTTGTTTAGTTTGAGTTTTTCTTTCTTTGTTTATTCGGTTTGATTTCAATTTTTGAGCATGTTCAATTGTTTTTATGTTGAAGCCTTCTAGGGCAATCGATCTGGGGTTGCTTATTTTCATTTGGGTTTGTGACCTTGAAATTCTTTGTTGCGTATTTTTCTTTTCTTCTTCGTCCTTTGGTTTAGAATATTTTGCGCCTTGAATTCACGTATTTGGGATGAGGCCTTAAATGGGTGACCACTTTTTGCATATTAGCACCATACCAAATTTTCAAGGAAATCTTGAATATGCTCAGCCCTCGGGCGCAATTGATCATCACATGCATTGAACATAACAAATTGCACTCTTAAATCCTAAATATGCCATCATGTTTTCACGGCACAGATGATCTTATATGGGTCCTAATGTCTCTGTCAATCGCCCTCCAAACATAAAATCTTGGTTTCACCTAAAGTCTTTGCTCAATAAGTATGCCTCTTATAAAAAAATGTTTGATCAGATTTCACATAGGTGGAAGATGTCTAGATTTGTTTGCCCCTTTAAATGTTTTTTGTTCTTATGCATATACCTGTTCTATGACTTGTGCATGTTGTGGCCTGTGCTTTTGTTTAATTTTGCTTGTCATGTGTAATGGCATTTATTAAAAACATATAAAACACGTGGGCGGTGCTACAATGCCCGCTCGAGCGTACCACTTGAACTTACCACACTGCCAAATTGTTGTTTTTATTTTTTATTTTTTATTTCTTATTTGTTATCATTTTAAAAAAATATGAAAAAAATATTAATATACTAATAATTATTTTTTTAACTATTAAGTAAAAGAAAATTTTAAAAAAAATTAAAATACATTAGGTGTCAAAATTAATGGGCAAAGTAACATTTTCCTAAACACATTATTCAATATTTGTTCTCTCTCTCTTTTTGTGTGTTAGATATTATTTTGTTTGAGAAAAAGTAAGGTTTGTAGTTTTATGCTGCTTGTGCGAGAGCTGAGACATTTCTATATTTGGCCAAGATGTATTTCTAATCACCGTTCATTTTCCGAGTCACTTGCTATATATGCTGAAGAAAGTATTAATGCCCAATTTCTTAAAAACTTAAGGTATTCACCTATCTAAGAAGATTATTTAATCCCAGATTCCCATTCCATCATATATAATTAATACTTTTACTAACTAGCTGGCTAGCTTGAAGATAGAGCCAGGCCGTTGTTTGCTTTGTGTATACCTTTGTATATGAAAAGTTGCCAGCCATCTTAAATATTGTGAAACCATCATTTTTTGGCAAAGGTTTGCGGAAAAATTGCAGTCATTGAAATGACAACAATTTGAGAAGCCCGGGACAAGATAAATCTCTGCTCAGTTTTCATCATAATGCATTAAACTTAAGCTTTTATTAAGTAGTGATTGACCTAAATCTGATGAAAATGGTTTTCAATAGTGAAATCATACAAGTCTTAGAAATCTGAAATGTTCTTTGACATGTGATGAGGCACATAAATTTATGTTATCATCGTGTGGCAATTACGATAAATGTAGAATAATAGAAAAAGAAAGCTAGAGAAAAATAATATAAAGATTTACGTGATTTCGACAATGTACCTACATTTACACTAGCGAATGATTGCAATTTCACTATCATGCAAAATAAGGTTATATCATATGTATTTTCATCCTAGGTATACGAACGTATTTAAGAAAATTTACAAAAATATTTCTGTACCATACCGCGGGAGCATTGCCCACTTGCCACCATATACTTATCAAATATGAGTCACACATTTCAACAATTTATTTTCCAGATTAGTGAGATGGTTTAAAATTGCGATTGACATCAAAAGTGAAAATTTTCAGCGTTTGGAAGGGATATTCTTGATGATGTTTAGAAAGTTCTGCTCTTAAGATGTTAAAAAGAGTCCTAAATTGGTATTAGAAGGAACAACCATGCGTGGAGATAAGCACTAAGCAGTGTGGGATATATTTTGTGATAGTTTGATTGGAGTATAACACGCAGCACATGTATAAAGACAAAGAACCTCGTGATATTCTTATCTTTGCCACTATGGTTAAAGTGTTGGAGTGATGGATCAAGTTGTCGCAGTGGTATCTGAAATGGCTGCTTCTTTAGCAAGAGTTGTTAACTCATGATCACAAACCTTCTCAGCTGCACTCAGTCATCGCAATGACGTTGCTTGATGCAAGTGTTGAATTAGATTCTGTGCGCTATGTATGCTTTTGATTGAATTCAGCATCATTTTCTTTTTGCTTTTCTTGCAAGGACTTTTCCCCCTATGCCACTCTCAATGGATAAACTTATAACTTTCTTTTTTAATACTTTGTTCTAATAGTTTATTGCAATTGATTTTAATAACTAGAACATTCATTAATTTCTTGCATTACTAGAACAGTACTGAACATCACTCGTAGGCATTACTTTTGTATATGATCCATGTACTTGGGCATGTCCCTATGTTTGTGATCAAGTAATACTATCCACCACACTCACATCTTATTCTCATTTATTAATTAGGATGTGGTACATTTATCATCGTTGAATGATAAAGAAGTATATAATAAATGATCATTCAATTATGATAAATATGGCATATCTTACTTAATAAGATGAAAGTGAAATAATGGTATGGTCAATAGAATTTTTATTTTAACATATATAGGGTGGATAAAAATGAGTAGCTTTTTGGGGGCTAAATAATCCAAGAAAAAGGGAACCCAAAACCCAGCCAAATGACTAGTGAAGGAAAAAAGAGGTAATAAGTACTAACAAATCACAAGCCATGTACATCTCAAAATGAAAATACACAAAGTTATATGCTTAAACGACAAAGATTAGTCTTTTCACGAACACACCAAGAAGCCCAAAACCTGAAATGAGGATGCCACTGTGAAGCCTAGTAGAATCGGAGGAGCTTTTCCCAACAAACTCGCCGGAGCTTGGTACTGGCGCAAGTGTCTCTGAATTGGGTGGAGTGGCAGAAGTTGGAGGCCATTGAAGAGTCGGAGAAGGGAAAAATGAGGACATATTGGGTGCCGTTACATACGGTAGAACAGATGGAGAAGCTGAAAGTGTAGGCTCGCTTGTCGAAATTGGAGCATGTGAAATGGCAAAGATGATGGCGACAGACAGAGCAGCACAGAAGTTGGTGATAGTAGCCATGGAAGTTGAGGATTTTAGGATGTGGTCGAAATGGGGAGGAAGGATAAGTGCTGCTCCTTTGCGTCCTTGTGACTGTTAATTTTGTGCATGTCACGGGATGGATAGTGGTAGATCATTAACTTGGGCTGTGTTGTCTGGTGACTGGTGCTGTTGGGGAGCAGGACAAAATTGTATTAGAGTACGTGGTCGAATGAGGAATGAATTGATACAGCTGTTTTAAGAAAATAGTGGGCTTTTCACATGCTCTAATATTTATTAGGTATGGAACATTAGACAAAAGGGGTCATCATGATTCAGCAACGTACCTTACCCCCCCCATGTGATCCAGCTGCTTTCGGTACTACCCGCTATTACTGCTTGAGTATCCATGATTCATGATTACAATCATTTTATCTAAACTTCGGTGTTGGGGTAAAAAAATAACTTGCCAAAGTTGGATGGCTGTGGGAGCGGTTGAGTATTTATCAATTTCCAAGATGTTTAGAATAACTTTATAGATATCCTTGGAATGGAATGGTGATCGATCTTAACTTCCAAGCTGAATTCCAACAAACTTATGACCAGGAGTCCTATCGGAAACCAATTCTACTACGTACCACCGCAAAACTAAGTTGAAATTTAATAAACAATTCTAGACCCCATTAATAAGTTGAATTTTTTAAATTAAAAAAAAAAAAAAAGGATGGTTGAGAGCCCCATAACGATAGAGAGAATTCTCTTTTTCTCTCCCAGTTCCTCTTTACATTAGAGAAAAATTTATTAAAAGTCGGAATCGGCTCAAATCTAAGGGTCTACATATATACTGCGATCTGAAACAAACAAACTATGGACTGCAGCAAAACTAATCGGATCTAACATTGCTTCAACTTTGGCATGGGCTGCCCTTGGCCTTAGCATTCCTCAACTCTCTATTAAAATTGTTACAACCAAAATTGCTTAATCCGACGGTATTTTAGCTCCGGCAGTATTGCATTTATCAGAAAATTGATAAAAGTTCATCCAGGTTTACTTAATTCTGAAACGCCAGTAAAGGAAATTCCATGACATCTCACTCTCAACAATATAACAAGAAAAGTTCTATTTGAGTTGAATCAAGATATAAATATATTGAAGATTACAAGATGAGACAAGTCATGCGGAATCATGAACATACAAGTTCAGTCCATAAATCATAATAATGCAAAAATTTGGCCAATATAATTAATTAACACATCAAATTTTACCAACAGAAAATTTCATTGCGAGCAAAATTCTCCAACTAAAGAAGCCTAAGATGCGCAGTGTCATTCAACCTTTTTATCTGCCAACCGGCTTTCCGTGAGTGCTGCAACACTGACACAGAAGAATCTTCTATGCATATCTTAGGTGACATTATTGGGCTGCACCCAAGGATGCCTGTCAGGAGACACTTAATTGGCACTGAATGAGTGAAAACACCAATGCAATACGCGATACAGGATGAGGAGGTCCGGTCATTTGAATCATGTAGGGAACTTTGGTGACTGACATCCTGAGGGGTTATTTCGTCCTCACCCTCATGATCTCCGGTTGTTACAAATTGTAGCCTGCTCTTACCAGACTTCTTCCTTGAAAGCCCTTGTCGGTGCCTGTTAAGCAAATCCCAGTGGGGTGGTGGGAGGGAAGGCCCATCTCGGTCATGAATCGAATTGCTCGGAGTATGAGACATGTGGTGTGAAAAACCTTGACTCTCATTATGATGGTGCATCGAAAAACCTGATCTCAACTTTTCGCGCAATTCCAGGACTCTCCCATTTAGGAATTCAACCATCCGGAATTCCACTTGCCGAAGTGATTCTCCAGATGGTGCAGAGAAATCAGGCTGAAATCTGTCAATGAGGTCCAAAGTTTCAGGTGTGTATATTTCTGACCTAAGGCAGCCCTCCCACTGCCCCCGACTCATCTCCACCAAGGCATCCGAGGATTGTATATGTTCCTCTGCAAAATTCATTTCCTGCATGATTGCAACAATAGGCAAATTGTTCAATTGAAAATAAAGATGCAGGAAAAATAATATATACTAAAAACTCAAGTTCTCCAGATCATACAACAAATATCCTAGTTGATCTCATATAGTTTATGTTCAATCCATAAGAAATTAGTATTTTTATTTTTAAATAAGATAAGAATTTTAATGAGTCATAATTAGAGTGTTATCCTACACAGAAAGTATACATAGGAAGAAGGTGGTAGTTAAGAGACGTATTATTGCATAATCATAAACAAGAAAGTAGAATAGAAATTATTCTAAAAACGACTGTAATTCTGAATGATATATATATAGCAGTGATAGATTCATCCTATTAACAGGACTGACTAACTCCATGATGCCTTAAACCTCAACTACTTTGAGTCGGCTATATGGATCTTAGCCTGCCATTTAGCTTTATCCAAGGCCATAACCTTAGCCACTCTCTTCCATTGATGCCCTTAACCACATTCCCTTTTACCTCAATAACACCATATCAATATTTTCAAAATCACTCCTTACTAGTTGCAAGAAATAGCTTAGTGAATGACCTTAAATTTCAGACATATTCCAACATATTATATCCACCTTTCTCAACAAATGCATTCATTTCATATTCTATTTATTTGTTCATGGCTCTTTTTTTTTTTTGTAGGTGCGTTCTTGGCTCTTATTCATCTCAACATCCTCCTTACAGCTACACCCTACAACAAGTTGTTCAACTGCCTAGCATGAAACACCACACGCCATAACTGCCTTGCAGTATGTTCATCACTCCCTTGAACTTCACCGGTATTATGATCACCCAATACTTTATATAATTTCACCACATCTGTTCTGCTCTAATATATCTAACTCATGAGAGCCAAGTTATTTTTATGCGCCGTTGCCATCAATTTTCACATCCTGTCTTAATATTTTTACCATGGTACGTTCTAAAGCATCTCAACATGGTTCTTTTGTATAAATGACTTTGGCTTCAGTCCTTGGACAAAATCAAAAAATCGTCGCAGAGAATATAGATTTGAGACCTAGGGTAAATATGATCAGCAAATATTTTCGAACAAGAATCTACATCCAAATAGGTATCATCATCATAATTAGCTAGTATGAACTTTTATGCTCTTAGGGCTCTTCACTTTGGGGAGAATCAGTTGGAACATCGCTTTCTACCGGGCAGCACAAGATTGGGAATTGGGGATTTTTGCAGATTTCTTTGGCCTTATTTATTTGCAAAGACCAAATCTCCATCAAGACGATAGGCTATGGTGGATTCCTACGAGGAGAGGATTCTTTTCAGTTCGTTCATTTTATATGATTCTCACTCATGTTCCTGTTTTGCAGTTCCCATGGAGACGTCTTTGGCGGCACTAAGCACTTCTAAAAGCGACATTCTTCGTATGGACAGCGGCTTAGGGAAAGATCCTCACCACAGACAACCTGAGGAAACGGAGGGTCATCATCGCAGACTGGTGTTGCATGTGTCGGCGAGGGGGGCGAGTCGGTAAATCATCTTTTGTTACATTGTGAGACAGCCAGAATTCTTTGGGATGAGATTTTTGGCAGATTGAATTTGGCATGGGTCATGTTGGAGACCATGTTAGATATTATGAAGGGTTGGCCTACGATTCGGGGCACGAGACATATCAAGGCCGTTTGGAAGATGATCCTCATTTACATCATGTGGTGCTTATGGCAGGAGCGCAATGAGCGAACTTTCGAAGACATGGAGAGAACTAAAGAGGAGCTTAAAGTTTTATTTTTTAGAACTCTTTGTACATGGTCCATTGCCGTGAATTTTAATGGCATGGATCTTCACGATTTCTTTGTTTCTAGAGCGCCTTCTTAAGAGGGCATGTATGCTTATTGTAACTGGCTTTGATGCCACTCTATTTATTAATAAGATCTTTTACTTATAAAAAAAAATGGCTCTTCACTTTGGACTGAAACTATTTTCTTAATAAACAATGGACAGAACACCATGAATGGGAAGTACAGGGTACATATATCTCAAGGTCAGATTTTGACCTTTTTTGTGAATAAGAAATTTTATTGAGACAAATAGCAAGGCAAAACCAAGTACACAGGAAGTATACAAAAACTGAACCTAGTTACAAGTCAGGAACTAGAAAAGGCAACAAGGAAAACGTGGATTCTAGTTCCATGAAACACAATAGTCGAAGCCCATTGAAATAAGGTATTAAAGAAAAAACGTCTAAGTTCATCCACTGAGCTATCCTAATCTTCAAAGCATCAACCATTCCTCTGATCCCAAATACACCACCTTAGGCATAAAGGGATCATATTCCAAACAGCAGCGATTTGCAAATTACCCCTTAAACCTCTCCAGCAAACAAAAAGATCCACCACCCTCCTAGGCATCACCCAAGCCATGCCACTTCTATTAAACACTTCATACCATAACACCCTGATCAACTCACAATGTAATAATAAATTATCCATGCATTGACCTTTAGAATCAATGAATTTTATAAAACGCGCATATAGGTGCAACCCAAGTATGATTTTGAACTGTCAAATTCTTATCAACATTATTTTATAATTTGCATAATCCTGCAATTAGGGCCAGACAGTTCAAGGTTCTATTCGTCATAAAAACATATACCACAAACTACTGGAAAATTTTCAGGTGGCCTCCTTGGTGATTTAGAAACAACATACTAGTCCCATGATATAGCAGTTCTTTATGAGCAGTGTTGACTTGGGATGAGAGTAACATCTAAAGAGCACCAAATGCCACACAAGGAAAAGTAAAATATAACCTCAGATGGGGTGTTTAATCATTACAGGGAATTCATCCCAAACACATAGTCGAAAAAAAGGAGTTGGCACAAGCTTTTGTGCAGGCAGGTCATACCAAACAGTGTTTATTAGAAGCTGAGCTGAGCATCTTCTATTCGCCCTAGTACAACACTATACTCCATTTAGTGCCATGTCTCACAATGAAATGCTTTTTAATAAGATCCAACGAGTCATCATTAAATTCAATGACGTTACATGACAAGCCATGCAAATAACATGGAGCCCCTCCCTTGTCCCATTTCAACTTCTGCAACTTCAAAGTGATTTTTTTTTTTTATGAGCAATACAAAATGATTTTAAAAAGTACATAGAAATCACTTCTAAACTGGTGAAAGGAAGAAAAATTCTATCAAGCCCCTCGAGTGAGTAATATTTATGAAAGTTTCATAAATTGAGAGCGAGAGAGTCAGAGAGAGGTTAAAGGGAACTAATTTTTGGCGCATAAGTTTACGTCTACATCTAATAAATGAAGCTCCATCTACATCTAAGTAATAGTCTACAGCACATTCTCAAATGTAACCGAACTTATCGTGCTCAAAATTTCTTACAGTTCAACAAATGCTTTAAATTTAAACTAACAAAGAAAACTTAATGTCATCCATTTCGCAAAGTTCTAGACCAGTTGATAATCTTTCCATGAGTGATCCAAAAACCGGAGTAAAACTGTTGGTTTACATTGATAAATGAAGGCATAATTTGAACTTACTTGACAGACCGAAACCGCCATTAACCGAGACCGATTCAACGGCGAAGAATAAACAGCGTGGAACCTCACCCGTTGAGAATTCAAGAACACCGCCAAGGCCCTGGCCTGCCGTTTCCCTGTCGCCGTCATCGATGCCTCGGGGCACCTGCCACCCACCAAATCGGGGCTTAGGTTCAGCTCGCACTCTCCATGACTGATCAGATACACCTCCACGACAGTCCGATCGTCTTCGAGGATGGCATCCGAGGAGGAGAACACCGGGGGAGGAGGCGGGAGAGGAGGGGGTGGAGCCAGAACATTGTACGGATCCCACACCTTGATGGAAGGCCCGATCCGCGGGGTCCCGAGGGAGGAGAGCTGCGGGGAAAGCGGGGATGCGGACGCGTGGCAGGGGAGCATCTCGGGCTCCTGTTCGAGAAGCTTCTTCACCAGGCGTTTATCCATATGTCGCCTATCAGGGTCGCCATTGTCATCATCTTCTTCTTGGTCTTCATCATCTTCATCTTCGACTGCAGGTACGGAGTTGGTGGAGCCCATTACAGGAGTGGCTAAAGGATATGGTGTTGTTAATGCAGGAACCGATTAGATCCCAAACGCGCGGTCAAGTTTGGATCTAAATAGCCGGTATTAGAAATGTAAGGCATTGTAAAGAAAATGCTGAAATTGTATTGTTTTTTTTTTTTTCGTTTTACATGGAAAAATGTGGGTCTTTAATAGAATGTGGTAGCTGATAACGCAGCTAGGGTTTTGAGGAGGCCTGGAGGAGGAACGAGGAAGAGCACTGCTGTGTGAGATCGACTTGACACGTGGGTTTTCAACGAAATTGTAGATGGTTATTAGCGATTGACTGTGTTCTGAGTTAGAGCATTTTATTTGTATTTATAAAAATATATATATATATTTTTTAAAACTAATATATTTAATCAAAAATAAAACTGAAAAAAGAGAATCTATTTACTTTTTATTTTAAAAAGTAAATAATTATTTTTTAAATTTAAAGAATTATTATTCATTTTTAAAGATAAAAAATGAATAGATTCTCTTCTTTTACTTTTGTCTCTTTATTTTTTATTAAATATGATGAAAATATTTTAATATGTATATAAATTTATATTTTTTTATAAATACAAATGCATAATTTAATGAGAATGCTCTTATGACTCCATAATAAATATCTAATAAATGATATATTGTTACATTTTATATAGTAAAATAAAAATAAAATAAGAGTATGGTGTATAATATTATTTAAATATATATTATGATGAATATGTTATTTCAAAACAAAAAAAAAAATATGAATATGTTATTTTTTATAGGTGAATATTTAAAAAAAAAGTATATAGATCATTAAGAAAACATGATAGCTTTACAACGAGTTATTTTTAATTGAGAAATGATAGATGCAGTCATGAAGTTGTAAGCGACATACAATCGCTTTAAAAAAAAGTTAATATATATAGAACCCATATAAAAATAGTTAACTTTTTTCTAAAGCGACTGCACGCCGTTTATAACTTTACGACTGTATATAACATTATTCTTTTAATTTGTAAGTGTCGTTTTAAAATTTTACTGTTGTCTATAAAAACGTATTTGAATGATTATAAATATTCTAAAATTTAACTTATATGCATATCTCTCGTATTTTAAATTCAAAAAAAAAAAAAACTGGTATCACACTATTAACAACTTCATAATAATATTACAATCATAAAAAGATTTTAAAATTTTTAAATCAATATAATTTTATATAACATATTAGATTTATTTTATAATAAAAATAAACTACAATTCCATATCAAGTTAAGAGTCTCGTATTCATTAATGGACCACATCGAAAATGAGATGAGGAATCCAGAGGGGTATGTCTCGGATTTCTGAATGTCAATTGTCAAGCCCAACGTGAAGTGAAAGGGAAATATGGTGTCCTAATTTGAATCAGCAGTCAGCGATTCAGCACAGTTATTATACGATGGATTTATATTTTAATTTTTTCTAATATGGATCCCAAGTGCAATGTATACGCTAATATTAATGACCTACCCCACTATACACAAACACACAAGTGACCCAAACTTATACATTACATATAAGAGAGCTTTTATATACACTAAACTAATTACTTTTATAGATTAAAAAAAATGTGCATAAAAAATTTCATAGCAACATTAATTTTAACATGTCCACCATGACCACAGATCATTATGTTAAACAATATATGGAGAAATTTAAAAAAATAAAAATGCGATATGAAACAATTCATTATCAATTATAATATCATTCATCTAAGGCTTGATTTGGATTGTGAAATTAAATGAGATGATTAATAAATAGTAGTGAAATAGTTTGTAAATAGTAGTGAGATGATTTGAATTAAGATATTTTATAAAGTTTTAAAAAATATAAGAGAAAAAGTTGAATAAAAATATTATTTTTATTCTGGAATTTAAAAATGTTGAATTATTTTTTATGTTTTATATTAAAATTTGAAAAAATTGTAATCATCAGATAAAAAGAGTTAAATATTTAAAAGTGAAAAATGCTTATGTTTATACTATTTTATATTGAGATGAAGATGACATGAAAGACCCTAATTACTATTCAAACTATGCCTAATCAGAAGTTTCAATTCTAACACGTCTTATGAAGTGCTTCAAAATAACTTTTAACATACAAAATATGATTTCCCTTCAAAAGCAACAATAAAAAATTACACTTACATTTTTATTCTTAAAATCTTATCCGGGCATTTCACCAAATGCGCCCTTACGTGCATTTAATTACTTGAGAAACTGCATGCAAACTAATTTCAATAGAAAACACTACCATTTTTAACGGAAAAACAGCAGTAGAAATACCCATCATTCGTATTCCTAAATAAACAAGTGCAATAAAGACTTAAGATTTAAAATTTCAACTCGTCATCTATATATCACATATTTGATAATAGAAAAAAAAAATTAAAAAAACACGTGATGTACATGTGATATGTAGAGATAATGAATCAAATAACCTTCAGATCATGTAACAGATTAATTGTGTGGGAAAAGATGATATATTTCATCATTGGATAACTTAAATACATTCTGAAATCATCGACTCCCAAAATAAATGAACAACTAGCTAGCAAGCCCACCCAAAGACCATTCCATCTCTTGACCCCCGGTTATTTCTGGCACATGTGGTAGACCGAACGTCGTACCAAATCTTCTAGCGACCCAGCTTCACGTTGAATTTTTTCTCAATTGCTTTTGTCGTCAGAAACGATTGTTATTCCCTATTATTCGAATATGACGGACGCAATACCTTCTTCAACATATATATCTGTATCTCAAGTAACGTCCTTAATCAAATGAGGTTAGTTTAGTCACCTTGAGTACTGTCGATCCCACATCAACGGATTAATAGATTTAGGAGGCAAAAGCCTGATAATTGAAACATCCGAGTTTTAGAGCAAGAGAAATGCAACCATGTTAAACTTACTCTTATCATTTTAAAAGAAGCTAGACTAAATTAGAAACATCAATTTCTTGCTCTGGACAAAGCGCACACACACCAATAATAATAAATAAAAGTGAAAGCAAACACAATCAATCACACGACACAAAATTTACGTGGTTCGGTAAATTGCCTATATCCACAGAGCTATAGAAATCTTATTATCAGTTGAGATTACAATCACTCAATCATAACTCACTCTCTTTAGGACTTTTTTGCTCTCTCACACTATATGCACTCACTAGGCAATTGTTCTCTCTCAGAATATGCTGAAAAACATGTTTAAGTAGTCGAATTTAACATATTCATAGCAAAAACGGCGCTAAAAATCAAAATTCTGCAAATTTCACTCGAGCAGGATGTCGAGCGAGTGTCAAGTGAAACTCTTTGTCTGAATCTTACTTGAGTCAGGGTCGAGTGAGTGTCAAGCGAGATCTCGCACAAGCCAAGTGTCAAGCCAGGGTCAAGCAAGATTCCTGACACATGATTTTTAGCTCCCAGACTAGTCTTCACATGCAAACCAACAATCTCTCATTTGGAGACTAGGTCTCTACATGCCATCCCTTGTTTCCAACCAAACCCTATCATCTCTACATCTCACAACTCCTGTCTTCAAGCCAAAAAATGAATCGAAGTCGAGCTCAACTTCAGTCTCCCACTCCCGCTGAGGTTGCAGTGAGAGTTGTGAATTACCTAGTGGATGTGCTGACTAAGGGCGATGTATGTGGGAGTGGACCCTAATAGGTTTCGCAAGTATTCAGTCTCGAACCGTTCTTGGCAACCTCAGCCAACTTTCCCAGGCTTACATGAGGAACGACAAAGTTGACTCCTTTTGGTTTCCTCATAGGTTTCGTACGATCAAGCTTGCCCTTTGTAGTCTTGTATTTCTCAGTACATCATTGGACCTTGATATTAAATACAAAGAGTTAAATCTCTTACCATGCGCTAAGATCAGCGCATCTTTAGTGATCTTCAATGCTCCTCCAGAGAACACTACTGCATAACCATTGTCATCAAGCTGTCCCACAGAGATCAGGTTTTTCTTCAAATCTGGAACGTGTTTGACTTGTTGTAAAGTCCACACGCTCCTATTTGGAAGTGTGATACAAACTTCACTCACTCTCACTACATCCAGTACCTCTACATCAGCCGCATACATCTTCCCAAAATCACCAACAACATAATTCTGCATGATCTCTCGATGTGAGGTGCTATGAAATGAAACTCTTGAATCCAACACCCAATCATCAATCGGATTGTGCACTGCAAAAAGTAAGGCATTGTGAATTTCTTCTACCACTACATTCACATCATCATCCTCAACGCTTTTTCGATACCTACAGTTTTTCTTGATGTGATCTGGCTTGCCATCACTCCAACACGTGATATGCTGCCCATATCTCATCTTGCTTTTCCCTCTACTCTTGGAGCCTAACCTGTCATGTCCTCTGTTCTGGCTGTCAACATTCAAGACCAATCTCGAAGTTGAGAACTCACCGGAGTCACTTCTATGTACCTCTTCAGCATGGACCATGTAACGTACGTCGTCGTATTTCAGTTTCATCTTGTTTCATCTTGTCGGTTTAACTACTCACAGCCATCATTATGGCCTCTAAATTATTTGGCAACGATGCCAACAGAATCAACGCTCTAATCTCATCGTCAAATTCAATATCTACAAATGATAATTGATTTGTGATCGTGTTGAATTCATTCAAGTGTTGGGCCACAGACATACCTTCTGACATTTTCAGATTAAACAATTTCTTCATCAAGTGTACTTTGTTATTCGCCAATGACTTTTCATACATGCCTGACAAAATCGCCATGAGACCGTTCGTGGTCTTCTCCTTATTGATATTGTGTGCCACTGTTCTGGACAAAGTAAGCCGAACAATTCCTAGAACCCGTCAATCTAATAGGATCCACTCAGCATCAACCATGCTCTTCCCGTAGAGATAATCATCGATCTGCATCTTCCTGTACCCAAAATCAGTATCGTCAAACTTCTCGATCCTAGGTGCGTTCACTTTATTTACAACCATCATTGTCCTTCAGATCAGATCTTAGCTCTTAATACTAGTTGTTGTGGACAAAATACAAACACCAATGATGTCAAATAAAAGTGAAAGCAAATACAATCAATCACACAACATGAGATTTACATGGTTCAACAAATTGTCTGCGTCCATAGAGCTACAAAAATCTTATTACCAAAAGAGATTACAATCACTCAATCTTAACACACTCTCTCAAGAGCTTTTTCTCTCTCACACACAATATGCACTCACTAGGCAATTGTCCTATCTCAGAATATGCTGAAAAATGTGTTTAAGCAATCAAATATAACATATTTATAACAAAAATGTGCTGGAAATCATAATTCCAAAATTCCTGCGAATCTCGCTCGAGCAGTATGTTGAACGAGTGTCGAGCGAAATTCTATGTCTAAATCTCGCTCGAGCTAGGGTCGAGCGAGTATCCAGCGAGATATCGCTTAAGCCAAGTGCCAAGCTATGGTCGAGCAAGATTCTTGATACACGATTTTCAGTTTTCAGACCAGTCTCTACATGCAATCCAACAATTCTCTCCTTAAAGGGCCTAATAAGAAGAGTGAATAAACTTCTTATAAAGACCAATATGAGTTTGTTCAAAGACTATTTTCACCCGGTGGTAATTCTTTGAATAAATTAGTAGAGTAGTGTGATCTGAACTAGTTACTTATAATCGTGGAGTACATAAATACTGTGCTGAAAAAAAGTGAAATCTACTATTAAAAAATTAATTTTTTTCATATAAATCTCTTACTTATATATATATATATTAAAAATAATTGCACGATATTTGTATGGTACTTACAAGACCACGACTATAAGTATCATTACTGATAAAAGAAAGACTGGTCCAACCAGTGTTTTGAATTTCATATCGAATCGGTCGGTACAGTCAGTACATGCCGTACTAGAACAGTGGCCGATACAGATATAAACTAATTTCGTACTATCCCAAATACCAATCGTACCATATTTTAGGATTATTTTTTTATTTTTTGCTATTTTTTTTTATCTTAATTCAAACTAGACTACTTGCATATATATATATTTATATATAATTTATTCATATATTGACTATTATTTTGAAATATAATTTATATATGTATTTATATATATAATTTTTTTATGTAAAGACTATTTTGAAACGATACACGAAACAATATTAATGTTGAAATATTTCATTACAGTGCCTTGACCGATATGTCTATCGATACGATATTCAAAACATTGGGACCAACAATAATATCAATCGAGGACATTAATTATTTTGCTTCCCATCTTTTCAATTTGTAATAATTTATTTGTTTCAATTTATTAATAATTGTTATGTATTAACGATCCACGCACTGTGTCCTTGGATACCCTTTGCAGTTGCGTGCATGCATACATATCATGTGCATGGATATATAGCTCATATATCATCATTAATACAAACTCGGCTAATTAATTTGTTTTTGATCAGTTACTATATCGATGATCTGCACCTTTGCTTCAGATTTATCATGCTTATTGTATCATAATTTAATTGTTGTTGGTATATATGTAAGTTGTAATTAACTACGTACGATGTCTGGAATGAATCGAACTAATGACTAATAATAATTTTTTTTTTTTAAAGGCCGCGGTTACTGTTAGAGATATATCTTTCGAGAATTCTACCACATCACATCTAGCTAAATTATCTTGAAAATCTCATTCTGTTACCTGTTGATCGTCATGTACTTTGCTATTGATTTGAATTTCTGTTAAGCACTTAGTTAGACATTTAAACTTTTGAATATTTGTACTTATCCACACTGAGTTGGATCCTGTAGTTTAAACATCTTGTAATCGTCTATATATATATATATGTGAATACATACGCAAGTTGGTATCTCAAGGAACTAATCTTTGTTTAATTGCTAATCTGACTTGGTATAAGAGCAATCTTTGTTCACGCATCTCGATCCCATATGGTCTCATCTTTAGCTACTTCCTCCTTTGCTATCCCTAATATCACATCTTTGTATGTCAAATTAGATGGAACCAACTACTTGAACTGGACAACCAAATTCCTCCATGTGCTTAGAAGCTATGACTTATTAAGCATTGTTGATGGGATAAAGCCTTGCCCCCTTCAACATATTGTTGATTCCTCTAGGGAAACTTCTTCTGATATCAATCTAGATTATATGGTATGGCAGAAGAATGATCAATTTATTTTTGCTTAGTTAAACGCCACTTTCAGTGAGAAAATCATCTCCACAATTTATGGTCTTACAACCTCTAAAATGGTGTGGACCACATTGGCTAGCAAATTTGCTCCCCAATCAAGATCTCGAATTTCTCATCTCAAGAGACAACTCCAAACCTTACAACAGGGCACCAAAACTTGCTCTGACTATCTAATTCTAGCCAAAATTTGGTCTTATCAGCTTGCAACAGCAAGGAACCTGTTGATGAGGAGGACTTAATCTCTTATGCTATTGGTAATTGGACGACTGAATTCCACCTATAACCCATTCATCACCTCTCTCAATTTTACCACTAGAGACAAACCAATTTCATTTTATGATTTCCAAACTGAATTTCTCAATTATGAGCAATTACTTGACTTTCAACCCAAAATCCTTTCAATTGATGACACGCAATTTGCATTCTTCACAAACAAACAAAAATTTCAGCATGGTAAGAAACCTAAATATCCAAATCAACAGGGCAAACCCACAACCTACTCTTGACCTCCTACTCAATCCAATTCTGGCAGCCCCTAATTCCAACAAATTCCCACAATGTCAAGTATGTGGCAAGATCAATCATCAAGCGCTTGATTGCTACCATAGAATGAACTTCTCATATCAAGGACGACACCCACCAGTTCAATTAGCAGTCATGGCAGCAGATACTAATGGCACACATGAAGCTGAACAGTCATGGTACCTTGATAGTGGTGCTAACAATCACATTACCTCTAAGTT
Source organism: Platycarya longipes (assembly GCA_036559045.1). Taxonomy (NCBI): domain Eukaryota; kingdom Viridiplantae; phylum Streptophyta; class Magnoliopsida; order Fagales; family Juglandaceae; genus Platycarya; species Platycarya longipes. The sequence continues at coordinate 53,026,854 of CM071791.1, forward strand.
GGAGAATCTCACCTTGCAGCAGTAGCCATATCAAGGCAATGATCATGTCACAGTGGGCAATGAGGGAGGTTTGCTCATCACCAACACTAGATCTTCCATGCTTCTTAACTCTCAACATTAATTTCTTTTGCATAACATTTTACATTGCCCCCATATATCCTTTAATCTATTGTTCATACATAAATTCTGCATTGATAATAGCTACTATTTTGTCCTAACAGCTTCTCACTTCTTTGTAAAAGATCTAAAAACCAAGCAAATCCTCCTCCAAAGGCAGAGTGAAGTTAGCTTATACCCTATGTATCTCAAGTAGATGAAACTCCTCCAAAAGTTGTTTATATCTCCACCTTTATTGCTTGTCAAGGGGTTAAAGCTCCACTTCATATTTGGCATTCCAGACTAGCTCATACTTTTATACCTATAGCGTCTAGAGTAGTTAGAGAAGCTATGATTCCTATTTTAGGTCCTGTAAAACAAAATAATGTTTGTGAGTCTTGTCAAGTTGTTAAGAGTCACAAACTTTATTTTCCTAAGTTCAATAACAGATCCACACATTCTCTTGAGTTAATACACTCTGATGTGTAGATCTCTCCAGTGTCTTTAGTCAGTGATTGTAAGCTTTATGTTCTTTTTATTGATGATTATTCAAGATCCACCTGGTTGTTTCCTTTAAAGCATAAATCTGATGTGTTCTCTTGCTTTATCAAGTTTAAAAAATTAGTTGAAAATCAATTCTCTCGATCAATCAAACAACTTCTCACTGACAATGGTGGGGATTACCTATTCACTACCTTCCAAACTTTTTTCTCTAACAATGGAATCCTCCACAAGCTCACTTGTCCTCGTACATCTAAGTAAAATGGAATTTCAAAGAGAAAACACAGGCATATCACTAATACAGGCCCATCTCTCTTAGCTCAATCTTAGCTTCCCTCTTGTTATTGGGTTGATGCATTTCTCACAACCACTTGTGTTATCAATATTCAATAGGCTCCCTACACCAGTTCTAAGCAATCAATCTCTTTGCTTTACTTTGTTTAGCAAACCACCAGATTACTCTTTTCTCAGAACATTTGGCTACACCTGATACCCATTGCTCTAACCTTACACTCCTCACAAATTAGCCTTTAGGAGTAGTAAGTGTGTCTTTCTTGGGTATAGTTCAAATCAGAAAGGTTATCAATGTTTGAACTTAAAAACACAAAAAGTATACATCTCTAGACATGTAATTTTTGATGAGTTGAGTTTCTCTGCCTCTACTACACAAGTTCAAGCTACTGTCTCTCTATCCTAGCAGGAAAATTTGTAGTCTTCTGTTGGTCCAGCACAATCAGGTTCCCAATCTAATCCTTTGCCATCTTTTGCAATTCCTTCATTTACTAATATTGCATCTCGTGAATTGTCCACATCAACTTCTCCCAATACCCTCTCTTCCATACCATAATCAACTAATCTGGGTCTCTCCTACTTCTAGTCCACTCTCATTTACTAATGAACCCATTTCTGATTCTCCATCTAATTCTTCACCCACAGGCTTATCATCCATTTCTCCCGCCTCTAATCCATCCACCAACCTTTCAATACCTAAAACCTCACCCCATCAAATAATTACTCGATCCAAGACAAACTCCTCTAAACCTAAACTATTTCCACATTATCACCTTTATTACTCCACCAAACACCCTCTCCAAGGCTTATCTGCCCCCACATTACCTCCTGAACCACATACCTATAAAGAAGTAATGAAAAACCAGAAAATTGATTGATGCTATGCAGGTTGAATACAATGCTTTACTGGCTAATTATACTTAGACCTTATGTCATTGACCTTGTCACAAGAAAGTGGTCAGAAATAAATGGGTGTTTAAGCTTAAACAAAAGTCAAATGTGAGTATTGACAGATACAAGGCTAGACTAGTGGCTAAGAGATTTGATCAAGTTGATGGCGTGGACTTTGCAGAGACCTTTAGTCATGTTATTAAACCAGCCACTATTAGATTAGTGTTGGCACTAGCTGTTTATCATAATTGGTTCATTAGACAGCTTGATATATCTAATGCTTTCTTACATGATTTTCTTGAAGAATAGGTGTATATGGACCTAAAGGATTTGAGGATCCCCATATCATTGATTATGTGTGCAAGTTACACAAGTTCATTTATGGACTAAAACAAGCTCCTAGAGCTTGGTTCTTGAGATTATCCCAAGCTTTGCTAGCTCTCGGGTTTCTTGGCTCAGATGTTGACACATCTCTTTTCACATTTCATCAAGGAAACATTTCTATTACTCATTTATGTTGATGGTATCATAGTTGCAAGCAACTCCTCTTCATCTATTGATCATCTTATAACTAATCTTAGTGCTGATTTTGCTGTTAAAGATCTTAGACTTCTATCATATTTTTTTGGGAATTCAAGTCATCCACACACCAAACGGTCTTCATCTCAGCCAATCAAAATATGCAATTGACCTATTGCGTCGCACCAAAATGGCTGGTGCTAAACCAGCTTCTACACCTTGCACATCAGGAGTTAAACTCTCAAAGTTTTCAGGGGATCCCCTTCCTAATCTTGCTGAATACAGAACAAAGGTAGGAGCCTTGCAATACCTCACACTCACTAGGCTAGACCTCTCGTTTAGTGTTAACTAACGCTGTTAGTTTCTCCATTGTCCAACAACTAATCATTTGGTGGCAGCTAAACGAGTATTGAGGTATATCAAGGGTACTTTACACTTTGGACTCAACTTCAACAAGGGCGCTCTTCAACTTAATGGGTTTTGTGACTCGGATTGGGCATGGTCTCCAGATGATAGGAAGTCTACTTCTAGCTATTGCATCTCGGCCCATGTCTCATATCCTGGTTAGCCAAGAAACAACCAATTGTAGCCAGGTCAAGTATCGAAACAAAATACAGATCTATGGCTTTCACAATTGCTAAACTTTACTGGCTTAGGATGCTTTTCAAAGAGCTTCATATACCACTTACAGCTGCTTCTTGCTTATGGGTGGACAATGTTGGTGCTTTAGCTCTCTCTTCTAATTCAGTATTTCATGCTCGCACTAAACATATCGAGGTAGATTATTACTTTATCAAGGAAAAGATTTTCAATAAAGATATTCAGGCCATATATATATATATATATATATATCTACTGCTGATCAACCTTCAGACATCTTTACCAAAGGTCTTACTTTATCCATATTTCTGCAACTGTGTGACAAGTTGATGCTGCGTAATCTCTTCCATCAACTTGAAGGGGGATGTTAGAGTATATCTTTTAAGAATTCTGCTACATCACATCTAGATGAATTATCTTGCAAATCTCATTTTATTACCTGTTGATCCTCATGTACCCTGCTAGTGATTTGAATTTCTGTTAAGCACTTTGTTAGACATATAAACTTTCGAATATTTGTACTTATCCACACTGAGCGGGATCCTGTAATTTAAACATCTTGTTATCGTCTATATATATGAATACATAACAAGTTGATATCTCAAGGAACCGGTCTTTGTTTAATTGCTAATTTGACTGTTACGTATGTAACACCAATTAACGCTGGCTTTTGTCTGTAAATTAAGGTTTGAAAAGGAAACGCAACTGCAACCAGTTCGGCGGCTTTGCGAAACTTTGGAACTTTATCACTCTAATTAAAAACGATGCATAATATTTATATATATAGATAGATTATGATAGATACACACATAAATATATCGCTTGTGGCCGTCAGTTAAAGGTCTCTCATAAGTTTATCATTCATGATCAATGAAAAGGACTGAAAACCAACAGAAAGCTACTGGCCGAAATGATCTTTGAATTCAAAAGCAGGCCGCTGGCTTGGCTCTGAATGAGAGACCGCGCGAGGGAATTCAAAAGCAGGCGGGATGGGAGTTTCAAGTTTCAATATTGGAAAGTAGGTGCAGTGAATGGAAAGGAATCACGAGAACCTTGGGTTTTCTTCTGGAAAATTTATTCCCAAGTCTTACTTTTTGCAATGATAATATTTGCATATATATAATATATATGGTGCGGATGGCAAATGGAACTTGTTATTCTCGGCCACAGCATATTTCTGACCATGCAATTTTTTACATGAAAGCCAGCAAAACTTAATTTAATTATCGAATCATAAAAAATAAATATGAAATAAAAGACATTAATTAGCATATATATATTTTCCAATTGGCAGCTTGGCTGAATATATAGTACTAGTATCTAACTCTATCATTATCCATTACATTATATTTTAAAGTTATCGATTCATTCTTGCATATTTACTTCTGGCCGACGTCCCGGCTGGCCTAGCTAGATGCCTAGATCAATATCGCACTCGCCATCTTGAGTAGTACTCTAGCTCTGGCCTCTGTCTCACATTATAAACTCATGGCGCATCACTCAAGATAAGGCATCGCATGCATGCAGTAAAATCGAATAATGATATTGAGAAAATGCTGCATAGTGCATAGCCTTTATTTGTGATTTCATTTAAGGAGAGCAACATATATATGCATCTCACCTATCATTTTTTTCTTGTTTCAGCTGCTAATTGCTATTGATATATATCTAATTTATCTCATGACCTCATCATTTCTTCCGTCTCTCTTTACAAATTAACAACTTCTTTATACAATCAACCATTTTTGTATACTTATTACACACTTTTCTAATATAATTAAACAAAATAATCATTTATATTAAAAAGCGATGTAGTCAATTATTATAATAAAGTATAGAAAGATTACGCAAAAATAGTACTACACATAAAGTCTTTATTTATAAAATATGAATGATGTGCCACAAAATATCATGCTGCATGCAGCTATCAAAATTGTTCACACAATGCACGTACATACGCAATATATGTTTATAATTAAAATAATATTGCTACATACTGATACAGTACTGCAGGGTATGTAAGATTGTATATACATTTCACGAGTGTGTATATATATATATATATATATATAAGAGTATTGAGAATGAACTTGTTATAATTTTTTTTTAAATTTTAAATTTTTATATATTTTTAAAAAAAAATTCGTCAAATTTGATTAATAATAGAAAAAAAAGGTAGAAAAATAAATATATTTATTCATTTGTAAATAGTAATCTTTTAAAATTTTCTAAATTTATAATTTGAAAAAAAATTATAGTAAATTCATTATTAATATTCTAATTTTTCTACTAATTATATTAACTAATTTTTTTTATAAAATTAAACACCACATACATACAGAGGTGTTTACACAGCATTCATTTCGAATAACGACAAACAGTCCTGGTTTAAGGTTGGGCTAATATTGGAGATTGATTAGATAAATGGCCCTTCCTAGTTCCTACGGATTAAGGAGGGAAAGGCGCAAACTAATTGAATAGAAAAAAGGAACTAGAGAGATCGCATCGGCCAGCAGTAGTACTACTGCAGATAGAGTCAGAGCTGAGCTAGCAGACAACCTTAGATAAAACCCGCTACACTGGCAGACGCCGCCCTCCACTCGTTTTATTTTCAGCATCACAATTCCATGGCGTTCAAATTTCGCAACTTACCCTCTTTCTTCTCAAAAATGATTCTCTGAACTCTGATCCATAGAGAAAGAAACTGCCCCTTTTCTCCCTCTCACCCACCTCTCAAACACCGACTCTCTCGATCTTAAAAAGAGAAACGCAGGGAAAGATGCTACCGAGGTCTAGGGACGGTGTCGTTTGGATCGAAGGAGGAGGAGGAGGAGGAGGAGGAGGTGAAGAAGCAGAAGACGCAGCCTCGACGTGGACCAGAACCCACAATGAAGGCGAGCCCAACAAGGACGACGATATGGGTCTAGCTCTTCCTCTCTCTTCCTTCAAGTCCATGCTCGAGAATGACTGGTATATCAACAACAACGCCCTGAACCCACCTTATCAGGATCTCCATAACCATCTCCCAGGCCTCCCAAACCCGCATGTCAGAGACATTAGCTTCTGCTCCAACCCAAACGACAACAATAACCTTATTCTGCAGCCCTTGGACTCGTCTTCTTCCTGTTCTCCGTCACAGGCTTTCAGGCTCGACCCCTCACAGTCACAGCCTCCCTTCCTGCCCAACAATTCTTGCTTCTCTTCCCTTATCAACGCCGTTTGCTCCAACCCTTTTGACGATGCTTTCGACTTGGGCCTCGAGACTGGGATTCACGGCCTGTTCAACCCAGTTCCTTCGAACTCCCCTGCCATGATGGGCTTCACAACCTTGGATTCTCAGCCACAGATTGGCGCTCCCAAACTGAGTTCGGCCTCCGAGTTTCAACGAACTCGGTTGCCGCTGGCATCTGACTCCGCCACTGGAATCGGTGGCGGGTTTAGCCCCATGGGTTTCGAGGGTTTTGATAATTCAGGCAGTGCTCTGTATCTGAACAGAGGAAAGGTTCTGAGACCGCTCGAGGTCTTCCCTCAAGGGGGTTCGCAACCCAATTTGTTTCAGAAGCGAGCGGCACTTAGACAAGGCGCTGAAAAGCCAGGGAATTTGGAGGTTTCGAGATTCAGCGAAGACGCGGATAATTTGAAGACTCGGAGCACGAAGAAGAGTGACGTTTCTGGCGACGTTGATGAAGCGAGCCTCGACGTTTCGAGTTTAAATTACGACTCAGATGAGTTCGAAGGTGGCGTTAAGGAGGAGGAGGAGGATGTTAAGAATGGCGGAAGAAATTATAATGCCAACAGTACTGTCACTAGTGGGGATCAGAAGGGAAAGAAGAAGGGGCTTCCAGCGAAGAATCTGATGGCGGAGAGGCGGCGGAGGAAGAAGCTTAATGATAGGCTCTACATGCTTAGGTCTGTTGTACCCAAAATCAGCAAGGTAAAAAATGATCTTGTCCTTTAAATTTGAGAGGTATTATAATTTTGGACTTTGCTTCGTTTGAGTACCTTGCCTTCTATATCAATAATATGTACTGGTTGGTAGATATCACATGATTTCATTTTCTATAGGATGGCCAATAATTCGCATTGAGAAATACGAACCTGGAGTCTGGATGTCGTTTGTGTGTGTGTGTGTGTGTGTTTAATTATTTGGAAGGAACTCTCATCGAACCTGTTAAAGTCAAACAGTCTGTTATCCTGTCTTCGGCAAAGAAGCGCTGAGAACGAGGTCCCTTGTTAAGTGGTTATCCTTTCTCCCAAATAACACAGAAATCTCAAATTCTGTTGAAAACTTGTAGTAAACTAATTATGTTTTTGAATTGAGTTATCATCTCTAACCGCGCGCATAGCATTTGAGGTTCTTTGGCAGTCATTATCTGGGTGCTTTTCGGGCTTTGTTAATTAATACTCCAGATTATATCCTTATTTGTTCACAGATGGATAGAGCCTCGATACTTGGGGATGCCATTGACTACTTAAAGGAGCTTCTGCAAAGGATCAATGATCTCCAAAATGAGCTGGAGTCATCCCCACCTGGATCTTTGCTGCCACCTTCTACAAGCGTTCACCCTTTAACGCCAACTCCACCTACACTTCCCTGTCGTGTCAAGGAAGAACTTTGTCCTGGCTCCTTGCCAAGCCCTAAAAGTCAGCATGCAAGGGTAAATTTCACTTGAAGTGTGCATCCAATTAGACATTTTCAGGCTTTTAGTCAATTGCTTTATGCTTGTAAGTATGTAAATTTGCTGTGAACTCTAGCCTACAGAAGGATGTGGATGCAAGTATGTGTTGATTTTGAGTCGTAAACATGAATGAACTGAAAATGTTTGTTGGTGTCTAACAGCTCTATCTTGCATCAATTCAGTTTGGCCAACATGGAAAAAACTTTAGAAGTGGAGACCTAACACATTTGTAATAGACCCGTAGGGATCACAATTTTACATTTAACAAAATTTTATGAATTCATTTTTCTAAATTCAAACAAAATCTTAGCAGCAAATGCGTTGATATGTGTTTGTTGCCCTTGGGGCAAACAAATTGTCAAATGATTTGCTGCCTCTTTACAACGTAATGCCGTCTATCAACTTGTAATACACAGTACTGCGTAGTCCAGTATGGGAGGTCTTAAGTATAACAGTGTTTAGGATGAACGATGTTATTTTTCTTCTTCTTCTGCCGTTTGAACTGGGACTGGGATGTATTGGTGGGACTAAGCCACCATTTATAAAGACCACGAATTAGACTCGTTAGACCAAATTGGGGAATGCCCATGAGCATGCTGTAGGCCCCATAATATGCACTTCCTTATCGGAGACAAACTCTACTCTTTATGTGCAGGAAGATTGAGTATTTTATACATACCAAATATTCTTTGTGATAGTTCAGGACATTTGGTTTGAATTTTCAAGTTGGTTTTGCATATTATAGGTGGAAGTCCGGGTAAGGGAAGGAAGAGCTGTCAACATCCACATGTTTTGTGCCCGCAGGCCTGGTCTCTTGCTTTCCACCATGAGGGCCCTGGACAACCTGGGGTTGGACATCCAGCAGGCTGTAATTAGTTGCTTCAATGGGTTTGCTTTGGATGTGTTCCGAGCTGAGGTATGCTCTATTTCTCTCGTACCAATATTCAGGTTTTAATGTTTTTACACAATTCACCTTTTGAGTTGTGAAGCACTCGAAACATTTTTTTGTGTTGCTGGTTTTGCATCTTTTTCACTCCTCGTTTGGGCGATGAAATATGATGAGAAATTTATAATAGTAATGAAATAATTTATAAATAATAGTGAAATAATTTAACTTGAAATGAGTTTTGAAAAAACAAAGGTAAAATAAAAGTATAATAAATTTAAAATATTGTTATAATCTAATTTTTGTTTTAAAACTTGAACAAACTGAATTGTATTTTGTGTTTTATTTAAAAGTTTGGAAAAATTTAATAATTATATAAATGATGAGATAATATATATAAGTTCCAAATGCACAAGTCTTGCACAAACTTTTTATAAAAAAATAGATTTTACCATGAATAAATGTGACAACTCACTTTTTTTTCATGGAGCCCACATTTTACAAAAGTCTTGTACGATACTTATTTTATTTAATTTTTAATTTTAATATCAACTCACTAGCCAATTCTCATTTAAATATTTAACTTTTTCATCTAATCATTATAAAATAATATTAGATACAAGTTCTAAATACACAAATCTTGTACAACGGTAAGCTTATTACTCTTCTTATTATTCTTCTTCTTATTCTTCTTCTTTTTATTATTATTATTATTTTATATACATCACATATTATACTTTTTTTTTTTTTAAATAATTTTTTTAACTTAAGTTTTTCTAAGATTTATTAAATTCTTCTATTTATTACCTATAAATCACACATTTTGACATCCCCTGGTGGCCTGGTGTATAAAAAGAAAGTTATTTGACAGCACGTGACTCCTCTGCTTGCTAATTTTTGCATCTTCATGGCTGTGTCAGCATATTATGCATTGAATAATGATACACTTCCTATCTATCTATCATTCTTCTATTACTTTTTTTTTATTTTTTTTTTTTTATTTTTTTAAAATTTTCTTTTTACTTAATAATTAAGAAAGTTATTATTAGTAAAATTATATTTTTTTAAAATTTTTTCTTAATGATTAAGGATATTAAAAAATATTTAAAGAAAAAATAATAAATAAATAATAAATCTATATCATTACTCTTACGCATTATGGTCATCCAAAGACTTTTGACTAATTATATTTCCAAACTTTTGACTAATTATATTGTTTGTTGGTCAGCAATGCAGGGAAGGACAGGATGTGTTGCCGGAGCAGATCAAAGCAGTACTCTTGGATTCTGCTGGCTACCCCATGGTATGATGTATGATGTATGATGTAGTACTTGCTCAGTGCTGCCGCTTCCAATGGAGGAACTAACTGTAGACTGTAGTGCTCTACCTTTAAGTAGTTTAGTTTGTAAATGCATTCGCTTCTGGGTCCTTTTCGTAAAGTCGGTCAGCTAATGCTAGAAGCTTGATCTAATCATATATTTAATGATTGAATATTTTTTTTTTTATATATTTTGTAGTCGTGCTTCAAAGCTTGGCGCTTGGCAAAGTTGTTGCCTCAACTATCTTATCATATTTGGGAATAAAATCTTACGCATTTATATGAAAGACGATAAAAACAGAGGATACCAGAACGAAATGGCGACGGTCGGTCAATGGCTTTTATAATTTCGAAAGATTTTAGAGCGGAGTTTTACATCGTGCACATCCACAAAAAAGATATGATTTTATTTTTTATCTTTTTTTTTTTTAATTTTATATTCAAAACATTTTGGTGCGCAGAATATAAAATTTTATATTTAAATAGCTCCTCATATTTATGTAAAGTTATATTATTTTTATAAGTTATTTTATAAAAAAAATTCATTTAATATATAATTTTATAAATAATTATAAAAAAAATATTATACTTCTATCATATTTCTTTGAAAAGTGTTATATATCACATTTTTATTTTATTATATAAGATGCAATATATTTAACATTAGTAGATAGTTTTTCATAATTTAATAGTGATAAATGTATTACGTCTTATATAATGAGATAAAAGAATAGTGTACACAATCTTCTTTTATCTTTATATATCTGTATTGGTTGGCTTCATGAAACCACTTTGTTAAGCTAATATTTTTTCTCTTACATACAATGACAAGGATGAAGAAAAATAAAAACTTTCAACAACGACAATATGATTAAAAATAATGCTATATATAAGCAATTTATGCATCAATACATGCCTATTAGTTGCTTTTATAAAATCTAATTTTCTAATTAATCACATTGAATAGGTATGCATATTGGTGTGCAGAATCGCTTACAACTTCATTTTTTCCTATGATTAATGAGATATGTATTGTATTGATACTCAAGTTTAATGAAATCTTTAGGCATTATTATTGTTTTGAATGTGTTTCATACATATCAAGAAGTGTTAATGTTTCTTATGCTTACGTTAGTTTTTTGAGAGTGGTCATGAAATTCTCTTATGCTTAACTTTAGTTTTTCCTTTTAAGAAGTGTTTTCTTTTTTGGTAAATTTCGTATTTGATATTATTTTAAGTGAGCTTTTATACTAGATAGTTGGGAGTGTCGTTACTTTCATCGTACCTTATGCTTCATGCATGTGAATTGAGGCATTTCACTCTAAGAAAAATAATTAATGCAACATTAAACTTTGACTCACGTCTCAAACTCTTTTAATCAGGTCTGATGAATCCCCTTCTTTTTATGGAGAGAGTCATGCATTTTCACAATTACTGCTTTGCAACCATTTATTGCTTGTCTCTTAGCTTGTTGTGATGGCGCCCATTTTTTCCTTCCTTAGTGTAGAAGTTTTGGTTGCCTCTTAGCTTGTTGTGAATAATAGTAAAAAATAAGTAAAAAATAATAAAATAATATTAAATAATAATAAAATATTTTTAAAATATTTGAGAATATTTTGCACGCTTAACATAGTTAGTCCAACAGCGCTCACTTTTTTATTTTTTCATGTAAATGGTAGGTTATTGGTTCTCCGGTACGCTTCAACCACATGTTAGAGAAAATATATTTGAGTAATGCTGGGGGATACGCAGCACTCAGCGTATCCCCCTCACATGAACAGTGCCATGCACTGTTCATGGCACTGTTCATGTGAGGGGGATGCGCTGAGTGTGCGTGATCCCCTCATTTCTCAATATATTTTCTCTTTCTGTAAACTTGAGCAATCAATTTAAATCTAGTTAACGCGCCGACAGAGACGCCCAAATCGGATTCAATTCTTGACTTGCATTCAAATACCCAAGCAGGCAAGCTAAATCATTGTCCTGCCAAAAACAAAATTTACCCACCGCCTTCCCTCTCTTTTATAACAAAAGAGTGGTACGTCTCAGGATAAAGTTGCTTTAAGCGAAGATTGGAGAATAAAGCTAGCTTGGATTTGGAGGTGAGGTGAGTTGAGATGAGTTTAATTTATTTTTTAATATTATTATTATTTTAAGATTTGAAAAATATGTATTGAAATTTGAAAAAGGTGTATTGAAATTTGAAACAGGTGTATTGAGATTTAAAAAAAATGTATAGGGATTTGTGTTTTATATAAAAAATTATAAAAATATAATGATAAAATGAAGATTAGTTGAGATGAGTTGAGCTCATTTTCGAATACAAACGGGGCCTAAAAATGTTTGAAAATATTTATGAATAATAATAAAAAATATATAAAAAATAATGATAATATATTAAATAATAATAAAAAAATAAAAATAAAAATAAAAATAATAATAAATGAAAAATAATAATAATATAATAAATAATAATAAAAAATATTTGAAAAGATTTGAAAGTTTTTAATTTCCAAACTTAACCTTATTTTATCAGATATTTATAATAACAATTTGACAATAATTTTATCTCAAAATGGGATCTTTTATTAAAATAAATATATAGAACAATAAAATATTATATGCTTTTTTTAAAACATTTATTTATTATGTTATAGAAGTTGATTTGTGTAGGCATAGACTATAGAGTGAGCAAATCTCATGCAAGTTTAATTTACCATTGCAATTTCCCGGTTACAGTAGTTTAGATTCAATCGCGACCGTCCGCTTCAGCAGAGACAGTGGAAGTCTGGAGGAATTATTGTTTGTTTGTTTTTTTTAGTAAGGACAAGGAGGGTTTCTGATCTGAACAATATATGTAATAAGAAAACGAATTAACAAAAATAGTAAAGATACTCGGGTCTCTGCGAGAGGTTGTTCTATTCAACCTTTCTAATTTTTACATATTATCATATTTTATTTTATTATTTTATTTTTTTAATATTTTTATTTTAAATATATATTTTTAAAAATAATTTTATTTATTATTTATTATTCATATATTAAATATTTAATAAAAATAAAATAAAATAAAATAAATTATGATATGTAAAAATTATGTAAATAATAAGAAATTATATAGATTTGTTTATCTGCGAGTCTCTGCGAATTGTGTGTATATATCTTCTTGAAAAAATTTAAGAGCATTTCTATTGGTCTCATCAAACTAATTATCAAATTCAAATTTGATGATTTATGTTAAAAATTACTCTATATTGATCTCATCAAACTCTATTTTTTAAACTATGAACTACGGTAAAAATAACCAAATCCTTCAAATTTGAAGGGTTACTATTCACATTTCAACTCATTTTTTTAATATATTTTATTTCACCTACATATTTTATTTCTCCTACATCTTTCCTTCCTTTAAAAAAAATATTATTATATTATTATTTTGATAAGTCTAATGATAAATCTAATATGAAGTTATGATGAGTATAATATATACAGTTCATCAAATTTGTATTTCTCATCAAATTTTGATGATTTATTTGATGAGATCAATATAAATGCTTTAAGCCGCAATTCGCTGCTGCAACATTACCTTTATGTGAATAGTAATTTTACTTTTAATATGAAATTTTTGTAGAGTAATATTATATACAATCGTAAAATTACGAATATCGTGTATTCATTTTAATAAAAAATTAACTTTTTTTTTAACATAAATTTCACATATATTTACTTTTTTTCTAAAATAATTACATAATACTTATAACAAAATGACTGCATCGATCCTTTTTCATTCCTGTAAGTGGCTGTTGCAGCAGCCCCCCTCTATTTTTTTTTCCAAGTAAACATCCACGATTTGCCATTCAAACGGTCTTCTTTCTCGAACAAGAAGTGGGAGGCGCCGCCAGTCCGTCTCGCACATTCCTCTCGCATTCTGTCACTGTTAATCTTTATTCTCCTTCTTCCTTCTCATTCTTCATTCTTCCACGAGCTCTGCTTTTTGGAACCGCTTTGTAGCTCGTTATCAAGGTTCTTTCTGATCTCTTTGCTTGATTTATCCTCTGAAGTTTTTGGTTGCATTTCTATTTTACTTTTTCAATTTCTTTGACTACCCAACACGCCCAATGAAAGCGAACTGTTAACTCCTATAAAAATACATTTTTATCTTTTTTCCTTTTCTATGATTTGTTGGTTCCTTTTTGAACGGCTCGATTGAATGTTGGAATGTGCAGATCGAGCCGCTGAATTTGGTAGCAATTTTTGGTGAACGTCTTTTTGGGTTCAGATCTTTCGAGATTTTCCTGTTTTTAGGGACTGAACTCTGTATCAATTCCTCGGAATAGCTTGGTAAACCCATTGACTAATTAATAATGGAGGCCGTGTTGCAAATTGGTGGAGCTGAGACTTTGTGCCCCGTTTTATCGAGAAGCTTTTCCTATGGCCGGCCTCCATGGTCAAAAATCCTTCGTTTTTCTACTTCCGTGGCTTCGGTATCTGGTTTTTCGTATTCGACTGTGAGAAGTTGTTGTACAAGCACGGTCGTGAAGGTGAGTTGCGAGGGAGGGATGGTAGACGTTCTTGAGAGGAAGGCAACCGAGAATCAGAGTTTCGGCAAAGCGGATAATCGGTTGACCTGTGTCATGAAATTCGGTGGCTCATCAGTGGCCTCCTCGAAGAGAATGAGAGAGGTTGCCGAGCTTATACTCAGCTTTCCGAAGGAGAGGCCGGTAGTTGTTCTCTCGGCGATGGGAAAGACGACTAATAAGCTTTTATTGGTACATTTATGGTTCTTTTTATGTTTTCCTTCCGTTTTTCAATTTTGGAACCTGTTATTCAAGAATTCGTAATGGAATGATTTCGTCTTTTGTGTTAGGCTGGAGAAAAGGCTGTCGGCTGTGGTGTTACCAACATATCAAGTATTGATGAGCTGAGCTTTATAAAAGAACTGCATCTCAGGCATGAATAGTGGATTTTCGTCCAGTTTTTCTATGTGTCATAAAAAAACCATAATCATATAATAAATTTGGTCTGACTAGGCGCTTTTTCTTATTCAGGACCGTGGAAGAATTTGGAATAGACAAGTCTGTCATTGCAAGTGAGTTACTTTCTTGTATGTAGGATCGGTCGATTATGAATCACATAGCGAAAACTATATCCAGTTAGGTGTAATGAAACAAGTCAGATAATTGTGTAGTGTGTGTCTGTATATACTCTCAGTTTTGCTTCTTCATGCAATAGTTGTGTTTGTTGCGTTGTACATACTTATGTCCTATTTTGATGCTCTTGATATTATATGCATCTGTATCTGAATATGTCTTGAAGGGTTCAGTTCAATAGTCTTCTTTAAAATTGGTGCCTTGAAAAGGGAAGTAGTACGAAATATAAATGACGTGAGAAATTTTGTTACTGTCAGTTTCTCGAGTATCTATTCTTTGCTTCAGAAGCAGCTTCAAATAGAAATGAAAAGAAAGAAAGAAAAACATATTAAGCTATGGAAAACATGGGTAGCAACACTGTAGATTTAATTTTTAAAACTAGTTTTACTCTAAAAAATGAAAAAGGCAGATTCAAATACATAAATATGGGTCCTCAAACTTGAGAGCTCCATTATGTACTATGATATCTTGATATGGAACACCAAGTATGCAATGAACTTATAGGCCTTTATCATTTGCATTTCAAAATTGCGTATAAGCTTCTGATGCACAATTTGTATTCTTGTGTGTTTTTCTGGTGAGTAGCTTAAGCGTGGTTTACTTTAGCTAGTTAGTTTGAACTTGTCTGCTTGGTGATCAAGTTGAGATTCCTGTTTGAGAGTAAACCTCAAGAAGGAAATGATAAAGGCACGACCAACTTTTACAACTATTTTACAACTATGTTTTAAATGGAGGGCATTTTGTAGAAACAAAGTTGTAAGAGTATCATTACCTTACAAAAATGCCATTAATTTAAAAGGAAGTTGTAAAAGAGCTGTCCCTATCACTACTCCCTCAAGAATGCTTTGTCCTATAATATATTTTAGGACAGTATTTCATTATATCATATTTTCAAAGGAAAGCTTGATCCTATGATATATAGGGTATTATTATGCAAAAAAAAGAAGCTCATCTATGTCTTCAAAACTTGAACAAAGGTGGCAGAGAGTTCTGGTTGTTCTAGACATCTTGAGTAAAGTCAAGAATGAAAATGTAATACCCCACATCTGTGGGGAGTATGATAAATGGAAGTTTGTTGAACATGAATCCACATTGCTTGACAAAGAGAAGTTCTTGGTATTTAGAATGATTCCAATAAAGCTCATATTGTAACCTGGATTAGTCCTTTTGGGTATGAGACTAGATGTAGCTTAGGCTTTTCTTGAGTCGTTACCAATGGTGTAAGATCTAATCCCAGCCTAGGACTTGAGCCATGCCACGTCCCACATCTCGTTTTATATCCTCAAGGAATAGGTTAAAGTACTTGTATCTACCTCTCTTTATTTTTGGGCTATACCTCTCTTTATTTTTGGACTATTATTGTCTCCATTGCTTAACCGGTTTTGTATCTAAAAAAAAAAAAATCAAGCACACTTAGAAAAATTATAAAAGACTAGATGATGGTAATTTATTATTGTCTCTCTGGCTTAACCAGTTTTGTATCTCAAAAAATAAATAAATTGCAGCACACCTAGAAGAATTGGAGCAGCTTCTGAAGGGAATTGCCATGATGAAAGAGTTGACTCTACGAACAAAAGATTATTTAGTTTCATTTGGAGAGTGCATGTCCACTAGGATCTTTGCAGCATATTTGAATAAAATTGGTGCTAAAGCTCGCCAAGTATGTTATTTCTCAAATACTTGTCTACTCTTAATGCAATTAGCAACTCGGTATTACTTGTCAAAAAAAAAAAAAAAAAACAAGTCGGTATTCTCTAATAACTGGTACATGAACATTTGTTTAGACCTGGATTTGCTTTTTGATTACCTTGGTAAAAAGCCATTCTTGATAAGAGATTTTTTTTTTTCTTTTTTATGCAGTATGATGCATTTGAGATTGGTTTTATAACCACAGATGATTTCACAAATGCGGACATTTTGGAAGCAACATATCCTGCTGTTGCAAAAAGGTTACTTGGTGATTGGGCTTGTGATCCTGCAATACCAATTGTTACTGGCTTCCTTGGAAAGGTTTTTTTTTTTTTTCCTTTTACTGTCCAGCTGCTTTGTTGATTATCTTATTTGGAGAACTCAAGAGTGTTGACTACACTTGAGCTAGACTTTCCTGTGAGGATTCTCAATGTTGCTACTAATTTTGTTTTCCTTTTTGTAGGGCTGGAGGTCATGTGCAGTTACTACGTTGGGTAGGGGTGGCAGTGATTTGACAGCCACAACCATTGGGAAAGCATTGGGATTGCGAGAGATACAGGTCAGTGCAGAGTTTAAGGTTTGCACATTGAAATTTTCCATGAGACTTGCATATGCCTAAGTGATGAGCCACAAGGCCACAGCTTCAGATGTTAAAGGGATGAGTGGGGTGGAATTGGGAAATGCATAAAGTTATTTTTATTGTCTGTGAAGGATAAAATAAAATAAAACTGCATGTACATGCTTGGAGAAAGATATTTATTACACAAGTATGCATGTAGACAAAGACACAGATGACTAGATAGTGCCAAATTAAGTGCATACCAGCTATTATTCTTTTCACAATGCACATAAAAGTATCTATGCAAAATTTGAAAAGGATTATGGAATTTGTATGCATCTCTTTTTGAACATAAAAAAGTGTCGATCCTTTACAGGTGTGGAAAGATGTTGATGGTGTTTTAACATGTGATCCTAACATATACTCACAAGCAGAACCCGTGCCATATTTGACATTTGAAGAGGCTGCTGAACTTGCATATTTTGGTGCTCAGGTATCATGATCTTATACCTTATTACCCAGTCAAGTTGTGGAGTACAGCTTTTACTTTTCTTGTTTGTTTGCTAAAAGGGGTCAAACTCCATCGAACAAAATTTGAGATGTGTTTTTATTGGGTTAATGGATGGTAGAGAGAATTTGTTTGGATAAAAAATTCTTTGAGATGCATTTTGTAGTGGAGTTTGTGAAAGTAGACAGGTAGATCTGTAAAGTTTATGCAATGTTCTCTAGCTAGGCTGTTTTTATTAGATGCAACCGTGTGTGTTGATTCAGGTTGTGTTGTGCAGTAGTTGAGTGTTCCTTGGACATCCAAAAGATAACCATGGCAAAATTATTTTCTTTTCACTTTTGCAGGTACTGCATCCACAGTCCATGAAACCAGCCAGAGAAGGCGATATTCCTGTTAGGGTTAAAAACTCTTACAATCCTAACGCTCCAGGTACTCTTATAACCAGGACAAGAGATATGAGTAAGGTTTGTAACAATTTAGTATTGTTAACTGTTGTATGGAAGACCCCAACTGGTATTAAATTTTCCCTTCTTCTATTGCAGGCAGTATTAACTAGTATTGTTTTGAAACGAAATATAACTATGCTGGATATTGTTAGCACTAGAATGCTTGGTCAATATGGCTTCCTTGCTAAGGTGAGAAAACTTATGAAAGGCACTCTATTTCCTCTTGATGACTGAACTATCATTTAATTTGCTTGGTGCTTGTACTTGAAGGTATTTTCGACATTTGAAGATTTGGGCATATCGGTGGATGTTGTAGCTACCAGTGAAGTCAGTATTTCCTTGACACTAGATCCATCAAAGCTTTGGAGTAGAGAGCTAATTCAGCAGGCAGGCGTACGATATCTTGTTCCTTGTTTTATGATTTCTTGCATCAATTTACGATTTCTATTTGTATATACTTTTTGTTCCAAGCATTTCATAGTTTTCTTGCAAATTATTCTTTTGCATTTGGGAAGCAACTACTATATATGTTCTATAGAAGATGCTCTCCTGGCTAAATATGCTACTAGAATTATGAGTTTTGTTTGTTTAACAACTAGCCAAATCTTTTCAATATAGGAACTTGACCATGTTGTGGAAGAGCTTGAGAAAATTGCTGTTGTGAACCTTCTTCAGCACAGATCAATCATTTCTCTTATTGGAAATGTTCAGAAATCGTCGCTTATACTAGAGAAGGTGATGTGTTTGTTTTGCAGATTTATTTAGAGAATCTCTCTCTAATACTCTTAGAAACTTCTTAAGTTGATTGCAACTGTTGTTAAGAGTTGTCCCATCCGTTTCCTTGTTTCTAATGCGCCTACTTGACAGGGCATGAGAGTTTTGTAATTGGCATTTTTGCCCATACTTTGATTAATAATACATGTTTACTTATAAAGATAAGTGTTGTCCCACCCGTTGACAGCCCAAGTGGTAAGGGCGAATGTCACAGTTTCGATTCCCCCGGGGATCAAATTGCGATTTAAGTGGGAGGCCATGGCGGTGGGTTGTTGTGCTAATCTCCCCGGGGGTTTAGGTTCCATAGGTGAGTTATAAGGGCTCTGCCTTTGGGTGGTTCCCCCATCATAATAAAAAAAAAAAAAAACTGTTGATAAGAGTTGTGTCTGGATTTCATCTTTTTTTTTTTTTTAGATTAACATTTGTGAATATTCATCTCTTTGAAAGTTTTGTTGAATAGTTTGTGGTTGTGGAAAGTTTAGGACATGATTTGCTCAAGTTTGAAGGAAGAATGGTTTTAACCTGGATATCTTATAACAAGTTTCTAAATTGAAGTTCTTTCATATTCTTGATTAAGTTTTGGGTTAGATTTCTGAGTACTTATTTCATGAAATTCAACATAAAGTCGTTGCCTTCTGATGCTTTTAGGCATTAGCTTTCTATGTTTCTGTTGATGTTATCTATCGGTCATGCATGCAGCTTAATTTTAACCCAAGTGCACAAACTCATAAACACATTAGCTGAATTTTCATAAATTGCAAATATTAAAGAAGTGGGAATCAATATCCAAGCACTGACTGACATACTTGTAAAAAAAATATCCAAGCACTGCAGGCTACAGGGCCCAGTCATTATGCAGATGTTGCTTTTAATATTGTTATTGTGTGTGTGCATTATGGCAGGCATTCAGTGTTCTTCGAGCAAATGGAGTCAATGTTCAGATGATCTCTCAGGGTGCATCTAAGGTCTCTCCCACGACTTTTTTTTTTTTTTTTTGTGTTACATTAGGTTGCACTTCATATTGAGCATCAGACCTCAGCGGGGGTTTCTAAGCACCATGACTTGACACTTGGGAAATTTTATTTTTATTCCATAAATCCAGGACCATCAGGCATGCTCTGATAGGAACTTGCAGATTTTCACTATTTTATATGCTCAGAAAAAAAAGAGACATTTTTCATTGAAAAACTATTCTTCATGCACGAATAAAGTTCTCTCCTCTCTCTCTCTCTCTCTCTCTCCCAGCTTATCAGAAGTTTTTTTTTTTTTTTTTCCATATTGTGTCCTTTGGCCCTTTTCTATGAACAAAATGACAAGTCCGATAATGTTCGAAACCATAAGGTTCTTAAGACTTTTGTCTGGAACTACGCAGCTTCTATACATGACGATTGGCGCACTAGTCTTTTAATTTGAAAATAATAATTCTATTTATTAACCCTGCACACCACACTGATAATAAAACGTCTAGTTTTAACCGTGGGTGATGGTGCCTGTAGAGGTTTGCATACTGATAATAACATTTTTTTGGTGATTAATGTATCTGTCTCGACTCTCACCACTTTGTTTGAATGCTCGTCAGGTCAATATATCGTTGGTCGTAAATGACAACGAAGCAGAGCAATGTGTGAGGGCTCTCCATTTGGCCTTCTTTGAAAGTGATATTTAATAAACAAGTGCTCTCTTGCGCCTTGGATCATTTTGTAGCAGTTGCAATTTTCTCAAGGTTAACTTATTTGCTGTACTACTACTACTACTACTACTAGTTAGTTCTCAACATGAGCTCTATGTATAACTTTCTCATGCTCGGGGGAAGTTACTTTTCCCTCTTGTTGTCCAATTAAGATATGCCGTTGTTATTGCCATCTTGTTTCTTCAAGAATATATCATATATTTAACTCCAGAGTTATGGATAAATGATGATTGTGAACGTCTGCTGCATTTGTGATTTGTGATTTGTGATTTTTATTTTTTTGGGACTTATTTTCTTTGAAATATGATTGTTATGTAAGATTCGTAGAATTTGTAGTTCGTATTCAGTCTTCGATGGGTCAGCGTCAGGCAAAGATGCTTGACCTAAAAACTTGACATGGTCGAGGTTCGGTAAGAAAATCCATGGGAAAATCTGTGTTTGTGGGGGTGACAATTCTTGACTTTTTAATTTGTTTGTATTTTTATTTTTATTTTTTGGATGGCTGAAGGCTACTCTATCGTGCACATGAACTTCATGCATGCACCATCCAAGTTGAGGGCACGCATTCCTATAATTCTCGATCATCAACCTAGTCATCCCAACCGCCTCCCTCTCATGTCAATCGATGCATTAGGCTCCGGAGACAGTCTAACGCTTTTTAACTATGTCTGTTTAGATAATGATAATGATAATGATAATGATAATGAGATGAGAAGGAACGATTTATATAAAAATTAAATAAATTTCTTTTTTTAAATATTAATATTATTTTAAAATATAAAAAAAATTGAATTATTTATTATATTTTATATAAAAATATAAAAAAAAGTATAATACTAAAATAATAAGAGATGAGATAAAATTAAATGAAACAAGAAAAAATCGATTATGTATCTAAATGAGGCCTAAAACTCGCAGTTGATGTACTCTCTCACGTTTGAGGATGTGCAAACACTTATTGATAAAATATAATATTTTATCAAAATATTTTTTTTAATATGATGTGTTTCATAATATTTTTTTAATACTTGATCAAAAAGTTTTATTAGTAAAAGGAGACAGTTTTTCTATACAAGAAATATACATGAGAAGTATTTAGTTAGAATTTACCATCGAAAGTAGAAAATTATGGACATCTAGGCCATTAAAAACAAACAATGCCCTGTTTTTAGAAAAACTTTAGACTCATCCATTATTCTCTAATGATCCTCGAAAGTCGAAGCTTTCTACCATTTCTCAATCGCTAAAGACACCAACGCATATATATTGTAACCATTCAGTCATTCTCTAGATTCGCGAATCCAGACGTGGATTTACGTACAGTATACTCTTTACTTTTCGCGTACTCCTCTAATGAAACCATTTAGAACGACCAATGCACTTCAAACCCTTGCTTCTTTCAGATCCTCTCAACCTCCAAAGCGTCCCCTCTATCTCGACACCCTTATCGATGCCCGTATCGTCAAAACTGGCTTCAATCTGGAAACATGCCTTTCTAATTTCCGGGTCCAGGAATATTTTGAAAGAGGTGAATTCTCCGAAGCCCGTGAGCTATTTGATAAAATGCCTCACAAAAACACCATCTCAACAAACATGATGATTTCGGGTTATGTGAAATTCGGCAATCTTTCTCGTGCTAGAGAGTTGTTTGATGGCATGACTGAACGTACCGCAGTGACATGGACTATCTTAATTGGCGGCTACTCACGGTGTAACCAATTTCGAGAAGCATTTCAGCTTTTCGCTGGGATGCATAGGTGGGCGACGGAGCCAGATTATGTGACCTTTGCAACTTTATTATCTGGATGCAGCGACACGGAGACCACGAATGAGGTAGTTCAAGTTCATTCCCATATCATCAAACTGGGATATCATTCGGCTCTATTAGTTTGCAATTCCTTGATTGATGCTTACTGCAAAACATCTCGTCTTGATTTGGCTTTTCAACTCTTTAAGGAAATGCCCGAAAGAGATTCCGTCAGTTTGAATGCATTAATAACTGGGCTCTCAAGAGATGGGCGTAACGAAGACGCGATAAAGCTCTTTATGGACATGCAAAGTCTTGGTTTCAAGCCTTCGGAGTTCACCTTTGCAGCGGTTCTATCTGCTGGTGTCGGGTTCGATGACATTGTATTTGGCATGCAAGTTCATGCTTTTGTGGTGAAAACCAACTATGTTTGGAATGTGTTTGTGGGAAATGCCTTGCTCGATTTTTATTCGAAGCATGATCGGGTGGTTGATGCAAGGAAACTTTTTGACGAGATGCCGGAACTGGACGGTGTTTCATACAATATAATTGTCACGGCTCACGCATGGGCTGGGCAACCCCAAGAGTCTATTGATTTTTTCCGAGAATTACAATTTACCAGATTTGATCGGAGGCAATTCCCTTTTGCAACCCTGTTGAGCATAGCAGCCAATACACAGAACTTGGGAATGGGTCGACAAATTCATTCCCAGGCTGTTGTGTCAACAGCCGATTCAGAAGTTCTGGTTGGAAATTCTTTGGTTGACATGTACGCCAAATGTGGCAGATTTGACGAAGCCGAGAAGATATTCGAAAATTTGGCCCACAAAACCACGGTTCCATGGACTGCCATGATCTCAGGTTATGTTCAGATGGGACACCATGAAGAAGGCCTAAAACTGTTGAATGAGATGCGTAGAACCAATATAAGTGCTGACCAGGCCACTTTTGCAAGCGTCTTGAGTGCTTCCGCAAATTTAGCTTCACTCTCGCTAGGGAAGCAGTTACACTCAACCGTAATAAGATCGGGATTTATGTCAAATGTATTTTCTGGAAGTGCACTTGTAGATATGTATGCAAAATGTGGGTCCCTGAAAGATGCACTTCAAAGTTTTCAAGAAATGCCTGAAAGGAACTCAGTGTCTTGGAACGCTTTGATCTCCGCTTACGCACAGAATGGAGATGGTGACGGCACTCTTAGGTCGTTTCAAGAGATGATACGGTCAGGTTTCCAACCAGATTCAGTTAGCTTTCTCAGCGTCTTAACTGCTTGCAGCCACTGTGGGCTCGTTGATGAAGCATTGGAATACTTCAATTCCATGACTCAAGTTTATAAACTTGCTCCCAAGGGACCACACTATGCATCAATGGTTGATGTGTTGTGTCGCAGTGGACGTTTCAATGAAGCAGAGAAGTTGATGGCTCAAATGCCAATTGAGGCCGATGAGATTATGTGGTCGTCGGTACTTAATTCATGTAGAATTCATAAAAACCAAGATTTGGCTAAGAAAGCAGCAGACAAACTTTTTAACATGGAAGAGCTTAGGGATGCGGCTCCATATGTGAACATGTCCAATATCTATGCAGCAGTAGGACAGTGGGAGAATGTTGGGAAGGTGAAGAAGGCGATGAGGGATCGAGGAGTTAAAAAGGTCCCTGCATATAGCTGGGTTGAAATAAAACATAAGATACATGTATTCTCAGCGAATGACAAGTCCCACCCACAAATGGGGGAGATAATGAGGAAGATTGACGTGCTGGGGAAGCAGATGGAAAAGGAAGGATATGAACCTGATACGAGGTGTGACCTTCATAACGTGAATGAGGAGCTCAAAGTAGAGTCCCTCAAGTATCATAGTGAACGCTTAGCAATTGCATTTGCTCTCATCAGTACACCACAAGGGTCGCGTATACTAGTGATGAAGAATCTACGAGCTTGCACAGACTGCCATGCTGCTATCAGGATTATTTCTAAGATTGTTGGGAGGGAGATTACAGTTAGGGATTCCAGCAGGTTCCATCATTTTAGAGATGGCTTTTGCTCCTGTGGGGACTACTGGTGACTTTCTAATAATACCCCTAATTTCCCAATCTCCCCCCATTTCGTGCGGACAGAGTTCCAAGATTAATTTAGTTTTTTAACTAATTCAAATTGCATGCTTAAAAGGGTGATTTCCTCGTGTTAACTACCCGACCTTTAAAGAGTGTTGTAGTATGTGACTCCAATTGCGTGGAGCACGTGTACTAGGAAAGCAGGTTGATGCTGGAGTAGAGCGGGGGGGAGTGAGGGTTGGGGTTGCAGGAGCATCGCCCCTGCGGTATTGGGATATTTTTGGAATATTTTTAGGGAAACGTTTTTTAGCCCGGATTGCCCCACTCCATTGTCCCGTTTTCTGTTTTTTTATTTTTTTATTTTTTTATTTTTTTATTTAATGATTTAAGAAAATATTATTTAATAATATTGTGAATTTTTTTTCTTTTTTTAAAAATGTTTAAGCATTTAAAAAAAATGTTGTGAAAAAAAATAAAAATACAAAAAATATATTTCAACGCTAACGGGACAAGCTAGCGGAGCACACTAACGGGTTTCTTAGCATTGCCCGTATTTTTAATACCTTGTACGGGCTAAGGTTAATATGGATATATATGTTGTAATCTTATTATTTCCATATAGTGAAGATACAATCACCTCGTTTCTGTGGATTTAGGTGTATTGTCGAATTAGATAAAATATATATATTTTTCTATCGTTCTCTGTTATTTCTAATTATTCATCATAATTGCTAGACGTATCACAACAAAGAAGGCAAAACAACATTTATATTGTAACAGCAAAGCAATATTGAGTTACATAAGGATGCTAAAATGATTTCTAATGATCTGAATTGATTTATAAATAGTATTTTATAAATCTTATTAGAATGTGTTTGAATATAAATAGATAAATGCTAACTTTTAGTATAAAATAAGTTAAAATGCTAACCTTTATAAAAAAAAAAACTAAAAAAAGTAATATATCTCATCACTTGATTAGTTTGAGATAGATAAATGATCTTGACATCACAGGTCTCGCGATTCAATATAAGTATTTTGGAACCCGTTTATGCGCATAATCACTTTGAAGGCATGTCATCTTCGTTCATCAATTAATTTTGATCAGTCCTCTGTTGTCGATTTAACTTTCAGCGTTAATTTTGTTTTCGACTGCATTCAGTGTTTGCACATAGAAATGGTGGCTCTCATTCCCCTATTAGCGTACATGCTGAAAAATTTGTTTTCCCTACAATAGTCATTCTTTAGCAAAACAGAGCTGGCTATGCATAAATTCCCAATTAAATAAATTCCAATTCATCCACGGTAGAAGCAAACTCAGAACTCAAGCAAACGCAACCATTCTCCCCCGAAAAGAAAAATCGCATTTAACTGTCAATTAAGGATCGTACAAAAAGCGAAGGCCAAACCAAAATTACAGAAAACAATAAAAAGCAATAGATCGATCTTTCACAATTACTTCTTTTTGTTAAACAGATCATCAGGAACGACCTTGAGGAGCTTCTTCTGCTTGGACTTGGCGATCTTCTTCAAGGTCTTGGGATTTGTGATCTTCTGCAGCTTCGTACCAGACCTCAGAATGTTCTCCTGCTTCTTCTTTTCCCGCTCCTCCCTCTGCTTCCTCTTCTCCACCTTGTTCACCCTTATCGCCTCCTTCAGTTCCGTCATCCTCTCCTTGTACGCCCTCTTTATCTCCTTCTGCGTCTGCCTCTCCTCAAAGTTCGTGCCCTTCCGGCTCACATGAACCGCGGACGCCCTTTGCTTCCTCGCCTGCTTCCACTTTCGCCCTGACGCCTTCCCGGCTATCACCCCGTCATACGTAGGCTTCCCGAAGATCGGCTTGTCCGGGTCCTCCGCAGACGCGACTGCAGACTTCTTCGCCGCTGGTTGACACGTGTCGTCCTCGTCGATCTCCATGGATGCCGACGCTTCATTGTTCTGATTCATGGATTCCTCTCGCTTTCGCTTGTAGGTCTTGCCGCCGAAGCCTTCGTCAAGGCGCCGGAAATCAATCGTGCACGCCATAACCAATCGAGTTGCTACACCCTCGCCAAGAGATGGGCGTCTTCTAGGGTTTTAGATTTAGTAGGGTGAATGTGGAGGCATATATGTCTTTGGAACAAGGGCCGGTGGGATTGGGCCGGTTAGTTTGGGTCAATAGTGTCAGTGTGGGATTCTTTTATCTTTTTCTATTAAGGAACCGACATTCGGGGAGGGGAGGTAGGTGTTCTCAGTTCTGTTCTCTAAGGTCCGGCCCAATACAAGTCATTGACCTGACCATGGGCCTTATAGAATTGATGCTTAAAAATTTTAGAAACTACACTCTTATCATGCTCCAATTTCACTGCTGTGATGAGATGACATAATCTGTCAAATTTGTATGATATTGATCATCAACGTCAAGAGCGTCTCCCATCTCATACCCATTGTGATCTATAAAATTACTCCTATTGTTATGTCTGTAGTATTTCTAGTTTTTCTGTTCTCATACAAAATAATACTATACACAATCTTAAGCGTGCAAGACATGAGTATTTCATAATTGAAAAATTAATTTTATTATTTGAATCCAATATTTATTTAATTTTTTAAGAAAAGTGAACGGAATTGCACATGACTGTAAATATTATTTTTATTCCGTGAATAAATGAGTAAAATTTATTCAGAGCCCTTAAATTTATAACAGTTTGGATGATTTTGTATCACTTCATCTTCATCGTCATCTTCACGATCTTATCTTCTTCCTTTTAAAATCTCTGGCATGGGAGTTCAAGCAGTTCTGCAGGGGACAGGGGTTATTTCTTCCCATAAATAGTTCTTCAAATCACCTTTTGTTTATAAAAATAAAATAAAATAAAATAAAATAAAACTAGTGCAGTACAGCTTGAGTATTTCATATTTGATAGCCAATAGGTGGTATCTGTGCAGTTGTTTGAAGAACCAGCGTAGGATATTATGGTGGGGGTTGTTCGTTTTGAGTTTGAAGTTCCCAAAAGTATATTTATTATAGATTGAGAGAACACATGCAGTTAAGAGTTACACATGGCAAGTAGAGAAGCTGGAAGCATATACATTGATTCAACACTAATAATCTATGTATTTTTAGACAAAGCAAGCAGCTTTCCTCGGCTCTAATAGACCCCTTTCTGATACTCGTGCTCACAGAAGATTCCTCCAAGATCGTCACAAGCCTCTCCTTGGAAAACCCTGAATATATACACATATTAAATATAGTTTAGTCCAAGTGAAAAAAGTCATTGCAGAAGTTGAAATGAATAACAAATCTGGTCTTGATCAAATATTACGTCTTTGCATCTGTGTACTCGACATATTCTCTGTCAACATCCTCGGAACCGATTCTGGCTGTCCCTTTTCTGGCCTCTGGTTGGAGCCTTACTTCAGGGTATATGTCTGCCAAACAGGCTTCTCCCCCAATAGTTTCACAAGCCTCCGCTGGAAATACACTGAGGAAGAAACAATTTTCAACAATTAAGTTGGTCTGAAAGAAACCACACGTTTAGTATTTATTGTTAACATCAATGACTATAATAAACTAATAAGAACAATAATCGAATTGATGGAAGGTGAAACTAATGACTCACGAGTTTATGGAACTGTAATCAACTGTGGTAGTATCATTGGCATTGGAAACGGGACTTGCTTTGATTGGGGCAAATCGAGCACCAAGCGAGCTAGTTTTAGGAGGAAAACTGGTCAGTAGGGAAAAGTTCTTTGAGGGTGTCAAAGGGAGAAGGGTTGGAGCAAAGCTTAGAGCTGACTGCATTTTGATAAAAACTGGGTGTGAAATGGTACTGTGATCCAGTAATGGGTTTAATCTTCGCAAACAACTACCGTTTCATATATATACTAATACTACAGGAAGATAGGGTTGGCTTTGGCTAATATTAGTGCCAGATATTTGTGCATCCGGATAAGGCTTACTTCTACTCCTTGGGGGACCGTCTAATAAGAGATGGAGAAGCTTTGGCTTGTTGCCATCAAGTTGGAGATATTTGTGAAATCTGATCTTGGGATTTTCCAATCTCACTTTGACCCATTTAAAAGATCAGTCTAATTTTATATAATACGCCATCTGAATAAATATCTGCCGCAGTTGCTGCCGTGGCCTTGATGATTGATGCACCAATGCCTACTACGATCGGAGTAAGTCATCTTCGTTCCCTGAATTTCCCATTAAAGTTTGTCTGGGTCATGTCACGTAGGAGGGGCAACAGAAGGATTTCTTCAGCTATAGAAAGTTGAGATATTAAAACAAAGAAAAATACTTTAACCACAAAAAAATTAAACAAAAATAAACCTAAATCAATAGGGCCATCCATATGGATTTGAACACAAATCAAGCCCCACCACAGAGGCACCTCTCTATAAAAATAAGCATGTTCAGGGACCAAGGCACAAAGCACTACGTTGGAGTATCCTCCAAAACTAGATAGGAATACATGTTCCAAGATGATGACGAATGATCCACCCCCTCGATTTCATTAACTTTTGGGAGAACTTTCACAAACTACAAGTCTACTACTCCTATCAGACAGATTTCTACGCTACGATTGACTGTATTAAGATGAATTCAAGCCCAACTGAAAGAGCCCACAGAAAGCCACAACTGCATAAATATCTCTGCAAACTCAACTCTCAAATTCGAAAGTAGAAATCTCCACGAAGCAAGAAGCACCCAATCAATGAAACTGACATAATGTCCGACTCTTTCTACATGTACGGAAGTCAATAACGGCTTGATTAAAAGCATTTGTGACACGAACTGGAAGTTAATACAAATCCTCGTCCAAGAATAAGGTATTATCCAGTTAGGCCTTCTCTTGACCAGCCAAAATGTAATACTGCAGAGAATGACCGATAAAAGGCATTGCTGATAGCCTTATGCCTCAGATTTTAACGAATGCCTTACACAGACAAGTTCATCCAATTTATTGCCATCCATCTTGTATAAGGAGACACCCTGCATTTGGTTGTAGTGATCCTGTGCTTCCTTCCTTAGACTCTCAAACGGCATAACTTCCCATTTACTGTAATTTGAATACTTCCTGACATCGCTCATGTCTGGAGATCCTGAGACAGGTCCACTGTGGTCAGGGTTCACGTTGCCCCACACCTTGCAACTACCAAACTGGCCCAAATCATCCAACTGAACAGCTTGACTCCTCTTTAAGCGCAAAGCAGCAGTGTGAGCTCTGCTTATCATATCTCGACTAGGAACATCTGACCAGTCTTGCTTCCTCTTGGATCTCATGGGAGAATGGATCCTAATAACCTGAGGCATAAACCCAAGCCAGTGGATGATGATTGGTGTATATAGTTTGTGGTCTCTCAGAGGGAAATGGAGCGGGAAGAAAATTAAGGAGGAGAGAGAGTTTATCCTTACGCCAAGGCATTCTAAAAGCTGGTAGTATGCTCTTCCTTGAAGTGGATTGTGCCCTTTTCTAGGTGTGGAGAAGTATCGTGTCCTGCCAGAAAGATTACAACCTATATGAGCCAAAATGAAATGGAATGGTATGACATGTAAAGAACATAAGCAGGTATTAAGTGATGCTAAATATGAAAACAAAGTTTGAAAATCAGGATTTAGCTGACCATTCAGTATAACCAGGATCAACAGTAAAACCATATATGTCAACAATGTCACACATGGAGAGTGCTAGTTCTATAGATTTCATTCCAGTTCCCTTGGCACCTCGACGTAGCACAATACCTTGGAAAAGATAAACAGGATTCGAAATACTCTGCAACAAAAGCAATCCTTGTTAATTGTTAATCATGTCTCCAGTGGGGACTTACAATTAGCGATTCAGTAAGTAGCAAGTATCCAGCCACACTAAACCAAGAGCGATTTACTAGGACCATTTTAACAGGTGAAGGAACTTTATAGAATCAAATACCACTTATTTTAGGTATCTAGCGTGCAGACTGAAGGATGGTCTAGCACATGGGTAGAAGCACATTTACTTCTTTTTTTTACAAATAAAAGATTACTACTTTATTTTTATCTTTTTACAAGTAAAAGTAAAGTTTTATTGATATCAAAGGCATCACCCAAGTACACCAGTAGTATACAACAAACATGCCTAATTACTACTAAGCACTAGTGAGAGATACAAGCAACTCATGAAGATTGTCCGTATTACATATAATGGCTGAAGCTCAAAAGAGTAAAGTATTGTAAAAAAGCCGCTTTAGCTCATCCAAAGAATGCTCCATGTCTTCAAAGCACCAATCATGCATAGGTGTTGCTCTTGTATATGTCCCGTGTACTTGGTTATGCCTACTTTTCTTATTAATAAATTTCTTACTGATAACAAAAAAGCCTCTAGAAAATAAGGAATTGAATTGCCTGGTGAGACAAGGTTTTTACCTCAATCATTGCATTGAAGTCTCTGTGTGTCACACTTTTAATTATTAGTACCTCATCAGCTGCAAGAGAAAAAAAATCAGTGAGTCATAAAACTCAGTATCATGCAACAGCAAGTTCATATTATGATTATACCATCAATGATTTTGAACAAAATGGATATAGACAAATCTAAACAATTTTCTTTCTGTTTTTCTTCAAACTAATTAAACTGGGCAAGTATATTGTCAACCAAGGACCAAGATTCAGATTGTAGGTTTCCACTGAAAAGACTGAGCGCAAACTATGAGTGTTTTTGTTAAAGTTGGATGAAAGGATAGCCACTACTAAGAATCTTGCATCATCATTACACATCTCACAATACATTTGCCAAAGCACATAGGTAAAAGTGTTTCTTACTTTATTCATTGACTTATCACTATATATATACACTATATATAATAGACATTTATACCCTCACAGGTTATACTAATTATATGCTTTTTAACACTCTCCCTCAAGTTGGGGCATATATATCGTATAAGCCCAACTTGAAACAAATAAGCTTTAAACGATTACGACACAAAGACTTAGTGAACATATCTGCGAGTGGATCAGCAGACTTCACAAAAAGTATAGAAATGTCACCACTTAGTATCTTATCGTGAATGAAGTGACAATCAATCTCTATGGGTCTAGTCCTCTCATGGAACACAGGATTAGAGGCAATATGCACTGCAGCTTGATTATCACATAATAGTTGAAGAGGAATAAGAGCTGGAAATCCAATCTCTTGGAGGATATGTTACAGCCATGTCAGTTCATTAGTAGTGTGAGCCATTGCTCTATATTCGGCTTTTGCACTAGATCGAGCTACTACTGCTTGTTTCTTACTCTTCCATGTAACCAAGTTACCTCCCACAAAGGTACAATATTCAATAGTAGATCTTCTATCTGAAGGAGATCCTGCCCAATCAGCATCTGATAAGGCTTCCACTCTGAGATGTCCATTTGGTCGATACAACAATCCAAGGCCAAGAGCTCGCTTAAGATAACGAAGAATATGAATTACAGCATCCCAATGTACGACCCGAGGCATTTGTAAAAGCTGACTTAGTACACTTACTGCATAAGAGATGTCTGGTCTAGTGATAGTGAGAGTGTCAATAGGTTGTGCACCCAACATGCTAGTTTCTTCTAGAAGATCAAGCACCTATTTCCTCTGAGACAAGTTGATACCCTTTTTAGATCTACTGACTTCAATTCCAAGGAAATATCTAAGCTTGCCCAAGTCTTTTGTTTAAAACTGATCATGTAAAAACTGTTTTAGTCTCGCAATCCCAGCAGAGTCACTCTCCAGTAATTACACTGTCATCCACATATACCACCAATAAAATGTGACCTGCCTCACTATGTAAGTGAAATACCGAAAGATCTGTTTAGCATCTATGAAGACCAAATGCCAATATAGCATCAGAGAACCTCCCAAACCATGCTCGGGGAGATTGTTTCAAACCATGAAATGCCTTCTTTAACTTACATACAGTACCTCGATACTCCCCCTGAGCAACAACCTCAGGTGGTTACTCCATATAAACCTCCTCATGCAAGTCACCATGTAGAAATGCATTTTTAACATCTAGCTGAAATATAAAGGCTAGTCTAAATTAGCAGCAAGAGAGATCAACACTCGAATAGAAGAAATTTTGGCAACGGAGGAGAATGTCTCCTCGTAATCAATGCCATATGTTTGTGTGTAGCCTTTTGCAACCAAGCGTGCTTTCATACGCTCCACAGAACCATCAGAATGGAATTTGATTGTATATACCCATTTACAGCCAACGAGCTGTTTACCAGATGGTAGTGGAACAAGATCCCATATTCCGTTATGATGAAGGGCATCCATTTCATTTTTCATAACTGTCCTCCATCTCGGATCAGATAAAGCATCCTGAACTGTCTTAGGAACAGAAAGTTTTGAAAGTTGAGATGTAAAACATGAGAGTGAAGGAGATAAGGCATGATAGGAAACAAATTGACTAATTGGATGTTGAGTAACACAAGAACGAGTACCTTTGCGGAGAGCAAAGTCTAAAATACTAAGCAACTCGGGATCTAAAGATAGAGACACAGCTGGTGGGGGCATGGGAGCGGGCAACCTCAAGCAACGTGAGTAAACCTATAAAGGAACGGGGGGTGGGGGTGAGGGTGGAGGTGGAGGACCGATGACGGGAGGAGAAAGAGTAAGAGTAGGTAATAATAGAGGATCACACTCA
The DNA here is from genome assembly GCA_036559045.1 of Platycarya longipes. NCBI lineage: Eukaryota > Viridiplantae > Streptophyta > Magnoliopsida > Fagales > Juglandaceae > Platycarya > Platycarya longipes. Next base: position 53,059,893 of record CM071791.1, read on the forward strand.
ACACTCTAGGCTGTGTCAGAGAAATAGGGTATGGACTCAAAGAAGATAACATCAGCACTAATGAAGTAGTGTCTAAGAATAGGATTATAACAACGATATCCTTTTTGAGTCCGAGAATAACCAACAAAAAAACACTTAGCAGAATGAGGATCAAGCTTATCACAACCCGGGTCAAGGTTATGAACATAGCAAACACACCCAAAGATTTTTGGAGGAAGGATAAACGATGGAGATGACTGAAACAAGGTGGAGAAAGGAGATGAACCGTCAAGAACTATTGAAGGCATACGGTTAATAAGGTAACAAGCAGTAAGAACACTATCACTCCAAAATCATTTAGGAACATGCATGTGTAGTAAAAGTGCTCAGGTTACATCTAACAAATGACGATTTTTGAGTTCAGCCACCCCATTCTGTTGCGGTGTATAAGAACACGAAGTTTGATGAACAATTCATTTACTACTTAAGTAAGTAGCAAAAGCACTAGATAGATACTCTCTAGCATTATCAGAACGCAAAACTTGAACCTTTTTGTTGAATTGAGTTTTAATTTCTTTCCAGAACACTTGGAATGTAGAAAGAAGTTCAGATCTTGCTTTCATCAAATACAACCATGTCCCACGAGAGTAATCATCAATAAATGTAACAAAATATTGAAACTTGTTTAATTCAATGTTGATTGGTTCCCCATATATTAGAGTGAACCAATTCAAAAGGACTCGACGCTCGTTTATGAACTTGAGGTACAAAAGACATACGATGGTGTTTACTAAGTTGACATGCTTCACAAGAAAAAGGAGACACATTTCCCAAGTTCCTAACTTGACACTTCAAAAGAGAAAGAGGGGGGTGACCAAGGCGACAATGCCATTCATAAGCAGATGATATAAGGGATGTAAGAGCTCGAGTTAGTGACTGTTGGACATCAAGATAATAGAGGCCACCAGCTTCATGCCCCGTACCAATCTTCGTCCCCGTCTTGAGATCCTAAAAAACACATGAAGAGGGATAAAAAGTCACTGAACATTAAAGATTTTGAGTAATCTTACTAATAGACAACAAACTAAAAGGAAAATTAGGAGCATATAGAACAGATGATAAGGATATAGGGTTAGTGAGCTTGGTGGATCCAATGCCTGTAACTTTAGCAAGAGAACCATTAGCAAGAGTGACATTTTTTAAAGATGTGACAGTATTTAACTTGGATAAGGTAGAGGACAAACCGGTCAAATGTTCATTAGCTCCTAAATCAATGATCCATGGATCTTGAGCGGATGAGACAAGACATGCAGATGCTATACCTGAGTGGGTAAGAGTAACAGTGGAAGATGAAGCCCGTGTGCCCTTCAAAAACTGTTCATACTCATCTTTTGATACACTTATCATATCTAAAGGTAGATTGGAGGTGGTCAACTGTGATAAGTATCTTGGCAAATAGCCTGATTAGCCGACCCAGATGGTCTACCATGTAGATCCCAACAATAGTCTACCTAATGGTTAGTGCGACCACAATGGGTGCACTTACGAGGCTCTTGTCCTCGTGTGCGATTACCTCTAGTATCACGTGACAATTTTGGTCTGAATGATCTTTCCTTGTATTTCCTTTCAATTATATGAAAATATCTACATCTCATAGTCAAATATTTCTGCCACCTACAACTAATACTTTCGGTGCCTACAATTGTTTACTTAGTTTAGTCAATTTCTTTACACTCAATTTTAATTTACACTTAATTATCAGCTATCCCTAAATTATCTCCGTAACATCCCCCCTCAAATTGATGCTGGTAGATTAATAAGCATCAATTTGTCAACCAAGAACTGATGCCGTTTTCGAGAAAGCGCTTTAGTGAATATGTCTGCAGTTTGATGCTCAGTGGAAATGTGAGGAAGAGTAATGATATGTTTGTCGAAGGCTTCTCGTATGGAATGACAGTCAACTTCAATATGTTTCGTACGTGCATGGAAAACGGGATTAGCAGCGATCTGAATAGCACTTGCATTGTCTGCATGAAGAGGAGTGGAATGAAATTGAGAGAAACCAAGTTCGCCCAATAATCCACGAAGCCATGTGATTTCTGAACAAGCGAAAGACATAGCATGATATTCAGACTCAGTAGAAGATTTGGAAACTCTGTCTTGTTTCTTACTCTTCCAAGAAATGAGTGCAATTCCTAAGAACATGCACTAACCAGTAATAGAATGACGAGTATCTACACAACCTGCCCAATCAGCATCACTATATCCCACCAACTGTAAGGAAGATTCCTTAGGAAAGAACAATCCGCGTGTAGAAGTGCCTTTGAGATATCGAATAATGCGGCGGACAGCAGCTAGATGAAGATGTCGAGGAGTCTGCATAAATTGACTGACTTGCTACACGGCAAAAGACATGTTAGGTCGAGTAATTGTTAAGTAGTTTAAACTTCAAACTAGTTGCCGATACAAGGATGGATCTGAAAGAAGCTCCCCTTCCTCCTTACAAGGCTTGGGATTTACCTCCAAAGGAGTAAGAACAGAGTTACCCGATTGGAGACCAGCCAATGAGATCACTTCTTGTGTGTATTTGTGTTGATGTAACAATGTACCAGATGGAGTGATTTGAACCTCATGACCAAGAAAATACTGTAAAGGACCAAGATCTTTCATATGAAAAGATCCCTTGAGATGCAGTTGTAATTGCTTAATCAATTCAATATCCGAGCCAGTAATCACAATGTCATCAACATATACTAACAGCAACACAATTCCTATAAAAGTCTTGCGAAAGAAAAGAGAGGAATCAAGCTGACTCTGAGTAAATTGAAAGGTAAGCAAATTAGAGCGAAATTTATCAAACCATGCACGTAGAGCCTGTTTTAATCCGTATAAGGACCGGCGTAGCCGACAAACCTCTGAGGAAGGTGTAGTAAACATACCGGGAGGTGGAGACATATAAATTTCTTCCTTGAGATCTCCATGTAAAAAGGCATTCTTTATATCCATTTGCCTGAGAGGCCACCCTTGTGAGACAGCAAGTGCCAAGATAGTCTGAACAATAGTCATCTTGGCAACAAAGGCAAATATTTCTTCATAATTAATGCCATACTCTTGACGATTCCCAAGAGCCACAAGTAAAGCCTTATATCTATCGAGTGAACCATCAGATCGAAGTTTAACTGAATACACCCATTTACAGCCAATTGATTTCATATCAGATAGACAAGTCACAATATCCCAGGTGTGATTGTCTTGAGGAGCCTGAATCTCTTCTTTCATGGCCTCCTGCCAACAGGCTTGAGAAGCTGCCTGAGCATAAGAGTAAGGAATAGAAATAGTATCGAGAGTTGCAGCAAACGAGGTGTGATAAAATCCATACCTATCAGGTATATGTCTATCCCGGATGGAACGCCAGGGTAGAGGAATCACAGAATCAAGTGGTGGATCAGTGTCTGGAAAGAGTGTTGGAGAAGTTGGATGACGTCGATGATATACTAGTCCTGGTTTAAACCTCTCAATAGAAGAAGACACAACAGCAAAAGCTGGAAGAGGAGCAATTGGAGGTTTAAAAAGGATCTGAGACTGAAAGAAATATTGATTTTCAAAGAAAAATCATATTTCGAGAGATCTGGATTTTGTTTGCATAAGCATCATAACAAACAAATCCTTTTTGAGTAGGACTATATCCCATAAATGCACATGTAACAGATTGAGAGCCAAGTTTGTGACGATCAATAAAAGGGAGATGAACAAAACAAACACATCCAAAAGTATGAAGATAGTGATACTCAGGATGTATGCCAAATAATCGAAAATAAGGAGAATCATATTTTAGAGTAACAGTAGGCAAACGATTGATCAAATACACAGAAGTAGATACCGCTTCTACCCAAAAACGAGAAGGCATGGAGGAATCAATTAAAAGAGTACGAGCAACATCTAAGAGATGAGGGTTCTTATGCTCAGCGACTCCATTTTGTTGAGGGGTATACGGGCAAGAACACTAGGAAATAATTCCCTTTTGTTGTAGATAAAGCTGAAAGGATTGAGACATGTACTCCCCCCTAAGTCGGAGCATAAGATTTTGATGCAAGTACTGAACTGTGTCTCAATAAGTGCAACAAATTTTTGAAAAACAGAAAACACATCAGCTTTAGAACGAAGAAAATATATCCAGGTAAATCGACTATAATCATCGATAAATGTCACAAAATAACGATGTTGACTATGAGAAATAATAGGACTCACACCCCAAACATCAGTATGTATAAGCTCAAAACAGGTAGTTGCACGACTACAATGTGTAGGAAAAGGTAAAATTTTACTTTTACCAAGACGACAAGTAGCACAATCGAAAGAGACATTGGAAGAGGAAAACAAATTTTTATTACCCAATAAACCATTTTTAAAAAGATGAGTTAAGACAGTAGGATTAAGATGACCTAATTTCTTATGCCATATTTCATTATTATTAGCGGTAGTCATACAAGCAAGAGAAATAATATTAGGAAAGGAAAACTGTAAAGGTAACAGACGTTCCACTTTAGGCCCCTTCGCGATCACTGTTCCTAACACTTGATCCTGCACAAGACAACCGCCACGAGAAAAGTGAACATCACAGTTATTATCAATCAATTGTCCAATAGAGATCAAATTAGTAGATAATTCAGGAGAGACAAAGACATTGTGAAAGGGACCCAAATTATCGACAGCAGTGATGGAAAGAGTACTACCATCAGCAATTGGAATATTTTGAGTGCCCTCATACTTACGAATATCATGAAGATTGGTCTCAGTAGCAGTCATATGATTAGAGGCACCCGAATCAACAATCCAAGAGGAAATTGAACTATTATCTGTACCTTGTAGGCCTAAAGCAGTAAAAACAGACACAATCATCTGTTGAACCATTGCTGGTATGAGAATAGAGGAATCAGAATTCACAGTGGGAGGTGCAAAAGAAGATGACTGAACATCAGCTCGAAATGCTTGGGATTGGCAATTTTGAGGCCGTATCCAACAATCCTTGATAAAGTGACATTCTTTCTTACAGTAGTTACATATTTTCTTGGAACAATTTCGAGCAATATGGCCAAATTCTTTGCAGTGGTAACACTGCAACTTATTCCGTCCTCTCCCTTGCGCAACATAAGCAACATTAACAGCTTCAAAAGAGATTCTATCAGAAGTCATACCTATTTGAGTGGATAATCGTTGTTCCTCCCGCAATAATTCTCCCAAACAAATATCCAAAGAAGGAACTGGGTTACGGTTCAATAAACCTGCTCGAACAGCTTCAAACTCAGACCGAAGCTTCATCAAAAATTGATCGCGTTGACTCTCAGAGTGAACCATTTGAAGGGCCGCAAGTGCCGTCGAGGGTACTTTGGTATAAATATTGGAAGAATATTCGCTTCACAGATTAATAAAAGCGGAATAAAACTGTTCAATAGTCAAAGTTACCTTGACTGAAAGTACTGATTTCCAACTCCAATTGGAACTTCCGAGCGCTGTTATCTTGATGATAAATCCGGTGCAAGTAGTCCCACATAGCTTGAGCCGTAGTAAAGCAGCGAAAATTTGTGACAAGATGTGGTTCAAGTGTTCCCGACAACCAAGAAACCACCTTAGCATCGTTGACTTCTCATTGGACAAATTCATTTTTTGTAGTGGGAATTTTATTAGAACTATCAATATGATCTGCTAATTCTTTTCCTTTTAAGAACATTTTAAATTGAAATTCCCATGTAGGAAAATTCTTTCCATTAAATCGAATAATAAAATTTTCAATAGACATGACTAAAACCCACCATTTTGACTAAATCAACTAATAATAATAATAATAATATATTTTTTTTTTAACTTGCCGATAGCTCAGACACTACCGACAAATAACACAAATTGAGAAAACACAAGTTGAGAAAACCCACCGACGGAATTCCACCCTTTTATTTCGAGTTTCCTGGATGCAAGTTGAGAAAATCCACCGACGGAACACAGAGAGCTCCGACGTTGCCGATGACCACAGAAAGTTCCGCCAATCTGGAACTCACCCAAACAAACGAGAGCTCTCTTCCTTGAATTTCGAGTTTCTTGAGCGCTGGGAGATTGAAACCCAAGTGTCGAAACCTAAGTGCCGATTAACCCAAACAACTGAGCACCACAGAAAGCTCCGATAATCACAGATGAAAGCTCCGACGACCACAGAGAGCTCCGACGATGAGAGCTTCGACGATTCGAAATTCACCCAAACAGAGATTCCCGTTGGGTTCACCACCGAAACAGTCGAACACCTTCAGAGGTGAGGTCGACTCCCCCAGAACAGGAAACCCACAAAGTGAGTTACCACCAAATCACCAGTTGCAAGTTGAAACTTGCCGAAGCAGAGAAGAGAGCTCTGACGATCACAGACGAGAGCTCCGACCCCATTGTACACACGAAGACGACCTCAAAGATGTCGACTGCCCCACACTAAGAGCAAGAGTGAACTTGCTTTCATCAAGAGCAGAAATCACTCTTTGCTATTCCTTCCAAGAATTCCGATCAAAAGATCGCACCGAATGATTCAGACTTAGGCTACGGCAATCAGAGAGGCTCTGATACCATGACAATTTTGGTCTGAATGATCTTTCCTTGTATTTCCTTTCAATTATATGGAAAATCTCTACATCTCATAGTCAAATATTTCTGCCACCTACAACTAATACTTTCGGTGCCTACAATTGTTTACTTAGTTTAGTCAATTTATTTACACTCAATTTCAATTTACACTTAATTATCAGCTATCCCTAAATTATCTGTGTAACATCACGTCCTCCACGTTCACCTCTACCAGGTCGGCCTCCATGCCCACCAGTGTAAGAGGCAACTAAAGTAGACCTTTCACTAATCAGATTAGAAGACAACTGAGATTCATGCCCAGATAACGTGGCACATTGAAGTCGGGAGAACACATCAGGAAATGAAGGAAGTTGTGGACTCGCCAAAATTTGAGAACACACCGACTCATATTCAGGTTTTAAACCAACAAGAACCGAACAACATTAAACTCTTCACGTTGTTTCAACATACATGAAACATCAGAAGTAATAGGTTGATACATCTTGAGTTCTTCACATATGCTCATCACTTGAGAATAATACCATTCCAAGCCCAAAGTACCTTGTTCTAACCCAAAAAACTGCTTACATAGTTCATAAATACGAGTTGTATTCCCAACACCAGAATATATATGCTTGAGATGGCTCCACACCTCTTGCACAGTGTCAAAATGGATAACACTTGAGCCAATATTAGGCTCAATACTAGTCATCATCAAGGACAAGATTTAAGCATCCTCTTGCTCCCATTGAGCAAATGTAGAGTCATTTGAGTTAGGTTTTGGACCAACCAAATGGCTAGAAAGTCCCTTGCCTTTCAAATATATTGTAACAGATTTTGACCATAGCATATAATTCTTTCCATCCAATTTTGCAGAAGTCATAGGCATATTGAAGCTTGATCCAAGCGATAGTGACTCAAACTTAGTTGCCATAGATGCAAATAAATATCACAATTCCACTTACGAGATAAATATTTCACACAATTCAAAATATGTATGAAAAAAATGGGAAATATGATCTGAAAATTTGAAATCCAGCTCAAATACCCCAAAAATCAACCTGAATAGCCAAATTTCAGCTCTGTATCGGACTGATTCGGTCGAAGCAGACACGGATTGGCTTGGAACCGGTCTGTATCGGCCAGAATCGGATCGTACCGGTATCAAGTTTGGATCGTACCGGAACTTAGCTGTCAAACCCGGATTAGTTTATCCTAACCGTGAATAAGACTCGATTATTTATGTTACCAAACAAATCGTATTTCAAATAGGACTAGATTCTTATTCCAGGTTTGGAATGTTCACACTTGAGGATAGGATAGCCTATACCTACAACCAAACACTCTGGGGCTTCAACTGTTGCCGGCGACAGAGGCCTTTTCCGGCGGACGATGATGACAAGAACCTTCTGACGACCACAAAAACCTTCGGCAACTTCACCCCTGGTTCCCACTACCGGATACCACACCGGAAACTTGCCGGAAATAGCTCCTCAGTGACCTACGCAGCGCCGACCACAACGAGAAGCCACCGGAACGTGCGGAAGACGACGGCGAGCTTAGAACCGACACTGGGGAGCTTAGATCTGACATTGGGAAGCTTAGATCCGACCACAACAATCGGATACTCCACCGGAAAACACACCGACGAGCTCACGACAGTGACTTAGCACTGGGCCCACTCAACACTCACCACAATCCAACAGGAAGCTCTGATACCATGTTAAAGCACATGGGTAAAAATGTTTCTTACTTTATTCATTGACTTATCACTATATATATACACTACATACAATAGACATTTATACCCTCATAGGTTATAATAATTACATGCTTTCTAACAACATTAATAACCAGCTAAAAAAATCATCAAACTAGACAAGATAAACTACCATGCCAATACTGAAAAAGGCAAGGGCGACACGATTATTGTTCCCATCATCATATTGAAACAAATGAAAAAAAAAATCATACAGCATAGGATTTTAAGAATTTTGGTATAAATAACTTACCAGACCCTTTTAAAATAGTAACCATATTACGAGCAGCACCCCTCACTACAAGTCGAAAATCCCTCTTCAAACCAACATACTTGGCATATTTCTACACAGTATATGAAAAAGGCAAGATGAGCAATTCTAGAAAGATGATTATGCTCAAAAGCACCTACACTATAGTGGATGCCCATAAAAATAAGGTATGAAGAAAGAAGCATCTAAGTTATTCCAAAGATTGTTCCCAATCTTCAAAACTCCAACAGTTCCTTTCAAGCCAAATGCACCACATAAGGCATTATATATGTATATGGAAAATGTCTTAAGCATTTAATCATCACCTCAAATTGGTGGAGCAACACCACTGTAAACTTCAAAAGACAATCATGAAAAGAAAAAGCCCTTACACTACAAGCAAAATCATTTACACCTTTTTTTTTATAAGTAAACAAATATATTGATAGAATAGGCAATGCCCAAAGTATACAAGAAGGTATACAATAGACAAGACCTCGCTAAGTCGTAGATGGGTTGTATGATACAAGGAAATCATTTACACCTGAAATATGGAAACCCTGCCTTTTCAATCACCAAAATCCCATTTTCCTCCCTTGGAATATCCTCCCGGGTAAAAAATCCACAAGCGAAGCCTTTACAGCCTGATTTAGCAAAAATGTGTCACTTGGTTAACCACCCAAAAAGCACGACTCCATAAAAAAGAAAAATTGCTTATGAATATCCAACAGCTCCTCTCAAAATGTCCCGTACTTTCCAAGGCATTCTTCCTTCTCCATACAATGACTTAACAACCACTCTAGAGTCAGATTCATCTTTAATGTGTAATTTCAAACAAAGTAAAAAACCATCCAAGATAGCTCTAGTTTCTACCAGTGTCCATGCCATCACCATAGTGAGATGAGAAGGATGCAATAAAAAAACATGTGCATCCCTAATAATTTCTCCTTCACCACACATCCCCTTGATTTCCATAGCAGTTTCCATCGACATTAACTTTAAACCTCTCAACAGCAGGTCAACTGCTTGATAAAATCTGCATTCTAGGTACTTGTGAGCTAAATTGCCAAGCCTCCAAACTTTGCAGTAATAAGCAATCCATTTTCTGCCAACCTTTTAAACTTTGAAACTTTAGACATAGCTTCAAACAAAAGAGTTTTAGACCTGAGAAAGATTTCCATCTTCTCCTCCTTATCATCCTCCATGCAAGTTTTACATGGTCCAACCACAAACACCAGCTAATTATGGGTAGCTTTTCCATAACACTTTACTTTTACCTATAAGATATGGTAGCTGATAAACCAATCACAGCACCCAACTGTGAATGAAGAGATGTCATGCAAAACCACTTGGCTGGCGTTTGAATCAAGTGATCATTGTCCGCACTTGGCTGCAGACAATGATCACATCTATACCGGCCCGACTCTTTCTTTTTTTTCTAATAATTTTGACAATTTTTTTTTAAAAGTTTAAGAAAATTAATCATCCGGATTCCGGATTCAGGAATCCGGAACCCGGATGAACAGGAACAATCAAAAGGGAGATCTTTATGGAAAATTTCCACATAAACACATATTTTACAAGAAGCGTACTTGTATCACGCCCATTTACACCAACCAGCATGCTATCCGTGACCACTGATTCTATTCCAAGTAGATTTTGTAGAGAAGCAACCATCCTTGGCACTTATAAGAATGAATTCATATCTAGCCCTTAATTTTAATGATTTAGTCATTAACTGCCCAGTCAAATTTCCCTATCTTGTTGGATGGAGGTGGCATTCAAGGTGGGCGCCACTATTTCAAGCTCGAAAACATGTGGCTCAAGTCTAAAGGCTTTGTAGACATGGTAAGAAATTGGTGGTCGTCTTATCATTTTTAAGGTACACCTTCTTTTATTCTTGCAGGGAAACTAAAAGCGCTCAAGCTAGACTTAAAGCTTTGGAATCTTCAATCTTTTGGTGACATCGGGGAACGCAAGAAAAACTTGGTGGAAGAACTTCTAGGTATTGAGAGGATACTCGAAACTAGAGTACTTTCCCAAGAGGAAACAGATCGCAAGTCAGAGTTGACTTTAGAGTTGGAGAGAGTATTGTCCTTAGAGGAGATCTCTTGGCATCAAAAATCAAAGGCTTTATGGCTTAAGGAAGGAGATCATTGCACAAATTTTTTTCACAAAGTGGCTAACTCTCACAAGAGATATAACACCATTGAAATGCTTAAAATCAATGGTGTAGAGTGCACGGAGGCTTCCATTATTAAGGATCATGTGGTGGATTTCTATGAACAACTGTTTACAGAACAAAAGGGATGGAGGCCAAAGCCAGATGAGCTTGCTTTTTATTTGATTGAATCACAGACAGTTTCTTGGTTGGAGAGACCTTTTGAAGAGACCGAGATTTGGGAAGTTGTAAGGAAAATGGCGATTGATAAGGCACCTGGACCAAATGGTTTTTTGATGGGCTTTTTCCAAACTTGTTAGGAGATTGTGAAAGAGGATATAATGAAGGTTTTTCAGGAATTGTTCGTGGCAGGCAAGTTTGAGAAAAGCCTTAACACTACTTTCATTGCTTTGATACCAAAGAAAAGTGGGGCTTCCAAGATGCAAGACTTTAGACCCATTAGCCTGATAAATGGAGTCTATAAAATCATCTCCAAGGTTCTTGCAAACCGGCTTGGGGAGGCTTTAGGCAAAATCATCTCAAAGCCGTAAAATGCCTTTGTAAAGGGTCGTCAGATCTTGGATTCAGTTCTTATAGCTAATGAACGCCTGGATAGTAGACTAAAGGTCGGGATTGCAGGGATCATCTGCAAACTAGACATGGATAAAGCATATGACCAAGTAAACTGGGAGTTCCTTATCTTTTTGTTGGAGAGATGTGGTTTCGGGAAAAGGTGGTGTAGGTAGATCAAATGGTGCATCTCAACAGTAAAATTCTCAGTTTTAATAAATGGCAGCTCAATCGGTTTCTTTAGCAGTTCCTGTGGTCTAAGGCAAGGAAATCCTCTATCTCCTCTGTTTTTTGTTATTATCATGGAGGCTCTAAGTAGGATGCTGGCAGTTGTGGTCCAAAACAGTTTCATGGCAGGATTTTCTGTCGGCACTATTTCTCTCTCACTTATTATTTGCAAATGATACCTTAATTTTTTGTGAGGCTGAACTGAACCAACTCAGGGTGCTGAAGGCCTTATTGTTGTGCTTTGAGGCTGCTTCAGGCCTAAATGTTAACTTTGATAAATCCGAACTTGCACCAATTGGGAATGTCACCAACCCTCATCTTCTGGCTAATACTCTTGGGTATAAGGTTGCCTCTCTCCCAATGAAGTACTTGGGTTTACCTTTGGGGACAACTCTACGAGCTTTAGCAATTTGGAATACAGTGATAGAGAAGATAGAAAGAAGACTGGCAGGATGGAAGAGATTATATCTTTCTAAAGGAGGTCGGGTTACTCTCATCAAGAGTACCCATCCAACTTACCTACTTATTTCTTGTCTTTATTCCCCATTCCTGCTTCTGTGGCAAAGATGATTGAAAAACTCTATCGGGACTCTTATGGAGTGGAATGGGAGATGGAAACAAGTTCTATCTTATTGGCTGGGATAAGGTGTGCAGGCCATTATCATCAGGTGCTTTGGGTTTAAAAAATATTAGACTCTTCAATCGGGCCCTTCTGGGTAAATGGTTATGGAGGTACAATTTGGAACCAAACGCTCTATGGAAATTGGTAGTCGATTGCAAACATGGAGGCCTGTGGGGGCGATGGTGCACTAGAGAGGTAAATGGGGCGCATGGTGTGGGGTTGTGGAAGCACATTAGACAAGGGTGAGGGGTTTTCTCTAGCCACACTAAACTTGTACTTGGTGAGGCTCGAGAATTAATTTTTGGAGGGACAAGTGGTGTGGACCGGAATCCCTCATGGATGTTTTTCCTTCTGTTTACCAGCTGGCTTGTGATAAAGAAGCTTCTGTGGCAGATCTCATGACTCGCTTGGGTGATCAAGTTCAGTGGAATGTAACATTTAGCAGAGCGGCCCAAGACTGGGAATTTGACAGCTTTGTGGCCTTTTTACTCTCATCTACTCCACAAGGCCAAATGGAAGATGTGTTGACAAGCTTTGGTGGAATCTGTCGAGTAAGGGCAATTTCACAGTTCATTCCTTTTACAAAACCTTAACGCCCTCACCAAATACTCAATTTCCTTGGCGAAAAATTTGGAGGAACAAGGCACCACCCAAAGCTCTTTTCTTCTCTTAGACAGCTGCATTGGGCAAGATCCTAACCATTGATAATTTGAGAAAGCACCAGATCATAATCACAGATTGGTGTTGCATGTGTAAGAAGTCTGGAGAGTCCGTGGATCACCTCTTACTACACTGTGAGATAGCTAGACATTTGTGGCTTGAAGTTTTCAGACGAGTTGACCTGAACTGGATAATGCCAGCCACAGTGGCTGATTTGTTGGCTAGTTGGACATCATTTGGCGGCTCTACTTCCATCAAATCAGTTTGAAAGATGGCTCCTATCTGTATCATTTGGTGCATTTGGTGAGAGCGTAACGATCGAACATTTGAAGATAAGGAACGGACTTTGGAGGAGCTTCGTTCTTTCTTTTTTCGTACTTTATTTTTATGGTCCATACTTGTAGATTTCAATGGGCTCCATCTTCATGACTTCCTTGTGTCTTATAACCCATCTACGATCTAGTTAGGTTTTGTCTCTTGTACACCATCTTGTGTACTTGGATTTTGCTTATTCTATCAATACAATTGTTTACTTATCCAAAAAAAAAAAAAAACTGCCCAGTCAAAGCCTCCCCTACCGACTCGTCAATAAGCTGAACACTCCAGCCATTGCCAGTCCACAAATCAGCAACCTTAAATTTGGGACAAACAAGATTCTCGACTCTATCATCCAATGAACCCAAACCAGACCAATTATCATACCAGAATTTCATCTTTCCTTAACTCTCGAGCAAGATCCTTTCACAGCCTCCTTAACTCTCCTCTGTATACTTTCTATGTACTTGGGCTTCACCAATTTAATGGATTTAATAAAATTTTCATTTTACCTATAAAAAAACTATATACCATATTTGGAGAGGTATGATATATATGCATGTAGAAAATATGAATATAGTGTGAGCAGAAACCTCACATACATTGATGATAGGGAAACAAATCACCTCATTAACAGGAGCCTCGTTGTCTCGTATAACAGCATCATGACTATCAATCTCTTTCCCAAAATTCGTTTTCAAGAGATCTCCTGAGTTTCCAACAACCGCACATTTGTGAAACTGCCGGGGATGAAAAGGGGGCTTTGCTGGTAAAATCAAATTGAGGTGTTCCTCACAAAGGGTCCGATTATAGCATTTATCTGCTCCCCTACAACCAAAAAAACAAAGTACTAATGATATTTGATGCATTCTAGTAAACCAAATAAGGGATGGCACATATAGATCAGCAGGCATGATTGTCCAGAACCATACAATTGTGCTATCCTTTTTGCAGCATACTCTAGCCACCCATTAGGTCGAGCATCAAGATACTCTCTTGTCAACACTGTAGTCATGTTACGATACTGCAACTCAAAATCATCAGTACCCAGTATTCTCCCAAGAAAGATAATTACCCAGATGGAAAAGGACAACATCTGACCTGTTCCCATAATAGAATCGCCTCACAAACATCATATGTATACTCCAAGGGTTCATATATCTTAAACTGAGCATTGTACTGCATTCATTAAAACTAAATCATCAGCACTCAGCAATTTATAACAAAATGAATCATCGCAAGTGGGAGCAAGAGAGCAAGAGAGTAAGAGAGAGAGAGAGAGAGAGAGAGACCCAGGTGCTGTTAGTGCCTTTGGGGAATTTAAGAATCAATTTGCAGTGGTCAATACTATGTGCAGTGAGTCCAAGCCCTCTGTTTGCCTACACCCAGTTCCAAGCTTAGTATAGTACATGCACACTGGCATAATGAAACAACACAAATAGATGACCAAATATATAAAATAGAAGTGCCCTTCTTTCCTCAATCATCGGATTTTTCTTGATCACTTCTTTTTATCAAATCAATAAGCATGGATACAATATCGCAGAGAAGAAAATAAATGTGCCAAGTATGAACACTAGCAGATAAAATACCACAGAAAGAATTATTGAGAGAGATAATTGAAAATGCAATGAACACTAGCAGATAAAAAGAAATCAAATTATTGAGAGAGAGAGAGAGATGTTGGATTTTTTGCTCCTTGAATCCCACATGGGAAAGGAGTGGGAGAGGGGCAATGCCAAGGGGGTTATAAAAGGAGGCCTAGCCTCCTTAGTTAATTACACCAGTCAGAAACTTATCTAGTAACTTTTGACTTTAGTAAAATTCCTCTGTTGTCTTTTTTTGTATGTAAAAGGAAGAGAGGTGAAAGTTAGAGTTTTACTAATGGGAAAAGTTTTGTGGGTGTCGTTGGGGTGAGGAGAAAAATTGTGTGATTGTAACAATTTTTCACATAGTATATTTTCTTCTCTTGGTCTGGTGGTTTTTCTCCTGGTTTGGGAGTTTTTCACGTAAATTCTTGTATTGTGTTTATTTCTCTATTTTTCTTATTATTCTGTTAAAAGTAGATCCTGGTGGGGGGGAATTTGGAAGCCCAGATTCCCAACAGTGGTATCAGAGCCACTAGGTTCTTTTTGCAGGGTGGAGCTTTGGTGTGGTAGTATGAATACGTACGGTCTAAGGAGGTTCTGTCTAGGAGATTGAAAATTTTAAGTGTGTCCGTTGTGACCCTCCAATCTTTCCTGGGAACCTTGAAGTTCTGTCTAGGAAAGATCAATCTTTCCTGGGAACTTACTTAGTGGGTACTATTCATTTCTACGGTAAAATTCATCGAAGTTATGTCAGGAGGTAGAGTTTCAAATCCTATCAGATTTGATGTGGAGAAATTTGATGGGAGAATCAATTTTGGCTTGTGGCAAGTGCAAGTCAAGGATATCTTGATTCAATCAGGATTACACAAGGCGTTGAAAAGTAGACCAATCCCTGAAGTCAGTAGCGGTTCAAGCACTACTGGTGAAACAAAGAGCAGATCTGGAATGAGCGATGAAGATTGGGAGGATTTGGATTTGAGAGCAGCAAGTGCAATTCGTCTGTGCCTGGCTAAGAATGTTCTTGCAAATGTGCATGGAATATTCACGGCAAAGGGACTCTGGGAAAAGCTCGAAGAGTTGTATCAGACGAAGGGTGTCTCGAATCGAGTGTACCTGAAGGAGCAGTTTCATACACTGCGGATGAGTGAAGGTACGACTATTTCAGACCATTTAAGTGTTCTCAATGGCATTGTCTCTGAGCTGGAATCTATTGGAGTTAAAATTGATGATGAGGATCAAGCCTTGAGGCTGATCTGGTCTCTTCCATCTTCCTATGAGCATATGAAGCCTATTTTGATACATGGGAAGGAGAAAATAATTTTTTCAGAGGTTACCAGTAAACTTTTTTCTGAAAAAAGAAGGCTAAGTGGTGGAAGTAATGGTTCACTTGAGAACTTAGCAGTGGTGACAGCTGGTGATTGGAAGAGGAAGAACTCCATGAAGAAGAAAGTAGTCTGCTGGGTGTGTGGACAACCTGGGCACGTCAGAAGAAATTGTCCAAGAAGTGGAGCAGGTTCGGCAAGAGGCTCCAAGTCAGTAAATGGAGATACTGACAATGAAACTAACATTATATCTCTCTTTACAGAAGACGATGTCTGTTAAAAAGAGACATGTACATCCTTATGGCATGTCGCTAATCCCAAAGTTGCCATGATAGAGGATGTTAATGTTAGTTGTTCCACAAATTTGCACACGGGCATTGGTTTGGCATTGATGCAGGGTGTGTGGTGGAAATTCATGTCGATGGCTGATGAACTTCCAAGAAAGCCAAACGTGGGAGTTGCACCATAATTTTTCAGCAAGATTCTTTTCGACATGGGCCGAAGTGAAATGCTTGGAATTGGTTTATTCTGAGTGAGCATGCTTTTATGGTGGAGCATGATAGCGAAAGCTATGAAGATCCTCATTGCGGTGGAGCATGGCTGTGGGATCAGTCAAAGTCGCAAGGTGGAGATTGTTGGATTTTTTGCTCCTTGAATCCCACATGGGAAAGGAGTGGGAGAGGGGCAATGCCAAGGGGGTTATAAAAGGAGGCCTAGCCTCCTTAGTTAATTACACCAGTCAGAAACTTATCTAGTAACTTTTGACTTTAGTAAAATTCCTCTGTTGTCCTTTTTTGTATGTAAAAGGAAGAGAGGTGAAAGTTAGAGTTTTACTAGTGGGAAAAGTTTTGTGGGTGTCGTTGGGGTGAGGAGAAAAATTGTGTGATTGTAACAATTTTTCACATAGTATATTTTCTTCTCTGGGTTTGGTGGTTTTTCTCCTGGTTTGAGAGTTTTTCATGTAAATTCTTGTATTGTGTTTATTTCTCTATTTTTCTTATTATTCTGTTAAAAGTAAATCCTGGTGGGGAGAATTTGGAAGCCCAAATTCCCAACAAGAGAGAGAGCATAATTAAGTATAACGAATGAGAGAAAGTAAGATACTACTAGAAATATGAAATTTTAACGAGGGATGTGAAAAATGACTCTGTGCTAACCACGCATTGCTGAACACTGGACTGGAATTCAGATAAGACCCGAACTTCTGCCGGGTCGAGATCGGGTTTCTGATTCTTTCCGTGCACATCAGGTTTCTGATTACCTGAAGAATTACGTATAAATTTCGGATTATACATTAAAAAAAAAAAGAAAGTAAATTGGGGGGAGGGGGTTGGGTGTGAAATGGAAAAGAAGTAAAAGTGATAAGACGAAGATGCTAGTGTTAGAGAGATAAAAGTGAGAAGAACCTGAGAAGAAAGAGGACTGGATTGCAAAAAATAGAAGAGAGAAGAGTACAACAGCGCACACCAGATGGAGAAGTGCCGGTCTTTTGTTGTTGCCGGATGCCTTGTGAGCTCTCATCGAGAAGAAAAACACACCGACGGACAGGAAGATAGACGGATGAGAGAACACGGATCGAGGATTTAGAAACCACTCCTTTCAAAAAAAGAAACCAATCGTCTGCAAACGACGCCGTTCCTTTTATTAGCGCACAGCGTTTACCCCGGTCCTCCCCGAAAAAATCTATTCGTTCTTACTATTCATATAACTTTCACACACCACACATTATTTTATTTTATTTTTAATTAAATATTTAATATATAAATAATGAATAAAAAAATTAAATAAATTTAAAAAGAATAAATTCAAAAAAAAAAATATTAAAAAAATTAAAAAATTAAAAAAATAATAATAATAATAATATGTAAAGATCGAGAAATTGTGAAGTGCTCGTCCTCCCCGCGGTTTCTTTCGATGTTTTGTCGTGTTCATGATTGAGATCCTGCAGTAGGATTTTTTTTTTTTAAGCAGATCCTGCAGTAGATGACCCTAAACCTATGTTTTGAATTCCGTTCCGTTCCGGCCGGAACGGCCGGAATGTTCCGTTCCGGTGCCTCGACCGGAACGGGATACCACCTTATTCCGTTCCGGTCCAAATTCCGGCCGTTCCGGTCAAATTCCGGCCGTTCCGGTCAAATTCCGGCCGTTCCGGCCGTTCCGGTACAAATTCCGACCGTTCCGGTCCCTATTCCGGTTTAGATTATTTTTGTAATTTTTTTGTGTTTGAATGATATATTTTTTTTAATTTTAATTTTAGAATATAAAATATATTTATATGCTTTGTAATTTTAAATACGTTTTTTTTTAAATATCATTATTTGTAATATTTTATCTATTTATTTATTTTTGTATCTCAACTCAAATTTGTATTTTTTCAATTTCCAATCATTTTATAAATTTTTAATTCTTCTAATATGTATACATATATATGATACACACTTACATATATATATGTTTTTATTCTATTAATTGTTAGTTTATATATATAAAAATATTTATTATAATATATAATTAATCCCGAAACGGAACACCGGAACGAAACGGAACCGAAATATTCCGTTCCAGTGCCTCAACCGGAACGGTCACGGGAACGGAATTCAAAACTTTGCCCTAAACATCTTATGTATATCTTACAGAAGGCTTTTCCAAATCATAAACCGAAAGATGTGTCGGTGACATATAGATCCCAATAATTTTTTTTTTTGATAAGTCATAGATCCCAATAATATCCGATAACTTTTTCACTTTACTTTGATTAATTTTTTTTAATAATATTATAATTTTTTTTAATATTTAAAAATGTTTAAAAATATGTATACAAAAACATACAAGATAAAAAAATTATGAAATACACATCAGGACCCAAATTTGGATCCGATTCAATGGCTGTAAAGCCACTCAACATCTTAAAGCCTATATAAATAATTACAATATAAAAGAAGCCCTCAGATTTTATTTATTAAAAGGATAGCTAAATAATTCCTATGAATGTAATTTATTAGCCTGTTGAACATTAGATCCATTGACCAACCACATGACATGTTAACTTCTCAATTACTTCTTAACAACTCTTCACCCTTATTTAACTTCTCAATTACTTCTTCACAGCTCTTCGCCCTTATTTGCACCTTTTATTATAAAAAAGATAAATATCTCACATGTACAAAAGACACAGGACAATTTAATAGATCAATGGCACGTGCTTCCGTACATATATTCAGGTCTCAAGATATTGCTTCCCAATTATACAACACATTTCATAATAAATATTAAATAAAAAAAATTCTATAAAACACTTTATACAAACACAACACTTTACAAAATTATTCCTCATTTAATACTTGTTGTAAAATATATTGTATATTTATGTCATGTGTATATCATTTTCCTTAATTTATTTTCTTCGATTATAGTGAATTGTAGGGAACAATCATGCCACTTGTACCGATAAAGTACACAACCCTTTTCAGAAACTTCGCAAGCGCTGGAAATTACAAGTTATAGGTTTCAATACATATCCATTTTACAACGACGATCATACAAGGGTCATAAACAGAAACTCATTTTTTTCCCCTATTTTTCATAGCACCATGGTAATCAATACCGCCGACCACCAGCTGTCGACAAAAGTACACGACATGGTTTCTTCCCCTTCTTCCCTATCTCATTCATCTTGGGCGCATCCAAAGTTTCAATAGATTTTGCTTTGGATACTACATTGGCAAATGAAGGTGTGCCTGCATCTTGGGAACCTGTATAGACAAAAGTTCAAAAATCAGAGGGTAGGACCTACTCCAGCAGCAGATTTCTAACAGCATTAACAGAGAAAACACGAGAAGGTAGTTTAGCACGCTACTGATGCTCATCCTTTCATCCATTTAAGAATCAAGAGCGGCAATTACAAAGCATTTGAACATCAAGCATAACAAAATTTCACACTAGTGAAGTACCGTTTACAGCGGGAGAATTGGTGGTCACTCCACTGTTGGGCAGAGAATTGGGTTCTTGAATTTTCAGAGCAGGAGAATCGTGACCGGCAGCAAAACCAAGCCTTGTTACATTTGAGAACAGCCTCCTCTCCCCAACAATTGGAGGGCTTAACGATGTTACAGGAGAACTTCCCAAAGCTGTAAAAGGTGAATATGAGAATAAACATGTGAACATTCTGTAAACTACAATCAGAAGGGTAAAACTAATGCTGCAGTTTAAATTATAATATAGCCATCAGGATCTTCATTCAAGATTCACATCCACAAAACACAACTTTCTAACTTTCTGGGAGGTCCTGAACATTTTTTTTTTTTAATAAGTGGTCCTGAACATTAAAATACCAAGGGTTCATAAAAGCTTGCAGTCAACCCAGAATTTCGTGCAATTAAATGTTTTGTACAGAGAAAGATTTACAGAAAAAAAATTATTTACTTAGACCTTGTTTGATTACACATATGAGATGAGAAATATACAAATAGTATTGAGATAGTTTGCGAAAAGTAGTGAAATAATTTGAGTTAAAATATTTTATACAGTTTTGGGAAAGAAGAGAGAAAAAGTTGAATAAAATTAATATAAAGTTAAAAAATTGTTAGAATATAATCTTTTAACATTATTTTTATTTTTGAATTTGAAAAAGTTAAACTATTTTTTGTATTTTGTTTGGAAGTTTAGAAAAATTGTAATGATTAAGGCCTTGTTTGTTTTTACAACCATTCTCATCTAATCTCATCTCATTTAATTATTATACAATTTTTTCAAATTTTGACACAAAATAAAATACAAAATTCAACTTTTTCATAAATTTCAAAGCAAAAATAATATTAAAAAATATTTTAATAATATTTTATTCAACTTTTAACTTTTATCTCAACACATCTCATTTCATCTGCGAAAATAAATGAGGCCTAAGTAGTGATTAGATGAAAATTTGAAATTAAAAAGTACTTGTGTTTTATAGTATTTGGATGATGAGATGAGATGAGATGGGTTGAGACCATCTGTGAAACCAAATGGGGCATTAGGTGATCACATGTAGGATGTCTGTTCATTTCCTGACAAAGGGGATTACCTTCAAAGTCATCCATGGAAAATGCAGGCAACTCATCATGAGAGGTCTGTCCAAAACTGGATAATACGGGCAGGGACATGGTATATGATGCAGCAGCAGCAGCAGCTGCTGCTTCAGCCTCAATTTTCTCCCTTCGGTCCTATAAATAAAATAACAAATAATTAATTCTAAAAGCATTCACAAATTCATGTCAAACTTCACCCAAAAAAGAAAGTGAGAGCAACTCAACCAATAGGACAAATAATGCTGCAGTTTTTCTCTCCAGAGTCTGTGTGCATGTGGGTGCACCAAGCACAACACAATTGTTATAAAAAACAAAGAGATCAAACCCTTATTCCCTAAAACACCGTCATAAATCACACCATATAATGAAACGAAATATCCCTCCTGCTTTCTCAAAAAAAAAAAAAAAAAAAAATCCTTCCCACATTCTTGATGTGACCCTGAAATAATGAGGTAATATATGGGATTTTTAGTAATGACATTGACCATCAATGAATTCTCATGTTAAAACCTTATGTGAATTGAGAGATTAGAGTTATCTAGCAAAATTATTAACAAATTTACATCTATCAAGTGTACAAACACAAGCACAGCTCAGAACGGGAGATGATACCTTCCTGGCAAGTTGTTTCCTCTGCTTTTCACGCTTCTTTATTTCGTCCATGAAGGGGTGCAGGGCATCAGGAGAGAGTGTCTCACTTAGATCAATTTCACAAAGCTGGAAAAAATCAGGTGGCCAACAATCAAAGCTAATAAGCAAACCACATGATATTTTTGTTTTTGATAAGTAAAAAAGAAAGATATAACCACATGAATATTTTAAACTAGAAAAGAATAGAGATGAAAATATACCTGAAATGTTGTTGTTAAAGAAAAATGGCTCAGGTAACGGAAGCGCCTCCTAACGGCCTCGGACTGAGTGACAGTCTCCAACTGTAAAATCCTGCCACTTATTCTGCATCAGAAAACGAATGAGTTAAAAAACCACCTATATAAATAATGGTACCTCAGATAGATTAAAGTACTTAGACTTTCTTTGATATGTAGTTAAAGTGCTTAAGACTTCAGAGACATCTTATCTTAATTTTCTAACTAGTGTCAACTTAATGTCCAGAAGCACGTACAGAAATCCTTACAAGTTTCTCCCCTATGTGTATATATTTATAGAATTAAATTCTACTAGATAGTGAGACAGATATTCCATAGGTCAGTATAGGATCGAAGGAACTCACTTTGCAGATGAAACCAAAGCTACCAAGTTTCAAGAAGTGCTTTTTTTCAGAACATTGTTTTTAGGTCTTTTGGGTAGGCATGGGGATATCAAATAACTCTAGATCTATATTTGAAATATGTCTTATCACAAAGAGTTTGTAACTGAGTTTTTCTTCAAACCTGTGTGGAAGCATATCATAACTCCCATAATGATGTATGAGACACCTCATGTTTAACGGATGAAGAATCAGATGCTGACCATCAGCAGCCTGCAACAGATGCAAGCATAGAAAGGTAACCATAACAAATGTCAAATTTTACTTTAGAAAGACAATAATTTGGGAACAACACACATGATTTCTAATAAATAAGTCCAAACAGAAATTAGCAACTTTTGGAATTAATAGGAGCATTAGAAAAACATCTAATGTTCACTAAAGCATCCCACAAGCAAGATCATTGCCATACCATTGGTTTCAGCCTAAGGTAATCGCTAGTATCAGCTACTCAATAATCTTGGTCACGGTAAATGGTGTTTGTGAAAGCAAGAACTGCATGTGAGAAGCACCTTTATAGAGCATTTCGGTCATCCACAGAAGTTTTAATAAAACAAAGCAGCTTTTCCTCTCTATAAAATATTAGGTGCAATTGCTTGCTTTTTCCCCATTTTTTCCACACACACACAATCATGTCATTATTGAAATCTTCCCTGGACTTGATTAATGATAGAAGATCCCGCCAATGGTCAGGCCTTCATGTAGAGAGAACATGTTTAAATATGATGTGCTCTTTAGACAAGCTTCAGCAAAGCCATGTTAGCCAAATAATTCAGTAAATCGTGACAGCCGAATCTATAAAGTGCTACATATAATTGTATGTAGTAAACAATTGTATTGATAGAATAGGCCAAGCCCAAGTACACAAGATGAATACAGGAGTCAAGACCTAACTAGGTCGTAGATGGTATAAACTGAAAAAGATATTAGATCCATACCATCTCCTTAGGAAGGTCACTAAGGAGATGGTTTTCAGCCATGGCAGTGCTCGTTGGCTGGCCAATACAGTGGAAGAATGCTCTTCATTGGAGGGAAGCAAAAAAAGTTACAAGACGTATCGGGATGGTACGAAGGCATCATTTGTTCATCGACACTCGAATGATTTCGGGCGTTACTTAGAAGCAACTGAATATAGTGGCAGTGGGCGTTGTGGTCCTCTGGTGATCCCAGAAGGAATGGAAGGGAGGGGTTGGAAATACCTCTCAGTGGAAATGAAGCATGCTTTGTCCATGCATATTCCGGTAAACAAGATGCCAGCATCGGCTGTACATATGGACAGAGCAGCAGACAAGGGAAAGGAAATAGGAAGGCAGGACAAGTCCTGTGTAGAAGCTGCAATGGGTGGCACTGGGAAACGAATGACAGTGTTGTATGGTATGGACCACTCCTTGGCGTTACAACAAAAAGAAAAGGACAACAAGGAACATGTAGCATTGAATGGTTCGAAGGCATGTACCGGAAAGTGGGGTGGCAATCTGTCCTATGTTGCCTCAGCAGAAAGGGAGGTGAGGGGGCCCTTTTTGGTTTAAAAGAAATCAGATTGTTTACAGGCAGTAGAAACTCTTGTAGCTACTAAAATGGATTTGGGCTTGGGCTTGGGGCTGGAGCTGGGCCTGGGCCTGGGCCTGGGATAAGGTCAACATAAATCTGGTCTTAACAAAATAAAAGCTAAGAGCAATGGGTTGAACCTCAGGCCCGACAAAGGCAAAGTCAAAATTATTATGGGAATGCCAAATCCAACCCAAAATAAAATGGCTTCTTAAAAGGACCGGGCCTTCCTTTGAGAAGGGCTCCATGTCCTCAATTGGGCCAGTTGAGACGCCAGCTCAACACTGGCAAGGGGTGTCGCAAATATTGTTGCCGACAACTTCAAGGAATGTTTCTGGTAACATTTGCACCAGGCACCTTGTGTCGGAGGGGTTGTCGATACTAAGGAGGCTGTGCAGCTGGGGTTGTCAATGCCGGGAGGCCAGCATCCAACAGAGCAACACAAACTGGTTTGTCAGACCTTTCTGGGTTACATCCTATTGCCACGGCCATGAAGGTGACGTCCATGATGCCGAACACTGAGTTACCTCGAGAGGTGGATAGCGTCGTTGGGAGGGCTGGAGCATTATCAATATAGTTATCTCTCTTGAGTTCTAACTTCATTTCAGAACAGGTGTTTATGGATATTCCATTAACGGGAGGTACATTTACTTGGTCCAACACCTGTAAATTCCCATTTTGGTTAAGAATTGATAAATTTTTGCTAACTCCAGAACGAGAATATCATTTTCCGGATGTAACTCAAAGAAGATTACCTAGGGTATGCTTTGATCATTTTCTTATCCTCTTAGACTGTGGAGGCATCCAATGAGGTAAAAGGTATTTTAAATTAAAAATACGCGGCTTAAATCTGATGGTTTTGCAGATAATGTTAGACAATGTGGTATTCTTATGATTTCTAAGGCTCTCCAAGCTTCATAATAGCAAGAAAGTTAAAAGAGCTAAAACATGATTTGAAGCAATAAAATGAACAAGTGTTTGGAAATGTTATTCTACAGAGACGCTCCTTTTTAGAGGGGTTATAGGTTTGGAGGGCGAGGAGGCAGCAAGCACTCTCACTGAATCCAAAAGAACTCACAAGAGAACGAGTAATATGGATGGAAAAGATTTCTTTGAGACAAAAATCAAGGACTATGGCTCAAGGAGGGAGACAAATGCACAAAGTTCTTCCATAAGGTGGCTAATTCGCATTGGAGGAACAACGCTACCGATATGTTGATGGTAGATGGAGCAGTTTCTTCGGACAGTCAATCATCAAGAACCACATTGCACAATATTATAAACATCTCCCATCCAAACAACAAACATGGAGACCAAAAGTAGATGGTTTCACTTTTTCAGCATTAGATCAATAGTGTGCAGGGTGCTTGAGAGGCCCTTTGAAGAAGAAGAAGAAGAAGCATACAAAGTAATCCGAGATATGTCTAGTGACAAGGCTCCAGGCCCTGATGGTTTTACCATGGATTTTTTCCAACCTTTTGGGAAGTGAAAAAGGATGACCTTATGAGGGTTTTTCAAGATTTCCATAATAATGCCAGATTTGAAAAAAGTCTCAATGCTACCTTTTTAGCACTCATTCCCAAAAAGGTAGGGTTTGTTGATGTTCGAGACTATCATCCCATTTCCCTTGTGAATGGGGTAAGAGATTCTCTCCAAAGTGCTAGCAAATCAATTGAGTACGGTAATGGATAAGTTAATCTCGAAGCCGTAAAGCGCATTTGTCAAAGGCAGAAAAATTCTAGATTCGGGTCTTAATTGCAAATGAAGTGTTGGACATGCGACTCAAATCTTGAGAACCTGGGTTGCTTTGCAAACTAGACATGGAAAAAACTTATGATCATGTAAGTTGAAAGTTCATGCTTTCTATACTTGCAAGATGTGGTTTTGGAGAGAAATAGCTAAATTAGGTAGGATTTTGCATCTCATCAGTCCGCTTTTCTATCTTGCTGAATGGTTCACCGGTTGGTTTCTTTAACTCCTCCCATGATTGACGGGGATCTGCTCTCTCCCTTACTCTTTTTATTTGTCATGGAAGCTCTCAGTAAGAGGATTATAGGTCCTGTGGAAGGTGGTTTTCTCTATTGTTTCTCGGTGAGGAATGGTAATTATGGCTCAATCGATATTTCTCACCTACTATTTACAAATGATGCTATCATCTTCTATGGAGAAAATCTCAGGCATATCCAATCTTTGAGGGCTCTACTTTGTTTTGAAGATGTCTAGGTTTTGAGAGTTAATCTCTCAAAGTTTGAATTGGTTCTGGTGGGAATTGTCCTTGAAGTAGCAACTCTAACCTCTCTCTTGGGATGTAAGGTATCTTCTTTACCCTTGAAGTATCTTGGCTTACCCTTGGGCATTTCCTTTAAATCAGAGCAAATTTGGAATGTTGTGATTAAAAAGGTGGAGTGCAGATTGGCATTTTTTTTTTTTTGATAGAAAATAAGAAATTTTATTCCATGTAAATAGGCATTGCCAAGTACATAGGAGGTATACAAGAATGAGTACCTAAATACAAGCTAAAAGAAAACAAAGCTACATCAAAGCAATACAATTAATACCATCCTTTACAAGATTCTTAACCCAAAAACTTAAAAGTGTTAAAAGAAAAATTCTTTGATTTTTCCCTTGGAACATTCACGATCATCAAAACATCTTTCATTTCTTTCTAACCATAAACACCAAAGCAAACAAAGTGGGACATGTTCCAGAATTATGCATTGCCACAGCGCCCTCTTGATCCAAACCAGCCAGCCAAAAATTCTTTACGTTTATAGCATCGCCCAATCCAAGCCAACCTTTCCAAGAATCTCGATCCACAAGGCAGATGCAACCTCACAATGTAAAAAAAGATGGTTAACTGATTCGCCATCTTTTTTACACATAAAACACCATTCATTCACAATTAAACCTCTTTTCTTCAAATTATCAATGGTTAATATTTTTTCAAGAATTGCCAGCCAACATAAAAATGCAACTTTAGAAGGCACCTTGGCTTTCCAAATGTTATTCCAAGGAAAATCGGAAGTACCATGAGTGCAAGGCTTTGTCATAAGATTTCACGGAGAATCTGGACTTCGTGTCAAAAGTCCAAAGCAGCATGTCTTCTCTTTGCAAGTCTACCTTCATAGCATAAAGTTGGGCAAAAAAATCAGCTGCTTCGAGTACTTCCCAATCCTACAACTCTCTATTAAATTCCATATTCCAATGTAGCAAAGTATGAGAAAATAGGTAAGAATCAGACACTGCAGCCCCTTTGTTTCTTGCAATCTTAAAAAGATTACGATATAAAGATTTAAGGATAAAATCCCCACACCATACATCATGCCAAAATAAAATATTAGACCCTTTGCCCGTTTTGAAGGAAATGTTTTTGGCAAAGTCTCCCCATCCCAATCTAAAGGATTTCCACATACCCTCTCCGAACACCCCTTTCACTTCATTTGTGTGCTCCAGTTTTCCCACATCTCCCATATTTAACTTCCATTACCTGCTTCCATAGAGCATGTCTCTCTGAACTATATCTCCACAATCACTTTCCAAGAAGAGCCTTGTTGAAAAGTTTGAGGTTATGGATGCCCAATCCACCGCAAGAACTCGGGACACAAACTTTGTTCCAGCTAACCAAATGAAATTTCCTCTCATCCCCATTTCCATCCCACAAGAAATTTCTGAAAATCTTTTCAATCTTTTTTGTTACTCCTGTTTGTAAAGGGAAAATGGATAGAAAATAGGAGGGGAGATTAGACAAGGAGCTTTTAAACAATGTCACTCTCTCCCCTTTTGACAAATAAATCTTTTTCCAGCTAGCTAGTCCTTCTCTCAATCTTCTCAATCACTTCATCCCAGATGGATGTAGATTTGTGTGGGGCCCCTAAAGGTAACCTAAGATATTTCATAGGAAGATTAGAGACCTTACATCCCAATATATTGGCAAGATTAGGGGAGTTATTGACAATACCGACGAGAATGATTTCAAACTTAGCTACGTTAATTTTGAGGCCGGAAATAGCTTCTGAGCACAACAACAAAGCTCTCAAGGCTCTAAGATGATCTTGATTGGGATTGCTGAAAATGAAAGTGTCATCTGCAAAGAGAAGGTAGGTGGGAAACAATGATTTTGCCCCGAGCATCATCACCCACCTCAAAACCTGACACAAAGCCACCATCCACAGCCGCATTAATCATGCAACTCAATGCGTCCATTACCATAACAAAGAGGAGAGGAGATAAAGGGTCTCCTTGTCTTAATCCGCGAGAACTATTGAAGAAACCAGCCGGAGATCCATTGATCAAAATAGAAAATCCGGCTATTGAAATGCAATATCTAATCCATGAGCACCACTTCTCACCAAAACCAAATTTTCCAAGCAAGTAGAGAAGAAAATCCCAATTGACATGGTCAAAAACTTTTTTTATGTCCAATTTAATTAAAATTCCAGGTTGCCCCATTTGTTTTCTGCTTTCCAAACATTCATGGGCAACCAAGATTTGAGTCAAGAATTTGTCGACCCCTCACAAAGGCATTTTGAGGCTTTGAGATAATCTTATCCATAACCACACTAAGCCGATTTGCTAACACCTTAGAGATTATCTTATACACCCCATTTACCAGGCTAATAGGGCGACAATCTCTCATTTCCACAGCACCCACCTTTTTAGGGATAAGAGCAATGAATGTAGAGTTGAAGCTCTTCTCAAATTTCAAGAAGGAGTGGAATTCTTCAAAAACTTTCATGATGTCATCCTTCACTACATCCCAACAAGTTTAGAAGAATGCCATGGAAAAACCATCCGGGCCCCGCGCCTTATCCTTGGGCATGCCCTTGACCACATCGAGAACTTCATCTTCTTCGAAATGTCTCTCTAACCAAGTAGCTGAAAATTGGTCAATGGAATCAAAAGATAAACCATCCAATTTGGGTCTCCATGTAAATTCCTCACGAAAGAGCTTCTAGTAAAAGTCCACAATGCTAGCTTCAATCTCCTCCTTTTCACAAATCACATTATCACCAACGTGGAGAACTTCTTTGGCATTATTTCTATGGTGGGAATTTTCCATTTTATGGAAGAATTTAGTACATTTATCACCTTCGTTTAGCCACAAAATTCTAGATTTGTGTCTCCAAGAAATTTCTTCCATGAGAGCTAATTTTTCAATTTCTGCACACAAGCCATCCTTCTTTTCCCTTTCCTCAAAAGTGAGAGAACCCATCATCTCCAACTCCTCTAAATTATGCAACTGGTCCATTAGATGTTTTCTATTATTAGCCACATTGCCAAAAGACTCCGCATTCCATTTTTTCAAGTCTTTTTAAAACTCCTTTAATTTTCCGGCCAAAACATAAGTGGGGGTGCCTGAAAATTGATAGGAGGTCCACCACATTTTCACTTTTTCAACAAAACCCTCTTCCAACAGCCACAAATTTTCGAATTTGAAAGGTCTCATCCCATTAAAAATGCTTCCACGGTCCAGCATAATGGGAAAGTGATCTGAAACAATGTGCTACAATCTTTTTTGACTTAAGACCAGAAATAAAGCTTCCCAAGAGACCGACACCAAGAATCTATCTAAACAGGACCAAGCTCTCCCATTAGACCATGTGAATATACCACCTGCCATAGGCAAATCAATCAACTGAAGCTCAGAAATGAGATCTGAAAAATCTGACATAGCTTTAGAAATAGACAAGACCCCATCGCATTCACAAGGAAAGCGAGAAACGTTGAAATCCCCTCCAAAGCACCATGGAAGGTCCCACCAACTACAGATTCCAGCCATTTCCTCCCACAGAAAACTCTTGCTAGAATTGGAGTTAGGTCCATAAACTCCCCCAAAAGCCTAGTTGATGCCATCATCCACATTCTTGAAGTGACAAGCCACCAAGAATTCACCCCCATAATGAGTGACTGCTTCCACGGCCCTCTTATCCCACATGACTATAATTCCTCCCGAAGCTCCATTAGAGACAAGCTCTATCCATCCCACATATTTGTAGCTCCATAAACTGTGGATAATTGATTGGTTAACAAGCTTAAGTTTAGTTTCTCGCAAACAAATAATATCAGCCTTCCACTGCCTTAGCATATTTTTTACACGAAG
This sequence comes from Platycarya longipes, assembly GCA_036559045.1. NCBI lineage: Eukaryota > Viridiplantae > Streptophyta > Magnoliopsida > Fagales > Juglandaceae > Platycarya > Platycarya longipes. The sequence continues at coordinate 53,089,929 of CM071791.1, forward strand.
ACGCTTTCTATAATTATTCAACCCCGAACATTCCAGAAAATAATCTTAGGCTTCATGAGAAACCAATGACAGCCCTTTCTTTGCCTTTTTCACGCAGGGCATTCCCATCTCTGGTTTTATAATTGATGGTGCATTCTAATCTTTTTAGTTCCCTCTCCTTTTTGGCTACTGATCTGGCCATAGCAGGACAACCGCCCTCCATAGCAATAAGCAAAGCTTTAAATTGTTCTTCATAACCCTTAAAATAGATACCAATACAGTTTCTCATTTCTTCCACCTCCCTCATCACCCAATCTGAAGAATTGCAAGACCATTCAATTCCTGGATTTAAAGAACATAAAGGGACAGGTTCTAAGTCATCATCAGAGACTTCAAATTCTCCAAATTCACATGAGGCAGAATCATTCCCCCCACCATTCACCATTGTAAGCCAGAATTAGAAAACTGGGTACGCTAAATAATTGTAATTGACTTATCTGATCCAAAGTCCTCCTTACCATCCTTAGCATCAATTCCATCGATTACATCTTTAACAAGAACATTAGGAGACATCACAACCCCCAGACCCGACCCTGAGTCAAGCAAAACTCGACTGCTGGAGGGATCGCAAGCTTCAATCACACCATTACAGGGCTTCTCGACCACCTGACCTAGATGGGTGGAGCCTCCATGCTCAGTCGACTCTTTCTGTGAAGCTAGGAGCTGCGATGAGCCCTTGGGCTCAACGTCACGTTCCCTGTAGCGGAGGGAGCTTTCGCAATCGCTGGATGCTTTGGGGAGGACCTCATTTCCGGAGAGTCCCCAGCAACTTCACACGTCGGCATCGACCCTTTTTGTGTAGGTCGCACAGTGCTAGGGTTCGAAATGGGCTTGGGCTTGCGTGAGATGAATCTTGGGCCTCCAGTCTGTTTATGCCAGTCTTCCCTTCCAGATCCAAAGGGCTTCAAAGATGGGCCTGCCCTAACCCAACTCTAGCGAAGACCAAAGGCTTCATGGGTTTCTTAGAATTTGAAGAGGTTAGGCCCAAAATCAAGCCCAATCCATCATCCACCATCTTCATCATTGACTCCAATCTTTCCTTCCAACCAATGAGTTCGACTCTCAAGTGACAGAAAGACCCTACGACTTCTCCAATTTTCTGCAATTTCTGAGAAGGCCAATCGACACCATATTCGTGTGAAGCAGCGCCATTGTTCCCGCCCTTGAACACCACCCCGGCAGGATGATCAAGAGAACTTGTGCCATGAAAGGTGCTTGGAACATAAGTGCCTTTGTCTTCAATGTTTTCCAGCAAAGCAGATAAGTAAGGAGCAGATTGAGAGGAGGGAGTTCTTTTGGCATTAAACTTGTTGGTTGTGCCTCTGTTACTAGGAGCTGAAACAGTGGGAGATGAAGCGACACATTCCAGAATCTTCCTACTAAACCTTTCCCACCCTCTTCCATTTCTCCCTTCCGGGATTATCATGGTTCTATTTCCCTTACCAAAACCCATCTACATCATTCTCACAAATCTACCAAAAGTATTCTGACAAACTTGAGCAAGGAACACTCTATTGACATCCCTTTTTGACTGATAAGGAACTCTATTACTCAAGGGCTATAGAAAGCCTTCGACCACCTTAGCCATCTATAACACAACTTCCTTGCTCATATATAGTGCCTTTGTGAATTTATTTCCTTTCTCGACAATACAAAAAAGGTTTTCTTCAATTCTTCTGAACACGAAGAACTTGGCTTCTATCCATAAGCTATGATCCATTACTAATGTTGTGCCTCAAAGTTGCGAAGGAGCAGAAAGAATAGATTAGATTAGAAAGGGTAGATTAAAAGAGAAAAGAAAGAAGAAGAACAGGAAAGAAAATTAGCAAAAATCCCGACGAGAAGCGTCGGGAATGGAATGTGAAAAGTCATGAGAGAGAGAAAGAGTGATGATAACTACTAATTAAAGGTGGTAAGCTCACTTTGATTAAAAGTACTATTTCTAACCTATCCACATATTTTCTGTCCTTACTCCTGCTTCCAACAAAGTTTGCCAACCGTATTGAGAAGCTATAAAGCAATTTCTTATGGAGTAGATTGGGGGACCAGTTCAAATTTCATCTAGTCAATGGTTTGTACTCCAATTTTTGGGGGTGGACTGGATATTTATAACTTGATGAAGTTCCTATTGGGTAAATGGTTGCGGTAGCACCAACACAAAAGGGGAGGCCCGTGGAAGTCCATTATAGATGCACCGGTTGGGGAGGCTTGGGGTGGTTGGTACTCAAATAAGGTATGCAGTCCATACGGGGTGGGTTTGTGAAAATACATTTGGAAGGGTTGGGACTTGGGAGACCTTTTGAAGACATGCCCATATTGTAGTGGGTGATGGCTCTCGTGTCAGATTTTGGTATGACAAGTTATGGGGAATGAATCCTCCAAGACACTTTCCCTGCCATATTTGAGCTCGCACGGGCAAAGGATGCAACGATATTGAACCTCTTGGCCTTTCTAGTAGCTCCCCTCAATGGAATGTTGATTTCACTAAGGCAGCCCAAGACTAGGAGTTGGAGGTTATCACAGACTTCTATGCGGCACTGTATTCTGTACGTATGGCTGATGACACCATAGAGAAGATAATTTGGAGCCCTTTCAAGAAAGGTAAATCCAATCAGATCATTTCACAAAGTTTTAACGAGACCAGGGGTGCCCACATTTCCATGGAAGAATATTTTGTAGACGAAAGCTCCTTAAAAAGCATTTTTTTTCTTTTTTTACAACATCATTGGGCAAAATTCAAACCACAGATAACTTAAGAAAACATTGGGCAATAGTGTTGGAGTGGTTTTGCATATGTAATTAGAATGATGAATCAATAGATCATCTGCTTCTACATTGCGAGGTGCCCAAGACCATGTAATTATTTTTTTTTTTGCAGGAATGGGATTATCATTGGTCAGGCCTCTTAGATTGGTAGATTTTCTAGCAAGCTGAAAAGTCTCTAAGGAAATTCACAAGTTGCAGCAATCTGAAAAAATGGTTCTTATATGTATGTGTTGGTGTATTTGGCGGAACCTAAATGATAGAAGCTTCGAAAACTGCAAAAGGACAATGGAGGAGCTGAAAGTTTTTTTCTTTAAAATGTTGTTCTTATAGGTGGGGGTCATTCTTTGCAGAGGACTAACATGACTTTTTACTGTCAATTGTAAACTTTAGTTAGGTACCTCATATATACTCCTTGCGTACTTGGATTTTGCCTATTTTTATGAATAAAACTTGATTACCGATAAAAAAATTAGATCTATACCATTTTGGTTGCCAGAATGCACCTAATCCCCTACACAATTGAATATCAGTTTGCTAGGAAAGATTAGAAAACAAAGGGAGAATAGAAGGATACGTGACAATCAGTAACCTGGTAGAATCTACCTATTAAAAAAAAAAAGTTACCTGGTAGAAATTGTATGAGTTCTTGTCCTTTGCATCTCTAGTTTCATTTGAAAGCCTTTGACGGCTTTGGCTTTCACCATATGAAGAAGATAGAAATGCATCTTGCCCTTCCAGCAATTCCCTCCGATCTGAAGTTTGATCATCCAAACATGCCCCTCCATTCGACTCTCCCAATATTGAATTACCAGACCACTTAATTTGGTCATTGACATGGGTAGACAGAGTTCCACATCTAAAACTACTTTCATTATAATCAGTATGCGTAGCAGATGCAGTTGACACGAGTACATGAGATTCAACCTGAAAATCAGTAATTTTATTTGATCTATGACTCTCACCAGCCCGGTGCTCATTCCAATACTTCTTCCGCTGTTCTAATTGTTCCATTGCTGCACATACATATGGAAGCTTCTCTAACTCATCAACAAGCCCTGAATCTGCTCTGACTACCCAACTATCTAGATCAGATATTGCTTTTCTAACTGAGAGATCTACATCTGAAGTAAATGTAAACTTAGAAAATGGATCACAGATTTCATGATTGTGACAGAGCAAGCTATCTGTCTCTTGTTTGCTTTTATGTAATATAGAAACAGAATCCTTTTGCCGAGTCAAAAGCACGAACTCAGTAGTGTCACCGACACAATGTTGTTTGACATTCTCAATATAGATGGTGTATAGATCCTTTGGTGATATCATAAGAAAACATAATGGACATCTTTTCCAGCTGTCACCTTTATAATCCTCCTCGCCCATTAACAAGTATTGCAAAATACATGGGAAACAAAAGATGTGACCACATGAGGTTATTTGTGGACAAAGAGGATACTCCAAACAAATCGGGCACTGAACTGGAAACGGGGTTGAATACATTACACATATTATATCCTCCCACCTTAACATTTTATCTGGATCCATAGCTTCAGGGGTATAATTTCCTGAATCTAGCACCACGAATTTATAATTTGCCTGAAGAAAAAGATCCTTGTTGTATGGCTTTGTCTTCTGATGCCTTCTTGGCAGCGGAGCCCTTGGTTGATGTTGAGGACGAGAAATAGGATCATAATGAAAATTCAGCAAGTGGTTACCATTCATAAACTGGGCTTTTCTACCTGATGAATGCATATTGCTTCCATGAGAATTTAAAGACACCACACTTTGTTCAGTTCGAGGAGAAATGGTAGTTCCTGACATCCTCCCCATCAACTGGGCTGATCCAACCCCTCGTCCACCTGAGTGACACAGGGAAGCTGTATCACTGCTTTGGTGAGGTAAAGTCTTTGTATCATTCGGAGTCCGAGTATCGGTTACCTAGAGAGGCAAAAATACAATAAAAATGCCCGATGTCAGCTTCTGCAATTTCACTGCAGAAGATTTAACATCCTAATTACTTCGTGTTTTGAGTTTGCACTGCTCACTGCTTTCAATTTCCTGGTTGTTTCATAAAAGCATACTAGACCAAATGGCAACTGGTCGTGCTTTACAAAGATGATTTGTTGTAGTAATGGGGATTTGTGCAAAAATAAAACTTATTCTGAGAGAGAAGAACAAACAAAAGAAAAGCAATTAAAGCTACCATTCTGGAAGATCCTCCAAAACCTTTTTCAGCTGAAGCCAATGAAACTGCCAAATACAGAAAATTACGCACGTTAAAACCCAAATGTGTAGCATTCAAATATCAAACACCATCAAGCAGAGGAACCAACCATACAAACTAAAATAAATCACTGCAATATGTTGTAATTCAAAGCAATTCTACTTTTCCTCTTACTGTGCCAATCGAACTCTAATCATATAAAGCAAAAGGAAGACAAACCAAAGCAAAACAAGGACCATTAAATGAACCAAAATGGCTATGCATTTTCTTACTTTCTTTCTTTCAATTACCAATTAGTTTTTTTTTTTCAATTCAAAAACGAAAGCGATAAACCCCACACAGCCGAGCCTCTTAAGCTCGAATTAAGCACTTCAGTTCCTTCTTTCAAAACAAAACAAACAGGAGGACATAATTTCCCACTGTTTTCAATGATTCCAACCTAATTATAGGGTTTGACTTAGATTTAAGAAAAAAAAAAACCAAAGAACGGTAAAAAAAAAAAGAAGTAACCTGAATTATAGTGGAGCATAGCGATGGGGGATTGAGAGTTGGAGATCTGGAGAGATTCGACTTGGGGGGAAAGAGTGGGCGGAGATGGAGATTGAAGGCGGTCACGTACAGTTGTTCCATGTTGTTGGGAATTAGGGTATAGAGGGAGCGAAGAGGAGGAAGTTGTGGATGTAGAACCTTGGGTATAATTGGGCAAGATGGACATGAAAGTCTTGGAAGGGACTGAGGAGGTCCGTTGCGCGTGGTGGTTCAGCAGCAATTGTGCGCTCTCTCTATCTCTGGGGTCTCTCAGACGACTCCTTTTATTTATTTCGGTATCAACCGGAGCATCTTCCACCGAATATCTGTTGACGTACGTCAATACCACAACGCCCATCCTGATCCCGCGGCACCTGCTTTGTCAAATATACCCCCCACCCTTCTCTTTTGTTTTGTTTTATTTTTTTTTTTTCGCCAAAAATATATTATAACAGTCTTGCTTAATTAAGGAAAGGAAGTGAGGAGACCGTGTTTCAAGGACTCACATGAAAAGAAAATTTATAATTATATATTAGTATTGTACAATTATTTTAAAATAAGTAAATAAATATAAAATTTATATAAAATAAATAAATTTTTTAATAATAAATCTCACATTTTTTTTCATAATGATTACATTGTATTATGTATTTTACGACTGTATATAATATTACTCTTTTGAAAGACATCATTATCATCATTTTAGAAGATCTTCAAAAAATTAAAAAACTCATTTTGTCATCAATATTGGTAGAGGGTGGGTCTCCTTATAAACCCATAATGATGAAAATACTGATGTAGTGCTCATCATCCATGAAATAAACATTAGAAAAAAACTTCAAATAGGGCAACCTCGTTTTTCCCCCAATAATAGACTCGATTGAGAAATTGTCACGTAGGCAATATAATCTCTTGTGAGATGTGATTCACAAAAAATGTCTTCCCAATATGTGTGCACCCCCCTCTCTCTCATTTTTTTTCCTCCTCTATGCCCACTACCTCCTACATCCAACATTTCCCTTTCTCTTTAATAGATTTATTGAGATATCATTGTTGGAAGTCTTCGAAATGCAAGATTAAGCGGCATAATCTTTCACATTGGTGCTAGAAAACATGAGTTCTTCATACCCGATTGAATGATTTTGTCGAGTATTAAGACATGTTTACAGAAGCGTGCAAATTTTGTCGACACAACTAATTCGATGAAATTTGTGTTTATTTCATTAATTCAAGAATGTAATGTAAATTCGGATTTTCCCTTCTGCCAAATAGAGAGAATCTGCGCCGAGGGAGAGGGGGGAACAACAGAAAGATAAACTAAGCAAAAGTCTAAATAGTATCGAACGAAAACATTCTCTATCCAAAAAGAAGTAGGTGAAAAAGGCAACCAAATCAATGGTATCGCAAGTTTGGAAAGCAGCTGTTGCGATGGTTTGGCGTGCTTCAGCATTCGTCGTTGTTTTTGAGCTCGACTTCGTTGCCCTCAAGATCTTCCTCGACAGAGAATGGAGTGAAGGATGCAAAGTTAATCTCTAGGGAGGGGCGAAGAATTTTTTTTTTTTTTTGGGGGGGGTGGGGGAGGGAAGAGAGAGAGAGAGATCTATGGTGTGAACAAGTGTAAGCATTTTGTGAAATGCTGAGGTGGTAATTTTTTATTGGTGTTCATTAAAGTCCATCTAAAAGATGGAGCTGTCCGAAGAGGAAATAAACATTATCCAAAAAAAAAACACAAAACAACACCTCTTTTGACAGAAACAACAGGTTCCATCTTATATTCAGATAATACACCCAATGCAACTTCCTTAATGTTGCATCCTTAACTTTGATCGCATAGAGATTTGAGCAAATTATCTCGTTATTAACACCCGTGCCTACTTCGAAACGAAACGCAGCTCCAGTGGAATCTAGAACGTCTTCTGAACAAGCAATGACCTCATGAAAACATCTTCCATTATTAGGCACCAACTACATCACCATGGACACTGAATTGAAGTCAATAACAAAGGTGCGGATTTCCATGGGGGCGAGTTCTACAATAAGTTTTGCAGGATCAACAGGTCCACCCCTCACGATCTTTTCTTCTCGTGAAGAGCCTTCCACTTTCCAAACAAGCCTCTTCTTCTCCATTTCTGTTCTTTCTTGATTCGCAGATAAGTTTGTCTCTGTGACTTTATTGATCTGAAACAAACAAAAGAAGTAGAACATCATCACAGAAAACAAAAATACTGGGTGACAAAGATGGCACTGGTTCATGTCATGAACGGGTTGACTCTACCTTCTTCTTGGGTAGCAGCTTTTTCAGCTCTATGCGTGTCAGTACAGAAAGATCCCTGTCCTCTCCAATCTTGCATAGTTTGAAAAGCCAATCAAACAGACAAAATTAATATTTGAAGGGAGCACTCAATTAATTTCTATGCAAATGACACAAGATGTGATTAAGAAGAATAAAAGTAAAACCTCGTATAGATGTGCTAACCGAAGGAGAACCTTTCCATCATCGAGCTCCTGCATAATTCCATATTTGAATAGATAAAGACAATGTCAGCAGATCTTATTAGATGCCACTATTAAGGAGTTGGCCACTCAGCAGATCATTTTTTATTTATTTCTTATTCATAAAAAAAGAGTGGTTTTTCTGTTTCTTCTCTGTTCTTACTGTCTTGGAGAAATAAAATTATAATGAAATGATAAACAATTAAGAAACTATAGGATGCAACAAGTACCTGGAGAGTTACTAGAGCAACATTATCAGGTAAACTGTAAGAGGGTTCAATCCCTGAAAAACTCGCTACATGGGAATTCATCCAGTTATCACCATCCTGCAAAACAGGAAATTACCCCTCTATTAACTAACACTAACAAGAATAAAAATACTGAACTTTATGCTTTCTTCTTCATTTTCACCTGTTCGGCAAATGCTAGAAGAAGTGGAGAATATATCTCCTGGCCAGCAGTACGACGCCACTTAGCACCCTCTCCCAAGGGGTCAAATCGGTAATAAAATTTTCCTTGGATCTGAAAAAGTCAAAAGAATTGAATGCTAAAAGGTTCAGCAAATACTTCATATTGATGCATCTTTAAGTAGTACTTAATGCAAAAAAAGCATTGCAGTCATGACTCGCTAGCTAAAGGCAACATGAATATCTTCATGGAATTGCTCTACATATAATTGAAGTTTTAACTTGTTGCTATAGTAACCACTAACCATAAATAATAAAAATTAACAGGTAATTGTATGTAAAATCCTTGATACAGATAGCCCTGTTTGGATTTTAATGATGTGTGATAGCCAGGAATTTTCTGAGACTTGTGTTGGAAGACGTAAAGCTGACCAAATAAAACACATCTGGTGACAGTTTTCATCTGAAATTCCAGCTTATTGTTTTAGCATGCTTCACTGCATTCGTGAATTATTTGGTGATGACAAATGAGTGTCAATGAGGGGTGCTTACTGTTAGTCCTGTGCAATTATTATGAACACAGACTGTTTCATTTAAGGCCTCTGCAACACCTCTTGAATCATCAAGTAGCAGTCTCCTGTAAAGTAAGACGAATGAAAGGAATTTCGATAATGATTCTAATAACATATGGTGCTTGAAAAGATAAATCATGAATACACTATTCAATCAGTTCTACTGCGCATTGTCTTAGATGCTAGTTGCAACCTTCATAATTGCTTTAAGTACAGAATTATCTTCAGAAAACGGAACATATTTCAAGGAAAAAAGGGCAAGAAACGTGTTATATAATTTAATACCCTGAACTGAGTCTAAGAGGGTGGTAAAGCAAATTTCGTAGAAGGGACTTTTGGCATTTAAAATGATTTGAAGAAGCCCCAGTTGCAACTTTGACTAATCCTTTTAGATTATAAGCTCCAGTGTGACTGCTTGGACTTTTTTGGATTGTTATAAATGGCATCAGAGCCAATCCTAGTCAAAAGTGTGGGGTTTAAGCCATGCCACGTACAACAATATAGTTTGATGAGGACAAGGAATTTATGGGGGAGATTGTAATACCCGAACTGAGCATATGAGGGTTGTTAATGAGAGACTCCACATTGTGTGAGAGGGAACAGTTTTTACTGTTTATAATTACTCCAAGGAAACTCCAATTGAAACAACTCAAAGAAAGTTCAAGATGCATGTAGAATTCATGGTGAGACAGACAATTGGGAAGACCAACATACCTGTGGAGCATCAACTCTATTTGTCCATCCACTGTGCTGGATCCCCCAATAGACCGATCCACCAAAATTGAAAATTCTGTTTGATTATCTTGCATGTAAATCCCAAGATTAATCTGAAAGGGCAATATAAATGATTTGTCACTCGTTGTTATTCATACTTAGGTGTCTCTTTATATACACCCTGCGACATGAGCTATGCCTATTATTCCCATCTATAGAATCTTTTGTTACTTGTGAAAAAAATGATGCATCAAGTGACAACTATATAATAACAGGACTTAGATTGCCTATCAATATCACCAATAAAAATCTAGTTTACTGATAAAAAAATAATAGCTGGGCTTAAATTCATGTAGAAGTGTATGGATGAGTTAAAAGCAACGCTGTAAACAAAAACATCAAATTTCACTACAGACAATCATTTTTACTTTTCCAACGAAAGAGACACCATCAACATCTCTATGTGAGCGGCAGTCAACCACACTGTTTTAATTTTTGTACTCAGCGGATTGAGTGGCAATGAGAAATTGATGTTGTATCATTGCTCTGATACAATTTTAGTTTCTCCCTAAGCTAAATTCCTAGATGATACCAAATAATACCCAGATGATAATAAATAATGAAAATAACGTATGTGATAAATGATGATAAATCTTCATATCATTATCATTACGATAACAAGTTCACTAAAACCAACATTTAGCAAGCATAGCTCAAATAATCAGATGGAAAATGGCCACTCCAAATTTGAGTAAGCCAATCTGAAATTGGAGCTTACTATCATTATAATAGAAATAAAGAACTTAAATTTTTGGGATAATTTCTAATTTAACATTGTATCGGGGGCAATCATCTTGTGTCCCAAATTAAAACTTGGGGCTAAGTCCTCTTAAAAAAAAACAAAGATCCTTGTGTCCCAATTAAAATGTCAAATTCTTTTCCTAAAAGGTCAGTCCATGTGCTGTCTGATCTTACATGTCAGGGGGTCGTAGAATTTTAATTTAAATGATTAAATTCAATATTTCCTATCAGCTTCAGATTTTGAAAAAAATGGTAATTTGATAATATTAAACAAATTAAACAAACTGGGCAGATAGATTTGGTATGAAAGAAGAATAAAGAAACATACTGGATAATAATTTCCAGCAACTGGTTGATTTACTTCCAGGTCCCAATCTGTTCGATAATCACGAATCTGCAAGTCAAATGAATCCTTTAGATAATTTAATGGGGACATTATTTCTTTTGACTAATCACTTAGCTATACAATACTGCACATATATCGAAACATCAACAAAGAAATAGAGTAAAACTTCAAGCTAGAAATCATTCATAGCATCAAAGGAATCTGGAACAGGTGTGGGATGGGGGGCTTCCACCCAAATTTCTTTTGAAAAACCCCCTCTCCCTCTGATCCCTTTGAAAAAATTACAAAATATATTCTTGGCCCTCCGCCCCTCCCTCGCAAAAATACATGAAATAATCCCCTTAATTACCCAAAAATCTATAATAGTTATAGATAGTAAGAAAGAACTAGATGCAACTTTATACCAAAATATCTATTAGATGAAGAAATGGGATTGATATAAAGTTTTTAGAAAAAAAAAATTAAAGATCCATATTAATTCTTACCTATGAAAAAAAAACTAAAGATCATACATAGGTTTCTACTAAAATAAAGAATTTAAGTGATCTAACCCCCCAAATCTGATAAAAAACTCAAAAACTTAAAATTTTGGCCTTATAAATTTTCTAAACGTTAAAAAGTATATATAAACTCAGCATATAATTCTTTTCTATTTTCCTTTTTGAGTCCCCTTCAAGCTTTTCTTTGTTTTCTTCTACTTTCTCTTTTTTATGCATGATTTTCTCCATTTTCCCTTGAGTTTCCTTTGAAATTTGTCCTTTTTTATGCTGAACATATCCTGGTTTTTGATAAATAGAAAAAACCATTACATTTGTGCTTATGACTATAAATGTGTGCTATATGTCTCTAACTTGATAAATATATTAATTTTTATTTGAATTATATTTATAATACTTTATATATATATATATGGCATGATACACATTATGAAAAATTATATTAAAAATATTTAGTTATCATAATGAGTTTGGCTCCGCATAGATGAACTTTTGGATCCGCCACTGCATGGCATCACCATGTATCCAAACTAAACATGCTTAATATTGTAGACAACGGTACTTATCAAAAAAAAAAACTTATCAAAAAAAAATATCGTATATAACGGCAACATACCCTTTTGATAAAGTCACGTCCATTAGAATCAGTGTAGAATGCTTTGTTGGTATCCATGGTAGTTGTAACTTGAGTCACAACTTCTTTTCCAACACCATCATCAATAGGTATAGGTCCAACCTGATATTACATATATATTCATATGACCCAGTATGCATGTATCGTTCAGTAAATAAGAGGCAGAGAAGCAAAAACAATTAAAGCAACATCACCAACAAATAACATTAAGTCAGCTGTCTGGTAATGCTTACAATAAACTCAACTTCAACATGCTCTTTCCCCTTTTGAAGTCTGGTAATCTGCAAAACACATTTTTATGCAAAATTACTGGCACCAGGGAAACTGAATCACTATTATAAAAGATGCTCTGCTCTAGCATTTATTTTCATAGCATTATTAGATAAGCAAATCATGATCCTACTTGAAACCCTTCAATTGCCCAAGTCTCAATCAAACTTTGAAGTATAGCTCCTTCACTATTACCTCCAAAGGACAATCAAGCTAGAACATAGAGGTGCTTATGGAAAATATAACATACTTTGCTCTATATTTTCATCTTCATACTTTCTTTTATAAATATCTTCATGTTAATTTCATATTTCACGAGTCCAAAGCAAAGCAACAACCACAGGACAAATTTGATAATGCATTTACCAAAAGCCTCTCCACGAATATTTCTTTAATGGGTATGAGTTCTACAACTACATCCTTAACTGAAACAAGATAAAACAAACATACACATTTTGGTTGTTAACTTGACTCTAGAAACTTGTAAAAGTTGCTTATTGTCTTGGGCTTCCAAATTAGGACTAATACATTAATGAAGGTTCAAAGAGTTTCAAAAATATACTTCAATTTACTAAAATATATTATCGATGAATATGAGTGATTTGGCTGGTTTTGAAGCAATAGCGTCTAGCGTTCTTCTATTTTCTTTCCCTTCTTTTCTTCTTTGGCGTGTCATTGTTTGCACCATCCCAAGCAGCAATAAAAATCCCTGTTTTGCTTCTCTCCTGTGAATCAGACAATGCTCCAATCAAGCCCTAAAGAAAAGCTATATATTTTCCTCGCTGATAGCTATCATACAGCCCTTTAATCCAGTCCTAAAGAACCATCTTAATTGTTGTGAAGAATCTTCCGAACACTCAATTCCTGCAGCTTCTCAACCACAAAGATATGATCTTTTCAAATTTATTTTGATCTAATCTAAATATCCTAAAACCTTTTCCCCACCATATTTCAAAGCAACCACGTACTATTATTTGATAACATAATTTTGTCATAATGAACATAAAATAATGACTTTTGCAGTGCTGAAACAGAAGAAAATGTAAAAGAACATTTATAACAAAAAATTCGTCATAAACAAGTAACGCACCTGATAAATCCATGGATTGATATGTTGATGTACTTCTTCTATTATTGGCCCACGCATAACAGTCAATGGAACCTGAAACTTTTATGAACAGCCTTAACTTTATAATTTCCAAGTTCTTAGTTTGAATGGAGAGTGTGTTTCATAAGTCATCACGCACCTGTTTGTCAGGTTTTACAGGAAATGTACCATTTGGACGGAAGACATATGCCCCTGAGTTCTGAAAAATAACTCAGAAAAGGATTTGTTCTATAAATTAATGATTATATTAATAAGAATAGGCATAACCCAAGTACACAATGGGGCAGGGGGCATACAAGAGGTAACACCTACTTAGGAACAAGAAATGGAAACAAGAATATCATAAAAATTGAGGCCATTAAAATCTCCAGCTTTGGCCCATAGAAACAAAGTTCTAACAAAAAGTAACCTAATCTCCTCCAATAAACGCTCCATATTTTGTTTTACCTCACAAATTATTAAAGTATCATCTTCGAACAACAAGTGAGAAATGTTAAGAGTACCCTGACTTATGTTACCAACCGAAAATCCAACCAAAAAGCCACTGTTAACCATAGCAGAAATTATTCTACAAAGGATCCCTTGCCTAAAACCTCGAGAGTTGTTAAGAAAGCCAATTGCACTGCCATTCACCAAACCTGAGAACCTCACTTTCGATATGCACCATCTAATCCAAGAGCAACACCTCTCCCCAAAACAACCCCTCCCAAGCAAGTACAGTAGAAAGTCCCAATTAACGTGATTGTGGGGTTTCGTAATGATCCGCCCCAAAATCTCTCATAGACGATTTGCATGCACCTTGGAGATAATCTTATACACCTCATTCAACAGACTAATGGGCCGATAGTCCTTAACCTCTGATGCGCCAATCTTCTTGGGAATAAGTGCAATAAAGTGGCATTAAGACTTTTCCCAAATTTTCCGATTGAAAAAAAAACTAGAATATTTCATTAAATCCTCCTTCACCACTTCCCAACAAAATTGCAAGAAACTCATATAGAATCCATCTAGACCAGGTGCTTTGTCTTTGACCATCTTTCTCACCACTTCATGAACCTCGGTCTCCTTAAACGACCGCTCCAGCCAAGAGACATTCTGCTACTCAATGGTATCAAATGCTATTCCATCAATCTTTGGCTTCCACTCTACTTGCTCGGTAAGCAACTGTTAAAAAAAAAAATCAACAACATGCTCTTGAATTAAAGGAATTTCCGTGCGAGCAGCTCCATCTATATTCATAATCTCAACGACATTAGTTCTCCTATGGTTATTGGCCACTCTAGGGAAAAAATTTGTGCTTCGATCTCCTTCTTTCAACCACAATGCTCCACGATATCACTTCCAATTGGGTAAGCCTCTCTAGTTCTAAAACTAGTTCTGTCTTCCGAGAAAGTTCCTCCGAAAAAAGGGCCCATCCCTCATGTGCCCTCTCTACCTCATGAAGCTCCTCTAATAATGACTTCTAGTAGTTGCCTATATCTCCAAAAGATTGCACACTCCATAGATTTAAATCTTTTTTATAGGTAAAAAATTTTTTGATAGGTCCCCAACTTTAAATCTTTCTTTAAAGCTTTCAATCTACTTGCGAAAATGAAGCTAGGAGTGCCTCGAATCTGATAGAAGGACCACCATTAGCTTGATCGAAGGAGGACATTGTACCACATTCCAGGTATGATTACAAGCAAGTGCATCATGTTCTGTTTGCATCGCTTGCTTTCAGAACTCATGTTCCATAGCCTGTTTGCAAGAAGAGAGGATAGTAAAGGAAGATAATGTAACAGTCATAGAAGTGGGAAAAGAAGAACCATACTGATCTAATGAGTGGGAGACAGATAGATTTCCTATGAACGGGAGCAGCAGGAGTTATGGTGGATGTCGGATCAGGTAACGAAGAAGAAGAATCCTGAGAAGCCATAAAAGAGTCAAAGGTGCTATGACGTTTAGTGTAGACAAAACCAAGTTTAAGCCGAGCCATTGGAGCAAAAGAGGTATCAAGATTTGACATACGTAAAGACTTGGGCTCATCAAGAACAATTGAAAAACTATGTGAGATAGGATTGACATGAGAGAGAAAAAAAAATTGATTTTCAAAAAACAAAACATTCCTGAAAATTTGAGTTCTTCGAGTATTAGAATCATAACAAATAAATCATGTTTGAGTTGAACTATATCCAAGAAAAACACACTTAACAGATTGAGCAGTCAATTTATGTCTTTCGTGTGGTGGAAGATGAACAAAACACACACAATCAAAGATATACAAATAAGAATAATTAGATTTGTGACCAAACAGTATGGAATAGGGAGAAACATTATGTAAAACTAGTGTGGACAATCTATTAATTAAATGGACAGTGGTAGCTAATGCTTCACACCAAAAACGAGATGGAATAGATAAGTCAATAATTAGAGCCTAAATCATATCAAGTAAATGCTAATTCTTACGCTCAACTATCCCATTTTATTATAGGGTAATGGGCAAGAACGTTGAGAAGAATACAATTTTCTTGAAAAAAATTCTGAAATTCATGAGACATATATTCACCCCCAGAATCAGATTGTAAGACCTTGGTAAAGGAAGCAAATTGTGTCTGAATGAGTGCCAGAAAGGTCTTGAAAACAGAAAATACTTCACTTTTAGTGCAAAAAATAGATCCAAGTGAATCTACTACAATCAGCAATAGAAGTAACAAAATACTTGTAGTGAGCATGTGATATAACAAGTAATATCCTTAAGCATCACCATGAATTATGTCAAACACTCGAAAGGCATGAGAACCATGTTGTGGAAACAGTAACACTTTGTTTTTGGAAAATTTGCAAGAGGTACGATCAAAAGAACTCATTTATATTAAATCAGAATTTTTATTGTCAATTGCCCCAAATTTAAACAAAGTTTGGAATACATCAGGATTGAGATGGCCTAAACGGTGATACCAATCCTTAGTACTTATTTTGATAGCATTACAAGAAATAAAAGGACTAGACTCAAAAAAAGCTAAACTAGGATTTAGTGGAAATAGCCGACCCTCCTTAGGACTCCTCGCAATCATTCTCCCAACACTTGATCATGTACAACACAGCCAGAAGATAAAAAGAGACAATACAATTATTTTCAACAAGCTGCCCAACAGAAAATAAATTGGAGGAAAGGTTAGAAGAAACCAAAACATTTTGAATGATAGAGGACACGTCACCCATAGCAGAAATTGGTAGTGAACTACTAGTTGCCGTGTGTATTTTGCGAGGACCATCATAGGACTGAAGATTATGTAACAAAATAGAATTATTAATCATATGATTTGAGGCACCAAAATCTATTAGCTAGAAATTAAGGGATGACTTAAATTTACCTAAGATGCCTAAAGAGGACAAGGCAGGAATAATCATTTGTTGTATCATATCAGGAGTAATAGTAGCAGAACTGTAACCAGCAAGTACTGCAGCATGAGTGGTGGCAGCATGAGATGTAGAAGAGGATGCACCTAAGACTTTAACTAAGGTGGAATAGGCACGCTCTTATTTTCAAGGAGGTCAGATTGGGCAATCTTTGATAATATGGCAAATTTTTTTGCAATAGTTACAAAATTTCTTCTGACAGTGGGTGGCAATGTGACCAAAGCCCTTGCAACTATAGCATTGTGTAATGTTATAATCTCGACCCTGGGATTTTCCTTGTGCTGTTAATGCCGCCTGAGCAAGAGATGCAAGTTGTTGTTCCATTGTACTCCGAATAAGTAACTTTTGTTCCTCTTGAAGCAAATCACCCAAATAATCATCGAGAGAAGGAACTGGATCTCTATTCATTAACTAAGAACAAACCGATTCGAAATCTGGACGTAGTTACATAAGAAACTGATCCATTCAACTACTTTCATGCATACTTTGCACATGAAGGAGACCGGCGACAGAGATAGAGGAATACACAATGTCAGCGTATTCAGCCCACAAATTTGAAAGACCAGAATAGAATTCCTCCATTGATAAGTCACCTTGAGAAAAATTAGTCATCTCAAACTCAAGCTGAAACTTTCGAGCGGAATTAATCTGTGTAGATTCTCTTCAAATATTTCCACATAGCCTTGGAGGTTTTGTAGGGTCATAGATTGAGAATGATGTGTGGCTCAATAGAGCCTAGGATCCAAGACATGATCTTGGCATCCTTACTTTCCCATGTACACAGCTCCTTTGCACTTTCAGGAACAGGAATTGACCCATCAACATAACCCCAGAGCTCTTTACTCCTAACAAGAAACTGAAAGTGAAATGCCCAACTAGAATAATTTTTCCCATAAATTTGACACAAGTGTGGAATCCATAGCAAATAAATAGAATTTGAGAGAAAACAAGAAAACAAACAAATGAACAGAAAGATGAATGTTCTCTACCGAGAGCCCAAAAATAAAAGATCAAGATTCAAAGCCACGAGCCCAAAAACAATAGAAAGCCCATGGAAAATAAAAGAGCTCACGGCAAACCAATAGAGGCCCAAAACTTGCAAGAGGGGCTCAGAATATGTGAAAACATGGAGCAAAATCACCAACAGATATGTGAAAACACAGACACAAGTGCCTCACGAACACACTGAGCTACCGAAACCACCAGAAGAAGGCACAGAATTCCCGAAATAAAGGAATCCACCATGCCAAGAGTGACACTACCACAGAGACATTACCAAGATAACAGGTTAGTCAACAGCCACCTACTCTTAGGAACTGCCAAAAATACTAGGAACTTTAAGAGATCAACTCAAACAATGCCGATAATACCCCCAAGGCCAAACCCGAACTCTGAAAAAATCAAAAAACCAGGAAAAAAAAATCTTAAGAGGCAGGAAAACTAGTGACCTGCTCTTGATAACATGTCAAATTTTGGCCAAAGTACCTCAAATGAGGTGTCTCATTCTCATTAAATAAACAAAAGTTCTACGGTTACAAAGCTAAGGTTGAAATTCAATTTGAATCTCCCACAAACTCTTGACTTTATCCTATCTAAACAATTACAAATTTAATTCAAATACAAGATAATATTAGACAATAGACTCTTAAGACTACTAAAGAAAACCCTAGTTTTCCTTTGATAAGGAGGAATGTCCACCCACCCCAAGTCAAAAATATCATTGCTGGTCACAACCTATTCCCGATCTTTCACTTGGGATTCTAATAACATTAAATCTCCACCCATACACTAAGGTAAGTCCCACCAGCTATGTAACCCAGCCAATTCCTCCTATAGAATGTTTCTACTGCTGTCCAAAGTCGGCCCATAAATTTCAGCAAAACCCCACCTAAAATTATCTTCCACACTCTTAAAGGAACATGCCCTGTGTACTCCCCAATATACTCCCCATTTTATCCACCACCCTTCTATTCCACATCACGAGTACTCCACCTGAGGTCCCAACTAATGCAAGAAAAGCCAAGTCAACATATGGACAGCTCCACAAATTTCTAATGGTGCTTCTTGAATTAGTTTCAATCTTAGTTTCTTGCAAGCGCACAATATCAACCTTCATTCACAGAGCAGATGTGTTAGCCGTAGGCGCTTATTAATCTCATTAATTCCTTGAACATTCCAAAATGTAATATTGGGCTTCATAAAGATTTTTTTTTTTTTTTTTTTTTGATAAGTAGCTTCATAAAGAAGATGCCGACTTCCTCCCTTCGGATCTTTCTCTAATTGAGTTGCCCTCATAGTAGACAGACCAAGTTAGTCTCTTGAACTCCCTCTATTTTTTCGAGCCAAATTTCTTGAGCCGAGCATTTCCTACTTCAATGGTAGTAAGCAAAGCCATGAATTGTTCCTCAAAACCTTCACACCCAATCCCCACACAGTATTGGATTTCCTTCACCTTATGAACAACCCAGTCAAAGGTAGTAAGATAATGTGGTGGCAAAGACTTCAAAGGTATAGGCTCCCCGTCCATCTTAACCTTTCTCTGGTTGCCCACTGCAATTCCATCAACACCCTTGTCTCCTCCTCAAAATTATCGCTCATAGGAACTAGCATCCGTAAAGGTCCTTCATTGATGTCCCCACCACCCCCAACCTCTAGACACAACTAACGATCAGTAGCCACTGTCTAAAGAGCCTTCGTCGAAGAGGGTACCACATGAAACTTAACCTTTTTCGTCATCTGTGTTGCACAACATCCTTTTTTGTCCATATTGTGCCGAAAAATTGACAACTGACGGTGAGAAAAGTGTTGACCCATGTCTGGTACTGATTCTGTCACTACTGTAGATTCTGTCACTTCTGTAGACTCCGCCACTATTGCATCATCCATCTCAACTGACATCGATGGTCCCTCAAACATGTTGCAAGTCTATCAAGATTGCATCGACAACGTTGGCCGACTCTCGTGGTCAAGGGCCCTGCATCACAGCCTTCACGAATCTTCCATATGAGTCTATCGAGGTCAGCCTTAAGTCTTGTTTAAATACTAAAATCATCTCAACTCATCTCATCTCACCATTACAACTTTCACAAATTCTCACATAAAATATAATAAACAATTCAATTTTTTCAAATTTCAAAATAATAATAATAATAATAAATAATACAAATTTTATTCAACTTTCATATTTCATCTAAAACTATCTCATCTCATCGTACTATCCAAACCAATCCTTAGTCTTTCATTTGTCTTGGCCCATGAGCTGAGGCCCCCAATCCCACCTTAGACTTCCCTTTGTCTTGGCCCTCGAGCTGAAGCCCATTGGGGTAGCCCACACCTCTTTGATACATGCCTTATGGCCTGTCTACCACATTGAAGCTTAGACTAACCTTAGACTTCCTTATCAAGTCCACATTCCAAACAACCCAAACTCATGTTTCTCGCCCACACCTCTTTGATACATGCCTTATGGTCTGTCTGCCACATTGAAGCTCAGACCAACCTTAGACTTCCCTTTACCAGGTCCACGTTCCACCCAACTCCTATTTCTCTCAACTCACCATATAAGACTATCCATCCTCTCTTGCAATGCCACCAATTTCTTTTTCATATCCAACAGAATACCATAAACACCATCTTCTATCAAGCCGCACTGCCACCACCACCTTGTCTCTGAGCTCTTGTTGTGCCAGGGGCATGACTAGTCCTTCCGAGCAAAGTTTTGAATACCGTACCGATGGGCGTTTCATATAAGGCACTGGAACGAAATATTTCGATACAAATATCATTTCGTGTATTGTTTCAGAATAGTCTATATATGAATAAATTATATATATATAAAAACACACAAACTATATTCTAAAATAACAACAAAATAAATTATAAACTCAATAGTATTTCTCAATATAAGTCTTAAATTGTAAAAATACACATTTGTACAATTATATAATATTTCTAAGTTTTCAATTTATCTATTAAAATGAAATTACTCATCTTCATGAATAAAATAATAAAGATCAATATTTAAAATATTAATTAATAAGAAAATGAATTTTTGTAGAAGATTACTTATAAAAAATATTAAGATTTTGTGGAAGAGGAAATGATGGTCTGGAAAGTGGAAGGGAATCGTGGGATCCAAACTCATAAAAAGTATCATAGGTCCTAGACTCCTAGTCCTATCTACTTCACGTGATTCCAAGGTGGTTGAATTTTTAAAATGTCCTCTGATTTCTGAAAAGTGGGAAACTTAAAAAGCATTGAGTTTTACAAAAAAACATGTGCAGACTGTAGAGCCCCAAACTATTCTCCAAAGTCCAATAGATGTACCGGCCTAAATTATCATTTCGCCCGAAATTCTAAATACCGGCTGGTACACTCCAATACGGCTGGTATTTAATCCAGTATGAAACAGGCCCCTTTAGTAAACCAATTACTGTTCCGGTACAAAATTTTTCGACTGTACCAGCTGGTAAGGTACGGAATTTAAAATTTTGCTTCCGAGACCATATCCGTAGCTGTGACTTGCACCAATGGTTCCTCCCATATTAGCCAACATGTCAGTAGCCCATCCCCCCCCCCCCCCCCCGCCCCCCGCCCCCCAAATTTTGTTCACAGGACTACACCAATGTCACCGGTTGTTGAAGGACCTCCATGTACGACCGCATTTGTGGTTGGTTCACCCTCTCTTCCAGCTTCCCTCAATGCATCCGCCAACTTCCTCCATCCTTCTCCTCCAGAATGAAGATGAAGTTATGTCCGCCACCACCTCCATGCTCCACTAATGCCATGTAGCGACTGCATGCATTAGAGCATCTGCATTAGAGCATCTCTGTGCAATAAAGCCTATGCCAACATCCCGTGAAGTAGCATAAAAATATTTTCTTCCACCCTTCAAACATTCCTCCAGCATTTTGGTAAATCATAGCACCGTGGATATCCCCAAACTTATCTCTTTCACGACTCTCCAGCTCCCTCTTAGTAATGAGCAAATAACTTTCATCCCTCGTTAGTACAAAGGCTCTTGATTCTAATACTAAATGTTTTGGAAATCCCATCTTCACACTCGGAAGCAAAAGGAACTCACCGCCTAAACGCCACCAGCCACCATTGGGCTTTGAGTTTTTGGAGAGAACTATCGAGCGTACAGACTAGACAGTTGAACTTCTAATTTGTGCAATTTAAACAAGCAAGGAGATTTGCAATAGTTCAGCTTCTAAGCTGTGCAATTTCAAAAAGCAAAGAAATTTGCAATAGAAGATGAACTTCATCTACCTGAGTGTCTTTGTCATTTCCCTTGAATCCGGCGTAATAACTGTATGATTGTTCAACTGGTTCCTCAATCTGCATTATTTACATTTTAGTGCATTAGTTCCCAACCTTTTTGTTTTCCTGCTTCCTTCCTGCTTTTGTTTTTTGCTTGCCTATTTTCACTTCTTTTTTCTTTTGGTGGGGGGTGTGGATGAGGCAGAAGTGTCAAGCAAAGTCAATTATTAAAAACAAAGCGATAACATTAATCACAATAACATCAGTCACATTTAACCATATTTTAGAAGACACAAAGTCGGAGAAAATAATGGGCAATGCAATGTCAGCATAAGCTTCAAATACTAAGTGATTATGATAGTGTTGAGGACATTACATACCAAGCTTCTACTATTAACGTAATTAGTGATTTTTCCATGATCTGTGGAAAAAGTAAGCTTTAAATTTCCTTGACCAACTTCAACACTAGATTTTTCACCACTCTGAAACTGGTATAGAGATGATCTGATTGAACTAGTGCCTGCAACCAAAAGGCAAAATGATTCAAAAACAAGTGTCAGTACCTTGAATAATGGGTTCATGGTTTTCCACTTCACAAAATAAATGTTTTTTGAAAACAAATTGGGGTATCGCAATAATAAGAGTAGACCTGGCTTTTTCACACCAGAAATAGTATACGTGCTGAAACCAAGTGGTGGTACAGACACCTTAAATGCAAGCAAATACTTGGGTGTCTGAGTTGGACTTCGGCCTACATATGCCCTAACATGGTAGTTCCTTAAGCCCACATAGGCTGTGGCCAGAGGAAGAAGCTGGGATTCAATTTCTCTTCCCTCAAAGTCATGCACAGTAACATCTTCATTGATAACCTAGAGAAAATTAGAACTTGTAAGTAGAATAACAATATTTTGCCAATCTATTTTACCCCAGAACATGTTGATTATAAGAAAAAAATGATTTTTGAAGTATAGAAATTACCAAAAGACAAATGGAATGCACATACAGACATAACTGAGAACTATTGTCATCAATGGAATATTCTAAGCAAGGCCTTTCATTTTACATCTAGAAAAACACATCCATGAAGAGGGAGTGAGATAGAGATTTTAATATTTATTTTTTCTACATTTTCAATTATTTATGATAGCAATCAAGTCATCATATACCAACCTTAATTTCAAGTGGTCCAAATTGGAAGTGGTTCATACACATACAAGTGGGCATTCATGTGTATAACACTTTTAGGGGAAAATGTGTATGTTGCATCTATAGGTAGTTCTCTTTGCAGGGTTCTCCCTCCTGTGAGTTGGAAATGACCTTCTTCCCCACTCATCTCTTGTCTGAGTGAGAATCTTTCACGTTGGAAATTCTTTTTGTGATATCATTTCAATGGGTTTTATGAAGAAGTTGTTGGTGGATTCTTTTTTTTTTTTACATAAGTAATGTTGGTGGATTCTAAAGTATTCATTTTATCTAGAGACGATGGTAGGTCCGTTAAAATCTCATAAAGGAGCAGGAAAGTTAGTAAGTTCATTCCTCTACTTATCAAAAAGAAAAAGTTAGTAAGTTCATTCCTCTAAGTGGGGAGTTGGAGTAGTTGATAGTGACGATAGAACCTTGAATAGTTTATGGGAATAGCAAGGAGTTTTACAAAATGATTAGAGATAGCTCTTGAGCATTTGTGGCGCAGAGGTGTTTGAACTATTATGGTCGGTTTGTGGTGGTTGCAGAATGTGGGGAAGGGGTTAGAAGGGGCTTCTCATCATCGTTCCAGAGGGTGAGAATGGAATAGGATGGTGGAATTTTTCTAGTGTCTTGCAAGAAGCCTACAACTCAGACTACTTTGTTCCTATGTCGGAAAATAGAGGTTAAGCTATGGTATTTGGTAAACATGTAGGTCGACAAAGGGAGATATGGAAGAAACCGTGGAGGGAGGCGATGGTTAGGGGCATGGAATCCTTCAAGGATGTTCTAGGTGTTCAGTATTTACAGCCCTATTGTGGACAGAAGCAAAAGCTTGTTGTGGGAAGAGCTTTTGGTGGGATGTGCCAAGGTGTGTTGGAAAGGATTTCACGTCACTCGTTTTCAGAGTGAGCGAATGTCGGATTCCAGTTTTACCTTAGCAATGAGCGGGTTCTCCAAATTCATTTTTTAGGTTCATTTTGTTGATTTACCTCTTGTAGGGGGTGCCTTTACGTGGCCCCATTTGGATAGGTTTATGGTATCTCTTTTGTGGGAATCTCATTTCCCCAAGTGTACCAGAAGCGTCTGTCGAAAATTTGTTCGGACCATTTCCCTATTCTATTGGATTGTGGTGGTACTCATAAAAGTCATAGATATTTTAAGTTTGAAAACATGTGGCTGTTGGATGATGGTTTCAAAGATATGATGAAACAATGGACTTTCTATCAATTGGGTGGTACCTCGAGTTTCAGATTGGCTCGTAAGTTAAAAGGCTTATTGAAAAAGGATTTGAAGGAATGGAATGAACAAATCTTTTGGGAATGTGAATAGACAAAAGGAGACTCTTACTGAGGAATTGTTGGGGCTGGAAAATCAGGGAGAAGGTAGCATTCTTTCGGAGGATGAGATTTTGTGGAAAAGGTTTATTGATTTTGAATTAGAGAAGGTGATTTTGATGGAGGAGACTTCATGGAGGCAAAAGTCAAGGGCCCTATGATTAAAAGAAGGGGATAAATGAACAAATTTTTTTCACTAGGTGGCAAATTCTCATCAGAGAAACAATGCTATTGACTCGATTTAGGTTGAGGGTGCTGTTTTTTCGGATCAGTCTGACATTTAGGAGCAAATCTATAGTTTCTTTGATAATCTTCTACGGAGCAACATGATTGGAGGCCAAAGTTGAATGGTTTAGAGTTTGATACTATTGACCCTATGAGTGCCCAATGGCTTGAGCGACCTTTTGATGAAAATGAAGTTCTTATTGTGGTAAGAGTGATGGTTAGAGACAACACTTCTGGTCCAGATGATTGTATTATGGTTTTCTTTCAGGATTGTTGGGACATTTTGTGGGAGAATGTGATGGAAGTGTTTTACGAATTATTCTATGTTTGTAAGTTTGAAAAGAGTCTAAACACTACTTTTATTGCTCTTACCCCAAAAAGGGAGGTAGCTATCGATGTGAAGGACTTTCGCCCCATCAATCTTGTTAATGGGGTCTATAAAATCATTTCTAAGTGTTCGCCACTCCTTTGAGCTATGTAATGGAGATGATTACTTCAAAATCTCATAATGTATTTGTGAGGGGAAGGCAAATTTTGGACTCTGTATTAATTGCAAATGAATGTCTAGATAGTTGAATAAAATCAAGTGAGCCAAATATATTATGTAAGCTTGACATGGAGAAGGCTAATGATCATTTCAATTGGGATTTTTTGTTTTATCTTATGGGGAAATGTGGCTTTGGGGGGAGGTGGTTGTTACTCAGATAATTACAGGATAGCTGTAAATTAGGTGTAAATAGTTGACTAAACTAAGTAGATAATTACGACACTTATAGGGATGCAATTAAGGGACCGAAAAGCACCAAAAACTTGATTTAAGGAGCTAGAAATATTGACTAATGTGATGTATAGATTTTCTATATAAATGAAAGGAAATACAAGGAAAAGGCATTCAAACAAAATTTGACATGGTATCAAAGCTTCTCTGATTACCGTAGCCTTAGTCTGAATCACTCGGTACGATTTTTTTATCGCAATTCTTGGAAGGAATAGCAAATAGTGATTTCTGCTCTTGGCAATTCTGAGTTCGTCTTCGTGTGTACAACGGGAACAATTTTTTCTTCTCTGTTTCGGCAAGTTCCAACTTGCAGCGGGAACAATTATTTGTGGGTTTCCTGTTCTGAGGGAGTCAACCTCATATCTGGAGGTGTTCGACTGTTTCTGTGGTGAATCCACCGTGAATCTCTGTTTGGGCGAGTTTTGTGGTCGTCGAAGCTCTCGTCTAATATCATCGGAGCTTTCTGTGGCGGTTTGGGCTAGTCAGAGCTTTCTCAGGTGTTCTTCGACTTCTCGGTTCTCTCTGATTCACTTTCAACCGGAGCTTGTCTCAGCATCAAAGTTACTCTCGCAAGTGTTTGTTGAGTCCGTCGGAGCTCTCTGTGGTCATCGGAGCTCTCATCGGAGCTTTCTATGGTGGTGCTCGTTGTTTGGGTTAGTCGGCAACCTCAGTGTTGCCTCAGGTGTTCTTCGACTTCTAGGCTTCTCAGCGTTGCTCTCGGCATCAGAGTTGCTCTCGCAAGAGACTCGACTTCTCAGGTGTTCTTCGATTCTCAAAGTTGCTCTCAGCATCAAAGTGCTCTCACAGGAGACTCGAAACCTAGACTCGAAGAGGTTAGTAGTCAATTGCTGGGTGGAATTATTTGTGCTATTTGTCGGTGGTGTTGACTTCCTCGATCATCAAAATTTTTTTTTTTTACTTCGTTTATTTTTTTGAGCTGTCGGCAAATAAAAATTAGTGGGTTTAGTCATGTCTATTGAAAATTCCATTATTCGATTTAATGGAAAGAATTTTCCTACATGGGAATTTCAATTTAAAATGTTCTTAAAAGGAAAAGAATTAGCAGATCATATTGACCGACTAATAAAAATGAACTTGCCCAATGGGAAGTCTACGATACTAAGGTGGTTTTCTAGTTGTTGGGAACACTTGAACCACATCTTGTCACAAATCTTCCCTGCTTTACTACGGCTCAAGTTATGTGGGACTACTTGCACCGTATTTATCATCAAGATAACAGCGCTTGGAAGTTCCAATTGGAGTTGGAAATCAGTAATTTCAGTCAAGGTAACTTGACTATTGAATAGTTTTATTCCGCTTTTATTAATATTTGGAGTGAATATTCTTCCATTATTCAAACCAAAGTACCCCCGGCAGCACTTGCGGCTCTTCAAATGGTTCACACTGGTAGTACTCTTCCCATCACTGCTATCGGTAATTTGGGTCCCTTCCGTAATGTCTTTGTCTCTTCTGAATTATTGGTGGTTGTCTTGTGCAGGATCAGGTGTCAGGGACGGTGATCGCGAAGGGGCCTAAAGTGGGACATCTCTTTCCTTTACAGTTTTCCATTCCTAATGTTATTTCTCTTGCTTGTACGACTACGGCTAATAATAGTGAAATATGGCATAAGAAATTAAGTCATCCTAATTCTACTGTCTTAACTCATCTTTTAAAAAATGGATTATTGGGTAATAAAGATTTGTTTTCCTCTTCCAATGTCTCTTTTGATTGTGCTACTTGTCATCTTGGTAAAAGTAAAATTTTACATTTTTTTACACATGATAGTCGTGCAACTACCTGTTTTGAGGTCATACATACTGATGTTTGGGGTGTGAGTCCTATTATTTCTCATAGTCAACATCGTTATTTCGTGACATTTATCGATGATTATAGTCGATTTACCTGGATATATTTTCTTCGCTCTAAAGCTACTGTGTTTTCTGTCTTTCAAAAATTTGTTACACTTGTTGAGACACAGTCCAGTACTTATATCAAAATCTTACGCTCCAACTCAGGGGAGAGTACATGTCTCAATCCTTTCAGCTTTATCTCTAACAAAAGGGAATTATTTTCCAACGTTCTTGCATGTATACCCCTCAACAAAATGGAGTCACTGAGTGTAAGAATCGTCATCTCTTAGATGTTGCTCGTACTCTTTTAATTGGTTCCTCTATGCCTTCTCATTTTTGGGTGGAAGCTATATCTACTTCTGTGTATTTGATCAATCGTTTGCCTACTGTTACTCTAAATTATGATTCTCCTTATTTTCGATTATTTGGCATACCTCCTGAGTATCACTTTCTTCATACTTTTGGATGTATTTGTTTTGTTCATCTCCTTTCCATTGATTGTCACAAGCTTGTCGCCCAGTCTGTTACATGTGCATTTATGGGCTATAGTCCTACTCATAAAGGATTTGTTTGTTATGATGTCTATACAAACAAGATCCAGATCTCTCGAAATGTTTTTTTTTTTTAAATCAATATTTCTTTCAGTCTCAGATTAACCTCCAATTGCTCCTCTTCCAAATTCTGATGCTGTGTCGTCTTCTATTGAGCGGTTTAAACCAGGACTGGTGTATCATCGATTTCATCCAACTTCTCCAACGCTCCTTCCAGACACTAATCCGCCACTTGATTCTGTGGCTCCTCTACCTCGGCGCTCCACTCGGGATAGACATATACCTGATAGGTATGGTTTTTCTCATACCTCGTTTACTGCAACTTTCGATACTGTTCCTATTCCTCACTCTTATGCTCAGCAGCTTCTCGAGCCTGTTGCCAGCAGGCCATGAAACAAGAGATTCAGACTCTTCAAGATAATCACACTTGGGATATTGTGACTTGTCTATCTGATATGAAACCAATTGGTTGTAAATGGGTGTACTCGGTTAAGTTTCGATCTGATGGCTCACTTGATAGATATAAGACTCGACTTGTGGCTCTTGGGAATCGCCAAGAGTATGGCATTAATTATGAAAAAATATTTGCCCATGTTGCCAAGATAACTACTGTTCAGACTATCTTGGCACTTGCTGCCTCACAAGAGTGGTCTCTCAGGCAAATGGATGTAAAGAATACTTTTTTACATGAAAACCTCAAGAAAGAAATATATATGTCTCCACCTCCTGGCATGTTTACTACACCTTCCCCAAACGTTTGTCGGAAACTCCGGTCCTTGTATGGATTGAAACAGGCTCCACGTGCATGGTTTGATAAATTTCGCTCTACTTTGCTTACCTTTCAATTTACTCAGAGTCAGTTTGATTCCTCTCTTTTCCTTCGCAAGACCTCTACAGGAATTGTGTTGTTTTTAGTATATGTTGATGACATTATAATTACTGGCTCTGATATTGAATTAATTCAGTAATTACAAATACATCTCAAGGCATCTTTTCATATGAAAGATATTGGTCATTTGTAGTATTTTCTTGGTCTTAAGGTTCAAATTACTTCATCTGGTACATTGTTACATCAGCACAAATACACACAGGAAGTGATCTCATTGGCTAGTCTCCAATCGGGGGTAACTCTGTTCTTACTCCTTTGGAAGTAAATCTCAAGCTTTTTCAGGAGGAAGGCGAGCTTCTTTCAGATCCATCCTTATATCGGCAACTAGTTGGAAGCTTAAACTACTTGACAATTACTCGACCTGACATTTCTTTTGCCATGCAACAAGTCAGTCAATTTATGCAGACCCCTCGACATCTTCATCTAGCTGCTGTCAGCCGCATTATCCGATATCTCAATGGCACTTCTACTCGCGGATTGTTCTTTCCAGAGGAATCTTCCTTACAGTTGGTGGAATATAGTGATGCTGATTGGGCAGGTTGTGCAGATACTCATCGTTCTATTATTGGTTGGTGCATGTTCTTAGGAAATGTACTCATTTCTTGGAAGAGTAAGAAATAAGACAGAGTTTCCAAGTCTTCCACTGAGTCTGAATATCGTGCTATGTCTTCCGCTTGTTCAGAGATCACGTGGCTTCGTGGGTTATTGGGCAAACTTGATTTTTCTCAGCTTCATTCCACTCCTCTTCATGCAGACAATACCAGTGCTATTCAGATCACTGTTAATCCTGTTTTCCATGAACGTACGAAACATATTGAAATCGACTGTCATTCCATATGAGAAGCCTTCGACAAACATATCATTACTCTTCCTCACATTTTCACCGAGCATCAAACTGCAGACATATTTACTAAAGCGCTTTCTCGACATCGGCATCAGTTCTTGGTTGATAAATTGATACTTCTTGATCCACAAGCATCAATTTGAGGGGGGATATTACTCAGATAATTAAAGGATAGCTGTAAATTAGGTGTAAATAGTTTACTAAACTAAGTAGATAATTACGGCACTTATAGGGATGCAATTAAGGCACCGAAAAACACCAAAAACTTGATTTAAGGAGCTGAAAATATTGACTAATGTGATATATAGATTTTCTATATAAATGAAAGGAAATACAAGGAAAAGGCATTCAGACCAAATTTGACAGTGGTGTGGTTGGATCAAACATTGTGTTTCGACTGCTCATTTATCTGTTTTAGTGAATGGTTCTCCTGGGGTTTTTTTTTTAACAATTCTTGTGGTTTGAGACAAGAGAACCCGTTGTCTTCTTTTCATTTTCTCATCGTGATGTGTACTCTTAGTCGTATGTTAGGGGTTGCAGTTGCAAGGATTGCAGTTGCAAGGATTGCAGTTGCAATGGTTTTTTGTCAAGTTTTATGGTGGGAGGGCGGGCCTCAAGAAGGCTTGGCTACAGTTTCTCGTCTTTTGTTCACAAATGATACATTGTTGTTTCGTGATATGAATCCAGGTCATGTGCAAACTTTGCGAGCACTTCTGCTTTGTTTTAAGGTTGTGTCAGGCCTTAAGGTTAATTTGAGAAAGTCTGAAATGGCATCAATGGGCCAAGTGTGAAATATGAGTAGGCTGGAAAGTATTATGGATTGTCAGGTTTCTTCTTTGTCGATTAGTAACCTTGGGCTTCCCTTGGGGGTTACATTCAAGACCAGCACGGTTTGGGATGGGTTGTTAGAGAAGCTGGAGAGAAGGTTGGCAGGTTGAAAGGGGTTGTATTTGTCAAAAGGGGGGAAAATACCCTTATTAAAAGTAAGTTGTCTAACATTCCTACTTATTTTGTCTTTATTTCCTATTCCAATTGGTGTGGGAAATCCATTGGAGAAGTTATTTCGAGACTTTTTGTGGGGAGGTATAGGAGAGGAAGCTAAGTTTCATTTGGTTAGTTGGGATAAGATTTGTACTCATTTGTCGTGTTGTGGAAAAGGGTTTCAAAAGTTGAGTATTTTTAATAAAGCTTTATTAGCAAAGTGGTTGTGGAGGTATCATCAGGAGTGTGATTCTTTGTGGAGAGTTGTGATTGATTCTAAATATGGGAGTGCTTGGGGAAAAGGAGTTCTAAGGAGGCAAAAAGTATTAATGGTATGGGGTGTGGAAAAATATTAGAAGCGGTTGGGATGCTTTTGTTAAACATGTTAATTTTTGTGGTTGGGGACGGTTCTAGAATTCGTTTTTGGCATGATCCATGGTGTGATGGTAGGGCTCCTTATGCTGTTTTTCCAGATCTTTTACGTATTTCTCGAAATCCGGATGCTCCTGTGGCTGACTTTTTGGACTGTTCTAGTGGCTCTTCTCATTAGAATGTTCTATTCTTTAGAGCTGTGAATGACTGGAAAATGGGGGCTGTTTCTGAATTGTTTGGTTTATTGTATGCTACTCAGTTTGGGAGGGATTTGAGGGATAAGATAGTCTGGATGCCTACTGGTAACAGGAAGTTTTCAGTTCGTTCTTGGTAGAAGAAGTTGTCTAGGCCGAATGGATTTCCTTGGAAGTGTATGGAAGAGTAAGGTGCCTTCAAAGGTTGCGCGTTTTGGCTGGTCTGCTTCTTTAGGGAAGATTTGACTTTGGATAATCTCAGGAAGGGTGGATTAATTGCTTTGGATTGGTATTTCTTATGCAAGAAATCAGGTGAATCAGTGGATCATCTATATTACATTGTGATGTGACCAGGTTGTTATGGTATGAAGTGTTCAATAGGTGTTCTTTGGCTTGGGTGATGCCTAGGAAGGTAGTGGACCTTTTTGCTTGCTAGATAGGACTAAGGGTAATAGAATGGTTGATACTTTGAAGATAAGGAACACTCGGTTGATGAACTTAGATGTTTTTTCTTTAATTCCTTATTTCAGTGGGCCTCAGCTATTGTATTTGGCCATGGTTTTCTTCTTTCTTTTTCTAGCTCCTGACTTGTAATAGGATTAGTTTTTGTATATTACCTGTGCACTTGGCTTTGCCTTGTTACTTGTCTGAATAAAAATTTTATTCATAAAAAAACACTTTTAGGCCTAAAAGTATCACTTTAATATATTAGTATGCTATGTAAACTCGATCTCTTTATCGTGTAGTTTATAATCTTTTCGCCTTCAATAAGTTTATGCAAATATTTATTGTCTTCTCTCTGCTGTCAAATCAGCTGAAATAATAAACCATTAAGCTTCTCATATCTTTCTTGTATGTATAATTTAAGGCTCATGAAATTGAGCATGTTAATCTAGAATTTTTTACCGTTTATATGAGCAAGCAGGTAAGTACGTGACCACTCAATTACAGTAGACCCAATACATGTAAGCAGTGTAACTACTTAATACACAGACATGCCAGTCCACACATTTAGGTTATTGATTGGATGACTTCATAAATTTAATGTAGTGAGGAATGACATTAAATTTCAAGACACTAGGCACTGGTACAATAACGGAAGTACTTACCGGGATTTGAACTACATCATCTCTCTTCCATCCAAGAGCATTGTAGGCCAAGACTATCTACAAAAATGAGAGATGATCATATGGTATGTATCAAAATGGAATAGAAAAGGCCGCAATCACTACATGGAGAAAGAATATTTTCATTACCAGATTCTGTCCTTGAGACAGATCAGCTTCTGATGCCGGACAGTAACTTATATTCAGAAGTGGGCACTAGAAAACAAGAAAAGAAAATTAAGAAAGGGGGAGTAGAGTAGAGAACAAAGAGAAGTCACATGTCAAAATCAATTTTAGTATTTTCAATTTTTTGAAAGAATTTTTTTGTAGGGTCAAACTTGATATGAATGCCAATAATTAAACATCCGTGAATAATATTAACATCCCTTAGATGTGATGCATGCAAATTAGAAGCTTTCATACAAAAAGTATAGCACTAACAAGAGAAAAACTTGTAATGTGCTCGAGAAACAAGAGGTCAAATATACGGTCAACCAATAAGAGCTTAAGGGTAAATCTAGGTATTACGAATGGCTGTACAAATGCCATGATAAAACCAGATATTCAAGCAATAAAGTAAAAAAGTTCATGAGCTTATGGCTCATTATGTTTTACCTGTTGAAACTTCATGGTTGGGTTCCCACATCCAGTATCTGATGCAGACTGAGCCAAGCAAGCAAGTGAAGATGCAACTAATTCCTCAGCCTGCACATGGATAATGACAAAGTGAGAGTGATCCTTGGCCAAAATGGAGAGAAAACAACATTGAGGAAAAAAAAAAACAGGTATTTGAAGTGTAAAGCCAAATTCACACCTTCGTGTATCCTATTGACAAACGTTTTGCATAATCATTAGCCACATGCTGCTTTTCTGTACCAGTAACTGCATCATGATGCTGAGCAATAGCTAAAGCATCTGCAAGTGAGTCTGTATTGGGCCCATAATTACTCCTCCCTTTGAAAAACTCCAGTTGTCTTGCTGCCTAATAATTCAATAGAAAAAGAAATGCCAGACTCTAAAACTGTCATTAGACTGTAACCATTTAATCATGATACAAACTGAAAGTCGGATAAATGATACCAAATAATAGCCACTCATTATTCTGACATAGCGCTTGAGAGCTGGCCTACTAGTAAAGTATCCTGTCCAGTACGCATTTGCACGATCTGCATAACTAGTATGGTGGATGCTTCAAACTTTAAGAAAATGTTGGCATGAAATGGCAAGCAAATAGTTTATATGACATCCAAACATTAAACTCACGGGAAGAAGTCTTCAATCTTGATTGGCCAGGATTCATCACTGGCATATTTTGCATCAGTATATATGGATGGGCTAGAGTACAGAGCATTGACACGGCCATCCTAAAAGGTACCCGACTGTCCCAATTAGAAGCAGTTGGTCTCACAATATAAAAAAGGATATTAAATAATGAGCTACTTATCTTTGAAAAACATGTATTCTGAGAGGGTACTGTAAACTCATTCAGCAAGACTAAAAAGTTAAGCAGATGTTAAACACAAGTGGTGAAACCTAAATAATCACAATTAAAAGAAATGGAACGCATGCAATGCAAATTCTAACATAGTTTTGACTTTTGAGGATCATATCCTGCATTTTAGCAATACTAACATGTTGGAAGGTTGATATAATACTGAGCAACATTAATTTTCTTGTATCTTTAGACAGTCATGCCCTAGATGTGGCTCTTGCATATGTCCCGTGTACTTGGCTTCAACTATTTTCAATAAATTCTTATTTACTGATTAAAAAAAGATATAATACTGAGCAACATTGGGTACACAATGAATATATAAATTCTAAATATCAAAATAAGCAGTA
This sequence comes from Platycarya longipes, assembly GCA_036559045.1. NCBI lineage: Eukaryota > Viridiplantae > Streptophyta > Magnoliopsida > Fagales > Juglandaceae > Platycarya > Platycarya longipes. The sequence continues at coordinate 53,124,137 of CM071791.1, forward strand.
TAAGCAGTATAAGCATTATTAGGTAGCATGCCTCCTATCATTTGTTCTTCAGATTCAACCTGAATGATGTTTGAATTTCGCAACCAAAAGTCGAAACAATGTTTCCTTAATGCATCCATGCCTTCTAGCAGATTTTTAAGATTATTTCAACAAATGATTACCCGCATCCTTTATATGAAATATAGTATATGTTAAAGGGAGTCAGTCATCTAATCATCTAATATGCTTTCCTGCAAAACCATGAGACAGGCATAATAATGCAAGGGTCTAACTTAACCAATATTTGCAGTTTCAATAATAGGTCACCTTGTTGACATAATGAATGAGTTTGTCCATCTGCCGGAACCATGTATGCGCATACTGATACTTAAAATCTGTCCCCATTGTCCACATTATATGATTTGTTCGAGTTATATTAGCCTGAGAAAGAAACAATTGCTATCAGCAGCTAGTAGAGGCCCCTAATGGAAGGAGAATGAGAATTTTTTTCAGGGCCCAATTGAACAAGTTAATCAAAGATAGATCTTATTCAAGTTCAAGAGAAATGAAATTCTTCATATATTTTAAAGAACTTGCGACATTGCTGCCAAGGTTAGTTGTCATGTTGATGCACAGTGGCATCTCCTAAAATAGATGTAACTTCTCTTTTTTTGATAAGTAACAGAACCTAAAGTAGCTGTAACTCGTACAGATACTTCTGAACTATTGTAGATTTTGCTTTTCCAGAAAATCTAATGGAACACTAAAACTTGGCAAGCCCAAATTATGGTGACACTTTTGTGCAGGGGTTCAAGGTTGGAAAGCCTAATAGCTTCAAGAAAATCTGTTGCAATGCTCCAGTTTAACATGGATACACATACAGAAACTTTTATACATACATATACACATAAATAAGATCGACATACAGTGATCTGTAAGATACACATGCAGAAACTATATAGAACAAAGTGAATAATTTACCCTCGAGACTACAATTTCAGAAAGAGGCTAAACCTCGTTTGTTTTTAGAAATCATCTCAACTCATCTCATCTAATCAATACAACTTTCCCAAACTTTCAAATAAAATACAATAAACATTTCAACTTTTTCAAATCCCAAAACAAAAGTAATATTAAAAAATTATATTCTAACAATATTTTAACTTTATAGTATTTTTATTTAACTTTCATCTCAACTCATCTCATCTAAACTCACTATCCAAACCAGGCAAACTGAAATGACAGAGAATGCCTCAGCATGGAGGAAAAGAGATACAAATAAGACAAGCTTAAAGGAGCAACATAATGAGAAATCAGACAAAATAATCCCTTGTATGTGGGGTGAAGAGCTTTGCCCATTTACCTGTGACACTGCAGCAGCAACAAAGTCATTTACTCGGTCTTGAACATTGTAGTCAAACAAGTTAATGTCATCCTTCATTGAAAGACGTAACAAAATTTAACTTTGCAAGCAAAGTAGATATTCAAATGCTGATAACAAATTAACAAGTCTTTCATAATTTTTACTTGAACTATTGGGGAAGCATCGTTAACTTCGAAGTAGAAACCACCAGGTGGAGGCTCATAATTTTCAGGGAATGCACCAGCAAAAATCTGCAAAATTTAGGAGACTAACAAAAATTCAGGAAAAGGGAAAAGGAAAGATAGAAACAAGACTAAATTCATTGAATGCATAGTAAAAAAAAAAATATTAGTTCCAGCATGATTATCCGCTTGAGTGAAATTGTAAAACTGCTAAGGAGAACCCAAAAAAGTCGAAGGGAAAGAAAACTTGCTCCTCACCTGAGCAGAAGAACCAAGGCTCTTGGAACCCTGCCAGACAACTTCAAGACTTTTCTCATTTTTGCGCTTAGCTCTGTCTTGGTAATCTATTCGACCAAAGAAAAGTGAGTCGAATCCAACCTACACAAATAGCAGATATTGACCAATCCAGGGCATCAAATGGCTCTTGATTAATTACGAGTTTCCACATTATCTATTGTTTGAAGCAGAATGGAAATATTATAAACAAAGCAACTAAGTATATGGAGATGATTACTTCTGCTCCCAACAAATATGCCTGTACCGCAGAATGTCCAAAGGGATCTATTTGCCAACCAATTCTTGGAACAACCCCAAACTCCTTTTTGATAAACCGATGCCCAAGGGTTGTCTGATCAATCATGTCAATGTAATGTGTTGCTGCCTCATCATGCATGCACATACCCCCATTTCTACAACAGGGAGAAAAGAAAAAGAATCAAGAACAAAACTTTTGAAATATATGACACTGTCAATGTCTCAAATTTCAATCAATTGACCCCAGAAACATAAAGAATGATTCAATTCCTAACCCCAAAGAAATTTATAAAAAAAAAAAAACACTACATGACTTATATTTAACATAAAACTGTGCATTACATGAACTCCAGTTGACCTGAGCTCACCAGCTGCTTGACCACATCCTGGACTGTCTCACTCTGATCTCTCCACCATCTTTGGAAAAATGCCTGAGTTAATGAAGCAGGAGAAAGGTGATATAGATACTATTTTCCCAATATAGATGAATCTGTAGGTGGCAGTATGAACAAATGGTATGATCTAATTATAAGTTGGTAACCTGAACAGGTTCAAGACACTGGGATACATAAGTCCCTGTTTTACAGCTAAACTATGAGAAAGAAAGCACCCCTATTTATAAGTTATTTTACCCTTTTACCTATCAAAGAAGTGAGAGACAAGGAAAGAGGGCATCGGTGATATGGAGAATAATTGAAAGGCGATTAAAAGAGTCTTCTTTTCATAAATTTTCCTGTCCTCAATTCGTATTATCCTATCTCTATATGCAAGTCCACCATACTCCTTTGCGTTCTTCATATTCTCCGCCAACAAAACCTTGACGCTTTGATTGTTTGATGGGAAATGTAGAAAACTAAAAGAAACAGCAAAGTTTAACTCACATTATCCATTAATTTAAAATGTTTTGATTTCCATCCACTAAGACAGTAGACAAATGTCTAGAATTTTAGCTTCCTTCTTGTCAATAACCAGACACAAGTAAATTGTTGGGACGGAAACGATAAATATGGACCAACAAACTTGCCTGCTCAACATAGATAAACTTTCGATTCTTGTCAGCCAAGAGCGCAGACACCATAGAATCCAATACATTCTGAACGCACGCCCCCTGACCGGCCAAAAAACAACAAATCTTAGTTATTGTGGATCAAACTCAAACGGAAAATGCTCAAGAGGCAGACGGATTCAATGGACAATGCTCGTGAACAGTAAATTGTTTTGCCTATACTCGTGCCCTGTGTCCGTGAATCCGTCCGTCACTGTATCATCACTCAACTCAAACACCCACAAACCCAGAGAGAGAGAGAGAGAGAGAGAGAGAGACCTGGATGGAATTGTTGGAGCCAACGTAATACTGGTCAACGGTCTTCAACCAACCAACATCGTCGTGAGTGTGAGGAACCAAATGGACATTAAGCTTTCCTGGGACTATGCTTTGAGAAGTATTGTATGCGATGAAATTGGATTCCGTACATAGAATCCCAGCAAAAAGGACAAGGCAAAAGAACACATGGAGGATGCCCATCACAAGCCTAGTTCTAAAGAGAAGGTTTTTGAGTCCAAGCTTGAAGGATTACAAGAAACAAGACAGAGATAGCAATAAGGTTCCACTTTCGGTTACAGGCTTTGATTGCTGTGGTTGAATGTGTGATTGATCAGAAAAAGGTGGATTTGGCATGGATAAGTAGGCTGTCACAAATTGCAAGCGCCTTAGTTTTTAACTCCGCATCGGGCAGAGCAGTCGAGATGATGGAGACATGGAGTGAACTGGAGATACGAGCGTAGAGTTAAAAAAACGTCCATCTTCTTTGCAAATTACAAAACAAATACTTACCTATCTCACGTGTGAGGTGAGGACACTTAATAATTGAAAAATACTTTTTTCTCAAACAAAAAAATGTTGCCATCCTCTTTAGTTTTTAGAACTTCTGGAGAAGGCTTCACCTTATTACATTTTCTTAATTACCAGGAAGACCATAAAAAATATAGAAATTCATGAATCTCAATCAAGGCGGATAAAAATATAGAGTTCCACGCTGCCAACCGATATTAGGGAGTTCATATTTTATTTGAAATAGAAGAACAAAAGAAAGGGGCAAGCTTTGACACGACTGGTCGTTGCGAATGTATCTCAACGTAGACAGTAGACTGACAAGGCAGGAGCAAACGGCAAACCATTAGGCATTATGTGCCAATTTCTGCTTATCCATTTGGGAGATCTATTATTCAATTCGGGATTTTTTTATTTTTTTTGTTTTTGGGGGAGGGGGGGTGTTTGGCAGGATTTAGGAAGCTCACGATGCATGCTAGCTGCCAAAATGAACCATTTTATACTCTTATCATTCCCACCCTCGCTTAAATTATAGTATGTTGTTACTTTCAAGGAACAACAACTAGGCTTATGTTACTTTCAAGGAACAACAACGAGGCTTACTGCTGCTTCGCTGGCACACTAGCGACTTAACAATAACAAGTTACAAGGCCATACCGCACACCACACTGTTGGTTGCCACTGCTAGTGTATACTTTTTGTTTGTTTTTTTAAAGCTAGACGAGCGCATCCCAGCTCTGGCTACATCTTCTCCCCCAAATCATAGATCCCTACACTTCTCTCGGAACCTGACTCAGAAATATAAGAATTTTTTTTATTTATTTCTGTTTCAGTTAATATCCCTTAAAATCCTGTGCAAAATCTTAATTGCTTCAAATCCTTTTCACCACTTCTCCACCAAACCTATCAGAGTTTTAGGCTTGATTTATTTTTATAAATAAATAAGATATAATAAAAATTAAAAATTAAATAATATCTTTTTATAATATCTTTTTTTTCTCCACCAAACCTATCAGAGTTTTAGGTCTAATTTGTTTTTATAAAAAAATAAGATATGATAAAAGTTAAAAATTAAATAAAATATTGTTATAATATTTTTTTTAATATTAATTTTATTTTGAGATTTGAAAAAATTAAATTATTTATTTATTTTATATGAAAATTTAAAAAATGTAATAATGATGAAATGAAATATGATAAAAGTGTTTATAATAGTGAACAACATCTTAATACATTTATGGTGGAGAAAAACGCAGAGATCAACCGGCATTTATCATTACTTTAGTTGTCTTGAGAAATTTGAAATGTACTGAGATTTGTAGGTTTCACTTGGTTACTTCTTTCTTTCTTAGAAATGCAATATTTGTATTCAATCCCCCATTAGACCTTACCATCGAATGGACCTTTGCACGCTTCAAAACCTTTTCCTGTTAGATGGTTATTTTTCTTCCGGGTTTATGGAGGTAGTGTTTAATTAACAACAAAGTCACCAACCGTAGGAAACTCGTAGAAGATTTGAGTATTTGTATCTTAGAGAAGGGTAGGCGACGGCTTCGCAGTGAGGGGCATCGGGGCTACTTCACAGTTAGGGGAAGTGAGGCGGCTTTGCAATGGAGTGAGAGGGGGAGAAGTTCTTTGAGGGTAGGTTTGGGTGTTGAGAAATGTTAAGAAGAGTTATTAATAATAGTAAAAAATAATAATAATAAATTAAATAGTGATAAAAAAAAGGTAATAAAAGCAAATTAAAAATAATAATAAAATAATAAATAATAATGAAATATTCTTAAAATGTCTGAAGAATTCTCGCTATCCAAACGTAGCCATCTTTCCAAAGATGGGTCTTTGGGGGACAGGAAGGCAAGATGAGGGTCGGTTTTTTGTTTCAAATCGAAACGTGAGGTAAAAACATTAGACCGATGTTTGGTGTAGAAAATAAAACCAAGCTTTTGACCAAGCAGAGACAATTCTATTCGAAGAAGAGCAAAAGTACGAAGGACAGCACCGGTGTCAACCATTACCCTCACAACCTTAGTTTAGAATTTTTCTAACAAAACGAAAAAAGATCTCCTGTTCCCCTTCTTTTCAGGAACCATACATTATACATAGGCCAAACATACATTATACATAGGCCTAAGCTTCTGCTTCAGGAACCATACATTTTGAGGTAATCAAAGTCAATAAAGAAAGTGCGGATTTCCATTGGGGCAAGTTCCACCACTAGATCTACAGGGTTAACGGGTCCTCCCCTTACCACCTTGGGTTCTTCCGCCGGGCCTTCTACCTTCCAGACAAGCCTTTTATTCTCCATCTCAGCTCTTTCTTGATTGGCTGATAAACTCATCTCTGTCACTTTATTTATCTGAAAAGGAACAAAAAAAGGAACATATGAATTAAGGCAGGTTTTTCAATGATTAGAGCAGTTTTAGAGTCGCGCACAAGATTGTTCTTACCTTCCTGTTTGGAAACAGCTTCTTCATCTCCACGCTCCCCATCGTTGAATAGTCCTTGTCCTCTCCAATCTTCGAACATATCAAAATTTCAAATACACACCGAGGCATATGAGTAGAATACCAAAACATAGATAAAATTCAACTAAAAATGTGGAAACAGTCCGACGGGTTCCATTTTTTGCTTCTTTTGCAAGACCTAGACAGTTTCAAAACAGTGCCAGAAGGCTACCTCCACTTCCAGCGATAGCCAATTCAAAATTCCTCAACACCAAAGTGCAAAAATAGTTCTCAATAGAAGACGAATGAAGAAACTTGCAAAACCATGTTAGGTAAGAGATAAAGCATTTGGCAATATAATTACTCTCAAGTATTCTCAGATATTACTTCCCAAACATCACTAGGGCCCATTTGTTTATGGGGATGAAATTAAAAATTCAGAACTTATCTCAAACTCATCATTACATTTTTTCAAATCTCCATACAAAATATAATAAAAAAATCAACTTTTTCAAATTCCAAAACACTTTTTTCAAATCTCAAAACAAAATTAATATTAAAAATATATATTACAACAATATTTTATTCTTTTTTTAACTTTTATCTTATCTCATCTCATCCCATCCCATCTCTGAAAATGGACTAGGCCTAAATACAAAATATTTTTCAATTTCAAATTTTTGACTTTTTCATTTAATCATTATCTAATCATTACAATTTTTCCAAATTCCAAAACAAACAATAAAAAATAATAAAACTTTTCTAAATTTCAAAATAAAAATAATATTAAAAATTTCATTTTTTTTGTAAGTAATAAGAATTTTATTCATGTAAATAGGCAAAACCAAATACACAGGAAGTGTATAAGAGATAACACCTATTACAAGCTAGTAATGAAAAGTTAAGACAAGACATTACAAGAATTCTCCTCTTATAAGATTTTGCAACCAAAAATTGAGAGCACTAAAGAAAAAGTCCCTAAATTTTTTCAAAGAACGTTCACAATCATCAAAACACCTTTCATTTATTTCGGACCATAAACACCAAAACAAACAAGAAGACCACTCTTCAAAAATCTACACTGTCTCCACAAACTAAAGAGTTATTCCAGCTTGCCAAGAAATCCACCACGCACAAAGGCATGACCCATGCAATACTAGCCCTATTGAAAATTTCATTTTACAAGGCTGACACCACTTCACAATGCAAGAAGAGGTGGCTAACAGATTCTCCAGCGTTCTTACACATAAACCATCAATCCATAATGAACAGCCCCCTTTTTCCTCTAGTTATCAATGGTTAGAATTTTCTCAAGACAAACCAACCAGCAAAACACAAAAGCAGCTTTACTAGGGACTTTAGATTTCCAGATGCATTTCCAAGGAAAAGCAATATCACCCTTGCAATTCAACACTTTGTAATAGGATTTGACTAAAAATGTGGATTCAGAATCATGAACCCATAGCAGCTTATCCTCCTTAGAATAATCAATCTTCATATTATAAAACTTAGAAAAGAAATCTGAAGCTTCGCAAAACTCTCAATCCTGTAAATCCCTGTTAAACTCCACTTTCCAATGAAGCAAATTGTTTAAAATTTGAAACGATTCAGCCATTGTAGCCCCTATATTTCTAGCTATCCGAAAGAGATTAGGATAACTAACTTTAAGAGCTGAATCTCCGCACCCAACGACATGCCAAAAAGTGTTGCTCCCATCCCCCACTTTATATCTAATGTTATTGACAAAATCCCCCCAACCCAAACGAATATATTTATTTCCATAAGCTCATCCCAAAAGCCCATTTAGCTTCATTTGTACACCAATTCTCCCACATTCTTCGATATTTGGCATCCGCAATCTTCCTCCATAAAGCATCTTTCTCAAAAACGTACCTCCAAAACTACTTCCCAAGAAGTGTCTTATTGAAAAACCTTAAATTTCTTATGCCCAAGCCCCTACAAGATACAAAGGCACAAATTTTGTTCCAACTCACCAAATGAAATTTTCTTTCCTCCCCAATCCCATCCCTTAAAAAGTTTTCATAACTTTTTTTCAATTCTAATTGCAACCCCATCCCAAATAGAGACAGCTTTATAAGAGGTTCCCAAAAGAAACCCTAGATATTTGATGGGTAAGAGAGAAACTTTATGACCCAAAATGTTGGCAAGATCATGAGGATTGCTGATAGAAGCCACAGGCACAATTTTAGATTTAGTGAAGTTGATTCCAAGCCCAGAGACAGCCTCAAAACACAGCAACAAAGATCTTAAAACACGCAGATGATCTAGATTAGAGTCTCTGAAAATAAGAGTATCATTAGCAAAGAGCAAGTACGAAACAGTAATGCAATCACGAGCTACATCTCCAACCCTGAAGCCCAACATAAAGCCAACTAAAACAGCCGCATCAATCATACGACTCAAGGCATCCATGACAATGACAAAAAGAAACGGGGATAGGGAGTTTCCTTGCCTTAAACCTTTGGAGTTATTAAAGAAACTAAGTGGAGATCCATTCACCAAAATAGAGAATATGGCCGTCGAAATACAATATCGGATCCATGAGCACCACTTCTCTCCAAAGCCCATTCTCCCAAATAAGTAAAGAAGGAAATCCCAATTGACATGGTCAAAAGCCTTTTCCATGTCTAATTTCACTAAAATTCCATATTGACCCGACTTTCTAAAATTATATTCAATTTTTTCTCTCCTTTTCCAAAACCCAATGAAACATATTAACTCAATCAATTTCACTACTATTCACAAATATATTGAGAAATTCTTGGTATCCAAACGGGACCTAAAACTTTTTGACCATGCTGACAAGATAGAACAAAGAACACCAGAGATGCATCCCAAGCCCATGTGTATATAGATGCATAAGCATGCAAAAGCAATAAAGTGGAATAAGAAAAATTACATCCAATCATGGTTTCAATAGAAGTATTCTCGTGACTCATTCCACAATATGTCAATAAGGAACCCACATGGAGCAATGTAATACACCAACTTAAAAAGCAAATCTTGTTAATAAATCCATTATTCAAAGCACTTAAGGTTAACCAAGAAAATCTTGTTAAGTCGGTATCCACTCAAAGAGAGGCAACAAGTTTTAGCCATATAAGCAGATAGACACACCTCATACAAATGAGCCAGCCGAAGAAGCACTTTTCCATTTTCAAGCTCCTGAAATAACAAGAAATTAAGGAAAGTATACTTATCTCCTCCTTCCCTTAAAAATTAACTGGAGGGAACTTGCAAGAAGTTTTCATAGAAAAAATTTTCGTTATGGAAAAAACGTTTTCATTGACCCTCATCAATCCACAGCACAATAGCTTTACATGGAGAAGTACTTGGAGTAATAAGGCAAACTTTTTCACTTGGACTGCTTCTTTGGGCAAGATTTTGACTGGATGACTTATGAAAACACTGATTGTTGTTGACCAGTGTTGTATGTGCATAAAGAATGGTGAGACTGTGGATCATCTTGTGAGGTTGCTAGATCACCATGAGATGATGTCTTTAGAAGATTGGAGTTAGCCTGGGTTATGTCTGATACAATTGAACTCGTGGCTAGTTGAAAGAATTTGGGAGGAACTTCACAAATCACAGTTGTGTGGAAGATGGTTCCTATATGTATTATTTGGTGCCTATGGAAGGAAAGAAATGGTCGAACTTTTGAAGATAAGGAGCAAACATTAGAGGAGATTAGATTGTTCTTTCTTAAAACTTTGTTCTTATGGACAAATGATGTAGATTGTAATGATCTAGATTTTCATGATTTTCTTGTTTCTATTTCTCTCTTAACTAGGTATAAACTCTTGTATACACCCTGTGTACTCGACCTATGCCTATTCTTTTCTCTCTTTTTTTATTAAAAAAAAAACTCAGGCTATGCCTATTCTTATCAATATAACCTGCTTTTTTTTTTTTTACATTTTTTATAAGTAAATATAATCTGTTACTTGTCAAAAACAAATTTTTCAACGAATAATTCTCATTACCTGGAGAGTTATCACTGCAATGTTACTCGGTAAAGCATAGGAAGGATCAATCGCCGAGAAAGAAGATACATGGGAATTTATCCAATTGTTTCCATCCTGCGAAAAGAGAAACTGTACACTTAAGACTGCCCATGGCACCTAGTCAAAGCTAAGAGTTCTCTTCACCTGCTCTGTAAATGCCAAGAGAAGCGGGGAGTATATCTCCTGGCCCACTGTCCGACGCCACTTGGCACCTTCTCCTATATGATCAATTCTGAGATAAAATTTCCCCTGGATCTGCAATATGGTCATAGATCAATAATAGGCAACAGCTGCAATGCCACAGAAAAGAGAAGGGGGAGGGGGGTTATAAAGTGAGTTGCCGCCCGTCACAGCACCTTTAGATAATGTTTTAAATAATTCAAACCAAACAGTAGACAGTCGGACATTCTGTAATATAACTGAGCATGAATTAATAAATTTATCTGGGAAAAGCCCGGAAGGCAATGTCTTGTAATGATATACAGAATCCAAAAACTATGACTAGTAGAGATCCTTCCAAACTGACCACACGACAACATGAGCAGGTGGGAAAAAATACTGATAGACTATCACATGTTTGTATGCAAAACGGTTAGATATGCTTACAGTTAAACCTTCGCATTTGTCTAAGACACAAATTGTTTCATTTAATGCCTCACCGACACCTCTTGAATCATCATGAAGCAACCTCCTATGGAACAGAGAAGCATATTGAGATCATGACAATACAAGAAATCAATAATACAAGTCAAATGGATAATCATAGAATAAAAGTACAAAATAATTGACCATTATCGAAACCAGTGAAAGATATTAGAAACCTATGGAGCATCAGCTCTATTTGGCCATCCACTAAGCTGGTTCCTCCCACTGAGCGGTCCACCAATACTGAGAATTCCATGCTGCTATCTTGCACATAAATTCCAAGATTGATCTGCAGTGACAGAGAAGGGTTAAAACAAGAAAACTTTTTTAAGCAAAGGAACCTTCAAACTAAAAGTCAAACTAAGATTATGTATAGAGTTCTCTTTGCATGCTTTCAAAAGACACTCGGTGCTTTAGACCATGTATTCCTCAAAAGGCCAGTAAGCAAACCAGCTAGAAGTTGGTTTGCTTTAGTTTCCAAATATTTTTTTTTTTTATGATGGGGGAACCACCCCATGGCAAAGCCCTTAGGACTCACCCTTTAGTTTCCAAATAATGCCTCTGTTTGGGAAGAAAGTAAACCACTATAATACTTATCAAACTTTGATATGCAACCTATAACTTGAAAGTTGTAGCTGACTGGCTTTTGGGGCCCAGCTCCTTTCCTCTATCCCATGCGTTTTGGCCAAGGGAAGGGAAAAACCATAAGTCCATCTCCTTTTCCCAATGCCATGTAAGAACCCCCCCCCCCCTTTTTCCTTTCCTCTCTTGTTTTTTTCCTTCTTCCTTTCTTCCCCCCCATCTGGCAGAAACGCATGGTGACTCAGTTTGTTTTTTACTTTCCGCCCCTCGTGGCCTGTAACCCTTCTCCCCACCACCACCACCACCACCACCTTGGCCTCATGCATCGGCGTCGTTCACGCCCCTTTCTACTACCAGACCACCATTCGCTACCTCCCCCCCCCCCCAAAAAAAAAAAGTCGAAAGCTGAGTCACCACGTGTTTTCCTTCAGCTGTGTGAACAAACTGCCTCTAGCCACCGTTTTGTAAGCTCTCCCTCCCTCCCTCCAATTTCTCTCTTTCTCACACTAAGTTCTCTCTGTGTTGCTGCCATTCCCACAACTACCGTGGTCACCTCGGAGGAGGAGCACCACGCCGAGCAATTCCACCCATCTCCACCCCTTTGTCAGCCACCACTGGCACTGACTTTAAGCTTGCCGACTTATGGCTTTACTCTCACTGGTTCCCTTTCTTCCTCCCTCTCCATCCCTCACCCCTTCGTCCCTCAATCTCCCATTTTGTCATCGTCCATCCAGCTTTGCGAGGAACCCCTCCCCTACTTCGTCTCTCAATCATCTTAGCCCACCACCTCTGTTCGGCACCATCTCAGCGACACTCACATCTACTAATGTCGTCGCCATCTTGTCTCTTGCATCGCCATGCACAGCCTCAGTGAGCCTTTGTCTCTGTACAGAGCAACACACGTGGTGCTTTGGAGGCCCACCAAACCTGCAAACAAGTTATACCCTTCCTAGTTTTGTGTTTTGGCTATGTGATGACAGGGTTTGAGGCCTATGACAGCGTATTTTTGGGTGGCTGTGTAGCCTTAATGATTGAGGCATTTGGTAGAGTGCAGAGAATATGGTCCTTTGCAAGTTTTATTTTCCAAGTATTTGTGATTGCTCTGGTGAAGACAGCAATGGGAAATATTGCAACATTATTTGAAGGATTAATGCCCCTGCAGAATAACCCTTGGAGAAGATCAAAAGCTCCATATTTCTTTCAGATTCTTGTTATGTTTGTCAGTGATGCAGCATTCAAAAGCCATTGGTGTCTGTTGTGGGAAACTAAATGGTTCAAATGAATTCCAATGAGAAACAAAGAGTTTTAAGGCTGTACACTGTTTTATCAGTGTTTTATTTCTTTTTATAAGCTTATTACTGTCTTGTTGTTAGTCTGTCTTTGTGAGTTTTTGATTTGTTAATCCAGTAAGAGCAGGTTGCACTGATGTTTGCATAGTTTACTTACGAGATTAACATATTTACTCCTTCCCCCCCCCCCCCCCAAAAAAAAAAAAAAAATCTCCACCATTTTCCTGGGGGAAAAAACATACCGGGAAATAATTTCCAGCAACAGGTTGGTTCACTTGCAGGTCCCAGTCTGTCCTGAAATCTCGAACCTGCAAATCAATCAGAAGTATAAAGCTAAAGCCAAAAGAAACGTTGATAACATCATAATACTCTGTGCATTCTTCTCAAACAAGCTTATCATGTAAGTTTCTCTTCCAAATATCTCCATTGAAATTTTCATTCTTAATGAACATAAAGATCTTAAGTTCGCTTATTCTAGTTATTCCTTGGCCCAAATTGTCCCCCCCCCCCCCCCCCCCAACACCCCCAAAAAAAAAAATACAAGAGATAAGAAGTGTTGCCAGTAAGATGCAGAAGATACAAGTACTAGTCTGAATTCACATCATTCCAATCATCAGTAATGCAGCTAAATTTACTTGAAGAAAGCAAATCCCAGCAGATAGTAAGTATTGACATACACGTTTGATGAAATCACGTCCATTAGAATCTGTGTAGAATGTCTTATTGGTCTTCATTGTTGTTCTAATCTGGGTTGTGATTTCTTTCCCAATCCCATCATCCACAGGTATAGGCCCAATCTATAAGTCATGCACATAAACAAATCAAACGTCAAATGATTTCTCAGCCAGCCATAAAAAATGCAAAAATAACTCAATTTACAATAGAGGTTAACTTACACTGAACTCAACTTCAGCATGCTCTTTTTCCTTGAATACTCTGGTAATCTGTGCACACAAGCAGTATTATATTGTGGAAGTGGAAGTAGAAGTGGAAGGCAAAAGAATCTGTAGGTGGGGAAAAAAACTGATTCTTTCTCTGCATAATATTGTTCAAAATATATTCAGAAAGAAAGTAGCATATAAATGTATCAGGATCTAATACAACCGTCTGTTTTTTTTTTTTCAACTATTGGCACCAGGTGTCCGGAAATAAATTCCTGACTAATTCCGGAGGTGCACAGACCCTCATCAAAGAGTTTTTTGCAAGTGAACCTTAAGGAGAAATTTTTCGAGTCTGATAGCCCCTAAAAATTATAGGACTAATTAAAGCACTTGGGTATTTTACCTCACATTTCTATAATTACAACGAAATTACAAGAAATAATTGCTGAAAATTCACATGTGAAACCACATGCAGCATTTTCGACTATGGCTATTTTGAGACAGCTACACATAATATTCATCCTCTCCAACAGAACAACCCTCACCTGTGGCCCTCACAAAAGTACAACTAAATTGAAGACAACCATTGAAGTAAACCTAAGTCAGCTCCATAGACTTCTGAAACACCATCTAACCAGTCCACAGAAACATACAAAACAAGAAGTTCATACACAACTGATCAAGTCCATATCAACCATTAACCAGTCTACAGCTCTTATTTACTAACCACAACAACCTAGGTCATTGGCACTTCCATCCAACAGATGTATTGCGTTGCCATAGATCTCCCAACAGACGTACTACTGCAAGAGCACCTTCAAGCCATGCATGTTGGTGTCTCTCTCTAAACTCAATAACTCTAATGTAAAATATATGCAGCTGCATCTTCACACTCACATCATCACCAAGCTCTTTAGATATGGCTTTAGATGAAGACAATAATGTTTTTCCCTATCATTTGATGGGATGAGATAATCAAATCAAGGCACTGTATATTTCAGAGGTAAAAATAATAAGGTTCAAGATAAAAGTTGGTGCATCACTGTGTATGTGTGCTCTTTTGCCAAGTAAACAACCTGAGATATCCATGGGCTGATTTGTTGGTGTACTTCATCCAATATTGGACCCCGAAAAATAGTTAAAGGAACCTGGAACAAACATAATATTGACTTGCAATCAAGTAGGCATTCTAAGCAATATTTATGCCAAGAGATGTTAACTAATAAATTTAAAATTTGTAAGATATTGAGAGAACATGATTACCTGGTGTTCAGGTTTTATCAGAAATGTACCATTCGGGCGGAAGACATATGCCCCAGAAGCCTTCAGAGACAGGCAAAAATATAAAAATGATGATAAATCTCACAGCTTTCTTTCTAGATATGAAGAAATAGAAATAGAATGATATTATAATAAATTTAAGCTTTGATATATGTAGATTTGCCTACCTGAGGATCTTTATCGGTTCCATCATTTCCGAAGTAATAACTGTATGATTGCTCAGCTAATGCTGTGACCTACAGTAATGAGGTGAGGAATGATATAAAAAGTTGTAAGAATACATCCATCATTCAAGAACATGCAGAGGATAAAAAAAGCGTCTCAACCTATGATAATTAAACTTAATCGTCCTTTTCAATTTCTAGACCATAAGCTTCAAAGCATACTGTGATAGTGTGATACAAATATCCCAGGGCAAAGACAAAGTCAAATCAAGAGTATATCAGAGCACTGTGAAACTAAACCATCCACAACAGAGTATACCTGATTTCTGCCATTAATATAATGGGTAAGTTTTCCTTCATCTACAGAATAAAGTAGCTTCAAATTGCCTTGCCCCACTTCTATGGCATTATCTTCACTTCCATCTGATGTGTATACCATTGAAACGGTGGAACTAGGACCTTTATTTCAGAAATTGGGAAGACAGAACGTAATATTATATGTCAGTAACCTGGAACCACGGTTTCCTTAAGTAGTCCTCCTTTTCTATCAATATGTACTGGACTGAAAACGGGTGCCTAACCTGTCTTTTTTGCACTTGAAACAATGTAAGTGCTGAAACCAAGAGGTGATACTGATGCTGAAAATGCAAGCCAATACTTGAGTGCTCCATTGGTGGATTTACCAGTATATGCTTTGACATAGTAATTTCTTGTGCTCAAAGTGGCATTTGATAGAGGTAGGAGCTGAGATTCAACATCCCTCCCATCAGAATCACGAACAAAAACTTTCTCAGAAGAAACCTGTGGCAAGTTCAATTTGCAGTCAGCTATAATATAACTGAACTTTAAATTCATAAGATTTTGAATGAGTTCTATGTTATTTAGTATATGTTTTTTAGCAATAGCTATACTAATAAAGATAAGTATCTGTATATGATTTTAAATGAGTGCTACTCAATATTACGTACATATGTGCACACACAGCTCCTCCACATAAATAAAGATACTAAAAAACATAAACAAATTCAATTTACGTGGAGGAGCTGTGTGTGCACATATTTAACCGAGTGAATACATAGCGCAACAGTGTTTCATTTCTATCACCATGAGCTACTTGAGATGCTTTAAGTGACATGGAGGAATATTGATAAGGTGCAAAGATCAGAATCATTAAGCTTAAAGAAAAGAAGCTTCCACATATACAATCACCATTAGATATACAAAAAATGAACAAAAATGTATAGAATGATAAAAAAAAAAATGTGGAGCAATTGATGAAGCCTATTAAGGAACGAGATTTTGAGAGACAGACAGAAAGAGAACACTGAAGATTTAAAGCACTCACAGGAATTCGTATTACTTCCTCCCTCCTCCATCCTAAGGGATTGTAAACAACAACCACCTGCAGTGGAGATAGAAAATAAGCGGACATACAAATATCCAAGATCCAGGCCTAATCTTTATGCAAGGGAGAGTGAAATATTTAAAATAAAATGATACCTTACCATGCTTTTCTCATCCAATAATAAAGCTTCTGATGGTGGACAGTAACTTATATTAAGAAGAGGACACTGCCAAGTACAAAATTCCATGTGACAGGAATTAGCAGAAAATTTGAAACTATGTGAACTACAAAAAGTAAAATGGTTCTCAACTACAGTGTTGAATAAAATGCAAAAATGACAATAAACATAATTAGTCATATCTGTACTCTTCATAAAAATAAAAAATAAAAAAATGCATGAAAGCCAGAGCAAAGCATTTCAATGACCTTTCTCTGCCTTTCATGAATATCTTCTTTTAATACTTGATGACACTCTTATTGATAAGTTTGTGGAGGGAGTTATTATAACTACATAACACATTCCATCCCAACGAATACTAACATCTAAATTTATAGATCTGATTGTTTATTCTATATATCATTCATTCTTTAGGCACTGTATTTTAGTATAAAGTGCATGCTCATATTCACATAAAAAATGAGCATGAAATAAACCCAGAATTTATGCTGCAAGAGACAAGCATAAGAAAGGTGAAGTTAATATGAACTACTTATAAGATCAACCACAAACTTTTAGGCACCGTTTGGATGGTGAAAGTGTTTCATCTCATCTCATCTCAGTTCATCATTACAACTTTATCAAATTTTCACACAAAATATAATAAAAATTTCAACTTTTGCCAATCCCAAAACAATGATAATATTAAAAAATAATATCCCAAAAAAATAATAATTTTAAAACATAATATTCTAACAATATTTTATTCAACTTTCATCTAAAACCATCACATCTCATCTCACTATAAAAACAGAGCCATGTCGAATTATTGGACAAACCATATATATCTTTCCTATACAATTATTTCCAGGGTCCTTTCTCTCTCTCATAACTCTTCGTCTTACTATTCCCGGCACTTCTCACCAGGAATAATCCTTAATCTTTCCAGTTTTTTCCATCACATTTCTTCTCTTCTTTCTTGTTTATTGTTTTCTTTTTCAGTGATTGGAGCTTATCCTTAGTAAGTTTGACCTCGGAGCGAAGTCTTTGGGGTCAAAGCGAAGTTGTGGTTTTTCTCAAGAAAGCTGGAAACCTTTTTTTGTATTTATAAGAAAAACAAGAAGTCAATGCCACAACTCGTTTGGAAGTTTTGTGAAATTGGTTGAATACAATACCAGGGTTGGGAAGGGTATTATTGTGATCCCAGGAGGTTGGAAAGGGAGTGGATGGGCTGGTTTTGTGAGGAAAATGCATGAGATGGTTGGTTTTCAGCCCTCCATTTCTGTTTCTGAGAACAGAGTGTTGATCAAAAGTGGTGGTGACAGTGGCGTTACACAAGAATTCAGCGGGAAAGAGACAGTCAAAGGCACTTCAGCAGAGGTGTTTCATCTCCTCGTGAAGTTTCGTATTTGTCAATGTTGATGAAGTCGGTGGTTGGGTCAACTGGTTCACACTAGAATGGCGGAGATGGCGCTTATCAGAAGGATGAGATTGTGTGGGAAGAAAGAAATAGTAAGGTCATTCTGGAAGGTGTTCCCCTAATAATAGTAGAGTATGCAATGACAACAGCTGACCTTCCGAGTTGCTGCAGAAGGTTGGAGGTCACTCCGGGACATTCAGGCAGAGATAATTGGCTGGAACGAGAAGTTCGAAACTTTGCTGAAGAAGGTACATGGGGCATTGGGCCTGTTAATGGGCTTGGGTCATGAATCTTTGGGTTATGAGGAGTCTAAGGCATCTATTGCACTTAATGTCGTTAATAATGCTGATGTTATTGGGCTGGACAAAGGAAATAAGGTCAGGCCCGTGAAGCGGCAGGTAAAGACTCAACACGAGCCTTCAAGACCCAAGAGCCCAAATCGCATGGTGGTTCAGCCCAAACAATCAACGGCTCCAATGGCTATGTCGTCAACACAGAAAGAGTCGACTACATCTGTCGAGGTTTTCTCGAGTGGTAGGGTTCAACGACATCTTCTTCAATTTCCTTGGTTAGAAAGGATGAATATCTCTTTGAGGAGATTAGAATGGGGTTGGATCCCTCATTTCTTTGTCACAACAAAGTTATGGTGGCTCAGGGCAAGTCGTAGGGGGGAGATAGTAGAAACGGGTGATCGCAATGAGGGTTTGAGGGTGTCTAGTGTCTACCCCTGGGTCTGTTGAGAAATGTGTTTATGGGGTTCCTTGCACCTAGTTCAACAAGTAGATGGTTCTCGCTGGAGGGGAAGTATACGTGTTTGGAGAATCTAGTGAGATGGTTGAATCTAACAAAGAATCTATTCATGATCCTTTATGTTCCATTCCTCCAGGTATTGAATGGATTAATTTTTCCTCTAATTGTGTGTTGAGAAAGGTGGATGAAATTAAGATTGCGTGGGGGTCTCCTACGATGGATTTGAAGAAAAATTCAGAGCTCTCCTTACAACTATTAAGACTAGTCAACCATCATTCGCAAGATCTGCTTCAAAAAAGTAGAGCAAATTGAAGAGATTATTGTGTTCTATCAACTATAATGCTAGGGGAGGGAGCATGAATAGAGGCAAAAGCTAGGAGAGGGCTGCCAATTTTATTTTATTTTTTGTAGTTAACAAGAAATTTTATTACCAAGAATAGGCAAATCTCAAGTACACAGGACGTATACAAAGGAAATACCTATTACACACTAGAAAACAAAAAAGAGATTAATACAAATTCTGAAAAATTTCATCATTCAATACTAACACCTAGCAAATAATAGAGAACTCCTAATGAACATCGCCCATGAGGGACAAATTAGAAACCTATCCGATATACACCAAGACCTATTGGGACAAAACACGCCTCCTACTTAAAGCAAAGCAAGTCATTGTAACTCCCCCAACCCCTTGTTTCCCACACAATTAATACTCCACCCAAACAATCCTACAAGGATGGAGGAAGGCTTTATGCCTTCCCTCTAGTCCTCCCTTGACTTGCACTACCTCCCTGATCTTCTTAAATCTTGATTTTGTTTCAAGCAAGTGACCCATCTCAATTGCAGTGAGTAGTGTTAGTAGCAAGTCTCGACGGTACATCAAGTTCCTTCACCTCCAACAACCCTTTATAACTTCAACTGACCCTACATCTCTTTCAGATCTTGACGTTACACCATTTTCCTTCAACCCCGAAGTGGGAACAATAGTTTCTTCAGGAAGAACACTGACCAAGCATGTAACATCAACTATCACCCTTTCCTATGTCACCTGCGGTGAAGGGCATTGCATTACGGATGTCTCTACACCAATATCAAACGTAGAACCCACTTCGAATGACCAAGTTTTCCTTTTGACCCACCATTCTCTCCAGGATCTGGTTATAGGGACAGGTCCAAAAACCAGTTTTCCATTTTCCATTACCTGGTTTTAAAGGATTTGGGCCCATCTTGGGCTTTTTCTTACAACCTTGTTGCCTCCATCTGAAAGCTGGTCTATTTTCATAGACAAGAAAGCAATTGCTACCCTTAACTCACCAAGCTGGGTAGGGCGCACGCAAGGTGAGAATGCTCGTAGATCACCTGCTCGTTACAAGGGTGAGAAGGACAGACCTCTGTGGTCGTGGGTAACTATAGTTCTCTGGATTTCTTCTAGTTGATCGACAACAAGGTGATGCCAACATTATCGGCGAGTTCTGTGCAATTTTCTCGGCATTTTTGGGTTGTTGTCGGCACTATCTAAACTCAAACAAGTGTATTCTGAGTTCATCGAAACTATTTGTTTTCAGACGGCTCTTCTCCGAGTGTTATCGGCTTTCTCTGTGGCATTGAGTAACAAGAACAACTTCTCCGATTGAGCCTTGCATGTTTTCGGCGTGTGATCTATTGTGCTCGGCACTGTAGATAGCAGCAAGCAGTACTTAAATTTCTTTTAATTGGGCTCTTCGTGCAGGCTTTGTTGTCGCTGCTTGATCTTACTTGGTTGGATTTCTTACTATTTTCTTTATAATTTTTCTCATGTCTATTGAAAACTCTATTGTTCGATTTAATGGAAAGAATTTTCCTACGTGAGAATTTCAATTTTAAATGTTCTTAAAAGAGAAAGAATTAGCAAATCATATTGATAATTCTAATAAAATTCCCACTGATAAAAAAGAACTTGCCCAATGGGAAGTCAATGATGCTAAGGTGGTTTCTTGGTTGTTGGGAACACTTGAACCATATATTGTCACAAATCTTCGCTGCTTTACTACGACTCAAGCTATGTGGGACTACTTGCACCGTATTTATCATCAAATAACAGCACTCAAAAGTTCCAATTGGAATTGGAAATCAGTAATTTCAGTCAAGGTAACTTGACTATTGAACAGTTTTATTCCATTTTTATTAATATTTGGAGTGAATATTCTTCCATTATTTATACTAAAGTACCCCCGGCGACACTTGCAGCTCTTCAAATGGTTCACACTGAGAGTCAACACGATCAATTTTTAATGAAACTTCGGTCTGAATTTGAACCTGTTCAGGCCGGTTTATTGAACCGTAACCCAGTGCCTTCTTTGGATATTTGCTTGGGAGAATTATTACGGGAAGAACAACGATCATCCACTCAAATAAGTATGACTTCTGAAAGGATCTCTTTTAAAGCTGTTAATGTTGCTTATGTTGCACAAGGGAGAGAACTGAATAAGATGCAGTGTTACGACTGCAAAGAATTTGGCCACATTGATCGAAATTGTTCCAAGAAAGTGTGTAACTACTACAAGAAAGAATGTCACTTTATCAAGGATTGTCGGATGCGACCTCAGAATCGCCAATCCCAAGCGTTTCGAGCTAATGTTCAGTCGTCATCTTCTGCACCTCCCACTGTGAATTCTGATTCATCTGTTCACACACCAGAAATGGTTCAACAGATGATTGTGTCTGCTTGTACTGCCTCAGGCCTGCAAGGTACAAGTAATAGCTCAATTTCCTCTTGGATTGTTGACTCAGGTGCTTCTGATCATATGATTACTACTGAGACGAGTCTTCATGATGTTCGTAAGTATGGGGGCACGCAAAATATTCAAATTGCCAATGGTAGTACTATTTCCATCACTGCTGTTGATAATTTGGGTCCTTTCCGCAATGTCTGTCTCTCCTGAATTATCTACTAATTTGATCTTTGTTGGACAATTGGTAGATAATAACTGTGATATTCACTTTTCTCGTGGTGGTTGTCTTGTGCAAGATCAGGTGTCAGGGACGGTGATCGCGAAGGGGCCTAAAGTGGGACGTTTGTTTCCTTTACAGTTTTCATTTCCTAATTTTATTTCTCTTACTTGTACGGCTATAGGTAATAATAGTGAAAACGGGCATAAGAAATTAGGTCATTCTAATTCTATTGTCTTAACACATCTTTTAAAAAATGGTTTAATGGGTAATAAAAATTTGTTTTTCTCTTCTAATGCCTCTTTTGATTGTGCTACTTGTCATCTTGGTAAAAGTAAAATTTTACCTTTTCCTACACATGGTAGTCTTGCAACTACCTGTTTTGAACTGATATATACTGATATTTAGGGTGTGAGTCATGTTATTTCTCATAGTCAACATCGTTATTTTATAACATTTATCGATGATTATAGTCGATTCACTTGGATATATTAATTTTGCTCTACAGCTTATGTGTTTTCTGTTTTTCAAAAATTTGTTGCACTTATTAAGACACAGTTTGGTACTTGTATCAAAATCTTACACTCCGACTCGAGGGGAGTACATGTCTCAATCCTTTCAGCTTTATCTCCAACAAAAGGGAATTATTTCCCAGCGTTCTTGCCCGTATACTCCTCAACAAAATGGAGTCGCTGAGCATAACAATCATCATCTCTTAGATGTTGCTCATACTCTACTAATTGGTTCCTTTATGCCTTCTCGTTTTTGGGTGGAAGCTGTATCTACTTCTGTGTATTTGATCAATCATTTGCCTATTGTTACTCTAAATTCTGATTCTCCTTATTTTTTATTATTTGGCATACTTCTGAGTATCACTCTCTTCATAATTTTGGATGTGTTTGTTTTATTCATCTCCCTCCCATTAATCGTTACAAACTTGGCGCCCAGTCTGTTACATGTGCATTTATAGGATACAGTCATACTCAGAAAGAATTTGTTTGTTATGATGCTCATGCAAACAAAATTCGGATCTCTCGAAATGTGAACTTCTTTGAAAATCAATATTTCTTTCAATCTCAGGTTAATTCTGAACCTCCAAGTGCTCCTCTTCTAGCTTTTGATGATGTGTCTTCTTCTATTAAGAGGTTTAAACCAGGACAGGTGTATCATCGACGTCATCCAACTTCTTCAACACTCCTTCTAGACACTGACCTGCCACCTGATTTTATGGTTCCTATACTTCGGCACTCCACCCGGGATAGACATGTACCTGATAAATATGGTTTTTCTCATACCTCGTTTACTACAACTCTCGATATTGTTTCTATTCCTCACTCTTATGCACAGGCAGCTTCACAAGCATGTTGATAGCAGGCCATGAAAAATGAGATTCAGACTCTTCAAGACAATCACACTTGGGATATTGTGACTTGTCCATCTAATATGAAACCGATTAACTGTAAATGGGTGTACTCACTTAAGTTTCGATCTGATGGCTCACTCGATAGATATAAGGCTAGACTTGTGGCTCTTGGAAATCGCCAAGAGTATGGCATTAATTATGAAGAAACATTTGCTCCCGTTATCAAGATAACTATTGTTCGGACTATCATGGCACTTGCTGCCTCACAAGGATGGTCTCTAAGGCAGATGGATGTAAAGAATAATTTTCTACATGGAGACCTCAAGGAAGAAATCTAGTCTTCACCTCCCGGCATGTTTACTACACCTTCTTCAGAGGTTTGTTGGCTACGCCGGTCCTTGTACGGAATGAAACAAGCTCCACGTGCATGGTTTGATAAATTTCACTCTACTTTGCTTACCTTTCAATTTACACAGTCAGTTTGATTCCTCTCTTTTCCTTCGCAAGACTTCTACAAGAATTGTGTTGCTTTTAGTATATATTGATGACATTGTGATTACTGGCTCTGATATTGAATTAATTCAGCAATTACAATTACATCTCAATGCATCTTTTCATATGAAAGATCTTGATCCTTTGCAGTAATTTCTTGGTCTTGAGGTCCAAATTACTCCATCTGGTACATTGTTACATCAACACAAATACACACAGGAAGTGATCTCATTGGCTGGTCTCCAATCGGGTAACTATATTCTTACTCCTTTGGAGGTAAATCTCAAACTTCGTCAGGAGGAAGGCGAGCTTCTTTCAGATCCATTCTCATATCGGCAACTAGTTGGGAGCTTAAACTACTTGACAATTACTTGTCCTAACATTTCTTTTGCCGTACAGCAAATCAGTCAATTTATGCAAGCCCCTAGTCATCTTCATCTAACTGTTGTCTGCCACATTATCCAATATCTCAAAAGCACTTCTACACGCGGATTGTTCTTTCCTAAGGAAACTTCCTTACAGTTGGTAAGGATATAGTGATGCTGATTGGGCAGGTTGTGCAGATACTCATCTTTCTATTACTGGTTAGTGCGTGTTTTTAGGAAATGCACTCATTTCTTGAAGAGTAAGAAACAAGACAGAGTTTCTAAGTCTTCCACTGAGTCTGAATATCGTGTTATATCTTCCACTTGTTCAGAGATCACGTGCCTTCGTGGGTTATTGGGCGAACTTGGTTTTTCTCAATTTCATTCCACTCCTCTTCATGCGGACAATACCATATTTAGATCGCTACTAATCCTATTTTCCATGAGCGTATGAAACGTATTCAAGTTGACTATCATTCCATACCAGAAGCCTCGATAAACATATCATTACTCTTCCTCACATTTCCACCGAGCATCAAACTGCAGACATATTCACTAAAGCGCTTTCTCAACATCGACATCAGTTTTTGGTTGACAAATTGATGCTTCTTGATCACCCACATCAATTTGAGGGGGGATGTTCCTAAGATAATTAAAGCTGTAAATTATGTGTAAATAGTTGACTAAACTAAGTAGACAATTGCGGCACTTATAGGGATGTAATTAAGGCACCAAAAACATGATTTAAGGAGCTGAAATATTTGACTAATATGATGTATAGATTTTCTATATAATTGAAAAGAAATACAAGGAAAATGTATTTAGACCAAAATTGACAAACTTGACCCATCAACATGAATGGGAAAAACATAGTAGCAACTATGCGTAATTAAATAGCAAACTTCTCTCAACCCAAACCCTCATACCCTTCAAGAATAACTACATTACTGTGCCGACCTCGTCCACCATATTTGGTGACAGTTGGATACCTATCATGCTTGGAGCATCATTGACCCGTGAATGCTCTATTTCCTTCACGCAAATGTTTTGTGAATGCCAAATTTCTCCCCGTCTGTGAGATTGCTTCAACTGTAGCCACCCTATACCACTATGACCCATAGCTACAGACCTCCAAAACCTTCTGCTCCTCGCTACAATTTTTAATGAGGACCTCCATGCTTAAAATCTCAAAAGACTTTGATTCCACTCAAAAGCGCACCAACTAACCCATATTAATCTCAAACCTTCGATTTTAGATGCAAGAGCTTCCCAAGCTTCATTCCTCTTGAATGTTTATGCAAAATCTACAAGCACAAGGCTTCGGAGCAGGTCTATAGAACAGTTGGAAACAAAGAGGAACACAGCTGAATAAGAAAGATCTATGTGGTTTATCTATAAAAAAAAAAAAAAAGCCCAACTGCAACTCAGTGGCCCCACTGTATGATAAGTTAATTCTATGCGAGCTGTTGGTGGAGCTAGCCTGATTTCCGGTGACACAGAGAACAGAGCCTTTTCTCCTCTGTCGTTGGAGAATCAACATCGGAGTACTCCCAAAAGAGTCATCGGCCGCCGTCAACTCTTTCTGTGTCGACAACACAACCAATGAGCCGTCGGTGTTAGGGCTATGCCACCTCACACTAAGGGCTCACAACTCTCTCTCTCTGATCAAAAACGGGAAAAAAGAAAATGGAAACACGAAAGGAACAAAAGAAAAGGTTAGGAAAATTTCCAACGAGAAGCACCGAAAATGAAAAGATGATGGGGAAAATGCGAGGGAGAGAGATACGAGCACCTTTGGAAAAATTTTAACAACCGATAACTTGAGAAAGCGTGGATTATTTGATGAGAATTGTTGATTGGAGTTTCATGTGTAAGAAAGATGGTGAATCTGTTGACCATTATTTCTTCATTGTGAGATGGCTAAAACTTTATGAAATGAGGTTTTTGGTAGGACGAGTATTGCTTGGGCGATGCCTAAGCAACTGGTGGATCTTTTAGCATGTTGGCAAGGTTTTAAGGAGAGTCATTGCATTGTTGTCATATGGAAGGTGATTCCTTCATGTTTGATGTAGCGCTTATGGTAGGAAAGGAATTGGCGGTGCTTTGGAGATAGAGAAACTTCATGATTTGCTTTTAGCCCATTCTAGTTCCTAGCTTGTATTTAGGTGTTTTCTCTAGTATACTTCATGTGTACTTGGGATATGCCTATTTACTTGTTAATAAATTTCTTATTACTTACTGGGAAAAAATTAGTCAAACCATATAAGCTACTATAACATGATTAGTCTATTGTAATATATAGCATAGTGCATGAGCATGCAAGTTTTGAGGTAAAGAAAGAAAATCATCCAATGGTACATTACCTGCTGAAAATTTGTGATTGTGTTCCTCTGTCTACGACTAGATCCCGATTCTACCAAGAAAGCAAGTGAAGAGGAAACCAACTTCTCAGTCTGCAAATAACTAAAACTGTAATTATCAAGGATAATGATAGGGTTACTGCCCTACTACTACCCATTTACTACTCTATAGTGTATTTGAAATTTTTATTCTTTTATCATTTTCTTTTAAGTATGTTTTAACATCCTTAATCATTAAGAGAAAATTAAAAAAAGATATACAATTTTATTAATAATCACTTCCTTAACTATTAAGTAAAGTAAAAAATTAAAAAAAATACAAAAAGAGTAGTAAATGGGTAGTAAGATGGTAGTAACCCTATCATTATCCAATTGTTAAACACATTAAACTTGCATGGTCAAAAGTCATATCATATTTTGGATATTAAACTAAGATGCACCTCTGCATAGCCCATATACAATCGTTTGGCATAATCAGCAGCAACATGCTCTCGTTCTGTACCACTGACAGCATCATGATGTTGAGCGATTGCAAGAGCATCGGCTAGTGCATCAGTGTTTGGTCCAAAATTACTCCTGCCCTTGAAGAATTCCAACTGCCTTGCTGCCTATTGTAGAACCAAGAAAAAAAAAGCGCTTTAGATGTTTACAACATGCCAAGAAAGCCTACAAGGACATGATAGAATCACTTTGTAAAGAAAGAAAAGCGACCAAGATCTACCAGATGGTAGGCACTCATCATCCTAACATAACCTTTCAATGCTGGCCTACTTGTGAAGTAACCAGTCCAATAGGCATTTGGATGATCTGCATACCTGAATATGATTTATTATTTAGATGCAAAAGTCAGAAAACAAAGCTGATCTTCTTATCAGAGAGAGAGAGATGTTTTAATGCCAAAATGATAATAACTAACTCACGGGAAGAAATCGTCAGTTTTACGAGGCCATTTTTCATTTGCTGCATGTTTTGCCTCAGTGTAGATGGATGGGGTTGAATACAAAGCATTGACACGCCCATCCTAAGAATGTTCCGAAGAAAAAATCGTATATAGCTAAGAAGCCACATAACAAAATAAAACACATGATCATCTTCAATGAGGTTATATAGTACCTCGTTCACATAATGAATGAACTTATCCATCTGCCTAAACCATGAGTTTGCATATTGATAACGAAAATCTGTCCCCATGGTCCACATAATATGATTTGTCCTGGTTACATTAGCCTGTAAAAGATCCTGTTATCATTTATCTGCAATAACCATAAGAGTGATAAAAAAATATAAAGATATAAGAAAACTCCAGTTGATAATAAGAACTACTTTCTATTGATAGGTGGTGAAGTATAATAAGTTCAATGACTTCCTGACCATGAGATGGCACAATAAAATGACCATTCAACTGGATCTTACATCAATTGATCAACATTACCCATGAATCTGAACACCAAAACTAACACTGATTCAAACTCTTAATTTTCATTGCTTCTATAGACAAAACCTTGAAATTATGTCAACCTGTGCGAGAGCAGCAGCTACAAAGGCATCTACTCGCTCATGAACATTGTAGTCAAACAGGAGAACATCGTCCTTCAAGATAAAATATTATGTCAATATGAGTTCAAGAGAAAAAAAAAAAAAATAGGAGTAGCAGCCGTATTTTTACAAAAACATAAAAATAAATTATAAAATAAACTATAATAACCTGAATAGGAGGAGAAACATCGTTGATCTCAAATGTGAAACCATCGGGAGGGTCATAATGCCTGGGGAATATCCCAGTAAATATCTGCATATGAAGCTTGCAAAAGGAGTCAGAAGAATGCATGGGACCATTTTTTTTTAAAAGTAAGAATGCATGGGACATCATCAAAGTAGAAGACATAGATGAGATTATAAATTCTCATGCCAAACAACGGGAAAGGCCAAGAGAATAAAGACATCATGTCCCTAACCTGGGAAGATGAACCCAGGGACTTGGAACCCTGCCAGACAATCTCGAGACTCATTTCATTTAGTCTCTTAGCCCTATCTTGATAATCAATTCGAGCAAAAAAGAGGGAATCGAAGCCTAACTGCACAGAAATTCAGGCACGTGAGGAAGATGATGCTCATGCAAACACACAACGCATGACTCCATCCTTGGACCTTAATCCAATTCTATTATGGTTTCCAGGCTAACCATTATTATATTGCAACAGAAAGTAAATTTCTAAAAGCAACAAACTCTATGGAAGAGCTACAAATTTTCTCATACCTCTGCACCAAGGAGGTAAGCTTGCACAGCAGAATGCCCAAAAGGATCAATCTGCCAACCAACTCTTGGAACCTTGTCAAATTCATCTTTTATAAACTGATGCCCTAGAGTGGTCTGATCAATTAAATCAATATAATGAGGAGTGGCCTCGTCATGCATGCACATACCTCCATTTCTTTAAAGTCAATAAACCAAAAAAACAAAAAGTACTGTATTAGATCAAATAATCACAAACTTCCATCAAAATTGGGGATTTTCTTATATAATAAAACTCAATTCATAAGGAAAGAACTGGCTCAATTAGTTCGTGAAAATCATACATGAACTCAAGTTGACCAGAGTCGACAAGCTCCTTGACTTTAACCCTCATAGTCTCACTTTGCTGTCTCCACCATCTCTGAAAGAACGCCTGAAAGCAATTTAAACCACAATCAGTTAACCCAACAATAGCCCGCATGCAGTCTAAAAGTTACTACCTTCAATAGAAACCCAAAAGAAAAAACCAAAACAAATTACGAAATTTCAGGAGTTGTACCATCTCAACGTAAATGAATTTCCGATTCTTATCTTCCAACAAAGCCGAAATCACAGAGTCCAACACGTTCTGCACACACGCCCCCTACTCCACCAACCACAAATTTAATTTTCTTTGGCCAATAAAAGTAGTCAGAACTCAAGAGAAAAAAGGGGAAAAATAAGAAGGGAGAACAGAAAAGTAGCAGTGGTGTACTCGAATGGAGTTGTTAGCGCCGACGTAGTACTGATCGACGGTCTTGAGCCAACCGACGTCGTCGTGGGAGTGAGGGACCAAGTGGACGTTGATTTTTTCGGGGACGACTCTGTGAGTGGTGTTGTAAGCTATGTACTTGGATTCCGATGATTGAATAGTCGATGAAGAAATGAGCGCGAAGAAGAAGAGCACGATCGACATGGCTCTCCAGCTGGGTGCATTAGCAAGAAAAAGATCAATGCTAGGGATCCCTAGCATTTTCCCAAGAAAATATCGAAAATCAAGGGAGGGATAGATCGTCGAAGGAGTTGGTGGATGCATATTTAATTACGTTGGCAATTCATCCCGCCTGTGGATCATGGGATCCGATTTCTTTTTTCTTTTTTTTTTATTTTTTTGAGATAATTTTTAAGTAAATATTTTTAAATAATATTATAATTTTTTATTTTAAAAAAATATTAAAAAATATATAATCATTTAAAATAACTAAAAAAAATTAAAATCCCATCAGGATCCAACAAGCAAAATGAGTAGCATTGCCCTATTATATTAGGGCAGTAATAGTTTGCTGTCCAACTTTGACTGCCGTAGAATAATTTTTACTACCTGTTTTTTTTTTTTTTAATATATTTAAATATTTTCAAAAAATAAAAAAATATATTGTTACACTAAAAGTTATTTTCATAACTTTTAAATAAAAAATATATAAAAGATTAAAATACATAAGGTATCAATATGGGATGTTAAAATAATATATTCTATTATGTTGAGCTTAAAAAGAGAAAAAGATTTGTATTATATTAGAATTCTGCTTTGAAGCGAACCATTCCAAACCGTGAATTTAATAGCCTCTCTACTTATACCACGTCATAAATTTCACCCAAATAATGATAATCTCGTTACACTATATTGTTAGGGCTGATTTGAAAACAAAATATTTTCAAATATTTTTAAACACTTTTTAGTTTCTATTACTATTTATTATTTTATTATTATTATTTACCTACTTTTTATTACTATTCACAAACACTCTCAACATCTAAACGTAACATTAATCTCAAAAGCTTCACGACTTTGCATAAGCTTTTTATTGGCCGAAAGTATCTTTAACAATTGAACCATTTCAGTAGCTTTTTACCGTCACATGAACCATTTTCATTGCTTTGCACCATCACACAAAAAGTTCATCCATCGTCGTTTTGATGGAAATTGCCGTACAAGACAAAGGGAAGAGGAAGGGGGTTAAAATTCTCACTGTCATTTTTACAAACATCTTTTATGCATTCATGTTTTCCATAACCGAATTTCTATCTAATTCTCATAACCATTCTTTATTACAATACACAGTAATTATAACCATATCACCCATCCAGTAATTTCATCGGTGCCCACCATCTTCGACGCCCACATACAAAAGTCTAATAGTATCTCAAACCGAACTGAACAAAGACTACAAAAGCTGAAAGACACTCCCTTTTCTCTTTGCAATCAAACCTAGCTTTGACGGCATTGCATAATCATGTCCCTCTTTGATCTTTTTTCTCTTAACTAGGATAAAAATCACAATGTTAAATAAGGGATCATATTGCAAGAGCAAAGGAGATCCAGAAAAAAGTAGAAAACAAGCTCAACAACTAAATTTGTCCACTCATAAAAAAATGGTGGCAGATTTGTTGACCGTCGCAAGAGGAGGTGATGTCGTTCGTGAAAAAATCCCATATTGTTTTGGAATAAGTTTGTCCTAAGTTTTATATGAGACATCCACTCTCATTTCGAATAAAGCCTTTTAGAGAATAGTACATGAGTTTATTTATAGTATTAGAGCCAAAACTTTCAAGTAATACGCTCCACTCATTGATCCAATAAGATCCACTTATAAGAGTACGACAAAAGATCGGCCTACAAGTAAGAGAGAGTGAAGGAAATCTCGCATTGCTTTGGAAGGAATTTGTCCTGAGTTTTATATGAGACATCCTCTATTCTTCTTAACAAGACCTTTTAGAGAATAGTGCATGATTTCTTTAGTCCGAGAGGGAGTTGAAGTTGTGCAAAAACCCTGTTGTGTGATTCTGTGAGAGAAGGGGGAGAGGGAAGTAAATTTCAAATTTTCTTAGTGCGCCCATACTATAATTAGATTGTAAAGTTTACATAGAATACACGTTTACAAACCCGACTTATTATTCCATTTTATAATGTTCCAATTACCCAACTCATTTGTGTTTATGATTGGTATCGAGTAATATCGATACCCGACTTGAATCACATTTAAGCCCAATTCAAGTTTTCAACACTGTTTTTTCCCATCATTGTTGAGGTCTTGAATGAATGTGCATCATTTCATTCCTCTTAGCCACATGAAGATTTTCAAGAGGAATGGATTGAGGTTGAGAGAATGACTATTCTTTACACCAAAGAACTTGTCCACTGGTTTCATTCCATGGATAAACTTAATGATCTCAAGAGATCCCAATCAACCGATATCAATTAGAGAGAGGCCGAGAGAGATAATTGTTCCAACAACGCCCCAATCATGTTTTTCTTGTTCGCAATGA
Source organism: Platycarya longipes (assembly GCA_036559045.1). Taxonomy (NCBI): domain Eukaryota; kingdom Viridiplantae; phylum Streptophyta; class Magnoliopsida; order Fagales; family Juglandaceae; genus Platycarya; species Platycarya longipes. The sequence goes on from CM071791.1 coordinate 53,156,059, forward strand.
AAGCAATCTCTGAGTCATCACTTCCATCAGTGCTGACCATCAATCTTGAGAGGTTGGTTGTGTTTTGTGTTGATTTGGAATTCATCTATTGTGTTCATGGGTGTTTGTGTGTTTTTTTTTTTAACAAATAGGTGTTTATGTGTGAATTTGGAATTTTTGTTTGAATTACGGATGTAGGGTTTTGATCACGGATTAAGGAAGAATATGAAAATGTCGGGCAATCGACTAAACAGGTAATCAGGCTATCAGAATTGGATTTTCAGGTCGAACCAAAAATTTGGTTTATCGGGTCAGGTCGGGTCGGAGAACACCCTTACCTGCATGTTGCTCGAATATTAGAAGACCGTTATTTTTTAAATGCTGGGTTAGGTCGGAGAACACCCTTATCTACACGTTGCTCGGATATTAGAGGACTATTATTTTTGAGATGTTGGATTGACCTATTATAAGCTTTACTCATTGTTTAAAATGTTCTAAAGGTATTTTTTCTATGCGTGTTTTATAGATAGATACAGCTAATGAAGCTAAAGATAAAATAAAATTAGTCACGTACTTGTTAATTTTTTTTTTTTTTATGACCAAAATGCAATTTTTTAATTGTGCGGCATTCCTTTATACTTACTATAGTAAATTGGATATTATAGAAAATAAAACAAAATTTTATAAATGAAAGAATATAAAGTGGTGTTTTAAAATTTTAAGTTTCAAATTATAGAATATTTATTGACTTAACATTTTTTTGGTTTTTGATAGGTAAACTAGAGTCGTAGTTATTTATACTAACGCGAGTTTTGCAAAATAAAGATTTGCTAGAAAATTATATATTTTATACAATCTTAACTTAAAAAGTTAAATATGTTATAAATGATTTAGATTAAAGTGTCGCTTTGATAGTTGTTAGTTGAGATGATATGAAAGTTTAAAAAAAATATTGTTAAATTATTATTATTATTTTGAGATTTGATAAAGTTAAATTGTTTATTATATTTTGTATGAGAATTTTAAAAAATGAAAATAACGAGATAAGATGAAACACTTTTGGTATACAAACTAAGTCTAAAGACTAATGAACAAATTATATTTGTAATCATGAAATGTGCGAGTATCATGCAATCTTTTTGAAAAAAATGAATAAATACAAAATCTATATATATATATATAACTAATTTTTCAATAGCAAACTCCACTATTTTTCTAAACAATTGCCCTGCATTTGTGCACACCACGATTATATATGTAAGATTACTCTAAAAAAAAATAGAATTGAAAACTCCATCTTATATATATATATATATATATATACACATTATAATATATATTGCAATATTACAAAAAAAAAAAGATTTGTAGGAGTGTCAATTGTGTCAACGGGTCGTGTTCGTGTCATATCAAGACATGTATATTATATTATATTATATAAGTCAACTCTAACCCGATCCATTAAACTCATAGTGTCAAAATTTCAAATCCTAACACGACTCATTAATATAACGTTCCGTGTCAACCTATTTTGACCTATTAGTAAATTTTACAAAATAGATTAACACAACACAATATGACTTATTTCAACCTATTTATATAAATGTGTTGAATATGTCCAAAATTAATCCATTTAACTTGATTAAATTTAACATAATTTTATATAAATTTCAAAACCACAATATATAAATTAAAACACTAACTAAAAGTCCGAAATTACAATCAAAATATTAAAATTAAAATTTTAACAATCATACTTTTATATATATGGGTATAATTTTAATTTTAACTTTTATAACGAATCAAAACAGGTTAACCCGCTATCAACCCGTTAATCAATCATGTCTTAACAGGTTAACCCGTTTTGACTTGAATCCGTTAAGATTAAACTCTAACCTGCTATTATCATGTCGTATTCATGTGGATTAATGAGTCGTGTAACATATTATCATCTCTAAAAATTGGTAAAAATTATGTTATTAGCTTTGAATCTCTCCCTCTTTATCTTATTTGTTAATGATAGTTTTATTTGTTGAACATGAAGCAAAGAACCTCTTCAGTGCGAAGGATTTTCTTTGTTGCTAGTGTATGTACTTTGCTTTCCCTCAAAGGGAGAACGGGTGATCCTGATCAAGAGTATCCTTTCTAACTTGCCAAATTATTTTCTATCTCTTTTTCCCATTCCAGCCTTGGTGGTGACACAGATCGAAAAACTACATCGTGATTTTCTTTGGAGTGAGATGGAAGATTAATTCAAGTTTCACTTAATCAGTTGGGACAAGGTGTGTAGGTCCTTGTCCTCAGGTGACTTGGGTATAAAAAATGTAAGAATCTTCAATCAGACCCTATTTGAAAAATGATTATGGAGGTACAATTTGAAACCGAAATGCTCTATAAAAATTGGTGGTAGATTGCAAACATGAAAGTCAATTGGGAATGGGTTGGTGTTCTAAAGAGGTGAATGGGGCGTACAAAGTGGGATTATGGAAACACATTATACATGGTTAGAGGATTTTGACTCGCCACACCAAACTTGTGGTAGGTACAAGTACGAGGATAAAATTCTAGAGTGATACCTGGTGTGGGGAGGAAGTCCTATAGGTCTCTTTTCCAGTTTTCTTCCGTCTGGCATGTGATCAAGAAGTTTTGATGGTGGACTATTTGGTTCGATCTAGAGACCAATCTCAATGGAACATTACTTTTAATAGTCACAAGATTTGGAGGTCGACATTTTTCAAGATTTCTCTAGCCTTATTTATTCCGTGAAACCAAATGGAATGAGAGTCGACTCTCTTTGGTGGAATTTTGCGAGTAAGGGTTTTTTCTCTATTCGATCTTTCTATAAAGCACTTACATTCCTCCCGACTACTCACTTTCATTTGTGCAAAATTTGGAGAAATAAGGCCCCCAAAATACTTTTCTTCACATGGACAGCCGTCCTAGGTAAGATTCTAATCACTGATAATTTGAGAAAGCATTGAGTTATTATCTCAGATCGGTATTGCATGTACAAGAATTATGGAGAGTCAGTAGATTACCTCTTGCTACACTGCGACACAGCTAGATACTTGTACATAGAAATTTTCAACCAAGTGAACTTGACTTCCGTAATGCCTGTCACAAATGATTGAGTTATTGACTAGCTAGCCATCCCTTGGAGGTGCACAATCTATCAAACCTATGTGGAAGATGATCATTGTCTGCATCTTGTGGTGAATTTGGCATAAACGCAACAATCGAACTTTTGAAGGTAAGGAGCGAACACTAGAAGAACTACGATCTTTCGTTTTTTCATACTTTGTTACAATGGGCCATAGTTGTATCAGTGGACTCCACTTCTCATGATGTTCTCGTATAGTTCTTTCCACCTACGACTTAAATAGGTCATGTCTCTTATATATCATCTTGTGTATTTAAACTTTGCCTATTCTATCAACAATATCTTTTTACTTGTTAAAAAATAAACTTTGTTTTCCCACTCCGTTAGCTATACTTGTAATTGGATGAGGATGAAAATATTTGGTCTTTCCAATACATCTTAGAGCTTTCAAAATCTGCATGGTAATACTAGCAGTAAAAGATAAATGTCATTCTTTATAATATATTATGTCATCCCTAATCACACAAATTAATTTGGTGCATGATAAATGGTTTTCTTTTTGATTGATTGACATTAAAAACCAATTAAAATATAAATTAGCCGGAGAGACTAACAAACCCTAGGTGAAGAATAACATTGTTGGTGGCAAAATGCCAAAAAAGGATAGAGCCTTTTCAGGACATGGATTGCAAAAGATTGATCATTCAGATGGTCTGCATCTCAACGACTCTAGCAATGAAATTCAAAAGTTTATGAACGTATAGGACATATACTGAGCTGGAAAATCTAAATGCTAGTGTCAATGCAGCTCACAACATCCTTCAGGTGGCATGTGATCAGTATGCCGGTGGCTGTCCTCATCGTTTGTAATCATTGACAGGGAGGAGAATAACTCTGGAGATGGGAATAATAGCTTCAGCCGAAAAGCATCAACACCGTTCAAGTAGTAATGAAAGAGTCGCTTTGCCCTTATAAACCCTAGACGGCCATACAGTGCTAGAGCTCCTTTATTTGTAACTTCTGCTTCCAATGTTACCTTCACATTTTTTTAATGAAGAAAAGGAAGAGAGAGAAAATAACATAAGCCAGTGTTTGCTTCTAAACATTGATAGAAATTGCCGAACACAATATCATCACAAATGGGGAAAAAAAATGTAATTGCATAAACTAGCTCAAAACGTGGAAAAAAATCACCATATGTATCCTGATGGCAGCAGGCCCATTATTTCATCAACAACGTCGTTCAATTTTTAATGTATGAGTGGACATGTGAAATCAAAAGATAATTTGCAGAAACAGTATGTGCCTAAGTCCTATAATCAATTCCATATATTTTCATCTCCTCATTTGTCCAAAAAATTCCCATTCTTTTCATTTCAGCCCTAATTTCCCAGTAAAATTCACCATGATTCTGGAACCTGCTTCATATTCTAATCTTTCCTGTAGGTTAACTGGTGATTGAAGTTTAGTGATGACGAGCAACTATTAACAAAAGAACGACGCTAGTAATAGCTTATTCTACCACTTTTATGATATGCTTGTGCAAATGTAAAGGCATACCACACAAAATAAATTTTGAGTACGGGTTTCAATCATGAAGGGAACTGAAATGGTCTCATGCAATGCCACTTTAGTAAGAACATTCACTTTGGTAACCTTACAATCCATGCTGACACACTCACATACCTCTTCACAACCCGATTCCATCATCACTTTGATAGATCTGGTAACAAGTTCTGTAGCTGCAATACGAGGAAATCTCAACATAGATATTAAGATGCCACAAAGCTTCATAGACAATAAGATACAGCAAAGAGAATTAAGCACCAGTGTGTAGAGGTTATAAAAACTAGATGTCTCAAATATTCATAATCGACCATCATTTTCTACTACAACCATCTTTTTACATGTAAAAGTCGAATTTTATTTAAACACAATGAAAGGTGTCGCCCGAGTACACAAGAAGTATACTACAACCAATTTTTGTGGGATAAACACCATGCTAACACACGTTGGTCTACAGCATATACACAAAACAATCAGGATATAATCAGTATATATGTCACGCATATGAATGATATCTAAACCATTACATTCCTCCTTAGACTCTCCCCTACTATAAAGACTAGGCATCAGTTCCATAATACATAGTTACACACTACTATAATTTTTAATTTTTAATTTTTTTTTAATGTTGGGGAACCTCTCCCAGGCAGGGTCCTTCTGACCCAACCCTACAAAGGAAACCATGGTTCCCGTGCACCGCACTCTCAAAAGTTTTTAAACTGGGTAAATCACTGGCTTTTCACCGAGAGGTGTGGCCCTAAAGAATTGTTTGCACCCATAAGGTGTTGAAGTTTTGAACCTTAGACCTTAAAGGGAGTGATATCCAAGACATACTACTATAAATATGATAACCTAAAAATTTTAAGTGCCATAATATAACAACATTTATCGTAATAAAGTGGGGTGCCCAAAATTAACAGTTCGGTTGAAAAATTAATCGCAGTGATTGAATCAGATTGAAAATCATAAATGCCGCAGATTATAATTTTTTATCGGTAAATGCCGCGGCGCGCAGATTTAGAAAATTACCAATGCCTCTGCTTCTATAAGGCTTGATGACAACTAGCATAGCGATATACCCTCTGAACGTATTTCGATGCTGACCCATCTTACAAACCACCGTCCCCACACACTTGCCTTGGTGAAAAGCCTGAAACCCATACACAGAAAATTAAACACAGACACACAAAGACGCAAAAGAAAGAAAATCAGTTAATAGTTTGTAGGTTTTGAAAGAAACCCCATAACAAGTAAGAGTGAAAGGTAACCAGGAAAGAAAGTTGGGGCCAGAGATAGACAAAGTAACGGTAGGTGAAGATGGAGTAGGGCTCGCTGAGTTCTTGGTCGACAAGAGACATGATCAGGGGTAGGTGATGTTCACCCCCGTAGCTCACGTACTCTATTTCCACTGGCTCGAACTCTACTTTCCTAGTTTCTTCTTCTTCGTTCTTCGCATCCATCCCTCTCTCTCTTCCCTTCTCGGCGTGCTGTGTGCCTGCGTGAAGGGTTTGAACTTGGTTGGGGGTGAGACCATGCTGTGAAAGAGGAGTTTGTTTTTGGGCTCTTCACGGGCCTTCGTTTAATACTTAGTAAGGGACCGTTTTGTACAACAATAAGTCAAGAGCTGTCCTAGTGGACGGCCGATGCGCAGTAACACATAGACACACTCTCACACAATTATAATAATATATATTGAAAAATTCTATTCTCTAGCCCAAATTTTTAACACTCCGTCTACACTCTTCACCCTGGCAATACTAAATGACAAAAAAGGGAGTTGTGCCAAATTAACTTCTTCAAACGCCCAAAAACTCCCAAAATCAAAGAAAAAATAAAAGAAATTCTAATATTCAAGTATTCATCTAGCAAAAACATAAAAGCAAATAACATGTCCCAGTTCTCCGAGTCCCAAAATCAAATTAAGATAATCATCTGACCGTTGCACAATTGACAGTAGTTGATTCAAAATAGTTGTAACGATCTGTTCCTTAAAAATGTAATTTTATAGAGGAAATTATTAGTTGCTCCCTTTAAAGAGTTTTGATGCTTCTTGTTCTTATCTTTATTACCAAAATAGTTTTTATCGTTCACAAATCTTAGATTTACAGAATTTTCATTTTTTCCAAACAAATAGATGTCCCATTTAAATACTTCTTGACAGCTAGGCTCGATCCTTGTCACGCAGATAATTTTCAAAATGGATTTTTCACTTTTTTTATTTGCTTAGCATAAGAATCTACACCGGATTTGTAAGATCTATTGACATCATAGATTGAGATATTTTCACACCTTAATTAAATTTTCAGGATGCCAACGACCTCAAACCACGACGGCTTTATTTTGTGGGTTTGAAATTTCCTGTACATATATGGGTAAATTTGTAACCATTTGTGGGGGTTATTGTTCTCGAAGGCTGGTGAATGAATTGAAAATTGATGAGATAATGTATTTACTGAGTGTATTTTTTTTCACTTTTGATTGTCAAAAGTAATACTTATGTAGAGATGAAGTAGGAAACTCGAGTAGGGGGTTTTTGTGCTTCGGTAGAGACAAAGACGATCAAATGCCCCTTTTCTTTTTAGTTCTCTCTTTTTTTTTTTGAAACTTAAATCAACACAGTATACACGCTGGCCGATGTGACTAGTGTTAAAAATTCAGGCTTAAGCGTAGCACTTCCCATATATTTTTCTTCACATCAATGTGCCGCGATACACGGAATTCTACCCATACTTTTCCATAAGTCAATTACGCCTACTCTTTTTTATACCTATTTTGATATTTCATATTTTTTATTTTTTTATTTAATACTTAAATAAATAATTATTAGTGTTTTAATATTTTTATATTTTTTAAAATAATAAAAATTAAAAAAAAAAACTAACTAGACAATATAATGGAGCAGTCAATATGGGGCGGCATAGTAGCATGCCCCTTTGTACAAAGCCACCAATTTTAGAAACAGCCCTATTGAGTCTAGGAGTGTAAATGGTTCGGTTCGAGAAAAAAGTGGACTGGTTCTATTCAATCCAAAAATTTTCCCATCCTGGATCGAACCGAATAGGATTCGGTACATACCGGTTCGGTCCAATTCGATTTAGGAGCGATCCGATCCGATTTAGGGGTACCCTATATGATTTAATGGGCTAAATTTGATCTAAAATCTTGTAATAATTAAATATACTTTTTTTGCTTAAGTTTATAAATTATTAAATATATACTAGTACTATTTTCATAAAAAAATAATTATCTTTACTAATTGTCAATTTCTAATTTCATCTAAATATTAAACAAAATATATAATTATAACTTATAGTATAAAGACCTAATACTTATACTATAAGTTAACTAATATTTTATATTATATATAGCTTATAGGTTGATTAGTTAATTTAATCATCACGAGTCATATTAATTAATCAATTACATTAATGATCATTGATCAAACTTCATATATAGTTAAAAATAACATTAATAATTAATATTTATAATTGCTATATATAATCATAAGAAGATTAATTATTAATTAGTTAATAGTGATACATCATAAGTTTATTAACTATAACTAATAACACTATTACATCATTTACATTAGTATATTATAAATTTATGTGTTAGTGAATAGTGATAAATTAGTAATAATATATTAAATAATAATAATACACTTATTACTTACAAGTTATTACTAATACTCTATATAGATATATTATAATTTATACTTTTATACTACAACTATTATAAATTATAATATGTTAATATTATAAGAGTATATATTATATATTAATATATATGTTATACTGCCCCTCTTAATCTATATTAATATTAATATTAAAATTTATATACTATTACTTATATATACATATATATAAAATATATATGTGTGTGTGTGTGTACGCATTCGGTCTAGTCCGGTCCAAGGGGATAAATGTTCTCTCCCTAGACCGGACCGGAAGTTTTTGATCAATAAAAAAATGGGACTGGACCAGACTGAATCGGTCCGGTCTCGGTCCAGTTCGGTCTTTTTACAGTACTAATTGAGTCATTAGTCAAAATTACATTTTTGTAATTTGAGATCAATTTAGGCCTGATTTATTTTTTCAAAGAATATCATTTTATTTTATCTCAAAATTATCATTATATCTTTTCAAAATTTTATACAAAAAAAAAAAAAAGAAATTCAACATTTTTAAATTTCAAAACAACTTTTCAAATATTAAAATAAAACTAATATTACAAAAATTTATTATAACATGATATTATTCTTTTTTTAATTTTTATCTCATCTCATTTATAAAAACAAATTAATCTTAATTAAATCTAATATTCAAACAGTTAACTCTCTTTTAAATTACTAAATTCATTTCAGTTCAAAATCTCTTTACACGTAAAATTCACAATCTTTTCTAACTCACATGACCTTCTGTACCTTTTACGGAATCGGTGATGTGACATTATTGTCATGTTAGTTGAAATATTAAAAAAATATATATCAAAAAAAGATAAAAATATAATGAGAAATAAACAAAAAAAAATACAAATAGTTAAATTATAGAATGTATACAAATAACATTTATACACGACGTGTACGTAAAAAATATACAAACCATATACAAATAGCATTTTTACATTTTAAATGCCAAACTCACAATATTTTTTAACTTCGAATACATACCTATAAATTCATCTTAATATTCAAGCATATCTAAAGATTCTAAAGTACTCATCTTAGGTAGCTTCAAAAAAATTTACTCAAATATCTCAATTTATTATTATTCATAAAAAAACTCAACTCAACATCCAAATGAGATCTAAGCTAAAAAGGCATATATTTTCAAGAACAAAAATGATAAACAAATTAATCTTTCACAATATTTTACACAATAATATTTTAAAAAGATAAATATATTTGTAAATTACGTTATAGAAGTAACATCATCTTTCTAAAATATTCTTATCTTACGATATGTATTGTGAAATGTATTATATGAGTATTATTTTTATAAAACATATTTAACAAATCATATAAAATTATGTCAATTTTATTTTATTTTTATAAAATCTCTTTATAATTATAGTGGTATTGTACTTCAAAATGTTAGGCAGTCTCCGTCGCCCAAAAACATGTGGTGTGTAATATTTGTTTTAACATCATTTTCTTTCAAACGTTTGGTTTTATAACTTTCGATTGAACATATAATTATCATCCGCAGGAAGAACCAATTGAAATCTAATGAAGCAATGGTCACATATAACCAGAAATCTAACGAGAGTATGTGGATATATATTGTGTCCTTCGGGTTGGTGTAGTTCCACCTTCCCTATTAATTGTCATGTCACACTAGAGTTTAATGGTTGTAAGCCTGCTATCCGCCCTATGCCGGTGGCGGCTATCTTGCTTCCAGCACGCGCAGGCTGCCTGGGCGGGAGGCTACATGTGTGCCCCCAACATTTTGCCACGTTTTGTATGGATGAATTATCCCGCCAAGTTGTTGAGTGCACGGATGGCCATGTCGTCCTATGATCCTATCTGGAATCTCCAAACTATCCAAATCTGCAGATCCATTCACCAAATCTACGTATCTTGCACCAACCAAATTTATACATCAACTTCATATACATAAATACGAAAAATAAAAAAGTATATAGATTAAACGTTGAGGTCGTGCTTTTATGAACAAACCACGATGGGTATCTAAGGGAGAATCACCTTGGAAAGAAAAAGTGGAGAACGATAAGAGAAGATGAAAATAAGGAAGAGGCCGATGACAAATGAGGATAGGGGTGATTTATGCCCTATCAGGGACAGAGTCCCCCTACCACCACCCCCTGCACCCACCTATGTGGAGGGTATTTTTTAATTCCCCACCCCGCCCCCGCTTACATAGGGGTGGGTTATCCCGTCCCGCAGCATAGTAGCAGGGGTGCAGGTCCATCCACCCGTCCCTCGCTATCGCCCTATTGGGCCTTAGCCTAGTACACACTTTTGGGTCATTTTTTGCCTAAATCAAAATTTTAAGTCATTTTTTGTCTGGAAAACCATCAAATCTAATTTAATTCACATTAAAAAAATATCAATCTATTAAATATTAAGTAATAATTTAATTAAAGTCTAAAGTCATTTGAAAAAACCATCACTAAATATCTAAGAGTCTAGATTAGTAAAAGTTAAAACTTAAAAGTAAAGACTACGACTAGTTATTAAACTATTACAATTTACAAATTTACAATAATACAAATTAATCCTACAAAATACAAAATTACAAATTGTGTTATTAACTATTAACATTACAAAATTACAATTTACAAAATCATAAGAAATAAGAATCATAATATTGGTCTTTGGACACTGGTGATTGGACTTTGTCACTTTAAAAAGTTTTAATGCAAACTTGGGTAGGGATCGTGGGGTTGTTGGGTTTTAAGCTTAACCTGCAATAATAAGTTAAAAAAACAATTAAAGTACAAATATAAAACTATAAGTTATAAACATGAAAAAAAAAATTATTAAAAATACTAAGTTACTAACCAAGATTAAATTGAATCATTACTCGTTAGGTTGAAAGTCATATTGGAAAATGGGTTTGACAGTTGACATACAAAATGAGACTGTCATACACAATGAAAAATGAGAATACAAAATGTCAAAACTCAGAGTTACAAAATAATTAGATATCAACATTACAAATATTATAAAATATAAATGCAAACAACAATTAAAAAATGAATTGTGTAAAGTGCAGACCATGGTGATGGACTGGTAGATGACATAGGTCATACTGTAGAGGTAGCTGTTGACGCTGTCCCAAGTGTTGGCGTTGCAGTCGCTACAAGTTATAACAATTAAATATAAAATTAATAGCAATTTAATTTAATTAAATAAATACAAAATAATATAAATGTTTATTCAAGTGACAATTTACCATATCCAGACTGATAAGCAATCTCATCCTCGGCCTCAACCGGATCATAATCAAGAAACTCTGAAATTTGAATTTCAGCATCCGTGATCCAATTATGTATGCAAATTAGGGTATCAGCAGTGATAGGATCTAATAAGCTCCGAAAAAGGATCCAATACGCACCCTCCAGTGCTGAAAGCCAACTCTTAGGCTACTGTACTAATCGGGATGGCCAAAATACTGCGGGCAACCATTGAAAGTACGAGGTATTTGGGGATATTCATATTCTACCAAGCTAATATATCAAGATCTCGTACAAAAAGATGAAAATCTAGTGCTAAATATCTGTCTACTTCTGACTGGGCATCTGTGTTGGAACCCGTAAAGGCCAAGGGGGTCAACTTCATCTTCTTACCCCAATCCATTTTACGTTTTTTTTCCACGCCCAGCATCTACAGCTAGTGGGGGGATACATGTGATTGTAAGTTCTGCAATACTACCACCTCCCATAATAGTGAACTCATCAAATAATCTAACAATTGTTTCTTGAACCCGAGATGCAACAGCCGATACACAATCCTTACCAATTGTAGCAGTCAACTCAAATATCATGCTTTTCACCTTAAACCGTGGGTCAAGGACACATGAAACATATAACAATATATTGATTTTATCAAACTCTTCCCCCTAAAACTTGTTGAATTTCTCCATCATGGTCCTAGACATTTCCCACAATGTGGTGTTACTACCCGCTGCAATACCATCCAATTCTTCTTTCACCTTAGCTATTTGTTGACAAAATTGATGTACTATGGGATACAAATAGTCAGATAAAACCTTGGTAACATCGTGAAAAAACCATCAGAAACTCTACAAAAATATATACAACCTCTCAATCATCAGCCAAAGGGTGCCCTAATTTTTCATCAAAATACTTGACATACTGTATATCTTCATTACCCAATGTATCAAATGCCAACTTATACTCATGGGCCGCCTCCAACATAAAAAAGTTGAGTTCCACCTTGTAGACAAGTCAGTGCAATGACATTTTTTACATGTTATATCCACAATAGTTGCTGCAACTTTAAACATAGCCAATCTAGGAAGAGCAGATCTTATCCATTTCACAGCAGTCTCGACCCAAGAAACCGAGTCACCAAACTTATCCAAGTCATCACCCACAATCAAATTAAGAATATGTGCTGCACATCGTACATGCAAATAATCTCCACCCAAAATCGTTCTACCTGCATTATTCATGAGAATTTTAAAATGTCTTATTACAACATCATTAGCCCCAGCATTATCATCTGTGCAAGTGAGAACCCATGTCAATCCCTACTCTTTTATAGCAGTCTCTAAAGTTTTCCTTATCGTTTCACCTTTATGATCAGTTACTTGACAAAATGTAAGAATCTTTTTATGCAATGTCCAACCCCCATCAACCCAATGCATATTCATACATACAAAGTTATAATTATTACAAGAAGTCCAACAATCAGTGGTGAAGCAGACACTCTCCCCACCAATAAACCCCTCAACTTCTATTTTTCTGAGTGATAAAGTTTTCTAACATCTCTTAATACCGTGTGACGAGAAATAATATTGAATATTGGTTCTAAGTATCTAGAATAGACTTGGAACCCTTTCCCATCAACCACTTGGAAAGGCATCCCATCCATAACGATCATACGAGCTAGGTGTGTCCTAGCCTCGTTAGGATCATATTTTGTGTACCCCTTTAATGCCAACTCCCCACTACTCCCCTCACTCATTTTTTTCAAACCAGATCTAAGTCTAAATGGACTCTTCTCTACCAAAGATTTCAAAATTGGAACTTTATTACATTGTTCCTCCAAATACAACTTTATTTGAGAAGTTATGTATCTCTTGTAATGGCACTTATAAACTTTTTCACAATAATTGCATTTTGCTTTTGGGTCATTCGGGTCACCGCATTCTATTTTGGTGACATGAGCCCAAATTATGGATGAGACTTCCTTGCTAGGCCGGTTGGGGGCAGGGCAAGTGGTAATTGTTAGGGGTGTAAAAAAAAATTCGAAAAATCGGTAAACCGACCCGAACCGAAACTGGACTAGTTAGACCGAATTTGAATCGGTTCAGTCCGGAACTAGTTTTTAGAAACACAAAACCGGTAAAATTCGGTCCAGTCTCGGTTCCTTTCATTTTAAAATCGGATTGAACCGGACCGGACCGGCACCAATAATTATATATTTTAAATTATTTTTTTAATAGTATATATAATATATTTTTACATTATATATATTTTTATATATAATACATAATAACATAATCATATATAAATAATACTATAATATTTATAAAATAAAAGTTTAATTTTAACTATGGATATTAAAACAATTTTTTATATAACAGTTTTTTTTTACATAACAGTTTTTTTAAATAATATTTTTTTAATTTTATAGCAGTTTTTATATTACATTTTTTTTTTATATAGCAGATATTTGTATATAGTAGTTTTTAGGCTAACAAATTTTTATAATAAAAAAATAAATTTTAAACCAACTTTTTTTAAAAAATATAGATTTATTTTTAAAAATTTACAATTTATTAGAACTGGAAAACCGGACCGGAACTGGTAATCGGTACTACCGGTTTTGGAAGATAATCGAGGCGTAATCGGTTTTGTATTTTGCAAAATCAGTGGTATCGGTTCAGTTCTACATTTTGGCCAAAACCAGATCGAACCGGACCGGTTACACTCCTAGTAGTGATAGGGGTAGGGGTCTCAACCGGAGGATTCTCGACCAGAGTAAGAGTAGGGTTATGAGTAGTGGTAGTAGTAGTGGTAGTGGTTGGGGTAAGGTTAAGGCTAGGGCCGGAGGTATCCAAGGTCCCTTCCGAGAAACTTGCACTAAAATCCTCTGGACTTTCCATTTACAACAAATCTAAAATTATTACAAATTAAATGCAAACAAATGGTCATAAAAAAAACTCAAAGAATTAGTTTTGCAATAATGTCAATTCATGAAGTTAGAAATGCCTCGACAAAGAACACTTATTAAAGATGATAATTTATTTTATTAGGTTATTAGCCATTAGGTATCACCAAACCAATATAATAATCATGACAAAAAAGGGTGTAATGGTCAACAAAATTATAAATTCAAAATGTTGTTAAGGAAACTTGGCAAATTGTTTTTCTAAATAAATAAATAAATAAAAATAAATCCAGGAATTAATTCTAAAATGAAAATATAAGGAATCGGATGCTTAAAGGATATATACGGGATGATCAAGCATTAACACATCAATCGAAATAAATCCTTACTTTAGAAAGAAATCGCCATAATCCTTTTAGTTTAATTCTCTAATTGCCTAGTTAAATACAAAAAAAATGGTCATAATCCTTTTTAAATTATTAGAGTTTCTCATACTTATTATGTGCATCTATATATGTATGTGTGTTTTTTGAGAGATTTTTCATTGAATATTTTTAGTCGAAACAAACAAAGTCCAAGTCAAGGCCGGATTTTGTTTTTGAAATTTTTAATGTATTGAGATTGGTTCTCGATTCTCATATATTTGCATGAAGAAAAACTGATTTTTAGCTAACATACCATCCATGCCCAAATTTTAATGTTAATTCTTTATGGTCAACTTCAAAGTACAGTCATGTGAAGTTGTGAACTAATATTACTTAATGTGAACAATTAGATCTAATTAAATTATAAGCAGTCTAGCCAAGTCAAAATATGAAATACACAATTGGATTTTAAGCAGTCTAGCTACCAAGTTTGTACTCATATGTTCAGACATACAACAAGTAGAGTCAATCAGCAAAACACAAATTCGATTTCATTGTTTATCAGAGAAGATATTGAACTATTACAATTACACAAAACACCTTAGACGCAACCAGACAGTTCAATAATCCATCACAGTTCAGATTAAATACAACCAAACAATCTAATAATCCATCACAGTTCAAATTTACACACATGCACAATAAACCCCGCAACACACAATTCACAAACGGCAAACTCATTTTCCATCAACCATCTTCATTCTTCATTTCCATATATTTTCAAGAATCAAAATGGAAAAAAATGGGAGATTAGGTGAAAGGGAATTACCTTTGGGCCTTTGGCGAGACTATCAAAATATCGGAGAAGAGACTTAAGCCGTACGAATGTGACGAAGTTACACCTACGATGGCTTGCGGCTACGACGACAATGAGAGGCGATGGTAGTGCGATTTTAAAGGGCTAAGGAGATATTCGATTCGGAGACAGAGAGTGAGAGAGAGACTAGAGAGTAATTACCTTTGGACTTTGGGGACAGGGAATGAGAGAGAGACGAGACAGATAGAGAGAGACAAGAGAGATGCGGTGGCGGGTGGCCTGCGGGCTGAGGCTATAACTAAGGTTTCGAAATTACAAAGACAAGTTAGTGATAGAGAGACGAGAGAGGGAGAGAGACTGAGATGTGAGATTTGAAAGAGATGAGTACGATTCCAGAGGGGGGTTTTAATTACTGCCAATTTGAAACGACATCGTTTTATATAAAACGACGTTGTTTTATATAGTAACTTAATTTTAAAAAAATCCAGATGACAAAACGACGACGTTTTTAGTCATCTGAGTTTTGTTTTTATATATAATATAAATAATATCATACATATATTATATTTATATTATTTAATATATATGAAAAGTAGGGCAGGGGCGAGGTAAATGCGGAACGGGGGTACCCTATACTGCCCCCGCCCTAACCTCCCACCCAAAATGTGAGCGGGGTTACACCGCCCCTCGTTTGTCGGGCAGGTTAATCCGACCCCGCCGTGCTGGGAGGGGAGAAATGCGGACGGGGCATTGGGTGCAGATACACGTTGCCCACCCCTAAATGAAGATATGAAGAAGATCGAGGTGTTTGGATGGAGGAGAATTGAGAGAATGAAAGAAAGAGAATGAGTCAGTTTAAGATTTTTTTCCCTTTATATATTCCTATAAGGGAGACAAATACAGAAAATAGAGAGAATTTATTCTAAAACAAAATGACATTATTTCATTGTATTTTAAAAAAATAATATATATGAGAAAATATTTATGCAGTCGTAGAATGGATAACTGTTGCGTAACTATTTTAAAAAAATGAATAAAATACGAGACCTCGTGAAAAAATTAATTTGTTAATAGTGAATTTTACTGTTTTTTAAAGCGACTATGCAACTTTTAAGCACCTCATAGTTGTATATAAAATTATTCTATATATGTATATGTGTGTGTGTGCGTGCGCGCGTGCGTATTCTACGTGGATGAATAAAACCTAGATAGGGATTAACGCCCAATCTAACACCTACCCAGTTGTCAACAAGTTGCTAGCCATTGAATCAAGTGCTAAAGTCGTGATTTGCAGGGAACAGATCACCAATTCTTCTATTGGGGAGTGCATAGGGGGTGGTGAGGCAGGCACAAGTTCATGGCCCTAATTCTAGATGGCAATGGCCCATATATATTTTGATTCAAGTGGGATTTGTCTTTTCATCCCCGTCCATCTACGATAGAGAATACCTTAAAGCTAGTCGGGCTTATAAACGACTAAAAACACCCCACCAATAAGAAGGGTGCCGCATATGCTACACACCACTTCATCCAAACAACCGCGGTGCACACCATTTCCTTTCCCCTCTGTCTCTGTCTTTCTCTCCCCCTCCCTCCATCTCAAGGTTCAATTCCTCAGATTCTAAAACAAGTTTGCACCATTTTTTAATCTTGATTTTGGTATGGTTTCGCTCTCGCATGCATGGGTTTCCCTTCGTTCTCAATAGGGAGAAGACAAAACTTGAAGACCCAATCCATTTCCCTTTGTTTTTTGGAATTATCTTATTTCTAGGTATGCGTCTCAGGGTTCTCTTTTTGAGCTTCATTGCTTCATCTTTAGCTTTCGATCATTTTCGTTATGACATTTCGACTTAGTATATGAGTATATGAGTTCTTAGATCACTCTTATAAAAGAATGGTTTGGATGTCATAAATAGTTGTGTGTGGTCATCAAATATAAATGTGTTTTTAATGGCTATTGATTGCAGTTGAGAATGGAAGAGGGTATCTCAAAGTATAAATGAGTGTGCATAGTTTGATGGACAATAAATCTTCTATATTATCAAAGTGTGGTAAAGGTTATCTTGATAGGTGATTGAATGGATTAGATTCCGTGTTGAGGTGTTTATGGATTTTAGTTTTAAAATTTTTACAAAGTTATCAGAGTATGCAGCGGAGGCGTGATTTTTATAATAGGATGAATTGCAATTAAACTTAGTGATGATTGAGAAATGAGTTGCGACTCGAGATCACGTAGGTTTTAAATATCGTGAATATAGTTTTCGAATTTGAGAATTTATAAGAATGAGAGATTTTTTTCAAGAATCTCAAGCTATGTTGGAATTTATTTGTGATTTGAGTGTTAGATTAAGGATTTTGGATTTATGGGAGTTTGTTTTCACTATCTGTAAGAGGTTGATAATTCTATGTGGTATTTCGGTTGGAGTTAGGTTAAAGAATTGGGTGAGTGTTTTAGTAGGTTTTTAATTGAGGCCGTTGTAGAATTTTACACTCTGAAAAGGATTGCACACTTAAGTGTATGATAATTGACATAATGTTCGCAAGCGTGTAAGTCTCGAGAGAATTATTATTAGGCTTGTAATTCCGTTGTTGAGGTTTATATTTTAGGCTTTATCTGAATCCCAAGATGTATGAAGATTGATACAAGGTGCATAAAGGTGTATACCAAATGGATTAGGAGGTATTTAAGACATCTCGCAAAAATTTTGGCAAATGTGATTTAAATTATTTAGGTTGACAAGAATACTTGAGGATTAAAATAGGCGTGATTGGATGTGATAGGAAAGTGCGTAGGTTTTGGTTGGATATAAGCAAATTTTAATGACAGTAGCTCAATCTAGCCATGAAGACCCAATCGGCAACTGTAGCCCAAACCGTTTTCATCCAACTAAAGATAGCAGAATGATGCCGTTTTGTGTGAGTCACTTTGCTCTACACGCGATTTTCTTCACAAGTGATTTCCCATTTAGTTTTCTCCAGGGCAGAACTACGTTAAGGCATGGGGGGAACACCTCCCCCGCCACCCCCCCCCCCCCCCCCAATTTTTTTGAAAACTTAAGTTAGTATATAGGATATTACCAATCTTATGAATGTCTTACAAAAAAAATTCCTTATTTAGCCCCCCAATATTGAAATTATTTCTTCCACTCTAAAAATTTTCTTATCTTTCAGATATCGTCAAAAAAATTCCATTGTAAAATATAAAATGTACCTTAAAAATGGCTAGATGCGTGCATACTTTCACGATTGCAGGCTACAGCTTTCCATGTACAATGCCCCTATTAATTGCTATGAATTGGTCCATTTGAATTCTTGAAAATTCTCTACAAGTATATCTCTTAGACCTTTAGAAATTCTAACTACAAGACCATTGCTTAACGTTGCTGCCCAGCTTGTTCAGTGCTTAAAATAAATCACTTCTAATGATTATAGGGGAAAAAAAAATTTGAGAGCTCGAGACCATATTGTATTACCGCCTATCTCTTCTTCTTTTGAGTTTAAGCTATTTCTTCTTAATCTTGTTCTTGTTGTTGAGCTATTTTAATCAAAACATTATTGGGCGATTTCCTCTATTTGTTAAGGCTTGGACGATTTCCAAATGTTGGGGCCTGGGATCTCCGAATGCCATTTACGAAAGTTTGAAAGCAGCTTGCTGATCTCACCTCTGGCTCTAGCCTTTCGGCCCCTTAGGGTCTATCATTCTAATATGTTTTATGAAAGTCTGAACACTATTTATTGTTAATCCTTTTATATAACTTGTTGTTGTATTCTAGAATCTACTTTAGTTTTTGTTCTGTTTTTTATTTATTTTTAACTCCTTACGCCTGCTTTAACCTTGTTATAACTTATATTTAAAATTTATTATTAGCTCTTTATTATTTAGATTTTAGAATTAGATTTTAGTTTTTTTTTCCCCTAAGTTTGCTTTTAGTTTGTTATATTTAAATTTTTTATTATTTAGCTTATTCTAGAATCTTTTATTATCATTATTATAAATATAATAATAATTATTATAATTATTATTATTATTATGTTTAGGTTTTTACTTTTAAGTTTTAGAATTAGTAATTTATTATTAGACTGTTAGTTTGATTAAGTTTAGGCTTTTAGATAACTTAAACTATTACTCTCAGATTTTAGCACTATTATTTATTCTTATTTATTTAGACAACTTAAATTGCTACTCTCATATAAAAAATTAAAGAAAATAATAATTTTAAATTATAAAAATAATTGAGAATATTCCTTAATTTACAAACTATACAAAAAAATTTAACAATTTATTGAATATACTTAAAAATATAGAAAAATATGAGTAAGTAAAAAATAATTGATTCTTTTAAAAAAAAAAAAGATGTGGATAAATCGGAGAGTAATATACATTTAGAGTGCTTGGTAACAATAGAACACGATGCTTCTATCACTGATGAGCGTCCCTCTAAAATTTCAAAAATGCAACCTAAAGAAATGGATGCTACCTCTTTAAAACGTGATCCCGAATTATATTCACAAATATGAGAATTTCCCACTAACCTACAATATGAGATCCGATATGCCTATCTTAAAGCTGGTCCATATCAACCTAAACTCTCAGAATATCCATTTTCAGGAATAGGCAATCAACTTCGTCGATTTTAATTTTTTTGGTTTCAAAAATATTCTAATTGGTTGGAGTACTCACCTTTGAAAGAATGCTGTATTTTGTCTTTCATGATATGTCTTTGCTAAGAAATCAACGGGTCGTCTAGGATCAGATGCATTTACAAATAAAGGTTTTGACAATTGAAAAAAAATAAATGATGGAATGAATTATCCTTTAATAGGACATGTGGGAAAAGATATAAATTCACCACATAAAAAAACTGTTAAATGTTGTGAGGATCTAATAAATCATATAAGACATATTGACAAATTAGTTGAAAAATAAGCATCACAAGAGATGATAAATAATCGGCTGCAGCTCAAAACTTCGATAGATAGTGTTCGTAGGTTGATGTTCCAAGCTCGTGCCTTTAGAGGTCATGATGAAAGCTCTGACTTAAAAAATTAAGGCAACTTTATTGAACTAATAAAACTTTTGGCAAGTTATAATGATTAAGTTAATGGAGTTGTTATGAAAAATGCTCCACAGAATGCCAAATATACATTACCAAAAATTCAGAAGGAAATTTTGCACATATTTGCAAATAAAGTGCAAAATGTGATTCGCGAAAAATCAAAGATGCCAAATTTTGTATTCTTGTTGATGAAGTTTGGGATGAGTCTAAAAAAGAACAGAGGGCTATCATTTTGAGGTTTGTTGATAAAGATGGTTTTATTAGAGAGTGATTTTTTCATATTGTGTATGTTAAAGATACTATGACAGTAACTCTAAAAAATGAGATATGTGTTATTCTTTCTCGTTACAACATTCAAATTGAGAATATTTGAGGTCAGGGATATGATGGAGGAAGTAATATGCGTGGTGAATGGCATGGATTACAATTTTATTTCTTAAAAATTGTCCTTACGCATATTATGTGCATTGCTGGGCTCATAAATTACAATTAGCTTTGGTTGCAGCATCCAGAAGAGCTAAACATGTTCATCAATTCTTTGTCCATTTGATATCCATTATCAATATTGTTGTTGATTCTTCTAAACATAATGATGAAATACAATCTGCTCAAACTGCTGAAATTGAAAGTCTGATTGCTTCAAATGAAATTGAGACTATAAAATGGTTAAATTAAATTGGTACACTACAACGAGTTGGAGATACTAGATTGGGATCTCATTTCCAATTTGTTCGTAACTTGATGAGGATGTTCAGTGTTATTTGCACATTTATCAATACTGTCTCAAACGAGGGATCAAATTATTCTCAACATGATGATGCTGAAGTGGCTTATATGGTATTAATATCATTTAAATTTATTCTGATATTACATATGATGAGAGAAATAATGGGAATTACTAACACTTTGTCAATCTTTGCAACAAAATTCTCAATATATTGTGAATGCCATGAGCCTAGTTATAATTATAAAAGTACTCGTTCAAAAGTTGAGAGATGATGGGTGAGAGTTTTTGTTTATTGATGTTAAATCGTTGTTTGAAAAATATCAAATTGATATTCTTGATATGAATGACCAATATACTCGAGAAAAATCGTTTCGTCAAGTTGAAAGGAAAACAATAAAGCATCATTTTAGGATTGAAATATTTACTGCTATAATAGATTTTCAATTGCAAAAATTGAACAATAGATTAATGACCAAGCAATAGAACTTCTCATTCTTAGTATTACTTTAAATCCTAAACGTGGATACAAATCATTTGAGATTGATGATATATGCAAATTGTTTGAGAAGTTTTATCCACAAGAATTTACTGAGTAAGAAAAAATTCATTTTGAGAATTCAATTGCAGCATTATAAGCTTGATGTGCTGATGCATCTAGATTTTCAAGATATATTTACATTATTTCAGTTATGTAAAGGACTGGCAATTTCAAAAAAGTCAAAAATCTATTATTTGATTGAGAGGCTAATTCGTCTAGTCTTAACTCTTATTATTTTTATTGCTACTACTGAGCGGACATTTTCTACTATGAAATTTGTAAAAATTATATTGCACACTCAAATAGAAGATGATTTTCATGCAGATCATTTGAAAGTTTATATTGAAAAAAAAATTGCCAATAATTTTACTTCAGAGATGATAATTAAGGAATTTTATTCCATGAAAGATTGTCGTCGAGCTTAATTTGAAGAAAAAATTCTAAATTGATTGCTCCCAAACACTTAATCATGGTTCCGCCCTTGATTTTCTCTATATCCGAATATCACTCCAGAGATCTCCAACTCCACGCTTCTACACTTGGTTTTCCTTTTTAATTATCTCTCAACAGACTGATTTCTCTATCCATATATTTCTTGCTCTCGATTTTCTCTCTCTCTCTCTTAGAGTCCCTCCAGTTCGCTGCAAACCACCTATTAGTTGTCGTCCAGCCCTTCACTTCATATATCGCACAACAAAGCCACGAGAAGACGATAACCCACGCTCCCGCAAGATTGCCACAAGCCTACCGTGACCCTTTTAGCATTTCCATCGCTACTACTTCTTCAACCCAATAAAACCACGACTCCACCCCATTGTTGCCGTCCTTTCTCTACCATCATGCACCACCGAGCATCAACCCAAAACCTCCCCCTTAATCACAATCGAAATCGCAACAGCCCTATTTTACCACACCGAAAATAGAGCATCCCTTTGCCCCCTAGTCTCAGTTCTATTAGATGCTACCAGCCATGACCGTGAAGCTCAACGAAGTCAGTAGCTTCCCCGTCGTCTTCACTGACTCAGAAGCAACCTAGCACTACCCGAGCCTCCTCCACCTCGCAATGCCTCAAGGTGAGCGTTTTTCACGACTGTGTGGGGACTTCGTGACTTTCGCCCCTACAAGCAAGTTTTGGTGCATGTTTTTGTTTAGAGCAAAACATGGGATTTTTATGGTTATTCCTAGTAGCTTTTATTTCATGAACAAGCTTATGCACGCTTTGTTTTTTTTTTTTTTTTAATTCCATTGATTTTTACGAGGCCTATTTTCCCCTCGCACGTTATATTCATGTGTGATGAACATGGTTTTAGATACTTGTTTTTATAAAGAAAACCAATGTTTTAAACATTATCTTTTGGGGATAAATTAAAGTTTATTTCTTAAGAATAGATAGAAATACGTTTGCTATTCTTTTAAAAGCTATGGATTTGTTTTTTGAAAACATTGTAATATTTTATTAGATGGGGCATGTTTCGAATTTGTTCGATTTCTCAATTATTTTGGGTGTGATACATACTTGTCTCTTTTTTTCTTCTCTTGGTTAAATGTTTTTGGGTAGAGTTCAGATAATAAATTATTTTGGACTCATGTTTTAAATTATTTTTGGACCGGTTTATTGGTGTTGTATTGTTCTAGTGGCCTGAGTTTTGATTTCTGAAAAACTTGGTTTTGAGTTAGAAATTAGGTTAATTGATTTTTAAGTGAAAATCAAGGTATTTAAGATTTTGATAATATTTTAGAGTTTTGAAGGATTTTAATAAATTCAAAGCATCTTAAGGAAGGAAATTTATTATTTAGGATTTCGAGAATTCTTAGGTGTTAAGGAAAGATATTAGATTTTATATCTCAGATTCTATTTTCGAAATTTGTGATCATTTGAAAATTTATATAGGTTACATAATGTTTTATGGATGAAGATTGATTTTGTTTAATTTTGTTGAGGATATCTATGAAAAGCTAAGAAATTCAGGTATACGAGATTCTATACTTGATTTTATACCAAATGTTAGACTGATGTTGACTTTCTGAAAATGTTGTATGTGTGTTATGAAATAAGAACTCGGGCAAAACAACATTGGTTAGTTATTTGCATTACTCGTGAAATTTATGTGAAAAAGAGAAAAATGTTTCTGAGCCATGTTTTGTCATGTTGTCTTTGAAATGTGAAAAATAACAATATTGAGAATTTGAAAATTTGTGCATTGATTTATAAAAATGCTCTAACTCTATTTTATGTTTGTGAGAGTGATTTGAAAATATTTGAAAACTTTGTATTATTTTGATGTGGCTCTCAAAATTTTTGGCATGATATACTGGTTTTGTATCTCATTTTGTATCTGCTCTGTTATGTCTCTAATTTGCTCTGTTTGGATTGGTATCAAATTCTATATCTTTGAGTGTACTCACTTTGAAAACAAAATGATTTTTGTGTGGATTTTCTTGTAGGCACACTTGGTGCTCCGAGAACGAATAAGGGAAATGTTCACTTCTGTCTCTACCTGGTTTAGCCATCAGAATTAGCACAATCCTACTAGGGGAATTAAATATGGTCTTTGCTCTGTAAGATACTCTGTTTTGATATGATGATGATATTCAATTTTATTATGCCAAAATATTTTGTGTTTTATATGATTTAAAAAGCATCGTTGTGTGTCGTTTGAAAATGTATTTTATTCATGATAATTTTGAATGATTTTTTTTTTGTCCTGTATATTGTATTTTGTAAATACTCATGTTGCATTTTGGCTATTCGCTTAGTGAGTTGTAAATAACTCACCCTCTATCTTCAAATATTTTTTAGATGATTTGGATGATTCAGGTGAAGATTATGGGTAGAAAGCATAGTGAAGGCCATGTGATCATGATCTTGGTTATTTGAGACTTTTATTTGATAGTTTTATTTTTGTTTAGTTGGTATAGTATTTTAGAAGATTGATATTTATTTTGAGATTTTGTGACACTTAGTTTATCATATTGAAGTAATTGATTTGAAATATTGAGTTATATGTGCCATTGAAGATTTGAAAGTCTATAATTATATGATTGAGACAAGGCTTTTGAATGAGAACTTACAACTTTTCGACCATCTAAAACCGGTTCTTTACATTGCATATCTTGGGTCTTCTCTTTAACTCAAATTAGGCTATAAGCGATTAAAATTGCCTTCAAAATTTATGAAAAATGTTAATTTTGTACAAAGGTCTTGTACAACAGATTTACTTATCATATTTGTTGATAAAAAAAAATGATATTTGTAATTATAGAGTGTGTATTGTATAATTATTTGAAAAAATATAAATAAAGCAAGTGATTCATATAAAAAAAAATATAATAAACTTTATTACTTTTGAAAATATTTATATAATATTTACTCGTTTTACAACTGTATATAAGATTATTAATTTATAAATAATAATTTATAATCATCACACAATGAAACTACTTGTAAAACTACTTTATTCCGTAAAAATTTTGTACACACCGAGTATTATTCTTCAAAATTTATTGGTAGGCATTGGATCTTTCACATAGCTGATGTGTCACAATCAGAGACACTCTGAACAATCTATTCTCGTTCTGCTCTCCCCCTTCCCCATCAATTATCGAAGGGGTTTGCCATTTTTCACCCTCTCTCAGAGCCATATTTCCCAATTATTCGGCGTGGCCAACCAGTTTGGTTAGAGTCAGAAGAAGATGTTGAGGGTTGCAGCAAGGAGGCTGTCTTCTCTGTCTCCGTCTTCTCCATGGAGGCCCAACCAGGCTGCCTCGGTCCTACTCCCCCGTGATTTATTCTTTAAAGGCGGTTATTCATCGTCGTATGATCAGCCCAGATCTGATGGCTTCGTCAACTCCCTCTTTTTCTCCAGACCTGGCTTATTTCACCTCCCCTTCAGAGGTTAGGGTTTCTTTTCCTTCCCTTGAAATACTAATGACTTCTCAAGTCTCACGCGTCTTATAATTGCCATTTTCTTTCTTATAAGTATGAAATGATTCCGGTAATGTCTATTATTCTACCTAGATTTATTTTGGATAAATATTGGTTCTTGTTATGTTGCTTCAACATGATAGACGATGCCAAGGGATGCATATTTACTCTTTTCCTGATTCATATATTATTATTGTTATCAGCATCATTTGGTTTCCACTTTCCACTCATATAAGTGATACAAATCGATATCCGAAGCTACTCGTTTAGAAATATCTTCATTTTCTTTTTTGGGCTTGCCGTTGTTCAAGGTGCTTTTAATTATTTGGGAAGGGGTAACTAGTTTCAGTATTATGGTTATTTGCAATCATTGGGGTTGCCTGGGTTTTGATCATGGAAACTTGTTTATCGATTGTGGTTGTAATCTAAGATTTTTTACGGGAAGAATAAAAGCTAGAAATTATTAACGACGAAAACGTATTTCATGATCTGTTGGGTATATGAAGACATGTTCTTCCTCCTTTTGGGTGCATTGAGTCTTGGTTTGACTAGAGGCCAAGGAGTAATGTAATCCAAATTTAGGCGTCCCCATATCGAGTTGCCCCTGAAAATTGCCAGGTTTGTTCAAAACTTCGGAAACTATGGTATGTAGTGTTGTAAATGCTTCTCTAAAAGATCGTTGATAATATCAGGTGATAAATTTCTGTGCCGTGTTTTCATCAATATCCATGTGTATACTCTGAATTGGAATATTGTAGAACAGATTTCTATATAGAAAAATATAATTGTAGATATCAAGTTTTTAATTTCTTGTGTGCCAGTTTGAAGTTGATATTTCTATTGAGTCCTGATATTGACGAGATACATAGAATGATAATCATGAATACTTATTTGTGTATGTGTGTATGGTTTATTAACTCCCTGACCTCTTGTAAACTATGGTGCCCAGCATTACATTTGGGACTCATTTTTTTTGTTCATATGAGAAGTAGACTTATCCAACCAAGATGTGGTGATGTGCAAAAGTCAATACATAAAACATATATTTGTGTAATCCCTATTTCTAAGTTTGCTCTTTCTCCTCCTGTTTTTGCTGAGGGATGTGGAAATGAAAATAAAGACAGCCGAGAAAAGAATGATCATATGTAGGTTCTTTCACCACGAAGCAAGATACAATTGATTATTAGAGGCCCTTTGAAGTTTGAAGCTTCTTTTCATCAGCCTTACCCTTTAGTGATTGGTTGCCTTTTCAGCTGATTATTTGTATTCTGATAGACGTATTGATGACCATAGGCATAGTTTTGCATTTTGCTTCTTCCGTATATTTCTAAGGACTAGCTGGTAAATGATTGGTTTTCTAGGTTTTGCTTCCGAGTCTCTCACCGCAACAAAGGAAAACAGCATAGTCCTGGACGTTCCTGCAACTGTGGCAGCTGTTAAGAACCCTACTTCAAAGATAGTTTATGATGAGTACAACCATGAACGTTTCCCTCCAGGCGACCCCAGCAAGCGCGCATTTGCCTATTTTGTTCTGACTGGTGGTAGGTTTGTTTATGCCTCACTGATTCGCCTCCTTATCCTCAAGTTTGTGTTGAGCATGTCAGCCAGTAAGGATGTTCTTGCAATGGCTTCGCTTGAGGTTGATCTCTCCAGTATTGAGCCGGGCTCTACTGTGACTGTTAAGTGGCGGGGAAAGCCAGTCTTCATCAGGCGTCGAACTGAGGATGATATAAAGCTGGCAAATAGTGTTGATGTTGGAGCTCTTCGAGACCCACAACCGGACTCAGATAGGGTTAAGAATCCTGAATGGCTTATTGTTGTTGGAGTCTGCACACATCTGGGTTGCATTCCCTTGCCAAATGCAGGTGACTTTGGTGGATGGTTCTGCCCATGCCATGGTTCCCATTATGACATCTCTGGCAGGATTCGGAAGGGGCCAGCACCATACAATTTGGAAGTCCCAACGTACTCCTTTTTGGAAGAGAACAAGTTAATGATTGGTTGAGAATCGTGGCTTGCTTTCTAGCAAAATACAGTTATATGTGATCCCAACTTTATTTGATTTGAGCAGATACTACCGAAGATTTCTTGCAGACGTCTTTGATTTCAGCCTCTTCCTCCATGGGCATGATTATAAATGATTATGTAACTTGGATATTGTAAACTGCTACCGTAGGTGTTTCTCTGGATTTCTTAATAAGTTGCCTGGCCTTTGCTGAGCTTGGATGATTTTGACTCTTCACAATTTCAGGAAGCTGCAATTAAATTATTTGACTGCACAATTTCAGGAAGCTGCAATTATAAATTATTTGAATGGGTTTGTTCTGGTGTCATGGTAAGGAATTATAGTGATTTGCCTCCTTTTTGGGTTAAGGGAGGGGAGCTGTTGGTGTTATTAGGGGTCTGTTTCAACGTAATGGTCGCGTCGTAAAAGCATGTGCGTCTCACGGAATCCTTTTTTGATAGATCACAACTTGCAAACTTTTCCAAACAAGTCGGCCTCGAAAAAAATTGGAAATCGCCAAAATTACATGCTACGACGTAATTCTTACGACTCATAAAATTTGGTGTAAGGGTACATTCTTTGAGGGAGTCTCTACTCTCGTACAATAATTTCCTTTCTAATTTAACTTGGTCCAAGTGTCAGCTGTTTGTAAGAAAGCACTGTTCCAGGCCCAGCCAATTCTTAGTGAGTTGCATTATTTTTATGCAAAACAAATCTTGCTCCTCTCTCGAAGATTCCTAGATACACACTATGCCCTTTTCTCTCAGCTGAAGCTCCTTTCCCGTTTGCTCTACTTCCAGTGAAAGCATTTTCCTTTCAATTTCATTGGGACTCCCAACCCGTGATAAGCTTTTTCATTTCTTTTTTTAGCAGGTGTTTTACTTATGATTCATAAATCTTGAATCTTGATGTCTGGTGAAGCAAATTATCCCCCATTTCGGTTGCCAGTTTCTCCTTCTCAGTGTATAATGCCAGCAGAATCAAAGCCCTTTGGGGCAAATGTTGTAAAAGTTGGGGATGGATATGGTTCCAAAATCGGCAGATGACTTGGGCCCGGTATGGATACAATAAGGTTTTCCCTCATTTTATCTTATTATTATAATTTTTTAATTTTTATATAAAATATAATAATTTTTTTTTTCAAAATTTAAAATAATGATAATATTATAATATAATATTTCATCAGTATTTTATTCAACTATTTAATTTCATCTTAATTTATCTGATATCAATTTACCATTCAAGCAACACCTTAAAACAGTAGCAAACAGACAAGTGTTTACTTGAGAACCTATAGTTGTCATAACAAATTTAACGGCATATTCCCGAAGCCCGAATTGGTATAACGGTAGCCCCAAATTCTAATGGATCGTTCGCTCTCCATATTTGTAACCGACGCATTCATCAGTAGAAGGTTTTTTTTTTTTTTTTTTTTTTTTTTTTTTTTTTTTTTTTTTTTTTTACAATAGAAATATTTGGTATGTAGACAAATGTTATACAATAAAATTCCCAAACCAAATTCGATGTCCACGGCCGTCCACTTTGATACTTATTCGGTGGTAGCTTTTTTCATATTTGATAGCTTCTCTTGTCTATTAGTATTTAATGACTTAACATCATGTTTATACATAGTACCAATACATTTAAATTGTTAGATACAATTTAAAGCTCTACAAGCTCCTTCTATGATTTGAACTTGTAATATAATCCATGTTCTGATATCAATCGTTAAAGACTCAATTATTGATCCAAAAGTTCTAAAAATATTAGATACAAAATTTATTATTTTTAATATCATAAAAGCATTCACAATAAACTTAAAAAAACTATTGTTTAGCCAAAATCTGGCTAGTGAGCATTAAAATAGAGTTGCAACTAGGGGCGGACCTACCCCTGGTCTAGGGGGAGCTACCGCCCCCCCCCAAACTTTTTAAAAAATTATACATAACATATAAATATATATAATTTATTTTATATAATTAAAATTTCTATACCAATTTATCAAAAAATAAAAAATTTACCCCCCAATTCTTAGACCTCTAAAAATTTTACTAAAATTATTTTTTCAAATTTTAATATTTACCTAATCTCACTTTAAATTTTTATTTCAGTGACGGTTGATACCCAAATTGTCTCTCCCACTTTAGCTTGATGTGTTGATACAACTAAAATTTTAAAATATGTTTAGATTATCTAAACTATGTAGATGACTAGAAATATGAATTTTTTACATATCATTTGCTAATTTATATTGAGAAAAAATTGTCAATAATTTCACTTTAGAAATGATAATATATGAGTTTTATTTTATGAAAGATCGTTGTCGAGCTTAATTTGTAGAAGAAATCTTAAGTTCTTTTTTTTTTTTTTTGTAATGGGCTCTTAACAAATTGTAAAAATTTAAAAAAAAAAGATGATTTATAAACATGTATTTTTATATATAATTTTATAACATATGATTATTGTTTTTATATATAATCACGTGTAAATAAAAAACTTATATTTACATATACTACATATTTTGTCAATCGCCCCCCCCAAATATCAAATCCCAGTTCCGCCCCTAGTTGCAACAATCTCAATAAATAAGAAATTAAAATAGATTTCATATAGTTGGCTCAAGAAATGCAATCAGCTCTTTAGACTAGTCAAATTATTTTTTAATATTAAAACATTCTATCTCCTGGAGGGTTCATTCATATAGTCATGTAAAATAATTTTTTACTATTACTATCTTGTATTACATGTTGTCTTCACTCATATAGTCATGATCAATATTAGAGGTCCGAAGTGCGTCGTGATACTTGTATTTTTTTGTTCTTTGTCTTCCATTTTAAGCTTTTACATGTTACTTCATGGCTGCTTTAACTTATATTTGTATATATTAAATCTTGGTCGCGGTTTTCTAGTCAAAGCTCTTGAATTTGATTATAAGATTTGAAATGTGATTGTTATGGTCTTATAGTAGTGGTTTTGAAATTAAAATAAATGAAAATTAATATTTTAATAATATAATAATTGATTTGTTGAGTTTGTTATTTGGTGTAACAAAAAGTGACTAGTTAAAATTTGTAAAAATATAATTTCTAACCAAAATTTGACTAAAACAATAGTTAAATTATCATGAATGCTCTAACATTCCCCTTATTTGGATTGAGTACCTCAATCACCTACTCTCGAGTGCTTCAGTATGCTCAAGACACTCATTATATCCCTAATTTGCCACCTCTTTGATATGAAAGGCTTACTATTTCTTGCTATTCATTTATTATTTTTTTAATTTGTTATTTAATAATTAAAAAAATAACTATTAGTAAAATTGTATATTTTTATTTTGTTAATAATTAAAGATGTTAAAAAAAATTTAAAAATAATATGAAATAAAATTTGAAATATATCATAAAATAGTAAAAAAATAATAAAAGTGTAATAAAGCTATCATGAAATAATAAGTGGGTAACCATTTGATTCCAAAGTCAACATCTTGTTCTCTACCCTGCAAAGTATGGGTAGTAATATGTTACACGATCCGTTAGCCCAACACGAATATGACACAATAATAACGGGTTAGAGTTTAGTTTTAATGGGTTTCGGGTCAAAACGAGTTTACTCGTTACGACGCGATTGCTTAACGAGTTAATAGCGGGTCAACCTGTTTTAACTCGCTATTACATGTTATGACACGTTAAGAAAATTAAAATCACAAGCATACATTTACATTTAAAAATAAAATTGTTAGAATCTTAATTTTGATATTTTTCTTATTTAGATTGTAATTCATACTTGTAGTTAGTATTATAATTTTTTATAAATATTGTAATTTTAACATTTGTATAAAATTATGCTAAGTTTAATTAAGTCAAGCGGATTAATTTCGGACATATTCAATACATTTATATAAACAGGTTGAAATATATCATATTTTGTCGTGGTAATTTATTTCGTAATATTCACTAATGGGTCACAATGGGTTGACACGACACGACACATTATATTAACGGATCATGTTAGTGTTTAAGATTTTGACACAATAAGTTTAATGAATCAAATTAGGGTTGACCTATATAATATAATATACATATCTTGATATGACACAAATATGATCCGTTGACACAATTTAACACGCCTACTGCAAAGTTGTGCCACTTCTTGGCATGCCACTGCAAGCTAAAAATAAGCAATTAACCATTGCACCTAAGCTCTTTTCTTTATGCTATTCTTTTCACTTTAGTCATTGAAAGATTATATAAAATGAGTTGAACCTTATGCTATAATTTTCATATTAGTCATTGAAAGATTATATCGAACGAGTTTAAATAAATTTTAAAATTTGAATAAAATACTTTTTTAATATTATTATTATTTTAAAATAAAAAAATAAATTGAAATTTGAAAAAATTGAATAATTTATTATATTTTATATAGAAATTTAGAAAAATTATCCTCTCAACTTATCTTTGAATCCAAATAAAGACATCGTAACATATTCAAATCACTTTCCATTGTTTCTAAATTGTAAAATTACCCTTGATGTATGCTTTGACCTTCATTTATATAGATAGAGCGTTTAATTGGCTAGGCTAGTTTTATGACGTGACTTTCTCTAATCGTAGTTGGATTGCAGATTGGTAGAGAAATATGTTATCGTGCTTAGATGAAATTGGTATCTCGGGCAAGTATTACATTAGAGATGTTGAGATTATTTAATATATGTTTGAGATTGTGGTGTAAAATGTGATTTATAATTTTAAGGTTTATAATTTATAACTTTAATAATATGCTCTATATTTTAAAAGTAAATCACTTTTAAAGTTTGTTACAGTTATTAGTAGGAACTTTTTTATAAGGGTTTCAATTTGTTACTTTTAAAAAAAAATTGACTTTCAACTTTTTAAATTGGTAGTAGTTTTTATAAAATTATCAAATATGTAATTTTTTCTTTAAAAATATTTTTTACTACTTAAAAGCACTTTTCAAAATTCTAAATGTAACTCCAAACAAGTTTTTACCATCATTATATCGATAACCTGCTACTAATAAATCAAGAGTAATTTTATAAATAGTCGATTTTAGAGAATTCATGGAGAATTGATTTTGATTTAAAAAAAAAAATCATAATCTTCAAACTCATTTTTATAGATCTAATAAATTTTATTTATTTTTTATTTTTTAAATAAAAGCTAATTTCTTTTTGATTCTTTAAAATTGATTCTTTATAAAATTACTCATGAATCAAAGATGGTTAACCCCATAATTTTGCATTTTGGCGATTATGGCCTTTGTTTCTGCTGGGCGAACCTTTGATTCTAGATTCATGGGCCTTTAATAGCGTAGGGTTCGGCCCCTTTACAAGAGGAAATATTTGATCCTTCATTGTTTAAATATGCAAAAATAGTAATTCAGAGTACTCTCAATAAAATAGTTAATTTTTTTTTAAATTAAATTTTTTACATAATTTTTTAAAAAATTATGTCATATTTGATCAATAATTACTAAAAAAATTGTTGAAAAAGGTAAAAAAATACACTTCATTTTAAAAAATGAATAATAAAATTAAAATTTTCTTTAAATGATTTTAGTTACTCCATTAAAAGTGTTATTAGATATATATTAATTAAGTTTCGTTTAGATAATGGGATAATATAAGATAAAATTATTTATAAATAATAGTAAAATAATCCGAGTTAATCTATTTAATGGAGTTTTGAAAAAAAAATTGAATAAAAAAATTATAAATTAAAATTATTATTAAAATATGATTTTTATTTTTTTAAAATTGAATTATTTTTTATGCTTTATTTAAAAATTTAAAAAGTTATAATAATTAGATGAAAAAAATTAAATATTTAAAATTAAAATATTATATTTAAAATATATTAAAATAAAATGAAATGAAAAGATCTTACAATCTAAGGGTTAGTTTGGATTCATAGATAAGATAAGTTCGTCTTAATTTATCTCAAACTCATCATTACACTTTTTTAAATTCTCATACAAAATACAAATTTTAATATAATTTTTTCAAATTTTAATACACATATTTCAAATTCAAATTTAATTTTTTCAAAATTTAAAACAATAATAATATTAAAAAATAAAATAAATTCATCTTAACTTATAATCCAATCCGGACAAAAATATGACCAAGATCGACCATACTAAAACAAGGATAGAACCAAACTGTACAAAAAAGAAAAGGAAAAAGAAAAAAAAAAAGAAGACTAGTTAAGCCAGTTAGCTCGCTTTTACGAATTTCTTACATCAATCACGTTTGAATTTAGAGATGAGACGAGATAAGTTGAGTTGAGTTTATTTTTTAATATTATTATTGTTTTAAGATTCAAAAAAGTTGACTTGAGAATTAAAAAATCTATATTGAGATTTGAAAAAGTTATATTGATATTTGTATTTTATATAAAAATATAAAAAAGTGTAATGATAAATTTGAAATGAGTTGAGATGAACTCGTTTCGTCTTCGAATATAAATGGAGCCTAAATAAGCCCCGCAATTATTTTACACACTACCCTATGCCAGATTGTTAATTTATGAAAAGTATTAATTTTTTTTTTCTTTTTAGTATGTATTTATTTTAAATTCAAAGTTTCTTATAGACATATTTTTTTGAAAATTTTTAGTTAATCCCATTTAACAACTATATTTGAAAACCATGAATAAAAATATTTATTTTCAAATTTTTTTTTTTGTAAATTATAAATTTTCTTAAACAAGAATGATCTTTTGTTGATGGTTGACAAATAGGGTTGGAAAAAATAAAATCACAGATTTGTTATTGAAAGCTCTCAAATATAGTTTCCAATTAGGGACCAAGCGGCATTACCTATTTTATTTCAAAAAGTATAAAAAAAATTAGATATGTATGGTTAATCTTCATTTTTGTTAAAGAATAAACCAAAATTGCAACGGAAGACCATTAACAAGGATTTATCATTTTTTTTTTCAAAAAATATAAAACTGCATATATATCAATTTTTTTTTTTTTTATATTTGATAAAAAATAAAGAGAAGAAAGTGAGAAGAAAGAAATTAAATTACTTTTTATTTAACTTTTAAATAGTAACCTTTAAAAAAGGTATACTTTTGAAGGATTATTATTTAAAAATAAAAAAAAAATTATTTTATTCCCTTATCTTCATTTTTAATTAAATATGATAGATTTTTTTTAATATATGTATAAACTTATATATATATTTTTAAAATTTGATAAATCTATTACTAATATTTTAAGATGGACAAACCCTGATAGAGCAAAAAAAAAAGAAAAAATTTTATATTCTGGACATTTTAATTCCGTTGCAGTCTCAAAGAGATTTTTAAATAGAAAAAAATTAAAAAATTTAAAAAAATACATATATTTTATCTCTATATATTATTTTATTAACTTTATAAAAAAAATAAAAAAAAAATTTACACTACCTGGCGGCGGAAACCCCCTCCCAAAATTCCTAACACTACTTAAAAAAAAACACCCTGATAGGTCATAGGAATGGCTTGAGCCAAGCCGCGCCCGTGCGCGCCAAGTAACCATTCAATGCTAACCTCAACGGTTCCCGATAAACCTCACTCGTCTGATCCTTCCATCACCTTCCGAGATAAAAAAGAAAGAGGATCCTTCTCTGTTTCTCCACACTCTATCGTGTTATATGTGTGCGTGTTCGCATGCAAGTGCGGCTATATCTCTCTCCCTTCACATGCGCCCTCTCTTCCCAAAGCCAACCGGATAATCCTCATATTCCTTCCGCCTCTTGCTCCTCCTAGGTTTACCTTCTCTATATCGGGAGCGACGGCTATATCTCAAAGCTTCTTTCCAGGCTTTTGCTGCGAAATCCAGGGAGTTCAATTTCTTACGGCCTTTCACCGAGAGCAGCGTCGGAGGATATCAGAGGTAATTGTATTGTTCATTTCAACTTCTAGGGTTTTCTATTCCCAATTTGAATGACATTAGTTTTCTTAATCGTCTCGTTATTGTATACAAGTTATTTCGCGTTGGTTATCCACAAAGTTTGTTTGTTTTTTTTTTTATTTAAAAAAAAAATATTTTGTTGTGGGGAAAGGTTTATTTTTTCTCTGTCTAACCGCTATTTTTTGTTTTTTGTTGCCAAGTATGCTTTAAAATAAAAAAGTTTCTCTCTTGAAGTGGTTACTATGCTTCCTTGTGCTTCAGCTTCAGATAGGGTGAAAAGTTTCCGTATTGTAAGTTGGACGGTGACTATTTCTTGGAACTTGACGGTTATTACATATACAGGGGTTCAAATTGGACATTGGCTCCGGTTGCGTCTATTATGTGAGTTGAGATTTATGGGTGATTTTCTTTCCGTCGTTTTAAATAGACGGAGGGCATTGTGATTTTGAACTCCCATTACTGCTCGTCTGAGAGGGAGCTCTTATTCGGCAACTTGGGTAGTCATGTGTAGGGATGCTGACAATGTTGTAGGTAGAGTGTCCCCCCCCCCCCGCCCCCCGGCGGTGGCGATGGGCCTTTAGCTCCGCTGTTCTTGATCCTCTTTCTGCTATGTAAGGGGTTAGTCAATCTGAAACTTCTAATTAAACCTGCTGAGGAGATGGAGATGGACGCATCTCTTGATGGTTGCGGTCTGAACAGGGTTATTAGATGCAGTGGTATTCTCAGCTTTACAGTCAGTAAAAGATGGCCAAATATTTTACTGTGATCACAGCAGAATAATGGTTTGTAGTCTCCATAAGGGTCAATGTGTTAAATTTATAAATGATATTATTTGAGTTTTATCATGATGTATATATATAAATATATTATCGGTAAATAGAGGGATACCCGTGGCCTTATGTACATATGGTCACTGTGACTAATAGCCTCCCAAAAAAGTTGTTGAAATATAAAACTGAATTGATCCAATCGGCAATCCAAATGAGCTAGAATTCTTTAACACAGATATCTGATATTGGTAATTTTCTGGATAATGTGCTTTAAACAGTGCTCCACCTACTTATTTCTGTTATTATCTGGGGCTATAGATTGCAATTGAATTACTGTTTCTCAGCATAATGCACATGTGCACTTGATAATATGCTTCTCAAACAGAAGAATATTGTTCTGTAAAATTATAAAAGGTTGTCCTGTAAAAGGATAAAGGTGGTGGAGCACTTATTTTGTGATTTCAGGGACTTGTATATGATGATTAACTCAAGATATACAATACCCAGCATCTTTTCTTCTAATATATCATCATTTCAGGTTGTATGTGGAGGAAAGATATTTGTGAAGGATGATCAAGACTGTATTTTACATAATGTGGATGTAGATTGTTTTCACTGAGTTTTTCTGGCATCTGTGGTGATGGCGGCTGATCAGAGGAGAAAACGACTACTTGGTGCAAGCATTAGAGGTTCCACTTCTAGGCAGAGACATAGATTGAAAAGGACGGATTTAGGGTTGCCACAGAATGGCTCAAACATGAAATCTCATATTTCTCTTGAGTGGGATGGCAATCAAAAAAGGGTTGTTGCTAAAAGGGAACAAATTGGTATAAGCTGGAGAGATGTGAAGACATTTAGTAATTCTATTCTTCGTCATCAGAACACCTTAGCAGATGTTTTTGCTATTCCTCAAGAAATCTTGAAGTTAGAAAATTTGACAGAGGTTCTTTCATATGAGGTACCTATAATTTTTTTATAAGCAATAAGAAATTTTATTGCCAAGTAAATAGGCATAATCCAAGTACACAAGAAGTATACAAGAGAAAACACCTAAATAAGAGGTACCAACAATTTTATGATATTAGAAATTTTCTTTTAATTCCAAGATTGTTCCATGTATACTTCCTGTGTCTTTGAGTTTTGTCTATTTACCTGATCAATAAAATCTTATTTGACCTATTAAAAAAGGATTGTGTTTTATGGATTTTTTGTGGAACTTATTACAGGTTTGGCAGAGTCATCTATCAGATAACGAGAGAAACTTTCTTGTGGGGCTTCTACCTAGAGGATCAGAGCCACAACAAGTTGTGCAGGCATTGCTTGCTGGGGATAACTTTCACTTTGGAAATCCGTTTCTCAAATGGCAAGTATTAATATGTGGAAGTGATTGAATTGTTTTGTTTTGAAACAGGGTCATATTATTCCAGGTTTATGATAAAGTATTCCTATACAGAAAACACATACATTTGTATATCCTCGTATGTATATTTGTGCCTGGCTGCATGTGTCTGCATGCCATCATGTACTGCTTTGAAATGATTCTGGGATGCCGTGTGTTGGTAATTTATGTTAAATTACTTAACTATTTTTCAGTTAAAGAAGTGTTTGCAGATCAGTATTTTTAGAGTGCTTGAATTTTATATGGTTGTGAATACTTTGGTGATATTTTTGTGCATGGAATTTGAATATGGGTATGGGAACCAATGGAGTTGTTGAGGAGGTATGGGGTTTGAATATGGGTTTGTCGTTGGTGCCTTGAGATGATGAATGTTTAGGACCTGGTGTTCAGTTGGGAACTATGTCGGGAGGAGATGGTGTCCCCTTGGTATCTCTTCCTCCCTTAAACAATTTAGCAGGATCATCATCGGATTGGATTTTTCAAATGGTTAATGAGATACAGCAGTGCATGGGGATTACATGTGGAGGATTTGACGATCAATTCACAATATGACTCACTAGAATTGAGGCGGGTCACTTGCTTGAAACAAAATCAAGATTTAAGAAGAGCATGGAGTTAAAGCGTCTTACTTGGGCAATCAACTATGACGCAAAGGGAGGTAGTACAAGTCGAGGGAGGTTTAGAGGGAAGGCATAAAGCCTTTCTCAGTCCTTGTAGGATCATTCGGGTAGAGTATTAATTGTGTGGGAAAGAAAGGGTTGGGATAGTTACAGTGACTTGTTTTGCTTTGGGAAGGCGTGTTTTGTCCCAATAGGGCTTGGTGTATATTGGATAGGCTTCTAATAAAGCCTTGTAGTTTCTCCCTCTATTTATATATAAAAAAAAGGTTTCTAATTTCTCCGTCTTTGGGTGATCTTCATTAGGTACTCTCTATATGGGCTAGGTGTTCTCTTGCATGCAGTCAGTGGACTTGGTTACGTCTATTGATATTAATATATTTTTACTTATATATATATTTTTTTGTGCATGGAAGAATGATTATGTTTGTTTTTTTTTTTCTTTTGTATTCTGAAAACATGCAAGAGATTCAAGTGTTCCAGGCTAATCTTCATTTAGGAGAAAATAACCCAGGAAAAATACAGAATAAAAGTTCCGTGGTTCAGTTTAACTTTCTGTTTATCCCTTTGATCTTGTTTCCCAAATCATTTACCTGCAACTTTTTGATTTTATTGTATCGTCTTGGTAGTTGAAATAAATGTTTATTATGCGCAGTAATGCAACTCCACAATTTACTCAAAAGAATTTGTCTGAAACATATATGGTTGCAGGGGTGCTTCACTTTGTTCTGGTAGTCTACATCCCGATGTAGTGCTTCATCGGGAACACTGTTTAAAGGATGAGAAGAAAACACATTACTTGAAGTTACAGAAGTATCATAATGAGTAAGTTAAGCTTTGCCTTCTTTTGCTGTATTTTTTATGTTGTTGCTTGAGAGTTGTATTTTGTTTTCGAAAAAGAAATCTTTGGTTGCAACCTTTTTGCTCTTCTCGTGGCAGTATGATAGGATACTTACTGAAGTTGAAAAAGAGATGTGAAAGCTGCAAGGATCCGGAGAAGGAAATTGTGCAGAAAATATGGAGGTAATACTAACTACATATTCTGATTATATATGATATCCAATTTTCATTTATGTTTTTGCACAATCCAGTTGATGCATTATGGTGACAAGGACGTGGGTTTTGAGAGCTGTGTTTTTGAAATTCTGCTTTTTCTTCATGTCAAAAGATGTTTGACAGCTGCTAGTTTAGTGTATTGTCTTGGAAGAAGTGAATATGGTGATGAAAGATTCCTTTTTACTCATGATATATTTCAATCAATGATGTTCGATGAAATTGGACTTACCATGTACGCTCTATTTGCACTAGTCTTTTACCATCATATCAATTCTAAATATTTCCTTTGTTTATGTCCTGTATACTTGGGCTTATGCCTGTTCTTGGGAATAAAACCTCTTATTACTTATTTAAAAAAAAAAAAATCAATTTTAAATATTATGGAAGTTAATGAGGAGCTTTGTTGCATATTTTTGTGCAAAATATGCTTGCATTACTATTCTTTGGAAGAAATTGGGTATCTATTCTAATGGGTAAGACTGCACAGTTATCATTTTTAATTTATTTTTATAAAATATTATAAACCTTGCATATGTATTGGTTCATTTAGATCTATCGAAATTTGAATATGTGAGTCAATTTTATTGGGATGTTGCTCAAATCTTGATTTGGCTTTTGAGAGGTTATGGTGATTTCTTGTGGGTTTCAAAGCAATAGTATAATTTGTTGTTTGCTTCGCCCTCTCTATTAATCTGATTTCTTATGGTTGTATTTTGAATTTTTTTTGTATGAGCAGGTCAATAGATGGATTGGAGAAAAGAACACCATCACATGGAAATGAGTCCATATTTCCTGATCCTGAGGACGATTTCACAGCCACATCTGAATCTTGTTCTGGGGCAGCTGACGACAAAGTATGTTGTAGTGATAACCAGAACTCTTCGTTGATGAAGCATGCTGAACTTATAAAAAGGTACTTAAACTCTCCATGAGGTACTTAAACTCTCCATGATGGGCTATTGGATCATCTATATATTGCTGCAGGATTGATTGCCCTGTTAGAAAATCTGATACCGGATCTTTAATTCAGCATGGTCATTGTGGTATTTAGGGTTATGAATTGATGTTGGAAGATCTATGGTTATGCTTCTAAGGCCCTGTTTAAATACAATAAGTGTTTCATCTTATCTTATCATTACAACTTTTCTAAATTTTCACACAAAATATAACAAACAATTCAACCTTTTCAAATCCCATAATAATAATAATATTAAAAAATAATATTCTAACAATATTTTATTCAACTTTCATTTCAATTCATTTAATCTCAACTCACTCTTTAAATGCTACCTTGGGGTTGTTTGGATGGTGAGATGGTTCCATCTCATTCCATCCCATCCCAGTCCATCCCATCCCATCCCATCCCATCCCATCTGATCTGATCTCATCACATCTCAATATCCAAATAGCACTCAAACAAACACTTTTAAATTTCAAATTTTTGATTTTTCATCTAATCATTGCAACTTTCCCAAACTTCAAAATAAAACAAAAGACAATTCTATTTTTTCAAATCTCAAAACAAAAATAATATTAAAAAATTATACTCTAACAATATGTTAAGTTTATAATATTTTTATTCAATTTTTTTTTCTCTCATCTCCCAAAACTCCATAAAACATTATAACTCAAATAATTTCAATATTATTCACAGATTTCTCATCTCATATAATTCCCCAAGCATCCCCTTAAAGTTTGAAAGAAGTCATACTTTGCAACTATTACAATTCATT
Source organism: Platycarya longipes (assembly GCA_036559045.1). Classification (NCBI taxonomy): domain Eukaryota; kingdom Viridiplantae; phylum Streptophyta; class Magnoliopsida; order Fagales; family Juglandaceae; genus Platycarya; species Platycarya longipes. The sequence goes on from CM071791.1 coordinate 53,197,459, forward strand.
CCAGGAAACCTAAAAATGATCAATTTGCCCTTATAAAATTATAAGAATAAGAGAAAACTAAAATAGCAGCTTATAACTTAGATTATCATACAAAGATTCTAACAGACAGCTCCAAGAGATAACAAAATTTCCAATTGGCCCTTGTAAGTTCTTTAGGCATGGGAATTCCTTCCATATTTGTCCAAAAGGAGAAAAAAAAGGAAACTGCTTACTCATATTTTAGTGTGAGATTTAAGCATGGTTTTTTTTTGGTAAGTAATAATAATGATAACAATTTTAAGCACCCAAAAAGGCCTAAGCCACATTTGGGCTTATACTCCAAAAGGGCTATGAGGTGACTTGACTTTGGTGTGCTTCCCGATTTTTGATGGTGGCTTGGGTGTTCAAAACTTGCTTTTTCCCAACCGTGGCTTTTATATAAGTAGCTTTGGTGTTACCAACATGAGAGGGAGGCCTTGTTGAAAGCCTTAGTGGAGTCTAAATTTGGTTTGGCATGGGTTGGGTGGCGTGGGGTTGTTTTTTAGTCTCATCTAGTCTTACTAGGCTTGAAGTGGGTGATGACCTATTACTTCAGATTCTGGCGTGATTTATGGTATGGTGGAAGACCCTCAAGGAAGTTTTTTATTTTTATTTTTTAAGTATCGACATCGGGTGTCCGGGACAAAGGCTCAATTAATCCCGGGGGCGTATAGGCCCTCGACAATAAGTTTCTCAAAAGTACACATCAGATAATTCTAGTGGAAATTCCCCAATCCAACGGTCCTAAGAGTATGAATGGGGAGACTTGAACCTAGGGTGTCTGGTTTATATAGTTCAACCCAGGACTAAAAGGCTAAGGGCCCGTTTGTTTTGGGAGATGAAACCAAAATTTTCAAACTTATCTCAAACTCATCATTACACTTTTTCAAATCTCCATACAAAATATATTAAAAAATTTAACTTTTGCAAATTCCAAAATTACTTTTTCAAATCCCCATACAAAATTAATATTAAAAAAATATATTACAACAATATTTTATTATTTTTTTAACTTTTATCTCATCTCATCTCATCTCATCTCATTTCTGAAAATAAATAAGGCCAGTTTTGCATGTGCACGGGTGGCTTTAATGTTTGCTCTATTAGAGCCCTCCAATGGCTTCCCTCTATCAAGTAAGACAAGTTCACTATCTAAATTTCTTGAAGGTGCTACCTCTGGACAGCAACCATTTTCTTGGAGGAATATTTGGTGGATTAAGGTGCCTTTGACAGCAGCTTTTCCCCCCAGACTGCCTCTTTAAGGAAAATTCTCGCTATGGAAATCCTAAGGAAACCATGTATCATTGTGATGGTTTGATTTGTATGTGTAGAAGGAGTGGGCATCTGTAGACTGCCTTCTTAATCCATTGTGAGATTGTCAATGCCTTGTGGACTAACTTTTTTCATTGAGTTGGTTGGCTCAAGGTATGAGTAGAATGGTAGTAGGCTTCTTTTCCAATTGGAGTGGATTATATGATGGCGCACATATTGCAGCAATGTCGAATATATTGAAACAAATTGCCCACAAATGGTATGGTGTATTTGGAGGGGAATAAATTAGAGAAAATCTGAGGATTGCGAGTGGACAATAGATAAACTCAAATCTTTATTTTTAAATAGATTTTTGCTTTGGGCCACTTCTATAGATGTCGATAGGCTGAATTGATTTTCTTGCCACTTATCTGATTGCTAGTTTGGTATTCCTTTTGTATACTCCCCTATGTCTAGGCTTTGCCTTTCGAGGTATGAGGTTGAACATGGGCTGTAAAACCCCCAGAACACTGAAGCACAGCACAATACCATCAGGTGGGCACTTATGTTTCAATATTTAAGTAGCAGTTAGTGTTTATTTATACCCTACAAAATTGAAAAATACAGATGCTTTAGACCTAATGGCATTTTCATTATTTTCTTTATTCCACTTTGCAAACTTTGTGTTGATTCTGACATATAATTCAGTTTCCCATCCTTTCGTGCACATATAGATGATAGTGAGTAAATTTAATGGGAGTTTTAACCCATTTGTTCGTTTATATCACTGTATGATTGGGTGACAGCTTTAGGTAGTGCACCTTCCTCTTCCAGTTTAGAATTTCTTGACATTCTGAACTTTAAACTAGAATTACGTGGAGCAACTCTTGCACACCCTGCTTGTACTTCAGGATTCTTCTGTTCTGTTCAATTGGTGGGCTCTTTTGCTCAATGTGACTAATTGCGCATCATGGTTGTATTATCTGCTTGTATTAGCCATATTGAGACGTGAAAATTTCTTTTTGATGCATTTTGATGTAGTTTTGTTTGTTAGTGAAAGAATCTTATGAGTTGTCATGGTTGCCAGGGTGTCTGAGAAAAGCTTCATGGAAGATGAAGGTAAGAATCTATGGATTGCTTCAGATGATGTGCTTAATTTAGGAGCAAAACCTAGAAATGGAGACAAGCTACACGGCATAATAACCACGGTAGTGATGGTGCCAAATATATGTCATATTTCAAGGTTAGCGTTTCCTGATGTTTCGAAATTTGTATAAAAATCTTGAAAGCACCAGCTAGTTACTTAGTCACCGCACTGATTAAAGCACTTTTCCGATTGCTAGTTTGGTGTTCCTTCTCTGTCTCTCCTAGGATTCTTTCAGTTCATTTTAGAAACATCTTTAGAGACTCTTTCTACTTGGTTTACATTGTTTTGTGCCTTGTATGAATATAATTATGGTTTTAAGGGGTTTCCAAATTATTTGTGGATTAAGGAATGCAAGTGCAAACCTTTGCATCGTATATATTCCAATGACTGTTGCTGATATGCCTTTGATATATTTCAGATTAGTAAGAAGCAACATGAACTTGTCAAGAATATGAAGCAGTCTGGTAAGAGCATCCAGTCCAGGTCTCTTAATCGTGTTTTGGGAAATATTGATAGTTTTCATGTACAACCATATGAACTATTTGTGGAAGAAGAGCAGAAGAAACTGCATCAGCACTGGTTAGTGCTTGTGAAGGGAATTTATCTTTTTAAACTTCAGCAAAGTGTAGATTCTCTCCTTCCTCATGGTTCAGTCTTGTTTATAGGTTACAGCTGGCAACCAAAGTTCTCCCGGTGGCAATTGCTGACTGGAGAGAGAAATGGTTTCAAAGATTGCTAATGGCTAATTCTTTGGAGCAAGAAATGAAAGCTAAGCTAAAACCTCTAATGCAGGTTTATGACTCTGCCCTCTCTACTTTGTTGTTGTTATTACTTTCATTGTTATTGGTTTTATGTTTTTGTATGTTACTGCTATTTGGTGAATGTGAACATGTAAGTCTTTGTAATATGTTTATAAGTAGATTATCGATTAAGTTTTTCCCCCCTTCCATAGGGGTATGATGTTGAACCTATCAATTTGTTGTTCAGGATGATGATAACAAGAACCTTGAGAACATGCTTCAGGAGCGTAAGGAAAATAAATTGATAAACAATGTCTCCACCATGGAAGATGATGAAGAGTCTGTTCTTGGCTCACCACAGAACCAAGAGTCTGGTCCTGGCTCCCTGCATAATCATGAGTCTGTTCCTGCCTTGCCACGGGATCAAGAGTCTGTTCCCGTCTCCCCACAGAATGATTCTCCACAGCAGATTTATTCTCTCAGTTGTGGCAATGAGGTCAATACCATGGCCATGGACTCCGAGAACAATCATATCATGCCAAAGTCAGACGATGGTCCTACAGATGAAACTGAGTACTCAGGGAATTTGAACTCTGCAGATGTTGTAACCATTCAGGGAGCGTCTCTTACTTCTGGAAAAAATGTTTGGCCATCTGTTAGCATGCCTCAATCTTACAATGATTCTACTGCAAGCCATGAATTCACAGTTGCCAGTGGATTACCACTTGAACATTCACGAGTTAATGACCTACAACGGGCCAACTCAATTGATCTAGAATCTGATTTGCATGTAGAAGAGACTGGGAAAGATTTTTTACACAGACAATCAGGTGAATGTTCCTTCAGTTCTTATCCAAGCCAAGACCAAAATGAGTTACTTCAATCTCTCTTTAAGAGCCAAGGGATATCATCCTACCATCAGGAGCAGAAACAGAAAGGTTTAGCATTCCAGCCACCAAACAATTTGACGATGGAAAATGGTCAGCTTCCTGGGAATTTCCAGGAGCAGTCACTGCCACTGGAGCAGGATCAGAAGAGACAGAACGGGGTTCATATGCAAAGAAATGCCTCAGGGAACATGTACTCTGATGGAGTTAGATACTTGAACCCAAGGCAAGAACACATGGGACCGGTGACTGTGCAGGATTGGACTGCCAATAGCATTAGTATGCCAGCACCTCTCCAATCTGGCTTAAATGGCGAGGAATTGTTGAGTCAGAACTGGTATTCTGGGGAGCATCAAGTTCACGGTGGGTGGACTGGTTCAGATGGAGTTAGTTTCCAGAGTCAGAGCATTGGAAGTGGTGCAGATCAGAGTTTAATTGATGTTATAACTCATTGTAACCAATTACGTCCAACTGGCCCTTATGATTCAGTAGGATCCACCGAGCAGTTCACTGCATTGAGGAACTATGGAATTGTGGGTGGGGTTACTCCCAGGATCAACAATGTTCTGCCACAAGCATCGCATCCACTAGACTACTTGAGCGGGCGTGAAGCAGGAATTTCCATGATCCCCGATGATATGGGATGGATGAGCTTGCCACATCAGAGTTCTGTTGTACATGATCCAATGGGGAAACCGTACTTGAGGTCGTGGAACAATTAAGATCATCCTTTCCTCTTTTTGTATTAGTGTTCAATTTATGAGCTTGGTTGGAAGACGAGAGGTCAGAGAAAAATGCCTAGTGCAAAATGCACGTGCTGGGAGTTTGCGGCTCCGCATGCCTTTTGAGATTTACTACAAATTCACATCAGCCAAGTTTATAAAATTCCAAGATGGGTTTTTGTACATACCTATACAAGACCTAATTCAGATGGCATGTATATATCTCTAGATGTTAGATGGGCAGGCGGGAGGAATTTATGGGAAGGGGAAAAAATCCAGGTTTCTCATAGTTCCAAGTTATATTTTACCTTCTATCATTTTCATTGGATTTTTCTTCTATTATTTATGAGAAGGTTTTTAAATAATTTTTAATGTAGATTAAGAGTCTTGTTATTTTTTTTGTTAAAATTCTGTTATTGATGCTTAGGAACCAAAACATCTCTCTCTCTCTCTCTCTCTCTCTCTCTCTCTCTCATGAGAGGGTTGCGTTCAGAATTGATTTTGTGCATTCAACTATAAAGGAGTGCGCACTTCTTTATAGTTGCGTTGAAGTCTTCATTTGCAAATGCGTCACATGACAGGGAAGAAGTCATTCACTCACTATTTAATCGTGACAGAAAACCTGGTTGTAATAACACATTCCGTATCTACTGTACAACTTTGTTGGGTCCCGAGTACAGCAAGGACAGAGTCTCATCTCACTGTATAATAAGCTTTCATTAAATCAACCTTGAGAGCACACTGGGGTGTATTGATCTGTGGTAATTCCTTAACAATTCCTGAGCCAGCAGAGTGTTGTACCCAATTCTCATTCCCTCGGCAAATGCCTGTTGCTGCTTACATTTCTCTGGTAATTGGGAAATGCGGATTTACTTATTCTTATTAGACTCTGTTTTACTTGTAGAACAGAAATGTGAGGGGAGAGGGGAGAGGGGAGAGGGGAGAGGGGAGAGGGGAGAGGGAAGAGGTTATGGGCTTTTTTGTTTTGTTTTTGTTGCCATTCTTCATTTTTTACGATCGAGAGGATGTGTTGGGGTTATATGGATCTGAAATGATCATGGGGTTGGAGATGCTGGCAATGGGTAATGAATTATTTGTCTCTGTGGGACCTTTCAATAGAAAATTGTATCCGTTAGATATATAGAATAGAAAATTGGATCTCACAAACGATTGTCTTAGTTTATATATATACATACATAGAAGAAAAAAATTTTAGCCTAAAATAGATTATACAAAAATACACTCACAAATTAATATGATTTGGTATAATACATTAAATTGTAAAATTATTTTTATTATAAAATAAATCTAACAAATGCTCTGAATTTGTTTTTGTATAATTTCTGTCTATAGCAATGTTCTATTCTATATAGAGAACTGCTACACAGAGATCCCACCCATTGATGTGGCTACATCATTCTTTTTTTTATATTTTTCTGTCTAAAAGGTGAGCAGAATCCCGCCCAACGTCCTGCAAGTCCTGCAAGTAATCTTCAGCAAGAGAAAAATAGACCACCGGTAACCAACATCGTCCTTGCAAGTATTCTTCACCGCCCAACGTTTCATTTTCTCTTCCATTCTCTGGTTTCCATTTCTTTATTCTCACATTTTTTTTCCTGTTTGTAGTTATCGCTGGCATCCTCCTAACGTTGCCGGAAGTTACAGTCACGTTGGAGCCCTTGCCGGCAGGTATACACAAGATAGAATGGAAAAAAGTATAGTAGTAAGTTGTATAGATTTTTTATTAAGAATGCATATCAAATATATCCCATTCAACCAAACCATAAAAGGAACGTGTAAAATTTGTACAAATCTGAGATAATAACGTGTAAAAAAAAGTCATTTTTACCGATACTTTCCATCCAACCAGACCGTAAAAGGAAGGAAAAATCTATTAAGCCTCCTATTTCTCACACAATCTTTACATATCACACATTTTTTTAAAATTTTTTTAATCAAATATTTGATATATAAATAATGAATAAAAACAATTAATTTAGTTTAAAAAGAACAAATTCAAAATTAAAAAAAAATAATAATGATGTGTAAAGATTGAGAGGTTGTGTAGAAAATACTCACATTCCTAGTATCTTTTTCCAATTTGTACACATTCGGCTATCAAATATATTCGGCTAATTGATATGGTTTCAATAGCCGAATTCTAATATACTCAATGAGATTCTTATCCTTATCTCCCAAATTATGCATAATGCTTGTGGAGTTTTACACATTCCCAATTTTTGTTATGGCATTGTTCCACTTGTATAGAACTGATTTTTTACAGGTATAGTGATTTATAGATTGTCTTCGTTTGGGAGTCCAAAATTTTGTTTTTGTTTGGGAGCCACCCAAAAAATAGTTGTTTATATATTTTTCTTTATTATTTTATTTTGTAACTATAATCGAGATGGAACCGTGTTGATTGGTATTTTTCGAGGAAGAACATGACACTGACAGTCCTAAAACTCCACGAGGTTAGATGTTATTTATTGAATTTTTACGGCATTATCTTAAGGACTCTTTCAAATATCAATTGTTTTATGGCATGGTTAATGAATTTTAAATAAATCATGGTTTGCTTAATGTAGACCAACAAGAGCAAGCTGGATCTCAGTATATCGAGAATCAAAAAGTTGAACAATCGAAGGTTGATATGATATTTGGGATTCAATTAGATGTTATTGAATACTACACAAAATATGCCAAACGGAGGGGATTTGTGTCGAAAAGAACATTGACTACTGGGAATTATTGGGAGGTAAAATACTTCACCATAGCATTCTCTCGCCATCACAAGCCAATAAGGAAGTCATCAAAAAGTAATAAGCTAAAGTCGATATGAGGGACAATTTGCAAGGCTAAAATTAATGTAAAGCAAATAGTTGATAGAAGTATCAATTATCCAATGTCATCCTCGAACACAATCAGGCAGTGAACACAAGTAAGTCAAGACATATTGCTTGCTATAAAAAATTATCAAGTTGGTTGAAAAAAAGAATTGAGATGGTGGATAAAGCTGGAATTTGTCCGACTAGAAATTACAAAACTATGCTTGTTGAAGATGGTGCATATGGGAATCTTACTTTCAGAGAGAGAGTGCATGAATCATATTAACAAAGTTTGTAATAAGTTACTTGGAGAAGGAGATGCAGAATCATTTCACAAGTATTTGGTACGGCAGCAAGAGAAAAATAATGATTTTTTTTTATGCGATGGGTTTAGATGAAGAAAGAAAGTTGAGAAATGTGTTTTGGACGGATGCCCGAAGTAGGGTAGCATATGAGTTATTTGGAGATGTCATAACTTTTGATACAACGTATTTGACAAATAAATATAAAATGTCATTTGCCCCTTTCGTAGGAGTCAACCATCACGGCCGACCAATATTTTTTGGATATGGCTTTATATCAAACGAGGACACAGGTGCATTTGCTTGGTTGTTCAACTCGTGGTTAAGGTGTATGTTAGGATGGGCTCCTAATGCAATTATAACCGACCAAGACAAGGGCAATGCAAGTGGTAATAGCAATCATTTTTCGAGGGCCAAACATAGATTCTGTTTATGGCATATTTTATTCAAATTACCTCACAAGTTGGGATCTTATTCATGATATGACAACTTTAAAGGCTCTTTATTAAATTTTATATATGACTATTTGAGGTGTAAAGAATTAGAAGAAATGTGGCACAACATCGTTCGTATCAATGGTTTAATAGATAGTGCTTAGTTAAGTAAGTTTGTATGAGGAGCGACTTCAATGGATGGCTACATATGTGAGAGGTACGTTTTGGGTCGGAATGTCCACAACCCAGTGTAGCAAGAGTATGAATGAATTTTTTGATGGTTATGTGCAACGACACCATTGGAGAAGTTTGTTAGAGACAATGACTAGCGTTGGCAAGGATGGTCGAGAATAAGAAGATAGCTAATTCTGGTTCATTCCAACGAAATATCCCTTGTATTACGGTCCATGCAATTAAGAGGTAATTTTAATATTTATACGCGAATACTAAGTTCAAAAATGTTCAAATAGAGTTTAATGGGACTATGAATTGTTCAAAAAGGAGGCGCAATATTAATGTAGGAAGTTGTTGATCACTTGAACATTTATGATGATTTTGTAAAAGAGGTGAACTACTGTGTATATTTCAATGACGATGAATATTGATGTGCACTTGTAGACTAAGCAAAATGAGACAAACTTTAATAGTTTTCGAACTATAAATTTGTTTTTAGCCACATATATAAACTCTTCAATATTAAGCCTAGAATTATGCAAACCGTGGGTCCGTGAGCCTAGACTTAATGCAAAATGTGAGCAGGAAAATGCAAACTGCGGTTTTAGCAAACTGTGAGCTGAAAAATAAAAAGAGAATTACTAAATTGTGAGCAGTAAACTATAAGCAGAACAATAAAATAAGAATTACAAAACTAATTATATTTCTCCCTCCACGAGTATACAAGAAAAAGTATCCATAAAAGTGCCAATACAATATCTCCATCAATCTGCTTTAGAACAACCATGAAAATGTGAAGAAGCACTCACCCCTTGGCAAAGTAACTGTTTAACTCTGTCACTGACAATAGAAGTAGACCAATAAAAAATAAAAGTCAACCATAAATGGAATCTCAAAACTATGGCCAAAATAGAGCTTATTATAGAACAAATAAATTAAATCTAAGAATGATGGTAGCTTGGATAATGGCAAGTTGAGTTATTGTCTTATTTCAGGTTCTATACTGCAAACAATGCGTTGATTTCCCAACATCTTAAATTCTTCAACTACACGTGGTGTGTTAAGAAAATAGCTAAACAAGATAATTGGTTCAAACATGTGCATCACAATTTGTAATAAAAATACGAAAACCACAAATTTATATGAACTTAGTACCCGTTTTAGGCAACAAATGTTGTTTTAGCATGTTAGATTACACAAATAGCATAAAAGAATCGAGGGATTACCAGGTTCTGCCATTAGTGATACTTTTCAAATTCAGTCCTCCTTAAGATTGAGATGGTGATCCATTCCTATATTTCTCTAGGACTTCCATTTGAAGTGACCTGAAGTATTCTCGCTTCACCGCATTCATGTTATCAACATCTAAACTCATGATTTCCATCTCCATCTACTTCTTCATATGGTATGTCATCTCAGCCAGGCTCCTCTCAACCTGGCTTACTACTTCTTGTAGCTCAATCATCATTATCTTCTTATCACTTTCTATATGACTTAACCTTTCATCAAACTCAGTAGATGAAGATTCTTTGTGTTTCTTTTTTCTTTACAATTCTTTTTTAGTTTAATTGCTTAGTGGCCTCTCACAATTGTTGTCATCCTTGGCATTGGCAGTTGGAATGGTAGAGCAACCTCCCTTTCTCTTTGTTGGCAAATCATCCACATGCACTTGCCACTTTGGTTGGTGCCTCAATAGGTTCCAACAATGGTCCAAATTATAGGTGGCTTTTTGTGTCGATCGATACATTACCTTTATCTTCTCAATCTAAATAACAACCACAAAAATATTAATATATATTTCAATGAGAATTTATAACAATTAGAAATATACCTTATCTTGTTCATTGGTACCACTTGGATACATTAACTCAACTTGGCCAAGCAACTACAAAATTTGTTTAAGGCTTTTCGGATAGTTGACCATCGATTAGTCAACAAGCCCACAGAATGTTTAGGCCAATTAGGTTTTTTAAAAGTATTGAAGTAATAATGGATTCTTATTCACAAATGGGTGGACTTTTGGTTAGTATCCCTGATAGTGTCTATGCTAATGTTGAGTTACCTTGATACAAAGAGGTTGTCTTCCTCCACAATGAATGGATTTTTTAGTTCATGCCCTTACTTTCCCTTCGGGTTGTGTCACTTCAATCTTGATCTCAACATTATCATGTAAATACCATCCATGGTGGAGTTGTTAATACCTTCTTCACCACTTTGCAAGAGTGAGGTGAAAAGAGGATTGTCCATTATTTGTGAACTCATTCTTCATAAAATAGTAACCATGCAACGAAAGTCACAAACCTCGTGAAAGACATCACTTTCAAAAGCATGAATAATAGAACCATAAAACAACAAAGTAGAAAACATATCAACATTATAACAGTTCTAAAACTACATGAAACATGACAAAAGATAACACAAAATAATGTGCAGGCACATGTAAGGTTCCTATACAGTGGTTAAACATACTTGAAAAAAATATAAGCATTGCAAGTTGCTATGCTATTATTGTTGGAACAATTACTTAGACTCTAGACTATATCTCTTATATCCTCCCAATCCAACCATGACCCCTACGTGACCCCAAACATGACTTCCATAACTCTCACCAGCTGCCAATGGCATTAAGATCATCTCATGACCCCAAAAGTTTGACAACTTAATGCATCATGGAAAAAGCTCAACCCTCAAACCATAGAATCAATCATGTAAATTGTTGTGCATAATTTGCTTCATATATAAAACTTTAAATTCAACCTTACACGACTTGTGACACACAAGTATAATTATATAACTTGTAGCCAAATTAATGAGTGCATTCCATATCCATCAAGTGGGACATATAATGAGTCGATAAAACATGAAATTAATATATGGTCATAGAAAGGGCTGTCAGCCAAACTATTTAATATAAAAGATAACTAAAAATAAAAAATAAACAATAACCATGCTAAATAATAGGAAATTAATCAAGAAATCTCCATCAAATCACAAAAAAAAAAACATGTTCAAAAGTTAAAAAAAAATTAATTTCCCTTGGATGGCAACAATAACCATGTTAGGGGAAATTTACAAATCATAACAATAAGAGTAAACAGTGGGCGAAATCATGAGAGAATTAGGAAAAGAGATAAACTACTAAATTAACAACAGACGTTGTTGTTAAGGGTTCTTGTTGTTATGTACATGAGAAGGAAGCAACTCTAATAAAGCTGAAGAATTGTTGTTGAACGAAGATGAAGCAATCATGTTTGTTAGTTTGTAATACAACGTCGTTAGATATAAGGGGATGTAAGTAAATAATACGCATTCGTTCTATTAATTCCTTTAAGTGAACTGTAGTAACGGCAAGTCGTCTATCTCTGAGGGACAAGTCGTTTAATAGTAATTGTATTGAGAGGGTTAAACACAGTCGTTTAACCTTATTCATTGTCTTCAACAATGTAATATAAATACAGGCCATGAGTTGAAATGAGGCAACTCTGGAACCATAATCATCTCTAAACTCTTATATATATATATATATCTTCTTTAACTACTCTGTTATAGCAGTTATCGATTTAGTTACTAGGGCTCACTACAGTTGGTATTAGCAATCAATATAATGGCAGAGACTCGTTTGATGACGGATGCCATTAACCAAGTTTGTGTTATGCAAGAAAGGCAGCAAAAGCAGATTGAAGATACTATCTTGATTCTGTTTCAGCAGCAGGAAGTGGCAAAATTGAAATGGAAAAGCGAAAAAAAGAGGTTCATGGATATTATGGAGTAGATATCCAAGATTTCGTGTAATGGATCTAATGATCATCGTATTCATGATAAAGTGAAGAAATTCATGTGGAAGATGTAAAAGAAGTTCATGTTTGTGGTGGGGGTAACAGGTCCTTGCTGAAAGAAGTTAAAATTGATTTTTCAAGATTTTTGACAAGAATCCAATGCCATGGGTGTATAGAGCCAATTGGTACTTTGACTTTTATCAGATCCTAGATAATCAGAATATTTTCTTGGCATCATTCCATATGGATGATGAGGCTTTCATTTGGTATCAAGATGCCAGTGAGGTTAAAGCATTCTCTTCGCGAGAAGAATTTTTAAAGGCTGTTCAAGCGATGTTTGGGGCCACGGCTTATGATTATCCAATGGAGGCATTGACAAGATTGAAGCAAGCACATTCTGTGATAGCATATAAGGGAAAATTTGAACTCTTATCTAACAGAGTTAGGGGAGTAACAGAGATAAACAAGCTAAGTTGTTTCTTGAGTGGACTTAGGAATGAAATTAGGCTACCAATTCGTATGCTTAATCCTTCAACCCTTAATGAGGCATTTTGATTGGCCAAGATCCAAGAAAAGTATATGTGGGCTACTAAAAAGACATTCGGTGGTAACACTAATGTTTTTAATCCCCAGTCTTCAATACTAATGTCTATAAGTACACAGAAAGCAGGAACTATAAAGTTATCTTATTGGAAGATTTCTGATTTACAGATGTAAGAAATGAGGAAAAATGATATATGCTTCTTTGGTGATGAGAAATATCATCCTAGCTATAAGTGCACTAAGCCAATGATTTATCTCTTGGAAGGCATGGATGTTCTTGGTGCACTAAGCCAAGATGCTCAAACAGATGAAGATGACATAGTGGCTGATATTTCTTTAACCTCTTTGCAAGCAATGGAAGGTACTCCTCATCCTAAGACTATGCGTGTTTTAGGTCAAATAAATAAGAAGAAAGTGGTTGTTTTGATTGATATAGGTAGTACCCACAATTTTGTGGATACTACAGTAACAATTAGATATAGTTTGACAGTGGATAGAAGCAAACCTATTAAGGTTCGTGTAGCCAATAAGGTAACTGTCCATAGTTTGGGCAAAATTGAGGATGTACCTTTAATAACGCAGGGTAATCAATTTTTAGTGGATTGTTTTACCTTTGATATGGGAGGCTGTGACGTAGTCATGGGGGCTCAATGGATGTATTCTCTCGGGTCCATAACACTTAATTTTCCCCAATTGCAAATGAAGTTTTCTCAAGGCAACAGAAAAGTAATTTTGAAGGGTATAAAATCAGCCAGTGATGAATTAGTTGATGATAAGGAATTGTCTAGCATTTCAAAAGTAGGTTCAAGGGGATTTTGGCTATAATTGGTTGCTATAGATAATAAAGAAAATCAGCTTCCTTTACTTGCACAGATTGAGAAATTGGTATAATAGTTTGTTAAGATTTTTGAAGAACCTAAGGGGTTACCTCCACATTGATTGAGAGACAATCAAATTGTCTTGAAAGATGAGTCAATTCCTGTGTCATTGAGGCCTTATAGGTATCCACACTTTTAGAAAATAGAGATTGAAAATACAGTAGCTGACTTGCTTAAAAATGGTGTGATTCGACCCAGCCAGTCCCCATTTTCTTCACTTGTTTTGCTTGTTAGAAAAGCTAATGGTTCATGGAGAATGTGTATGGATTACAGACAGTTGAATGAAGCTACTGTTAAAGACAAATACCCCATTCTTGTAGTAGATGAATTGATTGATGAGTTGTTTGGCTCAAGTATTTTTTCTAAGCTTGATTTTAGAATCGAGTACCATCAAATAAGAACGAGGCCTCAAGATGTACATAAAACAACTTTTATAACACGTAAGGGACATTATGAGTTTCTTGTTATGTCATTTGGACTTACTAATGCACCATCAACCTTTCAAGCTCTCATGAATGATATTTTCAAACCAATCTTGAAAAAATTTATTATTGTATTATTTGATGACTTTTTAGTATATAGCAAGAATTTGGAATCCCATATTTTGCATTTGATAACTGTTTTAGAAGTGTTGAAGGGGAATCAACTGTATGCAAAGAAATCTAAATGTCATTTTGCTTGTTTGGAGATAAGAATATTTGGGTCATATAATTTCTACGGAGGGTTTGAAGGCTGACCCAAGAAAATTAGGGGCAATGAGCAAGTGGCCAATTCCTAAAAATCTAAAAGCTTTGAAGGATTTTTGGGATTAATTGGCTATTATAGGAAGTTTATAAGATCATATGGACATATTGCAGTCCCATTGACTTCTTTATTAAAAAAAGATGCATTTTTTTATAATGATTCAGTTGCTGCAGCCTTTGAAGAATTGAAGAAAGCTGTCATAAATCCTCCAGTTTTGGCATTGCCAGACTTTAGTCAAAGATTTTTTATTTAATGTGATGCTTGTGAGGTAGGTATAGGTGCTATGTTAATGCAAAATCAACAACCTATAGCCTTTTTAAGTCAGACATTGAAGAGTAAAAATCTCGTTTTATCCACTTATGAAAAGAAGTTGCTTGCATTGGTCTTGGCCATTAAAAAGTGGAGACCTTATTTGCTTGGATCGGTTTTTACCATCAGGACTAACCATCTGAGTTTGAAGTATCTTTTGGAGTAGAAAATAGGTACAATAACTCAGCAAAGATGGATTTCCAAGCTTTTGGACTATGAATTTTGTATCGAATATGAGAAATGAGTGGAGAATAAAGTACTCGATGCTTTATCAAGAAGAGATATGCCTGAAAATGAAGTCTCAATTTCTACAATATCATTTCCTGTTCCATCATGGTTAAATGAGTTGAAACAAGCATATATTAATGATTTAGTGGCCAAGAAACTGATTGAGTTGTTGTCAAAAGGGTCTCCTAGTGATGATAAGTTCACCCTTAAGCAAGAAGTTTTCTTTTCATAAAGGGAAGGATTTATGTTCCTGATTGTCTAGAACTAAAGAATAAGTTGCTGAGTTATGCTCATTCGAGTCCATTGGCTGGTCATGCAGGATTTCACAGATCTCTACACAGAGCTAGAACAGATTTTTACTGGCTTGGGCTGAAAAAAGATATGAAGGCTTTTATTAGAGAATGTAAGATCTATTAAAGATGTAAAGCTGAAACAATTCATACCCCAAGAATGTAAATCAATTAACAAAGCTTTAGAGTAGTTCTTGAAATGCTTTACAGCTGAGAAACCAAGTGCATGGATGGATTGGTTGACATTGGCAGAATGGTGGTATAATACCATATATCATACCCTTTCAAAAATGACTCCTTATAAAGTGGTATATGGTAAGCCTCCAACCAAGCTACAGAGTTATGTTCCTCGACTTTCTACTAATCAGGAAGTTGATTAAGCCTTGAGAACTAGAGAAGAGATACTGGTTGTGTTAAGAAGAAATTTGCAAGTGGCTCAGGGCAGAATGAAGATGCAAGCTAATAAGTTGAGAACTGAGAGGGAGTTTAATGTTGGAGAATGGGTCTTTCTAAGTTTACAACCTTATAGGCATCAATCCCTAATTGTTAGAGAAAACCTGAAATTGTCTCCTAAGTTTTATGGATCATTTCATATTATAGAGAGAATTGAGAATGTGGCCTACAAGTTACAATTGCCTCAATTTTCAGGGTTACACCTCGTCTTTCATGTTTCCTGCTTAAAGAAGAATTTGGGCTAGTTAGTCTCGCCACTCGCTATTTTGCATTCCCCTAATTTCCGTGGTGAGTTGATACTAGAACCTTGAAATGGTCCATAAAACTTAGGAGAAGTGTTAATTCAGTGGAATGGGGCACCTTTGGAGGAATCCACCTGGGACTTTTATTGGAAGATGCGTAAAAAATTTTTCCACCTTGTGGGCAAGGTTTTTTATAAAGAGGAAGGGTATTTGTTATGTACCTGAGAAGGAAGAAACTCTAACAAAGTTGAAGAATTGTTGCTGGGCGAAGATGAAGCAGTTATGTTAGTTAGTTTGTAATACGATGTTGTTAGATATAAGGGGATGTAAGTAGATAATACACCGTCTTTCTGTTAAGGGAGATGTTGAACGAACCCGGACCGAACCCCCTATAAAACCAGCCCCCAATAAAAATACAATAAATAATTTTAAAAAATACAATAAAAAACATGATAAAAAAATAAAATTTAGAAAACACAATAAAAAATACAATAAAAAATAAAATGAAGAAAACATAATAAAAAATATAATAAAAAAAATGAAGATGAATTTATAGGAGACGTTCAGCCTCAGTCCAGCCCCCGTTGCCGCCGGCCACCATAAGCGACACCGCTTATGCCATTGGGACTGGCTCCCTTCGGCGAGATCACCTCTGCGATGGCGACCCCCGGCGACCTCTCACCTTCTCTCGACAGCCTTAAACCCGAAATAAATCCGTTTACGGTGGCCGACGGCTGCGGGGGTTAGTTTTGGATGGGGGTTCGGTCCGATCGAACCCCCAGATTTCTCTTCTATCAATTCCTTTAAATGAACTGCAATAATGGCAAGTCGTCTTGTTGAACTCAAGGTTTCAAGGTTCATGTAAATCTACACATGGATTTTGATGATAACAAATGAATTCAAAGAATAAAGGAGTCTCAAGCTCAAGTTGTCTACACAATACAATCAAGCACATCAAGGAACCAAGCATGAGCAAGAAGGGAACAAGTTCACATTAAAATCATAGAGTAATTTTGTAAATCTCTTAAAAATTCGAAATTAGGATTAAGGCTCAAAATAAATATTTTATCATAAAGCATTAAAATACATTTTTCCACATGTGCATGAATATTTTGAAAATTAAATTTGAAAATTTTGAAAGATGATTTATTGTCATCTTTCACATGTGCATGACATGATTAAAGGTTTGAACTTTGAAAATATTAAGATGATTGATTGTCATCTTTCACATGTGCATGATATGATGAAAGGTTTGAACTTTGAAAATATTAAGATGATTGATTGTCATCTTTCACATGTGCATGTTTTATTTGAATATTTTCAAAAGTGGTGGATGCTTTTCTTGACTTATGCAAAAGGTAGATGTCTTTGTTTGAAAATTTTGAAAAGTAAAGTGTGCTCCTTTTGTCATATGCAAAAAGTAAAAGATTAGGTTTGAAATTTTTGAAAAATAATGTGTGCTCCTTTTGTCACATGCAAAAAGTAAAAAGATTTGATTTGAAATTTTTGAAAAGTGAATGATGATGTTTTTGACATGTGAATCTTTTTATATTTGAATATGAAGTCTAATATGCCTATAAATAGATCATTTGAGAGCTTCACATTCACAACACCAAGAGCATACAACATTCATTCAAAGCTTTCATTCTCTCTTCTCTAAGCATTGAGCCTTAACCCTTATTCATTTTGAGAGATATAGTTTGCGCTGTATTGTTTTTATTTCACTCATTGAGGAGTGTTTTCTGATAGCCTACCCACTATCAATTCTTGTATCAGTAAAAGGGTGTGTATAACCCTTGTGTGTGTAGAAGGTGTTCTACACGGGGAAAAGTTAAATCACCAAGTGTGAGGTGATTGGAAGTGTAGAGGGTGTTCTACACGGATTCTTTGGAGCGGTGCTGCTCAAAAGTGTAATAGGTTTCTATCTCCACCTAAAGGAGATTGACTAGTGAATTCGGGATCCTCAAGGGGTAGCTTGAGGCGAGGACGTAGGCAGTGGGGCCGAACCTCGTTAACATACTGAGTTTGCTTCTCTCTTACCCTTACTCTTTATATTTATTGTTGTTTTATATTTTGTTTATATTTTATATTATATATTTGATTTATAATTGTTATTTTTTTAAATACAACTCAATTCACCCCCCCTCTTGTGTTAGTCATCTGGGCAACAATTGGTATCAGAGCTAGAGCTCTATTATAAGATTAACTATCTTTTGAGTTAAGATCTTATGGCTAACATTGCAGCTTCATTTGGTGAAGGACAATCTAGCAGTCGGCCTCCACTCTTTTGCGGAGACAATTACTCATTCTGGAAAGTTAGAATGAGAATATTCCTTCAGGCTCAAGGTCGAGAAATCTGGAAATGCATTGTAAATGGACCTTATATTCCAACAAAAGTAGTTGATGGAGTAAAGGTCAAAAAGGAAGAAGAAGAGTTTGATCGTGAAGACGATAGACTTTATACTTTGAATTTAACTGCTATGAATTTATTATTTAATGCTTTAAATGGTAATGAGTTTAATAGAGTAATGACTTGCACTACAGCAAAGGAAATTTGGGATAACTTGGAAGTTACTTATGAAGGAACTTCTCAAGTCAAGGAATCAAAAATTTATATTCTTACTCATGAATATGAAATGTTTAAGATGAATGATGATGAATCTATTTCTAGTATGCACACTCGTTTTACTAACATCATAAACAGCTTGACAGCTCTTGGCAAAGTTTATTCCAAAGTGGAGATAGTAAGAAAAATTCTCAACTCTCTACCAAAGCATTGGGAATCAAAAGTGACAGCGATTCTTGAAGCTAGAGACCTCAAGAAGCTCGAAGTGAATGAACTCATCGGGTCACTTATCACCCATGAGTACACATTGAAAAGAGGAGAAGACGAAGGAAAGCCAAAGAAGAGCTTGGCACTTAAAGCTGTTCCACATGAAAGTGAAAGTGATGAAGATGAGGAAAATGACGACAAAGATGAAGAAGTTGCGATGATAACAAAAAGAATTCAGAGGTTCTTAAAGAAAAATAAAAATCCTCCAAGGAAATCCTTCAAAAAGTTTTCCAAGAAAGATTCAGGTAAAAATGACACTTTAATTTGTTATAAATGCAATAAGCCTGGTCATATCAAGTCAGATTGTCCTCTGCTAAAGAAAGATCGAAACAAAGGCAAAAAAGTAATGAAAGCTACATGGGATGATGATTCAAGTAGCTCAGATAGTGAAGCAAGCAATGGAGAATCAGCAAATTTTTGTCTTATGGCTAAAGATGATATTGAGGTAACAAATCTTGATAATATTGAAAATCCTTCATATGAAGAATTGCAAAATGTTTTAGAAGAGGTATATGAGGAATTTGAAAAATTGGGTATCAAGTATACTGCCTTGAAAAAGAAAATTTCTTCTTTAACAAACGAAATTGATATTTTAAGAAAAGAAAATATTGTTTTGAAAGATGAAAATCTTGAGTTGAAGAAAAAGAAAACTGATTTAGAAAATATTATTGAAAACTTTACAAATGGAAAAAGAAATTTTGAAAAACTTCTTGGTAGTCAAAGATGTGTTTTTGACAAGGCAGGCTTGGGATATATGCCTAAACAAAAATACAAACCTTATAAAAACTTTTTTAATAATCCTTCTACATCAAAGTCCAATATTCAAAATTCTTTTCATAAAAATAATTTTGTTAAAAAAGGATACTATTATAATCACTCAAGTTCTTCATATATGTCACATGCTATTTGCAATTTTTGTAATAGAAATGGTCATAATTATCATGTTTGTCCTATTAGAGGAAAACATACAATGACAATTAGGGCCATATGGGTACCTAAAAATCTTGTTTCTTCTAATACTAATAAATAAAGGACCCAAAGAACTTGGGTACCAAGAAAAATCATTTTAATTGTTTTTATAGGTGTGCATGAAGTCCTCCACAAACAAAAATAAATGGTTTTTAGATAGTGGATGTTCAAGACACATGACGGGAGACAAGACTAAATTCTTTGATCTTAGATCTAAAGAAGAAGGACACGTGACATTTGGAGACAACTCGAAAGGGAAGATCGTGGGAATAGGTAAAATTGGTAATGAGTCTTCTCTCATAATTGAAGATGTTCTACTTGTTGAAGGTCTAAAACATAATCTTTTGAGCATAAGTCAATTATGTGATAAATGATTTACAGTTACTTTCAAAATGGATAAGTGCATTATTTTGAATGATCATGATTGTAATATTTGTTTTATTACTTTTAGAAGCAACAATGTTTATACAATTGATTTTGAAGAAATTACCTCACAAGATGCTATTTGTTTTTCAGCTCAAAATGAAACTAATTGGTTATGGCATAGAAGACTAGGTCATGCCAACATGGAACTTATTTCCAAACTTTCAAAAAATGATCTTGTGAGAGGTTTACCAAAGGCAAATTTTCTTAAAAACAAAATTTGTGATGCATGCCAATTTGGTAAACAAACAAAAACTTCTTTTAAAACCAAGAAACATATTTCCACTACTAGACCACTGCAACTGATACACATGGATCTTTTTGGACCAAATAGAGTTGCAAGTTTAGGAGGAAAATATTATGCATTTGTTATTGTTGATGATTTCTCTAGATATACTTGGGTCATCTTTCTTGCTCATAAAGATGAGGCACATAATGCATTTACCAAGTTATGCAAGAGAATTCAAAATGAAAAGGGTTATACAATTTCAAGTATCCGAAGTGATAGGGGAAAAGAGTTTGTTAATAAAAATATTGAAACATTTTGTGATAAAAATGGTTTTGTGCATAATTTTTCTGCTCCTCGAACTCCTCAACAAAATGGGGTAGTAGAAAGGAAAAATAGATCTCTTCAAGAGATGGCAAGAACAATGCTCAATGAGAATAACTTGCCTAGTTATTTTTGGGCTGAAGCGGTAAGTACTGCATGTTATGTTATAAATAGAGTTATGCTAAGGTCTAAATTAGATAAAACCCCCTATGAGCTTTGGAATGAGAAAAAGCCCAACATTGGTTACTTTCATGTATTTGGATGCAAATGTTTTATTTTAAATGACAGGGATAATTTAGGCAAGTTTGATGCAAAATCTGATGAAGGTATCTTTCTCGGATATTCTACTAATAGTAAAGCTTATAGAGTATTTAATAAAAAGACTTTAACTGTACAAGAATCTATGCATGTAGTATTTGATGAATCTAATTCTCTACTCTACAAGAAATCCATTGATGAAGAAACAGGAGGTATAAATAATACGGAAAGTCTCAATCTCAACAAAGAGAACACATTAGAGGAAGTCCAACATGGAGACATCAGGAAAGATCATCAAAATTTAATACAAGATGCAACCAAACAGTGGAAATTTGTGAAAGATCATCCAGTGGAACAAATTCTAGGAGAACCTTCAAGAGGTGTAAGCACTCGATCATCTCTTAGAAATATTTGCAATCATACTGCTTTTCTATCTCAGATTGAACCTAAAAATATTGATGAAGCACTTCTTGATGAATCTTGGATTCTAGCTATGCAAGAAGAGCTTAATCAATTTGAAAGAAATGATGTTTGGACACTTGTTCCTAGACCCAAAAATCATACTATTATTGGAACAAAATGGGTTTTTAGAAACAAGAAAGATGAGTCCGGAGTCATTACTAGAAATAAGGCTCGACTTGTAGCCCAAGGTTTTAATCAAGAAGAAGGAATCGATTATGATGAGACATATGCACCAGTCGCAAGATTAGAAGCTATTCGAATGCTACTTGCATATGCTTGTTATAAAGATTTCAAACTTTTTCAAATGGATGTTAAAAGTGCTTTCTTAAACGGTTTTATAAATGAAGAGGTATATGTTGAGCAACCTCCAGGTTTTGAAAATCATATTTCTCCAAATCATGTTTTCAAACTCACAAAAGCACTATATGGACTCAAACAAGCTCCTAGAGCGTGGTACGAGAGACTCAGTGGTTTCTTAATTGAAAAAGGTTTTTCAAGAGGAAAAATTGATACAACTCTTTTCATTAAATACGAAAATGATGATACTCTTTTGATTCAGATTTATGTTGATGATATAATATTCGGTGCTACTAATGAAAATATGTGCCAAGTTTTTGCTAAGACTATGCAGGAAGAATTTGAAATGAGCATGATGGGAGAGCTTACATTCTTTCTCGGATTGCAAATTAAGCAAGCAAAAAGTGGGACATTCATCAATCAATCGAAATATATTAAGGAATTGCTGAAGAAATTTGGGATGGAAGGTGCTAAGGAAACTGGAACACCAATGAGCCCATCCACTAAACTTGATAAAGATGAAACCGGTAAACCAGTTGACTCGAAGGTATATCGAGGTATGATTGGTAGCTTATTATATTTGACAGCCAGTAGACCAGATATTATGTTTAGTGTGTGCTTATGTGCACGCTTTCAATCATCTCCAAAAGAATCACATTTAATTGCAGTTAAGCGCATTCTTAGATATCTTAGTGGTACAATTAACTTAGGGTTATGGTACCCTAAGCACACATCTTTCGATCTAATCAGCTACACAGATGCAGATTATGCTGGCTGTAAAATAGATCGAAAAAGCACTAGTGGAGCATGTCACTTCTTAGGTCGTGCACTAGTTTCCTGGTTTAGTAAAAAACAAAATTCTGTTGCACTATCTACTGCTGAGGCAGAATATGTTGCTGCGGGTAGTTGTTGTGCTCAAGTTCTTTACATGAAGCAACAACTTGAGGATTTTAAACTTATGTACAATCACATTCCAATCAAATGTGATAATACAAGTGCTATAAATCTTTCAAAGAATCCAATACAACATTCTCGGACCAAACATATTGAAATTAGATATCATTTTCTTAGAGATCATGTGCAAAAGGGCGATATTGTATTAGAATTCACTAGTACACATGATCAATTGGCAGACATTTTCACAAAACCCCTACCAGAAGATAGACTATGCATGATTAGAAGAGAAATAGGAATGATGCATGCCATGGATATCTGCTAGATACTTTTATTTCATTATCTTAAATGACCTACAGAAACTTGAGACGTTTAGCCTCATCATTCAAATGCATTTGCTCCTCATAAATCATCATGCCATCCTTGTCTAAAGGATTAGGCAATCGAAATGAAGAGGTAAGCAAGGATTTCAAATCCTTATTATGTTGCTTTAACTCTACTATTTTTTTGTTTGACTCATAAACAAGTCGTTGAAGTACAGATACAGTCTCGTTAAGCTTCTCAATTTAGCGAGTTTTGGACTGCAACCGAGCAGAAAACGCGACGATAGATGATGAGTATCGAGTTCCGAGACCTACAAGCTCGTAAATGGCGTCATGATCTGATTTATTAGCTAAATCAGTCTCTTGTTGCTTCATAGCACCCACGACAGATGCAGAAATAGATTGAGACTGAGGTGAAGGATACCTCAAATCTTGATCAAGAGAAGCACTGAAGGGAATTCTACGAGCCATTGAAAAATTGTAGAATGAGAATGCAAGCAAATTGCAAAGATGAGAAGAAAGCTTGATGCGAAATAGATAAAGCTATGGATTGCTCTTATAGAAACGGAAATAAGAACAAGACAAACTTATAAATCATGATGATATCTCAATTTTCAGCAACATCAAGCGGATCAAATCTCTGCACCGAATTGCTAGAGCTACGCCTCCAGCCTTTGCAGGTTTTGTCGGGCACGTGTGGTTTCAATTATTCAGCTCTTTACAAAATTTCCTTCCGCACCGAATTACCGAAACTAGGCCTCCAGCCTTTGCAGGTTTTGTCGAACACGTGTGGTTACGCACCGAATTCTCTACAGTCTCTACTAACGCAGCGTTTTATTTGTCTATTGGTTATTGTAGGAATATATTTTATTGAGCTAATTATGATTCCTTTTTAATGATGCCAAAAGGGGGAGAAGTTTTAGACTAGAATATTAACATTGTTTAATTTGCTAAACTTGTTATATATGCTTGGAATTATATTTATATTTTTGCTTGAAAAACTAACGCACATTCTCAGGGGGAGCTTAAGTATTCATACAGGTTTCAAGTTCTATCAAGTATTTGTCATCATCAAAAAGGGGGAGATTGTTGAACTCAAGGTTTCAAGGTTCATGTAAATCTACACATGGATTTTGATGATAACAAATGAATTCAAAGAATAAAGGAGTCTCAAGCTCAAGTTGTCTACACAATACAATCAAGCACATCAAGGAACCAAGCATGAGCAAGAAGGGAACAAGTTCACATTAAAATCATAGAATAATTTTGTAAATCTCTTAAAAATTCGAAATTAGGATTAAGGCTCAAAATAAATATTTTATCATAAAGCATTAAAATACATTTTTCCACATGTGCATGAATATTTTGAAAATTAAATTTGAAAATTTTGAAAGATGATTTATTGTCATCTTTCACATGTGCATGACATGATTAAAGGTTTGAACTTTGAAAATATTAAGATGATTGATTGTCATCTTTCACACGTGCATGATATGATGAAAGGTTTGAACTTTGAAAATATTAAGATGATTGATTGTCATCTTTCACATGTGCATGTTTTATTTGAATATTTTCAAAAGTGGTGGATGCTTTTCTTGACTTATGCAAAAGGTAGATGTCTTTGTTTGAAAATTTTGAAAAGTAAAGTGTGCTCCTTTTGTCATATGCAAAAAGTAAAAGATTAGGTTTGAAATTTTTGAAAAATAATGTGTGCTCCTTTTGTCACATGCAAAAAGTAAAAAGATTTGATTTGAAATTTTTGAAAAGTGAATGATGATGTTTTTGACATGTGAATCTTTTTATATTTGAATATGAAGTCTAATATGCCTATAAATAGATCATTTGAGAGCTTCACATTCACAACACCAAGAGCATACAACATTCATTCAAAGCTTTCATTCTCTCTTCTCTAAGCATTGAGCCTTAACCCTTATTCATTTTGAGAGATATAGTTTGCGCTGTATTGTTTTTATTTCACTCATTGAGGAGTGTTTTCTGATAGCCTACCCACTATCAATTCTTGTATCAGTAAAAGGGTGTGTATAACCCTTGTGTGTGTAGAAAATGTTCTACACGGGGAAAAGTTAAATCACCAAGTGTGAGGTGATTGGAAGTGTAGAGGGTGTTCTACACGGATTCTTTGGAGCGGTGCTGCTCAAAAGTGTAATAGGTTTCTATCTCCACCTAAAGGAGATTGACTAGTGAATTCGGGATCTTCAAGGAGTAGCTTGAGGCGAGGACGTAGGCAGTGGGGCCGAACCTCGTTAACATACTGAGTTTGCTTCTCTCTTACCCTTACTCTTTATATTTATTGTTGTTTTATATTTTGTTTATATTTTATATTATATATTTGATTTATAATTGTTATTTTTTTAAATACAACTCAATTCACCCCCCCTCTTGTGTTAGTCATCTGGGCAACACGTCTATTGCTGAGGGAAGAGTCGTTTAATAGTGATTGTATTGAGAGGGTTAAACATAGTTGTTTAACTTTATTCATCGTCTTCAACAATGCAATATAAATACGGGCCATGAGTTGAAATAAGACAATTCTGGAACCACAATCATCTCTCAACTCTTCTCTCTCTCCTTTAACTAGTTGTTATAGCAGTTATCAATTTAGTTACTAGGGCTCACTACACACTTCATGGTGGTTTCACATGTCGCTGGGTGGGGGTGCGGTGAATGTTGATTGATGAATGTTACGAGTGAGGGTTCAATCGTGGTAGGTGAGGTGAATGTTACAAAAGGAGATAATGTTAGGAGGGAGCTCAGTCGTGGTGGGAGGGGGCTTAGTAGTGTTGGGAAGGGACTCAATTGGTAGTGGGGCTGCTGGGAGTGATCGGTAGTGAGAGTGGAAGGGCTCAATCGTGGTGATCAAGCAAATCGTGAGTGAGAGTAAGAGAGAGTGAATGATGGGACTAAAGGGAAAATGGAAAGAAGAATTGGAAGGGTTTTACTAGCGAGAGGGTTCCCACATATTTAATTAGAGTGAAAAATATTATTTTATTATTTGCCTAAGTTATTGTAGTCTTTCATATTTTGTGAATCGCTCAATTTTTTTTTGACTTTGTCTAATTGGTATTTTTTGGCAATTACTAGTTAAATTTTAAATATTATTGAATTTTATTCAAGCTAACGAGAATATTTTAAAGTTTTATTAGGTTAGGAAGATGAAATGAGATAATTTTAGATAAAAATTAAAGGTTAAATAAAATATTATTTTTTAATATTATTATTATTTAAAAATTAAATTATTTATTATATTTTATATAAAAATATAAAAATTATAATAATAAAATAAAACAAAATAAAATAAGATAAGGCTTTTTTTATATTCAAATGGACTTTTAAATTTTTATTTGGATAGTACGATAAGAAGAAATAATTTTAAATAAAAATGATATAAAATTATTTTAAAATTAAAAAATATAATAATAATATAATATAAAATTATTTCTATATTAAATGACCACGTAAAAAATATATGAAAGAAAATGAGAGGCGCGTAACAGGAATTTTTTTTTCTTAACGGCGCGTAGCAGGAATTCGAAGTTTGCTAAGGTTTGGAGGTTGAATAATAGTAAAAAAATAATGAATAATAAAAATAAATAAATAATAATAAATAATAAAAAATATTTTAAAAATATTTGAAAAGTGTTCTGTCCTCCAAACATAATCTTAGCCCTCCCGTCGTCTTTCTCTCCCTCTCTCTCACCGAAAGGTGAAAACCTCCCTCACGCTGCCTTCGGTTTTCTCGACTACGGGTTGGTCATCAACTCTAGGACAACCTTGACATACTTACCACCCATGGCGTACAACGCGTTGAGTACGACGTTCCAACAGGGGATGAAGAACTATACGATTGGTGAGGCTTTTGAGATACTCGACACCTGCTACGACTTCAGCAATCGCAACACCATTTTCGTATTGAAAATAATCATCTCCTTCGGCCGTGGCGTCGACGTAGAAGTGGACAAGTTTGGGGTGTTCTTAGTTATTCGAAGCCTTTCTCAAGTTTGCTTGGCTTTTACTGGAAAAAAGAATGCCAATGACACGGCGATATTTGGAAATACTCAACAGAGGGGGTTGGAGGTGGTGTACGATGTTGGCCGAAGCAGGACTGGGTTTGCTCCTCGTTGTTAAAAAAATTTTCTTAAACGAAAACATAAAAAAGGTTTGTGGGTTTTCCAGTTCGAAGAACCGCTCGAGGGGGAAGAACTGCTCATGAGGAAAGGAATCGTCGAGTTCAATTCTGAGTGAGAGCGAGAAGGGGGGAGAGAGCGATCGATGCACAAATGAATTGAAATGATCCCCTGCCATGCGTCGACACCTAATTCCTGAGGAACTCCTTACGTGACAGCACCACCCTATAGGTCTCCGATAACATCTCCCGAGACACCCAAAGATGCTCATCATATTTTAGCGCGAGGGAAAGAGAGAGCATTACCCACACCACCAACGTCCCATTTTGTACAGGCATGGCCTTTTTAAACATTTTTAACTAGATAAGTTAAACGGTTAATTTAAAAATATTTTTAAGACGAGCCCGTTTGTCTCTTTATTGTGAACTCGTCCGACGGTTACAATTTTGAAGTTTTGGTAGGGAACTCTTTGCCTTTCCTTCAAAGCAATCCCACGACGGAGATGGACTCCTACACCAAAACCTCTAGTTAACCCCAGGAATCTTCCTAAGCTTTTGCTTTCAATTATAAAGCCTTAATCTCTTGTATTTCTGTGATATTGGGTTCGTTGCTTGTATCGCTTTTCTCAACATAATGCGGGGAAAGAAGAAAGAAATTATGAGAATAGAGAGAGAATCCGTCATTCCGATTCTCAAACCCAAGCTCATCATGACCTTGGCCAACCTCATTGGTACTCAATGCAGCACCTTTTGTATTCGTTTATGCTGCTTCATTTTTTTTGGGTGGGTTTTCTTTCAAAATTTCTGTTTTGTGGTCGTTTTCTTTTCTCTGAAACTGAAAGTGGGATTGCTGATACGTTTGTATTTGCGCACAAAGTTTAGTATATGACGACAATATATTGATGCATGTGTCTCTACTAGATTTTGAATCTATTGCTTCAGTCAAATTGTTCTTCACTCTTTTCTTGTGCAATAAGTTTCCTAAATGCTCTCATTACCAATCAGCTCTTGACTTAATTCCCGTGTTCTATTTATCCATATTTTCCCTTTATTAGCTGTTTTGTTTAATGCAGTAGTTCGTTGGCTTGTTTTTTTTTTTTCCCAACATGCTACTCCTATTAATGCTAACTGGTCCTTCAGTTTTTCAACATTCTTCAGAACATAACACTGACCGGGCTGAGTTTTTGAAGCTCTGCAAAAGAGTTGAGTACACAATTCGTGCTTGGTATCTTCTACAGTTTGAGGATCTAATGGTATTGTCCTATTTCCTTGGTCCTACTGACAGAGCCTTCAATCCTATGTTTGTTATCTGGTTTTTTTTCCATGCTCACATCATTGCTCCTAATTTGTGCTTACAGCAATTGTACTCCCTTTTTGACCCCATAGATGGAGCTCAGAAATTGAAGCAGCAGAAGCTATCTCTTGAAGAAATTGATGTACTAGAACAGAATTTCCTTATGTACTTATTTCAGGTATTATGGGTACTTCCTATTGTTTCAATTGTAGAATGTAGCTGGACTCCAGTGGTAGGGAAAGAGGGGAAGAAAGTCAGATATCACAAATGATTATTTTTCTTGAAGTAAAGAAAAAAAACTGATGGTACTGATGTTGAGAAATCTTACAATATGCATTTACCTTGGGATAGTTTCACTGTTCTCTCCTTTTTATTTATACATTAATCAGAGTATTGTGAATTCTTACAAGTGTATTATTTCCATCCTTGCTCATGTTAAAACTTCAATAATTAAGTGCAAGACTGATTTCATCCTACAGTTCAATTTTTCTCCCAACTTGTCTTCCAAACGCACAAAACTCAAAAACTTGTTCACTTCTCATCTCAACATATTTTCACTTATCCAGTTACGATAATATTAAAAGTACAAAAAGGCTTCGCCTAGTTATATGGTTTGATCAAACTTTATTTTACTTAATGAAAAAAGTAAAGGAATACATAACATTTATTAAAAAAATATGGCTGCTGTGGCCACCACAGTGTGCCTGTTTCTTGTCTTGGTTGGCATTAAACAAAACCATTTTATTGTTTGTATAAAATTTTAGGTTCTACTTGTCAGGGTGCAGCTCTGGATGAGCTGTAGATTCAGATGCCAGGTACATCATTGTAAAAAGTGGGCTCATCAATCTAGGTTTATTACTCAAGGGTGCGTCCCAAGGGCCTTGCATTGGTGAGGTTCCATGCCAGAGAAAAAATCAAATAAAATTGTTGGTTTTAAATTTTGAGGTATATGAGAAACGGTGAGTTTTATGATTAAATTATGGCTAGAAATTGCTGGTATAGGATTGAGAACTTACATGGAAAATGGGAAAATGCATTTCATTAAGAAGGATTGAATTAGACAATTAAAAGAGATTATTATTATTATTTTTTTCGTCAAACACTTAATTCTGAAACCAAACATCTCTATATCTTTTTGCACCAGTATACCGCTTATTATGTAATTTTGAGAAGAATATTATCTGTACAGGTGATGGAAAAGAGCAATTTCAAGTTAACAACTAATGAGGAAATTGATGTTGCACTTTCGGGGCAGTATCTTCTAAATCTTCCAATCACGGTCGATGATTCTAAGGTTTGTCTTTTTGTCTCCTTGATAGCTGGAAGTTCTCCAAAAGTATGAAAAGCTGGAGGACTTTGTACCATCCATTCCGGTGTGATTGGATTCTGTTCATTTTTTTATTGAATGTGTTGTTTGTTCATTTTGCGACCTTATCATGCCATAAGCATATTGTTTAAAAGTTTGATTGCTCCTTGTGCGCTGTCATGCTTGTTGAGATATATCTTGGATATTTTCAGTTCTTTACATTTGCTGATCTGAATACTCTGACTTGCTGTGTAGCTTGACAAGAAGCTTTTCAAGAAACATTTTGCAGATCATCCTTATGAGAAACTTCCTGATTTTGCTGATAAGGTATTGCTTTAAGTTATCGTAGACGGTTTCAATCTTCGAAGTTTCTTTGGTAATGACTCGTTTGTGAGTGTCAGTTGTCTGTACGGCAAAGGTTCACTATTAGTAGGTCTGGAAGAATGGAGGGGGGAATGGGGGAAGAATTTGATGGCTACCATCTGAATGTGGTTACTTGGGTCTTGTTCTGTTAATATTTTTACTTTTAAAAAAGAAAGGTGAGGTCATCACAAAATAATCCAAAAAATAACCAACTGAAAGTATAAATTTAAGGAAATAGGTTGTTGTTTGTCTCGTTACACTGCTCCCAACTAACACTCTTGATAACCCAGTTGTTGTCATCTTTGAATCTTTTCCAAATCAATTAGTTGGCAGAAAAGTGTCTACATTGACTACAATGCTTGTCAACCAAGGCATGTACTGTGTCATGCACACACTGCTCAAGGATGACCTTAAGGAGCTTCTGGTTCTTCTGTAGCTGGATTCTCCGGAACCACATTTCTGTGCTTTGATGTTGAGTTTGAAACGATATCACTTGAGACAGCTTCAATTGATACTAAAGGTCTAAATCTCATGAGATACTACTTCTACAAGTCCTAAATTGTTTTCATATCTATGTGACAAAAAGAAATTACAAAATTTGACATTAGTGGATGGGATGGAATCTTTTTTGACAAGTCAATGATATGAGGACAATGATGTTCTTATCATTATTCTTATTATGAATCTGATTATAATTCTCTGCTAGGAGGATAATCATTATTGTGTGTGATAAAAAATATCCTTTGTTGACGAAAATATAGGTTTCCTTTTAGAATCTTTACTAGCTCTGCTTTTAGTCCTAGAAGAATGACTTGTTGTAAAGTTCAAGCAAAGAGTGAGATTCCCTTTTTGTTCTCAACAAGGAGCATGATATAGAACCATGTCAGTTGCTTTTTTCCCCTCTCCCCACCCATCGCTTCCCTGCATAATGACATAATAATCCTAAGCCTCCAAATCCCCACCATAATAAGTTGAACTCAAACCTCTTTAAAAAGGGGAAGATACACCATGCATGAGTTTGTTAGAATATAAATCAAAGGATCAAATTCACCTATTTTCAACTCATGCTTTTGGGCTAATTAGTGACTTTACATGACATCAGAGAAGAGATCCTGAGTTCATACCCTGTACCTCCAACTTTATCCCCATTTTAATTAAATATTCTATGTGTTGGGCTCCTTATTAAGAAGGTGCCTGTTCTGACGTGTGGCATGCTACATGGCATGCCACATCAACACCTCTAACTTTACCTTAATGGAATAATTGGTTTGGTAAAACTTTCTTTTTTTGATTATTTTATTTAAAGAAATAAGCATAAGTCCGAGAACGCAAGACATATACAAAGGAAATGCCTATAACTTCCAAAAACAAAAAGAAAACTAACACCAGAAAACTAAAACAAATTCAAAAAATTATCCTCCAATACAAAAGATTTGGCCCAAAAACCCAAAGTACTCAATAAAAAATCTCCAAGATCTCCCAATAAGCATTCTTTATCTTTGAAGCATTATTTTTTTTTCAAGTCATATACATAAGACAAGAAGGAATAATTTTCCAAACACTCGTTGCCTTCCTACGGCTCTTCAAACCTTTCCACCCTACCAATAAATCCACCACTTCTTTGGGTATTACCCAATGTAAACTTGTCTAGCTCGAAGCCTCATCCACAAGAATCTTGCCACTTCACAGTGAGGAAAGAGATGATTTATTGATTCCACATCCCTTTTGCACATAACACACCAATTAACAATAAACAATCCTCTTCTAAGATTATTAGTTGTCAACAATTTGCTCAAAGAAACCACCAAATAGAAAAATCCAACCTTGGACGGAACTTTCACTTTCCAAATATTTTTCCAAGGAAATACTCAACTACTATGGCTTGACAAAATTCTTTTATAAGATGAAAGTGAAAACTTAGTATTTCCAGCAGGAGTCAAAGCATACTATTCTCTCTTTCTAGCAACAACTTTGAGCTAACCGCAATGCCTTGACTTCATCCACTTTCCAATTATTAACATTCCTTTTAAAAATAACATTCCCTTCAAAATTATTATTACTGTCGTAGTAAGAATCACAAACAACTGCATTTTGATCCCTTACAACTTTGAAAAGGGCAGGAAATTCTAGCTTGAGAGCAGTACCTCCACAGCACAGATCATGCCAAAAGAGTATCCTCTTTCCATCTCCCACCTTCAATATGAAATTATTGGAAAATGAATCCCATCCTTTTTTAATAAATTTCTACAAACTCACCCCGTAAACTCTACTAGATTCTTTAGAACACCAACCTCCCCAGAAACTTCTATATTTCACATTTTATCAAATTTATCAAAGAGCTTTACTGTCTGAAAAAATTCATAGGCTAAACTCATTTCATAAAACTGGTTCAATAAGAGAGGTTTGCACATTACTTATAACATGCCCAAGATTTTGTTCACAAGCAATGTAAGATTTATTTCTTAGCACCCCCTCACGTGCAGACAATTATTTTTCCTGGTCCTTGTCACGGGAAAAGTAGTGTTGGCCCCCATTTATCTTGTGATAAGCTCTGATACCATGAAGAAATTTATTGGCCTAACTCATTTTATAAATCGGTTCAACAAAAGAAGTTTGCATATTACTTATAAACATGCTCAAAACCTTTTTTACAAGCAACGTGGGATCTTTTTCTCAACACTTTCCAATTGATATCTCCAAAGTCATTTCCCAAGTAAAGCTCTATTAAAAACTTTTAAATCTTTAATCCCCAAATCACCGCAATCCATCGGTTGACAAACCTTCTTCCAACTATCCAAATGAATTTTTTTTTTTCACCTTTACCTCCCTATAAGAAGTTCCACAATAAACTCCCAATTCTCTTTTCAACCCTTGCCGGAAGAGGAAAAAGAGAAAGAAAATAGATGGGCAATTTAGACAAAGTACTATTTATAAGTCTTCCCCCTTTAGACAAGTTCATTTTTCAACCAGTTAACCTCCTTTTAATTTTTTCAATCACCCCATTCCAAACATCTACAAATTTAAAAGAGGCCCCCAAAGTAAGCCCAAGATACCTCAAAGGCGGTGAAGAGATTCTGCACCTCAGTAAGTTAGCCAAAATTGATAAATTCTGAACATCACCCACATGAATAATTTCTGACTTTGATAAATTAACTCTTAATCCCGAAACAACTTCATAACACAGCAATAGTGCTCTTAAAGCACATAACTTTTTAGAATTGGCTCACTAAAAATCAAGGTATCATTGACAGATAATAAATGAGAAATATTTAAAGTATTCCTTGTCTCATTACCCACCAAGAAACTGGACATAAAATTACCCTCCACAGCCTTCTGAATCATTCTAATCATGGCACCCATAATCATAACAAAAAGAAAGGGGGAAATGGGATTGCCTTGTTGCAAACCACGAGAGCTACAAAACAAACTAGCCAGTTCTCCATTCACCAAAATAGAAAATTTAGATGTCGATACACAATGCTTTATCCATAAACACCATTTAACTCCAAAGTCATATCTTATCAATAGATAATTAAGAAAATCCCAGCTTACATGATTGTAAGCTTTTTCCATACCCAATTTAATAAGAATATTGGCTTTCTCCATCTTAAATCTACTCTCCAGACATTCTTTAGCATTAAAACAGAATCTAAAATCTACCTTCCTCTCACAAAAGCATTTTGTGATTGTAAAATTATCCTCTCCATCACCCTACTCGAACGATTGGCCAGCACCTTAGAGATGATTTTGTTAACACCATTCACCACACTAATAGGCCTAAAATCTCTTATCTTCATGGCCCCTGCCTCTTTCGGAATAAGAGCAATGAAAGTCGTATTCAAACTCTTCGCAAACCTCATATACAAACACCTTCAGAATATCATCATTAACAACACCCCAACATACTTATAAAAAGGCCAAAGAGAATCCATCCGGATCTAGAGCCTTATCCTTGTCCACACTTTTTACCATATCTAGGGCTTCTTCTTCTTCAAACTTCTGTCCAACCAAACAACATCAACC
Organism: Platycarya longipes; assembly: GCA_036559045.1. Classification (NCBI taxonomy): domain Eukaryota; kingdom Viridiplantae; phylum Streptophyta; class Magnoliopsida; order Fagales; family Juglandaceae; genus Platycarya; species Platycarya longipes. The sequence continues at coordinate 53,231,564 of CM071791.1, forward strand.
TGCTCTATAGAGTTAAAAGTGAGGCTGTCCAATTTTGGTCTCGAAGATTTTTTTTTCTAAAAATAGCTGGTCATAAAAATTCACAATGTGAGCCTTAATATCTTCTTGATCCGTGATTTTGTAATCATCCTGTCCCCATCACGTAGAAACTCAATTGCATGATTTCTTCTATGGGAGTTTGCCATTTGATGAAAATTTTTGGTACACCTATCACCTTCCTTCAGCTACAACACCCTCGATTTTTGCCTATACGAAAACTCATCCATTAACCCTATTTTCCAGATCTGAAACCACCCCTAATTTTCTGGCTCTATCTTTCTTCCGATGACATCCCTTGCATTTCCTTATCTTTCAAAACTCGCAACTCCACCATAAGCCGCGCCCTTTTGATTTCCACCAACCCAAACTTTTCTTTATTCCATCTCTTTAAATCTTTCTTAAGAGATTTCAACGTTTCAGCCAAAACAAAACTAGGAGTCCCAAAAATACTATAGGAATTTCACCAACTTCTTACCTTATCCAAAAAAACTTCAACCTTAGCCATATGTTCTCAAATTTAAAGGAACTTCTTCTACTCACAATTCTTCCACAATCCAACATAATGGGAAAATGATCGGAGCACAGTCTCGGCAATAATTTTTGCGTCAAAACAAAAAATGGGCCTCCCAAGAAGGCAAAACCAGAAACCTATCCAACCTAGAAGAAGATCTACCATTAGACCAAGAATAATCTTTTCCTACCAAAGGTTAATCAATCAGATTTGAATCAAAGATTAAGGGCTTATTTGGATACTGAAACTATCTTAATTTATCTCATCATTATAACTTTCATAAATTTTCACACAAAATATAATAAACAATTCAACTGTTTCAAATTCCAAAACAATAATAATATTAAAAAATAATATTATAATAATATTTTATTCAACTTTCAACTTTCGTCTAAAATTATCTCATTTTATCTTATTTCATTTCACTATCCAAACCAATCCTATATCTGAAAATGTAGCCATATCACTTGAAAAATATAAATTCCCTGACCTCTCACTAGGAAACCGAGTAAGATTAAAATCCCTTACAAAACACCATGGTAAATTCCACTAACTACAAACACCCGGCATTTCATCTCATAATAGATTCTTTCTACTATCCACATTAGGACCGTATACCCTAGCAAACGCCCACGCAAACCCATCCTTAAGGTTCTTAAAATGACAAGCCACCAAGAATTCCCCCACAAAGTGATCCAACAACTCTACCACCCTCCTATTCCACAAAATAATGATTCCACCCGAGGCCCACTTAGAGATTAACTCTACCCAACCCACGCTACAACAATTCATAAACTCTGGACTATGGCTTGATTTGCAAATTTTAGTTTGGTTTCTTGAAGACAAATAACATTAGCCTTCCATTGATGCATCCAATTTTTTACCCTTAGATGCTTTTTGTAATCATTTAAACCTCGAACATTCCATAAAATGATTTTAGGCTTTATGAAAAACCATCGACAACCCTTTCCTTACCTTTTTCCTTCCATGCACTCCCATCCCTAGACTTGTAGATAATAGAGCACTCTAGCCTTTTAAGTTTTCGCTCTTTTTTTGTTACAGATTTGGCCAAAGCAGGCTATCCAACTTCTATAGCAATTATAAGAGCTTTGAACTGTTCTTCATAATCTTCATAAGAGCTCCCAACACAATCTCTAATCTCTTCTACCTTTCTTAGAACCTAATCAGAAGAGTTACTAGGGCAATCTAATCCTGGATTAAAATAACTCAAAGGGATATGATATAAATCCTCATCAGAATCTAAAAGCTCTCTAGACTCATGAGAAATAGAGTCTTTACCTCCCCCCAACACCATCTGTAAATTAGGATTGTTAAGAAGAGTGTAGGGAACCTCTTCCACAAATGCATCACTCTGCTTGAACCCTACACCTCTCTGATCTTCATCATTATCCCTAGACCCCACAACTAGATCAGAACTCAAACCCATATGCTTCACCAATGACACACCTTCCTTCATCCCATCCTTTGAGGGCATACACAACGTTGGAATACAACTAGAAGACCCCCCCCCAATCTTCCATCAACATCTTATGTGAAGACACTGGTTGGATTGAAGTCATCTCCTTCCTGGGCTAGGCCTTCAACAACTTTGCAACAAAATGCGACCCCTCTTCACTGTTCATAGCCATTGATTTCCTTGCCAGAATGGTCCCTATCGGTTCGCACCTCGCTGGTGACCTTGTTTGTGTTGGCACGCCAGGTCTCTGAATATTGTAGGTCACTGCAACCTAAGGTAGGAAATTAGAACCTTTCAGGCAATAGCATCCTTTAGGCTCACCTCCCTCTGCACTGTTCATAGCCGCAGATCTCGTCACCTAAATGGTCTTCGTCGGTTCACACCTCACTGGCAACGTTGTCTGTGATAGTGGGCCAGGTCTTTGAACAGTGTAGACCACTGTAGCTGAAGGGAGAAGCCTAGAGCCTTTTGGCCGATATCATCATTGCCCCTCATTTGAGTTGGGCCTCTATTTGGCCCATCTAAGTTACTCCTAGAAAACTTTAGAGGCTTAGGCCCACACATCCCCCACTTTTCTTCAACGAAACAAAAAATACCTTTTACTGGGTCCACATGTTAGCATAGCATAATAAGGGTAGTTGGTAGTTGGTAGTTGGAGGTTAATAGTTAGAAGTTGGGTGTAAATAGGTAGCTGGTAGATGGTAGTTAGAGGTTAGTAGTTAGAAGTTGTGTAAATGTTTGACTTACTTATTTGACTTATTTGTAAAGATGACAACATGATGTATAGTTGGTAGTTAGTAGTTAGAAGTTGGCAACGTGATGTATAATTCTTTCCTCTATATAAATGATTGAGAAACCCTTTGGAAAGGGCATTGAGACCAATTGACATTGTATCAAGAGTCGCCTACTAATTTTTTCTCGAATTTTTTTCTCTCTTTTCTTGGTTTCGGACGTGTCGCTTTTGTGTTTCGGTCAAGTCTGTGTGGTGCACCCGCGATTCTCTTTTCTCCTCGTTGTCTTTCTCGTGGTTCTGTTCTGTGTTTCTTAGCACAGTGGTCTGTTCCACTCGGCACAATCATCTAAAAAAAAAAGGGTCTCTCGAAACAGTATACTGCAGCTTGTCTTGGTGTTTTTAGCAACCTCTGTTTGAGGTCTTGGTTCATTCTTTTGTCCCGGGTTCTATTTCTTTTCTATGGATTCCACACCTGTGTATGTCAAGTTTACGGGCACAAATTATTCTATCTGAGCATTTCAGTTTGAACTTTTTCTCAAAGGAAAAGCTCTTTAGGGTGATATTGATGGCACGGATGTCACCAAACCATCCGCTTCTGACAAATCTCAGGATGTTGGGTCTTCTCCTTCATGGGATGTGTTTGATGCACGCATCATGTCTTGGCTTCTTGGCTCAATAGAGCCCCATATTGTCACCAACTTGCGGTCCCATCGCTCCGCCCAATCCATGTGGGATTACTTGAAGAAGGTTTATCATCAGGATAATGATGCTCGTCGCTTTCAGTTAGAACATGTGATTGCCATGTTTCAACATGGTAGTCTTTCCATCCAAGACTACTACTCGGCATTTTTGACTCTGGCATGAATACGCTGATTTGGTTACAGCAGATGTTCCTGTTGCAGCTCTTTCAACTATTTAGACTCTTCATGCAACTACCCAGCGTGATCAGTTTCTTATGAAACTACGTTCAGAATATGAATATGCCCGCTCCTCCTTACTGAACAGATCCCCTGTTCCCTCTCTTGATGTTTGTTTTGGTGAGTTATTTCGTGAATAACGTCGTCTTAGTACTCAAGCTATCCTGGAGCAATCTCATGGCAGTTTCGAGATGGCAACTGTAGCTTATGCCGCTCAAGGACGCGGACCAACTATGCATTCTAAAAACTTGCAGTGTTTCTGCTACAAGGAATATGGGCATATTGCTGCAAATTATCCTAAGAAATTCTGCTCTTATTGCAAGAAGAAGGGTCACATTATCAAAGAATGTCGTATTCGCCCCCAGAATCGTCAGACCCAAGCATTTCAGACTTCGGTTATTGTCCCTCCTGTAGCACATGCCTCTCCTTCGGATGCGTCCTCTGTTCCTGCACCTCCTGCACTGGATTACTGCACCCCAGAAATGGTGCAACAGATGCTAATTTCGGCATCATCAGCAATGGGGTTCCAAGGTAATAATTCTACTAAACTCTGATACGTGGGCTCGTGGGCCTCTAATCACATGACTAATAATCCCACTGCTTTGTGTCATGTTCGGCCCTACGCTGGTCAATCTGCTATTCAAACTGCCAATGGCAATTCTTTGCCAATAGCTGCTGTTGGAGATGCCTCTTCTAAATTCACTGATGTGTTTGTTGCTCCTTAGCTTTCCACAAATCTTATTTCTGTTGGCCAATTAGTTGATAACAATTGTGCTGTTAATTTTTCTGGTGATGGTTGTGTTGTGCAGGACCAAGTCACGTGGGAGCCGATCGCGAAGGGACCTAAAGTGGGGCGCTTGTTTCCACTATTTTTGCCTGTTCCGGCTTTTTCTCCAATTTCTTCTATTAAGTCTTTTGCTTGTAATAATGTTTCAGATCTTAGTATGGTGTAGCATCGTCGTTTAGGCTATCCCAATACTCATACCTTATCTCATGTATTGAACTTTGGTTTACTTGGTAATAAAAATCATTCTTCTTTATCTCTTGAGTGTGCTTCGTGTAAACTTGGTAAAAGTAAAACTCTTCCCTTCCCTTTGCATGCTAGTAGAGCATTTCACTGTTTTGATCTTATCCATAGTGATGTTTGGGGACCTTCCCTAATTAGTTCACATGAAAAATTTAGATACTATGTAACTTTCATTGATGATCATAGCAGATTTACTTCGGTCTACTTTTTTCGCCCTAAATTTGAGGTCTTTCGTACTTTCACTGAGTTTTAACGTATGTTGACAATCAATTTTCTGCTTCTATTAAGACATTATGCACAGATTCCTGTGGTGAATATTTATCTATTGAGTTTTAAGCATTCTGGGCTTCTAAGGGTATTATTCATCAAAGTTTATATCCTTTTACTCCTCAACAAAATGGAGTAGCCGAGCGCAAAAATCGTCATCTCTTAGATATAGTACGTACTCTCTTATTAGAATCTTCTGTTCCATCCATGTTTTGGGTAGAGGCTTTGAAAACTGTTACTCAGTTGATTAATCGTTTACCTTCTCAAGTCTTACATATGGAATCTCCCTATTTTCGCTTATTTACTAAGCAACCTAGTTATGATAACATTCGTACATTTAGTTGTGTATGTTTTGTTCATTTACCTCCTCATGAGCGACATAAATTATCTACTCAATCTGTCCGATGTGCTTTCTTGGGATATGATGTGTGTCAAAAGGGATTTGTTTGTTATGATCCGACATTACATCGTATACGCATTTCTAGGAATGTTATTTTCTTTGAAAATCAACATTTCTTTCCTATGTCGTCTGTGCCATCCTCTTTTACTGTGGTTCTCTCCTCCTTTGAGTAGCAATCCTCAAATCTTCCTTCTGTCAGTTCTCGCTTTAAACCAGGTGTTGTGTATACGAGACGCTTTTGCCCACAGTCTCTTCCGGTGGCTCACCCGATATCTGATCCTACAACGTTTCAGATTCAGTCAGTTGCAGCATCTCCATCGTCTTTGGTACGTCGCTCTTCTCGAGCGTCTGTACCCCCGGATAAGTATGGATTTTCCTCTTCCAGTTCTGGCAATTCTATTTCAGCTCTTACTGCTGTCTTGTCCAACTTTGATATTCCCATATGCTGCTTACATGCCGCCAAGCATGATTGTTGGCGACAAGCTATACAGGAAGAAATTGCCACTCTAAAGGCCAATTACACCTGGGACATTGAGCCATGTCCTCCTACTATTGTTCCTTTGGGTTGCAAATGGGTTTACTTCGTCAATGTCCGATCTGATGGAAGTTTGGATCGTTACAAAGCTCGGCTTGTGGCACTTGGGAATAATCAAGAATATGGTGTCAATTATGAAGAAACCTTTGCTCTTGTGGCTAAAATGACTACCGTTCGTACTGTTCTAGCTCTTGCTGTTTCTCAAGATTGGCCGCTCCATCAGATGAATGTCAAGAATGCTTTTCTTCACGGGGACATTAAAGAGTGTATTTATATGAAACCACCTCCGGGGTTGTTTCCCTCTCTGACTTCACAAGTGTGTAAGTTTCGTCGCTCTCTTTATGGTCTCAAACAAGCTCCGAGGGATTGGTTTGATAAATTTTGAACCACTTTATTACAATTTTCATTCAAGCAGAGCAAGTATGACACTTCATTATTTCTTCGGCAAACAAACATGGATCTTGTTGTTCTTTTGGTTTTTGTTGATGATATTGTGATCACTGGTTCCGATTTTGCTTTACTTGGTCAGCTTAAGACTTATCTCTCCGAGTCATTTCATATGAAAGATCTTGGGTCTCTCACATATTTTCTTGGTCTTGAGGTGCATCGTAGTCCCTCCGACATTTCACTTAATCAACATAAGTATGCGTGTAACTTGGATGCTACAGCTGGCCTACAGGAAGCTACCTCTGTTGATACTCTTATGTAATTAAATGTCAAGCTTCGCAAAGAGAAGGGTGACTTACTTCCTGATCCCAGTTTATACAGGAAGTTGGTGGGCAGCCTGGTCTATCTCACCATTACTAGACCTGACATTTATTTTGTTGTATAACAAGTCAGCCAGTTTCTTCAGACTCCTCGTCATCTTCATTTGGTTGCTGTCCGTAAGATTATACGTTATGTTCAGGGAACTTCTTCCCGTGGCTTATTCTTTCTTACAGGCAATTCTTCTCGCCTTGTTGCTTATAGCGATGCTGATTGGGCTGGTTGTGCTGATACACGTCGCTCTATCACTGGTTGGTGTGTATTCTTAGGTGATGCGTTGATCTCCTGGAAGAGTAAGAAGCAATTCTAAGTCTTCTACGGAATATGAGTACAGTGCAATGTCCTTTGCTTGTTTCGAGATTATTTGGCTTCGAGGTTTGCTTGCTGAGTTAAACTTCTCTTAGAGCAATCCTATACCTTTGCATGCCGATAATACAAGTGCTATTCAGGTCACGATCAACCCTGTCTATCATGAGCGCACTAAACATAGTGAAGTTGACTGTCATTATATTCGTGAAGCCTTTGAAACTCGTGCTATCACTCTTCCACATATTTCTATTGAACTACAAATTGTTGATATCTTCACCAAGTTCTTACTCGCCATCGACATTGCTCCCTAAAAAGCAATTGATGCTTGTTGATCAACCCGCATCAATTTGAGGGGGGGGTGTCAGCATAGCATAATAAGGATAGCTGGTAGTTAGTAGTTGGAGGTTAGTAATTAGAAGTTGGGTGTAAATAGGTAGCTGGTAGTTGGTAGTTAGAGGTTAGTAGTTAGAAGTTGTGTAAATGTTTGATTTACTTATTTGACTTATTTGTAAAGATGACAACATGATGTATAGTTGGTAGTTAGTAGTTAGAAGTTGGCAACATGATGTATAATTCTGTCCTTTATATAAATGATTGAGAAACCTTTGGAAAGGGCATTGAGACCAATTGACACCACAACCCCAACCCATTAAAAGATCTAGGCCCTCATCTACTGAAAGTAACAAAGTGCATATTTTTTCTTTCCAACCCATTAATTCCGTTTGAATGTGCCGGAGAAAACCCTCAACTTCTCCCACTTTTCTCCACATCTTGAGACGCCAACCGTCACTCTCATCTATAAACGATTGTCCCATGAAGTGGGGGATGTCGATTCTATCAAAACACTCCTATTTTTAATACCAAGATCAATACCTGCAAATTTCTTAGTAGCAGCTAAGTAAGGAGCTTCTCTAGAACTCTTCTCCCTCATTGCTCCATGAAGACCTTTGTTTTCTTGAGCTGAAACAGAGGATCTAGAACCAACAATCTTATTGGACTTCTTCTTCACAAAACCAGACCAGCCACTACCATTTCTCCCTTCAGGAATTTCAGTAATTCCTTTCCCCTTAACCTCACCCAGCTCATTCAACTTAACAAACCTTTCATATGAATTATGGGAAAGTTGGATTTAGAAGACTCTATTACCCTCCCTTCTAGTCTGATAAAAAGCTCTATTACCTGAAAAATTTAGACATTCCTCAACCATCTTAGCCATCCAAACCACCTCATCTACTAAGGTAAAGAACCTTAATGAATTTTCGGCACTTTTTGTGTATTAGAGATTTCCCCCCTTCCTTGTAAAGTTATAAACTCAAAAAATTTAGCTTCAACCCTAAAGCTGCACTCCATTGACACCACATCCAGACTCACTTCGTTAAAAGCCAAGAAAAAAAAGACTAAAACTGAAGAAAAAGAAGAAAGAAAGAACAATGAAAGGAAAGCAAGATTGACAATTATTCCTGGCGAGAAATGCCGGAAATATGAAAAGAGAAATCACAAGGAGAGAGAGAGAGTACAATGACACAAACAATAGAAATGACACAAATGTGGAAATCCCAATGAATATGGAGATGTAGTAATTAGTGGTAGATATTGAGATAAATGTGGAGTAATTTGTGGTAGATATTGTTTAGGAAGTTTTCTATTTAGGACGTTTCTATTTAGGAAGTTTCTGGTATTCTGTCAATTAGTTAGGCAGATTTCCTGTTCTTATTTTAGGAAATTCTTTCCTTCTTTGATATTTCTATTATATCTTAAGTAGATATCACTAGCATGTACAAAATATTACTTTGATTTCATGGTATCAGACTTAGTGTTTTCTCTAAACCTAGCTATCAATGACGGAAACTGCCTTCAACAACAAATTTGAAACTCACAATAGTGAAACAAAAGCCATCCTCACCATGGGTTCAATTGGACTCGATAATTCATCCTTTCAACTCATGGTGGAGAAGCTAAATGGGAAGAACTTTTGTGAATGGGCCCAATCGATTAAACTCGTAATCGACGGCAAAGGAAAATTGGGATATCTTATCAGTGAGACAAAAAAGCCAGCCTCAACCGACGCTTCCTCTAAAAAAATGGTGACTGCTTGGCTTGTGAATTCCATGAAGACCGCCATCGGCAAGACCTATCTCTTCTTGCCATCGGCAAAAGATGTCTGGGAAGCTGTCTGTGAAACATATTATGATGTTGAAAACTTCTCTCAAATATTTGAGATTAAGACTCGGCTATGGCAGATGAAGCAAGGGGAGAGGGAGGTCACATATTATTACATGGAGATGACAATCCTCTGGTAAGAACTGGATCTGAGTTTTGAAGAAGAATGAGAGTGCACTGGCGATAGTGTGCGATACAAGAACGACTCGAAAATGAGATTTTTTGAATTTCTTGCAGGTCTTAACTGAGACCTGAATGATGTTCATAGAAGAATTCTTGGCCAACGTCCCTTGCCTTTATCATGCCGAGTCTTCTCGGAAGTAAGGCGAGAAGAAAACAGGTGTAAGGTGATGTTGAAGGAGATTGTCATTGCTCAACAAATTGGACTTGAGATGTCTGCCTTGGTGTCACGGGACACTCTTGTCGAGTCAGGTTCAAGATAACAGAAGGGATGCCCTTGGTGTGAACATTGCTGCAAACCTGGACACACAAAAGACATCAATTGGGAGATACATGGGAAACCATCTGATTGGAAACCAAGACAGAACAACCGAAACCGTGGCTACCAAGCTGTTGTTGATCATCAAGCTGAGCAACCTCAAGGGGAAAAGAGCAAAAATCCCACTCCAAGCAGTGCATTTAATGCTGAACAGATGAAACTACTCTATAAATGATCTCTACCCTTCATGCCTCGGGTCAGTCCTCCACAAGTGTTCCTTCTGGTTCTTTAGAGAGCTAATTTTTTGAAAGCCTTAAGTACCACCTCTTGGCACAAAACTTCTTGGATTATTGATTCCGGTGCTTCTGATTATATGACCGATTCTTATCATCTTTTCTCCTCATACTCACCTTGTGCTGAAATTTTGAAAGTTAAAATTGCAGATGGCTCACTCTCATCTGTTGCAAGCAAAAGGGAGTATCCAAATCTCAGACTCTATAACACTAGAATTCCTCATGTTCCTAATTTATCATGCAATCTGTTATCCATTAGCCAATTGACAAAAAATTCCAATTGCTTAGCTAAATCTCTTCCCTCTCATTGTGTCTTTCAAGACCTATCATCGGGGAAGATGATTGGCAGTGCTAAGGAGTGTGAGGGGCTCTACCACTTTGAGGAGGCTAATGTGAGCGAACAACGTCAAATTGCTATATGTGATTTTGCATCTATTCCTAAGGATAGTGAACTTTTGTTATGGCATTCTAGAATGGGTCATCTCCTTTTTCAATATTTGATATTTTTATTTCCTTTCATTTGTTCGAATAAAATGTCTCTTGATTTTCAATGTGGAATTTGTGTACTTGCTAAACATCAACGTACTTCTTTCTCAAAGTCCAAATACAAACCATCCAGGCCATTCACTATTATTCACAGTGATTTATGGGGATCTTCCCGTACTCTTAATCGTTCCCACACAAAATGGTTTGTTACTTTTATTGATGATCATACTCGTATTTGTTGGGTTTACCTGTTGAAAGACAAAATTGAAGTTTGTTCGGTGTTTATCAGTTTCCATTCGATGATTCAAACACAGTTCCAAACAAAAATTCAGATTTTTCGTATTGATAATGGCACGGAATATTTCAATAGTACCTTGGGAAATTATCTTCAATAACATGGGATTATTTACCAAAGTTCATGTGTTGACACCCCCCAACAAAATGGGGTTGCCGAATGAAAAAATAGACACATTCTTGAAGTTGCTCGTGCATTGATGTTTACTACAAACATGCCAAAAATTTTATGGGGAGATTCCATTTTAACAGCTACATATCTCATTAATAGAATGCTAAGCCGTGTCCTTTCTTTTGCAACACCTCTAAAAAAGTTCCAGGAATTTTTCTCCACCTCTTGTCTTAGCTCAAGTCTATTTCTCAGAGTTTGGTTGGACTGCCTTTGTCCATGTTCATGATCACCATCGCAATAAACTATTAAGTGCATTTTTATTGGCTATTCTCCTACCCAAAAAGGCTACACATGCTATGATCCAGCCACAAAAAAAATGTTTGTTAGCCTTGATGTTATTTTCTTTGAGACCACTCCTTACTTCCAAAAGCTCTCTCTTCAGGGGGAGAATTTGAGTGAAGCTCAGCCTTGGAATTTTCTAGACTTCGATCTCTTTATTGCTGAATCTGTCCCAAACATACCTGTCCTGCAAGTTGACTTAAACTCAGGGGGAGATGCAGAAAAACAAAATGACAAGGAGATACTTGTTTACTCAAGGAAGCCAAAATTAAGGTACAAGGAGAATCTCACACCCGAGGCACCAAGAGAGTTGGAACCGATGATAGCTCCAAGCAACTGTGAGTCTCTTTCCAATTCTGATCGGGTAATAGCTGAAAATTGTCATGAGTTCTCAAGTAAATCTGAGCCTACTAATATTTATTTACCTATTGCTCTCAGGAAACAAACACAGTCATGTACTCTCTATCCTATTTCAAAATTCATGTCTTACAATACTTTGTCTAAAGGGTGTCGTGCCTTTACTTCTAACCTTGATAGTATAAAAATTCCAAAGAATATTCAGGAAGCCTTGGAGATTCCTGAATGGAAAGAAGCAGTTATGGAAGAAATGTGGGCCTTGGAAAAAAATGAAACTTGGCATGTGATGAATTTGTCGAGAGGGAAGAAACCAGTAGGCTACAAATGGGTTTTCTCTGTGAAATATAGAGCTGATGAGACAGTAGAAAGGTACAAAGCCTGTCTTTTTGCAAAGGGTTTTACATAAACCTATGACATTGACTACACTGAGACGTTTGTACCTGAGGCAAAGTTAAATACAATTCGGGTACTCATGTCTTTGGTAGCCAACTTGGATTGGCCACTTCAACAACTTGATATTAAGAATGCATTTCTAAATGGTGAATTAGAAGAATAAATTTTCATGACAGTACCATCACGTTTTTGTAAGAAGGGTGAAGAAGACAGTTTGTAAACTCAAGAAGTCCTTGTATGGACTCAAACAGTCTCCAATAGCATGATTCGATAGATTTGCAAAGGTGATAAAGGGCCAAGGATATCGGCAGGGGCAATTAGACCATACTATGTTTTTCCAGCAATCCAAAGATGAAAAGAAAATAATGCTGATTCTATATGTTGATGATATAATCCTAACTGGAGATAATACAGTGGAGATGGAGAGGTTGAAGAAAGTCTTATCCACCGAGTTTGAAGTTAAAGACCTAGGACAAATGAGGTACTTCTTGGGAATGGAAGTAACCAGATCAACGAAGGGAATTAGTGTCTCTCACCGCAAGTATGTTCTTGATCTCCTAACCGAAACTGGCATGCTTGGTTGTAAACCAAGTGACACTCCCATCGAAGCAGGAAAAAGAAAAGGAGACATTGGAAGACCTATGATAAAGAAAGATATCAGAAATTAGTTGGCAAGCTAATCTATCACATACCAGACTTGACATTGCATTCGCAGTGAGTGTGGTTAGCCAACTCTGCATTCACCAAAGGAAACTTACCTGGAAGCTGTGCACAAGATCCTTAGATCTCAAGGGTTCTCTAGGCAAATGACTATTCTTTAAAAAATGTGAAAGCAAAAAAGTAGAAGTCTTCACAGATGCTGATTGGGCAAGTTCAGCAGAGGATAGAAGGTCCACCACAAGGTATTGCACCTTTGTATGGGGAAATTTGGTAACTTGGAGAAGCAAAAAACAGAATGTAGTGTCTGGAAGTAATGTTGAAGCTGATTTTAGAGCAGTTGCACAAGGGATGTGTGAAGGACTGTGGTTACGGAAACTCTTGGATGAACTACATGTCACAGTAAAATTCCCTATCAAACTCTACTGTGATAACAAAGCAGCCATAAGCATCTCTCTCAATCCAGTTCAGCATGACATGACCAAGCATGTAGAAGTGGATAGACATTTTATCAAGGAAAAGGTTGAAGAAGGAACCATCTGTATGACTTATGTTCCTACAAAAGAGCAAATAGCAGAAATCTTCACCAAGGGACTATCTAGACAAAGTTTTGAGTTGGATATGATCAACATTTATGATCCAACTTGGAAGGGGAGTGTGGAAATGTCCCAATGAATATGGAGATGTAGTAATTAGTGGTTGATATTGAGGTAAATGTGGAGTAATTTGTGGTAGATATTGTTTAGGAAGTTTTCTACTTAGGAAGTTTCTGGTTTTCTGTCAATTAGTTAGGCAGATTTTCTGCTCTTATTTTAGGAAATTCTTTCCTTCTTTGACATTTCTATTGCATCTTAAGTAGCGATCACTAGCATGTATAGAAATATACAGAAATATTACTCTGATTTCAATAAACAATAGAAATATTTATAGATTGGTTTGGGAAAACATGAAACCATGAAGGGCAAAATGTCATTAAAATTGACATGGATCAATTTTAAGCAAACCTTAAGGATCATTTTAGTATCTAATCCTATTAATTATTTAAATGATTAAATTCACCTCTTTTCAGCAGCTAAAAATTCTGGAATAACTGGTGATTTAATGGGATTGTTTCTTTCTTATTCATCCTTTATGCTCTTCTCAACACAGTAATATTCAATAATTTAGAGTATAGAGACATGCTTGTGTTTTCTATTTCTTAGTCTTATATATACCCATTTCAATACTTGTTTTTTCTTTCAAATTTTTTGACTTTTTGAGATGGACATGTTTTGTGTAGTATAAGGTTATGTTGGATAAGTATTCTGGTTGAATATTAATCGTCACAACTGATGGATAGTGAATTTTCTGTGTAATGTAAGGTTATAACTTATGTTGGACATGTTTTGACTTGGCAAAAATGATGTGAGAAATGAGCATTTTAGTGAATTTGCTGTTCTTTATTATTCCAATGACACTGCTTTATTGGAATGCATTTTTTTACTCAAAGTGGCAAGAGTACCTATTTTTTGTCTTGAAATAATTGAAATCAGATATTTTTATTGACGTTGGTAATTATCATATACAAACACCCTTGCTTTTGTTGCACTTCTAATTTTTTTGGTGCTGGGCTACTAATTGACATCTCTCTATCTCTATCAACCCAAGGAAAAAGTTAGCTAGTTCTACACTATAACCCATTAGGACCAGTCAACTTGAAGTTTCCTTAAAATCTATATAGCCCAGTTTCACCTTGTTAACTGGTACTTAGGACGTATGAATACCTCTATAATCTACCCATTCCATGTGGGTTATTCATATCCCAAATGTGTGAAGTGTGTCAAACTTCCCTTCTTAAATTTCTTAAGTCTTTGCCAATGCCATGCCATGTAGTGCTTTGGTATCGCATATCTAGCCATACTAGTTGGCTTTGATACTCTATGTCACAGCCTAGGGAAAGGACCGGCCATTTTTGCACTATAACCTCAAATGGACTTGCCAATTTGAAGTTTTACAAGTATTACTTATCAAGTTCAATTTTACCTAGTAAGTAGCTGACATGGTACTTAGCACTCATGACTACCTTTATAACCTACCCACTCTATGGGCTATTCATATTCCCAATATGGGATGGGGTGTTACACACACATATTGTCTTCCTCTTTCTCAGGCTAATACGCTTCATTTTTCTTCTTATTTATGTTTAGTACATTATTTTTCGGCGTGGTTTTGGGATTGATAAGACAACTGACTACTTTTTCATGGAGAAAGTGAATATGATCATTGCACATTTATGGAGATATCTTTTGAGACTAACTGGGTGAGTACTTTTGAGACATTATATGAATCTCTGATTGTTCTCACGATGTTATTAAAGGCATAATATTCATGGACTCATCACTCATGGTTGAATAAAAACGAGCTTTGATATGGCCAAACATTTGCAACTTCATTTAAACATGTCAATATGAAATATTAAACATCAGTTACATAATCTTTTGTACAATTTTGAATTTGTTGCTGTTTTAAAACTGGACTAGGGTGGTCAGTCTGGTTCAATGCCTCTTTCATGATCTGATTTAACACCCATAGCTGTTATGAGAACATCCAAAACCGTTGAGTTGTCTTTAACGTGGAAACCTGTCAACCATTTGCGGGCCAAACGTTTTGAGAGGTTTTGTATGGTCCAATTTGGTAAGTTTTTCATCACCACTGTAGTCGTAACAAGAGAGAGAGAGAGAGAGAATTCTTTTTGTTGTTTATTCATTGGTGTCTGAACCGAATATACATATACATGTCAATGACTATTATATCCTCACAACATATACTAATTACAACTATGTACTCTTAACACTTCCCCTCATACTGGGGCATATACATTGTATAAACCTAACTTGGAACAAATAAACTTTAAACGACTATAACACAATGGTAAACACATCTGCAAGTTGATTAGTAGACTTCACAAATGGTGTAGAAATGTCACCACTAAATATCTTATCCTGAATGAAGTGACAATCAATCTCAATGTGTTTAGTTCTCTCATGAAACACAGGATTAGACGCATTATGCATTGCAACTTGATTATCACAAAATAACTGAAGAGGGACAGGAGTTGGAAATCCAATCTCCTAAAGAAAGTGTTGCAACAATGTCAGCTCACTAGTAGTGTGAGCTATTGCTCTATATTCAGCCTCTGTACTAGATCGGCTACTACTGTTTGCTTCTTATTTTTTCATGTAACCAAGTTACCTACCACAAATATACAATATCCACTGGTTGATCTTCTATCTGAAAGAGATCCTGCCCAATTAGCATCTGAAAGGGCTTCAATTTTAAGATGTCCATTTGGTCTATACAACAATCTAAAGCTAAGAGCTCGCTTAAGATAACGAAGAATATGGATTACAACATCCCAATGTGAGATCCTGGGTGTTTGTAGAAATTGGCTCAATACACTCACTGCATAAGAGATATCAGGTCTAGTGATAATTAGATAATTCAGTTTTCCAACAAGTTTTTGATACCGACCTGGGTCTCCAAACAACTCACCTTTCTCTTTCAAGAGTTTATGATTCGAATCCATAGGGGTATCAATAGGACGAGCACCCAACATGCCAGTTTCTTCCAAAAGATCAAGTACATATTTTCTTTGAGATAGGTTAATACCTTTTTTAGATTTACTTGTCAATTGGCAATGCCCTTTCCAAAGGGTTTCTCAATCATTTATATAGAGGAAAGAATTATACATCATGTTGCCAACTTCTAACTACTAACTATCACCTACCAACTACCAACTACCAATTATATATCATGTTGTCATCTTTACAAATAAGTCAAATAAGTAAGTCAAATATTTACACAACTTCTAACTACTAACCTCTAATTACCACCAGTTACCTATTTACACCCAAATTCTAACTACTAACCTCCAACTACCAACTACCAGCTACCCTTATTATGCTATGTTGACACCCCCCCTCAAATTGATGCGGGTTGATCAACAAGCATTAATTTGCTTTTTAAGAAGCAATGTCGATGGCGAGTAAGAGCCTTGGTGAAGATATCAGCAATTTGTAGTTTAGTAGAAACATGTGGAAGAGTGATAGCACGAGCTTCAAAGGCTTCACGGATATAGTGACAGTCAATTTCAATATGTTAAGTATGCTCATGATAGACAGGGTTGGCTGTGATCTGAATAGCACTTGTATTATCGGCATGTAAAGGTGTAGGATTGCTCTGAGAGAAGTTTAACTCAGCAAGCAAACCTGGAAGCCAAATAATCTCGGAACAAGCAAGGGACATTGCCCTGTACTCAGATTTCGTAGAAGACTTATAATTGCTTTTTACTCTTCCAGGAGATCAACGCATCACTTAAGAATACGCACCAACCAGTGATGGAGCGACGTGTATCAGCACAACCAGCCCAATCAGCATCGCTATAAGCAACAAGGCGAGGAGAATTGCCTGCAGGAAAGAATAAGCCATGGGAAGAAATTTCTTGAACATAGCGTATAATCTTATGGACAGCAACCCAATGAAGATGACGAGGAGTCTGAAGAAACTGGCTGACTTGTTGTACAACAAAAGAAATGTCAGGTCTAGTAATGGTGAGATAGACCAGGCTGCCTACCAATTTCCTGTATAAACTGGGATCAGGAAGTAAGTCACCCTTCTGTTTGCGAAGCTTGACATTTAATTCCATGGGAGTATCAACGGAAGTAGCTTCTTGTAGGCCAGCTGTAGCCACCAAGTCACACGCATACTTATGTTGATTAAGTGAAATGCCGGAGGGACTACGATGTACCTCAAGACTAAGAAAATATGTGAGAGATCCAAGATCTTTCATATGAAAGGACTCGGAGAGATAAGTCTTAAGCTGACCAATTAAAGCAAAATCGGAACCAATGATCATAATATCATCAACATAAATCAAAAGAACAACAAGACCCATGTTTGTTTGCCGAAGAAATAATGAAGTGTCATGCTTGCTCTGCTTGAATGAAAATTGTAATAAAGTGGTTCGAAATTTATCAAACCAAGCCCTCGGAGCTTGTTTGAGACCATAAAGAGAGTGATGAAACTTACACACTTGTGAAGTCGGAGAGGGAAACAATCCTGGGGGTGGTTTCATATAAATACACTCTTTAAGGTCCCCGTGAAGAAAATCATTTTTGACATTCATCTGATGGAGCGGCCAATCTTGAGAAGCAGCAAGAACTAGAATAGTACGAACGGTAGTCATTTTAACCACATGAGCAAAGGTTTATTCATAATTGACACCATATTCTTGATTATTCCCAAGTGCCACAAGTCGAGCTTTGTAACGATCCAAACTTCCATCAGATCGGACATTGACGAAGTAAACCCATTTGCAACCCAAAGGAACAATAGTGGGAGGGCATGGCTCAATGTCCCAGGTGTGATTGGCCTCTAGAGTGGCAATTTCTTCCTGTATAGTTTGTCGCCAACAATCATGCTTGGCGGCATGTGAGCAGCATGTGGGAATTGTCAATTTTGGTCTGAATGCCTTTCATTGTATTTCCTTTCAATTGTATAGAAGATCTATACATTACATTAGTCAAATATTTCCAGCTCCTTAAATCAATTTTGTTTTCGGTGCTTCGGTGCTTTTCGGTGCCTTAATTTCCTCCCTCTAAGTGCTGTAATTATCTCCTTAGTTTAGTCAACTATTTACAGCTATCCTTTAATTATCATAACATCCCCCCTCAAATTGATGCTTGTGGATCAAGAAGCATCAATTTGTCAACCAAGAACTGATGCCGATGTCGAGAAAGCGCTTTAGTGAATATGTCTGCAGTTTGATCTTCAGTGGAAATGTTAGGAAGAGTAATGATGTGTTTGTCGAAGGCTTCTCGTATGGAATGACAGTCAACTTCAATATGTTTCGTACGTTAATGGAAAACGGTATTAGCAGCAATTTGAATAGCACTTATATTGTCTGCATGAAGATGAGTGGAATGAAGTTGAGAAAAACCAAGTTCGCCCAATAACCCACGAAACCACGTGATCTCTAAACAAGCGGAAGACATAGCACGATATTCAGACTCAGTGGAAGATTTGGAAACTTTGTCTTGTTTCTTACTCTTCCAAGAAATGAGTAGATTTCCTAAGAACATGCACCAACCAGTAATAGAACGACGAGTATTTGCACAACCTCCCCAATCAGCATCACTATATCCCACCAACTGTAATGAAGATTCCTTAGGAAAGAACAATTCTGGTGTAGAGGTGCCCTTGAGATATCGGATAATGCGGCGGACAGAAGCTAGATAAAGGTGTCAAGGAGTTTGCATAAATTGACTAACTTGCTGTACTGCAAAAGAAATGTCAGGTTGAGTAATTGTCAAGTAGTTTAAGTTTCTAACTAGTTGCCGATATAAGGATAGATCTGAAAGAAGCTCGCCTTCCTCCTGACAAAGTTTGAGATTTACCTCCAAAAGAGTAAGAACAGAGTTACCTGATTGAAGACCAGCCAATGAGATCACTTCTTGTGTGTATTTATGCTGATGTAACCATGTACCAGACAGAGTAAATTGAACTTCAAGACCAAGAAAATACTGTAAAGGACCAAGATCTTTCATATGAAAAGATGCCTTGAGATGCAGTTATAATTGCTGAATTAATTCAATATCAGAGCCAGTAATCACAATGTCATCAACATATACTAAAAGCAACACAATTCCAGTAGAAGTCTTGTGAAGGAAAAGAGAGGCATTAAACTGGCTCTGAGTAAATTGGAAGGTAAGTAAATTAGAGCGAAATTTATCAAACCATGCACGTGGAGCCTGTTTAATCCGCATAAGGACCGGCGTAGCCGACAAACCTCTGAGGAAGGTGTAATAAACATGCCGGGAGGTGGAGACATATAAATTTCTTCCTTGAAGTCTCCATGTAAAAAGGCATTCTTTACATCCATTTGCCTAAGAGGCCACCCTTGTGAGGCAGCAAGTGCCAAGATAGTCCGAACAGTAGTCATCTTGGCAACAGGGGCAAATGTTTCTTCATAATTAATGCCATACTCTTGACGATTCCCAAGAGCCACAAGTCGAGTCTTATATCTATTGAGTGAACCATCAAATTGAAACTTAACTGAATACACCCATTTACAGCCAATTGGTTTCATATCAGATGGACAAGTCACAATATCCCAGGTGTGATTATCTTGAAGAGCCTGAATCTCTTCTTTCATGGCCTGCTGCCAACAGGCTTGAGAAGCTGCCTGAGCATAAGAGTGAGGAATAAAAATAGTATCGAGAGTTGCAGCAAACGAGGTGTGAGAAAATCCATACCTATCAGGTATATGTCTATCCCGGATGGAGCGCCGGGGTAGAGGAGTCACAGAATCAGCTGTCGGATCAGTGTCTGGAAGGAGCGTTGGAGAAGTTGGATGACGTCGATGATACACTAGTTCTGGTTTAAACCTCTCAATGGAAGAAGACATAGCATCAAAAGCTGGAAAAGGAGCAATTGGAGGTTTAGAAATGATTTGAGACTGAAAGAAATATTGATTTTCAAAGAAAATTACATTTCGAGAGATCTGGATTTTGTTTGCATAAGCATCATAACAAACAAATCCTTTTTGAGTAGGACTATAGCCCATAAATGCACATGTAACAGACTGTGCGCCAAGCTAGTGACGATCGATGGAAGAGAGATGAACAAAACAAACACATCCAAAAGTATGAAGAGAGTGATACTCAGGATGTATGCCAAATAATCGAAAATAAGGAGAATCATACTTTAGAGTAAAAGTAGGCAAATGATTGATTAAATACACAGAAGTAGATACAGCTTCTACCAAAAAACGAGAAGGCATGGAGGAATCAATTAAAAGAGTACGAGCAACATCTAAGAGATGACGATTCTTATGCTCAACGACTCCATTTTGTTGAGGAGTATACGGGCAAGAACGCTGGAAAATAATTCCCTTTTGTTGTAGATAAAGCTGAAAGGATTGAGACATGTACTCCCCCTCTGAGTCGGAGCGTAAGATTTTGATACAAGTACTGAACTGTGTCTCAAGAAGTGCAACAAATTTTTGAAAGATAGAAAACACATCAGCTTTAGAGCGAAGAAAATATATCCAGGTAAATCGACTATAATCATCGATAAATGTCATGAAATAACGATGTTGACTATGAGAAATAATAGGATTCACATCCCAAACATCAGTATGTATAAGCTCAAAATAGGTTGTTGCACGACTACCATGTGTAGGAAAAGGTAAAATTTTATTTTTACCAAGACAACAAGTAGCACAATCAAAAGAGACATTGGAAGAGGAAAACAAATTTTTATTACTCAATAAACTATTTTTAAAAAGATGAGTTAAGACAGTAGGATTAGGATGGCCTAATTTCTTATACCATATTTTACTATTATTAGCTGTACCTGTACAAGTAAGAGAAATAATATTAGGAAAGGAAAATTGTAAAAGAAACAGACATTCCACTTTAGGCCCCTTCGCGATCACTGTCCCTGACACCTGATCCTACACAAGACAACCGTCACGAGAAAAGTGAACATCACAGTTATTATCAACCAATTGTCCAACAGAGATCAAATTAGTAGATAATTCAGGAGAGACAAAGACATTGTGAAAGGGACCCAAATTACCGACAGCAGTGATGGGAAGAGTACTACCATCAGCAATTGGAATATTTTGAGTGCCCTTATACTTACGAACATTATGAAGACTCGTCTCAGTAGCAGTCATATGATTAGAGGCACCCGAATCAACAATCTAAGAGGAAATTGAGCTATTACCTGTACCTTGTAGGCCTAAAGCAGTAAAAGCAGACATAATCATCTGTTGAACCATTGCTGGTGTGAGAATAGATGAATTAGAATTCACAGTGGGAGGTGCAGAAGAAGATGACTGAACATCAGTTCAGACTGCTTGGGATTGGCAATTTTGAGGCCGCATCCGACAATCCTTGATAAAATGACCTTCTTTTTTACAGTAGTTACATATTTTCTTAGAACAATTTCGAGAAATATGGCCAAATTCTTTGTAGTAGTAACACTGCAACTTATTCCGTCCTCCCTCGCGCAACATAAGCAATATTAACAGTTTCAGAAGGGATCCTATCAGAAGTCATACCTGTTTGAGTGGATAATCGTTGTTCCTCTCGCAATAATTCTCCCAAGCAAATATCCAAAGAAAGAACTGGGTTACGGTTCAATAAACCGGCTCGAACAGCTTCAAACTCAAACTGAAGCTTCATCAAAAATTGATCGCGTTGACTCTCAGTGTGAACCATTTGAAGAGCCGCAAGTGCTGTCGAGGATACTTCGGTGGTATAAATAATGGAAGAACATTTGTCCAAAGATTAATAAATGCGGAATAAAACTGTTCAATAGTCAAGTTACCTTCACCGAAAGTACTGATTTCCAACTCCAATTGGAACTTCCGAGTGCTGTTATCTTGATGATAAATCCGGTGCAAGTAGTCTCACATAGCTTGAGCCATAGTAAAGCAGAGAAGATTTGTGACAAGATGTGGTTTAAGTGTTCCCAACAATCAAAAAACCACTTTAGCATTGTTGACTTCCTATTGGGCAAATTCATTTTTGGTAGTGGGAATTTTATCAGAACTATCAATATGATCTGCTAATTCTTTTCCTTTTAAGAACATTTTAAATTGAAATTCCCATATAGGAAAATTCTTTCCATTAAATCGAATAATAGAATTTTCAATAGACATGACTAAACCCACCCTTTTGACTAAATCAATCAATAATAATAATTTTTTTTTTTTGTGCCGACAGCTTAAACACCATTGACAAATAGCACAAAATAATTCCACCCAACTAATGGTAATTGACTACTAACCTCTTCCTTTAATTTAGAGTTTCTTGGGATAACAAAACACGAGTTGAGTTGAGAAAACCCACCAACAAAACACAGAGAGCTCCAACAGAACACAAGCCGCCGGTTTAAAGCGAGAAATGACAGGAGGAAGATTTGAGGACTGCTGCTCAAAGGAGGGGAGAACCACAGTAGAAGAGGATGACACAGAGGATACAGGAAAGAAATGTTGATTTTCAAAGAAAATAATATTCCTAGAAATGCGTATACGATATAATATCGGATCATAACAAACAAATCCCTTTTGACACATTATTCCAAGAAAGCACATCCAACAGATGAAGCAGATAATATATGTCGCTCATGAGGAGGTAAATGAACAAAACATACACAACCAAAGGTACGAATGTTATCATAACTAGGTTGCTTAGTAAATAAGCGAAAATAGGGAGATTCCATATGTCGGACTTGAGAAGGTAAACGATTAATTAACTGAGTAGTAGTTTTCAGAGCTTCTACCCAAAACATGGATGGAACAGAAGATTCTAACAAGAGAGTACGTACTACATCTAAGAAATGACAATTTTTGCGCTCGGCTACTCCGTTTTGTTAAGGAGTAGAAGGACATGAACGTTGATGAATAATACCCTTAGAAGCCAAGAATGCCTAAAACTTGGTAGATAAATATTCACCACCAGAATCTGTGCGTAATGTCTTAATAGAAGTAGAAAATTGATTGTCAACATATGTTAAAACTTAGTGAAAGTACGAAAGACCTCAGATTTAGAGTAAAGAAAGTAGACCGAAGTAAATCTGCTATGATCATCAATGAAAGTTACATAGTATCTAAATTTTTCATGTGAACTAACTGGGGAAGGTCCCCAAACATCACTATGGATAAGATCAAAGCAGTGAAATGCTCTACTAGCATGCAAAGGGAAGGGAAGAGTTTTGCTTTTACCAAGTTTACACGAAGCACACTCAAGAGATAAGGAAGAACGGTTTTTATTACCAAGTAAACCAGAGTTCAATACATAAAATAAGGTCTGAGTATTGGGATGGCCTAAACGACAATGCCACACCATACTAAGATCTGAAACATTATTACAAGCAAAAGACTTAATAGAAGAAACTGGAGGAAAAGCTGGAACAGGCAAAAATAGTAGAAAGAAGCGCCCCACTTTAGGTCCCTTCGTGATCGGCTCCCCCGTGACTTGGTCTTGCACAACACAAACATCACCAGAAAAATTAACAGCACAATTGTTATCAACTAATTGGCCAACAAAAATAAGATTCGTGGAAAGCTGAGGAGCAACAAACACATCAGTGAATTTAGAAGACGTATCTCCAACAGTAGCTATTGGCAAAGAATTGCCATTGGCAGTTTGAATAGCAGATTGACCAGCATAGGGCCGAACATGACACAAAGCGGTGGGATTATTAGTCATGTGATTAGAGGCCCACGAGCCCACGTATCAGAGTTTAGTAGAATTATTACCTTGGAACCCCATTGCTGATGATGCTGAAATTAGCATCTGTTGCACTATTTCTGGGGTGCAGTAATCCGGTGCAGGAGGTGCAGGAACAGAGGACGCATCCGAAGGGGAGGCATGTGCTACAGGAGGGACAATAACCGAAGTTTGAAATGCTTGAGTCTGACGATTCTGGGGCGAATACGACATTCTTTGATAATGTGACCCTTTTTCTTGCAATAGGAGCAGAATTTCTTAGGACAATTTGCAGCAATATGCCCATATTCCTTGCAGTAGAAACACTGCAAGTTTTTAGAATGCATAGTTGGTTTGCGTCCTTGAGCGGCAGAAGCCACAGTTGTCATCTTGGAACTGCCATCAGATTGCTCCAGGATAGCTTGAGTACTAAGACGACGTTCTTCGCGAAGTAACTCACCAAAACGAACATCAAGAGAGGGAATAGAGGATTTGTTTGTAAGGAGGAGCGGGCATATTCATATTCCGGACGTAGTTTCATAAGAAATTGATCACGCTGGGTAGTCGTGTGAAGAGTCTGAATAGTTGAAAGAGCTGCAACAGGAACATCTGCTGTAACCAAATCAGCATATTCATGCCAGAGAGTCAGAAATGCCGAGTAGTAGTTTTGGATGGAAAGACTACCATGTTGAAACATGGCAATCGCATGTTCTAACTGAAAGCGACGAGCATCATTATCCTGATGATAAACATTCTTCAAGTAATCCCACATGGATTGGGCGGAGCGATGGGGCCGCAAGTTGGTGATAATATGGGGCTCCATTGAGCCAAAAAGCCAAGACATGATGCGTGCATCAAGCACATCCCATGAGGGAGAAGACCCGACATCCTGAGATTTGTCAGAAGCGGATGGTTTGGTGGCATCCGTGCCATCAATATGACCTCAAAGAGCTTTTTCTTTGAGAAAAAGTTCGTATTGAAATGCTCAGATAGAATAATTTGTGCCCGTAAACTTGACAAACATGTGTGGAATCTATAGAAAAGAAATAGAACCTGGGACAAAAGAATGAACCAAGACCTCAAACAAACGTTGCTGAAAACACCAAGACAAGCTGCAGTATATTGTTTCGAGAGACCCTTTTTTTTTTCGAGATGATTGTGCCAAGTGGAACAGACCACTGTGCTGAGAAACGCAGAACAGAACCACGAGAAAGACAATGAGGAGAAAAGAGAATCGCGGGTGCACCACACAGACTTGATCGAAACACAAAAGCGGCACGTCCAAAACCGAGAAAAGAGAGAAAAAAAAATCGAGAAAAAATTAGTAGGCGGCTTTTGATACCATGTCAATTGGTCTCAATGCCCTTTCCAAAGGGTTTCTCAATCATTTTTATAGAGGAAAGAATTATACATTATGTTGCCAACTTCTAACTACTAACTACCAACTACCAACTATACATCATGTTGTCATCTTTACAAATAAGTCAAATAAGTAAGTTAAATATTCACACAACTTCTAACTACTAACCTTTAACTACTAACTACCAGCTACCTATTTACACCCAACTTCTAGCTACTAACCTCCAACTATCAACTACCAGCTACCCTTATTATGTTTTGCTGACACTACTGACTTCAGTTCCAAGAAAGTATCTAAGTATGTCCAAGTCTTTTGTCTGAAACTGATCATGTAAATATTGTTTCAGTCTAGTAATTTCAGCTGAGTGACTCCCAATAATTACAATGTCATCTACACAAAATAACTAATAAGATATGACCTGCATCACTATGTAGGTGAAATATTGAGTGGTTTGTTTGGCATCTATAGAGACCGAATGCCAATATAGTAGCAGAGAACCTCCTAAACGATGCTTGAGGAGATTATTTTAAACCATATAATGCCTTTTTCAACTTGCACATAGTACCTCGACACTCCCCCTGAGCAACAAACCCAGGTGGTTGCTCCATATACACTTCTTCATTTAAGTCACCATGTAGGAATGCATTTTTAATATTCAACTAAAATAAATGCCAATCCAAATTAGCAGCAAGAGAGATTAATACTAGAACAGATGAAATTTTGGCAATGGGAGAGAGTCTTATTATAATCAATGCCATAAGTTTGATTGTAATCCTTAGCAACCAAGCGGGCTTTTAGATGTTCGACATAATCATTAGAATGGAATTTGACTATATATACCCATCTACTGCCAACAAGTTGTTTTCTCGGTGGTATAGGAACAAGATCCCATGTCCCATTATGGTGAAAAGCATCAATTTCATTTTCCATAGCTGTCCTCCATCCCGGATCAGATAAAGCATCCTAAACTGTTTTAGGAACATAAATTTTTAAAAATTAAGAAGTAAAACATGAAAATGATGGAGATAAGGCATGAAAAGGGACATATTGGCTAATTGGATGTTGAGTAATACAAGAATGAGTACCTTTTCGGAGAGCAATAGGTGTCGAGTCTGAAGCACTAGGTAACTCAGGATCTGCAGATGGAGACAAAGTTGGTGGAGGCATAGAAGCCGGAGGCCGTAAGCAATGTGAGTACGCTTGTAAAGGGACAAGAGAAGGCACTGAAGAGGGTTGGGTAACAATGGGTGATTGTGCAGGAGAAAGGGTAAGAGTAAGTAATGGTAGAGTATCACACTCAACAACCGAAGACTTCTGAGAAATAGGGTATGGACTCAAAGAATGTGACCTCAGCACTCGTGAAGTAACGTCTAAGAGCAGGACTATAGCAGCGATATTCTTCTTGAGTTCGAGAATAACTAACAAAGAAACACTTGGTAGCACGTGGATCAAGCTTATCAAGGCCTAGGCCAAGGTTATGAGTATAGCAAACAGACCCAAAGATTTTAGGTGGAAGAGAAAAAAGATGGTAAGGAGGGAAACAAGATGGAGAAGGGAGAGGAACCATCGAGAATAGATGAAGGCATAGGTTGATAAGGTGACACGTAGTAAGGACACCATCACTCCAGAATAGTTTAGGAACATGCATGTGCAACAAAAGTGCTCGAGTTACATCTAATAAATGGCAATTTTTGCATTCAGCCACCCCATTCTGTTGGGGTGTATAAGAGCATGAAGTTTGATGAAAAATTCATTTGTTACTGAAGTAAATATAGATATTCTTTAGCATTGTCAAACTTAAAAGTTGAACTTTTTGTCTAAATTGAGTTTTTATTTCTTTTCGAAAGACTTTAAATATAGAAAGAAGTTCAGATCGTGCATTCATCAGAAACAACCATGTCATACGAGAATAGTCATCAACAAATGTAACAAAATACTGAAATTTGTTTGATACAATGTTGATTGGTCTCCATATATTAGAGTGAACCAATTCAAAAGGACAAGATGCTCAATTATCAACTTAAGGTACAAAAGACACACGATAATGTTTACTAAGCTGGCATGCTTAACAAGAAAAGGGAGACACATTTTCAAGATTCCTAACTTGACGTTTCAAAAGCGAAAGAGATGGGTGTCCAAGGTGGTAATGCCATTCAAAAGCGGATGATTATAAGGATGTGAGGGCTTGAGTGGGTAACTACTCGACGTCAAGGTAATACAGACCACCAGCTTCATGCCCCATACCAATATTCTTCCCCGTCTTGAGATCCTGAAAGATACATACAAAGGAAAAAAAAGTTACAGAACGTTGAAGATTTTGAGTAATTTTACTAATGGACAGCAAACTACAAGGAAGACTGGGGGTATATAGAACAGATGACAATGATATAGAATCAATGAGCTTAGTGGATTCAATGCCTGTAACTTTAGCAAGAGAACCATTAGTAAGATTAATACTCTTGGGAAATGACATATTACCTAACTTAGATAAGGAATGAGGCAAATCGGTCAAATATTCATTAGCTCCTGAATTGATGATCCATGGATTTTGAGTAGATGAGACAAGACATGCAGATGCTGTACTTGGTTGGGCAAGAGTAGCTATGGAAGATGAAGCCACCCATGTGTGAGCCAAAAACTGATTATACTCATCTTTAGATACGCTGATTGCTAATCATCTCTGGAGTCAATGGCTTAATTAGCGGACCCAGATGGTTTACCATGTAGATCCTAACAACAGTCCACCGAGTGGTTAGTGCGACCACAATGAGTGTACTCATAAGATTCACAACCTTGAGTGCAATTACTACCTCTGGCATCACGTCCCCTACGTTCACCTCTACCACCCTGGCCTCCACGCCCACCAAGAGCAGCAGATGAGGCAAATAAAGCGGATTTCTCATTATTTTGATTAGAAGACAACTGAGACCCCTGTCCAGATAATGTGGCTCGCTGAATTCAAGAAAACACATTAGGAAAATGGGAGAAGTTGTGGATTTGCCAAAATTTGAGAGTGCACTAACTCATACTCAGGTTTTAAGCTAACAAGAAATCTCACAACATTGAACTCTTCACATTGTTTTAGCATACTTGAAACATCATAAGTGATATGCTAATAAATTTTGAGTTCTTCACATATGCTCACCACTTGAGAATAATACTCTTCCACGCTCAAAGTACGATGTTCCAATGCAAAAAATTGTTGACACAACTCATAAATATAGGTTGTGTTTTTAGTACCTGAATACATTTGTTTGAGATGCCTTCATATCTCTTGAGCAGTGTCAAAATGTAGTAAACTAGCACAAATATTAGGCTCAATACTAGAGATCATCAAGGAGCAGATTTGAGCATCTTCTTGCACCCATTGAGCAAATGTAGAACTAGTTGAGTCAGGCATGGAATCAACCAAGTGGGTATGACAAAGACCCTTGCCTTTCAAAAAATTTTCAACAGATTTTGACTACAATAGATAGTTCTTTCCATTCAACCTCACCGTAGTCATAGGCATATTAACATTTGGTGCAAGAGATAATGATTCAAACTTGGCTGCCATGGAGAAAAGTAGGAAAAAATGGATGAAAACTGAGAAATACAAGCTGCAAAAATAGAAACCCAGATTAAAAACCCAAATTCCGGGTTTGTATCGGTTGTAAACATATTGCACTAGTCAAAACAAGAGCTTTTCGGGCTTGAACCGGCTTGTTTCGAGTCTGAACCAGCCCGTTTCGGGTTTGCTGGTATTGGCTTCAAAGAAAGAGTTAAGCAAGGATAAGCTATCCTAATCTCGGGACAAGGAAAGCTGGATTACCATATTCTTGTTACCAAATAGGTGCTATTCCAGATAGGGATAGGCTCGTACTCCAAGTTGGAGGCATACACAATCGAGGATAGAATAGTGGAGACTTGCAACCAAACACCCCGAGACTACCTCGTCGGCTGGCGATAAACAATATTTCCGACAGCCGATGGAGACGGAAACTCACCGGAGTGGACATATGATGCTGGCAAGCTCGATTTTGGTGTCCATTACCGGAGATGAAACCTTATGTCACCGGAAACACCATGAAAAGAGAATCTTCCGCCAAAAATTGCACAGCGATAGCGCACAACGACTAGCCTCTTTGCCAGCAACCACCAACAACCACTACTGCGCCATCGCACAACCACCACCAAACTACTAACTCTCTGGTACCATGTAGTCGTAACAAGAGAGAGAAAATTCTTTTTGTTGTTTATTCATTAGTATCTAAACCGAATATACATATACATGTCAATGACCATTATACCTCACAACATACACTAATTACAATTATATACTCTTAACTACCACAAACTCCCAAAACAGAAAATTCTAGATTTAAATCATACCCAAAAGTCAACCACCCCGTTCCCCTTCCGGGCCTTCCCAAATGAATCAAATATCCTTGAGATCTTGGCCTGTCTTGCTGTTTCAACTTTAGCCTGTCTCACATGAATTTTCAACACTTTGTATAAGTAAATGTTTATCATGTGACATGTTTTTTTTTTTGAATTTATTGTTTAATTCTTTTGAACATCATCTGACATACAACTTTTTGAAACCTTTTGTGGTGTATGGTGCTTTCAGGCTGGAAAAGCTTTTGAAAAGGTCAAGTGGAGGGCATGAGAAAGATCCGAAGAAGCTAGATGATATTAGCTCTGAAGCAAATGGTGACGATTTAATTGAACGGGTCCATCTCGAAAGTATGGAATTAAGGTCGCATGTTGCTTCTCTGTCTTGCTGATATTGTGGCTGACACTTCTCTTTGAACATATTTAAGTACCACAACTTTGGGTTGTATGCTTGCCATTCTAAGCAGTCTGAAAGGAGCTGCCCTTGGTCACTTGGAACTCGAGTCCTAGAATTTCAACTTCCATTCTACTAGTTAGATATTTTGTTTTATGCAGAAGTTAATGAATTTCTGTTTATTATCCTGCACGTTCTCTTTGGTACCTGAATTATTCGGGTGCATTTTGTATCTTTTATCCTTTCAACATGATTTTAGTATCATTCTTCCAAATGTTGTCTATAACTATGGCTTTTCATTTAAATATTTCAGTACAAGTGGTTCCAGAATCCTGAATTTACGATTATAAATAAAGAGATCTGGTAATTCAATGAATCAAAGAAACTACTCGTTCAGATTTTCTAATTTAGTATCCTCTGAATCAAGGTTGTAACCTCTTCTCTCGCTTATGCATTGATCACTTCTAATTGGAACTCAGTTATTAGTTAAATGCTGAAAGATCAATCACATACTTCGTTGTCAGATCTAAGTTTTGTGTAACTGTTTGTCTAGAAGTTGAAATTCGCTTGCAACTGTTAGAAGCGTAAGTTTCAGCTGCCACGTCTTGACATTTAAATGATGTCTTTTCCAGTGTTAGGAATTTGCTGAGCAAGATTACAATCCAAGAACCTACCTTTGATAGGATAATTGTCGTCTACAGGTACTGCTTTATATATATGTTTATTTCTTTCATACCGACAAAAAAAGAACATTTGTTTTTCAACATTTTTTTCAACATCTATTGGGAAGAATTCCTTGCATGGTTAAATATACACGTTTCTCCCCATTCAAAATTAAACCAATTTGGTGGTTATCTTATTTCATTGTTGGGAATGTTGACAGTGGCTGTTAAGTGGTATCAAAGTAAGTGTTTGTAATCTCTGAACTACTCTAATCTTGAGAAGATTTGAATGTATTGTATTGACATTTAAGAAGGAAATGTCTTCAGGCGAGCAAGTACAAAATTTGAAACCGAACGAGGAATATATGTGAAGCATTTCAGAAACATTCCAATGGCCGATATGGAAATAGTTCTTGTGAGTTACTTGCCTTTTCTCTCTACCTCTCTAGGTTATTGACTCCTTTGTAAGCTTCATTTTGCTCGAAGTTTGTAGAACTCATGAGCTGGGATTGGAACCTTTTGCCTTTGACAGCCTGAGAAGAAAAACCCAGGATTAACTCCAATGGACTGGGTCATATTCCTTGGCTCTGCTATAGTTGGGCTGGTCAGTATTCTGATAGCAATGAAGTTCCTTGTGTACTTTTCGTCTTTGGAGAATGTTATTCTAATGCGCTTGTCATATCCTTCGTTATAGGTTACAGCATCTGGCTCACTTGAAATCCCTAAAGCTGATTTATGGGTCAACTTTGCTATTCTATCCACTGTGATCGGTTATTGTGCTAAGACATACTTCACGTTAAGTACATGCAAATTTTTTTTTTCCCTTTGGAGTTGATGCTTATCACTCATTTGATGATTATGATGTTACACATGGCCATAATCTGAATTCTGATTTTCTGTGTGATAGGTCCACTGAGACGATCATTGTGTGGACTCAGTCAAATGATTATATATTTATTGCATAAGGGAATGTTTGGACACTGAGATGAGAATAAAATTCTCATAATTTCATTCCCAAACATCATTCAAACGTGAAACACTTTTCAATTTTAAATATTCAACATTTTCGTCTCATCATTACCTAATCATTTTTTATAAGAATCATTATCTAATCACTATCCAAACACAAAAACTAATACAACTTTTATAAACTTTAAAAAAATAATAATAACAAAAAGTTATATTCAAACAATTTTTTAACTTTGTAATATTTTTATTTAACTTTTTTTTCTCTCCTTTCCCAAAACCCTATATAACATCTTAACTGAAACCATTTCACTACTATTAATAAAATTCTGAGATACTCTAAGTGTCCAAATGATCCCTTATTTTTCTTCTCTCTCTCTCTCTCTCTCTATATATATATATATATATATGCAAATATCATAACATAGGTTAGTCAGATCAAAACAGAGTTGAGTTATGGGTTGCATTTCCTGATTTTGTATTGATCCTTAAGGGCTGATTACATATCCAGGAGTATCTTTAGTGTGTGTCATTGGTTGGCTGCATATGCATAATAACTTGGCGCACTCTTTCTTTCAATGTTTAGTTTTTCTTCAGTTATAATTTTTTTTTAAAATTTCTAATCTGGCTATTATTTCTTTAACCGCTTGTAGGTTTCAGCAAAATTTGGCTGCATATCAGAACTTGATAACCCAATCCATGTATGACAAACAACTGGATAGTGGAAAGGGTACTCTTCTTCACTTGTGCGATGATGTGATTCAACAGGAAGTAAGTTGCAAGGATGATGAATTTAACTAGCATTTGTCTGGTTGTGGGCTCCTCCCCCACCCTTTCTTCTCCTTGCACTTGGTTGGCAATAATGGTTGGTTTTTAGTGGTTATGTACTGGTCATACATAGGCAGTTTGGTATAATTAGGTTTATTATGGAGTTTACTGTGACAATAGGAAGCATAGTGACCTAAACAAAGCCCCTATCTGTCATTTTCGTGCCTGGATGCCTCCTCCCTGAAGAGAGAGGGGAGGTGGGGGGAGGGGCTCAGTAGCATGAATTCTTTTGTGAAGGAGTCATACATCAGTATTCAGTGATACTTCATTGATACTCTTAATTTTTATTATTCTTTTTGATAAATAGTAACTAATATGAAAAGAAAGCTAAGGAGTGCAAAACCCAACTACATGGGTTGCATATTCCATTTAGTGATTTTTTAATCATATGAAAGATTAAGTGTAAAGGCAAATTATAGACCACAGATGTCAGGTTATGGCCTTTTCTTATTGTATAAAATGATTAAGCATATGGGAAACACAAGAAAGGTTTGTAACATACACTTTAATGCTTTGTTTTTGGTGATGTTAGAAAGATTGAATAAATGGAGACAAAAACAGATAAGCACATATGGTGAGCTGTATTTAGCCTCATTTCTTGACACTTCTGTTTGCTCTTTTCTTGCATTTTTTTCCTATAGTTGTGCATTGGGCATTGCTTGAGATATATGATATTTGCAATTACACACTTGGAATATTTACAGTGCCGCCTCTGATTGTTTAGGTCAAAGAGGTGATCATTTCTTTCTTTGTATTGATGGAAAAGGGCAAAGCTACAAGACAGGTATACATCATCATTGGCCCTTCCCACTATCTTTTAGTTGTCTTGTAGATTCTTTATGGCATTATTGATATGACATGTTAGTTGTGTGAAATAGGAACTCGATCTGTGGTGCGAGGAACTAATCAAACAAGAGTTTTGTGAGAGCTGTAATTTTGATGTGGATGATGCAGTCCAAAAGTTGGAGAAACTAGGGATTATTGCTCGGGTGAGACTTCCTGCAGTTTTCTCCCTGATCAAGCTCGAATTTACTTTTACTGGATATCTATTCAATGAAATTGTGAATTTGTTACAATGTTTCCAACATAAATGATCTCACAATGACCCTGGAAAAGGATCAGTTGGATGATTGGGGCCTCTATCAGACTTAGGAGGTGTGAGCAGAATATAATCTAATTTAAAAGTTAATCAAATAGCTCATTTTATGGATTGAAGTAAAAGTTGTACCAAGACTAGATCGGGATTCAGTACGTGTAATATTTAATTAATTTAATTGCTTGTAGTGGAAACTTGCGGACACGTACCAGTTTAACTCGTGCGTTTTCTTGGAATGATACGTGTGCTCACATAAAGAAATTTGTCGCTTAAGAATTAAATTGCTGTCTAAGATGATAAACTCAAGTCATAATGATACAGGTTTTTTTTTTCCTTGACTCTGATGTTGCTTAATTTTGAATTCAGGATAGTATTGGCCGGTATTACTGCATTGGACTAAAAAGAGCTAATGAAATGATTGGCACGACCACTGAGGAACTTGTCCTCAAGGCAAGACATGGTGGTGGCAGACCTTGATATTGTCTGGCGAAAGGTGAGCTTCCATGTCTTATATCAGTATAATTTTTCTAGAGAGTAGTAATGCTATAAGCCTATAAGACTTATTTTGCAGGTGACCGTTCTGACTTGAAGTCTATCAGTACATAGACTTCTTAGGGATGGGGCGCTTCGCTCAATTGTATCTTTCAGCGGGTTTTCCTATTTCAACTGTTTGTTAATAAAATTTATTAACAAACTTTACTCCCTCTTTTATTTTTTTTTTTTTTAAAAATTTTTTTTTTTATGCGTATTCAACCTTGTCGATGTTTGAAAATGTGATGTCATCTGAATGATAATAGCCGGCCAATGTTGATATATTTTTGGCTACAGCATTTTAAATTCCTTTGTAGAGAGTACCATCATTTTAATCGTAACTAGTCAAAGGCAGCAGAGCTTCATGTCTTCAATGTAAGGAAATGCAGCTGGTAGTGATTGCTTTTAGGAAGAGGTGATAACTCGTGTTTTTGGATGTGTTAAGTTATGAACTTTCGATTATATAAATCAATCTAACCCGAATCTAATCTGTTAAGTTAAACGTGTCAAACTTTCAAATACTAATCGACTTATTTAGATAATGGGTGGTATAGTATCACTCATTTTGACTCATTTAATGATTAAATAAAAAATATAGGTCAACACAATACAACTCATTTAAACCTATTTTATAGAAATAGGTTGAATTTATGCACCTAACTCATTTGACTTGATTAATATAATTTCAAATAAAAGTTAAAATCTATATTTATTAGTAGTCATAATATCTTCAAAGAAATAAAAGTATGTATTGACAAAAATATCAATATATTTTAAAGTTTAACTTATAATGAAATCAATATCATTGATCCTATAATAAATAATATAAACATAGGTTCAGAAAAATAAGTCCAATAATAAAAGTATAAACATATTAGAAAATATCAATATTACAATTTGATAATATTAAAATTGTGATTTTGAAAAATATAAATAGGTCGAAACGAATTGATTTTTGGTTAAGTGGATTGACCCAGTTATAAATTTTATCTTACCAGGTTAATCCGTTTTGATTAGAACACGTTAACATCAAATTTAAATCCACTAATTTCATATGGTATTTAAGTTAACAAATTGTGTGCGACCTTTATTTTTAGGGTAAGATGCATCTTACGTAGAGGGCTCGGAGAGTGCAATGTTTTACGCAGCTTTTGAAGTAGAAATATGATTTTCTTAATTGGAAAATTAATGGAGAAAAAAAAAACTTGGAAACTTTCATTTACAAGAAATGGTAGCATTTTCTCCTTCATACTTTTCCTCTTATCTATGAGGGAGACTCTAAAAATACAATAAGTCTACAGATAAACGTCTGTAAACAAATGGAGACAAACGGTTGACGTGGCATTATGTCCATTCAGCCGCTATTTAAAAATAAAAATTAGGAAATCAAAAACCAACCAAGTGTATTTCGATTTCAAATTTTCTTGAATCCTTTTCGTGTATCTCCCTCCTCTCGAAGATGAATTAGAGGCACTCCTTTCATCTTCGTGCATCTCCCTCCCCCTTGAACACGAACTAGAGTCACTTTCATTGTCGTGCACCTCCCTCTCGAACCAGAGCTCCCCCCTCGAACTTTCCCTTGAACCAGCACTTCCCCTTGTATTGAGAAATCAAATTAGGATCCATTTTCGCAGAAGACCCATTTTCCACTTTTGTATCTTGGAGATCCTCCTCGTCATCGTGCATTTCCTAGAGCTTGTTTTGCTTGAGGTCATCGTCATCTGGGTCGCTCATCCCGCTTGAGGTAGTCGTCCTCTATCAAGCTCGTCTCGAGGTCATCATGCATTTTGGAACTTGTCTAAGTCTCTTTGGTTTGTTTGAGCTGAAGCAAGGTCTCTCTAGTTTGGGTAAGCTCGTTGTCCTTTCTCCAATCTCGCTCAGCATTAGTTCATCATCTTAGAACAGTAAAACTATTGGCTAATTAACATATAACTCTCATATCGTCCTCACCTCTCATTCCAACGCCTTCTTCAAGTCTCTCACCCTTAAAACACTTGATCTTGGTCTCAAATTCCATACACTGTGTTGAGCTTCTATTGCAAACTCTAGACGTTAACACCAACGCTCACTCCATCCAAATATGCCTCCTCACATCACAATAGCTTCTTTTTTTTTCTTCTTTTTTTTTTTTGAATTTTTATGGTTGCTGAAGAAAAAGGGGGAAATTTGGCATGGGTAGTTTTGGAGCTTAGATTCATGGTTAATTAGATGTGAAAATTGGAAAAGTTCTACCTTTAGTGAAGTTTGTCAATATATAGGTCTGGAAGACACCCTCTGGGTTGTTTGGTAGCTAAGAAACTAAGGAAAAACTTAGGTCATTGCAGGATGTCATAGTTTTTAATAAGTTAAGCCTTATTTAACAATCAAAAAAGGGTTAATTAGATTACCGCCATCATCAATAACTTACCATTTGTATGATGTGAATGGAAAAATATTAAATTTTAAGGTGGCCTGGATGTCTCTCTTCCTTTTGTTGGCTTATTAATTTAATTTTCAGAATGAAATGACATATGAAGACTTTAGAGATTGTTCAAAACAAACACATATGTAAGAAAGCTTGGAAGCAAGGAAGCCCTTCAAAACATATATCTTCTCATTAATTACTCTTGATATAAAAGTCTAAAATTATTAAAGAAATTAATTTAGTCACCAATTAAATAGCTGAAATATCTATGTCCACTAAATAGCTAGCAAGAGCACATGACAAAAAAAAAAAAAAATTTGCTTAGTATTTACTTGGGTTTTAGATGGACAATGCTTGGGTCATACCAAAAGCAATTAATTTTATTGACTTCAGAATAGATAGTTCTTGTTTTTTTTTTTTTTAATTCTATTAACTCATGATGCAGTTAATTTTTTTTAACTTAAGAATGATGCTTTGTGAAGTAAAGATGTTAAGTGGAGATGCCTAAGGTATTATGGAACGCTGGTCTTTCTATCTTTACTAAAAGCAATAGATGTAAAATGAGGAAAGCATTATTTGTGAAGTATTTGTTGTATCTTCACTACTACTTCGAAAATGTGTTTCCTTGGAACTATATGTTCTTCTTAATATTTTTGGCTTATTTTTGAAATATTTTAATTTCTTATCCATTTTCTTGAACAAAATTA
Source organism: Platycarya longipes (assembly GCA_036559045.1). Lineage (NCBI taxonomy): Eukaryota > Viridiplantae > Streptophyta > Magnoliopsida > Fagales > Juglandaceae > Platycarya > Platycarya longipes. Next base: position 53,268,657 of record CM071791.1, read on the forward strand.
CATGCTAATTGGATTATCGGATATTGAGTGTAGGTTTTGAATAATTTTGTTTCCTTCTTGAAATCAGGTTTTGACTGCTCTAATTTTTTCACAAATCTTGGCAATTTCAATTTGGACAGCAGAATTTGGGTTGGAAATGATCTTCACTATCATGTTGCAGTGCATAGAGGTGGTGAATTTGGGTAATGTGTGTCAACAAAGAAATGATGAATAGAAATGATGAGTAGAACTAAGGTTGCTTGTATCATATTTGGTACTTCTGGATCAAGTTTATGAGAGACTTGTTCAAGAAATGTCCAACTTTATAATGCATAGAGTACAGTTGGATGCTAAATGAAATGATGGCTTGATTTTGGATGCTCAATGGATACTTCTGCCATCATTGTATTTTTATTTCTTTTGTGAATGGTATATGAAATGATACCACAGGTCGTATGGGGCTGCTATATGTCTCAAAATTGTGCTTCCTAACACATGCTATGTGTTATAATGCATGCTACGTGTCTCGACTCTCAGGATTATACTCCATGCACTCTTAATTAAAGCATTGATGACAAAAATATGCAAGAATCGCCAAAATTCATAAGATATTAGATGTGTGCTTAAAAATGGTCCACCTGAAGTGTAACCTGTGACGGAATATTTGATGCAATCGTTTACTAGAGACCTCAATACCTTCTTTCAACAATTGGATCAAGTTACAACTTCCGCATACACATTTAATTGTGCATAATACATCACTAATATGGGAACTTGTACATACACACAGAGTTTCCAACCACATCCATAATTCTATTACAAAATCAAACCATAATTCTATTACAACATCAAATGACTAACATTTTTCTTTGAACCAACAAGTGGATACAAGTAATCCCAAAAAAATTAACCATGACATTGAAATTGTAAGAATGTAAGGATATGGGTTTACTGAAAATTGTTGTGGAGTTAGATTCCTTGCTGGTTGTGACTTGGCTGGAAAAAAGGAAGTGTCAAACTTGGTATTTGGAGGATTTTTGGGAGGAGTTAGTTCTGCTTATGAGAGGGCTAAATTTTCGGTTTAAGCATGTGTTTAGATAAGGAAATTTTGCAATGGATTGACTTGCTAAATATGGCAGTAAGGGGGTTACTCGGGATTATTTGCCTGATAACATTCCAAGAGACCTCAAAGGTATTTTATACTTGGATAAATGTGGGTTACCTTGCTTGAGAAGGAGATAGATATGCTGCAACATTCTGGTTTGTTTTATATTTGGCAGTGCAGTTTTTGATTTTTTTTTTGGCTATTCTTTGTATAGTGTTCTAGAATAAATGTCTTAGTTGGTGGGTTTAGTAAGTGTCTAAGTATGTTTAGAGTTTGTTTTGACTTGGTTTGTTGGTTGTTTTACAAACACTTTGATTTTGGCTTTTATGATGATTATTGTAACCCCAAAGTGTTTTTTGATGTAACCACAGTATTCCTCTGCCATAAGTGAGGGTTCATTAATAAACTTAGGCAGGGCCACTATGAGTGGGGCTACCGACTCTTCAATTAAAAAAAAGGCTTCCTTCCTTCCAAACTTTCTTACATATGTGCGTGTGTTTTTTTTTGAACAATCTCTAACATCTTCATTTTTTTTCAAAATCAGGACTGACTAGTCAATGCTCAATTCAAAGTTTACAATTTAAAATAAGCATCTTTGTCTCTTATTTTTCATTTCATTCAGAAAATTCAATTAATAAACCAACAAAAGGAAGAGAAGCATCTAGGCCACCTTCATTTTCTCCTAGTTTCTTAGCTAGCAAACAACCCACAAGATGTCTTACAGACTTATATATATTGACAAACTTCACTAAAGTTAGAACTTTTCCAATTTTCACATATAATTAACCATGAATCTAAGCTCCAAAAATACCCATTCCAAATTTTATCCTTTTTCTTTAGCAACCATAAAACTCACATAAAAAAAAGGAGCTAATGTGATGTGAGGAGGCATATTTGGATGGAGTGAGCGTTGGCGTTTGACGTCTAGAGTTTGCAATAGAATCTCAACACATTGTATGGAGTTTGAGACCGAGATCGAGTATTTTAAGGGTGAGAGACTTGAAGAAGGGGTTGTAATGAGAGGTGAGGACGATATGAAAGTGATATGTTAATCAGCCAACAATTCTACTATTCTAAGATGATGAACTAATGCCAAGCGAGATTGGAGAAAGGACGACGATCTTACCCAAACCAGAGCGACCTAGATGAGATCCAAAAGGCACGACGACCTCGAGAAGAGCTTGATAGAGGACGATGACCTTAAGCGGGACGAGCAACCCAGACGACAGAGACCTTAAGCGAGACAATCTCCGGGAAATGCACGACAACGAGGATGAGCTCCAAGATACAAAAGCAGGAATGAGTCTGCTACAATGGATCCTGATTTGATTTCTCAACGCAAGGAGGAGCTTTGGTTCAAGGGGAGCTTTGGTTCAAGGGGAAGTTTGAGGGGGGAGTTCTGGTTCAAGAGGGAGATGCACGACGATGAAAGTAACTTTGGTTTCATTTTCAACGGGAAGGGAGATGCACAAAGATGAAAGGAGCTATGGTTCGTCGTCGAGAGGATGGAGATGCACGAAGAGGATTCGAGGAAAATTTGAAATCAAAATAGTCTAATTGGTTTTTGATTTCCTATTTTTTATTTTTAAATATCCACATCAGCTGTTTGTCTCCCATTTATTTAGAGATGTTTGTCTATAGACTTAGTGATAAAAATATGCCACTTGGTTGACTCATACTTTTCTATAACTCCCACCACTAAATGACAAACTTTGCCAGTCTTCACCTCCGACCCAACAAGAAAGAGAACATGGTCAAGAAAAGTCCGACAAAATAAACCAAGTCTAAACGGTCACTTGTTGATATTGATCAAGTTTGAGGGAATTTTGCTAACATAACCCATTCATAAATAAACCAAGACCTAGCACCTTCGTAACCAAAGGTTATTGTTTCACTAGGGTATGAAATGAGACTCTTTGGCATGTGGGGCCTCTGCTGAACTGATTGTGCACTTTTTCTCTTTTGCATTTTTGTTGCCTACATTCTTCTTCATGTTCGTTCAATAAGCTCATCTTCCCATTGCAAGCAGCATTTGTTCCCAATCATTGACTCAATATACTAAAAGAAGTACGAAACATTGCTTTAAACAGACAGCGCTTTATTCTACATGGGAGAAGAGACATGGAGCCATTTAAGAAGATGAGAGTCGTGGTTTTTGGTCTATTCATTTTAAAAGTACTGTGCATATATAACCTAACTCTGTTACACGATAGTGGGTTTAAATGAATGAACAACTCACTTTAGAGAATAAGAGAAAGAGAGGGAATTGGAAAAGGATAACCGTTGTATTGATTTTACATAAGGGAAAAAATGCTCGATTCCGTTTAACTCGAGGGGAGGCGACTACCTATTAAACATTGACCACTTGATAAAGCTCCCTAAGCAAGACCTACTGCTAGGGCTGTAAAAAGACCGAACTGAACTGGCGGACCGGGATCGGACCAGACCGAACTGAATCCCTAAAGTTTTTTTTTTATATGTATATATAAATAATAGTATATAAATATAAATATAAATATTAATATATATTAATATAATAATATAATAATATAGAATATATATTAACATATTAATACATAATATATACTCTTATAATATTAACATATTATAATTTATAGTAGTTGACTAGTTATAATATAAAAATATAAATTATAGTATATCTATATAGAGTATTAGTAATAACTTATAAGTAATACGTGTATTATTATTATTTAATTTATTATTACTAATTTATCACTATTTACTAACATATAAATATATAATATACTAATGTAATAGCGTTATTACTTATTATTTATAGTTTAATAACATACTTAATATATAATATATACTAACATATTAATATATAATATATACTCTTATAATATTAACATATAAGTAATAAGTGTATTATTATTATTTAATATATTATTACTAATTTATCACTATTTACTAACATATAAATATATAATATACTAATGTAAATTGTAATCGTGTTATTACTTATTAGTTATAGTTTATTAACATACTTAATATATAATATATACTAACATATACTCTTATAATATTAAGTATTAACATATAAGTAATAAGTGTATTATTATTATTTAACATATAAGTAATAAGTGTATTATTATTATTTAATATATTATTACTAATTTATCACTATTTACTAACATATAAATATATAATATACTAATGTAAATTATAATAGTGTTATTACTTATTAGTTATAGTTTATTAACATATACTAATGTAATAGTGTTATTAGACTATTGGACTATTAGTTATAGTTTATTAACATACTTAATATATAATATATACTAACATATTAATATATAATATATACTCTTATAATATTAACATATAAGTAATAAGTATATTATTATTATTTAATATATTATTACTAATTTATCACTATTTACTAACATATAAATCCATAATATAGAATTTTAGTTATAACTTATAGTATAAGACTATAAGCATTAACTTATTAAGTCTATAGACTATAAGTTATAATTATATATTTTATTACTAATTAAAATTTTTTTTTATTAATTTATGTGTCAACTCCTAAAGGCCCAAAAATATGAAAAAATTAAAAAAAGTGAATTGGAGCTAAACGGTACCGTTTAGCTCCAATTAATGGGTGGCAAATTGCTTATAACGATGCCGTTTTACTCAAACTTTGAGTAAAACGACGCCGTTTTGATAAATAAGTTAAACCTCAAAATAAAACCCCCGCCTCTTCTTTCCGAATACATCTCTTCCTGTCCAGGCTATTCTTCATTTCTTCTCACACGAAGTCGAACGAGAACCCGTAGCCGAACCCTAGCTCAGTGCCCCCAGGCCCTAGCCGAACCCTAGCCCCCTGCGGCCCTGCCCCTCGAACTAGCCAGTAACCTCCTTTAATCTCATCCCTTGGCCATCGCGAGTCCATCCCATCCGGTGTCTATTGTGATCGCGAATCCATCTCTTCCGGTCTTCCCCCATCTGGTGTCCATCTCCGTCCGTCCGATTGCAAATCGAAGCGTAGGTATTTGATTTTCTGAATCCATCTCTTCTGTTGTTATTTGTTAACTTGTTACTTGTTAGCCCATCGCGAATCCATTTGTTAACTTGTTAGCCTATCACTAGATTCTCTACAAATAATAATTAGTGAATGCAATCTCACTAACAATAGATTATAATTATTATTTGTGTAACTGTGTTAGTGGGATTGCGCTTGGGTGTTAACGTATAATTATTATTTGTGTTAGTGAGACAATGAGATTGCGCTTGGGTGTTAACACTGTTAACATATAGAGTAATACCTTCAGCAATCTGACTAACGTATAGAGTAATGCTTTGAACCAAACTGTTTTTATTTTTCCTATTAAAAGGTGCATTGATTTTGTTTCTATACTCTATAGCCTTATAAGGGCATGTAATAACATATTTTTTGTAACATAATTACATCCAATTGTTTTTTATCATGTTCAAGGACTCAAGAAGTATGGGTTGTCTAGAAAGTGGTCTACAGAAATTTTAGTTTTTTTTATCGACTATTGTCGTTGGTTTATTTATTTTGTAGCTGGAGGCTTCTACAAATGAGGTGCGGGAGCCTCAGCCAACACAATTGGAATCGATCCAAAAAATGCCTCCACCCCCAAATCCAATCCCATCAGTATTCAATCTGGGTCACATAAAGGTAAACGTAGGTCATACGTGTGGGAGCACTTTCAAATGGTAGAAAGTTGTGATCCCACCAAACCTAGGGTTGCATATAATTATTGTGGAGTAACGTATGCATGTGATTCGAATAAAAATGGTACGAAGTGCCTGAAGTATCACCTTGAAAAGCAATGTAAGAAATTTTCGAGTAAAAAGATCATGGATCTGGGCCAAATGATTCTAGGGTTTAAAGTTGATGGAAGTTCAAGTAGTGGGGGACTTGTCAACATTGCTTTTAGTGCTAAGGTTTGCCGACAAGCCTTGACAAAGATGATTATTCTTGATGAGTTGCCTTTTAGGCTTGTTGAATGGGAGGGTTTCAAACAGTTTATATTTGTGGTTTGCCCTAAGTGGCTAGGGATTCCATCCCGTGTTACAATTGCCTAAGATTGCTATAAATTTATAATGTGTTTAATGCGAAAAAAAAAGAAGTTGAAAAATGCTCTTCAAAGGCAACGGATTTCCCTCATCACAGATACATGGACATCCATACAAAACCTCAACTACATGTGTCTCACAGCGCACTTTATTGATGATGATTGAAAGTTACATAAAATTATTTTTTCATTTTCTTTGGTTGAAAACTACAAGGACGAAACACTTGGTAAGGGCATAGAGTGTTGATTGCATGATTGGGGGCGATGAATTTTTACATGTTCGATGAGGTCATTTCTTATATTAGAAAAAATACCAAGTTTAGGAGGGATACGATTTTGGAGCATAAATTTTTACATGTTCGATGTTGTGCCCACATTTTAAACTTAATCGTCCGTGATGAGTTGAAAGACTTTGAAGAGTCTATTATGAAGGTGAGGGGAGTTGTGAAGTTTGTTAAATCATCTCTGTTGAGGACGTGTCTCACCGGCCTCCTGTTCCCGTAACCTGCAAGAAGAATCAAGAGAAAATGGTGGCTTTTCACCCGAAAAAACTCCGACGCTCAAGTTAGTTATCACGTATTTACGGAAAAAATTCTTAATCCCTATAGTTGAGGTTTACCTGGTCTATTTATAAGCCTCTGGGGCGATACATGTCCCTTATAACGCCTTCCGTAATCACCATGATTGCGTATCTGCATGGGATATCTTTCTGAGTTTGTTGATACTTTGTATCTGCTTAAAATCCTGGTAAAGGTGGCAACGGGTTTGATATATCTTTTGGATTCTGCAAAGTTGGGCCCTTTGTATGCTTTTCCTTCCTGGTGGGCTTCCATCGCTGTTGGGCCTTTGGGCCAAATCTGATCCCACAATTACCCCGCAAATTTTCTTCGCCTTGAGGCGTAGGAAATTTAAAATTTTTTATTTTTTATTTTATTTCCGGTGAAGGCAAACTTGGGAATTCGCTCCTTTCCCTTGATCATCGGGCGCGTGCTGTCCTCTCGTCTTCTCATCTGACGGTTACAGCTCTGTATTTATGTCAGGTCATCATATCTCCGTCTGTTGGTATGCCACATTTGTTTTCTTTAAATACCTCTTCTCTTTCTCTCTTCATTTTGCTTTTCTGCATTCTCTGGTTATTAGGCTCTTTCCGTCTCTGCCTTTTTCCTCTTTCTTGCTTCTTGCATTCCTCTTCTTCATTACTTCCCATGGCAGACCAAGGCAGCGGTTCAGTCCAGCCGTTCGACATTCCTGAGGGTACGAGCTTTGAAGGTTATTCTTGGCGCTCCAGTGTTCGTGAGAAACACTTGGCCGGGATCAGGGAAGAGTTCAAGATTCCCAGTTCAGTTGTAATGAAAGCCCCCGATTCGGGCTGCTGCGATGATGAAGGGTTTTCTGGTTGGGTGGCCATTTCCGTCGCCCTGTTATCGCATGGCTTGAAACTCCTCTTCTGCCGCCCCCTTCGAGACATTCTAGACCTTCTAGAGCTCGCCCCGATTCAACTTCACCCTTTGCCCTGAGGGTGTTCTTGTGTGCTTGCATCGTTTTTCGGATGGTGCTGGAGCCCCTTCGTGATCCTTACCCCGATCTCACTGCTCGTGAGTTTTTGACCTTCTACGATGTGAGGGCGGCCACTAAGGGATGCATGGCTGGTTTTCGCAAGAAGGAGAAAGGCCAGTCCCTGGCAAGGTTCGAAGGCAGGTATTCTAATGCTAAGGCGTGGACCACCAAGTTCTTTTTTATCAGTGGCCAAGGATGGGAGTTCCCTGGTCAAGAGGAGGTCTTCAGGGATTTCCTCGTTAGGGCAATCTGGCGCCCAATTCCGGATGGTAAGCGCTTATGGTCAACCATGCCCCCCTTGTCCTGCCGAGAACTTGACCGGATTGATGCTGTGAATGCCTGGGCCGCAGATCATCCGGAGGACCTTTGGACTGACAGGTTATTGACGCCTGCATATATTGATCGGTTCTTGACGTCTCCGAACCGTTCCTTTGTTTAGAGGCGCGACTTCATGATCACTGATGTCATCCTCGCCCTTCTGTCGGCGCCTTCAGAGAAGACGGCGAGGGGTGCCCTTTTCGTGCGGGATGCTGAGGGCAAGCCTAGGGAAGCTGAACGGCCAGAGACTGCCGTGGTGGAGGGCAAAAAGGAAAAAATGTCCAAAAAGAAGAATGACGAGGGTCATAGGAAAAGAGACCGCCCCGAGGGCTCTTCCGCGAACCTTCCGCCCAAGAAGAGCAAGGCGGCCACAGTTGGCGATCGGGATTCGACACGGGCAGCTCAAATTCTGGAGAGGAGCTCGACGCCCGAAGTGAGCGCCCCTGAGCCAACGCCTCTAGATGTGGTCTCTCCAGGGGGCGGTGAGAACACGACGCCTATTCCGCCTGAGGGGTCTAAGTCTTCTGGCGACCGGACTATGGCGCCCACTTCCTCTGCGGGTACTTCTTCCGCGAAACCACAGTCTGTCGGCTTGGGAGACAGAGAGATGCTGGCCAACATAGCTCTCTTTGAGCTGGCCGCTACTTTTCAGGCTCTCGCCCCCACTCAGTCGAGCGCCAAGCGTCGACCCCAGTTTTTTGGGACCGACCGCTGAAGGTCCAGTGAGGGGCGGCGAGCTTCCTCTCTGTGTTGCTGCCGCCCTTCACTTGGAAGGATTTACGGGTCCTGGCTTGCGCCGTCCATCAATCTCTAGAGGCGTTATTGAGGAGGCGGGCGTTCCTCCTACGGGGGTAAGGGAGACGAGCCATGAAAGAGACGGAAGTGTTGTATCCCCCGCTTCTGAGGGCGCCCATGGCATTTCAATGGCTGGGCCGCCCAGCTCGGAGACCCCTCCCACAACCGTATTTGGAGGTAAAACTCCATCGCTGGTTGGGAGCGGGGAGCATTTTTCTCCGCCTCCGCTGCACGCCCCTTCGTTCGACGGGGGCCGAGAGTCCCTCACTGACGAGTAGCTGGATCAGATGCTCCGTGATGACTCCCATGCCGCGTGGGTCGGGTCAGTTCATCCAGGACTACTGCCCGTATCTGGGCATGTGCCGGATCCAGCAATGGGCGTGGCTCACCGGGAGGCTTCCCCTCTTCCTCTTTTTGCCCATGAGGAAGCCGCTGTTAACATGGCTAACCAGCTGAGGGAGTGGTTCTCTATGGTATTATTTAGACTAACATTATTTTTTGTCATCTTTTGGTTTTACTTGCCTTTGCTGCCTGCTATTTACTTGGATTGCTTTTCCTTCCTCTACAGGGGGATGAAGGCTTGGCGGCACAGCTCGCAACTGACTTCCTTGCATGGGAGGAAAGAATCACCGAGAGGTGGCGGGCGGATAGGGCCAAGATGGAGGCCCTGATCGAAAGAAATAAGGAGCTTGAGTCACGGGTTGCTCAGGCAGAAGGTGTCGCAGATTCCCTCCAGGGCGAACTCGAGCTGCGTGAGGGAGAAGTTCTCGAGCTTGGTGATGCTGTTTGCCTTGCTCAGGAGGCAAAAGCCAGAGACGACTTCTCCCGCCAGGTCTTGCAGTCAGAGAGGGACCTAGCAATGGTGCAGCTCTGTGAGGCCCAACAAGGCTTCGATGCTGAAATCGCCCGCTTAACTTCTGAGCTTCGCGCCAACAACGGGGAATTGTGCTCAGCCTGGGAGGAAGTCGCTGGCCTTAAGGAAAGGTGCGGTGGGCTGACCAAGGATTTGTTGGAAGCCTTGGAGAAGGCTCGCCTGGCCGCCCAAGAAGCGTCCGAGGCGCAGGGTTCATTGGCCGAGCTTCGCGAGAGTCATCAGAAATACAAGGCGAGCCGTGCGAACACGGACGAGGAGATCAGGAAAGCCAACCTGGTTGCAATGGCCAGGGATGAGCAGTTGGCCCGGAAGGCTACCCAGTTGACTGCTGCCCGGGAGGAAAACTCCTGCCTCCGGGCACAGTTGGCTTTGGTTCCCCAGGTTCGGGACATAGCCTTCACTTTTGGCCATGGCTCCGGGATCTTGCGCCTTCGGAACCGTCTCCTGGCTGATCCGACGACAAACTTGCAAGCTCTTGATGTGGGCTTTTTTCCCCTGAACTGGCTGCTTGCCACCGGGCAGATACTTTTGGGCGCAATGAAATCCCTGATGCCTTCGCTGGGGTGCCCTCTTTGCCGCCTCCCGAAGAAAGTGGCGACCCGTGATGAAGTTTTGCCTTACCTTTGTACATGTATTATTATTCTTTTTTTTGTTGTTGTTGTATGTTGTAACTATAAATTGTAATTGGACTCAGCTTATAGTTTGCAATAGATCTTTTCCCTGACCTTTGCTGTCGCGTGCTTATGTTTGTTACCGTGTGCGTCTTCTTTTTGTTTTAAGGTGGCATGGTCATTCGACTCCGCGCCCCTTTATTTCGTTGAGGTGGCGTGGTCATTTGACTCTGCGCCCCTTGATTTTGTTTGAGGGGGGCGTGGTTTATTTGACTCTGCGCCCCTTTATTTCGTTTGAGGTGGCGTGATCATTTGACTTTGCGCCCCTTTATTTCGTTTGAGGTGGCGTGGTCATTTGACTCTGCGCCCCTTTCTTTATTTGAGGTGGCGTGGTCATTTGACTCTGCGCCCCTTTATTTCGTTTGAGGTGGCGTGACCATTTGACTCTGCGCCCCTTTCTTTCGTTTGAGGGGGCGTGGTCTGTTGACTCTGCGCCCCTTTATTTCGTTTGAGGTGGCGTTGTCATTTGACTTTGCGCCCCTTTCTTTCGTTTGAGGGGCGTGGTCTGTTGACTCTGCGCCTCTACCTTTCGTTTGAGGGGGCAAGGTCATTTGACTCTGCGCCTCTACCTTTCGTTTGAGGGGGCGTGGTCTTTTGACTCTGCGCCCCTTTCTTTATTTGAGGTGGCGTGGTCCTTAAAGACGAAATATTTCAAAAATCTAATTGAGATAAGGACGCCGGAACGGAATTTGATAAAACGCGATTGGGCGAAAATTTAAAAAACGAAGCAGGAATGACTACTGGTAAATGCAAATTGACGAAAGTTTTAATAAACAAAGCAGGAATGACTATTGGTAAATGCAAATTGACGAAAGTTTTAATAAACAAAGCTGGAATGACTCCTGGTAAATGTAAATTGACGAAAATTTCAGTAAAAATCAAATCTGAAACGACTATGAGATTTCTACTAGTAAAACTTCTTCAGGTGCTCTGCGTTCCATGGTCGAGGTAGCTTTCTCCCTTGATTGTCCTTCAGTCGATACGATCCCCCTACACTGTTCGTTACCACTATATAAGGTCCTTCCCATTGAGGTTCCAATTTTCTAGGATTTTGGGTGGTCACCCCGCATTTCGGATGAACCAGATCTCCGACTTTGAAGGTCCGGGACTTGACTCTTTTGTTGAAATATCGCTCGGTTTTGGCCTTTTCCTGTAACAATCTGGCTTCTGCCTTTTCCCTTTCTTCCTCCACTAAATCCAGATTTTCTTCAAGCTTGCTGTTGTTTTGGTTAACCGAGAAATGACTTGTTCTGTGACTGGGCAGCCCTACCTCCACCGGCGGTATGGCCTCTGTTCCGTACGCTAGGGTGAATGGGGATTCCCCGGTTGGCGTTTTGATTGACGTCCTGTACGCCCAAAGTACTCCCAGAAGCTCGTCTGCCCAATCCCCTTTCTTCTCTGTGACTTTCTTTTTTAGGATGGAGAGTAGAGCCTTGTTAGTCGATTCGGCTTGCCCATTAGCTTGGGGGTGGCCTGGCGAGGAATACTTGGGTTTGATTCGTAGCTCGGCACACCATTCTCGGTATTGGTAGGAGTCGAACTGCCGCCCGTTGTCTGTTATTATACTGTGGGGAATTCCGAATCGGCAAATCACGTTCTTCCATAGAAACCGTGTTACCGCTTTGCTGGTAATAGTCGCCAGGGGTTCGGCTTCCGCCCACTTGGTGAAGTAGTCCACGGCTACTATCATGAACTTGACGTCTCCTTTGCCAGGTGGGAAAAGTCCCACTAGGTCCACGCCCCACTGGGCAAAAGGCCATGGTGTCGTAATGGAGGTCAATTCCTCTGGCGGGGCGTGAGGTATAAGTGTATATTCCTGGCACTTGAGGCATTTTTTTGAAAATTCATGCGCATCCTTTATTGCATTGGGCCAGTAATAGCCCGCTCTGATTGCCTTCCTGGCCAGGGCTCTCCCCCCTTAATGGTTCCCACAGATTCCTTCATGTATCTCGGCGAGGACATACTACGCTTCCTGTGGCGAGACGCATCGCAGCAGGGGGGCGTAGAGTCCTCTCTTGTAAAGGATCCCTTCGATAAGCACGAATCTCGTCGCTTTCCTTCTTACTTTCCTTGCTTCATCTCGTCCCTCCGGAAGTTTGCCCGACGTCAGGTATTCCACTATTGCGTTTGCCCATTCGGGAAAACTACGATCTACTGTTGCTACCTCTGCGCCCACGGCGGGTATCTCAATGACTCTTCTTTCTACTTGCCAAGGAAGGAGCGCCATTTCCATTCCCGAAGCTGTCCTGGCCAGTTTGTCCGCCACTTCATTGTCAGTTCGCGGGACCTGGGTTATGGTAAAATATGAGAAAATGTCTGGTACTTCCCATACCTGATCCAAATACTTCTTCAGTTTTACGCTCTTGGTGGCGTACAGTCCCAAGACTTGGTTGACAACGACTTGTGAATCTGATCTGGCTTCAACTTCTGTCACTCCAATCCGGGCGGCTATTGAGAGACCGGCGATCAGTGCTTCGTATTCTGCTTCGTTATTCGTCACTCTGAATGTAAGCGTAGCCATGTAGTGTCTCTCTTCGCCGCTGGGGCTTATGAGGTGTATTCCCAGGCTGCCGCCGGTCTTGCAGGATGACCCATCTATGTGCATTACCCATGGTGCTCTTGCTTGCGTCGTGGCGGTGTCTTGAGCTTCCTGGGGGAAACCTGTGAACTCGGCTACGAAGTCTGCTAGCGCTTGTCCCTTCACTGCCTTCCTGGGCTCGTACCTTAGGTCGAATTCGCTCAATTCGATTGACCATCCTATCAGTCTTCCTGTGCAGTCTGGTTTCCTTAGGGTTTTTGCCAGCGGTGCTTCTGTCAGTACCCTTATTGTGTGGGCTTGGAAATACGGACGTAACTTCCTGGCCGCCGTTACCAAAGCAAAGGCTAGCATTTCAATCTTAGGATACCTTACTTCTGCTCCTCTGAGGGTTCGACTTACGTAATACACGAGATGTTGTTCGGCTCTGTCTTCTTTTATCAGGACGGCAGACACCGCATGCGGGGAGGCGGCTAGATAAGCGCAGAGCACATCACCCCTCTCGGGCTGCTTCAGGAGCGGTGGGTTGGCTAGGTACTGCTTCAGGTTTCTGAACGCCTCATCACACGCCTCATTCCAAGGGTATGATTTACGCAGTACGTGGAAGAAAGGCATACACTTATCGGTTGACCTGGCTATGAACCTCCCCAGGGCGGCCACTTTCCCTACTAACCGTTGGGTCTCGTGTAGGTTCTTTGGCGGCTTCATATTGATTATTGCCTCTATCTTCTAGGGGGAAGCCTCTATTCCTCTCTCTGATACGATGAATCCCAAAAATTTCCCTGACTCAATGCCAAAGGCACATTTGGTTGGGTTCAGCTTCATCTTATACTGACGCAGCACTTCGAATGCTTCTCTTAGGTCAACGACATGTTGGGCAGGCTCCTTACTTTTTACTAAGAGGTCGTCTATGTAGACTTCCATGGTCTGCCCCATTTGCTTTGCGAACATTCGGTTGACTAACATTTGGTAAGTTGCTCTTGCGTTCTTTAATCCGAATGGCATTACTTGATAGCAGTACAACCCTCGGTCGGTTATAAATGCCATCTTTTCCCTGTCTGCCGAATGCATTTGTATTTGATTGTATCCTGAGTATGCGTCCATGAAGCTGAGCGTTTGGTGTCCTGCTGTTGCATCCACGACGAGGTCGATGCGTGGCAGGGGGAAACTATCTTTCGGGCAGGCTTTGTTGAGGTCGGTAAAATCCAAACATTCTCCACTTCCCGTTGGTTTTCTTCACCATGACGAAATTGGATAACCATTCCGGGTAGTGGACCTCCTTGATAAAACCGGTGGCGAGCAGCTTCTCGACCTCCAAGCCAATGGCGGTGTATTTTTCCGCGCTGAAAGACCTCTTTTTTTGGCGCACAGGTTTATGCGCTGAGTTCACGCCCAGTCTGTGTTCAATGATGGTGAGGTCTATTCCTGGCATTTCTTCGTGGCTCTAGGCAAAAATGTCTTTGTGCTCTACCAGCAACCGTTTCAGACTCTCTCTATCTGCAGGGGAGGAGTTTGTTCCTACGCGCACGGTTGTCCCTGGGCGGTCTGCAAACAGTGTTATAAGTTCCAATGGCTCGTTGACCTTGGCATGTTGTTGAATCGGTTCGTTTCCGACCTGTATTTCTCCTTGCGATGCCTCGACCATGGCGGAGGGAAGTGGCAGGAGGAAGGCTTCTTCTGGCTCTTCGATTGTGCAAACTTCGTTTCCATTTTTCTTCAATTCCTGTACATAGCACTCCCTAGCCAGTGCCTGCTCTCCTTTTAATTCTCTTACCCCGCTGTCGGTTGGGAATTTCATCTTTGAGGTAATACGTGGAAGTTATTGCTTTGAGGCGGTTGAGAGTTGGTCTCCCTAGTATAATGTTGTAGGAGGAAGGGGCTTTCACTATCAAGAAGTCGGTCATGGTGGTTACTGTTTGTGCTCCACTCCCGGTGGTAACTGGGAGCGTGATAGCTCCTACTGGTTGAATTGCTTCACCGGAAAAACCTTTCAACGGCGTTGGGGAAGTTCGTAGCTGCCCGGGATTAATGCCCATTCTGTTGAATGCGTCCCAAAATAAGATGTCGGCTGAGCTTCCGTTATCAATTAGTACCCGCCTAGTCGTGTAGTTGGCTATGATGAGGGTGACTACCAGGGCGTCGTCATGGGGATACAGTATCCCTTGCCTATCCGCCTCTCCAAAGGATATTATTTCTCGTTCTTGGTCCAGTCTTTGTTGTTTAGGTGTCCTATCCATTACATATACTTCCTCGTACCGAGCTCTTCTTGCATGCGCCTTGCAACTGGATGTGGATATCCCGCCTCCAGCGAATCCTCCGGCTATCGTCTTGATTTTCCCGATCGGTTCTCTATTATTGTTATTTCTCGGGGGAGTCCTATTCCTGCCGCCTCTGGAGAGGGTCCTGCTTCTGCCACCATTCCCCTGTTTTTTGCCCGGTTATGATCATTCCGAGGGTTGTTGCCGCGGTTTCTCCGCTCGGAGCTGAAGCTCCTTTTACCTCTTCGCCCGGTTTCTCGGCGCCTTGAAGGTTTTGATCGTTTGGCGATCATGTGCTCCAACTCGCCTGTTCCCATTAGGTCGGCGACCCTCTTTTTCATGGTTGTACAATTTTCGGTCCAATGTGATGTTGTCTGGTTGTACTTGCAATACCGATCTCCTGTCTGATGTGGGCGCTCTTCGGCCTTGCCATCCTCTTCCTCCCTGACACTTAGGTTGTTATGCATTAATCTGGTGTGTCGATCCGTGTACCTTTCTCGCCTTCTTTCCTGCCGACTTGTTCCTGCTTTCTTGTCATCGCGCCCGCTTCGCCGTTCGCCCCTCCTGTTTTCTTTGCGGGGGTTTACCAATGCTTGCAGCGTGTCTTCGGCGTTGACAAGTTGTCTGCTTGATCCATAAACTCCCTTAGGGTGGAGTGAGTCTTCTTTGCCAGATCGACCATGAAGGGGCTCTGAGGCCAGATCCCGCCCAGGAGGGCGGCCAGAGTTATCTTTTTGTCCTGGTCATTCGTTGTTAAGCGTTCCTTGTTGAATCGTGTAAGGTAGGTTTTGAGGTCCTCATCCTCCTTTTGCTTGACTGTTAGCAGGTAGGCGCTTGGTCGCCAGCGCCTTCTGCTCGGCATAAACTGAGTTATGAAAAGTTTAGCTAACTCCTCGAAACTGTCTATTGACCTCGGCCGGAGGGTCCCGAACTAGCCCCCCGCCATCCCTTTCAGGGTTAAAGAGAAAGCCCGGCAGGCGATCTCGCCTGGGAAGCCGTGGAGTGTGATGTGAGCTTTAAAGTTTTCCAAGTGGTCCACGGGGTCTCTGGACCCATCGTATAGTTCGATTTGGGGAAGTTTAAATTTTGGCGGCAATGGGATTCCCATGATGCGCTCGCTATATGGCAAGTCAGTCTGGCTTAGTAAGCTATCGACCGAAGAATGTCCCCCTACTTTTTTTGCTATTTCTTCATATTTGCCTGCAAGATCCTTCAATTCTTCGTGCAGTTTTCTGTTTTTCCACGCGCTCAAGCTCGACCCCAGCGTTACTATCCGCCTCTTGCTCTCCTTGCCCGTCCCTGGGCGGTACGGCTGTGTTGCTGGATTCAGCGTTCCTTTGTGGCAAAGTCTCGTTCTCTTTTTGAAGCGCTTCCAAGGCTTCCAATGTTGTTCTCAGTCTTTCCTCCGCCGCTGCTAACCGTGCTTCCATCGATGCTCCTGTCATTCAGCTTGCTACGGAACGTGTCACAGTTGGCATGCGAGAGCCACGTTAATCGTCTGTAAAGTCGGATCCCACAGACGGCGCCAATGTTGAGGACGTGTTTCGCCGGCCTCCTGTTCCCGTAACCTGCAAGAAGAATCAAGAGAAGATGGTGGCTTTCCACCCGAGAAAACTCCGACGCTCAAGTTAGTGATCATGTATTTACGGAAAAAATTCTTAATCCCCATAGTTGAGGTTTACCTGGTCTATTTATAAGCCTCTGGGGCGATACATGTCCCTTATAACGCCTTCCGTAATCACCGTGATTGCAAATCTGTATGAGATATCTTTCTGAGTTTGTTGATACTTCGTATCTGCTTAAAATCCTGGTAAAGGTGGCAACGGGTTTGATATATATTTTGGATTCTGCAAAGTTGAGCCATTTGTATGCTTTTCCTTCCTGGTGGGCTTCCATCGCTGTTAGGCCTTTGGGCCAAATCTGATCCCACAATCTCCTCAAAGGTTGAGCACATTTAAAAAATGTGTGGAGGATGAAGAAATTCAATCCAAAGGATCTGTTTGCCTAGATGTACAGACTAGGTGGAACTCCACCTATCTTATGTTAGACAGGGCTTTAACATTTAAAAGGCTTTTGATCGATTGGAGGAAGAAGATTCGGGCTCCTTAGTAGTATTGGAGATGAAGATGATAATGATGATGTGGTGAATAGGAGAAAGTCAAAGAAGTTAGGGCCTCCCAATGCAACCGATTGGGAAAAGGTAAAGGTGTTTGTGAAATTTCTTCAATTGTTTCATGATGCAACTGTACGCTTCTCAGGTAGTGAATATATAACTTGCAATGTTTTTTTTCCGTGAGTTGGTGAAGATTCAAAGTGATATTAACAAGGTGTGTGAAGAAAAAAATCCCATGGTGGGAGTAATGACAAAAAATATGAAGAAAAAATTTGAAAAGTATTAGGAGAACTTGGATAATCAAAATATGTTGCTGTATGTTGGGCTTATTCTTGATTATTGGTACAAAATGAGATATATTGATTTTGCTTTGATTAAAATATATAAAGAGAATTCTACGAAGGCCATTGATTTGAGTTAGAAGGCAAAAAATGCATTTACCCGCTTGTATGAGGCATATATGGAAGATGATATAGTTACTTCTCATGAGCCCGTAAGTTCTCCAAGTAAAAATGTAAGTTCTTCAACTTCCAAGAGACTCCAAGAGAACGGAATCGGATGATAAGGCCTATATGGAGGATGAATTTGAGCAACATTTACAATCAAAAAATTCATTGGAAAGCAAATCAAAGGTTGATAGATATCTAACTGACAAATGTGAGGGTCGAGATGATAATTTCGACCTTTTAATTTGGTGGAAAACCAATTCAATTAGATATCGCATACTTTCAAAGATTGCACGCAACGTACTTGCAATATCAGTATCTACTGTGGCCTCTGAATCTACATTTAGCACAACGGGTCGTGTAGTTGACCCTTTCCGAAGTAGTTTAAGTCCAAGAATGGCTGAGGCTCTCATATGTGCACAAAATTGGCTTCGATCTTCTTCTACTCCAATAAGTCTTAAGGCTTTAATGGATGATGTGGAAGATTTTGAGAAGCAGCTAAAAGGTACAGGTAAGTAAATTTATTTCGCTTGTTATTTTTTGTGATTTATTTTGTTTTATCTTCTCTGTTATGTTGTAAATTTATTTAACTTGTTATCTTTTAAATTTTTATGTCTAGAAATTGTTGGGGAGTGTGGTGATTCTATTTCTATAGAGGCGTCAAATTCAATATCTACATGCCCTACACCCAATGCAAAGTAATGATTGAAGGGTAAGTCAATGTGATTTTTAAATATTTTATTTTTACATGATTTTTTTTTAAATGAGTGTATATATTATATAGTTTTGATCACAAGAGTTTTATTACATGATTGTAGTTTAATTGTCAATCTCCTTTAACTTAATTTAATTTAATTCATTCATCAATCTCTTTTCGCAGAATAATTGATTGTCGGTTAGGACTTGGAAGCATAAAAAATGGGAGACCATCTAGATGCAAATTGTAATGTTGAGAGATGTTTTAATTTAAATGATTTTGGAATGCCATTTTATTTTTAGATTATTTTAATTTATTTTATTTTATTTGGACTCTTGAAGAAATTTGGAATCTACTATGTAGACTCTTAAGAAGTTAGGACTCTTAGGGACTGGTTATTATTTTTTGTTTATTTGAACTCTTAACTCTTAAAGACTCTTAAATCTTAAAAGTTAATTTCTTTTTTATTTTATTTGGATTTTTAAGAACTAATTTTTTTTTCCTATTTTTTTATTTAAATTATTTTTCTTTTGCCATTTTTTTTAAAAGTAAGTTTTTAAATATTTTTTGACTTAATTATGTGATAAATACGTAAATTGGACTAAAAATAAAATTTGGGCAAAAAAAAAAAAAAATTAATCATTACAGAATTTTAAATTAAATTTAGCTCATCAAATCATATAGGATACCCCTGGATCGAACCGGACCTGTATAGACCAAATAGGAGTTCAATCCGATCCAGGATGAGAAAATTCTTGGAAAGAATAGAACCTATCCACAAATTTCCCGTACCGGACCGAACCGGACCATTTACATTTTACACCCCTACCTACTGCTTCATTCTGGTCTGTGTCTCTCAAACTATTTAATTTATCCATCTGAAACACCACCATACAATAAAGTAGATTTGTCTTATGACCAAAAAGCGAAAGTTTAGAAAATAAAATAAAAACCCTTCACTCTTTTTTGTTTGTTTTGTAACTTTTCTTTGGGCAGATTTAGATGAAAATAGCATTAACCAGTAAATCAACAGAGCACGGCACCTCAAAATGATAACGATAAACTTACTATTCTCCTACCACCTTTTTACCACTCTATAGTGTATTTGAAATTTTATTTTATTATTATTTTCTTTTAAGTACTTTTTTAACGTCCTTAATCATTAAGAAAAAATTAATAAAATAGAATAGTAAAAGGATAGTAAGATGATTGTAAGCCTATCATTATCAAAATTTTAAATCATTATGCAACCCTTCCTAATTCAAGTCCCATTTACAAATAAAGCCGAGATTGCACTAGCACAAGCCTTCTGTTCTATCATTCGACAAAAAATATGGATCTTATTTACGCAATTATAAAGAAGTGGATCTCTGTCTCATAAGCATTGATAATTCATGAAATTTAGAACCATCGTTGATGCGTAAACAAATCTCTTTCATTTCATTGCTCATAATAGACATCTTTCAACGACACAATTGGGCATCTTGGTCCATGATTGTTGTCAAGCTGATATATTTTCTCGAGCATCCGATGGTGTTATGTTACCACCTGATTCAGGATTAAGGGTCCACGTACCAGATAATCAGGTGAAGGTATTCTCAGATCAATGAAGAAAATATCAGTAGAACCCCCTCATCTTTTCACCTTCATAGAGAAAACAAAACAAACCTTACCTTCTTAAGTTTACAACACACGTTATACAACTAGCACCATGAAAAGACGTCACATCTCATTTCTTGTGGTTATGTTGGTACAAAATTACTCAATACAATTCAGCATGATAAGAATACCGAAGATTTCATTGGCTACATGAGAATGGAAATCACATGGATGTCAACATACGTTAAAAGAAGAAACGTTCTAAAATTAGGCTCCAGATAGCAATCATGTTCCTAAACTACAATTGTTTTGCAATCAGCATCCTAACTTGAGAGCAACTTGCAACATCAGCGCAGGCATCCAAATCAAGGGTCAAAACCAACAGATTAGTGGGGTGGGGTGGATATTAAAAATAAATGTGCACTTATCTCTTAACTTTGATAGATCAATAAATTCCACTTGTCCACTAGTCAATTTGATCAGCAGGGTCGACATTGCAAGTAGATCTCCAAGTACGGTGTTGATAGCAAAAAATTAAAGGTCAGGCAGGACACTACAAATGAACCAATAATTTAGGGAGGGCAGCCAGGGTTTACTAAAGATATAATCTATTTCCATTGATTCTTCTCCTATTAATTGGTCAGTTTGTCATAAAAAATAATAATTTGTCAATCAATGGAAGGATTTCTCAAAGATAGTTTATATAAAAGGAAAGTAATAACTTTTTGTTTGAGAAGAAAACCTTACCTCTACGGTTGAATCTTCCAGCCTGGACTGTATGCAAAGTTTTTATGAGAGTTGGCAGTAGGCTTCTTGCCTATGTCCGCAATCTCTCGACATTACTGCCAGTAGGAACCATCAGCACCACAGAAAAATCTATAGTTAAGCATAAAAAAAGAAAAAAGAAAAAGAAAACAATCTGCACCATATCTGAAAAAGGTGAAGAACAGAAAATATCATCCACAATCCCTCTTCTTAGAGCATGATAATAGGTTAATAACGCTAAAACATAGTTAAATTATTATAATAGAAGTTTAAAGGAGCGCTCAAGCCTCATGAATTTCAACTTCTCTAACATTCTATGCAATTGGATGAAGGTGACGAGTTGCCAACCAAAGTCTAAGAACCAACAAATTTTAAATTACAAGAACCACCAGCTGTCATAGGTTTGAAACAAGAAAACTGGCCTCTTTGCTAGGAGTGCATATTAATGTAAGATAACCACAAAATCTGGTCCCACCGCATCACAAAGGGCTTCTAATTCCTATCAATTAATTACTTCTGACAAAATTCCTAAAAATTTAATAAAATAGCTTCACATAAAGTATAGTAGGGGGACAAAATGATTTAGATTGAATAATACATTGTTATTTACATGTTTCAAATTGTTGGAAAGTTTCCAAATTTATCCAGCCAACTCTTCCCGGATTATAGGAGAAATTTCTGTAATTGTGTGAAGTGTTAACGTATATAATTAGGCTTGTTCTGAAATTTTATGGTTACATGGAATTCTGGAGGAGCTTGGGTTTCCTTAGACTAATTCTACTCCTCTTCATGTTGATAACACTAGTACTATTCAGATTGCAAACAATCCCGTCTTCCATGAACGCACCAATTCCTTATTGAGGTTGATTGTCATTTTATCTGCGATACTTTGGAAAGTCGGGTAATATCACTTCCTTACATTTCTTCTGATCTCTAAGTGGCCGATGTCTTCACCAAAGGATTGACTCGATAGTGGCATCAATTCCTTATTGGCAAATTGTTGTTGGTTGACTTACCAGCATATATTTGAGGGGAGATGTTAACGTATATAATTAGGAATGCGCTGTCATGTACCTTATCTTTAATTTTCTGTTTGTACATAGAATATCTATTCCTAGTTCTTAGGGACTGTTACATTTGAATTATCTTGTATAGCATTTACGACATATAATGAGAAAGTGTTGCGCCCAATAGCAGGTTTTTCCGAAAAATATCTCTTTGTTTTTCTGAAAAATATATAATGGGAGTGATCCTGCCCCTGGTGATGGAGAGGCTCTGTCTAAGTGGGAAATCAAGGACGCTTGGATAATGACCTGATCCTTGGCTCCGTTGAGCCTCATCCTGTTCTCAATCTGAGGCCTTATAAAACTGCTACTGACATGTGGAATTATCTCAACAAAGATAAGATACATAACAGCGCATTCCTAATTATATACGTTAACATGAATATCCTTAGGAGATTTGTTAGCAATTATTATTCTTTCATTTTGTTTTCTTTCCTTTTATTATTCTTTCTTTTCAGCTTATCTTTGTAGTCTGTTAGACATATGATTGTACCTTATTTTTGTTAATAAGAAATACTATTCTGATTCTTCTCCATTTCTAGATGGTATCAAGAGCCTGGTTCTCTTTTCCTTTCGGCATTCATAGCCTCCAAACCAAGGCCTTATAGTCTTAACCCTAGTCCTAACCCTGTTCAGCCTCTATTATGTCTGAAACTTCCATTGTGGCCAGATGTGACGACCCTAATTTACGTTCGGGATTTAATGCAAACTGAAGCGTTAGAGTAAGTAATACTAGGCTACTCACCCCCGTACGTATTAAATTTAATGCATGCACCTAAACTTACTAGCACATGCAATGTAAATCGCAGCGGAGAGGGTCTATATAAAAATTATTCAATCACAGAAGTCTAATGATCACATGATAACATACAACCACAATATCCACATCATCCCATTCATTATACTAATAAATATCATAACCCAGTTAGTTTTCTTATATACAATATTTATAAAACTTCTCAAATATCTTCTTAAGGTTATCTCGGCTCCTTCATTTCCTCCTATATCAATACCGATCCCTACTACTACTAATCGGTCAAAACTTCTAGGGAGAGTACTCAGAAGGCCCCTCAGGGTTCTTCTGGATCTCTCAAGCAGCTGGGGCCTTGCCCATGTCTATTTTCAAATCCTGCAGCGAAATTTAAATTTCTAAAAAAAAAAAATACACAAGAATGAGATTTTCCTAGAAATCTTAGTAAGTACACACTCAACTTAATAAAGACATAGATGCAACCAAAATATCAATATACAAGATAAATAGTAAGAACATACAATCTTATAATATACTTCATATGACTCATGTATGACTTATGTCCCACTTACTGGACAGACTTATACCACTTATAGACTTTCATTCTTGTTTTAAAGTTCTTATTCTTATAAGTCTTACTTATATGGGTTCTTCTTATAACTTAACTTTAAAGAGTGTTATATATCGTCGTTCCCATCAGGTTTTCCATTGTTATTACTCTTGGCCGAGCTATACCTATTATTATTACCCGTAGATGGGCTATACCCACTATTATTACCCGTGAATGAGCCATATCCACTATTATTACCCGTGGTTAGGCCATCTCCATTTATGAACCTCGACAGGCATTATGTATTGCCGTCCCTATCGAATTTTTAGTCTCGTCAGTCATCCAGGCGTTACGTATCGCCGTCCCCGTCATGACGTGACCAACTTTTTAATCTTTTCACTTATAAAGTTTTCTTATCTTATTTCTTAAATGCTCGTCATGACCTATGACAACATGTAACATAAACCTTTCTTAAAAATGGACGTCATGACTTATGACGACACGTATGTGACGTAATGATACACACACAGACATATTCCTAGACTCTTAAATGCATATTTCATGTTTCCATAAGTTTCATGTCATATAGGAACATGCCAATAACACATGTCATGCTTGCATTCATTTACGTCAATCAATCTCATAACGTCAAGACATAACAAACAATGCTTAAATACTTAAATAAAATAATAAAGTATTCCCAAACTATGGCTGGCCGAATCCTATAGGGATCTCAACTTTATTTTTCTTTTATTTAAACCAAGCTAAATTCCTCATTTATAAAATACCAAATTTCCCTTAGCTTTCCAAAAATAATTTCAAGCATAATTACATAGTTTTCTTGATTATTTCTTCAATAATTTTTAGCATGATAATTCTTGAAAATTTTTCAAGTAAACTAGAGTTTCTAAACTTATCATAATCCTTAAAATATCATCTAAATAATTAAAAACTAATTAGATAAAATTTAGACTCAAAATTTCATCAAAAATCCTATTAAGACAGAAATACATTAGAGTTGGTTTCTCATTTTTTTTGTTAAACTAAAACCTTTTATTTTCATATAAATCTCTTCATATATCAAAATAGAACATATTTCTAAGTTCTTGCAATTTTTCTTAATATTTTTTTTTTCATAACAAGAACTAACTCAAAACTTAATAAGTTTCATTTCAACATATAAGCAAAGTTTAATATCAAACAAATATCAAGTATGATCTAATTATCATATCACTCATTCTATACCAAGATTAAATTAAATTGTGCACTTACTAGTTTCTCCAAAGCTTGAAGTAGTGATTATCCCAAGCTCTTACAAGATTTCTCCTCAAAATTACTCAATAGCTCACTTTGTTAGTGTTTGGAAATTCAAGGGTTTGGGGAGAGTTTTTCTTCCTATTTTCTTAAGCAAGGCTGTGTGGTATTTGTAGAATTATAGAGATTTATTTTGATGATCTGTCAGCAACGTTAGGGGCTAAAATCGAGGAGATCTACAGCTAACAGATCAGGTTTTCTTATCCCAGGATTTTAGGAGATTCGGTAGTCTATTACCAAATCTGTAGATGAGTTTCCGTATTATAGCTTTCTGTTTTAGGTAGTTTTGATTCCTTCCTAAGTAAGTTGTAAATATCCCTAAGATAGATGAGTATTATCATCTATATATAAAGAGGGGAATGTAACGATTTTTGATATAGTGGAATATTGGACTTTTCCTTCCACATCGATATGGTATCAGAGCAATCTCTGAACCCTAATTCCCTCACATGACCAAATACGGGAAACGTGATTCAACTGCTACCGTTTCCCGAATCACCTCCAATCAGGAAGCCATGGCTTCCAGCAACAATAGTGCCGATAGTAACCTCATGCCCATTACAGGACACAAACTGAATGGGAACAACCATCTCCAATGGTCCCATTCCGTAATGATGTTCATATGTGGAAAAGGCAAAGATGATTATCTCAACGGAGTTGCTGCCAAACCGAACAAGACGGATGAAAACTTCGAAGTCTGGAATGCTGAAAATAATATGGTCATGTCACGGCTCATTAATTCCATGACAAATGACATTGGAGAAAATTTTCTTCTCTATGGAACAGCAAAGGAGATTTGGGACGTTGCCAAGGAAACATATTCTAACAATGAGAATACATCGGAATTATTCAAGGTGGAAAGTGTTCTTCATGAGTTCCGCCAAGGAGAGTTAACGGTGACTCAGTACTTCAACACACTCAATCGCTATTGGCAGCAGCTAGACTTATTCGAGGAGCACAATTGGAGCTGTCTGGATGATGGAATCAGGTATAGATAGATTATTGAACGGAAAAGAATATACAAATTTCTAATCGGATTAAATAAGAATCTCGATGAAGTACGAGGAAGAATCTTAGGATCCAAACCACTACCAAATATCTAGGAAGCATTTTCAAAAGTTCGGAAAGAGGAAAGTTGAAAGAAGATCATGATGGGCTCTCAAGATTATGTGACAAATCCTGAGAGCTCAACACTTGCAGTTAAAGGGAATCCATCCAACAACGATCAAAAACCAAAGAAAGGGCGACCATGGTGTGATCATTGCCGACATCCTGGTCACACCAAGGACACCTGCTGGAAGATTCACGGCAAACCTGCAGACTGGAAGCCTTCCCGGCTTGCCAATGACAAAGAAGGACGGGGCAACCTCGTCTCCATGGATGAAAAGCCTTCACCTGAACCCACTCCCTTCAGCAAGGAACAGATAGAAATCTTGCAGAAATTGTTCAGCCAATCCTTACCTGGACCTGCCCCCACTGTGGTTGGTACCGGTTCCTTGGCACAAAAAGGTAATTTTTTGAGTACTCTAAATGTTAAAAAGGAGAAGCTTAGTCCATGGATTATAGACTCAGGAGCATTTGATCATATGACTGGAATTGAGAAGCTTTTTTCCACTTACACTCCATGCTATAAAAATTTAACTGTGAGAAAAGCCGATGGTTCACTCTCAAAGGTGGCTGGTACAAGCTCTGTTAAAATTTCAGAGAACATCACTGTTGATTCCGTTCTCCTTGTGCCAAAATCAAATTGCAATTTACTATCCATTAGTAAACTCACTCGGGATCTCAACTGTGTTACTTAGTTTGGCTCCAATCTGTGTGAATTTCAGGTCTTGGACTCAGGGAAGACGATTGGTAGTGCTAAGATGTGTTCGGGGCTCTATCTTCTAGAGGTTAATGATTCTCCTCAAGGAGCAACTCACCAATCCAATTGTTCAATGTCCAATAGTCCTGTTTCTTTGTCTATGAGTTGGTCAAATGATAGTGCAATTATGTTGTGGCACTATAGGTTAGGTCATCCAAATTTCTAGCATCTTGAGAAGTTGTTTTCTTCATTATTCCATAATAAAAATCCAAATGAGTTTCAATGTAAAATCTGTCAATTTTCTAAACATATTCGTAATTCTTATCCTAACCAGTCCTACAAAGCATCTCAACCTTTTTCCATGATTCATAGTGATGTATGGGGTCCTTCTAGGATAAAAAATGTTAATGGATCTCGCTGGTTCATTTCATTTATTGATGATCACACTAGACTCACATGGGTATTCCTCATGAAAGAAAAATCATAGGCAAACCGGATTTTCAAAACTTTCAACACCATGATCCAAACACAATTCCAAGCAAAAATACAAATTCTGAAAACTGACAATGCCAAAGAGTATTTCAACTCCATTCTTAATGATTATCTCTTGAGTCATGGTATAGTTCACCTAAGTTCATGTGTTAACACTCCTCAGCAAAATGGTATTGCCGAAAGAAAAAACCAGCATCTTCTTGATGTGGCTCGCTCCCTAATGTTCTCTACCCATGTACCAAAATTTTTCTGGGGTGAAGCCATCCTCACTGCCGCATACCTCATAAATAGGATGCCATCTCGAATTCTCAATTTCCAGACTCCCTGTCAAATTCTTCTTCAGTCCTTTCCCAATACTCGTCTCATCTCCACCATCCAATTCAAAGTTTTCGGGTGCTCAGCTTTTGTCCATGTCCATCAACAACACAAGGACAAACTTGATCCTAGAGCTCTTAAATGTATTTTCCTTGGGTACTCTCCAACTCAAACAGGATATAAGTGCTACTCACCGGTCACTAAACAGTTCTATCACTCCATGGATGTCACCTTCCTTGAGCAACAACCTTATTTCCCCAAATCTGATATTCAGTGGGAGACTAATTTTATCCAAGAATACCAGCTTTGGAATATTGAAGAATCATCTCATTTCTCTCCTAATTCTGACCAACCCTGCCCATCACTAAATCATGAATCATTTCCTCCTCAAAATCTCTTCCTTGAGTCTCCGTACTTCCTAGAATCTCCTTCTCAAGATCAAACCAACAATCCGCCTACTAATCCACCTCAAAATCTGGACAATCTGAACATTATTCAATCAACAAAGAATGATGAGTTGATTACCTACTCAAGGAGGAGAAAGAGCCAAAAGGAGATGGAACAAGAAGCATCCATTAAGCAAACCCAAGAGTCTGACCCAAGTCCTAGATCAAGTGAAGATCCACCAGGTAACACTAATCCCAAAACTAATGATGATAGTGACTTTCCTATTGCTGTAAGAAAAGGTGTAAGATCATGCACAAAACACCCTATATACACATTTGTGTCATATGAAGGACTGTCACCGAAGTTCAAAGCATTTGTTGCCAACCTCAACAACATCCAAGTTCCTAATAATATACAAGAAGCTCTCGGCTCACCAGAGTGGAAATCAGCAGCGTATGAAGAAATTGATGCACTAGAAAAAAATGGAACCTAGGAAATCTCAGAATTACCAGCCGGGAAATGCCTAGTAGGCTGCAAATAGATCTTCACAGTCAAATATAATGAAGATGGGAGTGTTAATCGATTCAAGGCACGGCTGGTTGCAAAGGGATTCACCCAATCATACGGAATCGACTATGAGGAGACATTTGCCCCTGTAGCCAAGTTAAACATAGTTCGGGTCCTACTATTTTTGGCTGCAAACCTTGACTAGCCTCCACCAACTAGATGTTAAGAATGTCTTTCTAAATGGGGACCTAGCTGAAGAAGTTTACATGGAAATTCTTCCAGGATTTGAGACACAAACTACACGCAACAAAGTTTGTAAACTTAGGAGATCTCTATATGGCTTCAAGCAATCTCCAAGAGCCTGGTTTGAAAGATTCACAAAGGTAGTTAAGAAGCATGGCTACTCTCAATGTCAGACGGACCATACTCTATTTGTTAAACACTATCCTGCTGGAAAGCTTACTGTCCTCATTGTATATGTGGATGACATAATTCTAACAGGAGATTATGAAGAAGAAACCCGCACCATCAAGAGTTTACTAGCTGCAGAAATTGAAATCAAGGACCTTGGGAATCTCAAATACTTCCTAGGTATGGAGATTGCAAGGTCAAGAAAGGGAATCTCTGTCTTACAAAGAAAATATGTCCTAGATCTTTTAAAAGAGACTAGAATGCTCGGGTGTAAGCCTGCAGATACTCCTATGGATCCAACTACCAAACTAGGAGCTAAGGAAAATTTGCACCCGTGGATAAAGCGAGATACCAAAGATTAGTGGGTAAATTAATATACCTATCTCACACAAGACCAGATATTTGTTTTTCTGTCAGCATGGTAAGTCAGTTCATGAATAATCCAAATGAAAAACACATGGAGGCTGCGTATAAAATCCTGAGATACCTGAAACTAACACCAGGTAAAGGATTATTTTTTGAGAAAAGCCAAAGAAGAGACATTGAAGTGTTCAGCGATGCAGATTGGGCAAGATCAGTACAAGACCGAAGATCAACTTCAGGATACTGCACATATGTGTGGGGTAATCTGGTCACATGGAGAAGTAAGAAGCAATCAATGGTGTCAAGGAGCAATGCAGAAGCTGAATTCTAGGCAATGGCAGACGGTATTTGTGAGGGAAATTGGTTAAGAAGGGTGCTAAAGGAATTAAAGATTTCAGACAAAGAACCTATGAAAATGTTCTGTGATAATCAGTCAGCAATCAGCATTGCCAAAAATCCAGTACATCATGATAGAACAAAACATGTGGAAATTGATCAACATTTCATAAAGGAGAGGATAGAGGAAGGAATAACCAAGATGTTGTACGTGCCTACATGTCTTCAAACTGCAGACATTCTTACCAAGGCTCTACCGAGAAAGGTGTTTGATGATCTGAGTTCCAAGCTGGGGTTATTAAATATTTACAGCCCAGCTTGAGGGGGAGTGTAGAATTATAGAGAGATCTATTTTGATGATCTGTCAGCAACATTAGGGGCTAAAATCGAGGAGATCTACAGCTAACAGATCAGGTTTTCTTATCCCAGGATTTTAGGAGATTCGGTAGTCTGTTACCAAATCTGTAGATATGAATTTCCGGTATTATAGCTTTCTGTTTTAGGTAGTTTTGATTCCTTCCTAAGTAAGTTGTAAATATCCCTAAAATAGATGAGTATTATCATCTATATATGAAGAGGGGAATGTAACCATTTTTGATATAGTAGAATATTGAATTTTTCCTTCCACATCGATAGTATTGCTAAAGGGGACTAAGAGGAGCCACTAAGTATATATATATATATATATATAAAGGATAAGAGACATTTTAGGCAAAAAGAAGGGGGATAGACTGCATGAGATAGCCGGATTTCACCTTGGTGCCGTGTAGTTGCATCTCACTTCCTTAACTTATAGTTACACCTAAATCATAGGCTTAGTGAGTCATATTTCTATCCAAGAGTTAGTTTTTGAGCTGCCTAAAAATCTTCTTGATCAATGGCTCAAGTAATTCCAACACATGGGTGTAAAAACAAACAAAAGCCTAAATAAATCTCAAGTAAAGTGTTTCGGTCACTTGGCTTCTCCAAAGGCTAGACAACGTTTCCAGTGCCTTCCATCCCAATTGGCCACTTGTGTCATTCTAGAAGACCACTCCGAGACTTGATTAAAATAAGACTTGAAATCGGTTCACTTGGTTGGCTGTCAATAGATATCTTACCCTCTACGGTTTCCTTTTGTTTTCTTGCTAACCAAGACTTTTAGATGACTTATCTCCACCTATCACATATCCCTACACATGTCAAGATATGAGAAAAATAAAAACCATTCATATTTTTTGTCACATGGCTGGAATTAGGATAATTTTTCTAAGTCGGTTACCAATTGCGTTCTATCCAGAGCCGTTCACTTCTTGCCCGATTAAGTGCTTGATCCAGCCCGAATTTTCGAAATTAAAAAACATGAAAGTTTTATATCTCCCTCTTAAGGTTCTATAGGAACTAGAATCATTTCATTTGGATCTCATATGAAAATGTTATGCATGTTCTATTAAAAGTCGACGGATCAACTCGAGAGCACCAATCCGGACACACCAAGTATTTAATTTTTGTAACATCACTTATTCTAGAATCTCTTAAATTTTGAAAATTACCTCTTCCTAAGTCCAAATTAACATCCTCTAATTGATACTTTATTGTAATTCTCAAAATTTAAATCATAATCCGTCCTAAAATGTATAAATTCCAAATTTTATAACTTAATATTATTATTTAAGCTTTAGATTCTACTTTTATGGTAAATATGTTTCCAAAAAGTTATTTTAAAATATTAAAAAAATACTCAAGTAAATATTTTATTTTAAGAAAGGTGGACTATTACATCAAATGGTATCAGAGCAATACGACTTTGGATAAATCTACATTGTCCTAAAAAAAAGATCACATGATATTAGAATAGGCTTGATCTTTATGAAGTAAAGTGGTTTTGGTAAATGATTTGGATGCCAGAAGTTAGAATTTATTAAGGAAAAAAGTAACTTTTAATGAAATTTGGTATATTTTAGGAGGATAAGATGGTAGGAAGACGTCGATTTTCAAGACAAGTAGAGTCAATGGCGTAGAACCCCCCTCTAGCTACTCCTCCAAAGACGGAGGAGCAGGCGGTACAAAACCCACCACTGGAATGGAGGCAGGCGATAGCTGAGGTCATTCGGCAAATAACAGAATTGGTGAAAAATCAAATGGAGCAGAGTCGTTACTACCAGCACAACGAAAATAGAGGAGAAAACCATGGGTGTTCGTATGAGAGATTTTCGGTTTACCGATACCCGCATTTTCTAGGAACTGAAGGAGCATTAAAGGCTGATAAATGGATCATAGACTTAGAACGTACTTTCGAAATTAATGGTTGCACTGAAACTCAGAAGGTACAATATGCGGGACATCTACTTCAGGGAGAGGTTGGTTTATGGTGGGACACAAAAAGGAAATTGTTGAAGTTAGAATTGAGAGAGAATGTAATGCCCACTTGGAAACGGTTTAAGGAGTTTGATGACTGGTTTTTTCCGGAATCAGTGAAGCGGTAGAAAGCCCTAGAATTTGCCATGCTAGTACAAGGCAACATGATAGTGGAGCAGTACACAACCCGATTCATGGAGTTAGCAAGGTTTGCCCCACATTTAGTAGTTACTGAGAAGATGAGGGCACAGAAATTTCAAGAAGGGTTGCAGCCGCGCATTCGAGTACAAGTGACATGTCTACGAATAGAGAATTTTCGGAATTGGTTAATATGGCATCTATCGCAGAAGCTAAATAGAAGAGTTTAATGGTACAGATGCAAGTAGCGGGAAAAAAGAGATTTTCTGATTTCTCTAAAAGGAATTTTTCCCCTACCGATAATGAAAAAGAAAAGATGGTCGGTCAAGGAGCATCTATTATGCCACAACCATGCAGAAAATGTGGAAAGAAACATACTAGTGAATGTTGATTAGCCACAGGAGCCTGTTTTAAGTGTGGACAATGGGGCGATTTGATTTGGGACTGTCCATGGAATACCCCTAGAGGAGTTACAACACTGGAAGGAAAAACAAAAGCACCCACGAAAGCTAAAGTCTATGCGATCACACCGGGAGAAGTGGACGCGGAGGCAAATGAGGCAATCGATGCCGGTGTAGTTACTAATAAATCATAATTCCTCTCTTTTGGTTGATGTATGGACTCTCTTAAGTATATAA
This sequence comes from Platycarya longipes, assembly GCA_036559045.1. Lineage (NCBI taxonomy): Eukaryota > Viridiplantae > Streptophyta > Magnoliopsida > Fagales > Juglandaceae > Platycarya > Platycarya longipes. Next base: position 53,300,846 of record CM071791.1, read on the forward strand.
ACAATGATTGAATAACTTTTAAACAAGCATTAAGTTGAAGTTATATTTGGTTGCTGCCTTCTTTGACTCTGGAGCAATGGAATCTTATATTCCATATGACTATGTCTAAAGGTGTGTGTTTGGCAATAATGTTAAATTCTCTGGAAGAAGTTAAAGACTATACTTTAGCGATTTCGAGGACGAAATCTTCATTTTAGGGGGAAGAATGTAATAGCTCACTTTTCTTAAAATAAAGTATTTACTATAGTATTTTTTTAATATTTTAAAGGAACTTTTTGGAAACATATTTTCCCATAAAAGTAGAATCTAAAGCTTAAATAATAATATTGAGTTATAAAACTTGGAATTTATACATTTTAGCATGGATTATGATTTAATTTTTGAGAATTAGAATAAGTATCAATTAGAGGATGTTATCTTACCTTTGGAAATAATATTCCCTCATTTTTCTCTTTCTATTCTAAAGAAATTGAACTAAGAGATAAGGGGTGGAATCACGCCGGATAGATAAGATTGGTAGAGTGGTCTTAGTTGGAGATGTGAGATTGCACGTGTTTATGGATTGAACAAGCAAGGCGCACAGACGCATTTAAATTGGAATGAGTAAGACTAGGCCACACAGGCTTGGATTTGACGAGTAAGATCAAAGGAACGAAAAAGATTGAAGCAAGAAGAACTACGTCGAACTTAATACAATAGCCATTCATACAAAAAGTATGCTCTGATCGGACAATTATACGCAAAAGTCACTAAGAACCTAACAGAACAGACTATTCTACGCACATAGCAGAAAATTCTCCGAAAGGTAAAGAACTAATATCCGACTTAGGTCTTCCTAACTCTAGGAGCAGGTATTCCCCAGTCGAGACCTTTCGCCCTTTCGCCTTTTCTTCTGGACTGATAGTATCTGAATGCACTCAAATTTCTTTATAATAGATTGATGCACTTTTCCTTTCCAAGGAAACTAACAAGCCGAACTTGTTAGGGGGCTGTTAAAAAGAGTTATAACCTACTTAATTAAATAGAAAGAGAATGTGGTGATACCGCCAAAATATGGTCAAAGAATCATTCATAGGTCTCGGAGTCTCGGTTTTATAGAATCGGAGCAGGCACCAACAAAGAATAGGTTTAATGAACCGGACACCGTACAGTGGGATCTGTAAGCCTTGCATGGACTAGTCAACCTTGGCTATCACAGCAAGTTAGGCTATGAAAAGGTTGACTCCAGCATGAGTGCTGGTACTTTGGTCAGTAGGAAAGATCTAGACTGGAATAAAGGGACTGCCTGATACTCTCTTTTGGATCCAGGAAACGGCTCTTACAAATCTTTTTTCATTTTGGAAGATACAAGAGCGGAACAATCAACCTATTGATATTGGAAGAGCCAAAAGATTCTTCCAATGTATCATTTCTGGGTCCAATGAAATTCATAGGTATAGCAAAGGCGAAAAAAAAAAGCATTTGGACTTAGGAAGAGGTAATTTTCAAAATTTAAGAGAGCTTCTAAAATAAGTGATGTTACAAAAATCAAACACTTGGTGTGCCCGGATTGGTGCTCTCGGACTGATCCGTCAACTTTTAGTAGAACAAACATAACTTTGTCATATGAGATCCGAATGAAGTGATTCTAGTTCTTATAGAACCTGAAGAGGGAGATCTAAAACTTTCATGTTTTTGGTTTTTGAAGATTCGGGCTGGATCAAAGACTTAATCATGCGAGAAGTGAACGGCCCTTGATAGAGCATAAATAGTAATCGACTTAGAAAAAGTTTCCTAATTTCGGCCATATGACAAAAAATATGATTGGTTCTTAATTTTTCTCATATCTTAACATGTGTAGGGATATGCGGTAGATGGAGATAAGTCATCTAGAAGCATTGGTTAGCAAGAAAACAGAAGGAAACTGTAAGGGGTAAGATATCTATTGACAGCCAACCAAGTGAGTCAATTTCAAGTCTTATTCTAATCAAGTCCTGGATTGGTCTTCTAGAATGACACAAGTGGCTTCTTAGGAGGTTGGAAAAGTGGCCAATTGGGTGGAAAGGACTGGAAACGTTGGCTGACATTTGGAGAAGCCAAGTGACCGAATACACTTTACTTGAGATTTATCTAGACTTTTGTTTGTTTTTACTCTCATGCGTTGGAATTACTTGAGCCATTGATCAAAAAGATTTTTAGGCAGCTCAAAAACTGACCCTTGGATGGAAATATAACTCACTAAGCCTATGATTTAGGTGTAATTATAAGCTAAGAAAGTGAGATATAACTACATGGCACCAAGGTGAAATCCGGCCATCCCATGCAGTCTATCCCCTTTCTTTTTGCCTAAAATGTCGCCCATCCTTTATATATATACATACGTAGTGGCTCCTTTTTGTCCCCTTTAGCAATACCACACGGCCTTACTTAAGAAAATAGGAAAAAAAACTCCCCCCAAACTCTTGAATCTCCAAACACTAACAAAATGAGCTATTGAGTAATTTTGAGGAGAAATCTTGCAAGAACTTGAGATAATCACTACTTCAAGTTTTGGAGAAACTAGTAAGTGCACAATTTAACTTAATTTTGGTATAAAATGAGTGATATGAAAATTAGATCATGTTTGATATTTGTTAGATATTAAATTTTGCTTATATGTTGAAATGAAACTTATTAAGTTTTGAATTAGTTCTTGTTATGAAAAATAAATTGCAAGAAAAATTGCAAGAACTTAGGAATATGTTCTATTTTGATATATGAAGAGATTTATATGAAAATAAGATGTTTTAGTTTGACAAAAAAAAAAAAAAAAAAACCAACCCTAGTGTATTTCGGTCTTAATAGGGTTTTTGATGAAATTTTGAGTCTAAATTTTATCCAATTAGGTTTTAATTATTTAAATGATATTTTAAGGATTGTAATGAGTTTAGAAACTCTAATTTACTTGAAAAATTTTCAAAAATTATCATGCTAAAAATTATTGAAGAAATAATTAAGAAAACTTATAATTATGCTTGAAATTATTTTTGGAAAGCTAAGGAAAATTTGGTATTTTATAAATAAGGAATTTAGCTTGGTTTAAATAAATAAATAAATAAAAAGTTGAGATCCCTATAGGATTTGGCCAGCCATGGTTTGGGAATACTTTATTATTTTAATTATTTAAGCATTGTTTGTTATGTCTTGACGTTATGAGATTGATTGACGTAAATGAATGCAAGCATGACATGTGTTATTGGCATGTTCCTATATGACATGAAACTTATGGAAACATGAAATATGCATTTAAGAGTTTAGGAATATTTCCGTGTATCATTACGTCACATACGTGTCGTCATAAATTATGATGTCCATTTTTAAGAAAGGTTTATGTTACATGTCGTCATGTAAGTGTCGTCATAGATCATGACGAGCATTTAAGAAATAAGATAAGAAAACTTTAAAAGTGAAAAGATTAAGAAGTTTATCACGTCATGACAGGGACGGCGATACGTTACGCCCGGAAGACTAACGAAAATAAAAACCCGATAGGGACGACGATGACGATACATAACGTCTGTCAAGGTTCAGAAATGGAGATGGCCCAACCATAGGTAATAATAGTGGATATGGCCCAACCACGAATAATAATAGTGAATATGGCTCAACCACGAGTAATAATAGCGGGTATAGCTCAACCACGAGTAATAACAATGGAAAACCTGACGGGAACGGCAATATGTAACACTCATCGAAGTTAAGTTATAAGAAGAACTTATATAAGAGCACTGGCATTGGATTAGTCAAAAGCTTTCTTCAAAAAGTACAAGTTTTTTTGAAAAAAGTTTTGAAAATACAATTTATTTTTGAAGAAGAAAGATACTTTTATTCCCTTTATATACTTTTTTTTGCCACAATTGATCAAATATGATGAAAATTTTTTGGGTTGTGTGCAAAACTTGTACTTTTTGAAGAAAACTGTTGGCTAATCCAATGCCAGTGCTCTAAGTAAGACTTATAAGAATAAAAACTTTAAAACAAAAATGAAAGTCCATAAATGGTATAACTCTGTCCAGTAAGTGGAACATAAATCATGCATGAGTCACATGAAGCATATTATAAAATTGTATGTTCTTATTATTTATCTTGTATATTGATATTTTAATGGCACCTATGTCTTTATTAAGTTGAGTGTGTACTTACTGAGATTTCCAGAAAAATCTCATTCTTGTGTATTTCTTTTCTTTTTGGAAATTTAAATTTCGCTGAATAATGGACATGGGCAAGGCCCCAGCCACTCGAGAGACCCAGAGGAATCCTTAGGGGCCCTCCAAGTACTCTCCCTAGAAATTTGACCCGTTAGTAGTAGTAGGGATCGGTATTGGAATGGGAGAAAATTTCAGAAAATAAAGGAGTCGAGGTGACCTTAAGAAAATATTTGAGAAGTTTTGTAAATATTGTATATAAGAAAATTAACTGGATTATGATATGTATTGGTATAATGAATGGGATGATGTAGATATTGTGGTTGTATGTTATCATGTGATCATCATTAGATTTCTGTGATTGAATAATTTTTATCTAGACCCTTTCAGCTGCGATTTGTATTGTATGTGCTAGTAAGTCTAGGTGCATACATTAATTTTAATACGTACGGGGGTAAGTAGCCTAGGATCCAACCCGGATTTCAATCCGGGTGAATTCGGGTTGGAGTCCAAACCGCTTTTAATATGGATTCCAGATCTAGTTTAATATGAGTTGAAAACCGGAACCAGGTATCCTGATATCTGGTTTCCAAACCGGACCGGGAAAAAAACCGGCCCGAATGAACACCCCTACCTATATATTTACATGTATGTTTAGATCATCATGCATGAGAAAAACTTGGTTGCCGTAGCCCTTCCCCAATCATGCTGCATCTCCGCAATCATGGAAACTCCCCCACAATGAAACCACCACCCACCTCAACCTCCATGAAAACCCCATGAGCCATACACAGCAGTGCCACAAGAAGTCTGAAACCGACACTGCCCAGCCTGAACCTCAGCCCTACACCACCAAAACCAGCCACTGCATTGAAGTGATTTTCCCATCGCACAGTCCGCTGTGAAACACCAAATCCTCACGGCCAACAACCTGTGCCACACCGAAACTGCCGAGAGGTAGAAACCCACCTTTATATGGTAGAAAACCTCTACTTTAGTCACCCTAAAACAAAGCGAGTCTCCCCCACCATGCACTGCAACAGCCACCAGTTGTACTTCTGCAGTCACCTCTCTGACACCGAACACTTCCACCTTCGCAGCACAACCCAGCCACTGCCTGTGCACCACTGCTGTAAACCAAAAGAAGAAGCCCCTGTTTTACTATACCCACCACTTGAACCAGCCACCACCTATCTCAAGAAAGCCACCACATGCTGCCAGCCCCACCCCATCATCAAAACACAGCACAGAAAGTGCCTCTGGGAAGCTCACACCACCCCCAAGCCACCGCTCCTCTCACTCAGTAAGCTCACGCCATGCCCACAATCTCCTCTTCGATCCCTCTCTTTGTTTTCCCTTGCATCATTTTGGTCTCTCTCATTTTCTCTATCTCATCACTTGTTATCTCCCCTTCAGTGCCATACCACTTCGCCAAACGCCGTCTACCGCTGCCCACCTCCCATCTCTTCGTGCCGTGTCTCCTCTCTCGGTGAGTATGGACTTCACTGTGCATGTTTTGGTCTGGGACGTTTTACTTGGAAAACAGCTTTTGCAAAATTCTTTTTCCCAAAGAACCCTTGCAATTTATGTTTTCTTATCTAAAATATCCTGCCTTTAGATGGGTTTTATTTTAAGTATTTTTTTTATTTTGTGAAGGTTTTATTTTAAATAAATAGATATGTGAATTTCATTATTTAGTAATATCTTTTCTAAGGTATAAATTCTAGAGGTATATAGAAAGCGCAAAATTTACTTTTGAACCCTTTAACAGAAACTATTTGAGTCAATTTCTGAGTTAGCAAAAAATATGATTTTTCACTTAATGGAATTTGAGACAATCATGTTATTGATTTTGACTTATTCCTATTTCACCTCAGAGTCATAAAACTTATAGGACTTTTGAATATTTATTTTAAGTGGGTTTTGAAATTCAGCTTGGGCTTGGCCTTTATTTGAAGTTGAGTTTTGAGATGGATTTATATTAAGTGGAAATTGAGGAATTTGGGAGTTTATGATATTTTAGGGTTTCGAGGAATTTAGATTTTTATTAAATAAGTTATTTTAGCATCTTAGGTTTAAATATCGAAATACAAGTTCGACTGGAAATTTATGGAATTACTTGATCATTTTATAAGTGATGAAAATTTTGGTTCAACATCATTGAGGAAAATTTCTAAAAAGCTAAGACCTTATTTGTTTTCAGAGATAAGATGAGATGAGATCAAAGTTTAAAAATATATATCTATTGTTGTAAGATATTCTTTTAATATTAATTTTGTATGAGGATTTGAAAAAATTAAATTTTTTATTATATTTTGTATGGAAATTTGAAAAAATGTAATGATGAGTTTGAAATGTGTTTGGATTTTTGGACTCATCCTTGTAAGCAAACAAGGCCTAAGTTCAGGTAAGTAAAGTTTATATGCTAGACTTGCAATTAAAAGAAAATGGACTGAGGTTGGTTTATGAAAATGTGCATGATATATTTTTTTTAAAAGAAATGTAAAAATAACCTCAATTATTTATTCTGCATTACCTCAATTATTGGTGTATACATGAGCTGATTTTGTGCATTTTGTTTATGAACTGAAAAAGAGTAAATAGAAGTCATTTTGGAAAAGCTTTGTTTTTTATGAAATAAATATATTCTAATTCCTAAAATCTAAAAGTTTTGCTATGAATAAATGAAAAAGATCTTGGATTCTGATTTCGAATATGTGAAATGATATGAAGCTTTTCAATATTTTTTTGATAAGATGTGGCATCTAAAAACTTTGGCATGAGATTCTAAATATGTATTTTGATAAAAGTCTTATTCTGATGTTCTGTTATGTTTCTAATATAGCCCAAGCATGAGTAAAAATAGTGAATACAGCCCAATCACAAGTATAATGGTATTTGTCCTGATGTGATGCTATGAAGTGATAAGAATATGATATTTCAAATTGGATATGCTCTTTGCTAAAAGTTTCGCTCTTATGATATTTCAGAATGTTTTCTAAAAGTTTCGCTCTTATGTGTTTTGAAACAAGGTTTGTTTATGCATTCTAAAAGTAAATATGTTGTTTCTGTATTCTGAAAGAAAATGTTTTGTTCTACATTCTGATCGTTATAAATGTTCATGTTTACATACGTATATGCTCTTTGCTTACTGAGTTGTTAATAATTCATCCCTTATCTCCACAATATTTTTTAGATAGTTTTGGATATTTCGGTTGTGGATCAGATTATGAGGCATTGGATAAGAATTGGTGGATTAAGCATAGAGTTTTTTTATATGAGAATTGGCGACGTTTATTAAGAAATTTTCTTGTATTCTGATGATTTAGCATTTTGGAAAATTGATTATATTGAGGAAATTAGTTTGAATCAACATTTCTATATGATATTGGAAATTTGGAGCCTATAATAATACTGTTGAAATGTGAATTTAAGTGATAGGAAGTAATTTTCGAACCCTGTGGGATCAGGGCGTTACAAGTCAAGCACATATTTTCTTTGTGAAACCAAAATACCTTTTCTTGACCTTGCAAATTCCTTCTCGAAAAATACTCCAAGTTACCCAAGTCTTTAACCTCAAATTCTTTAGCAAGCACCTGTTTTAATTTCTCAAGTTCCTTGTTGTCATTACCTGTCAAACTAATACCGTAAGCATAGACAATTAGAATAGCAACCTTCACTTCACTTGAGTGCTTATAGAACATGGTGTGATCAGCTTGACCTTGGCAGTAACCATGACCCTTTACAGCCTTCTCAAAGCATTCAAACCAAGCTTTTGGAGATTGCTTGAGCCCATACAATGATTTTTTCAATTTACACACCTTATCTCTACCAAGAGTACCTTCAAACCTGGTGGTGATTCCATAAACATTTCTTCCTCCAGATCTCCATTTAAAAAAACATTATTTACATCCAACTGGTGTAAGGGCTAGTTATTATGCACAGCTAAGGTGAGTAGCACTCGGATTGAGTTTATCTTGGCTACTTGAGCAAAAGTTTTTTAATAGTCAATTTCGTATGTTTGTGTAAACTCTTTTGCAATGAGTCTCGCTTTATATCTCTCTATATTGCCATCAACCTTGCACTTGACTGTAAACACCCATTTACAACAACCTACAATTTTCTTTTCCTTTGGTAAATCAACAATTTCACGTACTGTTGTTCCGTAGTGCATTCATCTCTTCAAGAACTAATAACTTCCAATTTGAGTGATCCATAGCTTCCTGAATGGTCCTTGGAGCAAATAGGTGAGAAATATTGGATGTAAAAGCCTTACGATTATGAGAGTCTGTTATATGATAAATATTTGCCAATGGGATGTGTGGTACAGGTTCTAACTCCTTTCCTAATGGCTATAGGGACATCAAGGTCAGTAGATTGATAAATTGGAAGTGTAGTAGAAGGATTACTTGGGACTTCCAAATGACCAGTTTTTGGTGGTGACGATTGATTCTACTCTGAATTGTGGGATGATCCTTAGTGTTAGAACGACACTTGCCTTTAGTATAAACACAAAGCTCAAAAGAGGAATTATTCTGTAACAATTCTCTCCCTATTTGTAATTAACTTATGCTTTGTACAGGCAAATTGGGATTTCCATTTTTTTTACTATTTAAATTTTCAGTTCCTTGATAGTCAAAACCCTTATTAGTTGGCTCAAGTGGTAAAGGCCTTGGGCTTGGGGGTATGCTGGACCGGTCTAAGGTCTAAATTCCCTTGGGCGCAAATAATCACTAGTGACCATTGGATTAGGGGATTTTTCCCTTAAATTACCTGAGGTGTACTTGCGAAAAACTCCTTGTCGAGGGCCTATGAACCCTCGGGACTAGTCGGGATGCTATTTCAAGACACTCAGTGCCAATAAAATTAAAAAAAAAAAAGATTGATGATCGAAAATTCTTGAGATGTTAGAGTTATATAAGACAATAGCACTTGGAAGGAACTTCGAAGGAGCAGAGTAAGAAGCCAAAAGGAAAGAAAAGGAAGAAGAAGCCATCACAAAAAAGAAGAATAGAGGGGGGAAAAGAGAGGAGAGGGATAAAATCACTTTTTCACATTTTTACTTCATTCAAAAACCTAAATGTAGTGGAGGGCATAGGAGACTAGGGTAGGGTGGTAGTCCTCTGCATCCAACCCACCTGGCCCTTGCTTAGGGCAAGCGAGGACATCCGCCTGCCGTGTGCATCCAATTACACTCTAAGAGGTGCCTGGGGATGAGGCTCAGGCTGGGCCCAAGCCCGCCTGGGTTTCCACTTGTCTGTCTGGCCCTATATATATATAATAAATAAATTTTTAATAAAAATGATGTTTTATTTTAAAACACTCACCCCCTTGTTCACTCTCACTCACTAACTCACTCACTCACTCACTCACTCTCACTCTCACTCTCACTCTCACTCCTGGGTCAATCCGCCCCACGGGATCCAAACAAGAGCACCCGCCCATGGGGGTGGGAGGTGTGGGTAGCACCCCTAGAGGAGACTTAAATAAACTCCTAAAGAGATGGATTAGAGATAAAAACTTCTAAGATTTTCAAGTCTAACTTGACTCTTAACTTAGTTCAGTTCTAATTGGACTCTAATAGGCACATTTCTTGAATTATTCTTAAAATAAAAGATAAACAAAATAACATCCTAAATAAACTAAATTTCAAGTCACTCATCCTTTCATCCTGCATCATTCTCTCTTGCTTCAAAGAAACTAAATCTTGAGCTTTTAAATCCCAAAAGGTTGAAAAACACCCATGGGGTCACTCCTTGGAGCAAAACACTAGACTGGGATCGTGAAATGGACATAGACTTGCATCTTTGTTGCTTTAGACCACCAAAAAACTGACCTAATGCTTGTTATTGGGCTTCAATGAAAGCCCACAAAAAAATGATGCCAAGATAAACACAAATCACATGAATGATGGCACCTTGAACCTTTTTTCTTTTTTTCTTCTGTTCCAATTAGACCTACTAATCAAAAATCAAGGTTTCTTCACTGATTTGTTTTTTATTGGAACGTGCCCTTGGCAACGAGTTTCCTACAAATGCACCTTGGGTGATTCGAGGGAAAGTTCCCACAATCTGATGGCCCCTAGGAATTGTTTGCACCTAAAAGGATTTGAACCTTAGACCTGCAAGAGCATACCACCAAGACCAAGGCTTTTACTAGTAGGGCCAATCCCTAGGGGTTAAGTCTTCACTAAATTCACCCTAAAATCCTTCTTTCTCTTTCTCAACAAAAGCTTTCTTGATCTCTGAATATAAGTTTTCTTTGCACAAATATTAGCACATGAGAGAACTTGTAGGTGGCATGACACAAGGGATGTCATCTTGGATTGGCTGTCATGGCGGTGTCTGGACAATGGGCTGATAACGGAGAAAACTGGTTGGGATGATGGTACTTGGTACTGATGGTGGTGGCCATTTTGATTAATTTTGTTTCGATTGGTATTGAAGAGTGATTTACGAGTTGAAGGTTCCAAAATTTGGAGGGATAGTGGATAGCCTAGTTTGGGTGTTGAGATGTTGTCCTTTCAAATTTTGGACTGCCAATTGGGGTTGAAACTTGAAAGGATGTGTTGTGACTCTGTTTGGGATCCTTCTTGTGGCTGGGAAAAGATATTGGGTGTTGGTGCTTTTAGAACCCAAAAAGAGGCATCAACCCTTAGGGGATGGGATGGGAGTGCACGGGTTACAATAATTGGTTACTTTTGGTTCATTAGGTGTGGCTGACTGGCTGTGGTGTTGAGGAAATCCTTTGTGTAAGAGGAAGCTTATTGCAACTGGCCTTGACATCTCATGGTGCTCGGATGCCAAAATGATGGAGGCTAACAACACTTCAAAGAAATATCAAAGGAGCAGATAAGCCAAAGATAGAAGAGAGAAACAACTCGGAAAAGATAGTGTCATGGTGATAAAGAATTTAACAGCTGGAAGAGAAAAGAAGGGTTAAACTAGAAGTTTGGGATTAAATGAAACGGGGAGTTTTGGGGAAATAAGTGAAATGGTGTGTTTTGTGTAAGAGTTTGATGTAGCGTTGCGTTTTATGTTTTGATTGTTGTGTTTTGGAATAAGTAAAATGGTGCGTTAGAAAGGGGTCTAATGTAGTGTTGCGTTTCATGTTTTGAATAATTGGGCTTATCTTTTCTTTGTAGATTGTCTGGTATAAAAGGAAGAAGAGTCGTGTAAGAGGATCATCAGAAAATACTTAGACGAATTGTATAACTAGAGGTTGAAAGTTCCTAGAAAACTCTTTCCAAGAATAAAGATTGGTTCTTGGGTTTTCTTGAATTTCTATCTTAATTTTCCCACTGTGTGCATCTGTAGTCTGTGGGAAGAGTGGCTCATCCCTTACAATTGGTATTAGAGAGGACTGATCCTCTAATGGTAGAAGGCACATGTGCAACAGCTCTGAAGTTACAACATGAAGGGTTCACAAACAAGTGGAAGATCATCAACAAGCCATTTATGGCATTATTGAAAAGTTAAGACTAGTTAACTGATATGCTTCGATCACTAGTATGATTGGATTTTTCCCATTTCGAGGTAACAATCCAACTGGGTGGATTTTCAAAGCCATCTAGTCCTTTGAGTTTCATTAGACTCCCCCTAGTCAGAAACTTTTATTAGCTTCTTACCATATGGAAGGTGAGCCATGTATGGTATCAATATGTTTTGGATGGGGGTCATTTCAATAGTTGGGAATCCTTTGTGAAATGTTTACAAGTTAGATTTTGGCTAACAGCTTATGATGACCCAATGGAGGCATTGACACATGTAAACTTCATTTGTAACTTCTTAGAAGGCTCAATTTGAGGTGCCATCAAATAGGCTTAAAGGGCTGTCAAAAAGGCACAACCTTAGCTGTTTTTAAGTGGATTGAAGGATGAGATTCGTTTGCCAATGAGAATGCTCAATCCTATCAATCTTAGTGCTGCTCTTGGAATGGATAAAATCCAAGAAGAGTATGTTTTGATATCAAGAAGGTCTTGGAGGCGAGTTGGAAGTAATGTCGAGAATGGGTCTTTTGAACCAAGTTCTGAAGTTACTAGTGTATGAACCAAGAATGGGTAGTGTTCCAATTAAAAAGGTTTTTTCTTCACAAATGGATTAAAAAAGGAAGAATCCTAAAGTGTATTTCTTGCAACTTGAGGATTCTGTGGAAGGTGAAGTGCAACAAGATGACTATGTGGAGACTATGCATAATTGTAATGAAGATCAAAAACATGCTGGGGAAGATTTAGAGATTTTGATTAATGCTATATCTGGTTTTCCTAGTAATAATGCAATGAGGTTAATTGAGAAGATCGAATCTTTTACAGTGGAGATCTAGGTAGATTCAGGAAGTACTCACAACTTCTTGAATCATTTGGTGGTGAAAGCAACTAAACTGAGAATTTAGAGAATTCTAGTTTGAAGGTGAAAGTGGCCGATGGTAATAAGATTTTGGAGTCAAGGCAGATATGAAGAAGCGGTTAGAATACAAGGAACTAAGTTCTTGCTTCCTTTCCGTGTATTGACCGTTGGGGGGTGTGATATTGTATTAGGAGTACAATGGTTAAATAGTTTAGGTCCAATTAAGTGGGACTTCACTAATATGACCATGCAGTTTGCAATTCAAGGCAATGAGTTGATATTGAAGGGCTTAACTATGAGGAAATATCAGTAGAAGCAACTAAAAAACAGTTGAAATCCTCCTTTGTGAGGAAACAGGCTTGAAGGAAGTGAGTCAATTGTAGCCTGAAATAGCATAAGTGATTCAGGAGTTTCAAGGAGATGTTCGCAATATACGGGAGTTGGCTGGAATTCTTGGTTGCAAATCTTCTTCGCTGCCTATGACTTACTTGGGACTCCTTTTGGGTACACTTGCGAGGACAGCTAGCATCTGGGATAATGTAATTGAAAAAGTGCAGCGGAAGCCAACAGGATAGAAGATGATGTATTTGTCCAAAGGCAGTCGTATTACTTTAATTAAGAGTACTTTTTCCAATTTACCCACTTACTTTTTATCCCTTATTCCTATACCGGCTAATGTAGTAGGTCAGCTTGAGAAGTTACAAAGAGACTTTTTGCGGGGTGGCCTGGGGGAAGAATTTAAATATCATCTAGTTAAGTGGGAGACTGTATGTCGTCCCATATCAAATGGCGGCCTGGGCATTCGAAACTTGAGGATATTTAATCGAGCACTACTTGGGAAATCGTTATGGACATCACCAGGAACCAAAGAGCCTTTGGAGAGAGGTGATTGATCACAGATATGGGGTTGCATTGGGGGGTGGTGTTCTAATGAAATCCGGGAGGGGGGGGGGGGAAATGGGGTGGGGTTGTGGGATAACATCAGAAGAGGCTGTGGGGTTTTTCACCGGCCCTCGGTTTAGATTGGAAGCTGGCTCAAGAATCAAATTTTGGACAGATGTATGGTGTGGTGACAGGGCTCTTGTCGACTTGTTTCCCACTCTGTTCCAGATAGCTAGTACTAAAAATAGCATTGTGGTAGAGGTTATGGAGTTGGTTGGGAGGAGTTTGCATCGGAACATCATATTCAATCAGGCAGCGCAAAATTGGGAGGTAAGCACTTTTATGGAATTTTATAGCCTTATTTACTCGCAACGACCTATTCTGCAGAATGAAGACGGCTTGTGGTGGACCCCGGCAAAGAAATGAATCTTCACTGTTAGCTCCTTCTACAAGACTCTCACTCAAGGACCCGAGATCCAGTTTTCGTGGAGGAAGATTTGGCATCACCAAGCACCTCCGAAAGCGGCATTCTTTGTTTGGACAGCATCGTTAGGCAAGATCCTCACAACAAATAACTTAAGAAAAAGTAGGGTTATTTTAGTAGATTGGTGCTGCATGTGCTGTATGGGAGGTGAATCGATGAATCACCTGCTTTTACATTGTGAGACTGCTAGGGTTCTTTGGGATGACATTTTTAACAGATTGAACTTACCTTGGGTAATGCCAGAGTCAGTGGTGGTAGCTTTGGAGTGTTGGACCTCCCTGCGTGATAGGCGTCAGATCAAAGCTGTGTAGAAGATGATCCCCATCTGTATCTTGTGGTGCCTCTGGCAGGAGCAAAACGAGCGGACTTTTGAAGACAATGAGATAACACGAGAGGAGCTTATTGTTTTCTTTTATAGAACTTTGTGTACTTGGACCATTGCCTTAGACTTCAATGGCATGGATCATCATGATTTTCTTATTTCAAATGCGCCGTCTTGATAGGCCATGAGATTTGTTGTAATAGGCATTTGCCTCCCTTATTTATTTAATAAATTTTTACTTATCAAAAAAAAAAGTTTCAAGTGGTTTCTGAGGAACTTGTGGGATTGCCACCACCAAGATCCTTTGACCATCAGATTTTGTTGAAGGAAGGAACCACTCCCATGTTAGCAAGACCTCATAGCTACCCACATTACCAGAACACTGAGATTGAAAAGATTGTCAGACTTGTTGAAGAATGGAGTGATAAGGCCAAGCCAAACCCTATTTTCTTCACTAGTTTTGTTTATTAAGAAAGCTGATGGAGCCTAGAGAATGTAAATAGACTATAGGGCTTTAAATCAATAGACCATCAAGGACAAATTCCCAATCCTGTCATTGATGAAGTACTTGATGAGCTCTTTGGTGCAAAAAAAAATTTCAAGTTTGATTTGAGATCAGGCTATCATCAAATTAGAGTGAGGGATCAAGATATTCCCAAAACAACTTTTAGAACGCATGAGGGCCACTATGGGTTATTGATCATGCAATTTGGACTCACAAATGCTTTAGCCACGCTCCAAGGCTTGATGAATGAAGTATTCAAGCCTTATCTCAGGAAAATTGTATTGTTTTATTTTTATGACAATTTGGTTTATAGCCAAAGTTTTCTATTCATATCACACATTTGAGGTCTGAATTGACACTCTTAAAACAATATAGTTTGTTTGTTAAAATGTCAAATTGTAGATATAGGGTACAACAAGTGGATTATTTGGCAAACCCAACCAAGCTGTCTTCTATGCTAGAGTGGCCTACTCCTAGCACATTGAAATCCTTAAGAGGTTTCTTGGGTCTTAGGTTATTATAGGAAGTTTGTAAGACATTACGGGGCCATAGCAGCCCCATTAGCCATGTTACTAAAGAAAAATGCATTTGTATGGTCAGATGTAGCTACAAGGGCATTTCAAGATTTAAAGCAAGCCGTCACCCAACCTCTTGTTTTGAGGTTTCCAAATTTTTCTAAAGAGTTTACAATCAAATGTGATGCATCTAGGAGAGGGCTGAGGGTTGTGCTTATGCAAGAGGACCAACCAATAAAGCCTCGAAGGAAAAGGTTTTAATGCTATCAACATATGAGGAGCTATTGGCATTAGTTTCAACAGTAGCCAAGTGGACCATACTTGCTTGGTCAGACTTTCAAAATCAAAATTGACCAGAAAGCATTGAAGTATCTTTTAGAGTAGAGAGCAGGCACTGAAACACAATAGAAGTGGATTGATAAGTCGATGGTGTACAATTTCAAAATAGAATACAAAAGCGGGAGAGACAATAAAGTAGTTGATGCCTTGTCGAGGAAATGGGAGGAAGAAGAAGCTACAACAAGGGCGGCAATACTTTTAAGTTTGAAAATATGCAGATGAAAACTGAAGGCTTCATGGTCATGGTCAGGCATTGGCGGTCTTCATATCATATACATGGTACCTCTTGCTTCATCTTTACAGGCAAGCTGAAAGCTCTAAAAAAAGACTTAGCTTTAGAATACTCGATCTTTGGGTGACATAAGGGAACGCAAGAAAATCAAGTTGGAGGAGATTCAAGAGTTAGAGAGGATACAAAAGGATCGGGTACTCTCCCAAGAAGAGTTATCTCGGAAGACAGAGTTGGTTACAAATTTGGAGAGGGTTATTCTATTAGAGGAAATTTCATGACGTAAAAAATCAAGAGCATTGTGGTTTACAAAAGGGGATCGAAGCACAAAGTCCTTCCACAGAATTGCTAACTCACATAGGCGAACCAACACCATTGAGATGCTGAAAATTGATGGTGTGGAATGTATGGAGGGTCAGGTGATTCGATAGCATGTTGTGGATTTTTTTGAACAATTGCTTGCTGAACAAGAGGGGTGGAGATCGAAGCTTGATGGCGGGTCTTTTGAATCTATTGGGCTGCATGATGTATCTTGGTTGGATAGGCCTTTTGAGGAGGCAGAGATTCATGATGTTGTGAGAAGAATGGTCAAAGACAAGGCACCCTATCCTAATGGCTTTTCTATGGGCTTCTTTCAAACATGCTGAGAAATAGTGAAGGATCCCCAACCTTCTAATGAAGGTGTTCTAGGAATTGTTCTAGGCTGGAAATTTTGTGAAAAGTCTTACCTCTACTTTTATTGCATTGATACCTAAGAAGGTTAGGGCTTCGGAGGTTAAGAACTTTCAGCCTATTAGCCTTGTGAATGGGATATCTAAGATAATTCCCAACGTGCTTGCAAATCACCTTGGGGACATTTTGGGGAAGATTATTACAAAACCCCCAAAATGCCTTTGTAAGGGATAGGCAAATCTTAGATGTGGTCCTTGCCAATGAATGCTCAGACAATAGATTAAAATATGGCACTACAAGAATCCTTTGCAAGCTAGATATAAAGAAAGCCTACGACCACATTAACAAGGTCTTCTTATTGTACCTAACAATATTTGTAAAAACCACCACACTTCTCTGGGGTGGAGCATTCCATTTATATAGACATATACAAAACATAGTAGAGTTTGAATACATAATTACAAATGGAAACCATATCTCCTAAACTATATCTCCTACAATCAAGGGGGATTCCGTAAATCAATAACTGATTTACTAGAATCCTTTACAAATGGAAACTATATCTCCTAAACTATATCTCCTACAATCAAGGAGAATTTTGTAAATCAATACTGGATTTACTAGAATCCTCTACAGCCCCCCGCAAGCTAAGAGTGGGATTAACACAAACTCGAAACTTGGATCGAAAGAAAACATAAAGATCCCGTGAGACGCTCTTGGTGAAGACATCGGCCAGTTGTAAGTGGGACGGAACATGCTGAAGACGAAGAGTGCCAGCAACAACGAGCTCACGGAGAAAATGATAATCAAGGTCGATGTGCTTGGCACGCTTGTGGGACACGGGATTAGAGCTCAAAAAATTTGCACTCTTGTTGTCACAAAGGAGAGGCCGGTGAGTCAAAGTAACCCGAAGATCTTGTAGGAGATGAGTGAGCCATAAAACTTCAGCAGCAGTAAGGGTGAGAGCGCAGTATTCAAATTTGCAACTTGAACAAGAAACCGTGGGTTGTTTTTGGCACTCCAAGAGATAAGATTATTGCCAAGAAAAATCGAGTAGCCAGAGGTGGAGCGTCTAGTGTCTGGGCAGCTAGCCCAATCAGCATCCGAGTATGCAACTAAGCCCATTGAAGAGGATGAAGTGAACTTGAGACCAAAATGAAGTGTGCCTTTTACATAGCGAAGGATTAGCTTGACTGCCTGAAAGTGAACATCAGTAAGCGCATGAAGAAACTGACTTACAGAGTTGACGGAATGGGCAAGATCAGGATGTGTAATTGTTAAATATTGCAAGGCACCAACTAATGAGCAATAGAGAGTTGGATCCGCAAATGGAGCACCTTCAAAAGAGTCGTTGAGAGACAAACATGAGAGTAGCAACCAGTTTGCTGCCCAACAGTTGAGCACAAGCCAAAACATCAGTAGCATATTTAACTTGCTTGATGAAAATGCCGTCTGGGATGTAAATTGCCTCGAGTCCAAGAAAACAATTCAGCAGACCTAAGTCCTTGTCAGCGAACGCGGAGTGCAACTGGGAAATAAATCGGTTGATGAGAGCAGAGTTATTCCCAGTGAGTATGATGTCGTCAACGTATAGGACGAGATAAATAAGATCATCATGTCGATTAAACACAAATAAAGAAGTGTCCGCGCGGCTGCAAGAAAAACCAAGTTTTAGTAAAAATGAACTAAAACGTTGAAACCAAGCACGAGGCGCTTGTTTCAAGCCGTAGAGTGCCTTCTTTAATTTACAAACATGAAGGGGATGGTGAGGATCAACATAGCCCAGGGGCTACTCCATATAGACAGTTTCATGAAGAATGCTATTGAGAAAGGCATTTTTGACGTCAAGTTGACATAACGGCCACTTGTGAGACACGACGAGAGAGAAAACAACATAAACTGTGGAGGTTTTAACCACAGGGCTGAAAGTGTCCATGTAATCAAGACCGGGAAGTTGAGTGTAGCTCTTTGCAACGAGGCGCGCTTTAAAGCGCTCAATGGATCCATCAGAAAGAAATTTAGTCCAGAAAATCCATTTGAAACCAACAATATTAGCATTGGAGGGCTGGGGAACAAGATCACAAGTATGATTAGTTTGAAGCGCCTTCATCTCATCATCCAAGACAGCAAGCCAAGCTGGATTTTTGGCAGCTGATTTAAATCCCTTTGGCTCAAAGGTGGCAAGCAGTGCATGAATTAATGGAGAATCAGAGGACTGCACAAAGTTGAGATGAGCGGGATGCCGTGTCTTGAAAATTCTGGATTTGGCACGAGTAATCATGGGATGAGAGTCGGAAGGAGCTGATGAAGTAGTGGCATGAAGCGGGTCCATGGGAGCTGCAGAAGGAATCAATTCCGTAGCTAACGCAGGTGCGGGCGAGACTGCAGCAGAAGAAGACGTTGACTCTGTAGCAAAAGAAGAAACCTGCAAGGGCTCAACAGCAGAATCATCTACACAAAAATGACAAGGAGGAGTGGTAGGGACCTACGTAGTAGTAAGAGAAGTTGTGCTAGGAGATGGTTCAAGGGAATAAGGCTCGAAAAATTTTGAAAAACCAATGTCAGCAATAGAAATGGCACTGGAAGTATTTGAGAACGGGAAAAAATTCTCATCAAATCGAGCATGTCGTGTAATATACGTGTGAGAAGTTGCAAGGTAAAAACAACGGAAGCCTTTATGTGAGGAACTATAACCAAGAAAGATACACAGTAAACTACGGGGAGAAAATTTGTGAGGTGCATAATCATGTAAGCATGGGTAAACTCGACAGCCAAAAGGGTGAAAATTCTCATAATTAGGAGACTTACCTGATAAAACTTCAAAAGGTGAAAGTCCACCAAGAACAGGCGTAGGCAGCCGATTGATAATGTAGGTCGCTGTGCTGAAAGCGTCAACCCAATGCCGAGGAGGAACGTGAGAGTGAAATAGGAGAGCAAAGCCGATTTCCGTCACATGACGATGTTTGCGCTCAGCTCTACCATTTTGGGAAGGAGTGTACGGGCAAGATATTTGGTGGTGGATGCCAAATTGTCGAAGGTAAGATTGAAACTGATTGCCTATAAATTCAGAGCCACCATCACTTTGAAAAATCTTGATTTTGGTGGAGTGTTGATTTTCAAACAATTTTTGAAATTGGAGGAAAATATCAAAAAAATCGGATTTCAATTTCATGGGATAAAGTCAAGTAAATCGAGAGTAATCGTCGATAAATAACACATAATAGGTAAATCCAAATTTAGATTTGATGGGAGCAGGACCCCAAATATCGCAATGGATGAGACCTAAAACAACATTAGATCAAGTAGTATTCGGTGAAAAAGGCGAGCAATGACTCTTAGCGAGTTGACAAGTAGAGCAAAGAGATGGATTAGGCAACAAAGAAGTGAGAAATAATTGTCCTTTTTTATTCAAAAAAGATAAAAATGAATGACTTACATGACCAAGGCGAGCATGCCATAATTCAAAGGAAGCATGTAAATTTTTATTTCGAAGGACAGAAACAAATGCAGAGTTGCCACATTCCAACACATAAAGCCCACCTTCTCGTTTACTGGTTGCCACCGCCGTTCCTGTTACTCGATTCTGTATAACAAAATTATCGTGAGAAAAAGTGACAGAGAGAAGAAAGTCAGAGATCAATTTGTTGATGGACAACAAGTTTTTGGTAAGAAAAGGGACAACAAGAACATACAACAGTTTAAAATTGGAAGAGGGAGAGAGCGTTCCAGTGTGAGTAATAGGAAGAGAAGCACAATTTCCCACTATTACGCAGTCCTCCTTACCATGATAGGGCTCAACTTTGTCCAAATGAGAAGGATCAGGTGTCATGTGAGCAGAAGAGCCGGTATCGGTGAACCCATCAGACTCCAGGCCATTTAAGAGAGAACAGGCCGTGGTGAAAGCTTCAGCAAGTTGTGCCGTAGGTTCGGAACATTCATAACGGCTCCGACAGCAATCAGCAGTGTGTCCTTCAGTCTTGCAGATTTGACACCGAGGGGTATAGGAGCCCCGTTTGCCACGGCCATGGCCATGGCCTCCATTGTAGCCGCCGCGAGAACGATGGGACTTGGAGTTACTACCACCCCGAGATGAAGGAAAGAGCCCTTGGTGGCAGTAAAAGCAGCAGAAGAAACAGGGGAGAAGGACCCGAGTGACTGCTGGAAAATCTCAAAGCTTTCAGCTTTGGGAACCAAGTCTTTGAAAGCTGGCACTGGAGTGAGAGACATTTAGGCAATAGAAAAATTAGCAAAAACAGTGCCCAATCCTCTGAGATACCTGTGAACTTTGCCTATATCATCAACCGAGCGACCCATTGCAATGAGTTGATCGCATAAAGCCTTAAACGAACAAGAATATTCTGTGACACTTTGGGTGCCACGTTTGATAAGCTGCAGATCATCTTTGATGCGAAGCACACAAGTCTTGGAAATATGACTAAAGGATTTTTCCAAAGCAAGCCAGACATCGCGAGCGGTGGTGGGGCCAAGGACTTCGGCCATGGCTTCTTCAATCAACGAAGAGAAGAGGAGACTGAGAAGGCGTTGATCTTGAAGTTGCCATTCCACATATTTAGGATTCGGTTGAGAAGAAGAATCAGAGGCGATAGTGATTGGAGGCCCTGCAACGGAACCATTGACATGGCTAAGGAGATTCTGACATTGAAGAAGAGGGAGAAGTTGATTTCGCTACAGAAGATAATTTGTGGAGAAGAGTTTAATAGTAACCATGTGGATCATGGTGTTGAAGGAGAAGGAAGAATCGGCCATGAGTGGATCGAGGAGGTTAATCCAAAAAGAGAGTCTGATACCATAACCAGGGGCGGACCCACGCCTTAGCCCCCCCAAAATTTTTCCAAATTTGATCTATAATAGAAATATATATATAATTATATATATAATTAAAATTCTCTCTTAAATTATAAAAATAAAAATAAAAATTGCCCCCCCTAAATTTTTTTTACGAAAATTATTCTTTTAAATCTCAATATATATCTATTTATATTTTAACTTTTAACTTTACGTAAACTCAAATTTTAACTTACATAATCTTACAGTTACTCTAATAGTCTAACTCTAGCAAAAAAATTAATTATAAATTTATATGATTGTAAAATTCATTAATTATACTCACTTATTTAGTTTCACTCTAACTTGTATGATTGTGAGATATAATTTATTAAAAATCTAACAGCGTTACATCATTACTTAATAGAAAGTTTTCAAATTTATTCTTGATTTATAAATTTTTTTTAAATCATATAAAAATATGAGCAAGTACTTAAGAACAATTAATTATTTTTTTTAAAAGAAAGAAATGCAGTACAATTTGAAAAGTAATATACATTTAGAGAGTTCGGTAACAACAGAATATGATATTTCTATTACTGATGATCATCCTTCTAAAATTTACACGCACCGCACATTTTATCGATCGCCCCCCCAAACATAAAATCCTGGTTCTGCCCCTGACCATAACAATATTTGTAAAAACCACCACATTTCTCTGGGGTGGAGCATTCCATTTATATAGACATATACAAAACAGAGTAGAGTTTGAATACATAATTACAAATGGAAACCGTATCTCCTAAACTATATCTCCTACAATCAAGGGGGATTCCGTAAATCAATAATTGATTTACTGGAATCCTCTACAAATGGAAACCGTATCTCCTAAACTATATCTCCTACAATCAAGGAGGATTCCATAAATCAATAACTGATTTATTGGAATCCTCTACAGTACCTTCTTGAGAGGTGTGGATTTAGGGAGATATGGAAGTCGTGGATCATATGGTGTATATCAATGGCAAAACTTTCAGTGTTGATCAACGGCAACCCAATTGGCTTTTTCAAAAGCGCCCGAGGTTTAAGGCAAGGGGACTCAATTTTCCCACTTCCATGTCATTGAAATGGAGGCGCTTAATAGAATGATCTCGGCACTAGTTAATAATGGTTTTATGGTGGCTTCTCGATTAGTGACCCCCATTGGGATACTTAATATTTCTCATTTATTGTTCGCAGATGGCACGTTAATCTTTTGCGAGGCAAACCAAAATCAGGTTCGACCATTCTTTTTTGAAGCAACGTCTGACTTGAAAGTGACATTTAACAAATCAGAGATGGTACCAGTTGGAAGAGTCAACAGCGTAAGGCAATTGGCTAGCACACTAGGATCTAAGGTTGCTTCTCTTCCCATGACCTAGCTTGGCCTTTCGTTGGGAGCTGCCTCAAGAGATATTCCAATATGGGACATGGTGATCAAGAAGATAAGAAAGGAGATTGGCAGCCTGGAAGATATTGTATCTATCGAAAGGCGGCAGGATCACCTTAATTAAGAGTAGGCTGTCTAATTTGCCAACTTATGTCTTGTCTCTATTCCCTATTCCAGTAGGTATGGCATGCTGGATTGAGAAGCTTAAGCATGATTTCTTGTAGAGTGGAGTGGGAGATGAATTTAGATTCCATCTAGTTGGTTGGAACAAGGTATGCTCCCCAATTTCCTCAGGTGGGTTGGGTATTAGAAATTTGAGAATTTTTAATCGGGTGTTACTTGGAAAATGGATATGGAGATATAATCTGGAACCAAAGCCCTATGGAAGTCGGTGACTGATTGCAAATATGGATGTTTGTGTAGGGGCTGTGTACTAGAGAAGTGAGTCGGGCTTACGGAGTGGGGAGTATGAAAGCATATCAGGTGAGGATGGGGTGGTTTTACTCAAAACACAAGATTCGTTTTGGGTGGGGGCTCTAGGATTACAATTTGGAGTGACTTTTGGTGTGGAAATGGTGCTCAAAAGGAACATCAACTTCAGTAGGGCAACCCAAGATTGGGAAGTGGGCAGCTTTAAGGATTTCTTTAGTCTATGTATTCCACAAAACTGAGCAACCAACGAGTTGATACGTTGTGGTGGATACCCGCAAGCAAAAGTACATTCTCGATTTGCTCCTTCTAAAAGCCTTTCACACACTCATTGAATAATCAGTTTCCATGGAGGATGATTTGGGGAAATAAGGCGCCTCTCAAAGCAACATTTTTCATGTGGACAGCTTCCTTGGGTAAGATTTTGACAACAGATAACTTGAGGAAGCACAGGGTGATCATAGCGGATTGATGCTGCACATGTAAGAAATTTGGTGAGATTGTGGATCATCTCTTACTACACTGCAAGACTACTAGAGTATTATGGAATGAAGTGATCACAGTGGGTGTCTTTAAGCTTCATGGTATCCCATGAACAATTGTCCCAGATAGAGATCTCGTCTTCACCAGTTCCTTTTAGAAGGAATTATTTCAGCAACATGGCACTTCATTGGCACTTCATTGGCACTTAGTTCAGCATATCATCCTCAGTCTAATGGTCAGACTGAGGCTTTGATTATATGCTTGGAGGGCTATTTGAGATGTTATATCGACACAGACCAAAGGAATGGAGCAATTAGCTACCTATGGCAAAATGGTGCTATAATACTACTAATCATTCTTCAACTTTAATGTCTCAATTTGAATAAGTCTATGGTTATCCTCCTCTTAGAATACTTGCTTATATCCCTCGCACCACAACTAATGTAGCAGTTGAGCAGCAATTAAAGTCCAAAGATCAGATTTTGTCTCTTTTAAAAGAAAACTTGCATAAAGCTCAGCACAGGATGAATTTATTTGCTAACAAGAAAAGAATTGAGAGATCATTTGAGGTGGGAGATTGGATGTTCTAAAGGTTGCAGCCTCATAGAAAGAAGGCAATAGCAATGAGACAATTTGAAATTACCCCCTAGATTTTATGGTCCTTTTCAAGTTCAAAGGATTGGAGCAGTTGCATATAAGCTGGCATTACCCTCTAATCCACAAATTCATCTAGCCTTCCATGTGTCCTATTTGAAAAGGAAATTGGATGATCAGATCACTCCCTCATCTACCCTAACTCCAGTGAATCCTGAAGGCAATGTACAACTTGCACCTAAGGATATTATGGAGAGGAGAATGGTTAAGGTTGGAACCCCTGCAGCAAAAGAAGTTTTAATCAAGTGGTTGGCGCATCAGCTGAGGACAGCACATGGGAGTCACTATGAAAGCTGCGCAGCTTCTACCCTCACATTGTGGGCAAGGTCCTTTGAGGGAGAGGAGTGTTGGAAGAGCTTGGCAGTGCATTGGCCTTGAGGACAAGGCTTTTAACAGGGCGAGATTGTCATGGTGATAACAACTTTAACAGCTAGAAGAGAAAAGAAAGGGTTAAACAGGGAGTTTGGGATTAAATGAAACGGGGAGTTCTCTGAAAATAAGTAAAACGGTGCATTTTGTGTAAGAGAGTTTGATGTAGCGTTGTGTTTTAGGTTCTAATTGTTGCATTTTAAAATAAGTAAAATGGTGCATTAGAAAGGGGTCTGATTTAATGTTGCATTTCATGTTTTGAATATCCGTATTTTATCTTCTTCTTTTTTTAGATTGTCTGGTATAAAAGGAAGGAGAGTCGTGTAATAGGATCATCAGAAAATACTTAGACGAATTGTGTAATTGGAGGTTGAGAGTTCCTCGAAAACTCTTTCCAAGAATAAAGATTGGTTCTTGGGTTTTCTTGAATTTCTGTCTTGATTTTTCTATCATTTGTATTTGTAGTCTATGTGAAGAGTGGCTCATCCCTTACAAATAAGAGACTAAGAGGACGGGAGGGAGAAAATCACTTTCTCACAATTGTAATGCATCCAAAATCTGAATCTATTCGAGTTATTACAAAGGGGGTTGAATAGACAAATAGGAGTCTCAATATAATTAGGACTTCAACTTTATATAATGTAACAACCCTTTTCGTAGGATAGAGATATCAATAACATTCATAGCATAATACTCAATAAAGAGATTCAAAATCCTGAAATACCTCATTTATTGAAAATCATCGAACTAAACTTAACATAACTGTCTTTGAAATAGGAAACTGAAAACGTAATTAAAAGCATAAACTAGTCCTACGTGTGACTTTTTATTCAAATAACATATACATAGACTAAATCCTTGTGTAATAACACTTATTCCGATCTAAGTCTTTGCACTAGTCTACTCCTGGCTCTCCACCTCTGCGTCCTTATAATTATCATATGTGACGTTTAAAAATATAAAAAAATAAAATAAAATAGAGAAACAAACAAATGAGTCAAAGACTTAGTAAATAACACATAATACCAGAAACATAATTCAGTTTAACATAGGCTTAATTTTTGAAAAACTTTACATATATAGTCACAAATTCACATAACATATCTATTATTCATAATCATCATGAGTGGAATCATACATAATCATGGAAATACTTATAATGATTGGCTCCATGCATTTCCTAACAATCATACATGACTTGTTCATCTTATCGTTCACTTATTAGTGGCTATCATTACATGCATGAATCAGTCCAATTGTCGTTGACTGCATAAACTTTTCGTGACATGAGGTGAACCACACTTAGGTCCATGGCACCCTATTACTTATCGTATCATGCAATGAAACACGCTTGAGTCCATGTTATCACTTAACTTATGGTGAACCACGCTTGAATCTATGGCACCACATAACGTGTCATATCATGAAGTGAAACACGCTTGAATTTGATTTATCACTTAACCTATGGTGAACCACGCTCGAGTCCGTGGAACCCTATTACTTATCATATCATGTAGTATAACACGCTTGATTCTTTATTACCACTTAACATATGGTGAACTACGCTTTAGTCCGTGGCACCGTCTTAATGTGTCAAATATGTAGCGAAACAGGTTTGAGTCTATGCTTCACTTAACAGATGGTGAACCACGCTTGAGTCCCTGACATCATCTTAACGTGTTATAACATGTAGTGAAACATGTTTGAGTCTGTGTTTTAATCAACATATGATAAACCACGCTTGAGTCTGTGGCACTATCTACGTGTCATATCTTGTAGTGAAACACGCTCAAGTCTATGTTTCACTTAACATATGGTGAACCACGCTTGAACACGTGGCACCGCTTATCATAGCCTGCTGTAAAACACGCTTAGGTCAGTGTCACTATTTTTCATAATGCATGAGAACTTGTTGGAGTTCATGGACTTTTTCTAGCATGGCATACTCTTCTACATGGCATGACATAATATAATCTCAGCTTCCTATAAACATTCCATGGCATACATGATCTAAGTACACTTCTCACAATCTTTCCAATCTTTCCAAAGGGGGGGAGAGACTAACCCTCATCAAAGCACCATTTCCAACCTTCCCACTTACGATCTTTCTCTCTTCTCATTATAGGTGGGTGTGGCAAACCGGATGGACAAGCTATTTAGAGCTTTCTTGCGGAGTGGCACGGGGGACAAATTCAAATTTCACTTTGTGAATTGGCAAAGAGAGAGCTATCCGATCGCAAATGGTGGGTTAGGGGTGCAAAATTTGTGTGTTTTTAACAAGACACTTTTAGGAAAATGGTTGTGGAGGTACCAAATGAAAGGGAACTCATTGTGGAGAGAGGTAATTGATCACAAGTATGGTTATGTGTGAGGGGATGGTGTTCTAAAGATGGCAGTGGGTCTTATGGAGTAAGACTATGGAAATTTATAAGAAAGGGGTAGTACACTTTTGAAAACATCTCAAGTTTAAGATGGGTGATGGAGCACGAACCCACTTTTGGTTCAATGTATGGAGTGGGGAGAGCCCCCTTTGCACTATTTTTCCAATTGCTTTTAACTTGGCTAGAAATCAGCAAACTCCAGTTTCAGAAGTGCTACATCATGCAAATGGGACGGTAACTTGGAATGTCACTATTACTAGAAATGCTTAGGACTGGGAACTTGAAGGGTTGGCATATTTTTACAGCTATTTGAATTCAGCAAAGTTAGGAGGCAATGGGGTGTCTGTATGTTGTGGACTCGCACGGGGATAAAAAAGTTTACTGTTAAATCTTTTTACAAGGTTTTGACAATCCAACAGCCCACTTTCTTTACGTGGAAGAGTACATTGAAGGTCTTAGTACCGTCTAAAGTTGTTTTCTATACTTGGACAGCTGCACATGGAAGATTTTGGCAGTTGATAATCTAAGAAAGCAAGGTATAATTGTCATGGAGTGGTGCTACATGTGTAAAAGGAGTGAGAAACCAATAGATCATTTGCTTTTACATTGTGAGATGGCTAGGGAGTTATGGGCTAGTATCCTTAGTAGAGCCGAGCTGAGTTAGGTTATGCCTAAGAGTGTGGTGGATCTACTAGCATGTTGAAATAGGTCTCACAATAATGCTCACCTGGAAACAGTGTAGCGATGATACCTTTGTGCTTAATGTGGTATCTATGGTTGGAAATGAATGATAAGTGCTTTAACAACAAGGAGCGTGCAGTAGGGGAAATATGGATTTTTTTGTATTCTCTTTTCTAGTGATTTTCTACTATTGTATTGAAGGGGGGGAATGTTCATGAGTTTTTATCTTCTTTTCAGCTCACTAGAATGTAAATAGGTGTTTCACTTTATATACTACCTGTGTACTTGAGCATTGCCTAGTTTCATTCTATTAAATAAAGATTATTACTTATATATATATATATAAAATAAAAATAAAAAGTAATGCCTGAGAACTTGTTGGAGTTCATAACTTTTTCTACCATGGCATACTCTTGTACATGACATAAGATAACATGGTATGACATAATACGATCTCAACATCCTATAAACATTCCATGCATGAACATTTCAGGGCATACATGATCTAAATACTTCATGACATCACATAGCATACATGATTTAATCATTATGTGAACATTGCATGGCATGCATGTGATTTTCATAACATCTCATCCATCAAACAAAAATCCATAATAGCATAACATGCATAGGCTCACTTACAAGCATATCATCATAATTCATCGAGGTTTCTGAAAAGGAGCTTGACTTGGCTCGTAGCGTAGCATAGGTAACCATCACATTTTTCATATACAATCAAAATATTTAAAGTACACATACAATTATGATCATGCTACTTACCTCTTAACGCTGCTTCTTAGTTCTCACTTTGTAGTGCATTACCTATACAAGGTACAAAACGTTACTAATTTCTTAGAAAAGCATGTAGTAAAACCCTACATAATTAAATATGTATAATGGAATTTAACTTAGCAGTTATCTTGTTTTTATGCAATATTAATGAATACTCGTAATGTATAATTTTTTTTATAAGTAAACATAAGAAAATGGTAAAAAAAGTTAGAATACATATCTTAACCCTAAAATAACTTCGTAGCGTAATACAAATCTATTAGATAATTTACATCAATCTCAATTTATAAAATAGGTTTAATCATGTTCACACGTTTTACATGTAAAATTTAACCCTTCATAAAATCACTGCTGTAAAAATGATTTTAAAATTATACTCATTAATGTAAGGTAGGCCCTTGAGAAATTACTATGAAATTCTAATACTTAAAATGCAGCCCAAAATTAAGGCAGGTCCAATAAAACTCAAGCCCAACCCATATAAGGAAATCAACCTACTTACATGTTAATAAAAAACCTGGCCAAATGGGCTTAAGGCCCAAAGGCCCATTATAACTTCAAAGGGGGCAGGGGACTCTCTGGAAAACAGAAGGTTTGGCAACAGAGGGCTTGTGGAAGGAGGAAGAGGCCTTGTGATACTCACCGAGAGAAGAATCAACTATGACAGAAGGTCGTGGTGGCTGGCTGAGTTCACAGTGGTGCGACTGGGGCCTCTGGGCAAGGTGGTGCAACACAAGAGATAGAGAGAGAGAGTGGAAGAGTTAGAGAGAAGAAGAGAACTATAAAAATCATGGGGAGAGAGAGATCCCATTAAGGCTCACCAGAAATGGCATGGGGTGCCTAGTCGGATTTCTGGGCAATTGGGATAGCACTCTGACGTCCTCTACTTGGTTGATGGTGGCTAAGCCACAACACAGTTGTGTTGGTCAATAACAGTGGAGAGAAAAATGACAGGGAAGGGCTTAACAACGATGATGCACATCGTGGTGGGAGGATTTATTGTCGGTGTGCTTTGTGGCGGATTTAGGCGAAATGGTGGCTGCTTGGTTGAAGGGGCTGCGAGAGTGAGTTTATTTCTTTGTGTAAAGGAGATTTTCTAGTGTTTGTTTTTATGAAGGGTCCTATGGTTTTATAGACAAGGGGAAGGGAAGTAACGTGAGTCTTATGGAGATTTGCTAGAGTTTCAGGTTGACTATACTTTAGGAACCTATTCCTACGAGAATACAAACGCTGAAAGAATAATGGTTTTGAAGTGTGAAAGAGTTCTGATTCAAAACAATTACTAGTTTCAAACCAATAGATGACACTCCTTAAATAAAAAAAATAACAAAATCTTAATCCCAATTTTGTGCCCATATGTTACATATAAACTCCTTGAGAGATATAATTAGATATAAATCTCCCAGGCCTCGCTTGACTCATCCATTCATCCCGCATCATGGAGTAAAGTTTCATGAGAACCAGGCATTAAGGTGAAGGCTTTAATAGTTTATTGGAGTCAGCAAGCATATTACCTTCAAGCAGAATGAATGCATATTGAGAATGGGAAGAAGAAAGAAGCAAAATCATGTCTAGAAAACAAGCTAAGGCTTTAACTTGACCATGATTAAAAAAATAATAAGAATAAGGCTTTGTGCCAATAAAAAGAAGAAAAAAGAAATCAAGGTAAGGCTTTATTAGTTTATCTGTGTTAACAACTAGCAAGCATATTGCTTTCAAACAGAACAAATACATATAGAGAACGGGGAGAAAAAATAAGCAAAGTCATGTGCAGAAATCAAGGTGAAGCTTTATTAGTTTATCATCTTTAGCAAGCGTATTAGTTTCAAACAGAATAAACACATGCTGAGAATGAAAACAAAAATGGGGTAAAAAAAAAGGAAAACAAATATTATGTTCGCAAAATAGGGGTAAGGAATTACAAGATTGATGACGACAGATCTCCTGGAGAAGACGCGCTCTGGCCCTATTGACGGTGTTAAAACACAGGCATATATGTTCTTCAAGATCTTGAAGCAGGTGCCGGAAATTGAGCTGGTTCTTGTGGAGTTGTTTGATTACCTCCATGATCGGATGTTTCTCCCTGCCTCTCTCTAGTCCAAGGCGAATGAGGAATTTGTCATTGTCAACCGCATTGTGCAGACGAACAACGAGACGATCAATGGTGTCGAGCTCATTGTTTAGAACAAAAGTGCCCTTGAGAGCAGCATCAAGTTGTGCCAAATGGGCAACTTCTTTGTGAGTAAAGTTTGAAGTTTGAGGAAGGTATGCGGTGCGGAAGGTCCCGGCAGCAAAGGCTACAAGGGTGTGAGCGGCTATAGTAACAGCGGAAACAGCGGTCCCAAAGGCAGCGCAAATACAACAAACGGCGGACGAGGCAGTGGCGCCGCAGAGGAGGCGGACTCGAGAGCGGGACTTGCGGAGGCGGCGATCGAGCTGTTGTTTGAGCTGGGAAAAGCAGCGGCGCATGTCATTGAAGTTGTGGGAATGAGGACAAGGGAAAGGGTTGTCGAGGCGGTCGAATTCAAGGAAAAGGTCAAAGGCGCGATTACACTGGGATTGGGTGAGGAGGAAAGAGTGGGAGTCGGAGTCAGAGTGAAGAGGAAGGACGTCGAGGAGGGAATGGAGAGGGGCGTAGAGGGAACGTGCACGATAGACGCTATGGAGGAGGAGAAGGCAGAGAACGGTGGATTTCTCGCTGTGTTCGAAATAGGCTTTGACAAGAAGGGTGAGGGTGTTGGTCTTGGCGTGGCGAAGGGCGTCTTCCACGCAATCACGGTTGGGGTGAAGCACCTGTGCCAATAGGAGCTGGTGCTGGGAATCTTCGTCGCAATTTGTAGCGCTGGTGGGTTGAATTCGGGACCATATCTCGTGGTAGGAGTTGGTTTGGACAGTAAGGGTATACTCGCGAGTGAGATTGATGGTGGGTGAGGGTTGAGCGCTCGAACTGTCCTCTGTCGAATTTCCTGTGGCAAACAGAAATAAAAGATTAAAAATCTGATTAGCACTATTACACAAACAGGTTCCGCACAAAAAGAGAAATCGCCGAAGAACAACCAAAATAAACAAAATATAAGATATCCATGGTTGCCTTGGGAATGAGAAGGAGGAGGAGGAGGAGGTAGCGGTGGTGCCGCCGAGGAAGTCACTGATGATGACGACGAAGACGACTTCGACTTGAGGGAGAGGCAGTGCAGCATTTTCCTCCTATGTTTTACTTTGGAAAAGGGAGTATACCAGTGAAAACCGGCGTAGAAATAAAGGCACGGTTTGGATCAAACAGAGCTTGCAGAGAAGATGCATGTGCATACTGGTATGCATATAGAATTATAGATGCAATGCGAATTTAGACCTTCAAGCCTCGTTCCTTTCATTTCTTCCGAGCCCCCACAAAACTCATGTCACGTATATGTTCGCACTCAGTTTCCATTATAGGGTCCTCCCTAATGGGAAAATGAGGAACACCTGTTTTCACATCGTGGACTTCAGAAACTGCCATCCAGATTTTTCACAAGACACGAGAAAACCAAACAAAATTTGCTATTTGCATTCGACTTGGGGTTAGGGTATACGTTAGAGCATTGACATTTTTTTAATGAAAAATAAAACATTGGCATTGGATGGATTGTGTTATATATTTTATCTTATAGATTATGTCCTATATAATTTTAGGAGTAAGTCTAAATAGAGTCTATTTTAAAGAGTCAATCAAGAGTCGGTCGATAATAAGCAATGTCACGTCAGTCGCGATTTTCAACAAAAAATATTATAAAATCAGCAATCTTACTCATCTAACTCAAATACTTGAAAGACTACAAAACTCATTTTCTGAAAAAATTTCAAATCGAGTATGAAAAACGAGGGGAGAAAGGATCTTCGACAGACATGAATAGATCTCAGAAGAAACTGCAAATAATTCTGAGGTGTAAATAATTCTGGACTGTGATCCATCATTTCCCCTTTTAATAAAATGTGTGCATGGTTTTGTAAAAAAAAAAAACAGAGAGCAAGAGAGAGATAGAGAGGGAAGGAGAAAATTAGAAGAAGATTCAGTCGACTCTCCATCGACTTCTTAAAATTGACTCCCTCTAGAATTATTATAGTTTTAGAATGGAAAATTCTTGATATTTTATCTGAAAAAAATAGTAAGGACATCATTAAAATAATTATTTTTTATATTAATTTTAAATTTATTCAATTTTCTTGGAAAGAAGTGCATTGAAAATTTGAATTGTATACTTCAAAACTATAAATATTATTTCTCTTTACCTAATTTACTTGGAATTTAATCCCTAAATTCTAAAAAAAAAATTCCTATTTTTATTTTTTATTTAAATTTTATATAATAAAAAACTCGAGTCTTATAATCAAGTTATTTCAACTCATGTGGAAACTTGTAAAATTTGATTTCTGTTTATTAGTTTGAAGAAAACTACTAGAGAATTTATTTATCTACAATATAACACATTTATTATCGCTATATTTTGTTGTTAACTTTTAAAATTTACTATTTATAGCATTGAAGAAGAAGAAAAGTATGGGAAGTTCTACATAATCTCTCCAACCTCTACACACTACTATTTTTTAATTTTTTTTTAATTTTTTAATTTTTTAATATTTTTATTTTGAATTTGTTATTTTTAAATTAATTTAATTTTTTTTATTCATTATCTATATATCAAATATTTTATAAAAAATAAAATAAAATAAAATATGGTGTGTAGAGATTGTGTGAATAGTAGAAGGTTACGAAGATTTTTTCGAAAAGTAATGATCCCTCGAGGGCCAAGAAATTGAACAGAATAACTTTTTGGGTTTGGAAAATACAAATAAATTTAATTCTAACCCATGAAAAGTCTTTATCAATATTAGGAGCGTAATGTTATCCTTCCCTTTAAAAAGTCTTCCGTTTGGATCTCATTTTGGGATTTTTTTTTTTTTCATTTTTTTTTTTACATGATTTTAAAGTAGATGTTTTTAAATAATATTGTGATTTTTTTATATTTTAAAAATATTTTTTTAAAATATATTTTAACATCTTAAAATATTTTTTAAAAATATAAAAAAAAATCACAATATTATTTAAAAACACCTACTTTAAAATCATGTAAAAAAAAAAAATCCCAAAAGGGAATCGAAATGTGAGGTTTTTTAAAAGGGTGAGTAGCACTTCCCATATTAGAAATACCAAAACTATCTAAAAATATCGAAAATATCCTCAAATGAATGTGGAAGCAAAATATGGACCGAATCCAAATGAGAATAACATAATACTTGGACAAAAACTTTGATCTTACATGGTATGAATGATAATATCATTCATTTTTTTAAAGACTATGAAAATGTTAAGGAAATTATAGATGTTGTTGAAGGTAGGTGAAAGGGATGAAATTAAAGGCACTTATTGTGCATTTATGACAAAGGAAACAAAAGGACAGATGATGGGACTGAAAGGTGAGTTGATGGACATTGGGAGTAGATGAGAAGAAAAGCAAGACGGCAAGGAAAAGGAAGTCGACTGTGACACACAAGATAAAGATCTGCCCAGATATTTACCTTGGCTATAAAAGGGCTGGCCGGCTGGAACGCATGGGGGCTCTCTTCTTCTTCTTCAACCTGGGCTTCCCCAGACTTCTCCAAAAGCACAAGGTGAATTTATCTAGATGGTCATTTATATTTCTCTGTACAATGAGCTATGAGAGACTGTAAAAATTCCCATTATAGTGGATTCTCATCCCCAAACAGCCGTGGACGTAGGCATTCGCCGAACCACGTAAAACTGTGTGTCCATCTCTCTTTATTTCATCTGTTATCGCCTACACGCAGTAACGCCGGGATCTCGCCGGGAGCCCCAAACGACCTCAAACGCAGCCCAACTCGCACCGGTGAGTTGGAAAAAATCATTTCTCTCACACCGACCCTTTGGCTGATTTTTATGGCCTTAACAGTGGAGCCGTCTGTGGGATCCTATCATCGGTAGTGAGAAAATAATAATTTTCTAACCCACTGGATAAGTGTATTCGACCGACCGACTCAACAAAAATTTTCTCCAGATGAGTCTCGGTCGGATTTTTCTCAGCTCGCTCAGCTCGGTCGGATTTTTCCCAGGTCGGTCGGATTTTCCTCAGCTCGCTCGGTCAGATTTTTCTCAGCTCGCTCAGCTCGGTCAGATTTTTCCCAGGTCGGTCAGATTTTTCTCAGGTCGCTCAGCTCGGTCGGATTTTCCTCAGCTCGCTCAGCTCGGTCGGATTTTTCCCAGCTCGGATTTTCCTTAGCTAGCTCGGTCGGATTTTTCTCAGCTAGCTCGGTCGGATTTTTCTCAGCTCGCTCAGCTCGGTCGGATTTTTCCCAGGTCGGTCGGATTTTTCTCAAGTCGCTCAGCTCGGTCGGATTTTCCTCAGCTCGCTCAGCTCGGTCGGATTTTTCCCAGCTCGGATTTTCCTCAGCTAGCTTGGTCGGATTTTTCTCAGCTCGCTCAGCTCGGTCGGATTTTTCCCAGCTAGCTCGGTCGGATTTTTCTCAGCTCGGTCGGATTTTTCTCAGCTCGCTCAGCTCGGTCGGATTTTTCCCAGCTAGCTCGGTCGGATTTTTCTCAGCTCGGTCGGATTTTTCTCAGCTCGCTCAGCTCGATCGGATTTTTCCCAGGACGGTCGGATTTTTCTCAGCTCGCTCAGCTCGGTCGGATTTTTCCCAGGTCGGTCGGATTTTCCTCAGCTCGCTCGGTCGGATTTTTCTCAGCTCGCTCAGCTCGGTCGGATTTTTCCCAGGTCGGTCGGATTTTTCTCAGGTCGCTCAGCTCGGTCGGATTTTCCTCAGCTCGCTCAGCTCGGTCGGATTTTTCCCAGCTCGGATTTTCCTCAGCTAGCTCGGTCGGATTTTTCTCAGCTCGCTCAGCTCGGTCGGATTTTTCCCAGCTAACTCGGTCGGATTTTTCTCAGCTCGCTCAGCTCGGTCGGATTTTTCTCAGCTAGCTCGGTCGAATTTTTCTCAGCTCGCTCAACTCGGTCGGATTTTTCCCAGGTCGGTCGGATTTTCCTCAGCTCGCTCGGTCGGATTTTCCTCAGCTCGCTCAGCTCGGTCGGATTTTTCCCAGGACGGTCGGATTTTTCTCAGGTCGCTCAGCTCGGTCGGATTTTCCTCAGCTCGGTCAGATTTTTCCCAGGTCGGTCGGATTTTCCTCAGCTCGCTCGGTCGGATTTTCCTCAGCTCGCTCAGCTCGGTCGGATTTTTCCCAGGACGGTCGGATTTTCCTCAGCTCGGATTTTTCTCAGTCAGCTCGGTCGGATTTTTCTCTGCTCGAATTTTTCAGTCAGCTCAGATTTTTCTCAGCTCGGATTTCCCTCAGCTCGCTCGGTCGGATTTTTCTCTGCTCGGATTTCTCAGTCTGCTCAGATTTTTCTCAGTCTCAGCCAACTCGGATTTCTCTCTGCCAGCTCGGGTTTTTCTCAGCTCGGATTTTTCTCAGCCAGCTCGGATTTCTCTCAGCCAGCTCAGATTTCTCTCAGCCAGCTCGGATTTTTCTCGGCCATCGGATTTTTCCTAGCCTGGATTTCTCTCAGCTCGGACCAGATTCCCTCATCTCGAACTTTCCTTCCTCACATTACACTCCATCCTCTTTAAGCACAATTCAATGAACTCGAACTTTTTCGTGGGAGCTCAAGGACCTGTCTATCACAGACACCATCTCGGATATCGACTCAAATTACCATCAGATAGGCTCACTCGCCTCATCCAGTCACATAACTTACTCACAACGCGCCCATTGTGCCACACGGAACACAACATTCGGGAGTCAATGCTTAGGATCTCACGGGTCCACGGCTCCTCGCTCGGGAGTCAACGTTCAGAAATTCATCACCCGACCTTCGACACTCGAAAACTTTTTCCACAGACAAAAACACATCAGTTTGTCTCTTTTACAATACATGAATTTATCTTTGTACTAATGAAGTTATTACCTGCAGCATGGGACGTCAGCACGCAATCACATCCCGCGGGGTCGGTCTATCCACCTACGCTAAGTAACAGAAACTTCTCGCGGAGCCCTAGGCGATGCACTCCCGCCAGGCCTCACGCGATGTAACTTCCCGCGGAGCCCTAGGCGATGCACTCCCGCCAGGCCTCACGCGTGAGCCCTTGGCGATACACTCCCGCCAGGCCTCACGCGATGTAACTTCCCGCGGAGCCCTAGGCGATGCACTCCCGCCAGGCCTCACGCGATGTAACTTCCCGCGGAGCCCTTGGCGATGCACTCCCGCCAGGCCTCACGCGATGTAACTTCCCGCGGAGCCCTAGGCGATGCACTCCCGCCAGGCCTCACGCGATGTAACTTCCCGCGGAGCCCTAGGCGATGCACTCACGTCAGGCCTCACGCGATGAAACTTCCCGCGGAGTCCTAGGCGATGCATTCCCGCCAGGCCTCACGCGGAGCCCTAGGCGATGCACTCCCGCCAGGCTTCACGCGATGAAACTTCCCGCGGAGTCCTAGGCGACGCACTCCCGCCAGGCCTCACGCGATGTAACTTCCCGCGGAGCCCTAGGCGATACACTCCCGCCAGGCCTCACGTGATGAAACTTCCCGCGGAGCCCTTGGCGATGCACTCCCGCCAGGTCTCACGCGATGACACTTCCCGCGGAGCCCTAGGAGATGCACTCCCGCCAGGTCTCACGCGATGACACTTCCCGCGGAGCCCTGGGCGATGTATTCCCGCCGGGTCTCACGCGAAGAAATTTCCCCGTCGGCCAGTTCACCAGGTGGCGAGGCGCACTCCCCGGGCATGGTGTGCATTCAGGGTCGGATTCCGAGCATCTCACCAGCTCATTAAATTCGAGCTCCCCCAGCTCGCTGATTCCGAGCACTCTTCTCAGATGGCGAAATCCAAGCATCCTCCTCGGACATCGCAGTTCAAGTTCCACCCATTCGGGACCCTTCACCCAATGCTCGGGACTCCCAACTCGGATACCTTCGGTCCAAGCTCTCCCAGCTCCGAGATCCTCCAGTCCAGGATCCCAGCTCGGGAATCCTCCAATCCGAGCTCTCTTAGCTCAGTGGTCCACCACCTCGGGCCCAGTAAATAGCATGGACTACACCGCTCGAAATTCAGGATACAAGACAACAAGACAGAATTCCCATCAAAATATATTTTGCTAAGAATTCGCGGGGTACTGAAAGGGATGAAATTAAAGGCACTTATTGTGCATTTATGACAAAAGGAACAAAAGGACAGATGATGGGACTGAAAGGTGAGTTGATGGACATTGGGAGTAGATGAGAAGAAAAGCAAGACGGCAAGGAAAATGAAGTCGACTGTGACACACAAGATAAAGATCTGCCCAGATATTTACCTTGGCTATAAAAGGGCTGGCCGGCTGGAACGCAGGGGGGCTCTCTTCTTCTTCTTCAACCTGGGCTTCCCCAGACTTTTCCAAAAGCACAAGGTGAATTTATATAGATGGTCATTTATATTTCTCTGTACAGTGAGCTATGAGAGACTGTAAAAATCTCCATTATAGTGGATTCTCATCCCCAAACACCCGTGGACGTAGGCATTCGCCGAACCACGTAAAACTATGTGTCCATCTCTCTTTATTTCATCTGTTATCGCCTACGCGCAGTAACGCCGGGATCTCGCCGGGAGCCCCAAACGACCTCAAACGCAGCCCAACTCGCACCGGTGAGTTGGAAAAAATCATTTCTCTCACACCGACCCTTTGGCTGATTTTTATGGCCTTAACAGTAGGTATGAATTAAGATCTGATACCTGCATATAGTTATTGTTCGATAAATATAACTAAACTTGTATGAAAGAGAATGATCTTATAGTCGATCTTGTACTCCAAATGGAATTAATTACAAAAGAATTATATGATGTGGGTAAAAGAATTATATAATGTCGGTCATTCTCTTATTGATAAAATGCAAGTTACAATCATGTTAAATTGTATTTTTCATCTTGAGATTAGATTATTCTTTAACACATAATAAAAATGAAATAGTAATAATATCGCTTCCAATACTTATAATACTTGAAGGGGAAGGGATGAAAAGAAGGAATAAAGAGAGTGAAGTATCCAATTTATTGATAGCTCAAGATAAACATTTTATATAGAACAAGACAAAGTAAAAATGGTTTTCTAAATAAAAGAACTAATTGAAAAAGAGGAAACGTAAACCATTTACTGGAAATATTTTAAATATGGAAAGAAATAGCTTTCTAAACTACAATGTCTTAACAAGAAAAAAGCAAATGAAAACAAGTAAATTATGATGACAGTTTCAGAAACAATGCATGTGGAACCAGCGTCGTTAATGAGTTGATTTTACAGTAATAAGACATGTATGAATAGATAAGTATTTGTCAAACTTGAAGAGAAACTAAGAGGTAAGCATATAGTGTACATGGACAACAACACAAATTGCAATGTCTTAGGACAAATTACATGCAAATTTTACGTAAATACTTCCACTATTTTGCTTACTAATGTATTGTATGTACCTAATATTCAAAAGAAATTAGCCTGAAAAAGTCTAAACAATTGAATTTAATTCTGGAATTGTTGTTATTAATAAGGATTATATATAAGTGAAATGTGTTAAAAATACACGATATATATAAACTAGATATTAATAGTAATAATATGTATTTCTGAAGATAGTATATATTTATGACATTTAAGATTAGGTCATATAAATAAAATAAAATGATCAAAATATATAAAAGTTGGATTAATATCACTATAAATCTTGGATGATTTTGATGTGTGACCATGCATCAAAGGCAAATAAAGTAATAAATCTTTTTCAAAAAGTCTGAAATACATAGATTTACTTGAAATAATACATGTTGATATTTGTGGACTTTTTAGAACTAAAACATATAAGGGAATGAAGTACTTAATTACATTTACTAATGATTATTCAAGACATGCACATATTTACTTACACAACAATTGAAAATTTTAAAGAATTAAAAGTAAAAGTAGAAATCCAATTTGTTAAGCCCATTAAAAGTTTGAATATAAGGGAGGAAAATTTGAAACTTTGGATAATTTCTACAAATTGAATTGTATGGGACATATAAGATTCAACAAAGTGACATTGCAGAAAGGCAAAATAGAACTTTATTGGATATGATAAGATCAATAATCGCATATGCTGATCTAACAATACATTTTTAGGGAGAAGCATTGTCCACATCAGCATATATATTGAATAGAGTAGAAAATAGATTAACCAAACTCAAAGTGTAGGATTTTAAGGTACAAACGTTCAACCCAAAGTCATTATGTGATAAATTAAAAAGTAAAATCTAGAAATGTAGGTTTATCGTTTTTGTAGAAAATGAAAGTAGTTACAAATTTGATCACTCTGATGGAAAATTGAAAGAAAGTGGAGATATCTTTTTTTGGAAAACATAAACCTAATTACTCTAGTTAATCGAATAGATTTATTAAAAGATTTTGAAAATCAAAAAAGTTTCACAAAATCTTACAATGAGAATCTTGACATCACTGGACAAAAGTAATAAAAAAAAAAGTCAGATAAAATCAATTTTCGAGAATTGATGTAGGAATTAGTGGGATTCAAAGAACCAAACAACCATTAGTATTATTTTAACACTAATTGAAAAAGTTAGAATGGTCTTAAAAGTTTTGTTGAGACAATCTGTAGCGTTGATATTCAAATAAGTGGCTTCAGACCATGAAAAATGAATTAGAATTGATTGATAAAAATAATATTTTGATAGTAAATTGAACTTTCAAAGAGCAAAAAAGATATTAGTTGTAAGTAAGTTCTCTAAAAAAAATTGAAGAGTATTCAATAGTTTGAAAATATACAAAACAAGATTGATGGCCAAATTATGTACTTAGCAACCAGATGTAGATTTTATGAATAAGTATTCGCTTGTGATGGATTCGCATCCATAAGGATAATCATTTCTATTATTGTCAAGCTGAATTTGAAATTACATCAGTTAGATATTAAGACCACTTTTCTTGATGGTGAACTAAAAGAAGATATATTTATGATTCAGCCAGAATGTATCTAAATTAAAGGACATAAAGAAAAAGTCTGAGATTGAAAAAGTCACTGCATGAATTTAAGCAATTTTCAAGATAATAATACTTGAAGTTTCACATGATAATTTTAGAAATTAGATATGAAATGTGTCCACTAAATCAATGTGTTTATATATAAAAAATAATAATAAATTAACATTATCATTAATACTAGCATATCATTGTCTATTACTAGCAAGTCATTCTCTATATATGCTGGTGAAAACAAGGAAATTTTGATATCTTAATTTGAAATAAAAGAAGTGGGTGAAGTCGCCTTATGTTCTTCGTATAAGAACTTCACAAGATAGAAACTCAAATATGTTATGTTTAGATCAAGATTTGATCAAGAAAAACATTTAAAAAAATTACTTAAAAGATTTGGTATGAAAAATTATAAGCCCTTAAATATGTATATTTCTGATGGACATACTTTTAGTAAAAATATGTACCCAAAAGATGAGGAGGAAATAAACAAAATTCTTAAAATTTCCTATACACAAGCTGTGGGAATTCTTGTGTATAACAAATAAGAGATCAGATATTTGTTATACAATAGGATTGGTAAGTAGATATCAATCTAATCCAAGTAAAAAATTATTGAAAATAGTAAAGTATATATTAAGATAATTAAAAAATACCAAATATATATATAATTGTGCTTTGCAATTTGTGATATAGAATTAATTTTTTTATACTGATGATGATCTTAGAAGTGATGTAGATGATAAAAAAATCTACAAGTGGTTATATTTTTACTATTTGGGGAACAAAAATTTCTTCATTGAGTAAGAAATATGGCTAGTTGTTAAGTCTACAATAGAAGTAGAGTATATTACTTGCAATACTATAATGAGTAATGATGTGTGGATGAAACGCTTTGTTGAAAGCTTAAATTCGTGTACCTCCATAGAACAAGTCAATGTATTTTGTGATTCAGTCTGTCACCTAATTAACATAAAAAGTTGAATACAGAATTCCAAAGGAAAATATTACCATATTGGATATGGTAAAGAGATATGAAGTCAAAGTTAATTTTTTTCTCAACTGAGATGGTAGCAAATCTAATGATCAAGGGATTGTCCATAAAGAAATTTATAAAATATGTGATCAAAATGGGGTTGAAAGATACCTAGATAAAAGAACCTCATGGTTAGCATGGATAACTCAAAAAGTTTTGGAGACATCTAGATAAATAGACTTATGGAGAGTTACCCAAAGTAAAGGGTTGTTCATTTGTAAAGCCATTGATAACTAGGTAATTAAGGAAAGTCTTAAGAATGACGTCAAATAGGAGTGTAAATTTAAACTAAAAAATCGGAGAATCGGCCCAAACCGAACCAAACTGAATTGAAAAATTCCTGTTTTGGATCGTTTTGATCTGGTACCGGTTTCATAAATTGAAAATTCGGATAATATTAGTCCGGTTTCGATTCCATCTATTTTAAAACTGGACCAAATCGAACCAGACCGATTCTATTTACTTTTTTATTTTTTTAGCATTATTATATAATATGTTCTATACTATATATAATAATATAAACTATAATTA
This sequence comes from Platycarya longipes, assembly GCA_036559045.1. Classification (NCBI taxonomy): domain Eukaryota; kingdom Viridiplantae; phylum Streptophyta; class Magnoliopsida; order Fagales; family Juglandaceae; genus Platycarya; species Platycarya longipes. The sequence goes on from CM071791.1 coordinate 53,342,917, forward strand.
GATATGAGATAATGTAAATTTTTTATAGAATAGTTTTTTTTTTATTTTATAATAGTTTTTTTAATGCAGATTTTTTTTATAACAAATTTTGCTAAAAGATGTTTTTTTTATATAACAGATTTTTTTTACTAAGACAAATTTTTGTAATGGATTACAATCTTTTTACTAAAACAGAATTTTCAAACTAGTTTTTTTTTTTTAAATGTTGGTTTTTATAAATTTACATTTTATTAAAATCGAAAAATGGGACCAAAATCGATAAAACGGGTACTACCAGTTTTGAGGGATAATCGGGGCATAATCGATTTTAATAAATGCAAAACTGGTGGTACCGATTTGCAATTGGTTCTTAATTTTGTTCGAAATTGGATCAAACCAAACCGGTTACAGTCCTAACGTCAAATAAAGTACTTAGTAAAAGTTCAATGCATATTGATTATCCACATAAATGGTTAATCATTTGTAAAATCGCTAATAAGCTGATTAAGAAAAGTCTCAAAAATAACCTTTAGAGGAAATATTTAATAAAAATACAGCTCAAATTCATACATGTTTAATGTGTTTGACTAAAATCATTACCAAGTGACAAAGGTATATATAATTTAGCCACATAGAAAAGATATCATTCCCTAAAGATTTAGCAAAATGAAGTCATGACTAATATCACTACAGGAAAAATCATCTTTTGTGGTGCTTTAAATCGCTGCAAAATCGCTAAACGCGCTGCAAAAAAATATTAACGGCGATTTATGGGCGACGACTGTCCGACGGTATCTAAAACCTATTTAAAACATATTGTGGCAAAAATGTAAATTCGCTGCTAATAATAAGATATTCGTAGCAAAAATTTTCATCACAAATAATAACTATAGGATCTGGAAATTGGTTCAACAAAAACAAGCTAAACGTTGTGAATACTCTTTAGCAACGAAAATGCGGCACTGGAAAAACTTATTTGTGGCAATTTATTCCTCCGTAAATAACCATTTGAACTTAACAGCTCCTTTTGTAGTGATAAAATAACACCGGAATAAACATTTTGTATCAAAACTCAACGCCGCAAATTTATCACTGTGTTGTTAAAACTTGTCCAGCCGTATTTTAATTCACCAAAAAATGTGTATGCCAACATCATTTGCAACGATTTTGGTTTCGCTGCTAATGTAGCTACCATTCATTTTGGAATTCCTGTACCTATAAAATCGCTAGTTTTTTGAAAGGTTTCCTGGACCTTGTAACTGCCTAATGGCATTTTCAAATATACACAAACAATAATTTTAATTTTTTGATCAAACCAAAAATACCAATCATTTAATATATAGTACACTGGTCATCCAATAATTTTAAATTCTTGATTAACTTTAATTTCATTTATATAGATAATTTCATTTATATGAAATCATAAGTACTGGGCATCCAATAATGCACTGGCCTGAGTGCATTAATTGAAGCAATTAAGTACTATATAAGAGAGCAACTAGTGTTTCATATAATCAGGACCATTAGTATTTGTGGTGAAAAAAAAAATTAATATTATAATCTTCTCAGCCTGCCATTTCACCAACGCATCTTGTTCGAGGTGAGAAGGTTACGTAGTGTTTGCAGTGCATCTTGCTTCTATGCACAAAATTTTTTAATAATACTCTGCATCATGATTGTTAAGTGAATCCGTTTCAAAACATAACATATGAGAAAATCATATATGACCTAAGTTTGAATTAGTCACTTTATTTATGAAACTATAGCAAACTTTATTCTTATATAAGAATAAGGAGAATAAAGTTTTCTGCCATCAATGGAGATTAATTGTAAACTCATTTAATGTTTGAAACTACAGCAAAATCATTTAATTGTCATGCATATTTAGCACATGAGAACAAGTAGAGAAGCAATAAATTAAAAAAATATTGCCACACGTTACCAAATATTGAATTCAAGCTAAAAGAATTGACCATATCTTCTAGCTCTATAATGCATTGCTCCAATACCAAATATTCAAAGCATCTCAACAAGTAACCGAAAATTTCACAGAAATATATAAATCATTTGAATTTATGTATGTGAGTCAACTATTTATAAAGAGACTCCTTTAAGATCTCTAAAACAATTTTACCATTTGTGTACCAAAATACTCAAAAGAAGATACATAGAAATATTCTTTAAATTAAATGCACAACTGATTGACGTAATAAATTATAGAAAACACAATGCCACACATACCAGAGCTAGAGCATATTGTATTACATAATTGCCAACAACTACTCCTTCTGTCTATAAAACTCGAAAATAAGTCAGTTTTTTGCCCATTTTAATATGCTATGGATAACTACAAATATTTAAAGTGTGTAAAAATATGAAAACATACATTGATAGCAAGAACTTTTATTGATAGCAATAGGCATGGCCCATGTATTAGAATTCTAAACTTTGTAGCATAGAAATTCTGGCACAGCCCAATAAGCTTGCAAACCCACCAAGCCAAATCAGTTACAATTTCAAAATACCATATCCAGCTATAAAAGATGAATTGGAAAACATTTTCTTTGTTTTCCAGACTGTTACCATAACTCAACCTATTTTTCCAGCCCCTTCCACACAAAACATATTGATCATATTATTCAATACTGTTACCATAACTCAACTTATTTTTCCAGTCCCTTCTACACAAAAGCTCTAAACTAAGAAACCCTAATATTTCCATCAAATAATTGTTGGAAGCGAAAATAATAGCAACTAATACATTTTGTCTATACCAAAAGCTATAGGAAATGTTTCAAGCATTTCATTCACTTCACAAACTTTTCAAGTCATAATGATCTTAATGTTTGCTCCTTACTCTCACTTTAAATTTAAAGGCATATTCACAAACTTCTATGATTAGGTGAGGAAAACAATTCCTACAAAATCCAATCTAGCAGCAATGACACATTTATGATTGAAGATGTCGAACTATTGGACAGAAGATCATCTCCAATGAATCCCATTAGTTGGAGAGATGCAACCGCACAGTATGTTGCATCACCTATAGCACTAAAATGAATGTTGTAGGAAAAAGTTGATTAACGTAGATGCAAACTTATTTTTCATTACTACAAAATAATGAATGAACAAAATTCTCCACTAAGCTTATTCTCGAAGTTTTCTTGCATTTTTCAACATCTCACATATTTTTCACTCCCAAACGTACAAAAAAAAAAATATTCAACAACAAAATGAGATAATTAGCCTTAGCAACTATAAAAAAAATACTAATAATTAGCCCCACTTATAAAAACTATTACATCAGTAGATATCACAATCAAAGTAGTCCAGACTATCTTTTAAATGCAAGAATATATCGAAATACTCTATTTGATAACAGTATAAAGAGGGCAAAGAAGCATTTTCCAGTACTAGTAACTCTCTATGTCCTTTGGGCTATTTTTTCTAATTCAAATTTTGCACGGTACATATTTTTTTGAATCTGAATCACACATAAAGACTAGCAAAATCATTGTGACCTATATATCACATTTACTATTATATTAAAGTCTAAAACTGCTTCCAGCAACCAACAAAGAAGCATGCACATAAACAAAAAAATATAAAAAGTGCTTGGAAGCTATAATGGTCTGGTTTAGAAACGTACTTCCATAGTAAAGTCTCCAACTAACATCCAGCACGTACCTGAATCTCCAACATGATAAGTAACAGAATTATCCCTTCAAAAAATCTCATCAAACTACAACATAGAAAATTCAGACTCAAACACTCAAAATTTGGAATACTATAGAAAACATGCGCAAGACTTAAAACCTTTTACTGAGATATTCTCCTGGGAATGACTAAAAAACTGCTTCTTCCAACCATCATCGCTCCCACAAAAAATATATCAGTCATAGCCTCTCATTGTTGTATATTTAGGTATCTATATATATATAGTTGTATATTGTCAATAATATGTCAGAACTACACAAAAAATACACCCAAAGACCTCACAAAAATTTCTTCTCAAAATATGATTATTTCTCGAACACCAGCTCACTGCATCTCTTGATGAGACACAGCGATAGACGGACGCTGCCCCCAACAACTCTCGCATCAATCGATTGGTTTCCTCTTGTCTCTGCTCTATTGCAGCCAACTTCACCTTAACATTCTCCAACTCACGGATGGAAACTTTAGCTACCTGCTTATACTTCTCAATCGAAGCCAAGTACTCTTTCTCCTTAGCCTGGTCGCGCTGTCTTGTAGACTCTATATGATCATCATCTCTCATAGTCCCCTTGCATAACCAAGTATATGATCAAGTACCTCCCTAAAAACCTTCGTGACTGCTTCATGTGTTCGTTGCTCCGATTCTAGAGTCTCGAGTTGTCCAACCATTTTATTCTGCAATAGGAGATAATGAACATATTACTTACAATCTAAGGTATTCAAAAAATTATGTCAATTGCATTGATCATACACATAGAACCAGCTTGTAAAAATGGTAAATAAAAAAGTGTTATTTCAATCTGAGAATGTTACTCACATAATTCTCCAGTAGCTTCTATGACAAAAGAATCTTTTTTTTTGGACCAGTGGGTAGCCTTGTAAAAGTCCACCATAGTTTCCCCGTCATCACGCTACATGTGTTTGCAATATGTATTACAAATGTACATGTTCAAGCAAACAAAATAGGTCAAACCTATTAGCCACTTCATTTGGATACTAGTATATTTGAGTGAAATATGGAAAGAAAAATATTATTATATCCTCTACTTGTTATGTAAATTAAGTGACATAGGACGATGTGTGCACGTCAAATAGGAAACAAAATATTTAGAGCTTATACCATCTCTGCCAAGACCCTAACGAATGATTTACGACCGGATGTGTGGTTTATTTTTTGCTTTTTTCTATTCTCCTGTTTATGCTCTGATATTTTTTGGCATGGCAAACATACATTATGAAAACTTATCAAAGTTATAAAACACCAAAAACTTAGATACTTAGAATTTTGTTTAAATACATCGTCGATTTAGATTGAAGAAACTAACAAGGCATATACTTTGAAGTGCTCGCTGCTCCATCTCATGTAGAGCTTAACCCAAACCGTGGGGGTGACCAAACTACACCCAGCTGCCAAAGCTTCATCGTTGTTTGGGAATGAGGTATAAATCCTATGCAGTTCGTGGTGGAATGCATTGAAGCACTTCCTTAGCTGTTTAGTCACTGCCAGGCGATGGTTCTCCAGCTCCTATTCTAATTCAAAATCACCCTGCACGTCAAAAAAATACCCTTAAACCCAATCACCAAACCCATCATTTCCATTGTGCAAAACCAATGGTACTGCCAATATCATAAAAGTCTTACCCCAATCCGATCAATTAACTAATTCTTCATTGGTTGGGATACATCATTCCATCGTGGGTAGCTCATATCATAGTGCTGTTTAACTATCTATGTTATACAAGCAGTAAACATGGATGCATTCTCACAACACGTAGTCATTTCTCCAAGATTTATCTTTAAGGGCACCCTATCATGCTTGCGTAGTTTCTCAAACTCAGTTAACTTCGCGGGCCCACATCGACGCCGCGACGTCTCAGGTTGGGTCGAAGGTGTGTTTGTTGGGACCTCCTTACCTGAATGGTGTGGTGGCAATAAATTAATGTTCAAATATCGAAATGCATGTAAGCGAGAACAAGACACCAATCATATTAAACTTTGTTTAATTAAAAAATACTGTATATGTGGACTATACTGATTGGCCTGCTATCAGCCAATGGTTCTTGCGTGTTCGTTGGGACCTCTTCACCTGAATGGCATAATGACAATAAATTAATTGTCAATGGCCTTAATGCATGTAAGCGATAAGAAGACACCAATCATATTGAACTTTATTTAATTAAAAAATATTGGATATGTGGACTATACCAATTGGCTCGCTATCAGCCACTGGTTCACTATTTAGCTCAACTTCTGAAACTGGGTCCACACACGGGAGCTCAAATGCTTGGCTCGGAGGCTGGGTAGAGTTATCTAACCCGACTTCATTAGCCAGAGCAAATCCTGGTCTTTCACAGTCACCTATTCGGCAACCACGAGGCTGCTTGGCGCAGGATTTAGGACAAACCCAACTTGGAAAACCTCGACCTTGTCCGTGGGGCCGACCACAGACACCGTCCCCCATTTGGTCACCTACATGTAAAGAACATATCATGTTGAAGAATCCGATGATCATGTATAACACTGTAAAAATGTTATGGATGTGAAAAAATGAATACTTGAGTCATTGACACTCTGCATGACCTCCTAATGGGGATGAAGAAGTTCTAACCGTCTTTTATCCAAGTACATGAAACAAAAAGAAAAATCTTAATTAGATGAAACTATTTAAAGGTAGTTAAATCCAACACATGGAGTGTAATTAAGATAATACATGACATGATAATTTTGTATGCACTTTGAATGTAGTACTATAAATAGTGTATAAAAGTCATGGTCAATCATGCATAAGTCGATATACCCATAGGGTGGTAAATTAAATCATACCTATGCTCTTCATATTTTAAGTGCATACATAAATCGGTACTCTAAGTATGTTAGATCCCTGATAGGTTGCCTATTCTGGCACAAACAACTCTTCACTAATGGATAGGTCGTCATTATCTGAGTATTCTTCATTATCATAAGCATCTCCAGAATCAAATGGAACCAGACCGTCATCAATGAAGTTATCCAACCCTCCTCCATTGCCAAAAGGAGTCTGAAGCACGCGTGTATCGATATGGGCGAGTTTTATATCAGTTCTACTAAGAAAATTCGACACTGGGCATGCGCCGCAATGCAAAAGTGGATAATCATATGATTGCTCATTTTCTTGATAGGCATCATCGTCGCTTGATAAATCATTACTATCGTCTGAAGCCCTCGACACTGTTGGAACATCGTATGCATTCATATTATCATACCTTTGCACGACAAACAAGTTTCCCTTCGCCCTCAAATATCTAATGTAAAAATATTGAGAAACCTGGCATGCCAACACAAACAGTTCGTCCTTATATAAAGTCATGTCCATGTTGACACTAGTCATGTGATCGTATACTCAGACTCCCCATTTCTTATCTCCAACATCAAACCAAGAACAACTGAACAAATATACTCTTTGACCACCCATATAGCGTAACTTTACAACATCATTGATAACACCATAAAAGTCTACGTTATTAGTATATTGGTTACCAGTTACCTCTACTCCTGACTTTTGTGATTGTCGGCGAAGTTCACACTGCTTAGTATAGAACCGTTTATCATTAATAATACAAGCAACATATGAGGTAACCCAACAGTCAAAACTGCAAGCTAATACATACAAATCATCGGACACACTGAGTGGATTTTTGCTACGCTCCTCTGGGACCTACAAAATTATATTGTGTTGAAATCATCAACCAATAGTGGAAGCAAATTTGATTGACCCCAAGGTCAAGTTCATTCTAAGTAAATAGGACGAACTGGGGAAAAATTACACGTTGCATGAACCAAATTGGGAACTCAGTTTGGTGCGTGCTCTCAATCGCATTTGGGTTTGCCACCTTGCATTTGTCGTAGTGCCCCTTGTATTTGGAGAATACAAGTGGGCAAACAATTAAATAATATATGGTAGCGTAAAAGTATCATGGATTGTCTCAGGTCACCAATCATATCCATAAGGAAGTCAGAAGTACTTACTCTATATAGCTTCCAATCTCATCACAGTTGTTATGCACGTACCATATGCCTAAGGTATGAAATTTATCTTCTAATTGCACATTAGTAGCCATGCCTAAAGGATGAAGTTTTTGAGAAAAATTATGAATTCATCAACATTTTCTTCTCCGCCCGCATCGATGTTGCATTCCGGATGATTAAACTTTGTCTCAACATCTTGGAGATACATCGAGTAAAATATCAAACACTTTGTGGATGTAGGCTTCTACTATTGAACCTTCTGGTCGGGTTTTAATTTTAATATACCGCTTGAACTTACTCATATACCTCTCAAATGAGTACATCTACATATATTAAACTAGACCTTTGAGCATGGCCTCATGGGGTAAATGGACAGCTAAGTGGACCATAACATCAAAAAAAGATGGAAGGAATATCATCTCCAGTTTGCATAGAACGTTGACTATATCATGTTGAAATTGTGAAAGACGGTTGACATCCATGTTTCGAGCGCACAACTCTTTGAAGAAACTGCTAAATTCAGTCAAAGCCAAACCAATATCACTCCTTAAGAGCCCTCCCACAGCAATAGGTAGCAGTCTTTACAAGAAAACATGACAGCCATAGTTTTTTAGACCAACAATTTTGCAATCCTGTATAGACACACAATGCGTGATGTTGGAGGCGAACCCGTCTGAAAATTTCACCTCAGTGAGCCACTCGCAGAATTTATTCCTTTCATCCCCATGTAAAATGTACAATGAATGTGACATTGTAACACGTTCATTGATTCGCTTTAGATGTAATTCTTTTCTGAAGCCCAGGATTTCTAGGTCACGGCAGGAATTTATATTATCCTTAGTTTTGCCAGAAATGTTCATTAATGTGCCCAATATGTTATCTGCAGTATTCTTCTTCACATGCATGACATCTAGATTATGTCGAAACCGCAATGTTGACCAATAAGGTAGGTTGAAGAAGATGATATTCTTTATCCAGTTCAACTCCTTTGAGGTCAAAAGTAGCGCTCCATCAACTAAATTTGGTGTCATGCGATGATCTTTTCTACTGTTGAACGATACTTTTCTGGATCGCCAGATGTGATCGATCGGTAAGAAACGTCGATGTCCCATATAAAATTATTTTCTGTCAAAATTCAATCATAAGGAATCATTGCTAGCGTTGCATGATGGACAAGCCAATTTTCCTTTTGTTGACCAAACTGAAATATTTTCATAGGCAAGAAAGTCATTGATTGTCCACAATAAGGCAACATGAAGTACAAACATTTCTTTAGTGGAAGCATCATATATAGGTAGACCTTCTTTCCACAATTCAAGTAACTCATCAATCAACGGTTGCAAGTAAACATCAATATCATTCCCCGGCGATTTAGACCAGAGATAGTGAAGGATGTCATAAAGAACTAGTCTTTTATACATAACCACAACGGCAAATTATATAGGACAAGAATCACTGGCCAAATACTATATGGTTTAGCCATATTGTTGAAGGGATTGAGTCGTCGCTAGCCAAGTCAAACCTAACATTGCGGGCATTCCATGCAAACCAAGTATGATATTGGTCAAATATCTTCCAAGACTCAGAGTTGACGGGATATCTCATAATATTATTCCCTCCAGTCACTCGTTGCTCCTTATGCCATCTTATATCACATGCTATCTTGTTTGACACAAATAGACACTGCAATCTTGGTTTCAAATAAAAATGTCACAAAACTTTTTGAGGGATGACTCGTGAACCGTGGGTATTTGGTACCCAACGTGAAGCATTGCAGATAGGACACTCATTAATATTAGCATTGTCCTTCTAGAATAAGACACAATCGTTGGGGCATGCATGAATTTTCTGGTACTTGAAACCTAAACCTCGCTCCAAAGACCATGCCTCCTTATATGATTGTGGCAATGAAACATCAGGAAAGACAGATCGTAAAATGCTTGGGAGCATATCGAAAGACTTGATTGACCACCCGCCGATTGTTTTGATATTTAACAACTTCACAATAAATGAGAGCTTTGAACACTTTGTGCAACTTTCGAACAAAAGACGTCGGACATCCTTGAGCAGTTGGTCAAATGTTGAGTTTGGATTGGATTGTGGTCTTAATTACGAGGTGGGGGATGTAGTGTTGTCTTCAGGGCATGCCCCATATGTACCTTCCCGTATGTCATCTAACATATGATCCATGTCATCAATGAACCCGTCATCCACTCCAATCTCAGGATCATCTAATATATCGTCGTCAATGACTGAGAGTGTTTCCTCCTCTCTATGAAATATCCACTAAGTGTAGTTTGAATTTCTTCCATTTATGAACAAGTGAGACTCTACCTTAAATATAGACAAGTGGAGATTATTTAAACATCCAAGGCAGGGACACCGAATGCGATCACTTTTCATTGAATGATTTCGTGCCATTGTGAGAAAATCTTTAATACCTTCAGCATATGCAGGTGACCTAAGTCTATCTCTCAGATTCATCTAGCTTTTATCCATCTAAGAAGAATAATGCATAAAGATAATTCAATTGTAGAGAAATTCCTTTTAGGCAGATGGAGTACAAGTCACGAATAGAGATGAAAATATTTTACAAATTAAGTGGACAGTTCTCTCATAAATGGAAAGCTAAGGTACTAGAATGTGGAACCAAAGTGGAAGGAGGGAGACTCCTATTTTTCCTATTTTTTTAGCAAAGTTGGAAGGAGGAGTTCTCATATAGATCACTTAAGATACCTCCACTTTATGTCTTAGATTTGTCTCAGATTGTTACAAGCAAACTATATATATAGTTGCTAACAAGCTTATAACACTATTGTGCCACAAAACGAAATATTTTTCCTGATTCAGGATTAATATCTCATGCCTTAGTAATTAGATAGCTAGTTACATATTTACGTACTTAACTTTTCAGGCGCATAGGAAAAATGGTTATAGTAAGCTTAGACAAAAACTATCAGCTATTGATGCTTGCATTGGCTGTGAATAGACAAAAACTTCATAAAAAAACACATAGTAAGTTAGGCGCCCAAATAAAAGAGTCTAGATCTAAAAAATAAAGTTTTATTTTGCAAAGCAAAGCACCAACTACAGCAACCCCTGGATACTAACCCCATATAAAAGGGAAAGACAAACTAAACAAAAGAAAACGATATTTGCAAAACCTATCATAAACACCTTTAGGCATTTCCTTCACACATACATACATATATGTACAAAAAACATACATACATACATATATATATATACCAATAATGACAGCAAAGCATTAGCAAACAAAACGAGAAATTGAATATCACAAGGCCAAGGAGGACAAGGCTACTAACGATTCAAGAAAATATGATTTTATACTAGAAACTGCAAGTGACCATAGATTTTTATACTAAAAGCAGCAGGGTCCCACAAAAGGGATTAGATGAGTAATGATGCCTTGGAAGATATGTGATTAATCTTGACCTTTAACTTAAAGTTGTCTAAACCTTTTTTTTTTCCTTTAGTTTCATTGCAACAACCCTAGCTTCTATGAGTTCCAACTGTGCAGTCCACATATTTTGGTATAAGTTTTATAGATAGGAATGACACTCGGTTCCAATGAAGGCGTTTTGTTTTGTTTGATCTTGAAAGCAAGGCGATAAAGTGTACTGTACTTGGATGTGATATCGATAGAAACCCATATTTTGTTCTTATGAGAGAGACCACTTCGTGATATATTGAGCATTAGATCCAAACTATGTATGCTTAGTAATTAACCTTAATGATCTTATCGTAATTATATTTTTGTTAAATTCCTGATTATAGTGTTTTGTATATTAGTTTTGACATCCATATAGTTAGAATGCAACGTGTAACTTTGTCTTCCAAAATCTGGACCAGTTGAACATAAAATAACAATTTGCCCCTATTTCTCATTTTAATTTCAAAATTGCAAGCTATCAAGATATCATTATTTTATAAGAAAACTACTCATGATTTTTCTGTGTGTCTTTTAAATCCATTATAAAGACTAGAGTTCTGTAAATGACAGATAACTTACTAAAGAACGAGCATAATTACAAGTGGATGAAGAGAAAAAGATATATGATCAATTGCAAACCTTGTCTAAATTGGAATCCGAGGTCTTGTTAAAATAAATTTCGTCTGAAGTTTCTTTCAAAGAAACTCACACTAGAATTAGAAAGCAATAGCCTTTTTATAATTCTACAATTGCTGGTTTGGGACATATGTGGCCTTTGGTTTCTTTTTATGGGTTTTGATGAGAATGGACTTTGTGTGATCACTTTATTTGAGTCCCATGACGAGTTTTTTTATTAGTCCAATTGGTGCTTAACGTTTTGCATGCTGCAATGGAATCTATCTATAGGCTATGGATAGTATGGTGAAGCTAGGAAGGGATAGAGTGAGAGGAACAAGAAGTACCCTGGTCCTGGCAAAGGAGCCTTCTTTTGCCAACACCAGTAATGCTAATGGCCTTATTACTCCTAGCTATGGCATTTCTTCACTCAACAGGACTAGCTTTCCAAAAGGTTTCATTTTTGGTGCAACATCAGCTACCTATCAGGTAAGCTCCAGCAGGTTTTCTACGTAAAACATATGTTCATATCGTTTATATTTTGAGTTTTTTTACATTCAAGTTAATTCCTTGAGATCTCAAGAATAATTCATGCATATACGTATGCATGCCCCAATTTATATTTGAGTTCCATGCAGTATGAAGGTGCAACTTTTAAAGATGGCAAATGATTAAGTATGTGGGATTATTACATCCACAAATACTTAGGGGCCAGGTCTCTCTCTCTCTCTCTCAATCCATTTCATTTCTTTTTGTAGAACATAAAATTCTTGAGATAATTGATTATTTAAAATGATATCAAACCCGTACATACGTGCTCTGGAGTTGTAACCTACATGACTAACCACATGACAAAGAAAATATCATTTTGGCTTAATGTTGATTAAAACAATGACTGCTGCCTCTAATTCTTGCAACCTTATTTCCTTGTTTCATCCCCTCTTGAGTCTTCACCCCTTCAAGACCAATCTTTTCCTAGTTGTGTTTGGGCTATAAAGTCTTATCGAGTTTATACATTTCCAAATTCTTAACACATTAATTTCCCAACATTTAAACATACTTATTGGTCGGTGTGAGTTAGAAGATTAACAATACAATATTTGTCCTCTCATTTGGGTCCAACTAACCTGGCTATAACAATTGTTTATATATATATATACATACATATATATATATGTGTGTATATATATGTATATAAATAGTTTCCATTTATTTCAGTGGTATATATGTATATATATATATATAGGATAATGCTAAGTGAATTGAAGTAATTATGCATGCTAATAGTTGACCCATCAATAAACAACACGTCTAATTAAACCCATACAAGATCATAATTTTGCTCCCAATCAAAATCCAAAATACCACATTGTATAGAATAAACTTCAAGCATGTTTAAACAAGTAGAGATATCTAGTAAATCAAGCAGAGAATAAACTTAAAACCATGTTTAAACAAAAGCTCTAACCTAAAGCATGTTTATATCTAGTAAATCAAAAGTCCTAACTTATCCCCATAGGATTGAGTGTTCAAACTCAGGTAGAGGTCTTACCAAAAGAGCGGCAGAGCGTTGTATAAAAGGCGTAGATGGGGGAGTGATACCCAAATCTCAATCCCGGATTCCTTAAAATCCAATCTCTCCAAGCTGCAAAACAATACTCTCTGTAATTAGGAAACAAAAAAAACAAGTATTTTATGTTATAAATCATTGTCTCTAATGAAATAATTGAGAGAAAGTTTCGGTTACCTAAAAGACTTGAGAATGAGAAGCAAAGTTCCTCGGGCAAATAGATTTTAGGGTATTGTCGGTGAGCTGGTGGCACCCGTATGTCGCTGGTGGGTTTATGCAACAATGATGTTCAAAATCGATGATGAATCCAACACCGATTCCCGCGAAGTTCATTAAAAGGTTTCGTGCACAGGTTCATTACAAGGTTTATTGCAGCGAAAAAATTCACTGTAAATGTATGATTTTTTGAACATTCAGCTATAACGGTTACAAAAATCATCGTAAAAATGAGAAGACCTATTGCGGTGCATTAAATCATCGTAATACTAACTAAAATCAATTAGTTACCGATACGTTATAGATTTGCAGCAGTACAAAATTCGCCTCAAATAGTTTTCTTACCCAACAATTTCTTTCTCGGCGCCTATAAAATCGCCTAAAAAGTTACATTTTCTTGTAGTGTATGTGATTAGTAAAAGCATATATGTTAGTAAGAGCATATATGGTAAGGATGCAGTTAGATAAGAAAATGAGAAAAGCTTGCGCATGTAAAGACTTGTCATGCTCTGATGTCAATATGCAAGATTTGCAAATAAGAGTTTAGTTGTGGAAAGACTGTATTGGTGCCAAAGTAATATACTCAATCGAATTCATCGATCATCGTTTTTATCAAGTGGGAGATGCAAATTTAAGGGATGTGATCATCCATTGAATTGTTCCCTCTCTATTGTGTTCATTCGAGGGGTACTGTAGTTCAGTAAGTATCAAGAGACAATTTTTTAAAAAGAACGACAAAGAAAAGATGAACACATCACGCAGACGGAAAGAAAATGTTAATCGAACGGGAAAGGAGCAAGAATGTGATTCTCCGTCAAGACAGGTTATAATTTATCAAACATTCTGTCTTGTTTGTTTGTTTGTTTTTGTAACAACAATATTAATCTTCACACACTTGCATGTATACGAAATAATTGTTTACAGATCTTAAGAGAGCTTACACAATTAATAATGAAGCTAGCCGGCCATAATTTCTCTTTCTTATTTCCTATATGGTAAGGAATTTAAGTCCCCAACGAACCGGCCGGACTCAGTGAATCGTCTCTACTGGGACACTACGTAACACAACAGTCTCAACCGTCAAACCGGGCCCAAACCCAAAGAGAACACCCCAGTCCAACCCACCACCCGTGGTGGCCTTTCCATCCTCCACCGAACTCTTCCTCATCTCATCCAATATAAACAGCACGCACGCGGTTGACATGTTCCCGTACTCGCTAAGAATATGGCGACTTGCTCTAAGTTTCTCCTCCTGGAGACTGAGTTTTGCCTCCACTTGGTCAAGAATGGCCGGACCGCCTGGATGCACAATCCAAAATATGGAATTCCAATCATTAACACCAAATGGGGTGAAAGCTTCTACCAGGCTTTGCTCAATGTTCCTTGACACTATTTTAGGTAAGTCCTTTAATGCGTGGAATGTCAAGCCTACTTCGCGTAAATGTCCCTGAACTGCTCCATCAGAGTCCGGTAAAATCGTCTGCGCTGCGGACACTAGCTGGAACAGTGGGCGTTCAACGCTTGTATCGGGGTCCGCACCGATGATCACAGCCGCTGCCCCATCACCGAAAAGGGACTGACCCACCAATGAGTCAAAGTGAGCCTCAGAGGGTCCACGAAAGGAAATGGCCACAATCTCAGCGCACACGGCAAGAACACGCGCACCTCTGTTGTTTTCCGCCAAATCTTTGGCCAGGCGTAGCACGGTCCCTCCACCAAAGCAGCCCTGTTGGTACATCATGATCCGCTTAACGGAGGATTTAAGGCCGAGGAGCTTGATAAGCTGGTAATCCGCGCCGGGCATGTCTGCTGTACCCGTGGTTGTGCAGAACACCAGGTGGGTGATCTTGGATTTGTGCTGGCCCCACTCTTTGATTGCCTTTAATGCAGCTTCCTTAGCGAGCTTCGGCAACTCGACCACCGCTATATCTTGACGCGCGTCATAAGATGGAGCCATGAACTCGCACATGCCTGGGTTTTCTTTTAGTATATCCTCGGTCAAGTGCATATAACGCTTCTTTATCATTGATTTCTCGCCTGCATGGACAAAATATATGGAGGAGAAGAATAAGATTTTGTACCATGGACCAACTCATTTCTCATAATTGTCTTGAAAATCATAACCTAGCCAGTGCTATATCATTAGTTCTAACAAATGCATGATTATCATATATTAATGCTATACCATTAATTCTACCAAATCCATGATAAAGGGTGTTAATTATGCAGGTATATAAGAATAGGGATCAAATTTGTTTCTGAACATACACATGCGTTTGAACTTCTTCTTCAACTCTGTCAAGTGCTCGCTCTTAGTGATCCGGAAGTAATAGTCAGGAAAATCAGTTTGGGAGATACAGTTGGATGGATTGGCCGTGCCAATGGCTAGAACAGTAGCTGGACCCTCGGATCGCTGCGCCTTAAGGAATTCTTCCACAGATGCCATGTGTGACTGCTAGCTTGATAATTTAGCTTTTGCTAGTAAGAGTTTTAGAACGAGCTAACCCAGTACTCGCGCGGGCCTTTTATCGTGTTTAAAGAATCAGACTATACCGTAAGTCTATGGCTGTTTGAAACGGAGAATTCGAAGATCTTGTATGTAAGGACTATGGATGGAAGTGAGGATTGCAAGCCAAACCAGTTGCCAGTTTTTATATGGGTAGGCCGGCCTACGTGTCCACGCGCATTTTGTGCACGTGCAGATTTATCTCCACCTTTGCGTACACTGTTAAAAAAAAGAAAAATGAAAGGGAATAGTAATTGTGCAGCTGCACACCGATTATTAAAAAAATATAATAATAATAATAATAAAATATATATGTAAGAGAGGTTACAGGTATGCAGCCAATCCACCCCCTTAGAAGAACAATAGAGTTGGAACAATAATGGCTCTATGAAGGGAGAGAGGGGTAGGTGGTAAAGTTTTCTACTTTTTCGTTTTTGTCAAAACATGGTTGGTGATGGTTCATGAATGACCGGCAGCAGTACCGTATTGGGTTTTCTTTTCATTTAAATAGATATATATAGGAGCCATCAAATTTGAAACAAGCTGGCAGCTGCGTCAAGTTTGACTATATAAATGAAGACGGAAGACCGTTGGAATTATTGTACATTGAAGGATGGCCCACGTAAATTATTGGAAGGCCGTGGCAAAAACCGGTCCAACCAGACGTTGTTGTGCGATTTTAATTTGGATAAAAGTATTACTATCTGATGTGGGTAAATATTGTAAAAAAAATTTTAAAAAAAATTAAAAATTATTATTATTATTATTTTTTGAGTAAATTCCTTTTTTTTTTTAAATAATTATGCAACAATTATACAATTCTTAATTACACATATATTTTCTCTTATAATGTTACTGTATCTATTCTATTTGATATTTATTTTTGACATCTCATGTATTTTAAGGAAATAATTATTAATGTATTGATAATTTTTTATATTTTTAAAAATATTTTAAAATGATAAAAAAATAATTAAAAAATAGATTTTTTTTTGTTTTCATATTTTTTAATGTAATTAAATATTTTTAAAAAATATGAAAAAAATTAATACACTAATAATTATTTCTTTAATTATTAAATAAATAAAAAAATTTAAAAAAATGCAAGAATAAAAAAAAAGATATCAAATAAAATGGATGTAATAGTATTACCGACCTTTTAATTATATGTTTGGGTTTGAATTAATGGAGAGCGATGCTACACCCACCAAGCTATTTTAATTTTATGTTTAGGTTTGAATTAATGGGGTCGTGGATACTACACCCACCAACTCACCTACCCAATAGAACGATTGACTATATGCATGTCTTTGTTTGGGCAAATTAATAAACTCACCCACCCACTAAAGACATGCATATAGTCGATCGTTCTTTTTTTGGAAAAAATAGAGTAGGTTTTTAGCCAATTGCAGGGAATATCCTTGCCATCATACTTTGACTCCTGTTTGGCCTCATCTGAGGTGAGTTTTGATGTCACAACATGAAATCCATTATTTTGCCGAATTTCCACCTTAGTTTTTATGACACCCACACACCGTTGGCACAACCCCTTCATGCTTGACTTTGATATGTTTGGCTTATCAAAAGGGATTTCTGTGCTGAATTTCGTGGAAGATTCATAAAAGATGGTTTTTTCACGTCACGGACTTTTCAAGTTTATTTTCTGCCAGTTAAACGTGTTATATGTCTACGAATTGAAAAAATTTATAGATATTATAAGAAAATGATTTATTTATAGTCAGTTAATTTTAATTAAATAATTATTTATAATCAAAATTAATTATAAATTATTATTTAATCACCATTAAAAAATTAAAAAATCTCGTTTTTCTTATAATGGGATAAGCATCGCGGACTTTTCTTTCTATCTAGAAGTAGAAGTAGGTCCTACGTACCAATGTTCCTATGTTAATTAATTATATGCACGTAGATATTTATATCAGAAAAATGATTTGTGTAAATATTAAATATACAAATCTTAAACGTGTAAGTTTCATGAATCCTAGTAAAAAAAAAAAAACCTAAAAAAATATATAAGAAAATATAACTATTATTTATTAGTGAAACCTACTTGTTTAGGTTAGTTATATTTTAACCTCTCTAATTTTTACTTAATTCACAATATAACCCTTAAATTAAAAATTACAACATATTGATCCCTGCATACTTTTAAAAATTCACAATGTCTCCCTTTCATTTATCATCTACATTAAATCAAATAGAATGGAACACATGCAACTCACGTGCACCTGGAAATATAAAAATACCCATGTGAAATATTTTACTTTGTCTTTCGAACTTTCACGCGATTCTCAATTTGTCATCACGTCACATTAAATTAGATCTTTATAATAAATTAAATTAAATATTTATAATAAATCTAACTTTACAAAATCGAGATAAAAAACTAGTTAAAAGATAAATCTTTGAACTCGGTAAAATATTATGATATAATTTTTTGATTTCTTTTTCAATTTTATAAAATATATTTGAATAACTCTATATAAATCACACTATTTATATAAATAACTAAATATGTAATATTAATAAAAATAAAAATAAAGCTTTATTCATCTACCTCATGAATAGTAGTTATTCTCATTTTATATTTACTACATATATTTATATTTATTCTCATTATATTTATTACATATATTTATATATTATTGTTATTTAGTTATATATTTATATATTATTATTATTACTACATATTTAATTATATATATTTTTATATTCAGATTGATTTATATAGAATTATTCAAATATATTTTTAAAAATTAAAAAAAATCATAAAATCATATCCTAATATTTTACCAAGTTCAAGGATTTATCTTTTTGCTAGTTTTTTATCCCGAGTTTGTAAATTCAGATTTATTCTAAAATTATAATATAATTTATTATAAAAATCTAATTTAACGTGACGTGAGAGACATTAAAAATCTCGTGAATGTTCGAGGAGCAAAGTAAAATTTTTCATGGGGTCTTTTTATTTTTGCAGGTGCACGTAAGCTGCATGCGCTCCATTCTGTTCGGTTTAACGTGGCTGGTAGATGGAAAATGGATATTGTGAATTTTTAAAAGTATGCAAAACTAATGTGTTGCAATTTTTAGTTTATGAGTCACATTGTGAATTTGGTAAAAGTTGAAGAGAACAAAGTGTAATTAACCTTACTTCTTTTTGTAAAAGACTTATATGAAACTTGTGTATTAAAGACATTTACCTAACATTATTCTTAATAACATCTCGAGAGTGGAAGGATAATTAAACAAGATAGGAGGGGTTTGTTTTGCCTGATCCTATCACTAATTGGTGGGAGCCAAATTTTGAAATCAAGTTTTAAAGGAGTGTGTGAGAAAAAAAAAATTAAATAATAACGTTAATTTGTACATATGATATGTGTTTGTATCGTCTTTTGTACGTCTTTAAGTCAAGTTTCAGCAACTCGAATCTTTTAAGCTGTGATTGCACAAATAAAGAAGAGGGTTGGGAAAGGGTGGTCTTGGAGGCTAGGAAATCTTTGATACCTAAATTAATAAAGCCCTTTGTAAGCTTGTAAATAATTATGAAAGTTTAAAGAGTTTTCTCGTACTTTGGGGTTGCTATTTATATTGGGAACCTAGAGACATATTGTGTTTGTTTCCATGGGGCCCACGTCCTTTCTACTATTTTCTTTGTTAAGAACATTTTAATGCGGGGTGGTCTCTGTGACAACGTTATTAATGTAGTGTGACTTCCTAACTTGCTGTATTTAGCAGACTTTCTTAGTGATTCGTTGGTGTTCTCTTGTCAAAAGATAAAAACTCCCATTGATTCCTGCTTGCTTGCTTGGGTAGAATGGGTCTAACGTTGCTTGGGGGAGCCCTAGGGTGTCAAGTCTCATCCCTCATGTTGTATGCTCCTCTATGGAGATTGCCTTAAGTTGTGTTCCCTCGTAGGTCTAGCCTTCTCTAAGCATTAGCTCTGCTGACTCATGTATGAGTTAGGTCAACGGGCCTATTTGTGCTGGCTAGGCCCTTTGGCTCGATTCTCTTATTGTTCTTCTTAATCCCATCACTTGGATCATAGAGGAAAAGAAATATCTTCACAGTTACCCTGCCAATTCCTATTTGACTCGATTGATGGGATTCCTTTCAATTTTTAACTCTTCCCGCCATTGCTGTTGAGGTGGCTTCAAATCCATACTTCTAGCTCTAAGATTTGGGGGCAGCTCCTTGTCACTTAGTATTTCCCAGAGACGTTCTCCCTTTGCTTTTATTGGCACGTCTTCAAAGAGTTGCACTTATAATTGATGGCATCCTTTCAATCCTTCTTGCATTGATAATGTCATGCAACTCCTTATCTTCACGTTGCTTGGTGGTGCGCATTTTTCGAGATTCGAGGCATCTTACACACCTTCTGTTTGCCACATGGCGATAGAGATTAACTGCTACCTCATTCTTTTGTAAACATGATTGGATCATTGTTTTACCTTATTTCAAAGTACCTTTATTTTCTGGCATTTCTTTCTTCCTTAAATTTTTCCCTTCTTCCTGCATTACTTCATTCTCTTCCTTCAATGGCTCTTAAGAAAACAGCATAGCTTGAGGCTCCTGACGAGTCAAACCCATCAAAAGTTAGTGCCTTCTTCTTGCATTACTCCATTCTCTTCCTTCAATGGCTCCTAAGAAAATAGCATAGCCTGAGGCTCTTGATGAGTCAAACCCATCAGAAGTTAGTGCCACTAGGGATTTTTACTTAAGCAGCACCTCAAACGATAGTTTTCGAAGTTTTTGGCCTACATGAAGGTGTTGTCGACATCGAGGGTCATGCCTCCAAAGTTACATTAATTATTATTTATTTCTCAATTTAAATTTATTATGAAAAATTAAATTTAAATAATAATAAAAATATTATTTATTTTCTTATTTTTTTCATTAAATTTAACTCCGTCCGAATGAAAAATTTTAAATGTGAACACATATAAAAAAATGAAAGCTAATCAAATATTGTTTTACCATTAAGGCTTGGTTTGTTTATATAAACTATTTTATCTCATCTCAAATTCATCATTACACTTTTAAAAATTTTCATATAAAATAAAATAAACAATTCAATTTTTTCAAATATCAAACTTCTTTTTTAAATTTCAAAACAAAATTCATATTAAAAAATATATTACAATAATATTTTATTCTTTTTTTAATTTTTATTTTATCTTATCTTATCTTATCTTTAAAAACAAACCATGCCGTAGTTAATGGCTTAAAATATTCAAATAGGCTATATAATTGGGATTAGATTTATTATAAGCCAACAAATATCAATATCACAACAAAATTATAAACATTTGATCTGCACATACGCGTTCCCCCGACCTTGCCATATGATAATTATCCATAATAAAAAGAGTGGAATAATTATTTGTATTCAATTATTATCCAAAAATAACAAATTTGTTGTAATAATGCAAATGAGGGGGCAATGAATGACCCCCTCCCCCACCAGCCTTCCTCCCTTAAAGACTTTTGAGAGAGGGTGGGGCATTTTGCTAGAAAAATTCGTATATGCATAGTAATCAAGACCTATAAATATGAATATCGATCGATCAGTTTATGTACACATAAATAAAAAAAAAACAAGTAAAGAAGAAAAGAAATAGAAAAAAAAAAAGTTTTAGTTCTTAAGTAATAAAGAGTTCTAAATATTTTCTCTTATATTCTCTTGCAATAATAGTTTTATATTAGTTTTATAATACGTTATTAGCACGAACCTCTACCGATACTGAAACTAGTGGTCTTATTCTTCAAGTAAGTTTTTAAATATATTATTTGCAGTCTTTGATAAGAATATGAAATATTTTATTGCTGATTATTATCTAAAATCCACGTGACTTTATAAATATAGTTATGAAATACATATATTTATTTCATTATTTATATATAGAAAAATGACAAATCTTATAAAATTAGAATTCGTTGCTCTTGACATATCTGGAAAAAATTATTTATCCTGCATTCTTGATGTTAAAATCCATCTAGATGCTATAAACCTGAGAGAAATAATAAAAGAATGAAATCAAGCGTCCCTGCAGGACCCTGCTAAAGTAATGATTTTCTTTCGCCACTATTTTCACGAAAAATTAAAAACTGAGTATCTTACAGTAAAAGATCCTTTTATTTTGTGAAATAATTTAAAGAAGAGATATGAACACCCGAAAACTGTTATCATCTCAAAAACTTGTTATGAATAATTGCACCTGAGGTTGCAAGATTTTAAAAGTGTTAGTGAATATAACTCCACACTTTTTAAAATCAGCTCAATAATAAAATTATGCGGTAAGAAAATTACTGATGATGATATGTTAGAGAAGACATATACTACTTTTCATGCCTCGAATGTGCTCCTGCAGTAGCAGTATCGAGAGCGAAAGTTCAAGAAATATTTTGAACTTATATCATGTCTTCTAGTAGCTGAGTAAAACAATGAGCTTTTATTAAGAAACCGTCAGTCACGTCCTACTGGTTCAACATCATTTTCTAAAGTAAATAGTGCTAGATTTGCATCATTTCTAGAAGCGAATAGTGCATCATTTCGAAGAAATTGTTGGTCCCAGAAGCGAAAACATTAAAATGGATATTAATAAAAATATACCGTATCACCAGACGTGGTACAACTCAAATAGGGGTAAAAGTCCTCAAAATAATTCTTCAAAAAGAGATGAACAGGTGTGCTATAGATGTGATATGACTGGATATTGGTTATGTACATGTCGTACGGCCAGGCACTTGGCTGATTTATATCAAATGTTGGCGCCCCAGCTTGCGCTTGGGATCGTACGCAAATTGTGACGCCGGGAATGAGGGTCTCAAGGAAGTTCACCCCTCATCGTTACGCGTAAGGGCATTATACATACACATATATGTATATATAAGTTATCACGTTCATGTTTATTTTTTTATTTTTTTCTTAACGCAAGAGCAGTAATAATATCGCAGCGAAAAAAAGGTCAAGCCAAAAATCTTCGACAAGGCATTTACGCTTGTCGCACATCACATGGTTAGCGAAATATAAATCCAACTTAAACATTATATACATCCAAAGTTAGAGTTACCAATGTCAACAGTTCCACAAAAGCACTTCCCAAAACAACGGGAAGATTTCCTCAAAATACATTGGTGATACAAAATAGATGCATAGACGATCCTCCCTCTTTTCTGCCAGACATACTAATAAGTGGGTTCTTCCTTTATTTTCTTAAAGTTAGGACCGTAATGAAGACGGTCCAAATTTAGGTTTGGGCCTACATCACACATCATCCCAGAGGATGAGGTAAACAGGCGTACCATATGGAGGAGTCCGTCTACTCCTAAAACTAAACAACACCCCGTAGGGCAGAAGTCATCAAAAAAGTAGGTCGCCATAGGAAGCGACTCTGCTACCCACTGACCCAGCAGATCTAGGGTTACGAGCTCAGCAGAAGCTATCTTAGTTGGGCCCTTGGGGGTCTGACCCATCTTCTCGAGAGTCGTAATTCGTGGATTCATCTTTTTCTGCAATAACTTCTATCGTTCCAAAAGGGCGATAGTAAAGATAATAAAAATGGGGTGAGATTTCGGGAGAAATCTCAGCAAGTACATTAGCATTTTAACTAAAACATTTCAGGCATACAGATAAGTGAACCAAACAATCATAGCTAATGCATATGCAATGGATGACTAACTCATGCGCATGCTCATGTAAACTTTCATATAAACTTGCTTCTTTCAGACTTCTTTTCATATACTTGCTTTTCAAATCCTTTCTTTAAAATATTTCATATCTTTTATTCTTTCTTAGGCGCCACTTATCAGGTACTGATCTTTTCTTATGGCTTGAAAGTCCATCTTGTCATGACTTATCGCGTAGCATATATGAGACACAACACGGTTCCCCTAAGCACCGCGTGTTCCCTACTGGTTACCGCATCACCGTAATATGAGTGCGTCACGTAGCTTATAGTACGGCAGGTCCTTATACCTTACCCGTCTTTGGCACCCACCAGTGTTAGGTGCGACCGTGCTCCGGACACCTTCTGGAGCCATACACGGTCCGCCGACTATTCTTCGTCGACCCAGGGGCTTTCACTCGACTTAAATCACTCCTGAGTGAACAGGGAGTTCCATTGGGGCACTACCCCGTCCCAGCTTTGGGGTTCTTTTAAAAACTTAGTTTTTCTTTTTCTTTTTCTTGAAAACATGTTTGACTCTAAAAACATGCTTTTCATGATTTATGCATGGGCATGCAACACCTACTCATTTTCATGTAAAACCCGAGACAAGCTCGAGTGCACTCACAGTCCATTTTCTTTTCTTTTTTTATCAGAACAAATTTTACAATTCCCTACTTAACAATCATATCCTAACACCCAAATTTGGGCCTAGGATTGAAGTAGAGTACTCGGCCCATGTCCAAACCATTGAGGCCGAAACCACCTAGGGTGTTTCCTAGAGTTTCCCTTCATCATTTCACTCTAAGTAACCTCCAAGCTTTAAAGATGCTTAATTAAAACACATGCCATTTCTTAAAAGGGGTAACCGAAACCCTATTATCCAATAAATGACTATTTTTACATACAATCTTGTTTCATTCCAACTTCTTTCATTCACCCTTTTAACTTAAAAGATTTTTTACTATTAATTCCTTCAAAATTCTCACATCAACAAGTGTATTCTATAAGCTTAAACTAAATAATTCCACAAAATAATCAATATAATTTAATTCTCTAATTTTAACCTTAAACATCATAAGATCCCAAACAAAAACTACTAGTCATCATATATACGTTATCACTTCTTTTCACATGCATGCATACACCACCACAGTTCATATTAGTCATAGACTTTCTTTTATGTCCATTCTTCATTTCCTTATTATAATCTCCTACTTAAATAAGTCAATCAGGCTACATATTTCCTTAAATAAATTTAATCTTAGCAACACCACATTTTATAAGCTCAATATTAAGATCAAGCATGCATTAACCTCATCATTTTATATAACACTTATGCTTTCCATTTCTTTTTGCTACTAATACTTAATCCATCCTTTATGCTCATATTCTAACCTCTATTTTAACTTAGAGAATTACACATGAATATTCCTACCAAAAATAACCATTATCACCAATCAATTTAATCCAATAATGGCAATACAACAATTAATCCAACAAGCATGATCACCTAGCTATATGCAAGAAATATTAAAGAAAAGATGAAAGTATACTTACAATACTCCTATTAGATTTTTGCTTATAATCTGAAAATATACACATAGAACCTCTTATTAAACTAGCTATAAGCATAGAGATTCAAAGAGAAACCTTATTTCTTTTTAGCTAAAACCATAGTGTCATGTGTGTGTGTGTTCTTCCTAGGCTTGCACAAGCTT
Organism: Platycarya longipes; assembly: GCA_036559045.1. Taxonomy (NCBI): domain Eukaryota; kingdom Viridiplantae; phylum Streptophyta; class Magnoliopsida; order Fagales; family Juglandaceae; genus Platycarya; species Platycarya longipes. The sequence continues at coordinate 53,368,385 of CM071791.1, forward strand.
AAGCACTAACCTTTTCCAAAACAATATCCACTTCAAGACCCTTGATCTTAGCTCCACTAACTTAGAACTCTTCAAGTTATATGGTAGAAGAAGAAGAAGTAATGGTGAGGGCAAATGGATAGCTTAGGCCGAGAGGTGGAGAGAGTGTAGGGTGGAGATGTGTTTGCTTTGTGTCCAAATGAAACAAGCCAAGGAAAGTAGGCATAGGGTCACACGGCCAAACCCTTCCTCTAGGGTATTTGGTACACATTTTACTATTTTTAGGTATGGTCAATGATGGATTGAAAGATTGACATCACTAGGTCATTCCAAGATCAAGTCTTGGCCATACCTTGGAGGATTTGATTCTTCCCCCCCCCCCCCTCCTCACTTGCTATGGCCGGTGCCCCCTTGGGTGTTTGGTCTCCATTTTCTTGCATTTCACTCAATCACCTTCTCTCCATCATCTCATGTGTCCATCCAAATGATCTCAAGGCCATGCTTTTTGGGAATTGAGCAATGCATGGTTCGGCCAAGGCCTTCCTTGCTCCAACCGATTTCCTTCATCTCCTTCCTTTGTCATTTCCATCACTTACACACACCATACCTCTTTTCACATCACCATACCTCCTTACACTTTGTACTTTATTCACTTACACATTTCTCTCATGTCTCATCAAATTTTTGGTGGCAACAATACATGAAAACCCTCCAAGGAGCTCACGGAAATGCCTCACCGAATTCCCCTTCCTCCATTCCTCCATCCTTCTCTTCATGCCACTTGTCACATTCTCATACAATATGACTTCTATTGGAAAGTCAAGCGATGGTGCATTGTACTTCCAAGATCCCATGATAGGAAAATCTCTTCATGAGATTCCACACTTCATCCTACATGGCTACCTACTAGTCAACCTTCACCCACTAGCAAGTTCCTATTAGTCTTGGATGACTCTCTAGGGTTTTCTTCAAGTGACATGTGTCTCTAATATGGTCTTGGTGGGTCATGAGTTCATTCCATGGGCTTGTGGGCTTACTACAACTCTCTTGGCCCATTCACTCAATCCATGTCTCGAAAGCTTCACTTTCAAGCCCGTCTCTTTAGAACTTGTTCTTATAAATTATCACTAATCTCTCATATTAGTGTTTTAATTAAACATTTAAATTAGGTCGAGAATTTTAGGGTTGTTACATCAAATATCTATAAAAAGAAAAAATAAAAAGTTTGAAAAAAATTTAGTAGAATCATCAGATGATTCATTAAATATAGATATCACATATCTTGATATTTCTGATTTCTTTGAAAATCCTGAAAGTAGAATTGATCACTTGATTAGAGATGGAAGTGTTTCCCCCAATTAATGTATTTTTTTATTGTTAGAACTCTTTATATTTATAATAAAAATTTTGTATAAATGATGTTTTATTTTCTTCACAATTTGAAAAAAATTTATTAAATTTCAAATATATACATCGTAATTATTACCATATTGAAACTACCAATGAAGACAGTAAAGAGCATCTCCTCATTACTAAAATAATATCGGACCAGAAGCTCGTATTAGAAAAACTGTCTGCTCTCTCTTCTAGATTGTATTATACAAAGATGAGAACAATTGAATCATATGTGGTAGTACACCAGAAGTGCATTGACCCCAAAGTATTTATGATTTGGCATGATCGCCTTGGATATCCGGGATTAATAATAATGAGACAAATCATTGATAATTTCCATGAGCATCCCTTAAAGAATCAAAATATTCTTTTACCTAATGAATATCCATGCTCTGCATGTTCCCAATGTAAGTTGATTATCAAACCATCTCCCTCAAAAGTCGTTGTTGAATCTGCATCTTTTTTACAAAAGATTCATGGGGATATTTGTGGACCTATTCATCTATCAAGTAGACCATTTAGATACTTTATGATTTTAATTGATGCATCAAGTCAATGGTCACATGTTTATCTACTTTCTACTAAAAATGTTGCATTTGCTATAATTCATACAATATCATTAATTCGAATTAGATCATCTGTATATTATAAATATTCTCAATTACAGCTTGCATTTAGTCAACAATCAAATATTTCTCATATTCGTACTTTTGGATGTGCTATATATGTTCTAATTGTACTTCCACAACATACAAAAATAGGCCATTAACATAGACTTGTGATATATGTTGGTTTTGATTCTCCATCTATTATTAGATACCTTGAGCCTCTCACAAGAGATATATTTAAAGCACGTTTTGAGAATTGTCATTTTGATAAATCCATTTTTCCATTACTGGATAATGAAAAGTCGGTGCCTGAAGCACGACAAAAATTATTTGGGATAATAAAACTCTGTCTCAATTTGATCCTCCTATAAATGAATGTAAACTAGAAGTTTAGAGGATTATTCATTTGTAAAATGTTGCAAATCAATTACTGGATGTATTTACTGACACTAAAGTTGTAGTAAAGTCATATATTCCTGATGTTAATGCTCCAGCAATGATTGAAGTCCCTAAAAAATAAATTGTCAAAACAGCAATAGATGAGTCTAAGACATGCCTGAAACGTGGAAGACTTATTGGTGCAAAATACAAAATTTTTCGAAGGAAAATGATACAAAATGAACTTGGTATTCCTGAAGAACCAATACCCATAATACAGGTTACAAGCATAGTTGATGGTCCTGAAGAGGTCAAATCTTCTATCTCAGAAAACTCCTGAAGAGGAAACTCCTGAAGAGTAAATTTCCTGAAAAGGAAACTCTTGAAGAGTACAAACCTCTTGATCCTGAAGAAGAAACTCTTGAAGATACAAAACTCCTGAAGAGTACTTCCTAAAGAGATGTTTCATGAAATATTTTCCCCTGAACAGGAACAGGTACCTGAAAATAATGAGATCTCAATACATTTCATGAGTATTGGAGAAATTCTAGATAAAAATAAAACTGTTGTTGACAACATATTTTCATATAAGATGACCCTTGATATTATTAAAAGTAATAAAGAAAGTGAGCCGAGAACCATCAAAAAATGTTGACGTAAAAATGATTGACCAAAATGGAAATTATCTATTAAAGCTAAATTAAACTCGCTAGCAAAACGATAGGTATTTGGACTTGTTGTCCAAACACCAAAGGGTGTAATACCTGTTGGATATAAGTGGATATTTGTACGTAAATGTAATGAGAAAAATAAAATTGTGCGGTACAAAGCATGATTTGTCGCACAAGATTTTCTGCAGAAACCCAGGATTGATTATGAAAAAACATATTCTCCCGTTATGGATGTAATCACATTCAGATTTTTGATTAGTCTGGTTGTTACAAAAGGATTAGAGATGCGGTTGATGGATGTGGTCACTGCATATTTATATGGATCCTTAGACCATGACATATATATGAGAATCCCTAAAGGATATAAAATGCTTGAAGTATCTACAAATACATCTAGAAGTATGCACTCTATTAAACTTCAAAAATCTTTATATGAGTTAAAATAATCCGGACGCATGTGGTATAATCGCCTAAGCGAATATATATTAAAAGAAGGATTTGAGAATAATCCTCTATACCCATATGTGTTTATTAAGAAATCAGAATCCAGATTTGCCATTATTGCGATTTATGTTCATAATTAAAATATTGTGAAAACTCCTGAAGAGATTTGAAGAACCGCTATATATTTAAAGAATGAATTTGAAATGAAAGATATCGGCAAAACAAAACTTTGTTTCGGCCTGCAACTCGAACATTTGCCAAATGGAATTTTTATTCATCAGTTCATGTATACAGATAAGGTCCTGAAGCATTTTTATATGGACAAACCTCATCTCATGCGTACTCCAATGATTGTTCGATCACTTGATGTGAAGAATGATCCATTCCGTCATTGTGAAAACGATGAAGAAATTATTGATCTTAAAGTACCATATCTCAGTGCAATTAGAGTTTTGGTGTATCTTGCAAATTGCACTCGGCCTGATATTATATTCTCAGTTAATCTGCTTGCAAGATATAGTTCTGCACCAACTCGAAAGCACTGGAATGGTATTAAATATGTCCTTCGTTACCTTCATGGTACAGTTGATATGAGATTACTTTATCAGCGTTGATCAAGTCTACAATTAATTGTGTATGCAGATGCAGGTTATTTTTTAGATCCACACAGGCAGATCTCAAACTGTATATTTATTTACTTATGAAAATACTGTCATATCATGGAGATCTGTCAAGCAGATATAATATATTCCAAATCTTCAAATCACTCAGAGATCATTGCAATTCATGAAGCAAGTCGATAATGTATTTGGCTAAGATCAATGATTCAACATATCTATAAAAAAGTATGGTCTTCTCATTATCAATGATAGCCCAACAATTTTATACGAAAATAATAATGCTTATATCACTCAAATTAGAGAATGATATATCAAGGGTGATAGAACCAACAATATTTTACCTAAATTCTTTTATATTCACGAGCTTCAAGAGAAATGTGAAATTGATGTCAAGCAGATACGATCAAGTGATAATCTAGCAGATTTATTTACAAAGGCATTACCAACTGCAACATTCAAGAAAATTTTGTAGAACATTGGAATGCGAAAACTCAAAGATCTATCGTCATACACTTTTTAGAGGGAGTAAATGTCTTGAAGACTTATACCGATTGTATTTTGTTTCCTTTGCTGAGATTTTATCCCATTGAATTTTTCTTTGCAATGTTTTAATGAGGCAATTTTAAAACACTTGGAAGTACATAAGAATACTGTATTTTTTTTCTTTCATCATTGATTTTTTTCCTCACTGAATTTTTTCTTGGCAATGTTTTAATGAAGTAGATTTTTTATAGGTGGATATTTAAAGGGGGGTATTATAATAATGCAAAGGAGGGAGCAATGAATGACCCCCTCCCTCACCAGCTTTCCTCCCTCAAAGGCTTTTGAGGGAGGGTGGGGTATTTTGCTGGAAAAATTCGTATGTGCATAGTAATTTTGCACAGTAATTAAGGCCTATAAATACGAACATCGATTGAATAGTTTATGTACACATAAATCAAAAGAAATGAGTAAGGAAGAAAAGAAAGAAAAAGAAGGAAAGAAAGAAAGAAATAGAAAAAATTCTAATTCTTGAGTGATAAAAAGTTATAAATATTTTCTCTTATATTTTCTTATAATAGTAGTTTTATTTTAATTTTATAACAAAATTTATTTTTTTTATAATAATTCTTTTTATCACTACATAATATAAATAATATTAAATAAAATATTATTTGATAATATCTAAATTAATTAATATAAAAAAATGCTGAAAGTTTGAATCATGTAAACACATTAACTAATTCTAGAAACTTACGCTAAATTATTTCTGATGATAATATATAACTTGTGAATATAATTATTTGAATAAAATATTATTTATTTCTCAATTTAAATTTATTATAAAACATTAGATTCAAATAATAATATTTTATAAATAAAATTATAATAATTATTAAATAATTATTAAATAATTATATTTAATCATTTTACATTAATTTATGATTTATTTATTATTAAAATATTTTCTTTTTATTACTGATCAAATATTTGTTAGAATATTTCTTTTCTTTAAATAACCAATTTACTAAATTTAAAAAAAAACGTATTTTGCACATTCCTTCTCACTAGTGTATATATATATATATCTTAATTTTGTTTTCCTCTCTTGACATTTGACCTGGTTTGTTTTTACAAACATTCTCATCTTATCTTATTATTATTATTTTTTCAAATTCTCATACAAAATAAAATATGCAATTCACAATTTTTAAATTTCAAAATAAAATTAATATTAAAAAAATATATTTTAATATATTTTATTTAATTTTTAATTTTTATTTCACCTTATCTATTAAAACAATCCAAGCCTAAAATTTTAATCGGTTCAACAAATGGTCGGCACCGTCCGAGTTCATATTCGAAGTTTCTTGTTCGGGCTCCGAGCCTCCGTGGGGCGAGGAAATTCGCTTCAACATTCCGATATTCAACAGGGATTTACTGCACATTCCACTAGGAAATCTTAGATTTTCATGTTATAAGCAAAGATCTCTTAATATATAACACCACTCGCTGTCCAAAAGGTAAAAGTAATAAGATAATATCATAGAGAAGTAAAAATAAAAATAAAATAAGAACTATGAAAATGTACGAAATTGAAGAAGGGCGGGGGTTGTAAGAGGGATATTAAGTTAGAAAATATACTCTAAAATCTCTCTATAGTCCTGAATGCTATGCCATAACGAACACCTAAAACAACCAGTGTTTCCTCCTAGGCTTTGGGGGAATTGGAGCATCTGCAAAGAAACAAGCAAGTTAAAAATTATCAATCAAATCCTTCAATATTCCACGACAACCGTAGAACATTTGAGATTAGAGGCTACCCTCAGAACTTCAGGTCTTAAATGAAACACACCTTGGATATCGTATAGCGAATTGTAATGAACCTCGGACCAGAAACTTAACCACAGCTCTGCATCATTTTGTTCAAAAAATGGAAACTGTGAATATGCAATTCACAGGGAATGCGAGGGACAACAACTGGGAGTCATAAATACTTTCATGTACTGAGATATTATCAGCCAAACAAAATTGTCACGAGGAGTAAGGACAGTACTAATCTTTCCAGTCTTACCACGTTTAGGCGCCTGGTACTGTGGCATGATTTCAATAAAACAAGTATCTCTGAATGATGTCAAAAGGCATATCTTCGCTGCAAACTGCATATAAAGGAGCTTTTTATTGCACAAAATGACATTACATCTTAAGAGTTAACAGCATGCCAAAAGAAAACAAAAAAGGATGATCGTGAAGGGGTGTCATGGCAATTCGTTTTAAAAATGCAGGTATCACCTAAATCTCTTACAGAAATCAAATTATGACGGTTTTGAGAAAAACTCCAGACCTTATCAGCTGCTGCCTGTAAAGAAACATGGTCCCCCCACTCCCCAGATCTGCATCATTCAGCATATTAGAAATTAAGATACAACCAGTACTTTGGAGATTAACTAATAAGCCACAGTATAAATGCATCCACATATTCCAAGGCTTACTATAGAAAAAAAGGGAAAAAAAAAAGAACTTTAACTAGCATACTTAGCCATTTTCTTGTAATACTGTTTATACTTCATGGGGATATAGCCTTCATATAAAGCACAGCAGTCTTTGAGCTGTAACAGGAAAAGGTAGTGTAACTAAGCAAATTCAAATTCACGATAATTTATTAAAAAAGACTATGGTGCTTTCAGCCCGACTCAGACGGGTAGAATATTTTTAACCATTCACTACACATATTTAACACAATATATATTTGCACCCTCTATTATATCTACGTTGAAAGCACATAGTCAGCACATAGCACTTCCTATTTCAAGCAACGAGCTTCTTGACTTAAAACACATCTAAATGGTATATAAACTTTGAAAATAATGAACTCAGCACTACGTAATGAGATAAATCTAATTGACTTGAATAAGTAGCATTCAAGGGTCTTGACAAATCTAATTCAGCAGGTTGGAAATCTTGGAACAGGAAATGGAATAATTTTTTTTTGATAGGTAACAGGAAATGAAAAAATTTAGTTTCTTTCATTTATTTATAAGTAATAACGTAATACTATTTTACGATTTTCTTGTTCTTGAGGGGGGAGGAAGTGAAATTTGGCTCTCCTGGGCCTAATATAAATCTTATCAGTTGGATTATTCATCTTGATTCTCATCCTTCTTCACTTTTTTTTGTTACAAGAAGTGGTAGTTGCTATTAGTTGATGACAGTGTGATATGCCAATGTTGGTGGTAAAGCAGTTGGGAGTCGATAAAAATAAAAGTCAATGCAGATGGTGTTGTGGCTATGGGTCACCTTTGGTGATGGGGCGTTAAAGGACAAGTCACAGTAGGAGCCAGTGATAAAGGATGACAGTAGTAGTAGTGATGGTCTATTGATGAATGAAAATACTGATGGTAGTACAAACTGTCACTGCAGATTGTGGCTAAGTATGGTGGTGATGGTCCACAGAAAGGAAGGAGGTGGTACTGCTGGAATCAAGCACTAATTTTTTCATTTGTTTAAGAAAGACAGCAGGGTGGTGGCACTGGTGAAGATGATAGTAACACTCGTATTAAAATCAACCATGTTGTAATGGTGACAACCATGGAGGTAATAATGGTTTATACTTTTACTCAAGACTTCCATTCACCCTTCTCAAAGTGTTGTTATGAGGCAATGAAACTAAAGTCTCATCCACAAAACTTCTTGAAACTCTTTTCCTCCCATAGCAAATCCACTCTACCTGCTTCACGACCTCCTTCCGAATATACTTGTGATACTCAGGTGACTTGTACATCTGGTCTGAAAGTGCACGAAACTGCAATATAAGGGAAAATCAATGAACGCTGAAGAAAACATTTTGGCATTAATTCAGCAGCATTGCACGTACCTGGCAGTTTCCATCCCCAGAGACCTTCACTTCATATAAACCATAGACGTTCAGCCTGGGAGGAAGTGACAAGAAATTTTCTTTTAGCCCATATATTACTTAATCTACTCAATATGAAGACTTCAAAAGGAAAACCCAACTCAATTGCAGTGGCTTTACATTTCCCTATATTGATCATTTCTAACTTTATATTGTAAAAGACATCCCTAAAAGTAATGAGGTATCAGCCTTAGGGTTAGATATTCATCCTCACTGATACTGAAAATAATCTATAAATAAAAATCAATGGATACAAAGATACAAATAAACATATTAAGATACAGAACATTCATGTATGCACATGATGAGCATTTCCTTTTCCAAGAAGCAAGAACAACTTTTGTTTAGGCCTACAATAAGAGAACAAGAAACAGAGTCTGTAGTCTGCCTCAAGATGTAAGATTCTAGAGCTCTGTATCAGACTGTCCGTCGAAGCAATTATGGGGAGCCAGAGTATTTTTTCAAGTTTACCACAAGTTAAGCATCAGGAGAAAAGTTCCATTATTCAAATTGCTGATAATCACCACATCACTGACACCTAATGAGTCTGCAAGTTCGATCAGAACGACAAAACATGAATGGATTCAGAATAAAATTCACTTCTAAGCATTGATTCCTATTGTTAGGGATATTATATGCACCAAAAAACCAATTAGAGTAAATATAATCTTACAACACCTCTCCTACACCAGTTCAAATAAGATGTTTACTCTAATTTCATAAACAAATCTCCCCGTGTTGATACCTTCATCATCCCTTCCAAAAGTGTCATTCTCCATGATTCATTCTTGCCACCCAAAAAAGAGGGAAATTTTAAATCTAGCACGTCAAGCTTCCTAATATCGTTGGAGACTTGAGATAGTTTCCATGATCATCTGATTTCATGAGTAAAGACACCAAAAGAGCTGCTGCTTTTTTCCTCACAGAAAGTTCCCCATAACTAATCATATGTTGACCAAAATTACAGAAAACTATTAAGGTGCATGTCTTTATGTAGCTTATTTTCCATGCTCAAGTAGTTGTAGATGAGAAGCGATATGATTGCATCAAGATGACTACGCACACAATCTAAGAGGTCGTTGTATCGAGTAGTTGGATCATTGTCTCTTAACATAAAAACAGCTGCATGCACAACATATTGCATCCAATCAGAATCTTGTTTAGGCCTTTTTAACATTTATTGAAGGTGGATAGCTTCTTTGAATGTCCCGCTGATTGCATACTACATCTAAGGATGGGACTGATCTCAAAAAGATAACTTTCTTTCTAGTTATTAAATTGCTTAGGTTGAAAAGCAAGTAGATGCAGGGATGGCAAGTTGAGTTCGTGGGTCGTGTCAAGTCATGAGTATCAAACTATATGGGTCAATCTAAATATGAACCCAACCCATTTAATTAAATGGGTAGGACCACTAAAACCCGAACCTAACCCATTTAATTAACGGGTGACACAGCATGCCTGCTCAACCCGTTTAATAATCAAGTTTTCTTGGGTTAACTTGGACATGACTCATTTAACCCTCTTCAACTTGTTTAACCCATTTCATATAAATGGGTTGAACTGACCGTATATTTATTTTTTAACGCAATTAATATAACTTCATATATAATACAAGGATAACTATATAAATAATTCACAATTACAACTGGATTCATTATTAAATATTTAATTATCAATATCCAAACCAATAATATATAAGAAAACTAAGATTTTCATCAAATAAAATTACATATTAACAAAAAAGTTTAATAGTTTGAGATATAATGTAGTCAAATATTAATATTATTATCACCTATTCCCAACAACAAAAAAAGATAAGCTAAAAATAGAATTCTTTCTTGTTATATGGGTTGATTAACATTTTTGCAGGTTGACCTGCAATTGACTCAAACAAGGTTTAAAAACCCAAACCATTTATATAAAACCCAAACCGCTTATTTCATGTCATGTTAGTTTGATTCACGGATCATGTCATATATTGCCACACCTAAGTAGATGGATGCCATAAGTCAAACAGGCAGGTGAGGCAAGAGTCCTTAACTACACTCAATGGGGAGAAGGGAAACTTATTGTAAACCTCTTTCAAATATGAATCTATCTTATTCAAAAGAGAAGAAGTTACAGCAGTATCTTAATTTCAGTTCAAACATGGGTTTGGTTCAGACTCCATGTTTAGAGAAATATTTGCCATTCGAAAAGAGGAAAATATGGAATCTTTGTCTAAAAAAATGACTTGAGAAAGGGCAGATGTATAGAACCTTTCAATGGTCATGATGTTACTATTTACCACATACTAAGAGGCAACTCTGTACCCATCTATGATCTACTATCCTTGTATTGTTTTGTTTTTAATGTTTTTGAGATTAGCAAAAAAAAAAAATTGATGTTCATCTGCATGCAAGAGCATGTGTATACTTTCCAGCATTTTTTCCAAAAAATAAAAAAGGATGGTGAGATGTCACTCATGCTTTTTACCTAAAGCTACTCTCCCCTCAAGATATATTTAGTGCAAGTTCCAATGTCAATTTTACAATACATACCTTTGGAGAAGGCGTTGGTGATCCAAACTTGCGTCACTTAAGTTGGGGATGTAGGAATTTATTCGTGGCACATGCTGGATTAATCAATGAAGCCAGAAATAATCAGAGAAATCAAAGATTCACACAATAATAAGGTCATGTAAACTATCACACACGCAAATACAATGAACCATTTTATGACAATAAATTGGTTAGATCTCATTTGAGTCAATGGGTGCTGGGTAAGGTTGGAGCACTTAAGAGCACCCTTACCAATCTTTGCTGCGAGTAGTGGAAGTAATGGAAAAGCAGATGGATGACTTGCATCGTAATTTAGACTGGATTAAACGATGCGTTCAAGATATTAGTGGCAAAGAGGATGGTATGGGCCTTGGGGTAGCAGATTCTGGGCCTTTGGGCCATCATGAAGTCACTGGAAAGAGGCCCTGGGACGTTGGGAAGGGGTGACAGCCCCTTGCTCACTTCTAGGCCCGAGCTTCTAAGACCAAGGTCCATGGAACCCCTGCCTCTAGGTTCTAACATGCCTTGTCTTCGGCCCATAGAACAGGTATTAGAACTGTCGGCGATGGTCCATCAGTCGCCATTGATGGTGCAACATTCGGAGAGGGGCCAAAAAAGGCCGGCAAGGATGGAGATAGGATCGTTGTCGTCGCAGACCAAGGTTACGGGGGAGATCTCTCCTTCCGTCGTCTATGACACGCCGATAACCATTTTTGAGACCCAAAACTTGTCATCAGAATTCCCTGGTGAACAAATAACTCTGACAATGCCTTTGGATCATTTCCCAAATGTGGCAAAGGCACCCCTTGAACATATCTAGGATCTAACAGAGGGAGAAGAAGAGCATGCACTGGCTGGGTCGTTGAGTCCTACTCCTTGTCTGTTGGTGGAGAGGGGCGATAAGGAAGAGAATAATTTGGAGGGGACTATTGTGGGTTCTGGAATGGAAGAGGATAGAAGGCCAGATTTGTAGCTGGTCTGTTGTGAGAGAGAGGGGGTCTCTCTTACTCCTATATGTACACTCCTTCCCAATCCTCTTCTAGGGAAAAGACCCTCAGATTGGATTTTTCAACAGGTGGAGGCTATGAAGAGTGTTATTAGGATTTCCTTTGCATGTCATGAAGATCAATTTAGAGCTCTTCTAATTGCTATGGAAGAAGGGCGATTGAATTCAACCTCGAAAAGAGAAAGGGAATTAAAAAAGTTATCTTGTTCCATTAATTATGATGTGAAGGATGATAGTGGAGGTAGAGATAGAGCAAAAGGGAGAGGCTCCGTATTGTTTCCATGAAGGCAAAGATCATTTCTTGGAATGTGCGGAGGCTTAATGATCGCAATAAACGCCTCTATATAAAATCACTATTGCGAATGTGGAAGGTTGACGTGGTATATTTGAAAGAAACAAAACTGCGAGTCATTGATAGAAGGATCGTTTGGAGTTTACGGAGGTGTTCGTACGTGGGATGGTCTTACTTGGCATCCATGGGAGTCCCGGGGGGTGTGTTAATTATGTGGGATAAAAGAGTTATTGAGACTGTGGATGAGTGTATTGAGAATTTTTCGATAGCTTCTCTATTTAAAAATGTTGTTGACGGGTGGGAGTGGGCCTTTGCAAGCATCTATGGGCCAAATGTAAACAGAGAGAGGTGTGGGCTTTGGGAGGAGTTGGCGGGTGTTTTTTCCATATGGGAGGCACTTTGGTATATGGAGAGAGATTTCAACACCACCCGTTTCTCTAGCGAGCGTTTAGGAATTTATCGGAATTCTTTGGCTATGGAAGAATTTTCCGAGTTATCTTTGATCTGGACCTCATGGATATTCCTCTATGTGGGGGCGAGTTTACTTGGTCGAATGGAAGGATGTGATTGAAACTCGATAAATTTCTAGTCTCTCTGTTGTGGAAAGCCCACTATCCAGCACTTTACCAAAAGCGGTTAGCCCGAGTCAACTCAGATCACTTTCCTATTTTACTAGATTGTGGGAGCATTCATAGGGGTCATCGCTACTTCAAGTTCGAGAACATGTGGCTCACAACGGATGTGTTTGTAGATTTGGTACGGGCTTGGTGGGCATCATATCAGTTCATCGGCATTCCTAGTTTCATTCTTGCAGGTAAGCTTAAGGCATTGAAGCAAGATCTAAAGAAGTGGAACTTGGAAGTCTTTAGGCACATTGACAATCAGAAGTCTACTCTCTTGGAAGAACTGCAGGAGTTAGAGGGAAGGGGGTTAATGGGAGATCACTCCGATGAAGTTCTATTGAGAAAAAGGTGTAATTTTGGACAATTTGGAGAAGGTTCTTTTGTCAGAGGAGATTTCTTGCCGCCAGAAATCCAGTGTCCTTTGGTTGAAAAAAGGTGACAAATGTACAAAATTCTTTTACAAAGTAGCTAACTCACATCGGCAAAGTAATGCTACTAAGATACTTCATTCAGGTACTCAGGTGTTATCTTCCCTTTCCGTTATAGAAAGTCACATTGTGCATTACTATGAGGATCTTCTCATTGAACCGTTTGATTGGCGGCCGAAGCTTGATAATTTGCTTTTGAGGCAATCGATCCGCTGAGTGCAAATTGGTTGGAGAGACCTTTTGAAGAAGATAAGATTTATAAGGTTATCTCAGCTATGACCAAGGACAAAGCGCCGGGTCCAGACGGTTTTTCTATGGGTTTCTTTCAAACTTGTTGGGACATTGTGAAAGGTGACGTGATGCAGGTCTTTAGCGAATTTCACTCTTTCCAGAAGTTTGAAAAATCCCTCAATGCAACCTTTATTGCTCTCATCCCTAAGAAAATTGGGGCCTCAACTATTGAAGAGTTTCGTCCTATAAACTTGGTCAGCAGTGTTTACAAGATATCGCCAAGGACCTCGCCAACCATCTTAGCCCCGTCTTCGAACAAATTATCTCCAAGTCACAGAATGCTTTCATTCGTGGAAGACAAATTCTTAATTCAGTTCTAATTGCAAATGAATGTTTGGATTGTAAATTGCGAGAAAGGGGTGCAGACATTCTTTGCAAACTTGACATGGAGAAGGCCTATGACCATGTGAATTGAGAATTTCTTTTATATATGCTAGAGATGTGTGGATTTGAGGGTAGGTGGATCTCCAGGATGAGTCATTGTATCTCCACTGCACGGTTTTCGATTTTAGTCAACTGCACAGCTATTGGTTTTTTCGAGAGCTCCCGGGAATTGAGGCAAGGGGATCCTCTTTCTCCTCTTTTGTTTGTGATTGTCATGGAAGCTCTTAATCGGATAGTGACGACCGCAATGGGGGTGGTTTCATTTCTAGCTTTCAGGTGAGAAATAGTTCTATTAACATCTCACATCTCTTATTTGCAAATAATACTCTTTATCTTTTGTGAAGCGGAGACTAGCCAAGTTCAAAGCCTACGTGCATTGCTACTTTGCTTTGAAGTAGCGTCGGGGCTTAAGGTAAATCTTGATAAGTTCGAGATGGTTCCAGTGGGTGCAGTTTCTCATCTTTCCAAGCTAGCAAGCCTCCTAGACTGTTCGGTATCTTCCCTACCAATGAAGTATTTAGGGCCTTCATCTGGGTGCAACTTTCAAGGTTAGAACCATGTGGGATAGGGTAGTGGAGAAGATTGAAAGACGGTTGGCAGGATGGAAAAGGGTTTACTTATCGATAGAGGGTCGCCTCACCCTTATCAAGGGCATCCTTACCAATCTCCCCACTTATTTTCTCGCCTTGTTTCCTTTGCCAGCAAGGGTGGCTTCAAGAATTGAGAAATTTTTCAAGGCCTTTTTATGGGGAGGCATGGGGAAGAAAAAGAAGTTTCACCTGGTTAATTGGAAGATTGTGTGTTCTCCAATCTCTTCTGGTAGCTTGGGGGTGTGTAACTTGCATATCTTAAACAAAGTTTTATTGGAAAAATGGTTATGGAGATATCATTTGGAAAGAGGATCGTTGTGGAAGGAGACTATTGATGCTAGATATGGCGGGGGGGTTGGTGTTCTTCTGAGGTCAAGGGGGGTCATGGGATGGGCTTATGGAAGTTTATTAGGAGGGGTTGGCCAAGTTTTGAAAGCCACATTCGATGTGTTTGGTGAGGGTAGTAAAATCAGATTTTGGAGGGATATTTGGTGTGGTGATGTGGCTTTGAAGAGAACTTTTCCAGCTATATATCGTATTGCAGCTAATAATGAGGCTCCTGCTGCTGATATGCGTGTATTCTCTTATAATTGTCATCAATGGAATATCCTTTTTATTCGAGATTTTCATGACTGGGAATCATCTATTGTTGCAGAGTTTTTCATAGAACTACACTCTAAGGGGACTCCCACGACATCAAGTGATAGATTGAAGTGGAAGTCCAATGATCACAAGAAGTGCACGATCAAGGCTTATTACAAAATCTTAGTCACACAAGCGCAAGCCCCTTTCCCATGGAAAAATATTTGGAGATCTTGTGTACCCTTCAAGATAGCTTTCTTTGTATGGACTTGTACGCTTGGGAAGATTTATACTACAGACAACTTAAGGAAGAGGGGGTGTGTTTTGTTAGATTGGTGTTGCATATGTAAAAAGCATGGAGAATCAGTGGATCACCTTTTATTACATTGTGAGGTTGGGAGGGCGTTGTGAGATGGGGTCTTTTGTAAAGTTAATCTTGCTTGGCTTATGCCAGCGAAGGTAGTGGACTTGTTGTGGTGTTGGAGAAATATACAAGGTTGTCCTCAAGTGGCTATAGTGTGGAAAAGGGTTCCGTTGTGCATCATGTGGTGTATTTAGGCAAAGCGGAACAATTGCTGCTTCGAAAACAAGGAACACACATTGACAGCGTTGCAGGATTTTTTCACCCTATTGCTATGCTTTTCAGCTATTGTCATACATGGGAACAATGTTCATGAATTTTTGTCCTTAATTTCTAGTTGTTAGAATGTATTTAGGTACTCTTTTGTATACTTCATGTGTACTGGGGCTATGCCTATATTATTCACATTAATAATATTTACTTCTTACTTATCAAAAAAAAAAAAAAAAACAGTGAATTTCAAATGACAAAACATAAGCGATAAGTTCTTCTTCTTCAGTTTTTTTTTTTCTAATTACAGAACAAAAGAGAAAGGAACTATCTTTTGCTCATTTATGTTTTTTTTTTGGGGGGGGGGAGGGGGGGGGGGGGGGAGGGGAGGGGTGGTGAGTAAGATTTTGTAGTATTTAGTATTGTATTATTGCAAGTATCCTTACAGGAACAGGCGCCAGGTTGGGAATGCGTCGAGCAACTGCCCCATCTAACTTTGCATACTCTTCAGATAGTACAACTGCAATCATCCGATCATCCTCAACATCTTGCTGACTACTCAAGGAATTTGAGCTAGAACATTCACCCACACTCTGAGTTCCGTTCCACATAATGTGCCCTCGAACCTCTACTAAGACTACTGACCACTTCTTCACCTGAAATCAGAGACTACAATAGTCTTCTGCTGCTAAACTGCAAGAGTTAAAGGCAAACAGTATTACGATCATTTCAACATTCCAAGGATCCTAGATTAGATATCGGTTGACTTCTTAATCTTTGAAGGTGCTTCAATAATATATTGATAGATGCAGAGGAAAAATGAGGCATTACCGAACAGTCAAATACCAAATTGGAAGGTATGTGAAACAGTATGTAATGTTCATTTCTCTTGTAGACCCGAAGCTGCCCATCAATGCAAAGCATAGATAGCAACTTGACAGAACACATATGGGTTGTTTGAAACAATTTGATGGTTATAGCTTTTGTGTTGATAATGATTTCTCAGAATTTAGTTAGATCGGTAAAATATAGAGAAACACACAGTGAACCAACCATCTTGACATCGATTTACTTAGGCCTCGTATGCTTATACAGATCAGATGAGATGGTAATTGAATAAAATATTATTAGAATATAATTTTTTAATAGCAATTTTATTTTGGAATTTGAAAATGTTAAATTGTTTTTGTATTTTGTTTGAGAGTTTGGGAAAGTGGTAATGATTAGATGAGATGAAATGAGATAATTTGTGAAAACATATCAGGCCTTAATCACACAAATGAAGTGAAATACTATGATATAAAATGGCACCATGTTAGATTCATATGACACTCTGCAATAAGGTGTACACATGGAGGACCTCCATACAAGAACATGCGTCTTTCCTTTTCATTTTTTGGATGAATAATCAACCATTTGCGCGAGGTGATTGATGAACTCTGAATAGCTTGGAAATATTGAATTCGATAGATTTTGCCAATTTTATACAAGGTTAGTTGCGATTGAAAACGGCTCCATATCTAACATGGAAAAGAAGCATAGATCAAATATCTCCAGGGCATGGAGATTGAAATGGGTCTATGACCATGGTGCCCCGTGTCAGTTGAATTTAAAAAGAAGTCAACGAATCTCAGACTGCATCATACGAGATATTATCCAAATACTAATATTCGAGGAAGGGTATCAGCCAAACCAACTTGTAATCTTTTAACCAAAAACCTAGATCAAGCTTAACATGAGAGAGAGAGATGGATAATCAAAGAAGCCAAAAGCTGAAAGTAAAGCAGAAAATACCGAGCGAAATACGCAGAGGCGAAGGAGGCAAGTTGATCTTGGATCTGGGTAACTGCAGTAATTGCACTCAGAAAGGCAAAGAACATGAAGAATGAAACAAACGCGTTACCTGCGAATGAATAGCCGGCGTCGAAAAGGTTTATTTTGAGTGTGTGTGTATATATATATATACACAGAGAGAGAGAGAGAGAGAGAGAGAGCGCTTAACCGATCATTTTGATTGTTCAGGACAAGACTCAGAATTTTACACGCACACACGACATCCTGTACAGGTTGGTTGGTTGGTTGGTTGGCAGTGTTTGGAAAGAGTTCTTTTTATTTTTCTCTTTATTTTTCTCTTAAGTGTTTGGAAAGAGATCGGGAAGAAGAAAAACGATTTAATTTATACATTTATAATTTTATATATAAGAAATTAAACAAGAAAGCGTCGGCACTAAAAAGAAATGGTCGGGTTTCGGGGCCCGGGGATTGGTTATCTTTCACCATTTGTCGTAAGTGTATTGGTATGAGCTTTATAAAAAATTAATATTAATATATATTTAATATATTTATTTAAAATATTTTTACACTAAATTCATTAAATAAAATTATAGAAAGTTTTTAGTTACAATAATTTTATTTTATCTTTTAAATATGAAGACTTATTATTCATTATCAAAATAATTTTTATTATTTTTTAATATATTTGTTAAATGAATAAATTATAAATGTATTTATTGATTTCATAAATTATATATTATATTATTATTTTGATGAATTTAATGTGGGGTTATGAATGTAGATTTGTTGATTTTCTATTAAATTTATACTTTTTATCAAATTTTAAAAGAAATTTTGATGAAACCAACGTCAATATTCTAACAAAGAATTTGTGGAGTCAGATCAAGACGTTGTAAGGGTGCGCCCACGTTTTATTCTTTATTTTATTATTATTATTATTATTAACAAACCAATTAAGAGCATATGTTAAGAGCATTAGTATTGATTTTTCTATAAACGTCTTTAAAATTGTATTTTTTTGAATTAAATTTTACATATCAAGAAAAACTTTCATATTGAATTATGCATTTTTAACCAAATAATAAAAAAATATTTTTATTTTTATTTTTTTAAATTATTATGTTTTATATATTTTGTAATTAGCATTCACTACAAATTTTATTATTTAAACTATGCTAAAAAATATATCCCAATATTATCAATTTCATATATCAATATGGCCAATTTTATCAATAAATATTAATATGTGCTAAAAAATACCTTGTATTATCAATTTAATACAAGTTTCATGTATTAAAATCAATTTAATACAAATTCCACAAAGTTGATTTTAGTACCAATTCCAAATTACCAGCTAGACCACATGCTTTAAGAGTTGTAGAGTATTTTTCATTCAAAATGCTTTAAGAATTGCAGAGTATCACCTACCAAATCACCTGCATTGGATTAGCATAATTATAGGAAACGAGAGTTTCGTTTGAAAGTGGTAAGAGAGAGAAAAATAGTAAAATAATATTTGAAGAGTGTACGGTATTTTTTTAAAATTTGAAGAAATAATGTTTATAACTGTGCAAAATTTTCAAAATTCATAATCTAATACTGACCAATTTAGAAAAATATTCTGAAAATATGAAAATGAATATGAAGATGCACAAACTATTACCAATGCTCCAAGATTAAACATCTCGGAAGATAAATCTTGAGCATCACTATTAGATTAAACGTCTCGAGAGGTAAATTTTGTATAATATTATACTTTTTTACTTTTTAGCTATTTTATTCAAAATTAAGGATGTTTGGAAGAGATTAAAATTTTGTAAATAACAGTGAAATATTTGTAAATAATAGTGAAATGACTTGAATTAAGATGTTTAAATGGGTTTTGAAAAGTGAGAGAAAAAATTAAATAAAAATATTATAAATTTAAAATATTGTTAGAATATAATTTTTTTAATATTATGTTTATTTTGGAATTTGAAAAGTTGAATTATTCTTTGTATTTTGCATTGTGATTAGATAATGCTTAGATGAAAATATTAAAAATATAAAATTGAGAAAAGTATTTGTATTTGTATTTGTATTTGAGTGATATTTAGGAAGGAAATGAGATAAAAACTTTGAGATATGCTGAAATTATTTTTAATCCCGAACAACCCCTAAAGGAAGAAAAATGCTACAAAAGTGATGATGACATCGAAAAAAATGAATGCTCACATTAACTGTGCAATGACCTGTAACGTGGGTCGTAAACAAGTTAAGTTCAAGCTAGTATGAGATGTGCGAGCTCGACTAATTTACAACTCGAGTCGAGCTTAGGCTCCACTCGTTTAGAAGCAATGCAAATCTGAGCTCGAGCTCAAGCTCGATTCTTAACGAGTTGAGCCCAAACTCAAGTCAAGCTTGAACTCGAGCTGGAGATAATAAAGTTCGAGGGCAATCTATGGGAAGAAGGGGATGATTGAGACAGAAAGAGATAAACCTCACCATGACGAAAGTCGCAACTCGAAAGCTCCAAAATGGGCGTGGTTCGTGTAGAGATAAGTACCGAAAGGCATGACATTTATTTCGAAAACCTATAACTCTTTCGTTGGCAACAAGATAGCTGTTGGAAGCCTGGAACATCACCACTACAATTGACAGGTGATACCTCTTCCCATCTAATCTCTTAATTTCATTTGATACCTCTCCCTATCTGATCTATTTCTTTTTCGAAAAAATGAAAATAACAATCAAGATTTCCAGAAAATGATGGAAACTCCAACGAAAAGAGAGAGAGAGAGAATTAAGGGGCTTTCCACCTTGTGAAACATTTAAAAAAATTATGTTGCAAACATGAGCGTTGATAAAAAGAGAAGTAAAGAAGCAAAGCATCAATGGAGAAAAGAAAACTACCTTACATATGTATTGGATTGACAGTAGTGAAAAGGCATAGAACTTAAACGTGGAGAAAGAGAAAGAGGGGTACGAAAATGGAGGGAGTAAAATGTGGCAAGGATAGGTGATTAGCCAAGACAAGACCTGCAGCTAGGCTGCTAACTTGATGATAATGCTTTCCACCGAAGCAACGTTTTTAAGTTCTGGGAAACATAATTGATAGAACTACTTTTTGTAAATAATTTGTTTACAATTATGAGTATAATTGTTAGAATAATATGTTTTTTAAAATTTTGAGTTTGATGTTTTTAAATATTAAAAAAAATTATTTTATTAAGAATTGTAATTAAATTATCACTACTTTTAATAAAACCAGTACTTTACTTTTAGAACTTGTATAAAGATTTATATTTAGTTTTATGATATCCTATTCAAAATGTATGTTTAAGTTTTGTATTCACTGTTAAAAAGTATTATTAAATTTATTGTATGTATACTTTTAATATTTGTATTGGTTTTATTTTATAATATAGTTATTATATATATAATTTATTTATATAATGTCTGTTCTAAAATGGTATCTGAAATAGTATCGATATTAAAATATTTTATTTCAAAACTTGAATCGAAATGATTACCAGAACAGAATTCATAATTTTGGTAAAGGCAACGACCGAAAAGGTGAATGATTTAAATAAATTATAAACTTATAAGTTAGCAATAATAATATAAAAGTATATCAACTTAGCAATAATAAAAATAAAAGACTAAAACCCAATATTAATAACATAAAATAACATAATCCATAATAATAATAAAATACAAAATAACAATAACAATACAACACAATAAAATAAAATAAAATAAAATAAGATAAACAATAATAGTACTAATAAATAAATTAAAATACATTAAACTTAGGATCTCACATTATAACTAGTTATAAGTTATTAATAGTATTTTGTAGAATGATAAAATTATAAGTAGGATATAACTTCATAGAATATATAATGATAGAATTTAAGAGTCATAAGTTATAAGCTATAAGTTAATAAGTTATGATATACTAATATTATACTTATTCTTAATAAGTTAATAATAATAAACTATTAATTTATAATACTATATTAGTCTATATATTTATTAATACACCAACATATGTATATAATATAGATTTATAATATTATTACTTATAAGTTATATGGTAAGTTTTCACAATTTTTAATATAAGTTATGATACTAATAATAATAATTTTACTAATACTAATACCTATAAGTTATAACTTATAAATTATTATACTAATACATACTAATATATTTTTTTAATACTAATATACTACAAAGTTTAGTATGGTAGTAGTATATAGTATACTAGTATGAGCTTATTTATTAATAAAAGTAGATATTAATACTAAACATATATGATGTATATTACTAATTTGCTATAGTTTATATAATCTTACAAAAAGAATAATACTAGAGTTTAGTTATTATTTTTTAATTATATATAAAGTAATAAGATTATTAACTAGTAATAAATTATTAATAGTAAAATCATACCTCATAAATATGATGTAACTTCATAAAACATATAATAATAAAATCTTTAATAATGAAATTATGAATTTATGATATATCAATAACAATATTGTAAAATCTTCAATAATAATTCATAAAATGATAGGATCATAATTCACAAATGATAGTTATAAGTTAATAAATTATGACTATAATTTATCAAATATTATAATTTATTAATCATATTATAACTATATTAGAGCACTCTTATTGGCTTGGCCAAATGAGGTGCTTGGTTAAAATTTAAAGGATTTCAATAAAAAAAAAATGGCTATATTGGATTAGCTAAATTCAAAAATATTTAACTAATGTGAATAATAGTTCTCCAAAGATGGAAAGTGATAGTTACTTGGCTAAAAATAAAATATTATTATTCTATTTAACAAAACACTAGAGTACCTTGAATTCAAATTAAAGTATTATTATTTTATTCAACAAAGGTGAAAGAATATTAATTTAATAATATTTTATTATTATATAGAAAATAAATGGTTAATCCAATGTGCATATTAAATTTAAATTAATTGGACAAATGTAAAATAGTAGGATATTGGCTAAAATAATAGGATATTGACTAAAATTTGAAGATGAATTTGCCTAAGCCAATGAGAGTGCTCTTATAAATTTATATTCTAGTCTATAATATTAGTATATAACTCTTTAAATTATAATATTATTAGCAGACCATCATCTTTCTTTCATATATTAGTATATTAGTATACGTTAATGTTTCATATATTAATATATTAGTATACTTTAATGTTATGCTAATACACTACCATATATTAGTAATAGACTAATGGTATGAGAATATTAATATATGAAATTGTCAATGTAAGTTCTAAATTCTAACACCACCATGACACCATATTTATAGCACCGCTAATATATTAACACTATACATACATAATTATTATTAATATTAATATACAATCTTTCTAACATATATATACTATGCACTTAGGACTATATATTTTATATAGTGCAATTTGTAAATATATAATCTTATATATTTATTGAAATTTGGACTCATGTATTCATAAATCATTACAACTTATAATTCTATTAGACTAGAAGATAATATTATAATTAATAAATTTATATATAATATATTATAAATATAAATTGTGTCTATATACATAATTATGTCTATATATTGACTTATAAATTTGGATTATTAGTCTAAAATACATTATTACATGTGTTATAAAACATATATATATTATATTATATATGTAAAAATATATACGAGTCGAATTTATGCATTTATACAAGTCAATGGAGCTTTAAATGAACTTGTTCACAAACATTATTCGAGTCGAGTCGAATTGAGTTGATCGAGCTCTATACGAGTTTGTTCGCGAACATTAATCGAGTCAGTCGAGTTTTGTACGAGTTTTATTATTTATTATCGAGTATAATTCTGTATTTACGATTGGCCTATTTAATATACGATTCGAACCAATCTCAAGTTATATCGAGTCGAATTCGAGCTGCCTATTTATTTTACAACTCTACATGTAACTCAAACGAGAGTAAATTTTTTTGGCTGTGCATTCTTCTTTATCTAGATGCGTAAACGTGGTTGAGTTTGAGCAAATTAATGGACGTATAGTTTGAATAATGAGTTGAAATGAGATAAATTTTAAAAGTTAAATAAAATATTATTAAGATAATACTTTTTAATATTATTATTATTTTAGAATTTAAAAAAGTTAAATTATTTATTATATTATGTATGAAAATTAAAAAAATTATAGTAATGAAATGAGATCAATTTCCAATCTAAACAAGACAAAATTGTTTAACTTTTATTCAAACACAAGGTAAGTTCCAGCTTTTCATCGAGTTGAACTTATATTCACGAGTTCCAACTTGTTAACGAGTTGCTTCGTTTTGAAACAGATTATTTATACTATATTTTATAAATTTATCGAAAAACTTCGACAAATAAAATTTAATTTTTTGATAATATTTTTATACATTAGTTATACGTATTTGAATTGTTATATTTTTACGACCTCAAGTAACATTTTTAGAGTTATGATCATGATTTCTTCTAATGTCTTTAAATATTAAAATAATTTCATTGTAAGTGTAGAGTTAATACAATGAAGATAATATTCTCCCAAAAAAAAAAATACAATGAAGATAATAAATACGTTTTTCGAGTTTATACAAGTTTTGTATGAGTTGATCGGAATTTTATATAGATTTTATTGTTTAGTTATTGATTATAATTTTGTATTTACCAACAGCTCATTAAATAAATAAATTGACTCAAATTCAAATTTTATTTGGCCTATCTCAAGGGGTTTATCAAGCATATTTATTTATTGAAAATTGAAAAGGATCGAAAAATTTATCCGTTATTTTTAAATTATTTTTTCCTGAACTTACTCTTCAAGTTTTAACTTGCTGGGCATCCCTTCTCCCTTTTCTTTTAAAGTGATGCTAGGGACAGGATGAGTGTGAACTATATGCTACATAGGTGTTCTAAGGTGTTCTAAGACGAGGTGAAATATACCTGCATATATGGAACCCTCTCCTTCGTTCTCTCTCTCCCTCCCACCTTCACTCTCCCATTAACCTTTCGCTTAAGCTCCCTGAATTGCGATGAGTTTTTGTTGCCTGATTTTTCGTAAGCTTCAAGAGTTCATATTACACAGTTGCCAACAAACATACTTAAAGTGATGGTGGAGATGCTTGGTCAGTCTTTCAGGAAAATAATCTTTCTAGAGGGATGAAAGAAATCAAGAAATGATCTTTACACCAATGCAAACTAGCATCAAATTAAGCAGTTTTCTTTTCACAAAAAAATGTATAAATCCTTGAGATAAGAATAGATGGAAGACCAATATTTTTGAAAAAACCAAATAATCAAATTGGGTTTATCGATCCCCGAGGAAAAAAAAGGAAAAAGAAGATAAATTCAAGCCACCCTTCAAATGAAAAACAAATTAATCTAGCAGATTTCCTACAAGTCTGTTGGGGATAAAACATTTACACAAATAAAAAACGACTCAACCCAAAGTCACAAAATGTCTCTTCACAACGTCGTTCCTTTTCATCTTTTTGATATTTTTCACCATCCAGATCAGTTCGACAGTTCCAAATCACTTAGCATTTCGAATTTCTCATCTCGTCTTTATTACTTTGCTTTTGTCGGAATCCTAATAGAGGAGAGGGCTTCAGGTGAAATGGGAGAATGAGGATGACAGGGAGAGTCAGAGGGAGAGAGAGGGAACGAGAGAGATGATTCCATACATGAGGGTGCATTTCATCTCATTTTAGAATGCCAACGTGACTGTTTGTTATTGGCATATGTGAAATTTTTTTAGACACGCATCGGATTTCAAGCTTTTCTTTTTCCCTTACTAGACCCACAAGAGGACAACAGTTTCGTTGCACACATGACACAACCCATCGCCGACAGCTCTCATCGATGGAACTCACTCTCTTCTTTCTGCCCATCTCTATGTATCTCTATCCTTCATTTCCCATCTCAGACCCACTCGCACGAAGACATAGCAGCTTCCCGTAGCCCACAACCCATCGTTGACAACCCTTGCCAACTGTACTTTCTTGCAACCCTCGCCTACAATTCTCGCCGACGCTAAGTATCTCTATCTCTTTCCACCCTTCTCTCCACATTCGACTTGCCATAACTTTAAGATTTCACATTTAAGTAGAAATTAGGCTTGCTCAGTTGGTGGGTTAGGCTTGGCTGGTGCAAGTATAGATTTTTTTGACTTGATTTTGTGACTCCCATTATATTTTTGGCTAGATTTTGTGACTGGTTTTTGAATTTGTGACTTTACTGAATATGTGAGTTGTGACTCAAAGCTGTGCAGGAACTTGGAACTGAAATGGATTCTTGTCTGGATTTGTGAGTTTGTGAATGGATATGGCTGTTCCAAACAAACTGAGGGAAAACCTACTTCCCCCTTGTATCAGTGTATGATGTCAAGCCATTTGAAGATGAAGATACATAATCCTTGAGTTGTGCAACAAAAGAACTTGTGGATAGCTTGCTTTGGGTTTCTCACCATCCAGAGACTTTATTAATAGAATTTATTTAAGTTATCAAACACTTTCATAGAGCATGGCATTTAGCTTTAGATTCTTTTCCACATTTAGTTCTTCCTAATTCATACGAAGGAAAATAGACCACTAAGCAATAAAATCATTGGTGCGATTAAAATCTCCTAGATTCAAATAAAGAATAATGCATATGAATTGTTAAACCTTGTTCATACTCCTCTTGAAACATAATTGTATCCCCTCTTTCAACCCTTACAGCTACGATCTATAAGTTTAACGAGAACTAAGACAACAACAATAATCTAAAATGAAGCATATTAATGAACAAAGTTTCAAAAACATCCAGATTACTCACCATAGGTAGATGCCAAAAGCATTGTAACTTCCTCTAAGTTGTTGAGTTTATGTTAGACTAACTACTTAATAGTACCCCTTCATAGAACATGTGAGACTAGTACTCTCCATATAGGTAGATGCCAAAATTCACAAGTGAGACTAACTCTTTACGTTCTTAAATTTTGCAGCACAAGTCTTTAGGTTTTGATGGCTACGTAGATGCCTTGCATCCAATATTATGTAGTAAACTACAAGTTTATCTTCTGACTTGACCTGTTCTATGTCATCTTTCTCACAAAAATTCCTCCCCGACTTTGGAAACTAAGATTAATATTCCACCAATGCAAGGCAAACTGTGATTCTATTTTAATCTTTTACTAACTGGACAGAAGCTAGTGTATTATTTTTGACTATTTGGTGATTCTTGGGCAAACTCCAACCTAGCTATTTGGTGCTCGATTCTTGGACAAACTTCAATCACCCCACCAAATAAACAACTTGCGGCACAATGTTTGTGTCAAGCAGTAGCATTAACTCCTTCACAGCAAGGTCACAACTAGAGACTGAGCATTACTGCCATTGGCCCATTGTGGGATTGAAGCGCGATAGACGACGTTGGGAAAGGATTACAACTATGGTCGTCCTTTCTTGACTTGTAAAAATTGGCAAATATTCATCATGAATATTGTAGTAACAAACATGTATTAATTTCCTCAATGAAGTAAGTTTATTGCAATCTGAAAATGTATTGTGGTATTATTTTACAGTCCAAAAATTCTTGCTAGTTTTTTAGATGGCCGGTTATTCCCGAATGTCCGATTATGCAAAAATGTTGCTTAATTTAGGTTTGGAGTCTCAAATGAGATATAAAATTATCATCTGATTTTATTTTATCTCATCTGATCTCATATTATTCTTAAACATAATTCAAATATAAAGTTTTCAAACTAATCATTACCACTTTTTCAATCTAATCACTACAAATTTTTTTGATAAAAAACAATTCTAACTTTTTCAAATCCCAAATAAAAGCAATATTCTAAAATTATATTCTTATAATACTTTAACTTTATAATATTTTTTATTCAACTTTATTTCTCTCATTTTTCAAAATCTAAAAAATATTTAATTCAAAGTTTCACTACTATTCAGAAACTATTTTATTAGTATTTACAAAATTTTCATCACTACAACAAATAGGACCTTTTGTGGCAATTTTTTTTTTTCTACGATCAAATTATTGCAGCAAAATGTGAGTTTTTATTGACAAGATGTATTTTTCCAAAAATAGATAGTAAACTTGTCAATAAAGTTTTCTAATTTTTGCAACATAATATTGCCACAAATGATGTTGACAATTCTACATAATTACCAACAATAATAGTATTTGTTATGGCTAACAATCGGCGCCACGGCTATCAATTATTTTATTTATAATTTACACTTTTTGGTGGCAATTGAAAGTTGTCGTAATTAGTTAGTTACCGTGTAATAACCCAATTTTTTAAGATAAAATATTTACTTAAGAATATTTTAAAGGGATTTATTGGAATGATATTTTCCATGAAAATAGGATTTGAGGCTTATACGCATTCAAAGAAAAATTTTAGATTTACCTTTGGGATTTGTGACAATGTATCAACTAGGAAAATTCAATATAGACTTAGAAAAAGATAAATTTGTGAAATTTGAAGGGAAAATTCAAAGGGAAGTAATAGAACAAAGCATCAAACACTTGGAGTGCTAAAACGAGTTCTCGGGCTGGTCTATCGAGTTTTGGTGTAATGAGAATAACTCCTTCATATAAGGTTAGAATGAGGTGATTCTAAAACTTTTATGTTTTGGATTTTTTAAAGATTCGAATTGGATAAAGGAATTAATGTGGCGTGAAGTGAATAACCCTGGATTGAGTCCAATAGGTAACCGACTTAGATGAGTTGTCTCATGTTCGGCCATGTGACGAAAATTGTGATTGGCTATCAATTTTTCTGAGGTCTTGACATGTGTAGGAGTATGTGGCAAGTGGAAATAAGGCATCTAGAAGCCTTGGTTAGCAAGAAAATAGAAGGAAACAAATGGTGAACTTGGATTGGATGTTCTCGGGTAAGTTTTGACATATTTCGATAAATTAATCATATCTCTCTCATATGATCTTGTAATGAAGTGATTCAAAATCCTATAGATCACTAAGAGGATGATCTAAAACTTTCATGTTTTGAGATTTCAAAAAATTGAATCAGATCAAGGACGTATTTGTGCTGGAACGTGGCTGACTCCTGGGAGAGGCCAAGTGGCAAGATACACCCATTGGAAAATTTTCTATGATGTTGTTTTGTCTTTACCCCCATGTGTTGGAACTCTTTGAGCTCTCGATCAAGATCACTTTGTAGGTGGATTAATCTCAACCATGAGATTAAAATCTCAGCAAATTTCTATAGGATTTGAAGTGATCATGAAGCTACAAACATAGGGACACATCATCCCATCAGCTAAGGGTGTTGTTGAAATGCCCAAGCCCTCTTCCCTTGCACCCCACGCCTCTCATGCCTATAAATAGATGCGTGGACTTCTCTTATTCTCCCATGAGAGATACCAGTCGGCCACAGTAAGAAATAGCCAAGAGAAATACACAAAAACTCACTCACATCACTTAAGTATCAAAATAGAGCTAATTGAGGGTATTGGAGAAGAAATGGTGCAAAACCTATCCTAAGTATCAAATCTAACTTTGAAAAAATTTGTAAGTGCATATATTAATTTAATATTAGCATATAATAAGCGGTTTAATGATTGGATTATATTTGATATATATTTGAGCTTAATCTTTGTTTATGTGTTAAATTGAAACATATTGGATTTTGGAGTGGTTTTTGTTATAAAAAAATGCTAGAAAAATTATGAGATTTTAGAAATATATTTTATAATGTTATATGAAGAGAATTATATGAAAACATGAGATTTTTCTATGGAAAAGAATGAATAAACAACTCTAATGAATTTCGGCCCTAATAGGATTATTATTTTGACAGATTTGACACATTTTGGTAAATCAGACATAACTTGTTCCTTTGATATTGGATTTGAATAATTCAAGAGGCTATGGAAAGATAAGAGAAAGATATACAATTTTTATGTTTTGAGTTTTAAGTAATAAAGACTCAATAAAGGACGAAATCTGGATTGAAGTCAAAACTTAGTTTATCATAGTAGGCATTGACTTTATGAATTGATGTGACGTAAATGTATGTGCATGTGATGTATGCTATTGTGAAATGTTCTCACATATTTATGTGGACATAAAATATGCATATCATGAGTCTAAGTTTATGCATATGCATGTCATAAGTCTAAATTTATGCTTATGTTGCATTATGTCACATAGATGTGTCGCCATAAGTCATGCAGTCTGTTTTAAGAAAATACGTTAAGAAAATTTTACAAGTGGAAAGATTAATAAGTTAGTCACGTTATGACGAGGACTAGTGATACGCCTGTATGACTGATGTGTCGGCAGGGACCTAAGCCTGTTGATGATACGAAATCTGGCAGGAACCTAAGCTTGTCGATGATATGAAAACCAGCAGGGACCTAAGCATGTCGATGATATGAAATCTGGCATGGACCTAAACCTGTCGATAATATGAAAATCAGCAGGGACCTAAGTCTGTCGATGATATGAAATTCGACAGGGATCTAAACCTATCGATGATATGAAACAAGTAAGATTCGACAAGGACCTAAACCTGTCGATGATACGAAACAAGTAAGACTCACAATGTTATGAAAGAAAAGAAATAAGAGTTTAAGTATGATGGAGTGAGTCCATGAAGAACATAAGTCTAAGTCATGCATGAGTCACATGAAGCATGTCGTAAATGCATACTCTGACTGTCTGGCTTGTATGTGATTATTTCACGAGATCTATGCTTTTATTAAGTTACGTGTGTACTTACTGAGATTTCTGAGGAAATCTCACTTTTATATATTTCTATTTGTGAAAATATAAAATTATATTGCAAGATTGATGACTGAGATAAGGGAAGACCCGATGACTTAAGGAACTCAGAGGAGCCTAGATGGCCATAAAGTTTGTCTAGATTTTGAGAATAAATTATATACATGACTAACAAAATTAACTGGGTTATGTATGTAATGATATTATGTTATTATAAGAATATATGAGGTGAATATTGTGGTTTTAGTTCACTATGTGATCATTAAAAAATTTTTATTCAAAACGTTTTCACTGTGATTTGCATTAAATTTCGATAAATACGGGGGTAAGTAGCCTGGTATTACTTACCTTGACAGTTCAATTTGGGTTGAATTACGAACGTAAATTAGGGGCGTCACATACCGGTTATCTTGTGTCTACGGTAATAAAAAGTGAATTTTGTAGCACATTGTTTTTCACTTATTTGCTTGCTTGGTCGTATTACAGTAAATCATCAATCGTCTCATTCCTGAGTTCACTCTCTCTCGACTCCGCACATCACACGGGTTCTCCACCCTCGCACTACTGCCGTTGGCCCCCAATCTCACCGCTGACCACCATTAACTCCCCTCACCCCGACGACCATACCCTAGCCACCATAATCCCTCACAGAAGCCCACCTCCTTCCCATGCGAGCCCTTCCCGTAATGGGTTTTCCCATGACCTCCCCACCACCGAGCGACTCCTACCACCATTGTATGCTAGCCCGGACGCCACCAAAGACCTCCCCCAACCTCCTTGCAACTCCCCTTTCCCACACACAACCCTGATGGCTTTGGAAGCCTACGCTTCACGAAAGGCAGACACAATCCTACGCTTGTTACAAGGTTATTCTTTTTCTCCCTTTTCTTCTCTTTCCTTATGCTCAACTTTTGTTTCATATTTCATCTCTTCGTTCTTGTTGTTGGATGAATAAAAACTCAGGCTTGGGATGCTTTCTATGCATGTATGGAAAAGGAGTTCAACAAAACACCAACGGAGATCGCTTTGGTTGGACTGCTTTACCCATCTAATTGCAAAGGATCGAGGGCCGAGTTTGTCAAAAACTGCCAGGCAACTTGTGTATCTTTCATGCAAATATTGATTTCACTTGAAGATTTGTCAAATTCTAGTTCTTTTACTTCTTGGTTTTGAGAAGTCTTGTTGTGGGTTTTGAAAAATGGTATGTGAAGCCTTTTGATAGGCACAATCGTCGAAACCGGAGGGTGCAGAGGCTTTTGGATGACAGACTCGAGACGAGGTCCGTTGACGCTTCCACAGCCTTACACCTTCAAGCCTCCGAGTTAAGGTTTTTATGAGCATTTGGATTTCTTGGTTGTTGATCTACACATGGATTTTGATGATAACAAATGAATTCAAAGAATAAAGGAGTCTCAAGCTCAAGTTGTCCACACAATAGAATCAAGCACATCAAGGAACCAAGCATGAGCAAGAAGGGAACAAGTTCACATTAAAATCATAGAGTAATGTTGTAAATCTCTTAAAAATTCGAAATTAGGATTAAGGCTCAAAATTAATATTTTATCATAAAGTATTAAAATACATTTTTCACATGTGCATGAATATTTTGAAAATTAAATTTGAAAATTTTGAAAGATGATTGATTGTCATCTTTCACATGTGCATGACATAATTAAAGGTTTGAACTTTGAAAATATTAAGATGATTGATTGTCATATTTCACATGTGCATGTTTTATTTGAATATTTTCAAAAGTGGTGGATGATTTTCTTGATTTATGCAAAAGGTAGATGTCTTTATTTGAAAATTTTGAAAAGTAAAGTGTGCTCCTTTTGTCATATGCAAAAAGTAAAAGATTAGGTTTGAAATTTTTGAAAAGTAAAGTGTGCTCCTTTTGTCACATGCAAAAAGTAAAAAGATTAGATTTGAAATTTTTGAAAAGTGAATGATGATGTCTTTGACATGTGAATCTTTTTAAATTTGAATATGAAGTCTCATATGCCTATAAATAGATCATTTGAGAGCTTCACATTCACAACACCAAGAGCATACAACATTCATTCAAAGCTTTCATTCTCTCTTCTCTAAGCATTGAGCCTTAACCCTTGTTCATTTTGAGAGATATAGTTTGCGCTGTATTGTTTTTATTTCACTCATTGAGGAGTGTTTTCTGATAGCCTACCCACTATCAATTCTTGTATCAGTAAAAGGGTGTGTACAACCATTGTGTGTGTAGAAGGTGTTCTACACGGGGAATAGTTAAATCACCAAGTGTAAGGTGATTAGAAGTGTAGAGGGTGTTCTACACGGATTCTTTGGAGCGGTGCTGCTCAAAAGTGTAATAGGTTTCTATCTCCACCTAAAGGAGATTGACTAGTGAATTTGGGATCCTCAAGGGGTAGCTTGAGGCGAGGACGTAGGCAGTGGGGCTGAACCTCGTAAAAATACTGAGTTTGCTTTCTCTTACCCTACTCTTTATATTTCTTACTGCTTTATATTTTGTTTATATTTTATATTGTATATTTGATTTATAACTGTTATTTTTTTAAATACAACTCAATTCACCCCCCCTCTTGTGTTAGTCATCTGGGCATCATTGGTGTTTTAAATCTGTTAGTTTTCCTAGCATTGATGAATTTTCACTTGTACAACTATCAATCAAATTATAGTATACATTGCCTTTGAGTAATAAATCTAAACCTATCTATGATTGTTAATTATAAATCATTGCAATTTGCACGTATTTTGTTAAAACAAATTTGATATCTTTATCCTTGATTTTATCATTGTTTGGTGGTCCTTAGCTTGTAGAAATCAGTAGTCAAGCTTTAGGAGCAAAAGTCGTGTGGAAGTGTTTGGTGTGAACAGTATCCTATTTTGGTTAAGTCTATCGGCAGGGGTGTAAAGCTTCAATTGGCATCCAATATTACAGAGGCAATTTATAGTTGTGTACCTTTTTTTATTTAAAATGAATTGCTAATTGGGCAGATTAATATTTTCCATTCTTCCATAGTTCCAATGTCTTTAGTGCAAACAACCTATTATGGCATTGAAAAAATGAATTGAGACTAAATGGCATATTTCCACTTCCCATGAAGTTGTGTAGCTTTGTTGAGTTTGTTGATCTTATGTGTGAGTGTGAGGTGAGTGCACAGTTTCGGCATTATTTTTCTCATGATGATGATTCCTTTTTTTTAATCTCTTGCTTTTAAAACGTTCTTTTTATCAAGTACTTTGGTTGGTAATTTAATCTCTTGCTTTTAAAATGTTCTAAGAGTAAGCTATCGTGTGTGCGTTTATGTGGAAATGGTAATTCAATGGTGAATACTGAAACATTTTAGGTAGTAGACAATCAGGATGAAAATATGAGAAATGTTTGTTAGTAAGTGTATGTTGTCCAAATGACTAACACAAGAGGTGGGTGAATTGGGTTATATTAAAAAATTAACACTTATAAACCAAATACACAATATAAAATATAAATAAAATACGAAACAATAGGAAATATAAAGAGTAAGGGCAAGAAGAAGCAAATTCAGTATTTTAACGAGATTCAGCCATACTGCTTACATCCTCGCCTCAAGTTACCATTGAGGATTCCCAAATTCACTATTCAATCTCATTCAGGTGGAGATAGAAACTTATTATACCTTTGAGCAACACCGCTACAAAGAATCCGTGTAAAACACCCTCTACACTTGTAATCACCTCACACTTGGTTATTCAACTATTCCCTATGTAGAATACCTTCTACACATACAAGGGTTATATGCACTTTCTTACTGATTCAAGAGCTGATAGTGGGTAGATCATCAGAGTACACTCCTTAATGAGTGAAATAAGAACAATACAGTGCAACCTAAATCTCTTTCAAAATGAACAAGGATTAAGGCACAAAACTTAGATAAGAGAGAATAATGATTTGAAAGAATGATGTAAAATTTTACAATTGATGTGTAAGCTCTTGTGTTGTAATTTTGCAAAACTCAAGTGAGTTAATTATAGGCAAATGAGTCTTTAATTTCAAATATGAAAAGATTCACATGTCAAATAAGAACACTATTTACTTTTCAAAATTTTCAAATAAAAACATCTCCTTTTTATATTTGTCAAAGACAACTCCATTTATTTTTCAAAAAAATCAAATCAAATATTTTACTTTTCGCATATGACAAAATGAACATGATTTATTTTTCAGACCAAATCATCTTCTTTTTGTATTTGTCAAAAAAAGCATAACCACCTTTCAAGATTTTCAAACAAAATCATCTACCTTTTGCATTTGTCAAAAGTATATCAATCAAAATTTTAAATAAAACATGCATATGTCAAAGATGACAATCAATCATCTTACAAATTTTCAAATATCAAATTTTTAATGATGTCATGCACATGTAAAAATAGCAATTTTCGAAATTAAGACTTTTAATTATATCATGCACATGTGAAAATAGCAAGTTTCGAAATTAAAATTTTTAATGATGTCATGCACATGTGAAAAATATAAATTTTGAAATTAACGCTTTTAATGATGTCATGCATATGTAAAAAATACAATTTGATACTTTATGTAAAAAATATAATTTAATCCAATTTTGAATTTTATCAAGAGATGTACAAAATTACTGTATAAGATTCATTTGTAAACTTATTCTCTTTCTTACTAATGTTTGATTTCTTGATGTGCTTAGCTCCATTCATGCGTAAACAACTTGAGTTTGAGTCTTGAATTTATTTGTTATCATCAAAATCTATACGTAGATACGAGACTTGAAACCTTGGGTTTAACAGTAAACTTAGTGTATTCTCAACTTTTCAATGATTCCAAGGTGCACTATATATTCTATTTTTTGTTCTTTAGATATCATGAATGACTGAAATTATGTTTGTTGACATAAAGCTTTACAAGATTCCCTTGTAACTAAAGGATCAACTTTGGTCTCATTGATTGGAATAGATGTTTGAGAGCACACATGCTACCTGCAGGTGAATTGATTGTTTTTGCTATTATTTCAAAGATGTTGATAGCCTCAATTTGGCTGTTTCACATTGCATAGCTTCAACATATCAGATTAGAGTAGAATCTTATGAAACTGTCTTATATGAACCAACTCACATCAACAAATGTGATTGTGGATGACAAAATTTAAAATGAAGAGTAGCAATGTTTTATTGTTTATGGTTTCAGATATTGTTTTCTTTCTTTCTTCCTTTTGTGTAGCAATGGTGATAAATGCTTCTGCTCACCTCTCAGTATAAGGATTGCTTCTTTGAGCATATTGAGCATCTATCTTGGCTGTTTCAAGGGCAAAATATAGAATGATCTACAGCTTTCTTGCTTGGTTTTGTCATTTGGTTGTAACTTGAAAACAAAAATAATCATTCTCATTCTTATAGAAAACTGATTTTTTCTCCTTATCATGATGTGAAATCCATTTATCTGAAGAACATATGGAAGGGTTTTTTTTTTTAATTAACTGGAAATATGCAAGTGAGGTTTATGAGAAAGAATGTCCTTAAAACAACAATAAGCTCTTAAAACTATGGTTAGACTTTTTACTGAATGGCAGGTCTGGCCAGGTATATATGTATATTAATACTAGCATCTTTTTACAGTTTGTGATGAAGTTTTGTCTTTTGGTTGTCTTTACTTGTATAAGACATTATGCATGTAATAAGATTAGATTTCTTATGGTGTGCTTGCTTTTGATATTCATGTACTGGTTTAGATAGCTCTTATCAATGATTATTTGATCTTACTGCATGTAAAAATGTCAAACTTAAAATTTTTCTAGATAAATCACCTTCTAAATCCTAATCTGGCCAGCTTGATTTGGAAGGTAGAAAATTTTTGCTTTGTTTCACCACTATGATGTGCTTCTAGCTTGATTTGGAAGGTAGACATTTCGCCTTTTAGGGAATTTGAATTGTGATCCAATTTTTTGGGTTTGGTCTCTGAAAAAAATAGACGAGTATTAGTTTTTTTTGCATGTTATCATGTCATCACTTTTTTTTCTTTAATTAATTTGATTTGTTGGTTTGGTTCTTTTAGGGCATTTGGAATTTTTGGTTTGAAGTGTATGCTGTTTTGAGGTTTGTATGTCTATTCATAGTTCATAATTCAAGATTCAAGATTCATAATTCAAGATTTTATTTTAATTTTTTTGCTTTTTGCTTTGTTTGCTCCAATGTTTGGTCACTGAGAAAAGGAGAAATGAAAAAAAGGTAATATCAACAATGAAAGTGTGGTGTATCTTTGTGTTTCAAACTTAAGTGGATGTAAGGTATTTGATTGCTAGGTTCCATCCCAATTTGATGGAATAGATATGTTTTGAATTATGAGTATAAAATTAGTTGAACATTATTGTGTTGTTGGATCATAATGACCTTCTTGTCGTGAGATGATTGTTTTAATTTAAAGTACATAAATTTTTATTGAACTTAATGTGTTGGTTGGACTTGCTTATTGGTTACTCTTTGATATTTATTTTTCTTCCCTAAATAGAATTCTATAGCACACGTAGAGAATTATACTATTTACTTTATGGTGAACACATAGTATTTCATATTGGATGTATACTGATAAACTTGAAATAATTATGCACAAAATCATTTAGATTCCAGATGGAATGACCGTAGAGATTCACTAACGTATGATGTTTATTACTATGTTTGATGTATATATTGCTTAATTTTGAGATGTATAGTTGAGATATATGATTACTATTTTATTTTGGCATGTTATATTATTTTATTATTAGGTTATTTTCTCTTAGCTAGACAAAGTTAATTTATTACAATTTTTTTTTCTCAGATTTTATATAAAAATTATTCTACTTCAACGTTTTCAAAATTTTATAAATATATTATTCTTATTTAAACCAGGTGCTATGTACAAAGGGCATATGTGCGTTGCACGTAGCACCTACACTAGTCTATTCTATATCTCTGTCTCTTTATACTTAAAACGAGGTTTTCAGTGTCTATAGTAATGAACAATACATTTTTTTTAACATTTCTAATCCATTTATGCCCCTCATTCGGCTCTCTCCCTCCCAAGTTCTCTCTCGCTCAACTTAGCAATCCACACATCGCACGGGTTTTCCACCCTTGCGTTGCTGTCGTCAACCCCCAACCTCACCGCCGGCCACCATCAACTCCCCTCACCCTAGCGACCATACCCAAACCTCTCCAAAGAACCAGTCATGATATCGTTTTGCCCTCCTCAGGCATTTTTACAACCCTCTTCTGTTTCTTCCATCTTCTTCGAGATGGATCCATATAAGAGAAGCCCCTTGATCATTGATGCCCAGGCTAGGTTGTCTCGGTTATTCACCTAGGGTTCTTTCCATTCAGCGGATGGATTTTATTTACGAACTAAAAATGCTCCATTGAATTTTATTTTTCATTTTTCTGTTGGGTTTTCATTCTTGATTTTTCAGTCTTGTTGTGTTTGAATTTGGATTGAATGAGTTTAGTGTTTGCTTGTGCAAATTTGGACTCAATTAGGATTATGAATTTTAGGGAATTACTCATTCTTTTTTTTTGGAAGGGATTTTGATTTGGTGGAGATATTGTTGCAGTGGATATTGGGCATATGAATCATAAACTCAGTTTCGAAACTGCTCATATTAATTTTGAAATAGTGAAATTTGAATAGGTAACTTGTGCCCATGTAAATATGTGGCTTACAACAAGAGGAGAAAATTAGGAAAACAAAATTCGAATTGTGCATGTATAGGGTTAGAATACTTATGAGATTGCTATGCTCATCTTGTCTTTTTCACTTCAAAATTGTCCTTATACAATTTGCTTTAATAATTTTTTCTTTCTTAATACAAGAAATGGTTTTATTGAAGAAAAGAGGGACTTCTCTAAGTCTTCAACTTGGAAGGTACTCTTATGCTTGATTATATGTTAAGAGAAGTATGTCAGAACTCATAATGTACGTCCTGTTATTCTTTTTATGCCACCAGAGATGTGCATTAGTCCTGAAAAGGCAAAATGATTTCAGTAATTTGTAGTTGTATAGTTTTTTAATTAGCTTTTTTTGTAAATTTTCTACTCCCTTGTAACTTGTATATGTGTTGTAATAAGAAAAATATAGGTGAGTTATCTATGTTTTTGTTCTAATTAATTGCCTAAACTTTTAGCGTGAGTCCCACACGCTCACATAGATGTTTTTATTCATGTTTGTATTCAGATTTGTTGTTTTGGATTTTTGGATTCGTGGAATTGAAGATGTCATGACTCATGTATTTCTCAAAACTAATATTAACTTTTCCTATATGTATTATAGATAGAAGCTCTCTTGAATTGAAAATTCTGCATACAAGATTATATGGACTATGTCTCTCCATTGGTATTTGAGATTACCCAGCATGGTTATTAGAATCTCTCAAAGAATGCTAAGGAGTGGTAACCACAAAGTGACAACTTGCATCGGTAGTTGCTGCTGGTGCCTACAGATGGATCAACATGTCATCATGAATAACAACGTCAAACTACTTCAAACTCTACCCCAGCACAAGTAGGTCCTTTATTTGAAATTCATTAAATGAGCAATTCAAAAAAATTAATGTTGCTGTGAAATTTTTGGAATTCAATAGGTCTGTCCTACATCAAATGCTAATTCTTGATCATTATATTCAATGTTTGATTCTTTTAGATAATTTTTGTAGTCTCATATTGATATTTAATGGGCAGTATCAATGTGGAATGTGGGGAAAGTACTTGAATATAAATTTTGTAATAAACTCCCTGAGAAAAAGGACCTATGCATATTAAGAAAATTAAATGATAGAGAAATTATTTGTGATGAGAGAAACTATTTCGATTGAATGAACTAATATTATGCTTTCTTAAATATTTTATTTTCTTGTTATTTTTTCTAGAACAAGTGACTATTGAGTGTTATGCAATCAAGAGTATTTGTGAAAAACCTCATTACTCATGTTTCTAAAAGTAATTTTTTACAAGTGTGCATGTGGCAGTTTGTTTAAATATCTAAATTGTGTTCATTTGTGCTTGTCAAACACATCCTCTAATTAGGCCTAGCCATTGTTCCAGAATAAGTGATCTGCTTGAATTAATTTGTTATTAGATATTAATTGAAAAAATAGAGATTGAATGTACTGTTAGAGTTGGGAAACTTATATACAAACGCATATATGAATCAATAAACCGTCCCATGTAATATTGTGGTAGATTTGTTAATTTAAAATTTAGTGACTAAATTACCTATACTTGAGAATGTATTGATGTCAATGTTAGTGGGGTTCATGCTTGTATAACAAATCTCCTTATAATTATTTATATTTGGCTCAATTATTTGTGCTACATTTCCACCATTTTTGGTGTTTATTAATCATTAAATATGCTCCTCACAAATTATAATTCCAGATTATGTGACACTTTACTATGACTAGTTATTAGATATTAATTGAAATAACAGAGATGACATTTTGTTAAAGTTGGGAAACGTATATACAAAAATATATATGAATCAATAAATGATCCCAAATTTGGTTGGGGCAGATTGCTGGAGTTGATTGATAGTGACTAAATGACCTATAATTGAGTAATGTATTGCTGTCAATGTGATAGTGGGCCGGGCTCATGCTTGCATATAAAATCTTTTTTATTTAATTAATTATTTTTTTGGTCTTATTACTTGGACTTACAGGTTTGTAGCTAGTAGCAAGAGTACTGGATTGGGACTAGCGGTAAAGACACAATGCTGCCAACATGGGCAGATTAGTCCATTAGAGAAGATTTGTTGTTCTGGGGCTTCCACCAGGGCCTCAATTTTCCAGTAAAACAGATATGTCCACTACGCATGAGTTAGATTAAAACTGTGTGCACTGCTTATGGAAGTTGCCATATAATTGAAAATTATATGTAGATGAAGTAGCTAAGTTTGGTATGTTGGCTGCTTGTTTCAGATTTGGCTGCTTGGACACTTGAACTCATGTTATGCGAATATTTAAGTTTATAACAGAAGTAAATTATAATAGATGTGTATATATATTTGTTTGTTTGATATGGGTGAAAACAAAGACTGCATGATGATTTTTATGTTGGAAAACTTATATAAAAGCACATATGAATCAATAAATGGTTCCAAACATTGGGCTATGTCAGATTTCTGGAATTGCCATTATTTAGTGACTAAATAATGGCAATACTTGAGTATGTATTGCCATCTGATGTCAATGAGGTCCATGTGAGCTTATAAAATCTTTCCTTGTCATTATTTAAAGTTGGTTGTTTTATTTGTGCTGCATTTCTATTCGTTTTAAGTGTTTATTAATCAATATATATGATCCTCACAAGTTGCAATGCTAGTATATGTGACATGCTTGCTATATTGTTATTAGATATTAACTGCAAAAACAAAGACTGCATGTTGTTAGAGTTGAGAGACGTATATACAAACACATATATGAATTAATAAATGGTCTCAAATCTTTGGTTGTGGCTAATATATAGAATTGAAATTTAGTGATTAAATAACAGCAATACTTAAGTAATGTATTGGCTGTCGATGTCAGTGGAGTTCATGCTTGTATAACAAATCTCCTTGTAATTATTTATTTTTTACTATATTAGTTGTGTTGTGAAACTCAAGTTGTTGACAAGTGCATTCAGCTAGATTGTTCATGTGCATGATCTAATAACTTATAGGGATAGCATATAATTATAAAACAGAGACTGATATGAGATATTTGCTTTAGTCTTTACAGGCTGATAGAATGCATGCAATGTAATGTCCGATTTGATGGATTTGAAGATGGATGTGTGTGTGTTCTATATATATATATATATAGACATCCTGCTCAATTTTGTAGGAAAAACCCATTTTGCTGGAAATAAACACTCTACATAAAAATAATTAAGCAGAATTTGTTTTTTACTAGGATGAAGGTTTGCTGCAATTGCAAAAATCTGGCAAAACAAATTGGTAAAAATAACATTATTTTCTACAAACTAATAAGGGAGTTTGAGCGACTATATGATGATTATGTGTGGAAATTGATCTTTATGGGCAACTACAACTTGCCAATATTGTGTAATGCCCGCAAAAATATTGGTGGGTAAAATACTAAACCAATGTGCAAGTGTCGAGAATACATTTTCATTGGAAAAATTAGTGGACACTAAAAGAAATTTCCAGTAACCAACTTTGCCAGTAATCAATTGTTATCTTAGAGTCTACTTGTGGCGTTTAAGAGGTGGCTACGAGATGAATATCACAAGATTGTTCATTGCTACAAAGATTAATTTGTCCATGTGCAGTTGCAGGTAAAGATATTATGGTTGCAGCACAAGTAGCATATACTATCACCATTGCTACTATTAGCTGTTGTAGATGATGGTTAAATAGTGACCATATTTTTTATGTTAAAACATTTTTTGCGACAACATTTTAGTGTGCATTAAAGACATCTGGGTTAATCAATTGGCAGCATTGGAGGGTATTTCTGGCAAGAAATCCAGGTTGTTGTGATACTAAACCTTGCCACAATAAATCTTGCATTTTGCGCGCGGCAAACACGTGTTTTGCCAATTTCAAATTAAAATTGGTTCTTTTTTATCTACAACAATGCGGCAAGTATATTTTGCAAATACTATGATTATTGCGACTTAAACCAGCCCAAAGTGTATTCAAGAAAAGAATGAGTTGTTAGCCTCTGCAGCCAACCATATCAATAAACCAATTGAGCAGAAGTTGATGAACCACAAAACTGGAATGGAGATTAAGGCAATTAGATAGAAGTAAATCATTGCAGGATAGGCATTTTGCTATTGTGGATATATTTTTTTTGGTGTATTCGTTGCACACTTCGTATTTTTAGTTGTAATGAATGAAATTTTTGACATTGTAACTCCTTCACAGTTATGCGATTGACTTGTAAGACATAATTGTAGTTGTGCAAGTTGTACAAGAATTCTTAACGTTTAAATAGAAATGAGATTTTGTCCTATGGAAGTTGTACACATTCAGTTACTTGTCGCTGAATAATTTAATTGATTTTGTGAACAAAAAATAGAGAAGTAATTAAATGCAATATTACATTACATTAACTACTATGTGGATTGATTTTGGATTAAATGAGTTGACAAAGCATGTAACTTTTGGTATTGGCATTGGGTCTTTGATGTTAGTATGGTTATACAGAAGGTTGTAATTTTGATGATTGATCTAACCATTTTGGTGATTGATGATCGGTCAATGAACCGAGCGGATTGTCACATAAAAATTACTGTTTTCCAAGGCCACTTGCAAAAGGGTTAGATTTCAGCATTTCTGATCCTTAAACACCATGTCTACTCGAGTCGCTATCTACAGTCCATTTGATCAGACGACACTTCAGCAAATCAAGCAGATTTTTCGACTTCACCCTATCTTAGCTGAATTTGGAAATCAAGAATTTTCAAAATTTATTATTATTATTTATAATTTTATTATTATTTATTATTATTTTTTAATATTTTAATATTATTTTTTATCTATTATTTATAAATATCTGCAAACACTTTCAACATATAAATATACATTTACTCAAATATCGGGAACTATCCTGGCCATGCAGAACCCATGATCGACTTTGGAATAAAAAATATTTCCGGTCGAAACTGTAAGTAGAAAAGGTAACATTAGCGCACGGAAATGATGACATGGCATGATATTATTTCCTTGGGATTCTAAAAGATTGGGACTTCTGATTGGCTGGTGCAAGATCCAACAAATGATTTTGGTGGTCAAAGCTTTCGTTTAGATTAAAAAATAAATGAGTTAAGATAAATTTAATTTAATTTAATTTTTAATATTATTATTATTTTAAAATTTAAAAAATATATATTAAAATTTAAAAAAATTTATATAAAAATTTATATTTTATATTAAAAGATTAAAAAAATACAATAATAAAATAAAAATAAATTTTAAATCCAAACAAAATCTTAATATGATGAAAACTTTACTAGTCAAAGGGATAAAAAATAAGGATAAGTTTTGTTGCAGCATGTCACACACTTCTATGTAGCTCTTGTTCTTTTACTTGTAATTATGCGCGCTCATGGTCATGGACACTGCAAATCAATTATTCATGATTGTTCTGGCTGCTGCTCAGCGGAACATACAGAGAGAAACAAAGGACCAAAAAAAAAAGAGAGAAGTATGAACTAATATCAAATGTCACGATTTTATATTACAATCAAGTAATATTCAACACTTTGTATTTGCATGCCTAGTTCATGATTAAACACTACAGTAAAATTGTTATTTGTATGCCGAGTTCTACATCCAACATGTTGGAACTGTTTATTTTGCAATGCTGAAAGCCTGAGTATATTGAGATAATTGTTGAGACCGGTCTATGCAGCCTACCTCATGTATTTAGTTGAGCACGATGAAGGCCAAGCAATATTTATTTTTGATAGGAAAATGCCATTTAAACCGTTTGGGGCGTTCACCGTTACCTCAAGTATTTAGTAGGCATTTTATTCAACCCACAGGAAGAATCTAGTCAACAAACAAAGGGGAAAACCAAGCAATATATACATATATATTGTAAGCAGGCAAAATTCATTAAAATAGATGGGTGCACCATATAAGAAATATACAAGAGAACCGCTAATCAGAAAAAGGACAAGGAAGATAAAAACCCATAAAACTACCTAGTAAGGTTGTAGAATTAGGCTGGATTTTTTCTCAATCCAATCTGAAATCCGAAATTCGGATGCCTCCAGCAGTTATTGGCCCGGATTACACTCGGGCGGGTGAGAGAAACCCAAATCCAACTATGGATCTAGTTTTTTTTTTTACCTGTTTATCCATAATCGGGTCCCTTTTTAAAAAATTTCAGTCTTCTATATTCTACTCTAGATCTTCAGTGTTGGAATTCGAAATAAACTTTAGAAACTAAGGCTTGGTTTTTTTAGATGAGATGAGATGGGATGAAATGAAATAAAAGTTAAAAAATAAAATAAAATATTATTGTAATATATTTTTTTAATATTAATTTTGTTTTGAAATTTGAAAAAGTGATTTTGAAATTTGAAAAAAATGAAAATTTTTTATTATATTTTATATGAGAATTTGAAAAAGTATAATAATGAGTTTAAAATTTTTAATTTTGTCTCTCAAAGCAAACAAAGACTAAATATTAAACTAAGCCCCTCTTTGTACACTTTTTTTTTTATGAAACCTCTTTATACACTTGGTGGCACTGCATGTGCTCAAGAAGGGAAAAGCTTCAAACAG
This sequence comes from Platycarya longipes, assembly GCA_036559045.1. Classification (NCBI taxonomy): domain Eukaryota; kingdom Viridiplantae; phylum Streptophyta; class Magnoliopsida; order Fagales; family Juglandaceae; genus Platycarya; species Platycarya longipes. The sequence goes on from CM071791.1 coordinate 53,413,030, forward strand.
GATGGATCTGAAAACTATTTTTACACCAATCATAGAGTAATGATACGTACTCACTTTATAGAATATTTCAGTAGAACCGCATTCATCCGAAAACATCTCTCCCTTATTCTTTCTCCTCTCTCCCTTTGCAAAATCGTCCTATTTGAAGCTCCTCATGTCGAAGCCTTACTTGCATCAATACCTCAACCTCATATTTGAAGAAAATAATCGTACCACTTGTTACACCAAAAGATTGAGGAAGCTCTCTCTTGCCCCAAAAAATAAAAGAAAACAAGTTCTGAACTATAATTCTTCAAATAGTGCTCGATCGGATCCAACTACAATCATTGATGCTCTTGGCAAAAATTAAATGGACGGTTTAAATCACCCACATGGTTCCATGTATTTGCGCTCTAATTACTTGAAGTAGGGGTAGGCAAAATTTTCGACTTCCGACTTCCGTCCGAACTCCGCTCTGATTTCGACTCTAATCGATGTCGGAAGTCGAAGTTCGGAATTCAGAGTTGGAGAAGTTTCGACTCTGAATTTGGAGTCGGATTTCGGAATCGGAGTCAGTTTCAACACCGAATACCGACTCTGAACTCCAAAGTTTTTTTTTTTAAAAAAAAAGATGCAAAACGACGTTGTTTTGCATCTTCCTTTTTTGTTTTTTTAAATTTAACTAAACAACGTCGTTCCAATTAAATAGGAACGGCGTCGTTTAGTCCAGGGTTTCCAACCTTCCACGATCCTTTTCTTCTTCTTTCTTCTTCTTCCTACTTCTTTCTTCTCCGTCCGAGATTCCGAACTCTGCAACTCTGCTCTTCTTCTCCAACGGCAATTCTGAACCTCCAGTGGCTAGCGCTGCTTCCTCCTTCACTCCTTCACTCTCTCACACCGCCGTCGATTCCTCACCGTCAGAATTTTGCCGTCGCGTTACATTATCTCTCACTAGCCCGAAAATCCGAGATTAATTGGTAATTACTTTTATATTTAGGGTTTTTAATTAAAACTAATTAAAAGTGTTATTTTAATGTGATTCTTTGAGTTGGTTGGCTTGTGAGTTGTATATGCTATTATATTGTGAAAATTTTGAGTTTATATTATTTGCTTTGATTATGTGTGTAAGATGTTTGATGAAATGTCATTGAGAAAAAAAAAACTCGAATTTGGCCTAAAATACCGCCCTCTCCAATGCTGAGGAATCCTAAGTGCTCATACGAATTTTTGGTTTTCTTTCTCTTTCCAGCCAACTGTGCCTACAACTTGCTCTATCGTAACGTTTTGAGCAATTTTATCTTGTTTGCTCATTTTTTCAATTTTCTTTTTGTTTCATTTTAAATTGTTATTGTAACTTATACTCAAATATCTACATGCTAGACCACAAAATCTTATCCAATTTATTAATTTTTTTTATTCATTTTGGATTTAATGACGTTAAACATGTATATTCAAAATTTTGCTAATGTAAAACTAAAGTGTGCTTGCTTAATGCACTTCATTGATCAATTTTGGTCCTAGTTTGGATCTATTACATAATATAAGATGATTTGAATTTATGATGCCATGTCCATTTTCAGGTAGCACTGGCTAACGAGCTGTCTCATATTTGTCATATTTTTCTTGATTGGTTTGCTTGATGATAATTTTATTAAAAAGCTCTAACATGCACACATTAATCTGTTACTACCTTTTTGTTTGTATTGTTTACTATCTAATTTTAAATATTATCTTCTATTGGTAGCTAGGATTGTTCTTGTAAATATTAAAATCTTAAATACTCCATGTACTTATGTAGAATCTCCCATACGCATATTTATTATTAAAAAAAGAATTAACAACGTCATTAAAAATTTGGATTTTTAAAAATTCGGTTTTAGTGTGGTATTTTTTTACTACTTTGCTTGTACTTAGATGTTAGTGGCACAATTCTTGTATTAGATTGTCAATGACTACTTATAATGCAAAGCTTATATTAAATGGTTTTATATATCATTGTCTGTATTTTAGATACTGGAATAGTGATACGATTTTGATAAGTTGCAGATATATGGAGCTAAGTGAGGATGCTTGTTATTCTAGTGATATGATTTTCCCCACTTAGTAAACAAATTTCTCTATTCAGTACAAGTTATGAACTTTCACCTAATAACAGTTTCCTAATATTGTATTTTGCTAGACTATAACATTATAATTTTTAGTCTTTACTAACATTTTTTATATTGTTATACTTGAATTCTAGGTCTACAATTACAAACAGATGGATCCCTCACGCAGTGCTAGTGGGACTCCGACTCCACATGATATTTAGAATCCGGATGGTAGGACTCCTTCGGCGCTCCACGCGGCAGCTTCGAGCTGTAGTCAGCTACTCTCCACTCAAGTACAAACCTCGTGTGCTAGCAGTGGATTTCCACTTCCAGTCGACATAAAATTGGAAGTGAAAGATCCCGACCAATTTATGGAAGAGGAGGAGATGGGCCTTGGGGACGATCCGATTCAAGATCCAGATGTACCAGTACACCCTGCAGCTGTGAGGCCACCCCATCTACGATCAAATAAAAAAAGATCGTAGACATGGGAACATTTTGAGAAGGTTGAGAGTGGGGATCGCCAGAACCCACGGGCTGAGTGCAATTATTGTGGCGCTCGAGTTGGGTGTCATTCAAAGAGGCAAGGCACTTTTTGCCTTTCAGCACATCTAAACGGTTGCAAGTACTACCAAATAGCGAAAGGGATGGCATTAAGAGGTTAGTATCTTGCTTTATGATTATGATCCCATTTAATTTTCATTTAAGACTAATATTGATAATAAATTATCAAACGCATACGTAGGTGGGTCTCAGACTAATATTAGCTATGAGACTTCTACAGCCACTGATGGGACAGGGACACAGATAAGGAATCTAGTTGTCCCTCAATACAGTGAGAAGATGTTCTGTGAGGTGCTTGCGATGATGATTATAAAAGATGAGATGCCCTTTACCATGGTTGACAAGGATGGGTTCCGGCATTTTGTGAAACTACTTGAGCCAAGATTTCCAATCCCATCCCGTTATACAGTAATGTGAGATTGTATGAAGATGCATCTGAGGGAAAAGGCAGAAATGAAGAAGATGTTCTCCACCACTGGCCAGAGAGTGTCATTTACAATCGACACATGGACGTCGGTACAGAATACCTCGTACATGTGTATCACAGCATATTATATTGATGGTGAATGGAATCTTAAAAAAAAGATTATTGGATTTAAAGAAATAGTTGACCCTAAGGGTGCATCGATAGGAGTGGAGATGGATGATTGTTTGGTTGATTGGGGCATCCAAAAAATATTATACATTACAGTTGACAATGCAGGTGCCAATGAGACCGCCATCAAATGGTTTATCCGAAATACGAGGGCGAGAGAAGATGTGATTAAAAATCACCAGTATATCCACATTCGATGCACTACTCATATAATCAACTTTATTGTTGGTGAGTCTTTCTGGTTTTGATTTTGTATTATATATTTTAATATTTTTATGATTAAAGTCTTTGAAAATAGTACCAGTTTTTATATTATTATGATAATTAGATATTTTTCAATGATGAAACAGTTAAGGAGTTGGAAAATGTAGACGACTCTATCAAGAAAATCCGCAATATTATGCGGTAGGCGAGGGCTTCTCCCCAAGACTGCGAAAGTTCAAGGCAATAGTAAACAGTTGGGGTTGAGTCTTCAAAAATGTTGTGCCTAGATATTCCCACTCGATGGAACTCCACAGATCTGATGTTGGATGTGGCACTAAAGTACCAGAAGGCATTTGAGCGGCTGAAGATTGAGGATGAAGGTCTGAGGTAGCCCTACTGGAGCCTAATGGAAGGGGGCTCGGTCCGCCAGACAACATTGATTGGCAACATGTATCCGAGTTTGTCACATTTTTACAGATTTTTTATGACATCACGATGCGGGTTTCTGGATCCGCATATGCGACAGCAAACATGTGGTTTAGCGAGATCTCCATGCTACACTACCACTTGAAAGAAGGTTGTACTGACCCGAGTAGATTGTTATCTGGTATGGCATCACAGATACAGTCCAAATATGATAAATATTGGAGGCAAGTTGAGAAGATAAATAGATTATTGTTCATAGCGTCGATCCTCGACCCCCAATTGAAGTTGGCAATAGTAGAATGGTGGGAAACAGAGGTTCTTGGGACAGTGAAGGCTAAGGCGTTTATCACAGCACTTAAGGCAGATTTGAACGAGTTGTACACCCACTACAGTGCCAGTAGTCCTGCTTCATCCTCACTAGCCATGGGTACCTCACGTTCGAGTTCAAGCTCAGGACCAGCCACAGATGCTCGTTCGAGTCAGGCCAGTGCAGCCAGTCGATCCCGAGACTTCAACGTTATGACGTTGTTTCATGCACGGTCAACGAGAAATCCATTGCAGTGTACAAATGAGGTTGAGCGATATTTAGTAGCAGAGGTCGAGGAGCCTAGTGAGGAATTTCATATCTTGATTTGGTGGAGAGCTAATTCACCCAAGTACCCGATTCTCTCTCGCATTGCTCGAGATGTACTAACCGTTCCTATCACTACGGTTGCATCTGAGTCGGCATTTAGCACAGAAGGTCTGGTGTTGGATGCCTATCGGAGTTCATTGTCACCGTCAACTGTGGAGGCCCTCGTTTGCACACAAAACTGGCTCAGTGATGTACCTACTGGACTAGAGAGCATTGGCATCGATGCCGTGAGCTACAGACTTGAGTAAGGTAAACTTAAATTAATTTATTTAATTCTTTTTAAATGATTAAAGTGACAAAGTTTATATAATTATTAAATAATTTCAATAATCTTTTTTATAATTTCATAAATCTATTTAAATTTAAATTTATATTGTTTATGATTTCACAGATTTAGTTATCAACCCCACCATACTTGTCAATGACTGATGAAGCAATTATCGGTTACATATATTTTTTCTCTAATTTATGGTTACTTGTTTCATGTTTGGTTAATTTTAATTTTTTTTATAATAATACATTTTAATTTTATCTTAATCTCAGGTACGACTCCGTATAAGTTCCAATAACAAACTATTTTGCTGCAGCAATTATTATTATTTTTTTTTGTAACATCAATTCTGGTCCCATTGAATCAGAGTATCAGTGATAATTTAATTTATATTTTATATTTTTTTTGTATTAATAGTTTAGAGTCCTGGACTATTTTTTGTATTACTATTTTTTGTATTATGCTATAACGCTATTGGCTAGCATTAGCATTGTAATTACTACCTTGTATTTTTTGTTTAATTGTTTAAGACTAATTAATAGTGAAAACTGAAACCCGAATAGATCAATAGTTGTGGAAACTCAATTGAAACATGAGCTCATATGTAATTAGTATGGCCCAATTGGAACCATTTGGTTTCAGAATAAGTGTAATTTGGTCCATACCGAACTCGGCATTACGATCAAAATTTGAAACTCTGATCGGAGTTCGGAACTCCGAACTCCGATCGGAGTCGGACACCGACTATGTTTCGAAGTCGGAGTCGGAACATTTTTTGGCTCCGTTGATTGTTGGAGTCGGAGTCGAAAACTCCAAACTCCGACATCGTCGGAGTCGGAGCACGCCCCTAGCTTGAATGATTGATTGAAATGAATGCTACATATGTGCATATGCTGCTTTTTCCCATTGCCAGTCGCAAATAATCATTTTGACAAATTTTCTACTGTCTTGATGTTGAAGTCCAATTTATAGAGATTGACATGATATTTTTCAAATTTTTAAAAATGTGTTTTTATAAAATAAAATTTATAAATGTTTCTCTCATTTTCATACATACTCATGCATTACACTGATAGTGATGACTGATGAAACTTGAGCGCCCATGTGCCGCACAATTTGGTTATGCAACCCAAAACTAGAGGCAACGTCTCGATGGATTCTGAGATGCAGGGAAAACTAGGGAATTAACCCAATTGGGTTGGGGGATAGGGATGGGCCTCTTGAGAGTGACTTTCCCAGTTGATTTCTCCAACTGAGCAACTTGATAGATTACTCCATTTTGTAAATGAAATTCTCCTGTTGATTTCTCAGTTGGAAGAGGAAGAAGGAGAATCGGTGTGAGGGAGCTTCAAACAGAAGATGATTTTGCAGTGCTACCTTCCATCAGCGTCAAGGGCAGGGGAGGGAGAGGGAGCTTCAGCTTCATGCATTTTCTTTTGAAATTTAAGGGCTTCATTTGTCTTGCAGATAGAGGAGGGAGAGAGGAGAAAGAAGGAGGGAGAAATATTTTGAAATATATGCAATTGTACTGAGAAATTCTTTGAAGTGTCTATGTGTCATTATTTTATTGGTCGGTGTGAAAAATGAGTTTTACACCCATTCAGCTTGAAGTGCAACTCGCTCAAGAATCCCACAGTTTTCTGCTTTATATACACTAGTTCTCCCACTATCCATTCAATTATACTTTTGCCTTGATCTGCATATGTATAATCAATCACTCTCATTTCATTGCTACCCTCATCTCCCTCCTTTTCTTTCTTGTCCTTAAATTCTTCCATTTATTTTAAATAACTTGAGTTTGATATCTCATTCTTTGATTGAGAGATATGGGGGAAGAAGCAAAACAAGTGATATTTTCATGTTTTTCAAGTGTTTCTAATTTTATACCCATGCGTTTTGAGTCTTTTTACTATTTTCGGGCTACATTTAAAATGTTCCAAAATTGATTGATTGTTTTTTATTTGTATATGGGAGGAACAAGCTAAGGTAGAGGCTCAATAGTAGAAGAAAGAAGAGAAACCAAAGGAGAAGGTAGGGGTGTTCAAGCGGGTTTCGGACCGAAAATCTAGGTCAACCCGGCCCGGAACCAAAGGCCCAAAAGTAGTTTGGACTCCAACTCGGATTCGCCTGGATTATGATCTGGGTTGGATCTAGATCCATCCAATTTTTTAAAAAGTTGAAAATTCGATTTTCAGATTTTAAACTATTTTTTTTTAACTTGTCTTATTACTTTTTGCAGAGAAAATTTGTTTTGAAAATATTTATAAAAAATCTTCTATTTCATTATAAATTTTCCAAGAAGTAATATATTGTGTTTCTCGTTCTCGTCAAGAACAACATACAAGGAAGATAGTGAAAAGGAAGTGGAACAAGAACAATAAAGAAAAACAACCAAATCCAGAGACAACGATCTTCATGAGACTATTCCTTAACAAAAACTTCTCCAACATTACATTTGAACATAGAAATATACTTTACCCATACATTTAGGGTAGTTTTGGCATCAAACAAGCCCACCCATCTCGCATCAACACCCCTATGTTCCATCTCTCAAAACAGAGAATGCGTACATTAACAAAAATCAAAGTCAAATGGACACACAATTAAACATAGAGGTCAAAGAACAAAACTATAAACAAGATTCAAAAATGACAACCACAACAGAGATAGAAGAAACATATAAAACCCACCCAACAAATGGACCTCATAGCAAACAAACTTACAAATAGATCCTTGCAAACCAAGATTCAGACCCAAACATAGAGAGAGAGAGAGAGAGAGCGCGAGCACAAGAGAGAGAGAGAGAGAGAGCGAGCACAAGATAATACCCTGAAATTGACAGAGATCGGGGCGATTTTAAACACAAACATCAACGACAAACAGTCACGATAATCAACACAATGTTGAATGTAGAGGTAGACGGCGAGGCTAGGGTTTGAAATTAGAGAGAGAGAGAGAGAGAGAGAGAGAGAGAGAGAGAGAGGGTAATCGCAGAAATCAGAATGGGGAGTTGTCTAACAGTCGATTCTTTTTTTTTTTAAATCCAGGCACCGGTTTTAAAATCTGATCCCGAATTTAAAATCATAATCCGGACCAATGAATTCAAATTTATAATATATGGGTTCCAAATCTCGTGTAATATGGGTTGGGAACCATAACCGGATATCCGGGTTCAAGATTGGACCGAGAAAAAAACTAATCCGGATGAACACCCTTAGAAGAAGGAAGTGCCAAAACCACCATCACCATTAGTCTTATATTAATTTAATTAGTTATAATCTATTATTATTTATTTTATTCTTTATAAATTAATATTTTGCATAGTGATGTAACAATAATATTATTTATTTTACATTGTTATTTATTTTATTTTTAAAAAAGCTCTTGAAAAGTGTTTGAATTATTTTTTAAAAAAATCTGACAATTTAAACATAATATCGTAATTTTTTTTAAAAAGTGTTATAAAATATCTTTTGGAGTAACGGTTTTTTTTTTAAATAATAATAATAAATCCAAATTAAATTCACTTACAATACAGATATCTAAATCCAGATTAAATTTGGTTACAATTTAGATATCCGGATTTATGGCCAGCAAAAGGAAAAAATATCCGGATATCTAGTTTGAATTTGATTGTCCGTCAAAATAATCCGGGTGAATAATTGTCCAATTTTTAGAATCCAAATCTGGATTCGATTATAATCCGATATTCGAATATGATTTGCACACCCTTACTACCCAACTTTTAATCCACCCTCCCTCTTAACGGTAATACTTCCAAAAGCCCTCAACAAATAACAAGTCTATCTGTTCTAGCATCAAGACCGACCCTCTTAAAACCAACCCCACAAACCCGAACTTCAAGGCATACAAGACAGATCACTTCTACACAATTTCTTAACCTTTGCATATCATCATTTTTTTATTTTGTTTTTATTTTATTTTATTTTTAATATTTTTATTTTAAATTTATTCTTTTTAAACTAATTTAATTTTTTTATTCATTATTTTTATACCAAATATTTGATAAAAAAAAAAATGAAGCATGTGAAAGTTAAGTAAATAGTAAAAAGTTGTGTAAATTTTTTCATACAAGACAACCACCAGCTGAGGCTCCATTGATACCCTTTACTTTCCTCTTCCACGGCTTGAGATTCAGCCTCGAATCTTTTTTTTTTTTTTTGATAAGTAAGAAAGACACTTTTATTCATCCGGTGAAAGCAAAGCACATGTATTGTACATGGAAAATATACAAAAGAAACAACTCTTTACATTCTAGAAGCATAAAATGAAAACAATAATTCATAACCAGACCCTCCATTAAATATAATAGCGAAAAACCATTGATGTAAAGAGAACACAAAATTTCCAGATTCTCTACAGTACGCTCCTTATTGTTAAAGCACTGCTTGTTCCTTTTCAACCAAATACACCACTAAAGACACATCATTATTACCAGAGTATGCCTCTGGAATCATTATTAACATGGCATGCCAATCTTTTGGAGTTCGTAATAAAAACATACCAAAAAATATAAGATTGATAACTGTAAAACTTATAAAGAAACATTTATCTTCACTGATATTCTTGAACAGGATGACAAATCACCGACCTACGCAGAGTCCTATTACATTGTTCAACAGCATCTGAGCCCAGGATTGTTTACCAAAGTATTAAAGACAGGTCAGTTTCAACGGCAACCAAGTTAGATGCATGCATTACAAAGAGAGTCGCAAATGGATGATTCATATAAAGTCAATAAATGATTCATACATATAGTATAAATGCTTAGAGCATGCCAACCTTTCGGGGTATAAGAAATGCAAAGTACACAAAAACTAATTGGTGCACGTAAGAAGTTTACAAGAGACCCACTAAGCAGAAAAAGGACAAGGAAGACAAAACCCAAAATTCCCAAAACTCCCCCAGGTCCTAATCCACCCTTCTCACAGTAATCCTACTGAAAGCACCCCAAAAAACACCACCTATCAAGCTTTTTTTTTTTTTTATATATAAGTAAACCAATCAAACTGTTCTAGCATCAAGACCGACCCACATAAAATCAACCCCACAAAGCAGAACTTCAAGACATACAAGACATAACCACTAGCTGAGGCTCCATTAAGAATTGATATACCCTTTCCTTTGCCTCTTCAACTGCTTGATATTCAGCCTCTGGAATCATATTTTTGATAGGTCCTCTGGAATTATATTAAATAGAGAATGCCAATCTTCCGGAGTGTAATAGAACATACTACGAAATATATGATTGATAAACTTCTAAAGAATCATTAATCTTCACCGATATTCTTGAACAGGTGACAAATCACCGACCTACCCAGAGTCTTATTCCATTGTTCAACAGCTGTCCGAACCCAAAGGATTGCTTCCCAAAAGACTTTAGAAGCAAGGTCAGTTTCAACGGCAACCAAGTTTGACCTATGCATTACCAAGAGCGTCGCAAATTGATGATTCATGCATAAATCGAGAAATGATGAGCTGAGCAATTCAATAGAATGAATAGAAAAACAAAAATAAAACCATCAATCTATCAATCTAGAGAGCGATAGCAAATAATGACCGCGCAATGGAGAAGAGAATGTATGTGGGGGCAACCTCAGATAGCTAGAAATGAAATAACGAGGTAAAATGAACAGTCAGGACAGATATACTAAAACAAAAAGAGACTTTCTGTCCGTGTAAACGTACAAAATTCACACTAGAAAATATTCAAGCCTGGGTGCCAGCCAAAGCTTTCATCTGAATGTGATTGTTATCTGCTGTAGTGGCAGTGGTGGGTAAGGCCTGGTACGATCCAAGCGATCTCCTGATGCCAAGGGTCTTGGCAACAGCCGCATACGTGATCATCACAATGAGGACGACGAACATGACGTGAACCACAAACACGAGATCCAGAATGGCTACGGCCCTCAACCGCGACTCTTCCAACTCGCACTTGGTGGAGCCCTCGACCCCGCTAACCACGTCGAGCAACCTGTGACAGCCTTCGGGGATGAAGGCGTCGACGTAGAGGGAGAGGCCGGTCTGGAGCACCCAGAGGCCCTGTAAGCAGAGGGTGGCGGAGAGGGCGACATCGGCAACGAAGAGCGTGGGGCGGCAGGCGAGGAGGAGAGAGACGAGAGAGGCGAGGGCCGAGATGCGGGCGGAGAGGGAGTCGCACTTGGCCTGGAGAAGGGAGGTCTGGACGGAGGCGGAGGAGGAGGAAACGGAGTAGTGTAAGAAGAAGAGGGCGGAGGCGATGGCGAAGAAGAGGTCAGAGGGGAGAGGAAGAAGATCGGAGTCAGAAAGGAGGAGTGAGAGCGAGAGGAGGAGGAAGAGGAAGAGGACGGCGGCGGACTGCAGCGAAGTGAAGCGGTGGACGGGGGTGTGGCCCTTGAGGAGAGGATCGGAGTCGGAAGAGATGAGGAGTTGGTGGAGGAAGGCGATAAGAAGGCAGAAAAGGAGAAGGTATAGCTGAAGGTGTTTGAGACGGTGATGATTGAAGGGATGGAAGGGCTTGGCCGAGTAAGACTGAGGAGATTTCAGGTAGTTGCGGGTGGTGCAGATGAGGTGGTAAAGCCCTAATGACAACAGCGCCGACGAAGAGAAGATCTCGTAGACTAGGGCTGCCATTGTTTGTCAACCCCTCCCTCTCTATGTATGGCATTCCCCTCCAATTTATTCATTCAAGCCCCAACTTTTCTGAGTCCTCATTTTTAATCCATTTCAAAGTTCAAACCCTAATAAACCAACCATCCGTATTTCCATTTTACTGCACACGAGGAAAGGCTAAAGCCCAACCTCGGCCCGTGTCTGTTTTCTTTAAAGACAACATTAGAGATACCAAATAATTTCACAAACGAAATTATATGGAGCCCCGTGGTTGGAGCCTATTGCACCCTGACTTATGTAGCATATTTTTTTTTTTTTTAACTCAAATCGCAAAATTGAAATGAAATAGAAAGGGTTCAAACGCATAGAGGGTTTCAAAAGTCGCAATTTCAATTTTCAGAGGGATTCCGTCATGGTCAGCCCAATTTTCAATTTGGAAGTCATCATCATCGTCAACCCAATTTTTAAAAATTGAAAATCCGACAAGTTGGAAGTCATCATCATCGTCAGCCCATTTTGTCACCATCGCCATGAGGTATTTATTTATTCTTTTTGCTTGTTAAACTCTCCTTTTACGCGAAATAAGGCAAATTGATGAGTCCTAAGATTACAACTTAAAAAACTAAAGAATGACAGAAGATTTTAGATTATCATATCTAAGGAAAATCACAAAAATCTTGGATGCATTTGTTCTGACATGAGCTAGAAATCTTTGATGCATTTGTCTCGTGTAATGTTTGTTTGGGTTGAATTAGTTCCTCTGTTAATGTCGTTTTCCTTTTTTTGTTAATGTCGTTTGTTTGTTTTGAATTTAACCAAAAAGTAGGTCATGATATGTTAGATTGAAGTCGTTTCCTTGTTCGGATTATGCATATAAACAACTTAAGTTTAGGGGGGTTTGGATTTCCTCTAAGAAGCCTCTTAATTCAGAAATTCAATTATTGTGATTTCAATTTCCCTCAAGTTCTGCTTCGAATTGTAATTTTTCAAGTAATAGAGACATATATGAAGTGAGTTCTACAATAACTATCGAACGATTCTATCATAATATATGTAGATTATAAGACCCACTTCCCATGTCTCATAATCAAAGGCTCAAAATGAAATTTTCAAAAGGCAAAAAGACATCCTAAAAATCAAGATTGGGAGAAGAAATTTTATAAAGAACATCATTTTCATATTGCCAACATCACTTTATCATTGGATGGAAATTATAAAAAAAAAATTATGTCTTCCTTTATACAAGAAGATAAGGAAAAAGAACCCTACATTTACAAGGACTATTTGTATGTAATTGAACGTATATTCATAGCAACTGTACACTATCCAAGTAAAAAAAATGATCAAAGCACCAAGTGATCTATTTGGGTTCATCATTATAACTCTCGCTCTTTCTTTCCCCTAATGCTTAGCAAATCTCGAGGAGATGATGTGATAGCTCGTTCATTTCTCATTCGATTGAGACGAGCCTTGATGCACATGTCAAGTCTTGAAGCACGTGCTCATTTTTAATGGCGTGTTTTTCAAAAATAACGTTGATTTTAAAACACGTTCAGTGTTTTAATGCTATTGAATATTTTAAATGTCCTAAAAATATTATGAGGAATTTCCAGTATTATTGGACCCAAGCCAGTTTGATAAGAAATACAAGTATAATATTTTGGAGCGCTATAAAATATTATAATTGTACAAGATTCTTTTATTACCCTGGTTTTAGCCATTTAAAAAATTGTGAAATTTTAAATATGCTTAAATCTCTGATTTAAATATATGACTTTATTGTTTTTAAATAATTAATGAGCTTCATCATTTTAATTAATGATGGAGAATATTATGTTATGAGATAAAGTAAGTTAAAATAATATTTTAATTAATTTTTTTGAGTGTTTTAAATTAAATTAATTTTACATATTTTCATATCAGTATTTTAAACGCATCGTTCATCAGTTTGGAGATCTCGAAGTGTCAGGCCTTTAAATAGTCCGAAGAGACACAAACCTCTCACTTTTTTCTTTTTCCTCTTTCTCTCTCTTCTCTCTCCTCTCTCCTCTCTCTCTCTCCCGTGTGCGCAACCCTCACCTTTTGAGACCGTTCAACTTCTAGCCCGTGGCGGCCGGCAAGCACACATATGCTGGCAGTGTCAACCACAGCAGCCCCACCTCCTACCGGTAGCCCCAAATCCGAAATGGGTTTCTCCTATCCTCAGGAGTCCAAAATCCACCGTCGGTAGCCACCCCAGCTCCGCCGTTTCTCCTCCACCCGAAAATGAGTTTTGAAACCCATGGTTTCACCTTGCCACGCCACCCTCTGCTGCCACCCACGGCTCATGACCACCCCCACAATATTCCTCACCCAACGGCGACCTCCCCCATGCCTAGCCATGGCCTAGCCAAGCCACCACCACCTCACACTCTCCCTCATTCTCCTATACATGGGTTTGACCTATTTGTGTAGATCCGCCATCTTCCGGTAGTTGCACCGCCTTACCACCACCACCATGAGATTATCTTTCCTTCAATGAGTATTTTTCTAGCTTCCGGTGTCAAACCAAGCACCCTAGCCCAAATCGTCACGTTACGTGGTTGTCGGCAACGTATGCGATGTTAGCCATAACGTACGACCCTTCCACCGCCACCAACAAACTCCCTACCTTGATGGCCACTTTCACCCGACTTAGATTAAGTAACCGAACTCCTGGACCCAAACCTCTAGACATCCCCATTTCGAGGTCACGACACTGATCTTGACGGAGCGGTTAACGCTAAAGTTAGTGGCTTTCGACGCCACTAGCCGTGCCGAGTAGTGAGCAACGTACGGGTTTATCCTACTATGGTATAACTCTTTATTTCTTGTATTTTATGTTTATTTGGTTTGTTTTGAACTATACTGTTAGTTATTGTGGAGTTCGCTGGGTAATTGTGTGAAGTTGGTTGGCTGTGTTTTAAAGTGTTGGAAACTATGTTGTGAAGTAGGATTGTGAACTGTGCTATGTAGTGCGGGGGTGCTTTGTGTGCAGATATAGTATTGTGGCAAGTGTTTGAAGAGAGTACGCATGAAGTGTACTCCATAGCGGTAAAGCGATCTACCATGTAACGTGCATCGTATGAGTTATGACGTAGAGTACTATGGAAAGAGTATACGTGGAGTATATAATTGGAATAGAGTGCGCAGTGGAAGAGTGGAGGGCACTCCACATGCTGTAATTGTGATGCATCGTAAGACGTGTTACAAAAATGGTAGTTGTATGACTAGGGTATGTAAGGCGCATGTAGTATTGGGAATTGTGGAGTAGCATCCTAGAGTAGTGACGTGATTGGCAACTCTAGTGACGGTTGTCACTGTGTAACTGTGACATGTCTCGAACTACGTGCGAAGCAACGAAGTCACGTAACAGTGAAGTATTGGGAGTGTAACTAGGATACATAAGGAGTCGTACTCGTGTCGAGTTGGGAGTCGATGTAAGTGTCATGTGGCGCGATGCCATGTGAAGTAGTGGATGATGAGATAGTTCGATAGTAGTCTCGAACTGCTTGACACGACAAAGGTACATTGGGATGAACTTTATCTTGTTAAGTGTCTGGATGGACTCGTAAAGGGCCAGAATGTGAGATTAGTCCTGCCAACCGATTTAGAGAAGACAGCTATCAATGTATGGTGTCTGTTGCGCCAGCGGGTGATCAACGTATTTTATGTTAAACTCAGGTGATGTGGAGGTAGAGTACATGTGCATCTAGTGACACGTGTACCAGACAAGAGTTCGAGTACATGGGGATATCGAAAAGTGTCCTAGTGTCCGCAGTGAGTCCCCAATGGTCTCAACGCAGTGAGTAATGATTCAAGGACATGAAGATATCGAAAGGTGTCCTAATGTCCGTAGTAAGTCTCCGATGATCATAGCATAGTGAGTAAGGATTTCAAGAACATGGGGATGTAAGGACCTAAAGGATACGGGGATAGCAGGAGAGTGTCCTAGTAAAGTATAGGTTTTCCTAGTTAATTGCTTGTATGTTAGATTTATATATTGATGCTATTTGTGTGTATGTTGTAGGTTGATTTGCTATATGATGCGCTTGTGATTGGACTGCATGATATAAAAATAGCATAGAGATTAGGTAAGTGTTATGTTCATACACCTTAGTGTTACCAGACTAGTAAAAAAAGATAATAGGATTGAAAATGCCAATATACGTATGTATGCCCATTCTTTGTAGCCCCTTTTATCGAACCCCAAAATACGTAAGTATATGTCTGTGACTGGATTCCTATACGTAGTAATTATTATATGTATTCTCTAAAAACTATAAGATGAAACTTGATATTTCTATCTATTGAATTTATAGAATAATGCCATGAACTGATACTAGGATATGATATATGATGAAATGTATGCATTATTACGATTCTAAAAAGATGTATGATTTGTATGAACTGATATTATGCTATGATGTATGAAATTGCGAAAGAGGTACAAAGGAAGATCCAAAGATCCAAAGGAAGACCCAAGGATCCAAAGGAAGACCCAGGATCCAAATGAAGATCTGTAAATCCTAGCACACGGGAGTAATAGTGTGAAACTATTTAAACAAAATGAATGAACTGGAATAAATATCATGTTATGTAAGATGTGTATTGCATGTATAATATGTATGCATTGGATGAATGATTGTCTATTAGTTGTTTGAGATAACTTGTAGCTATTGGTTATTGTTCTTGTTTGCTGGTTAGTGACTTGCTTGTCTAATAACTATTTGGTAGTAGTGGCTATTATCTTACTTGCTTGATAGTTAGATGCTTGCTTGTTTGTTGATCCCTTGTGTGTTAACAACTTAAGTAAGTACTAAGAATAAGATAGATCTTCGGATCTTCTATGTAATGAACGTAGCATAACAAGACACATAGGAAGGAAGGACTTAATAAGATTATAGTTATGAAAAAGGATGCATGTCTTGTTTTATGTTTATGTACGTATATTTGTGTATTGGTTGTATGATTGAAAAACTGACTTTGTTATATAATAAAAAAATGTATAATGGTTACTGAGTATTCGACTAATTTTAATTTTCTTTGTGTGTTTCCTCCCCCACACAGGAATATGCAGCAAGAAGTAGACAGTCCAAGGAAAGAGCACGACAATCTAGACATGTGAGAAATATCTTTTAGTTGTAAATCATTTCTTTCCCCTGTAAATCTCTGTTATTATAAAAATATATCTTATTTTTAGAATGTGGAGTCTGACACTCTGAGAATGAACTGAAAGGTTTTAAAACGAACGAAATCAGTCATATTTTCTAAAATCGTTTTGGAAAAAAAGAAATGTCATGTAAGTACGGTCCTACTCTCCCGAGGGTCGGGTCGTTACAATCATTCTTCCAAGGAAACAAAACACTAAATACATTAATGGCATCTACCTGTAGAACATCTTTCAAGATTCTTCATGTATCATAGAAATCAAAGCACCAAGTAATCTATTTGGGTATATCATTCATCTACCTCAAGAACATCTTCTCATGATCAAAGCACCAAGTGATCTAGTTGATTAGTGATTAGAAATTGAAGGAGATATTAATTCATCCCAAATTAGCAGTTGCAGAAATAAGAAAGCACATACACCTATCCATTACATAATAAGAACATAGAACCTGGTCCATATTTCTTTTTAAAACACTTTCTTAACCCTATTTTGATTGGAATCATGTCCAACACAGAGATCATTAAGAAAAAGATTCATGAATAGGCAAGCACATGTTTCATTGAAATCCACATCTCTAAATAGAAACAAACAATCAAAACTTCATGACACACATGAATATCCAAGAATTAATGGCTTGATATGTTTACATTCAATTACTTTATATGTTTACGTGCACCATACTAATATTGTTTGCTTGTGTGGATTTCTTCAGCAAATAAAAAGGTCGAGTTCTCAATCTAGTACAAGTTGGTGGACTACAAGAGGAGAAGCTGAAATTAGTTTGGAGAAACTAGTTTGCTACTGTGGCTACCAAGCGAAGCTACGTCATTCTGGAAAGTCTAATAGCTTTGGCAGAAGATCTTACAACTACCCAAACTATAAGATCAACAAACAATACAAGTTTTTGAAATGGGTTGATCACGAAATTGAACAATCCACTTGCTGTAAGATAACGTTGGAGTTAGCTCAACGAAGAAACAACAGGCTACTTCATGAACGTGTCATGATCGAACAAGCCAAATTTAAATCATTGGAGAATAAGTATAGGAAGTATTTGTTCTTGTCTTGGTTGTTTTTTATTGTGACTTGTGTAATTTTGATGTATCCAAAAAATAGTAGGCTCGAGCTATGACTAAGGTAATGTGCCAAATTTTGTATGGCACTTTTTTTTTATTTAATGAACATGAATCTAGTGTAATGGACATGTAATGGAAATGTATTGGACATATTTGAAATATATTTTGGATGTGTATTTGACATATTTTGGACTTGTTTGTGGAAATGCATATTTTGAAAATGTATTTGACAGTTTTGGGACATTTTTTGAATGCATATTTGACATATTTAGAACATATCAATTTATAAGGGAACCATTTTGGTCTATCTTATTGTTTTACGGATTAAACACAAGGAAATTTCATGTTTCCCTTCAAACCTAATATAGTGTTTGCATCCTTTAACGTTGTCACAAAAGATATGCCCAACGTGGCGTCCCACAGAGAATGCCATTTTCCTTTCCAAAAGACATGTGTTGATATTAAGAATATGTCTAATATCACAAGAGTTTCAACCAACACAAACAAATTCATTGAATTGAGAATACATTAGAGAAATTCTGGTTTTTGATATCCATAAATAGCCGTTGATATTACAAGTAGCATGACCCAAGTTTACATAAAAGATATATTAAATACATAAAACACAAAATACAATACTACAATAAATCTATATTGAATCATATCATTCTAGCGATTGCGTTCTATCCAACCCAAAGTTCATCGATTGTAATCCATCTAATCCAATTTACATATGTAAACAATAAAATTCAAGTATTAATGTCATTTCAATATTTAGCATTAAAATATTAAATAAGATACACTTACACTTTCTTGACTTTGAATCACGTCGATCTAGGTTCCCCCAATGTCAAAAGATGTGCTTTCTGAAATGGCTTGGAGCAAACCATTTGATTTCGAATATAAATATGCATTCATTAGTTTACCTGCACGTGTCCACCATTAGCATTGGTCATATCCATCTCTGAATCACGAAAAAAAGGTCTATGTGTGTCCATGGCTTGTGTATCTCTTTCATCGCGCTAATAATCAAGTGAAAATTAAGAATATGAAATTATCTTAACAATATTTGTAAATTATAAATAAAAATGTCATTAAATATATGCACATCTTCGTGTTTCCTCTTTTTTAGTGCTTTTTTCGTTCTCGCTTTTCACTTTTCACATATCTCTCTCCATCCTAGATACTCTCTTTAAAGATGGGGGTTTGCCTTTCTCATGCGCCACATTTGAACTGTGTGCTTGCCCAAAACCATCAACAATAGTTGTGTCCCCTGCCGTACCACCAACATTGGAACCCGTTTGAGTCATCAATGGGAGTTATTAGTTGGCACGATACAACTCAATCATCACATACAATTTCTTTTTTGCATCCTGGATATGCTTTCTCGAACCTGCTGTAAGAATAATCATCTGATAACATATATTCAACATCTATGAATATCTATTAGAATTTGCTTGGTGTTCCCCTGAATCATTGCTATTGTTGATTAACGTGTATCACATTTTAATATCCTTTTTCCATTGATCTAAAATGTACCTATCTGGCAAATATTTAATCTCGTTACTCCTGAATACAATCAAAATGTGCCTACACAATATCCCACTCATTTGGAATAATCCACAAGAACACTTACAGCTGAATTTTCCTCACTAAAGTCCATAGAATATGTAACCAGCTTAGTGAACTATTCCAAATGAACTTTATCCTCTACTAGACAAGTCTTCACTGCACCATCACTCTTATGAAACTTTGGATTTTAGATCATACGTGCCAGTAATTTGCTATTGTACTTCCTTGAACTTAGGAATCGTGTACAACTCTTGAAATCTTTTCTCAATTGGAGATCTTGATATGCAGGGAATTGTGAAATTAAATGAATAGAAGTCCGCGACAGTTTCATTCTCAATTTTTTTTTTATAATGCATTATCAAACTAGTCGACAAACTCTTTCAGGTTCGTCTTAGCATTAACATACCCATCAAAAAAGACATTTATGCTCTCGATCCGCTGCATTGATCTTATTCTAGCCCAAAAGTAATCTTTTAAGAATATTGGAACTCAATGCTCACGCAGCATATAGACTTGGCAACCAAACATTTTCATGTAGATTGTATATGGTAATTAATTGATCCCAACCTGTCTCAAACTCTTGAACACTTTGGCTATCATACACACATTTCATCAATAAATTTTTTATCCAAGTTTTGTAAGAATTGTAGGAACCAAGATTCTTGAGGATTTTCTTCAGTTTATGTCGTATGCAAATTTTATGTTAGGTCTCTAGAAAAATAGTAGCAATTGCTGCTTTCATCGCTCTATCTTGGTTAGTCATAATAGCTTTAGGAGCAATTTCATCCATACACTACAATCAAGTCTCGAATAACTAGGGGTGTAAGTGGTCCGGTCTAGTCCGAGAAAAATGTGAACCGATTCTATTCAATCAAAACAATTTTTCACCCTGGACCGAACCAAATAGGATTCGGTCCATACCGGTCCAGTCCAATTCAATTTAGGAGCGGTCTGGTCTGATCCGGTCCAGGGGTACCCCATATGATTTAATAGGCTAAATTTGACACAAAATTTTGTAATAATTAAAATTTTTTATCCTAAGTTTATAAATTATTAAATATATACTAGTATTACTTTCATAAAAAAAAAAATTATCTTTGCAAATTGTCAATTTCTAATCTCATCTAAATATTAAACAAAATATATAGTTAAGACTTATAATCTATAGACTTAATACTTATACTATAAGTTATAACTAATATTCTATATTATATATAACCCATAAATTGATTAGTTAATTTAATCCTCATAAATCATATCAATTAATCAATTGTATTAATGATAATTGATCATACTTCATAAATAGTTAAAAATAACATTAATAATTAATATTTATAATTTCTATATGTAATCATAAGAAGAGTAATTATTAATTATTTAATGGTGATTTAGTGATACATCATAAGTTGGTTAACTATAACTAATAATACTATTACATAATTTACATTAGTATATTATAAATTTATATGTTAGTGAATAGTGATAAATTAGTAATAATATATTAAATAATAATAATACACTTATTACTTATAAGTTATTACTAATACTCTATATAGACTGTCCATGGTAGTTAACACCCCCAATTGGAGCAAACGGTATCTCATATCTATTTGTCAGGTAGGTGTTGTCGAATGTCACCACATCATCGAAATATTGGTAGGCCGCTCTACTACGGGAGTTTTCCTAGAATACATTTTTTTTTACCGTAGCTCATATCTAGATCCATCGTATAAAAAAACCTAGAATTTTTATACTGCATCCGTAAAAATACTCTTTCAGTGCTCCTGCACCACCTGCATCGAGTCGTAGATGTATTGTCTTATGGATATAATTATGACAATCCTTTTTCGTAAATGGGAGTTTCTCATATCCACTCGTGCCAACAGCAAGAACTCCATAGCTCTTACACGCTCGGAGGCCAGCCTTGTTATTTATATCCAAGATCTTTTTTACTGAGTCACTCACTTTTTTATTATATTGAAAGAAGCAGAAATTCTTTGGAGTGAGGTTGTGGTTATGGATGTTATATACTATCTTCAGTCTAAGCTTCCCATCAGATCTTAAGGAATTAATCTTTGCCTTACAAAATGTCTTTCCTGTTGAACGTCGGTTGGCGATATTCAAAGTCCAATTACGAGGTTTCCCACTATGAGCACAAGTAAGAGTGACATACCTAACAATCTCATCTTCTTCTTTATCAGTTCTTTTTGTCATCACTCAAATCCACACTGCTTACCATAACTCTTATAATAACACAATAAATCTTCAAGGGAATTAATTTCATCTCATTCGTTGGCTCCTCAAGCATATCATCACCTTCAATTTCAACATTTTTAGATGTTCCAGCACTACAACTCTCAATAACTTGTGAATTTGGTCTATCCTCATTAATTTTTTCAACTATAGAGGATGTACTGGAGCTTGTATTGATAATAAGAGTAGGGGACTCCATCTTGAATCTTAGACTAAGAGAGTATACCCCTAAGATTCAAGATGGAGTCCCCTACTCTTATTATCAATACAAGACCAAGGCCCTTATCACTAAGCCAACCGCAAGGACTTGATGTAGGAAATCTATGAATACCTTTACTAAAACAAAAAGTGATATATAAGAAACAATATATATGTAGATAAATTCCAATTTATAATTTTATAAGATTAACCAGCACATGCATGAAAAACAACCATTTTCACATGTTTGAAAGACTAGCATATTATAAGATTAACCAAATACGTGACAACCCAATCTCTTTGATTAATTTTATAATAGAATGATCATATTTATTGTAAAAAATATTTTAGCTTGCTTATTTTAGTTCATTTAGAAATATATTTGTTACACATATCTGAATTTCTTTAGTATTGGAAATGAGAACAAGAACTATAGAAATTCCTTTATAGTGTTATTGTTTTTTTATTTTATCTTATTCTATTTTTTTATATAGCTTAATAAAAAGAACAATTCACGTGATATAGCCTTTGAAAAGTCAAGAGTAAAATTTGAAATATGGAATTGAAAGAGAAATCAAGTGGAAACACATGGTGAAATCGGATTGGTCTATTCCGAGCAGTTTCAACATCTTTCGGTAAATTAGTCATAACTCTTTCAACTGATCTCTAAATATGATGATTTCAGTTCTCATATAACCTTAAGAGATATATCTATAATTTTTATGTTTTGAGTTTTTAGAAATATGGACTCAATAAAATAATAAATTGAAATTGAAGTAACAAAACCGAATTTGGATATATAGGCATTAACTTTGAAGTTGACTAAGGACTTGGAATAAGATCTTTGGATTGTTTTCTCAATTATTCTAAGATCTTGATAAGTGTGTAGATATATGACAAATGAGGAGAATTTATTTAGGAAATTTCGTATGAAACAAGAAGGAATATCTATCAAAAACTTGGTATGCCCGAATTGGTATTCTCAGGCTGATCTGTCGATTTTCAGTAGAATAATCATAACTTTATCATATGAGCTATGAATGAAGTGATTCTAGTTTTTATAAAACCTTAATAGAGATATATAGAACTTTCATGTTTTGGGTTTTTGAAGATAAGGACCAGATCAAGGACTAAATCTGGTGTGAAGTGGACGGACAGGAATAGCAGTTAACAGGTAACCGACTTAAGCAAAGTGCATTGATTTTGGCCATGTGACGAAAATTCTGATGGATTCTTATTCTTTTTGACATATTAACAGGTGTAAGGGGTATGTGGAAAAATGAGAGAATTCATCTAGAAGTCTTGGTTGGCAAGACAATAAATGGAGAACTCGGATTGGGTATTCTCAGGTGATTTTGACGTATTTTAGTGAATTAATCATATCTCTCCCATTTGATCTCAGAATATGGTGAGTCAAAATCTTATAGAATCTTATGAGGATGATATAAAACTTTCATGTTGTGAGTTTTTGAATAATCAAATTTTATTCAGGACTTATTTGGGATGGAAGTGGCCGGATGCACTCCATTAGAAGATACCATCATGATATTTTGTTTCTACCCCCATGTGCTGGAATCATTTGAGCCCTTGATTAAGATAAGGTTACAAGTGGATCAAATATGACCCTTGGATAGAGATAGGAACAACGAAGCCTAAGATTAGCGGGATGATGATGCCTAAAGGAAGGGGGAAAGCAGCTCACCTATTCGGTGAAGATAAGCATCCGAGTGCTTCATGCACTCTTACCTCTAACCCATGCATATGCCACTCATTTTATATATATCTATAAGTGTAAAAAGTACCTCAAGGTATTTTTTAGTGGAAATACACGGCAACTTAAGGGAAAGAAGTAAGAAAAACCTCATCCAAACCATGCTTGTTTCACCTTAAACCCAAAAGAGAGTGGTTGAGAGTTTTGAAGGAGATTTTCACAAAGCTTACTCCAAACACTCCATCAAGCTTAAGAGAAATTTTTAAGTGCATATATTAACTTAATCTTGACATAGAATAAATTATTTGGTGATTGGATTATATTTGATATTTATTTGAGTTTAATATTTGTTTATGTGTTAAATTGAAACATATTGAATTTTGGAGTAGTTTTTGCTACGACAAAATTCTAGAAAAATTATGAGATTTTAGAAATATATTCTATGATATTATATGAAAAGATTATGTGAAAATATGAGGTTTTGATATGGAAAATAATGAAGAAACAACTCTAGTGAATTTCAACCTTATTAAGATTATTATTGACAGATTTGACACATTTTGATAATTGGACATAACTTGTTAATTTGATATTGGATTTAACTGATTCAAGAGGCTATAGAAATCTAAGAGAAATATATACAACTTTTATGTTTTAACTTTTAAGAGCTAAGGACTTAATCAAGGATGAAATTGGAATTAAAGTCAGAATCTAGTTTATCATAGTAGGCATTGCCTTTATGAATTGATGTGACGTAAATGTATGTGCATGTGATGTATGCTATTGTGAAATGTTCTCACATGTTATAAGGCTCATATGGACATAAAATATGCATATCATAAGTCTAAATTTATGCGTATGTTGCATTATGTTACATATATGTGTTGTCTTAAGTCATGAAGCATGTTTTAAAAAAATACGTTAAGAAAATTTTACAAGTGGAAAGATTAATAAATCATATACATCATAACGGGGACCAGCGATACGCCTGTATGACCGACGTGCCGACAGGGATCTAAGCCTGTCGATGATACGAAATAAGTAATATTCAATGAGGACGCCTGTCAATAATACGAAACAAGTAAGATTCACAATGTTACGAAAGAAAAGAAATAAGAGTTTAAATATGATAGAGTGGGTCCATGAAGAATATAAGTCTAAGTCATGCATGAGTCACATGAAGCATGCCATAAATGCATATTCTGACTGTCTGGCTTGTATGTGATTATTTTATAATGTCTATGCTTTTTTTAAGTTACGTGTGTACTTACTGAAATTTTCAAGAAAATCTCACTCTTGTATATTTCTATTTTTGAAAATATAAAATTATGTAATAGGATTGATGACTGAGAAAAGGGAAGACCTGATGACTTAAGAAAACTCAGAAGAGCCTGGATGATCATAAAGTTAGTCTAGGTTTTAAGAATAAGTTATGTATATGACAGACAAAACTTACTGGATTATGCATGTAAGGATACAATGTTATTATAAGAATGAATGATGTGGATGTTGTGGTTTTATTTTACCATGTAATCATTAGAAAATTTTTATTCAGAACTTTTTCACTGCGATTTGCATTAAATTTCGATAAGTATGGGAGTGAGTAGCCTAGCGTTACTTACCCTAACATTTTAATTTGCGTTGAATTATGAATGTAAATTAGAAGCGTCACAAAATAGATCATTTGCATATACTTGGGTGGAAAATCCACTACCATACCAACACACATTGCAAAACTAAAAATCATTTCACTCTAGGCTAGATTTCAAGATATAACTGAAACATTGCTCTGCCTCCTTTGGCTAAGCATCTATACAATGATCCAAATAAAGACCTAACAAAAGATTAAGCCGAAGACATTAATACTGCTATAAAAGAAGCATAACAACATGAATCACACTAATTTCTGAGGGAGAGCAAGAAAAGAAAAACCAAAAGAAAAATACATATATGTTTAGTTGCAATTACAACACATCATTTTAGCATAAAAGTGATATATAAGAAATAGAACCTACTTCAATCTTGGTGTTAGATAGTGAGGGGCCCTGTCAGCATTGCATAGCCTCTACATTGCCATATGAAAGCAAGGAAATAATGAGCAAAATACTTAATATGGGTTTTTGTTTTGTTTTCAAAACCAAAACCAGAAGGAAACATTAACAACATAATACTGATGGCCCAATCCATTACCCCAGGCAAACAAAGTTCAAGCGTAATGTCCAGATCTAGCCCCTAGCCGTTCATATGGGTGTGTGTGAGATGAATAAGGTAATTATAATGTGTGATGGTGATGAAAGACGACAACAACTACGTTAGATGGAATGGGCAATAACAACAAACGGAATGGGTGACAGTAACGGTTGAAATGGGCTTGTGTTTACCCTTTGGTTTCCCCTCATCGCATTCAAATTCTTCCCTCTTTCGATTTTTGTTTTCCCTCTTTTGGATTTCGTTTTCAGCCTTGTTTTTAATTAACTAATTAAGTCAGCTGACGTGAGTTGGGGCGCAAAGGGTCCCAACACCAAGGCCCCATAGAATTACTGATCTCATAAACTGTTGTGACATGTCTATAATGCCACATTAGTTATTTTGTTCTCTTTTCTGTAGCCATCTCTCTCTCCCTCTCCTTTCCAAGGCCTTCAGAGCCCAAATAAAAACTTAAGGCCAGTTCTCGTCACTTAGTCCCGTTGATAACAATCCACTTTTGTAAAAAACCAAATTTCAAACTCTCTTGCTCTCTCTCAACTCATTTTCTCAATCTCGCCATTCTCTCTCACCAACCATCATGCCCAAAGCCATCTATTGATAATTGCTTCATACAACAACAAAAATACCCTTTAAAATGCTCCACCTAGAATGGCATTTGCAACAACTATGGATTCCATAACTTTGTTGCACATTAAAACTCAAAACTCCAAATCAAGAAGAAATCAAAGAAACAAAAGAATTTTATAGACAAACACTCAGATACCCAGGAAAATAAAGACACAAGCACTGATATGCTAAAGTATTAAGCTCAAAAGCCAAAACCAACTCTTTTTATCAAACTCCTTAAATTTCCTCCCAGTTAGGGTATAAGAAAATTTCAGAAAATCGATATCGAAAATCAATCTGGTACCAATTTGGAGCTGGTTCCTGTAATGCCAAAATCAATCGATATCGATTCAGTTTCGGTTCTAAACTTTATAGAATCGAACATTTTTAGAATCCGATCGGTTTAATATAATATATATTAAATTAAGTTTTTAATATTCAATATAAAATAGCATTTTTATATTATATATAATATTTTATACACTACTATATAATGTAAATTAATTACAATTTAGATTTTATAACTTAATACTAATAGTCTAATACTATATTACTGTTAATAATATATTTTAAGTCTATATATAAATTATTATACTAAATAATTACAAATGAAATAATGATATATTAATACTAATACTATCAATATTATTATACTAATATTATCATTATTAGTAATATAATTATAAAAAATTAAACTTACTATAACAAATACTAATATATAACTATTCTAATCACTATAATTAATACTAATATATACTAATAGTCTAATCGACTAATTTAAAACTGAAAAATTGGACCAAAACTTGTATAACCAATTTTGGGAGGTAACCGGTGTGTATTCGATTTTAAAAGATGCAAAATCGATGATATTAGTTCGGTTCTAGATTTTGTTCAAAATCGGACTAAACCGAACCAGTTACACCCTCACTCCCAACTTCTTTGTTATGATGAGGAAACAAAGTAGAAACTCAAAAGTAAAAGCTATTTGAGATAAATAATGAAGAACGTAGGTTAGTTCGCGAAAAAGAATTGGAAGGGAAGGAAAGGTAAAAGAAATTGATTATTTTTAATTACTATTACTATTTTGGAACTAATAAAGCATGTAAATTTCATCTCATAAACCTCGAAGTTTTGAGTTTCAACGCATTACCTTTGGTCGTTTAGTAGACGGCTTGGGAGCGAAAGCAACTGTAAGTGGATTGTTCAATAGACAAGTTTTGTCCAAACAGAGGAAAAAAATAAAAACTTGCATGGCAGTATGCCACATTAGTATATGGGATCCTTTTGTGTCCCTAGCGGTACTTTTTTTAGCCCCATCAGCTTCTTTTGGTGTCTTTGTCATGAGCATAATCAGTTAGACAATTAGGCTACATTTAGATGTTGATTGAGTTGAGCTAAATTGAGTTTTATTTTATAAATAATAGTGAATTGAGATGATAGAGTAAATTTTATTGTCCAGCTAAGATGAGTTTAAATGTATTTGAATGTTAAGATGAGTTAATAAGATGTATTTATAAAATTGAAAAAAACAGTGGGTTCCACATGTAAAGAAGTGCCGAATTGAATTATGGATCTCATGTGTAAAAATGTTTTAAATTAAATTAATTTAATAATTTGATAGTTGAATGTTTGGATATTAGACTTAACTTAAAATTAGATTGAACTGAGTTGAAACTCATATGAGTTGAATAACTAGAGGGCCTTAGTCCTAAGGAAAGTTTTGGGATCTGATTGAACCACTCCTTTTTTATTTGAGATTGGCCGGTGGGTACATCTCGGACTGTTATATTTTGATCTAGTCGGTCCATTCGGATTGGGTTTATGCAAAACAGGCCATTTTTTTTAATTAAAACTCCAACTTTCAAATAGATATAAACTAAATTGGATTTTGTTTATTCCAACCCAACTAACAAATGAGCAAAACATTTTCTTGTGTTTAAAAATGTAATATAGAAAAATTATTTAACTTTATTTTCCAATTTTGTTTTTGAGAATAGCACAAAGCAAAATTAGAAAAAGTAGTAATTAACATATTAGGGACATCATTAAAAGAATTTTTTAAAAAGACATATAAACCACATTTTTGTTCTATTAAAAATGCAATGTACCATCAAAACAAGCAATCTCATGCCTGAGAGCCACCATGCAAGGCTCTTCTCAATACCATGTTTCCTATACCCATAAATAGAGCACATCGCCAATGTCATGATAGAAAGGCCAACAAGCCGAATGGCCACCTACGCCACTCAAATTAGCCTCCTGACCACTTTTGCCTGTCAGAGAAGCTTAGAGTACCATAAAAATGTTAATCAACATAGCACATAATCTGCACCACAAATCATACATCCATCACAGCCGCAATGCCTTCGCACCACCTTGAATAACCATATCCAACCTCGTGCTGCCATAGAAATCAACAGCAGCCACCCATTATCAATTTATCAGCTTGTGTCACTCTAATAAACCCACAATCATCGTCTCTCCTCCTCTTTCGTTACATCAATGTTTGATATCATTTGAACTAACTCTCTTCTCTCTCTGTACTCCACCACGATCAAAAGCCACCTCCAACCAATAGCGCTGTTGATCTCCACCCAACAACGATGTCGATCTCCATGATAGGGACCTCAGTCTAGTCCCTAAACAAGACGGTTCTCTTCACGCACGTCTCTTTGTGTTGACTGAATGTTTCTTGTCGAAGGGCTTGGTTTAGGCTTGATCATTGCTTTCTTGAGTTCCTATGGTTATGTGATTTGGTATGGTAAGGAGATATGGTGACTTTGATGGTAGGTTATAGTGGAAAAGGTAAAAAGGAATATCCTTTAGGTAGGGTTACGGGTAGGGTTCCTTTCGGTGAAGTATATGGCATGTAAGGTGAATGGAAGCTAGGATTTTTGTTGGGCATAAGAGAATTTTGGGATTTGGAAGATAGGTCTAGGTTTTTGGGTTTTGGATGGTAAGTGAGGTTTCGGTTTGTTGTAAGAGGGTCTTCTTGATTAATGGAATGAGTGGGAAGTGATGGATTTGGCTATGGTCTAATTTGAGTTGATTGGTTTGGTGATCGGAAGACTATAGGTTAATTGGTATGTGATTGGAAGGTGATTGTGATGTGATTTAAAAGGGATTGAAATGTGATTTGGGATGTGATTGGAAGGTGATTGGAATGTTTCCAAGTGTGGTGGTTAATATATGGAAGGTAGATATCTTGGATTGATTGATTGGAAGATGGTCAAGAGTGATTGAAGGGATTGAAAGATGATTGGAAGACTCAAGGAAGTTTCCAATTTAGTGCTACTATATATGGAAAGAGGATATTCTGGATTAGAGGATTGATAATTGATGAAAGAGTGATTGGAGAGAAATTTGGTTGATAGGATTTCTGATTGGATATGATTAATGATTGATTGGAAGATTATAGTAATCTTCTAAATGTGGACGGGTTATTTATGGTAAGTAGATATTCTTTAGTGGGAGATTGGCCTAAAAGTGATTGGAGGGTGATTGGGTTGATGGGAATTGTGATGGGTTCCTAAGTTGATGCAGGTTTGGTGTTTAATGATGGAAATGATGATGATAAGTTTGGGTGATCTAAGTGATAATTTGGTGTGTTTGATGCAATGTAGAACGGCTTGAAGGTTGCATTTGATATTGGCACCACTTGGATGGTGTTTAGGTTAGTATGGTGAAGATAGGCTAGGGTTTGGATGGTGGCTAAGGGGAACTTCAAGGTTAAGGGTTAGGGTTAGGGTTTTGGTCATTTGGATAAGGTGGTGGATGCATGAGGCTAGGCTAGAGTTGCAAGAGTGTTTCGGTTACGGCTAGGGATGAGAATTTGGCTAGGGTTTGGTTGTAAGACTAATCCCTTAATTGGTGGAAATTTGAATTTTAACTGGATAAGGGAATGACCGAATATGGTTGATGGGGATATTGATTGGGTTTGATTGAAGATACGACTGAATTTGATTGAGTCAAATAAGGGATAATTTATCAATCCAACCAATTATGAGAAGATAAGATGGATGAGGTAGCAATAAGGGTTTTGGCCAAGTCAATGGGGATATGGCCGAGTATGGTCTTGAGGGATTTGGTGGTATATTTGGTTAGGTTTGGAGTGGGTGGCAATGAGGCTAGGGTTAGGGTATGTTGGATGGTACACTAGGGTTTTAGGGTTATAGAACTTGGCTAAGGTTGTCTTGAAAGACAAATTCATAAATTTTAAGAATTTGAATTTCAAATAGAAAGGTTGTTGGCTAGCTATGTGGATGGATATGACTTGATTTTGAATGAGAATTGGTTAGATTTGGATAGGATTTAATTAAATCACTTAAAGGATAAATGATCAACCAAACCTAATAAGATAATGTAAGATAGATGAGATGGTTAAGGGTGTTCGGCTATCACTAGGGAAGTGATGACCGAATGGCTTATCTTGTAAGGTTTGAATTTGAATTTTGAATCTGTTTGAAATGGTAGAATGATAAAGATAAGCTGATGTGGTGATTAGGGTTTTATGACTTATGGAATGGGGTGTGGCCGAATAGGGTTTTAAAGGATAAGATTTTAGAGTTTTGTGGGATGATGGGCGGCTAGGGTTTCATGCACTATGGTGGTCGACTATTGTGGGCTAGGATTTTGGTGGGTTGGCTAAAATCTTGAGTTGGCACTAGATAATCTCAAGCAATCATGAACACCCAAGAGGATGGATGAACACAAGATGAACTTGGAGATCACAAAAATCAATCTAAGAACTACAATGGAGACTTGACAATTACTCCTTCAATGAACAAACAATCTTTTTAACCCACAATCACTCACTCACTCACTCAATTCTAAAATTCACAAGTGGCGAGAATTCGGCACTCTCTTGAGACATTCAAACACAATTTGATAATTTTGAAATTCAAAAGTGATGTGAATTTTGGACTCTTCAAAACACTCAAATACTCGATCAAAACAATAGAACACAATTTCAAATGAAACTCAAAAATTAACAAAAATACCAAACAAACAAGAACACAAAATGAAATAAATACCTCAAATAGATTTATTAAAAAAAGGATAGATGTGGATTACTCCTATTCACGAATTGCAATGAGTGATCCTCTTCAAGAGGATTCACGAATTGCACTCCGAGAAGCCCAAGTGCAAAGTACTGAAGATAAATCCAAGTCACATAGTGGTCGGCCTAGGTTACACGCCTCCCACACACAAGGAGTCTTCAAAATGTAAAATAATCAAAAGATGTGAAAATAAGATACTAAGAGTCCTATTTATAAAGATTACAAAGTGAAAAATCCCATTAAGTCCCTGGTAAAATTATTTAATTATTAAAATAAAGAAAACAAATAAAATAGTCTTCAAAAGTTCAAGGTGACCATGGCATTCTGAGGGCCTATAGGTGGGCTAGTGTGGTGCATAGCCCATGGTTGGGCATGGCATGGTGCCATGCATGGGTGTCCATGCATGTCTAGGACCTTGTCTATGAGCGGTTTTTTATGGGGTCCTGACACTCCATCTAGATCCGCTGTCGCGAGTTGCTCTCTTAGTAAGTCTAAGACTTCCATTGCATGGTGCAGTCCTCTTATGATTTTGTTATTCTCAGAAAACATGGATTGCCTTTCTGTGATATTTCTGAAATATAAATGTGGGGGGAAAGAAGAGTAGAGCCCAAGCCTATTATTTATTGTACTAAAGGACAAGAATGAAGATAAAGATGATGGGACAAAAAGCATGGAGTTGTCAGGAAAAGAGGGGGAGGCTGGCAAGTGCACGTAATAGGGCAATGTGCAGGAATTAAAGGAAGTGCAGAGTGAAAGACATGGAAAACACGGGAAAAAGGAAGCACGCCGAATGGAAAAGTAACTGACACACACCAAGGGCCTATAAAAGGACTTCAAGCAGATCAAGACTCCTCCAAACCCATTCCTTTCTTGAGTTTCCTTCTTCTTCTCATGGGCCACTGGGAGTTCCAACTAGAGGAATTTCCTCCATAGATGTTCATATTTTCGTTGTATAGTGAGATAAGAGATATTGCAAAATGTTCATTATAATGGATTCCCCTCTTCCAAACACTCATAGATGTAGGTCTTATGCCGAATCACGTAAATCTCATGTCTATATCTATTTATTTCATATATTATTAATGTGCGTATCAGCCGCATCAAAATCTGACTGGGGGTCCCAAACGAAACCCAAATCATACTAGTGGTTTGGGAATAACTCTTTCTCCTGTCCCGATCTGTTGATCGATTTTTACAACATCAACAATATGTATCGAAAGTTTAGTGTTATTACAAAAATGCAACTTATTTTGTTGTGTAGTCTTCTGTAAAGCCTAAAAACAAATGCAACTTGTGTGTTCTAAATTGGGTTGGGTTATTGTCTCATGGAGCTTATAGTTGAGTTAAGCCTTTCTTGGACTGTTTTATGTTAGGCCGAACTTATATTAAGTCTACCTTGTTGTGGGGCTGATTGTAAATAGACTTATGATTATCTTAGAATTATTTTAAGTGAATGTTAAGTGGAGATGTATTTTACGTGGGCTTAGTTTTAATTGGGTAAATATATTAGCCATACACTTTATTTTAATACATAATTTAGAGTTTAATTTATGAGACCAAAAAATTAAGTGGATGTCGATTAATTTGGATAGTGATGATATTTCAGGGTTACGAGAATCTTAAATATTTAGAAAAAATAGGCTATTTTAGTATACATTTTTTTCTTAAATATCAAAATACGTGTTTAATTAGGGTTTTAAGTAAGTTATGTCTCTATATTATTAGTGATGATTGATATTCGTTAGGCACAGTTGTGGAAAATTTCAAAAAATTTTAACAAGTTCAGGTAAGTGAGATCCATATACTACACTTTTTATAAAAGAAATGCACTGAGTTTGATTTTGGAAAAATATGCATATTTTGTGATGAAAATAAATTTGAAACAACGAGCAACTATGACACTGAGGAAAAGTGAATTTGATTAGATTATGCACTTACTCTTGCAACAATGAACATCAGCTATTTCTTTTGCATTACTCTTGAAATCTGTATAAAAAGGAAAAAATATTTTTTCATGACTGGTATAAATAAGGGAGAGCAGTGACTGGTCTGGACTGGCCAAACCGACCGGACCGGTCATTTTGGACCGGACTAGACCGGACCAAGACTGGTTCCGGTCCAAAATTCTTGGACCGGGTAGGTTCGGTCTCGGTCCCAGTCTGGGTTATTTCCACCCTGGACCGGACCGATCATAGCTTATATATATATATATATATTAAATATTATTTAATTAACTTATACATTAAGAATATCTAATAAAAGTATTAGTATTATATAATATTATAAGAGTTAATAGTTATAAACTTATAGTTATAGTTAATAGTTATTATAAGAGTTAATTAAAATTATATGATAGTTATAACTTATAGTTAATAGTTATTATAAGAGTTAATATTATATGATGTTATAACTATTAACTCTTATTAATACTTATAGTTACTAGTTATAAACTTATAGTATAAATATAGCATATTGCATATGTATACATTTATAATAGTATAATGTATTAGTATAGTTAGATTAACATGTTAGTATTAAAATAACATCTAGTATAAATTTATAGTTGTATAGTTACTATAGTATATGTTAGTTAAATTTATAATACTATAACAATTAACATGTTAGTTATAGTATTAAAGTCTATAACTAATAACTATATATTTAATAGCAATGTATTATAAAATTACTATAACTACATTGAGTATTGTTTAATAAGAGTATTAGTAATTTAGTATTATACTATTACCAATTTTTCTAATAGTCTAGTATAGTGAGTCTATAGAGTCATATACTATAGATTATAGTCTATAGTTAATTAGTTACTATACTTATTAGTTATAGTCTTATAGACTATAGTATTAGAAATTTGGACTAGTATTAAGTTTATAACTTTATATATTTAGTAAATTAGTTTTAATATATTATCATATTCTTTAATGTATAAGTGTAGATACATGTGACTTGTGAGTATTAAAATAACATCTAGTATAATATATGTTAGTTAAATTAGTACAGTTAAATTAACAAATAACATGTTAGTATTAAAATAAGTTAATAACATCTACTCATCTAGTATAGTATATGTTAGTTAAATAACTTCAATTTATAATACTATAACATGTTAGTTATAACTTAAAGTATTAGAGTCTTAGACTATTGATAGTAGATACTAAATACTAGCTAGTAACTACAAAGTTTATCACTATATATGTATATGATTTAAGTAGTATCAACGTATTATTATATTTTTTCTTGTATAAATAATAACTATATATATTATATTGGGGTTTAACTTGTTTTGTAATTAAATATTAATTAACCTTATAACATTCTAATTAAGTTAACAAATAATATGTGTTAAATTATATATTTTAATATGTTTAATTAAATAATATTATATTTTTATTTTTGCCAAATATGAAAAAATATATATATTATTTAATTACACATATTAAAATATATTTAGCACATATTATTTATTAATTTAATTAAAAGTTTAGAATGTTAGAAAATTAAAAAAAAATGAAAATCTTGTAATGCTACAAGATACGGCACCAATTTTTCACTAAACAGTGCCATTTAGTTAACATCCAGTAACTGAATTGCGTGAAACAGCGTCATTTCATGCAATCCAGTGTTGGGTACGCAACCCAGTTAATTAAAAGGGTTGCGTGAAACAACACCGTTTCACGCAACCTTTTTAATTAACCCTCTACTGGATTGAGTGAAACGACGTCGTTTCACGCAACCCTTTTAATCAACCCCCCAGCCTTCGTCCTTCGAAAATCAGTCGACCCTAATTTAGAAACTTTCGAAAACCCTAGCCTCCGGCCCTCCACTGCTCCCTACGTCGCCCAGTAGCCAGCGGCCCTGCAAATCCCAACCCAGCCTCACCGACAAGTCACTGCCTCACCTAGAAGTTATCGGCACACCGTCAGCGGCCCAGCAAACACTATTCGGTCTATCTCTCTCACTAACTCAATCTCTCTTCCACTCTCTCATTAAATCTTATTTATTCTATCTTATTTTAAATATTCCACATTTTATTTAGTCTTGGTACTAGTTATTATTATTTTTATAGTATATTCGAGTGTTAGATTAGAATTGTTGAACAAGAAGTTTCGTGGGTCTTGATTGGGATCATTTTATTTCTTTTCTTATTACATATACGGCTTGTGTGGTGTGGTTCTGTAATGCTCAAACTAATATTAGTTTACAATTTATTAATGCAATTAAATTCATGTATTAATATAGTTTTATGTTAATTAGTCCTCGACCAGACCAAATGAACCGATTGGACCGACCCTGTCCCAAATGGACCGGTCTGGTCTGGTCTGGTCCTATGAGGTCTCAGGCTAGTCCAGGGTGGGAAAACCCTGGAACGAGTAGGTCCGGTCCAATCTGTCAAACCTCCCCAAGACCGACCGAATTGGACCGAGCTCTCTCCTAGGTCTAAACGAGCAATATCTTGACATTCAGTTTTTGAATTTTGGAAAAAGAGTGAATATGAAATCTAAAAGTTTATGCATAATTATGGGAAGATGCTCTGAATCTGCTTTGATTAGGTGAAAATGATTTGATTCTATTAAATACTTTGTTTTGATATGATGTGGCATCTGAAAACTTTTGGCATGAGATTCTGATTCTCTATCAAGTTCTTTTTCTTTTACACTTTACTTTGACCTTATCATGAGTGTAAAATTGTAGCATCTGTTTGGGTTGGTACCAACTTCTATATCTTTAAGTGAATCCACTTTGGAAACAAAATGTTTTCTTTGTTGTATTTTTTGTGTGAACACTCAGGTTTCGAGAATGATAAAGGAAAAATTCACTTCTATCTTTGTCGTTTGGCCACCAAAGACAATAATTTTACCATGAGGGTTAAACATAGCCTTTGTTCTAATGTGATGCTCTTGTATATATATATATATATATATATATATATGATGATGATGATGATGATACTCAATTTATGTTATACTAAAGGACTTGGAAAGAATTTGGAAGGAAGTTAACTTTATGTTTTTCTTCAAATCGCTCAATTTGTGAGACACTAACAAAAAGCTAACTGGGGGTTTGATGAGGAAATGATAATGTATATTTATAGGCATGATGATTGAGTAAATATAGAACAAAATACTTGTTAAATACATAATGTACATAGAATAAAAATGGTTGCTGAAATTAGAGTTTGATAACATTTTGGTCTTTTTCTTATCTATTTTTGTAGACCTCTGTGTAATACATGTGTGATATTTGAGGCCATTTGACTCTTACCACTATGTGATAAACCAGAAAGCTTTTAAGATAATCAAGTCTGATTCTAACCCTATTGACTTACATTTATGTTGCCACAGGTAGACCATGGCTGGAATGGAAGGGGCAAAACAAAGGATTTGGAGCTGTGTGGAAAAGAGATTGAATACTCTGGTCCATGCATCAAGAAATTGGTTACACACACAGCAAGGCAAACGAAGGGAAAAGCATAAAAGGATAAGGAAAAGGGAGAGGAGGGAATAATCAGCTGGGGCAAAATTTCAAAGAGAGCAGAGCCTTGTCCATCATTGTTATTCAATTTTCTCATTTTAGATTTCGAGACTTTATGCATTAGTAGGAGGATATTTTCTTAACATCATTCATGCGTAGTTTTTCATTCCTAAGCTTGGATAAAATTTGGATTGGGTTGTAGTTTCAGTAAGTTAGAATTCTATTTTAATTTCTGAATCTATGGGATTGTAAAACAATTTTCCAAAAGATGCTATAAGTTTCATCCATCGAATCTTGATTCATTGTTGAAAAGAGACACAATGGATGCTTGGGTTGCAATAAGAACACATAGTGATGATGTTCATTTTGAAAAGATTGTTTAATAATTAAGTAAAGGTTCTAGTGTTAATTGAAATTGTGTTTCATTGTCAAATTTTTAGAGTACTTCTCTCTCGACAAAGAAGGTGTTTGAAGAGGTTGGAGAATCGGGAGTTACTTGAGCACAACCCATTAAAAATGAACCTGTAGTTTAGGTCTTTGACCCTTGGCTTCTTAGATACCAAAAATTGCATACGAAATTGATTTTCCTTTATTGTTCTTGTTTTTTATGCCCTTTTTCATTTTACAAATATTTTAAGGAATTTGAGTTGACGCATTCAAATTTAGCATATTTTTTCATTTGGTACGAGTCATTTCTTTGAATAAATATAAAACTAACTCGATTCTCTTTTGAAGTCTAGATCATTTTAACACATTTAGTTGTTGCGCATCATACTTGCACCATTTTCTAGAATTAAAAAGCATCCTCGAGCATTCTTAACTTGGAGTATTTTTCGACTAGCATAATCCTTGTGAAATCGACTTTAGGACTCTCCTTTGAGTCAACTTGACACCTTCAACACTTGGGGCCAGGCAGGTCTGTTAATGAATCATGAGAGAAGGTTGTTAGTGACGGAACAAGTTGAGGGAGAAAACGCAAAGTTGACGAAACAATTTTGGGAGGGGAGGTGAAAGATGTCAGTAGAGGGTGATGGAGCTTGGTGGTGCAACAAAGTTGTCTAGTTGTGGCGGCAATAGACGGACTCGATTTGGTGCAGCAGTGATTGATTTCGTGCAACGATACAGTTATCTCTTGGTTGAAGTTTGAATGCGTCATTTCAATTTCGCTTGTTCTTCTTAGAATTTACTTTCAAAGTTTTAATCAAATGAGATTACAATGTACTATATACATTATAAAACTTTCTACGCATGTTGTTTGGATTAGGGGCTGTTAAACGCCCAATATCAACCCAATCAGTTAGAAGAGGAACTGTTTTCCATAGTATAGAGTTTTCTTTTCTAGTCAACACATAAATAACTGTTTTTCTTTTCATTGGTGTTTTTTAAGGTTTTAAGTTTTGGATTTTTGTAACAGCCAAAACTTTCTATCATATACTTTATTTTTTTAGCTGTAAGTAAGGGTCATGTAATGTTACTCTTTATAAAAATTCAAGAAATATTAGAGCTTGTTTGGAAGAAATTTCCATCCCAAAAATTCTCATCTCATCAAATCTTCTTCTCAAGTATCACTCAAATACAAATATTTTTAAATTAATCATTACAATTTTTTTAAACCAATCATTATAACTTTTTAAAACTTTCAAACAAAAAATAAAAAATAATTCAATTTTTTCAAATCTCTAAACAAAAATATTGTAACGTCTCGTACCTGAATGGGTCAAAAAATTACTACCTATCACATATAATCACGTGTCCCAATACAAATATAATCTGCAGAGGTTTCAAAACAAAACACTAATACATTACTTTTTTTTCAATTTAATATATAAATATTCCTCACAAGATCATCATGCAATAAATCAAATAACATAAATTAACGTTTCCACAATCTCCCAATAACCTCAATATAATAAGCTGATAATTCTATAAGTCTCACTAAGCAAATAATATAATGAAATTCAAGTAATCAAATGAAACCTTTCTATTTGCAATGGTACCCTTAAGTACTCGACTCCCCGTCCTTAGTTAGCCTTGCTCCCATTTTTTATTACTGATTCGCAATTGAACCATTAATATCATCTGGAAAATATTTCAAAGATAAGGGGCCCAATTATCAACAACTTGGTAAGTAAAACACATATACTAGTATGTAAACATGAGTCTTGTTATAATGCATTAACAAATCATTTCAATTTCTAATATGTAGATTTTAAAAACGTTTTATCACATTATCAGAGCGACATTTCAAATTGCTCATATTCAAATACCTTTTGATAAAACATGATTAAACATTTTATCTTACCATATCATTTTATATCATATTATATCATATCATATACCATGTTTAACCTTTGTTGTAAGATTGTGTTATTCTCGGTGGCCAAATCATGCAATTTGAATGTGAATCTTTTTCTTATTCATTCTCAGAGTCTCGAGTATAAATATAAGACAAACACGCAAAAAAATCACATTGTTTTTAGAGTAGGTGCACTTATATCAGAGATGTTGGTACCAACCATATACCAGAATCAAAATCATCATATCAGAACTAAAATCAAAATCATGACAAAATTAGAAAGTCATACCAAATGTTTTTTAGATTGCATATCATATTAAATAGAGTGCCAAACATATTCATATAGCATGTAAAAAGATCCCTAACTTCTTGTTTGCTCTTTTCACATTTAATATCACGTAAAAATATTGCTCATGTATACATTAGTCATGTCAGAAAATATTTTTTCTTCAATATGGATTTTATAAATAATGCAAAATACATAAATGAGGATGCTTTCATATTTTCTTCCCAAAACATATCATGCACATTTTCACAAACGACCTCAATTCATTTTTTTTAATGTAAATTCTAGCATAGAAATCCTGCTTACATGACTCTTGCAAAGAGTTACTTAAGTTTTGAAATCAAGCTCTATCATTGTCACAATCTAATCATAAATTATTCACTAACTTGTTAATAATCTATATCAATACATAAATCTAACACACAAATTCCATCTTCCCTAAAACGGAATGAAATAAACATGCAAGCAATTAAATTTATAGTCAATCCAACAAAATCAACCCAACATCGGTCGTAAAGCAAACCTAGACAGCCACATAATCCAACCCATAACAACCATTATATCCAACTCCATGTGCAACAAAACCTGTCATAAGTTCCAACACATACAATTTTACGCCAAGAGGATTACCACAAATCAAAATCCCCTCCAATATAGACAACCACAAATACCAAATGTCACATAACCAACATCAATCTAATAATCATAAATATAAATTCAAAACAGTCCAATGTCACCTCTAATTGCCCATATACAACCCAAACCTCTGCAACATCAACAATCCAAACCGTCATCTGATAATAAATCCCACAAGTTATAAGCTCCGTTATTTAAAATATATATTTCCTAAATTTTTTTCAACAAACTACCAATCATAATAATCGTCCCATTTCAGTGCAATACAACAAGTTTACTATTCTAATTACCATACATAATCTCACTGGTGGTCAATTGAGTTGGTGAACGAAGCAACGCTTTAGTAACTAAGTGTTGCCCACTGAACCATAAATACTACCAATATTGAAGTCATAAGATTAGGAAACATCGCAATGAAATCACTCAAATTGGACAAGGAGAAATGAGGAAAGTTACTTAAGCGTTTAAATACGTAAAACCACCCCAGTGGCTAAGTTGGTCACGACTTAAGACTATCCAAAGGCATCCTATTGAAAAAAAGTGGAAATTGAGGCTTAGCTATATATAGCTTGTAGTCGTTAACAAATAGCTGAGAATAACATACATACAAATCAAGGTGCATCATACCGTGGTTCATTAAATCTAAGAGAGTCTACTAGTCTTCAAACAACAATTGTTACACGAAAATCGTA
This sequence comes from Platycarya longipes, assembly GCA_036559045.1. NCBI lineage: Eukaryota > Viridiplantae > Streptophyta > Magnoliopsida > Fagales > Juglandaceae > Platycarya > Platycarya longipes. The sequence continues at coordinate 53,453,677 of CM071791.1, forward strand.
GGGGAGAGGGAGATTTGCATGGACCATTGTTGTGATGGACTTGTACAACAATTTAGAGTGTGTGAAATTGAGATAAAATAATGAGAAAAATAAAATTGAGCAAATTAGAAGCAGTAGAAGTTTACGTGGTGAGGGCTGATAGTCAACCACTCAACCTATAGTGGTGCATGGCAATGAGTGATGGGGTTGTTCAATGTGAGAGAGAAAAATACATGAGGACGAGGTACGAAATTGCACAAAGAGAAAGAGATAGAGAGAGGAAATTGGCTTATCAATGTTACGTGCCATCTTTAGTATGGAGACTCCAAGGTTGTAAAGATTCGAGGACAACAAAATCGTAACGCCAATACAACCAAAACATTGCAGGTGAGATCCACAATAACCTACATACTGCACATTTGAAACCCATTTCACAGAAATTTCATGGGAGAGGGAGAGAACTCGGAATGAGTGTGCTTATGTAAGTGAGAAAACAGAAAGTGAGAAGAAATCTTACCACTGTTTGGCAAGAATTAGTGATGCCAATTTGGGAATCCACCAAAAATACAACAAATTGTGTGTGTGTGTGTGAGAGAGAGAGAGAGAGAGAGAGAGAGAGAGAGAGAGAGAGAGAGAGAGAGAGAGAGAGAGAGAGAGAGAGAGAGAGAGAGAGAGAGAGTTTGTCTGTTGAGGGAAAAAATCTGGGGGTGAGAAAAAGGAAAAGAAAAAATTCATAAAAATATGGAAAAGTGGAAAACAGGAAGGAGAGAAATTCATGGGAGATGAGAAAATTAGGGGTGTACAAAAAAAAAAAAAAAAAAGCCGGATTGGACTAGTCCAAAACGGTAGAATTAATTCAATAATTTGAGCCAATATCGGTTCGAAATCGATTTTCATAATGTAAAATTCGATTAATATTAATCCGATTTCAGTTCTAAGCTTTTTAGAATCAATTTGGATCGATTCACTATAATATATCTTTTAAATAAATTTTTTTTGAATATTTTATGTAATATAAAATAATATTATATACATTAATATATAATTTATATTTTATGGCCTAATACTAATAGTCTACTACTATATTATTATAATTCTATAAAAAAAAACTATATTACTATTATTAATATAATTTAAGTTTATATATAATTTATTATATTAAATAATTACATATGAAAAATGATATAGAAATATTAATACTATTAGTATATATTAGTATACTAATACCATCACCAACAATAATATAGTAATAAAAAAGTAAACTTACTATAACAAATACTAATATATAATTACACTAACAATAATACTAATATATAATTATTCTAATCACGATAACTAATACTAATAGATATACTACTAGTCAAATAGACTAATATATACTAATTTAAAACTAGAAAATCAATCCGAAACTACTAAAATCGGTACTACCAGTTTTGGGAGATAATCGATACGTAATCGTTTTTAAAAATACAAAATCAGTGATGCCGGTTCGATTTTAGATTTTGTCAAAAATTAGACTGAACCGAATCAATTACATCTTTAAAGGAATTGACAAGAAAGAAGAAAACTAAAATAAAGGAAAAAATCTTATTTAGACGACGTTTGTGTCATCTTGAGAATTGAGCATCTGAATTAGGCCACAAGCTTGGACTTTACAAATAATATTATAAAATTATATTCTAATAATATTTTAATTTTATAATATTTTTTATTTAACCTTTTTTTTCTCTCATTTCTCAAAATCTAAAAAATATATAGTTTAAACTATCTCACTATTATTTACAAACCATTTTAATATTATTTACAAAATTTTTATTTAACTTATCTCCCTTTTCATTTCTAAATTTTTTGTAATTTTAAATTATATTTGAATAATGAGATGATTTTAAATATTTTATAAATAATAATAAAAATTAATGTCACAATATTAAATAATAGTAAATATTAGTAAAAAAAAAAAGATAAAATAATAATAAATAATAAAGTAATGAGAATATTCTAGTACCAAACTAGTCCTTCATTTTTCACTCTATTTACTTTGTTCTTTCTGCTACATTTTGATTCGTGCATGTTCTGGCGAAAGTGTGCATGGCCGTGGATTGGCTGGACGGACGGCCCAGATCCAACTTACTTATCCAGTAGACTGCAAAGAGTAGACTCGCACATCTGCCAGGCAACAGTGGAGCAGCCACCAGTTTATCCGTTCAATTTTCTTCCCCGGTTTTAACTCCTTTTGTACCATTTATTTCTTCTTCGGGAGTCTTTTGCCCTAGCATAAAGTCCTCTTTGCTCTGATACAGACAATTTTCCCTAAACAGTAAACAGGAATATGGGGGCGAGCAGCGATCCGAATCAGGACGGTTCCGACGAGCAGCAGAAGCGGTCGGAGATATACACGTACGAGGCACCGTGGCACATCTATGCTATGAACTGGAGTGTCCGCCGCGACAGGAAGTACCGGCTGGCTATAGCCAGCCTGCTGGAACAGTACCCAAACCGCGTGGAAATCGTTCAGCTGGACGACTCCAACGGCGAGATCCGCTCCGATCCAAACCTCTCCTTTGAACATCCCTATCCTCCCACCAAGACCATCTTTATCCCGGACAAGGAGTGCCAGAAACCCGACCTTCTCGCAACCTCCAGCGACTTCCTCCGCGTGTGGCGGATCACCGACGACCACCGCGTCGAGATTAAGAGCCTCCTCAACGGAAACAAGAACAGCGACTTCTGCGGTCCCCTCACGTCCTTCGACTGGAACGACGCCGAACCCAAGCGCATCGGCACCTCCAGCATCGATACCACCTGCACCATCTGGGACATAGATCGCGAAATCGTCGACACCCAGCTCATCGCTCACGACAAGGAGGTATACGACATCGCCTGGGGCGGAGTCAGTGTCTTTGCATCCGTCTCCGCAGACGGCTCCGTCCGCGTCTTCGATCTTCGTGACAAGGAGCACTCCACCATCATCTACGAGAGCTCCGAGCCTGACACCCCCTTGGTCCGCCTCGGCTGGAACAAGCAGGACCCCAGGTATATGGCCACAATCATCATGGACAGCTCTAAAGTCGTCGTCCTTGACATCCGCTACCCCACGCTACCTGTCGTTGAATTGCAGAGGCATCAGGCTTCCGTCAATGCCATTGCCTGGGCTCCCCACAGTTCTTGCCACATCTGCACGGCCGGGGATGATTCCCAGGCCTTGATTTGGGACTTGTCCTCCATGGGCCAACCTGTCGAGGGTGGTCTGGATCCTATTCTCGCATACACGGCTGGGGCGGAGATCGAGCAGCTGCAATGGTCCTCGTCCCAGCCCGATTGGGTTGCCATTGCTTTCTCCACCAAGCTTCAGATACTTAGGGTATGATGTGTATTGAACAATTATGTTTTTATTTGAAATATATCGCGGGTTTGAGTTTGCAATGGAACGATCCATGCCTTGCCTTATACTGTGTGTTCGTCTTTTTTAGATTCCAATTTATATTTTCTCAGTCCAGCGGTCTGCATAATGTTTCTCTTCATGATGGCCTTTCAAGTTTCCAAATGCGAGCCTCTGCGGCACTGCTTGTTCGTTATTACTTTATCCAACCAAAATGCAATGAGAACCATACACCGATTTGAAACTTGAAAAAACGAGGAATATCTGCATTCCGTAACTCATAGATAGCCTTACTTTAGGATGTCGCGGATAAGATTATCACCGAGATACTGTTGGCTGCGAGGAGTTTTAGAATTCCAAGGACATATAAGGGTTTTGTAATATCGTATGGTCGAGATCCTCGAGGATCAATATGCTTGTTTCCTGCTAGGTGTTTACCCCTAAAAATCCAACACGCTTTTTTCTCTAGTACTTTGTGAAACTGTTGAGTAATATTGGTCTTGAAACCGAGCAGCAAGTGAAGTATCTTGTATTGGGTTGATTGGATACGTATGAAGAAGAGACTAGTTTCAGAGAACTTAGAGGTAGCATCACAAGCTGACTTGATACGAGTCATTTGTGATGGTTTTGTCATACCAAGAGAGTATTTATGACATAGTAACCTCGTGGTGATGCAAGAACAACCTGAGCAGGATTTGCTCTATCGATCGTAGCTCTGTCCTTAGGAGACAAGGAATATATGTTATATATATTGATATATGTATTTCTCTCTCTCTCTCTCCAAGTATTGCCGTTGACTCGTTATCAAAATTACACGCATCCTCAATTATGAAATGTCTGTGGTTAAGGAAAACTATCGAGGCTCTGCAGATGCCAGAGTTATGAAATTTTACCTAGAAAACAATAACGGCAACTTCATGATTGCTGATATTACTATAGATTGCTGGTCTCTTGAAAATATAAAAGAGAGGGAGGATATGTTTCTTCCTTCTTCTGAACTCTCCTCATTTCATATAATACAAATTATGTCTCAAATGTCTGCTATGTTTGTTAATGTGGAGGTTCATCCCGGTAGCCGGTAGACATTCCATTCAACTCGCTGGCTTACAAAACAAGTTGCCTTAGAGTTGTTTCTGTCTAATTAACCATGATGCTTCTCTACACCATTCACTATTTGTTGAACTTATGAATCAAAATGGTGGTCAGGATTTATTTGGTTAATATGATTCTCACATAATGACTTATTCGCTGAATTGTTAAGAGTTACTATCATAACATTGTTATTCCCGAGTGCATGCATCTCCTAGTCCTCGCACTTCTAGCGAAGTTCGGATTGATGGAATTAGGCTTTTGAAATCTTAGGGCTCTCTACTTATCAAAAAAGATCTCTGGACTCTCTACTTTAGAGAAATGGAATTTGTTTCTCACAATTAAAAAGTTCACAAAAATATTTGAGGGCAGAATGTGGATGATTCCTAGTTTCTTTTGTATTAGTTAGACTTAAGAGAAACATTAGGGATACAAAGAGATCTCACAAAAGATCCCACGAACTGAAGTGATATTGTACCACATCAGCTATTTTTTTTCCTATCCCTCTTCCTTTTGTACGTCTCTCTTCCCCATTTCCTTCCTTTCCAAAGCCCCCAATAGAGATAGAGAAAATTCCCACCGCCGCAAAACTTCATTAACGGATAGAATACTTGTCCATCTTGAAATATGCCTCTTTCAGTCTAGCTCTTACCAGCTTCTTCCCCGGCCAATATGGCCTTATCCATAACCTGCTCTGCAAACAGATGACCCATCCTCGATAACCCAATCAAATACCCTCCATAAATCCCCACAAAGAGTGATTCGGTAACCTGCCCTTCCCAACTCCTCAACACAACCCTGTAGCCCAACCTCTCTCTCTCTCTAAATTACACAATGCCTCCAAATACTTTCCAATTACATTCACTTTAAAAAGACCACAAAAGCGGGAGTGGAGTATGCAAATGGTTTGATACACGACCAGAAACATATTGAAAAGCAAATGACGATGGGAAAATGACGACGAGTATGTTGCACGACCAAAAACATATGAGAAGCAAATGGGTTGCATGGACGGGTTCCTTCAGATCTTTGAACGCACTTCAGATCTTCGAACGCACTTCAGATCTTCGAACGCAACCAAATTCTCACCAACTGGCAAACACCTCTACTCTAACAAGTACCTACTTTCCTTTGCGGTCTCTTTCTCTCTCACACACACGTTAGAAAATGGAAGCAAATTTATTTGTTTGCATGATTTCTGATCAGGCATTGGATTCCACTCTGGAGTCAAATAACAGCATGGTCTTTATAAATATGTCTGGGGAATTGGAGAAGCAGCTTACAAGCGAGAGAAGCACCATCTCCTGAGAGGCCCAAGCTGTCTTATTAGCTATCAGAGTTGCGAATTCTTGCGCTCGATATTACAACTCCAGTCGATTCTCCGACCATGTCACCGCTTCCCTTCCCAATTCTCAAACTAAAATGAGGCACGAGGTCCTCTTGGAAGTTCTCCAGAGATGCCCCCAAAGTTCAAGCACTCTTGATGAAAAAGCTCTTTATCCAAGACTTTGGTATCACTGTTGATGAAAGTTTTGAACAAGAAACAAACAGGAAGATGAAACTCAAAAGATGGATTGGGTTGGATTTGGTAGACTGAAGTGGGAAAGGGACATGACAAAACAACTCACCCTAGTTTAAAAAAACTGATGTGTGTTTTTGGGATCTTTGTATTGAATTTTTGTGTGTCTATAGCGGACTCAAGAATTAAAGTAGAATAATCTATCTTATCCAAAATAAAAGAAAAGCAGAACCATCTATTGGAAAACATGAACTTCCTAATGTCTCGATAAAGAATTTCTGGCAAGTATACTTCAAGTAATTTAGTTCGATGGCTATTAAAGTTTGTTTACACCAAAGAGTATTTGAATCTTAGATATGAGAGTAGTATACGCTCAAGCTCAAAACTTTTACTAATTGAGACAACACTTGGGGGTTATATTGGGGGCATTGGGAATAGTAATTATCAAGTCAACCAAAGTTACTTCCATTATTGAGTTGTGCCTTTTTTAAATTTTCTTTGGGTTTTATGATGAGGGCATGCGTGAATAATGATGTTGTCCTAGAATTCTAGGAATAGTTTGTGAAATAATTTATGAATAATAATAAAATAATTTAAGATAAGATATTTTATTAGATTTTAGAAAATAATAGAGAAAAATTGAATAAAAATATTTTAAAGTTAAAAAGTATTTGAATATAATTTTTTAATGTTATTTTTATTTTAAAATTTGAAAAAATTGTATTTTTTTTTGTATTTTATTTAGAACTTTAGAAAAATTGTAATAATTAAATAATAGTTAGATAAAAAAAATTGAATATTTGAAACTTAAAGTATTTTGTGTGTAAGAAATATTTAGAGAGGAAATTATAAAAAAAAAATTTGAAATAAGATGAAATGAGAGCTCACTTTCAAAATACGATCTAAATGCTAAATGATAACTTTAAAATTCAGCATGAGAATTATCGTGCTTTACAAAATTTGCGACTTAGCATATCCTTTTTAAGTTAATTTGAATGAATTGTATACAAATAAATTTTAAATATTTTCTCAAATAAAAATAATTCTTATCTGAAAAAACTAAAAAATCTGAAATAATAAATATTTATTGATTAATGATTATCAGATGATTGTTCTAAAACGACTGTCGAGAGCAAAAGGCTTTAAGTAAAGCCCATAAATTTTTAAAATACGAGTCGCATAACATTCTTGCTCGAGGGCGGTTACTTAAAACATTATTATTGGATTATACATTCATATGTATAAAAAAATATAAATTTATATATTTTTAAAAAAATTTTGGTTATATTTAATTAAAATTGAATAGATAAAAGTAAAACATAAAAAATAAAATACTAATAATATGCATAAGTAAATAATAATATTTCCTTACTCGAGAGCAATTACCTAGAATATTTTTATTGAATTATGCATTTACATATATAAAAAAGTATAAATTTAAATACTTTTCAAAAAAAATTAGTTATATTTAATTAAAAGTAAGGAGATAAAGTGAAAAAATGAAATAAAAAGATTAATAATATGCATAAGTTAATAATAATCCTTAAAAAATTACTTTTAAAGAATTATTATTTATTTTTGAAAATAAAAAATAATTTATTTTTTGTTCCACTTTTATCTCCTCATTTTTAATCAAACATATCCAATTTTTTTTTTTAAATACATAAATTTGTATTTTTTTATATATGCAAATGCATAATTCAATAAAAATACTCTCACACAAACAAATCTCATAAAATAATTTTATAAAATAATTTAATTGATTAAATTTATTTTATAATATAAATAATTTTATAATTTAATAAATTATATTAAATTACATTAATTTATGAATATCTATATAAAATCATTTTATAGATAAAAATAAAATATTTTCCATCTTGTTTAGTTGTATTAATTAAAAATTTTTCTTTTATTGTTATAATAAAAAGAATAAATTTTTTATAATTTATATTTGATGAATTGTATTACAGTTTATATAAAAATATTTTTATTATATGATTAAATAAAATAAATTTTTAAAATTTTTAAATTTTGTATTTATAAATAAAAGTATATTTATTTTAAATAAATAATTTTATTTTCAGAATGATTTTAAAATAATTTTATTTAATTATTTATTATTTAAATTATAAAAAAAATCTAACTTTTTAGTATATAACATTGCCCAGGAAAAAATTATCTCCGGTTGCTTACATTTATTTCAGATATAAACGTGGGGTTTAGGTACTTTCTGTCCAAAAAGAAAAACCCTTCAAAACCTCTCTGTGGTTATCCGCACTCTCACCGTTCACCCTGTGAAGTACCCGAAGGGTGAAGCTCCGATGTCCAAGTCTCCATTTCCTTCGTTCTTTCAGCCACACCACCTTGAAACTCTCTAGTATACCCATTCTTCATCTTCTTCTTTAATGGCTTCCTTCACCCGAGTATCCGACATTTCCACGCCTCTTGTCTTGAAGGACAGTTCATCTCCGAGGCTTTGGACACTTTTCGGTCTTCGGTGCCTCGCTTGCCACTTCAAAACAAAACCTTCACTTTCACTCGTCAAAGCTGTCTACACTCAAGGCCTCTTCGCCTCCGGACCCGCCAAATTCTCTAAACCAAGAGACAAAATCGACCATGACGAAGATCCCATTTTCGTACTGAACGACAGGATTCGCCGTGATTATAACGAGCGAGATGCTTCCCGAACGGTCATGGACTCGGATGAGGCCGAAAAGTATATTCAGCTGGTAAAGGAGCAGCAGCAGAGGGGTTTGCAGAAGCTCAAGGGTGGTGGTGTTGGTGGGGGTGGATTTAGTTACAAGGTGGACCCCTATACTCTCCGTTCTGGCGATTACGTTGTACACAAAAAGGTGGGTATTGGGCGATTTGTGGGGATCAAATTCGATGTGCCCAAGGGTTCTACGGAGCCAATCGAGTATGTCTTTATAGAATATGCAGATGACATGGCTAAGCTTCCGGTGAAGCAGGCTTCTCGTTTGCTCTATCGCTACAATCTGTAGGTTTCCCACGACTTCCATGCTTAATTTTATGGAGAATCTTAAACTTCACTTGTTCTGTTGTGTCCGTCTCAAATGTCTTTCTTGTTTTAACATAAAGTGAAGCAAAAAAACTGAACTAGCCTTCAGTCATTCCCCCTTCCTTTTCCTTTTTCTGATCTTTGGACGAGTCTTTAGTCAAATGATGGCCTATTTGTCTGTTCAAATTTTATGGTATTATAGAAAAACTTTTCATCTGGCAAGTACGTTTCAGTAACCCGGTTACCCAGGGATCTGACTTCGAAATATTTTAATTTTGGTTCTTTTCTTAACTATTTTCCTCAGTTGCTGAAATGAAAACGGATGATTTATAATTTATTCCGAGTCTACTTCCAAAACCGGCTGAACTTTTATCATACAGTTTTTAATGAAATTACTGTTATCACCTTCAAGAACAGTTTCCCAACAAATGAAGGTCGTATTTATTAACAATGTTAATAACTTGGACCTATAAAATACATACTCTGTTATTAACTTGGATACTATTGTATCTCTGTACTTTTTAATCTAAAACACTTTATTATATACTGTTATATTTTCAGCCCAAATGAATCAAAAAGGCCCCGGACATTGAGTAAATTGAGTGATACTAGTGTATGGGAGAGGAGAAAGACAAAAGGAAAGGTTGCAATTCAGAAAATGGTTGTTGACTTGATGGAGCTGTATTTACATAGGCTGAAACAAAGGCGGCCTCCCTACCCAAAGAGTCCTGCCATGGCCGAATTTGCAGCTCAATTTCCTTATGAACCCACACCAGATCAAAAAAAGGTGGTACTGCTATCATTTTTGCTCACTTCCTTCGTTAAATTGACTTATTTGAATTAGGTTTTCATTATTTTCTTTCCTTTTCTTTTTGGGAGACTATAGTCCCTTCCTGTCATGATTTAATAATATGGTAGAAGTTTTCAAGTTTACAAAAATGGATAGATGCTGTTTCTTCCACTCACAAACAAATTACATCCTCATTACAGGCTTTTGTTGATGTGGAGAAGGATTTGACAGAGAGAGAAACTCCAATGGACAGATTGATTTGTGGAGATGTTGGGTTTGGTAAAACTGAAGTTGCATTACGTGCCATCTTTTGTGTAGTATCAGCCAGAAAGCAAGCTATGGTTCTAGCACCGACAATTGTGTTAGCCAAGCAACATTTTGTTGTTATTTCAGAGCGATTTTCTATGTATCGCGATATCAATGTTGGACTCCTGAGCAGGTTTCAGGTAGGTTTGTTTATCTCTTGCAACTACACAGTCTGAGGATACTAATGGCTAATCCAATTTGAATTGCTTTAGTTTGTTATAGTTGAGAGGGAAATATCCATATTCAAATTTAACTTTATTCTGTTAGTGTTAGATTCATGTCAGTAGCTCCTTTTGCCAATATGATTCCGATTCATTTCAGTCTTTATGCATATCAGAGTTCTAAATGGTTTCAGTACCTATTGTCTAAATGGTTTGTTATTAGAGTATCTTTGTAACTCTAGATTATAACTTAGACCTGTTTGCATAGCAAGGTTGTAGTTTGCAAAGTAAAGAACTGGTATACAGACTTAAAGGAAGTTGCTCCTTTGAATTGCATTACTTGTTCTATTCTATAAGTCAAATATTCATAAATAATATGTAATTATTACTTTGGCTTGAGATTGACCAGAACTTTAATGATATGCAGAGCAAAGCAGAGAAAGAGCAGTACTTGGATATGATAAAAAATGGTGGATTGGACATTATTGTTGGGACTCACTCGCTTCTTGGAAGTCGTGTTGTGTATAATAAACTAGGTCTTCTTGTGGTTGATGAGGAACAGGTTTGCTTTTTAATCTTTGCGCTATCATGAATAATGATTTTATTGAACAAGGATGGACCAAAGCAAAACGGAACTGTACACTACATGTATCTACACGCAAAGAAATATGACTGTAATTGAGTTGAGCCGAGCCAATTATTGGATTGCTGAGCTCGGCTTGGCTCAAACAACCTTGAGCTCGAGCTTAGATTTTTATCTAGTCTTTCTTTGAGCTCAGCTCAATGAGCTAAGATCCCAACTCAAGCTTGACCCAAAAATGAGCTTGAGTTAAGCTGGCTTGGCTCGAGTTCTTTATTTTTTATTTTTGAATAAAATTTAATAATTAAGGAATTAGATAAATAAATCAAAAAAATTTAATGGAATTTTTACAACTAACAAGTAGAACCTCTATTGAATTAGAAAATTGTAGACAATTATAAAAGATTAATATGTATAGTTGATGTTTATCCATAATAACAATATATTGTATGCCTACATAAATTACTAATATATACACATGATATCATAGTATATATAAAATTTCATATATAGTTTTCACAAACTATTATATGAAATTATTAAATCCTGACGACTAACTATTGTACAAATTATAAAATATAATCATGAAGTATATTCAATATATAGGCACAAGCGACTATGCATAAGTAATTAGGTTACATACTTTATATTTAATTATAAAAGATGCTATGCTCATATTATTAACTAATATATATATATATATATATATACACATACAAAGGTGTATATATATATTTGTCAATGTATGAATGGGTTTTAATAGAGTCAAGCTAATGGGTCGACTTGGGCATAAACGGGTCGGCCTTAACGAGTCTTAGCAAGTCGACTTGAGTTAGTTAGGTATGTATCATTTACTAACTATTACCTATCAAAAAATGTATCATTTACTAATCTTGCTCCCTTTTCTTTTTGGGCATTCACCATTTATTTGCTATTGGAACCTATAAGTAGAAGTTAAGCTCGTTTTTCTTTTTACCTTTCTAAAAAGAATAATAAGTTACTTTTAGATTCTAAGATATTCTTATTTTTCTCTGTTGTTTTTGTCTTCGTTCAACTTGTTATTGATGAGGTTCTTTGGGTTTCTATGGGGAGGCACCTATTGAGTTGAGTGTTTTTAAGTGAGTTTAGTGGGATTATGGGTTTCTAAAACATTTGGTGATAGAATCCAAGGCTTTTGCCCTGTCGAAGGATGGAAAATTCTTGTTCATTACTGAGAGGAGTAGGAGGGTGGTGAAGGAGATGAGGTTAGGAATTCCCATAGTGTAGTGGTTGGCAAAATTATTGGAGGATTGCTTGGAAGGAGAAAAGAAGGAATTTTACACAACAGCAAGGGAGGGTTCTAGAGGCTTCACAATGCAAAGTGGTTCAAATGCTTGAGGCCATTACATGGCCCTGGTGGAGTACAGTGGTGGCGGCTGGCAAAGTGTCATATTCATACTTGAAGAGTTGGGAGGTAAGGGTTGGCGGAGAATGGCAAAGGCATTGTGGGAGGTCGTTATGGAGGGAGGGAAAGAGTTTCACAACATTGGAAATGTTGAGCGGAGGCCATTGGTGGAGGTCAAACACCCTCATAGTCATTCGTATAGGGAGGTTTTGGTGCAACAAAAGGTCCCAAATCATGGAGCTGGCACAGTAGATGGTGCCGACATGGGTGGAAAGGCTCCACTTACCTCTCGGAAAACAAGTGCATAGTAGAGAGGTGGAGGAGGTAGGCTTGTCATGGGATTGGTAGAGGAGGATGTGCACAATACCTTGCTGGAAGTGAAAATGCAGTTTTCAGCTTTGCAGGAGAAGATTGGGGCTCTAATATGGTGCATTTAGGAGAGAGTAATGGGCCTAATAAGACGGGATTGCAAAGGAAATGTGTGGATTGAGCAACATAAGGGGCCTGGGAAGCGAAGTTCATGGGTTTCTAAAGGAGGATGGGCTGGGCTCGAAGCAAATGGGTTGTTTGTTTGGCAAGTAAATGAGGGTGGAGTCATGAGGTAGGTCCAAACCAAAGGCATTAGGAGGTTGGCTAGGTCCAAACCCAAGGGGCACTACGGAGGTGGTGCAAAGTAGCGAAAAATTAAGGCTAGATCTCAGCCCGTGTGGAGGGTTAGAGAGGGTGGAGAGGTGGGGTCTTCTATTGGCGGGAGGTAGTCAACCTTGCCGGAGATTGTGCTGGGGTTTCAATTGGACTCACGAGAAGGCGACAATGGTACCAAGGAGCTCAGAGGACTTGCGAGATGGTAATGAAGAAGTTGAGAACCATGGTTCATGAGCCAATCAACCCATCGGGATCACGAGTGGCAGAGGAATCATTGATGGTGGCTCAGAGGGTGATCGGGGAGTTGCCGACAGCTGATCGAGAATGGATCTCGACCTTATTTTTTGGCGGACGCGGGATTTTTGGCACAACACAGGTAGACAGGGCCAATGGGTAGCAGGGAGGAGGCTCAGGTGGTTTCTGTCAAATTTGGTCTGAATAATCTTTCTTTGCATTTCATTTCAATTATATAGAAAAACTATACATCATAGTGTCAAATATTTTTGCCACCTCAACTGATACTTTCGATGCCTACAACTACTTAATTTCGTTGTCTACAATTGCTTACTTTGTTTAGTCAATTATTTACACTTAATTATCAGCTATCCCTAAATTATCTTCGTAACATCCTCTTTCAAATTGATGCTAGTAGATCAATAAGCATCAATTTGTCAACCAAGAACTGATGCCGTTGTCAAGAAAATGCTTTAGTAAATATGTCTGCAGTTTGATGCTCGGTGGAAATGTGAGGAAGAGTGATGATATGTTTGTCAAAGGCTTCTCGTATGGAATGACAATCGACTTCAATATGTTTCGTACGCTCATGAAAAACAGGATTAGCAGCGATCTGAATAGCACTAGTATTGTCCGCATGAAGAGGAGTGGAATGGAGCTAAGAAAAACCAAGTTCGCCCAATAACCCACGAAGCCACGTGAATTCTGAACAAGCAGAAGACATAGCATGATATTCAGACTTTGTGGAAGATTTGGAAACTCTGTCATGTTTCTTGCTCTTCCAAGAAATGAGTGCATTTTTTAAGAACGTGCACCAACCAGTAATAGAACGACGAGTATCTGCACAACCTGCTCAATCAGCATCACTATATCCCACCAATTGTAAGGAATTTTCCTTAAGAAAGAACAATCCGCGTGTAGAAGTGCCCTTGAGATATATGATAATGCGGCAGACAGTAGCTAGATGAAGATGTCGAGGGGCCTGCATAAATTGATTGACTTGCTGCACGGCAAAATAAATGTCAAATAGTTTAAGCTTCCAACTAGTTGCCGATATGAGGATGGATCTGAAAGAAGCTCGCCTTCCTCCTGACGAAACTTGAGATTTACTTCCAAAGGAGTAATAACAGAGTTATCCAATTGGAGACCAGCCAATGAGATCACTTCCTGTGTGTATTTATGTTGATGTAACAATATACCAGACGGAGTAATGTGGACCTCAAGGCCAAGAAAGTACTGCAAAGGACCAAGATCTTTTATATGAAAAGATGCCTTAAGATGCAGTTGTAATTGCTAAATTAATTCAATATCAGAGCCAGTAATCACAATGTCATCAACTTATACTAAAAGCAACACAATTTCTATAGAAGTCTTGCGAAGGAAAAGAGAGGAATCAAACTGATTCTGAGTAAATTGAAAGGTAAGCAAAGTAGAGCAAAATTTATCAAACCATGCATGTGGAGTTTGTTTCAATCCGAACAAGGACCGGCGTAGCCGACAAACTTCTGAGGAAGGTGTAGTAAACATTCCAGGAGATGGAGACATATAGATTTTTTCCTTGAGGTCTCCATATGGAAAAGCATTTTTTACATCCATCTGTCTGAGAGACCATCCTTGTGAGGCAGCAAGGGCTAAGATAACAGTAGTCATCTTGGCAACGGGGGCAAATGTTTCTTCATAATTAATGCCATACTCTTGGCAATTCCAAGAGCCAAAAGCCGAGCCTTATATCTATCGAGTGAGCCATTAGATCGAAACTTAACTGAGTACACCCATTTACAGCCAATTGGTTTCATATCAGATGGACAAGCCACATTATCCCAAGTATGATTGTCTTGAAGAGCTTGAATCTCTTATTTCATGGTCTGCTGCCAACATGCTTGAGAAGCTGCCTGAGCATAAGAGTGAGGAATAAGAACAATATCGAAAGTTGCAGTAAACGAGGTATGAGAAAAACCATACCTATCAGGTATATGTCTATCCTGGGTGGAGTGTCGAGGTATAGGAACCACAGAATCAGGTGGCAGATCAGTGTCTGGAAGGAGCGTTGAAGAAGTTGGATGACGTCGATGATACACTAGTCTTGGTTTAAACCGCTCAATAGAAGAAGACACAGTATTAAAAGTTGGAAGTGGTGCAATTGGAGGTTCAGAAATAACATGAGACTGAAAGAAATATTGATTTTCAAAGAAAATCACATTTCAAGAGATCCGGATTTTGTTTGCATAAGCATCATAACAAATAAATCAGTTTTTAGTAGGACTATAGTTCCATAAATGTACATGTAACAAACTGGGCGGCAAACTTGTAACGATCAATGGAAGAGAGATGAACAAAACAAACACATCCAAAAGTATGAAGTGAGTGATACTCAGGATGTATGCCAAATAATCGAAAATGAGGAGAATCATAATTTAGAGTAACAGTGGGCAAACGATTGATCAAATGTACAGAAGTAGATATAGCTTCCACCCAAAAACGAGAAGGCACAGAGGAACCAATTAAAAGAGTACGAGCAACATCTAAGAGATGGTGATTCTTACGCTTAGCGACTCCATTTTGTTGAGGGGTATATGGGCAAGAACGCTGGGAAATAATTCCCTTTTGTTGAAGATAAAGCTGAAAGGATTGAGACATGTACTCTCCCCTAAGTCGGAGCGTAAGATTTTGATACAAGTATTGAACTGTGTCTCAACAAGTGCAACAAATTTTTGAAAGACAGAAAACACATCAGCTTTAGAGAGAAGAAAATATATCCAGGTAAATCGATTATAATCATCGATAAATGTCAGGAAATAACGATGTTAACTATGAGAAATGACGGTGTTAACTATGAGAAATAATAGGACTCACACCCCAAACATTAGTATGTATAAGCTCAAAATAGGTAGTTGCACGACTACCATGTGCAGGGAAAGGTAAAATTTTACTTTTACTAAGATGACAAGTAGCACAATTAAAAGAGACATTGGAAGAGGAAAACAAATCTTTATTACCCAATAAACCATTTTTTAAAAAATGAGTTAAGACAGTAGAATTAGGATGACCTAATTTCTTATGCTATATTTCACTATTATTAGTAGTAGCCGTACAAGTAAGAGAAATAACATTAAGAAAGGAAAATTGTAAAGGAAACAGACGTCTCAGTTTAGGCCCCTTCGCAATCACCATCCCTGACACTTGATCCTGCACAAGACAACTACCATGAGAAAAGTGAACATCACAATTATTATTAACTAATTGTCTAACAAAGATCAAATTAGTAGATAATTCGGAGAGAAAAAGACATTTCGGAAGGGACCCAAATTACCGACAGTAGTGATGGGAAGTATACTACCATCGGCAATTTGAATATTTTGCGTGCCTTCATACTTACGAACATCATGAAGACTCGTCTCAGTAGTAGTCATATGGTTAGAAGCACCAGAATCAACAATCCAAGAGGAAATTGAGCTATTGTTATTACCTGTACCTTGTAGGCCTAAAGCAGTAAAAGCAGACACAATCATCTATTAAACAATTGCTGGTGTGAGAACAGAGGAATCAGAATTCACAGTGGGAGGTGCAGAAGAAGATGACTGAACATCATCTCGGAATGCTTGGGATTGGCGATTTTGAGGTCGCATCCGACAATCCTTGATAAAGTTACCTTCTTTCTTACAGTAGTTACATATTTTCTTGGAACAATGTCAAGCAATGTGGCCAAATTCTTTGCAGTGATAATACTGCAACTTATTCTGTCCTCTTCCTTGGGCAACATAAGCAACATTAACAGCTTTAGAAGAGATCCTATTAGAAGTCATACCTATTTGAGTGGATAATTGTTGTTCCTCCCGCAATAATTCTCCTAAGCAAATATCCAAAGAAGGAACTAGGTTACGGTTCAATAAATTGGCTTGAACAGGTTCAAACTCAGACCAAAATTTCATAAAAAATTGATCATGTTGACTCTCAGTGTGAACCATTTGAAGAGCCGCAAGTGCCGCCGGGGGTAATTTGGTATGAATAATGGAAGAATATTCGCTTCAAATATTAATAAAAACGGAATAAAACTGTTCAATAGTCAAGTTACCTTGACTGAAATTACTAATTTCTAACTCCAATTGGAACTTCCGAGCGTTGTTATCTTGATGATAAATACGGTGCAAGTATTCCCACATTGCTTGAGCCGTAGTAAAGCAGCATAAATTTGTGACAAGATGTGGTTCAAGTGTTCCCAACAACCAAGAAACCACCTTAGCATCGTTGACTTTCCATTGGACAAGTTCATTTTTATTAGTGAGAATTTTATCAGAACTATAATATGATCTGCTAATTCTTTTCCTTTTAAGAATATTTTAAATTGAAATTCCCATGTAGGAAAATTCTTTCTATTAAATCGAATGATGAAATTTTCAATAGACATGACTAAACCCACTAATTTTTAATTTTTTTTTAAATGCCGACAACTCAAAAAAATAAATGAGATAAAAAAAATAATTTTTGATGATCTAGATAGAGTCAACACCACCGACAAATATCACAAACTAATTCCACCCGCAACAAAATACCAATTCAGAAGCAAAATACCAGATAACCTGCGAGAGATGCCGAGACAAGGGTAGCAACCGAAAATGGCTGAAAGTGAAGCCACCTTGACTTGCCGGAAGAATGCCTGAGAAGTTGAAGAATACCTGGAAGACTGAAACCCAAGTGCCGAAAAATTACTAGGAGGCAACACTAAGATTGCCGACTAACCCAACAACTGAACACCACCACAGAAAGCTTCGATGAGTACAGATGAGAGCTCCGAGGACCACAGAGAGCTCTGACGTTCACAGACAAGAGAACGCCGATGACCCGAAACTCACCCAAATAGCCAAACACCTCCAGAGATGAGGTCGACTCCCCCAGAACAGGAAACCCACAAAGTGAGTTACCACCGAATGAACGGATACACCAGTTGCAAGCCGGAACTTGCCGGAACTTGCCGAAATAGAGAAGAAAAATTCTTCCCATTGTACACACGAAGACGATCTCAGAAGGTGTCGACTGGCCCACACTAAGAGCAAGAGTGATCTTTCTTTCACCAAGAGTTGCGATCAAAAGATCACACCGAGTGATTCAGACTAAGGCTACGACAAACAGAGAGGCTCTGATACCATGTCAATTTTGGTCTGAATAATCTTTCTTTGTATTTCATTTCAAATATATAGAAAAACTATACATCACATAGTCAAATATTTTTGCCACCTCAACTGATACTTTCGGTGCCTACAATTGTTTACTTAATTTAGTCAATTATTTACACTTAATTATCAGCTATCTATAAATTATCTTCGTAACAGTTTCTTCTTCGGCAAAGGCCTTTGGGCAGTTTTAACAAGTCCAAGGGACGGTAGTGGGGGCAAAGGACAAGAACTCTTTGCTTCAGTTGGCATATAGGGAGGCCGGTGTGGATCTAGGGTTGCCATGCACCTTTTTTTCCTTTCTTACAATGGGAGGCTCACCATTGGATTGAGTGGCTCAGAAGGTGAAGGATATTCAAGAGTGTGGGAATTTTTTGTGACGGGTTGAGGAGCAATTCAGGGCGTTACTTATTGCTATGGAGGAGGGTTGATTTCAATCCCCTAAATATGCTTCTAGGGAATAGAGGGAGCTAAAGCGTCTTACTTGTTCAACCAATTACGACATACAGGAGGGGAGTACTAGCAAAAGAAGATCCATGGGAAATGCTATTTCTCTCTACGAAGCCTACGATTCTTTCTTGGTACATATGGGGTCTTAATTGTCAAATTGGTCTGAATGCCTTTTCTTAGGGTTTCCTTTCATTATATCCAAGAGAATGTACATCAAAATGTTGCCACGTACAATATAAGTATGATAAATATTTACATCCTAATTATCTTCTATTTACAATTTAGCTATAACAGAAAACATCCCTAAACTATCGCAAATCAAATATCAAATAAGATATATCCAAAATTATCTTAGTAACATTAATGACCCAATAAGCATTTGCGGATGAAAAATATAAGCATACGCGGATGAAAAATATTTTACGTTAATGGAAATTGGATATTATTTGTTTGTAGGAAACTAAGCTGGAATTCATGGACTGTAGCTTCATCAATAGCATTTGGGGCTATCCATTTGTGAGATGGGTGTATCTTGCTTTTGAGGGAGCATCTGGGGGCCTCCAAATTATCTGGAAAGTATATGGTGGTATGCTCGTTCAAAATGTGGAGGATGGGTTTTGTTTGTCTTTTGGTAGTGTGTATAGGCCAAATGTGGACTCACATAGGAAGGTATTATGGGAGGAGTTAGCGGGTTTGGGCCGCTCGTGGAACCCATCGTGGTGTGTTGGCGGCGATTTTGATATCACTAGGTTTCATAGTGAAAGATTAGGAGAAGTCTAGCATGGTTAGGCAATGAATGAGTTTTTTGAATTTCTTTTTTATATGAATCTGGTGGACTTACCACTTGTTGGTTGTGTGCACACTTGGTTTAATAATCTGGTGTGGTCTCGTTTGGATATATTTTTGGTATCTCCTTCATGGAGGTACATTACTCTACCTTGCTACAGAAGAGATTGGATAGAGCTTGCTCGGGCTATTTTCCTGTTGTATTGGATTGTTGAGGCATTCACGAGGGTAAAAGATACTTTAATTTTGAAAATATGTGTTTAAAAGTTGAGGATTTTGTGGAGAAAGTGAGGTCGTGGTGGTCCTCGTATTCTTTAGAGGGTTCACATCGTTTTATCTTGGCTGGGAAATTGGAAGTATCGAAGAGGGATTTGAAGGGGTGGAATGTTGAAGTCTTTAGACCCAGTAATAGTAAAAAAATGTCTCTTTTGGAGGAATTAAAGGACTTGGAGGAAAGGGAGGTGAGAGCTCCTATTTTTGAGGACTCTTGTAGGAAACTAGCTATCACTTTGGAGCTGGAGAAGGTGTTACTAATGGAGAAAATCTCGTGGATACAAAAGTCAAGAGCCCTTTGGCTGAAGGAAGGGGATTGCTGTGTGAAATTTTCTGCTGGATGGCTAATTCACACTGTAAGAATATTGCTATTGAGGTGCTCCAAGTTGAGGGACAGGTTTACTCTGATTATGATGATATTAAGAACCATATTGTTAATTTCTATGAAGACATACTTGCTGAAAAATCCCTATGCAGATCCAAATTGGATGGTATGCTTTTTGAGAATATTGATCAAGTAAGCTCTTTGTTGTTGGAGAGACCTTTTCAAGTGGAGGAGGTTCTTAGGGTGATTCGTGGGATGGCCAAGGATAAAACCCCGGGGCTGGATGGGTTTTCGATGGCCTTTCATCATGATTGTTGGGATGTGGCGGGGGAAGATACTAATGCAGGTTTTTCAGGATTTACGCACCTTTGGTAAATTCAAAAAAGCATTCATGCATCTTTATTGCTCTTATCCCTAAGAAAGTTGGGACAATAGAGGTGAAAGATTTTCGGCCTATTAGTCTAATTAATGGGGTGTATGATAACATCTCAAAGGTGCTTGCCAATCGCATGAGTAAGATTATGAGTAGATTATATCAATAAAAACGAGTTTGTGAAGGGGAGACAAATCTATTGGGGGTTGCTTTCAAGTCAAAATCTATTTGGGATGGTGTGTTAGATTGGCTGGGTGGAAAATGCTATATTTGTCCAAGGATGGTAGATTAACTCTCACTAAGAGCACTTTATCTAACCTTCCTACTTATTTTCTATCCTTATTTCTGCTACCTGTAAGTGTGGCCTTTCGTATTGAGAAACATTTTGATAGCTTTCTTTGGGGAGGGATGGGGGAGGAAACTAAGTTTCATCTTGTGGGTTGGGATAAAGTTTGCTTACCAATTCCATGTGGTGGGTTGGGGGTGCGTAATGTGAGGGTCTTCAACAAAGCACTTTGGGGGAAATGGTTGGGGAGGTATCATAGGGAATGAGAGGGCTTATGGAGAGTAATCATAGATTCCAAGTATGAGAGTATTTGGGGTTTTGGTGCTCTAATGAAGTCAGAGGGACACATGGCTTGGTATTGTGGAAAAAAAATAAGAGTTTGATGGGGAAGATTCTCTCAATTTTTCAAATTTGCAATTGGAAGAGGCAACAATTTTTGATTTTGGCATGGTGTGGTGTGGTGTGGAGAAAGGGCTCTTAAGCAGGTGTTTCCTATGCTCTATTTTGCTTTCTTGCGACAAAGAGGCTGTTGTGGCTGATTTACTGGTACCATCTAATGGTGCTGTCCATGGGAATGTGAGATTTTCGAGCTGCTCAAGATTGCGAGTTGGGCCTGTTCGCTGAGTTCTTTAATTCGTTATATGCAATGTCAATTGGCAATGAGATGGGGGAGTTGTTATGGAATCCGAGTGGAAATAAAAAAAAAATCTTGGTATTCTCCTTCTATAAGGCTCTTTGGGGATTTTCTAATGATCATTGCTATCCTTGGAAGGCTATCTGGAAGTTCAAGGTCCCTCCCAAGATTGCTTTATTCGTTTGGACTGCGACTCTTGGGTGGATTCTCACCTCGGATAATTTGAGAAGATGTGGTCTCATAATTTCATATTGGTGCTTTATGTGCAAAGTGATGGGAAATCAGTAGATCATCTTTTGTTATATTGTGAGGTGACCCGGTGTTTATGGAATGAGATCTTTAATAGGACATGGGTGGTATGGGTTATGCCTGGAAGAGTTAGGGATATTATGTGCTACTGGACAGGTATCGGGGGAAATACCCACATTGCCACTGTGGGGAAATGATCCCTCATTGCATTATGTAGTGTTTTTGGTTGAAGAGAAACAAGAGGTGAGGTGCTTTGAAGACATGGAGATTCTTAGGATGAGTTGAAGAGATTTTTTTACAATACTCTACTTGGCCATTATTTGTAATATAGACAACCTTCATGATTTGCTTCTATCTCTCACTAGTGCTTAGATATAATTAGGCATGTTCAGTTTATACCACCGTGTACTTGGGCGATGCCTCTTATATCATTAGAACTTTACTTTTACCTAATATAAAAAAAAACTAATCGAGTGTGTATTTGCTTTCATGAGCGATTTTTTTTTTTTTTTACGAGTCGAGTTTGGTTCAAGTTTAACTGAATGAGTATCAATTGGACTATTGAATAGATTGGTTCATTTACTAAGTTTTTAAATTTCGTACTGTATTGACCAGTACGGTTGAAATATGCCATATTGGCCGGCTGTCTGGTACAGAAAATGGATTGTTTCATACCGGCTGATATTTTGGTTGTACCGGCTGAAATATCGGCCTGTGTTTCGGCCGTACTAAATTTTGGCCTTTCATTTTTTACTATTTTTTTTACTTCAATTCAGACTAAACGAATTACATATATGTATTTTTATATATAATTTATTTATATATAAATTATTTTGAAATGGTACATGAAATGGTACTGCTACCGAAATATTTCGTTCCAGTACCTTGACCGGTACGCCTACGAGTACAGTATTTAAAATATTGTCATTTACAGCCCTACAAAGAAAGGACAAACAAGGCATGGTCAATTTAGAAAGTTTAAGGAATTATAGGAAAGGTGAAGGGCTATACCTTGCAGGATGCCATCCAGATGAACAAAGAGCACAAAAAATAAAAACTCAAGTTTTCTACCGAAAGCTCTACTTAAATGTGCAGCCAGTCCTTTCCCTTCAAATACACCACATAAGGAGCAGGAATAACATTGCAACTCCCCAATAATTCTATCTGCACTGACCCCTTTACTTTGACTTATGGTATTTACGTTCCTGATTGTGCAATGTTTCTTTGCTCTATAGAGATTTGGCGTCAAGCAGAAGGAGAAGATTGCTTCATTCAAAACTTCAGTTGATGTTCTTACTCTCTCAGCAACCCCTATACCAAGAACCCTTTATTTAGCATTGACTGGTTTTCGTGATGCAAGGTACCATGCTTCTTGGAGGAGATATAAATCGGGACCAGAAATTTGATTACCTTTCGGTACCTTTTTTTGTTTGTAAATCTTGGGGCAGTTACTAGACTATGTACCTGATTTAGTAAGGGTCACAATTTTTTTATTTTTATTTTTATTTTTAAACGGGACATTTTGGGTAATGAGATGAGATGATTTGAGTTAAGATTTTTATTGAGTTTTAAAAAAGAAGAGAGAAAGTTGAATAAAAATATTATAAAATTAAAAAAATTGCTTGAATATAATATTTTTAATATTATTTTTGTTTTGAAGAAAGTTGTATTGATTTTTTTGTTTGGAAGTTTGGAAAAATTATATATATTTTGTGTTTGGATAATGATTAGATGAAAACGTTGAAGATTTAAAATTGAAAAGTATTTTGTGTTTGAGAGATGTTTGGGAAGGAAATTAAGAGAAGTTTTGAAATGAGATGAGAATTTCTCACTACCCAAGCAACCCCTAATTTCTGGGTCTGCAATCATCTATTATTTATTTTGTTTATTTAAATTTGTTAAATATATGCAATGTAAATTTCATAATAGGTAGTCACAGATTTTACTTTGTGTTCAGTTTTTTTATGAATAAGAGGGAGAGTTTTTACTTTGTGCTCCATTTATTTGTACTAAGGAATGAGTTAGACGGTGTGATACACAAATCTGGTACTATATTCAGCAACTTCACTAAATAAAGCTTTGGGGAATTTTGAATATCATAGATCACAATCTATCTTATTATTGTTGTCACAACTTCTGAATCACTTAAATAAGTAATATTTTCCTCACCTCTCATGGTTTTAAGGCCTCCTTTTGGAAAGGAGTGCCACCTGGAGAAATTTAATTGTTCGAGGTTGTTGGGCTTAAGGGTTTGTCCACATGAGTTGCTTGTTTAATAAAAGGCTGATGAATTTAATTTATTTTGAATTAAGGGGGAATATTCATCGCTTGTATTGCTTGCCAAGGCTTAAATAACAGTGTCGTAAAGAAGAAATGAGAGCCATGTTATAATATAGGGATCTGCGATGTACAGTTATGTATTTGAGATTGATATTATCCATATGGTTGTTGCGCTGCAACTTAGATATACACTTAAATGATCTTTAAGAGCAATGGGTAAGAAGTTTCTGGTTCCAGATAATGATGGCGTTGTAAGTTTATTTTCTTCTATTTCAGTCTGATTTCAACTCCACCTCCAGAAAGGGTCCCTATAAAAACTCACCTTTCAGCATATAGCAAGGAAAAGGTAATATCAGCCATCAAGTATGAGCTGGACCGTGGTGGCCAAGTTTTTCACGTTCTGCCTCGTATCAAAGGTGATCTCTGACAAATCAATTCTGAATTTGTCATTATCTTTTTTTGTGAGATTATTCTGTTCATATGGGCTTCCTGGAATTTAATTATGTGTATTGTTCCTACGTTTCTTTCCATCATCAATAATATGCTCATATCATTAAATTTAGACTATTGAGTATATTGTGGTGTTTTACACGTGTCAAGAGCCAATCATTGTATTTGTGAAATTATTGAAAGGGTGATACTAAGGAGAAAATTTTATGCGATTTTTTTTACTTAACAATAGATAACACATTGAGAGAAAAATGTGAAAAATAGACGTGTAGTCACAGGCAATTACCCAATATACTAATTATTACTACAGGTTCTTTTTCTTTCAGTTTGTTGATATAAGTCTCCTGACCATTCTGATCTGTCAGGACTTGAGGAAGTTATGGAATTCCTTGAACAGTCATTTCCAAATGTTGAAATAGCTATTGCACATGGGCAGGTAGTCACTTTTTTTTTTCCCCTTTTTGTTTGGGTTTTTTCTTTGTGGGTTTTTTTCTTTTCTATAACGTTTATGTTTATAGTGGGTTTGTAGGATATGAAAGTTAGGTCCCCAAGGCTGAACTATATTTGATCAATAATTTTGGTCGAACTCTTATAAAAAAAAAATTAGGTGACACTTAAACGTTTGATAATGGATTGATGAACAGCTGAACTATGCCTTAATCATAATAAAAAAGCACGACAAACAATGCTCAGCACCCTGTCCCAATTCCTCTATTGTTTTTGGCTGCTGATCTCACATCAAGAGCAGATTTTGAGAAACACTATGTAATGCCCCAAGGGAGATCCAAGCCATGTCACGGCTTAGACTCCAGAAAGATTAGTCAATAATATAATTAGAGCTCTATTAGACCTATTATAAAAAGCAAGAGATTCTCATTTTCAACCAATGTGGGATTCTATATACCACTTACCTTATCATTTAGTATGAGGTATCAATTCTTGACGTCATCTTCGAGCCAATCCGTCGTGGGTGACATAGCTCAAGTATCACATTTTTGGTTGGGATAGCTCTAATACCCAATTGTAACACCCCATTTCTTTAGGCTAGGGATGTCACATTTTCGTAATTGAAGTTAGGGGTATCAAATCGTGTCAACAGGTCGTGTCAAGACATGTATATTGTACTATATAAGCCAACCCTAACCCGACCCGTTAAGTTTATCATATCAAAATTTTAAACGTTAACAAGATATGTTAACATAACGTGTCGTGTCAACTGATTTGGATCCATTAGTGAATATTACGACATGGGTTAACATGACATAATATGACTCGTTTCAACCTGTTTATATAAATGAGTTGAATATGTCCGAAATTAACCCATTTGACTTGATTAAATTTAGCATAATTTTATATAAATGTTAAAATCACAATATCTATAAAAATTATAACGCTAACTACAAGTCCGAACTTACAATCTAAATAATAAAAATATCAAAATTAAAATCTTAACAATTTTACTTTTAGGTATAATAGTATAATTGTAATTTTACTTTTATTAACGTGTCATAATGAGTTAAAATAGGTTGACCTGCTATCAACTTGTTAAGCAATCGTGTCTTAACGGGTTAACTCGTTTTGACTCGAACCCTTTAAGACTAAACCTTAATCCTTTATTATCGTGTCGAGTTCGTGTTGGGTTAATGAATCGTAAAACGTATTGCCACCTTTAATTGAAATTAGGTAAAAGATTTACATAAATAAATAAAAACATCTCTTTATTCCATAAAATATTACTAAATGTACCATGTCTTAAATAAAAACATTATTAGAGAATTTATTACAGAAAGAAAGGAAAATGAAATAACTATTAGTTTAATATAAATTAACTATAACGTCTGAAATATTTATATTTTCGTGCTGTTTTTCTTTTTTAATACGTTTAAAAATATTTATATTTTAGGCATTTTTTTTCTCTTGTATACTTCCTATGTACTTGGGTTATGCTTAATTATGTGGCTCAATAAATCTCCTACTTATAAAAAAAAATTGAAACTATGTACATTAGCCTACTCTGTGTAAGCCTGGCCTGCTTGCTCATCTTGATCATCTTCCTTACCTAGATGGTTAAAAAAAATGAAACAAAACTAAGGTTTTTCTATAAATGCTTGATTGAAATGAAATCTGGTCCATTCATACTCATGCTCATGACATGCATACCTTAAAAAACTTAACTCTGTTTTATCTTATCTTTATTGGATTAATCCCATCTGCAAGTTTGTGCACTGGTTCACTACCTGTGGCCAAAAAGGGAACAACTAATTGTATTATAACATACTATGGTGGACCACTCTTAGGTCTGTGACTTGCACATCCACCCATAAATGTATTGGTACCACCCATAAATGAAAATCCGATTCATTCATACTCATACTTTTGACATGCATACCTTATAAAACTTAATTCATTTATCTTATCTTAATTGGCATAAAATTAAAAAAAAAAAAAAAGTATTGGTACGATGTATCTCTATGGCCATCTTATATCTTATCTTAGTCTGTCTTGTACTTATCATATGAAGGCTTAAATAACTTATACATCGTGAAATGCATGAATAACATGATAAACATGCTAGCAATAAAATATAAAAACAAAACATGATCATATATATGATGAATGGCATGCTTATGTATCTACTCTACATGTCTTGCCTATTTCATGCCACACTTGGTACATAAAAACTAGCTTCCAAGGAAGTGGCTTTTTAAGTTGTTAACTAAAGTAGCTAATTTACAATATTTCTAAACATATGGTCAAGCAACTTGTAGCACTAATCCAAAATTTTACTCACATAGTTTATCACCTATGGGAAATAATGTTTTGATGCTCAATTTCTGGTTAAGTGTGTATTTAAAATTAATTATATTAATCACAACAAAATTTAAATTATTTTCTTAAGGCACTTTGCTTGCTGCACTAACCACGCTCACGGGCGAGCAATGAAGCTTGCCCTGTGCTAAAGGCTTGTGAGCATTTTTACAGTGCTTGCCCACTCGGGTGAGCGTACTAAAGATAACAATGCTCCCCAACCCAAGCGAGCACATGGATGAGTAATAATGTTCGCCACCCGGCGAGCACGCTAAAGATTAACAGTCTGGAGGTGGTTTAACGAGTCTCTTTGAAGAGGTTGTGCGATAGATCGGACCAGTTGTGTCGAGGATCCATGATGGTAATTGATCTCCAGCTCCTGTGGCGGTTGGCGGTGGAGCACTCCCAAAACATGAGAATTAATTGTTACATTTAGCGAGAGAAAACGATGGAGAAGAAAAAGGTTGATGATTGTTGTTGTCGAACTGCAGCGCATCCCTATTAGCATAGACACTTGCTGAATGCAAAACACCTTGAATAGATGCTAAGGAAGCAAGCAAGCGAGGCGTTGGCGACGATAAGCACCTTGCTTGTATGGGAGAGGATATTTCACGCCCCCTTATTTATTTTCAACCAAGTCCTAATGGTTAGTAATTGTTGATGACCCGGTCATGGTTGCAATTGAGAAGAGAGAGGAGAGGGAGATGAAGACAAAAATAGAGTGTTTAAAATTGTGAGGAGGTGGAGTTTAAAGATAAAATTGATTCTCAATGGTTTAGTTTATTGAAGAATCAATTAGTGGACTAGAACTTAGGAAAGAAACTCACAGTGATTTAAACATGGGAATTGAGTAAATCACAACAATATATAAAATCTTTGAATTAAAGCCATTGAAGTCCAAAGCCTATGGGGTCATTCAAGACCATGTTGACTCGTTTTTCGAATGGTCGTTGCTCATTTGTAAAGTGATGTATGGGGATTCGAGTCAGGTGATGTTGAGTTGTCAGATTGCACGTAGATGGTGCTGAAATACCTTGAGTTGACATATCAATGCAAATGTGGCAAGTAATCGTGATCTTTTCCTAATTGAGGCGGTTTTGGATGAGTTTCAATATTTTAGCCATAACTTTGGCTATGGATATCAGAATCGCGTATAAGACCCAATTTCAGAAAGCTCTTTTTAGTGCGCACATCGTGGTCACCAAGTATGCTTGATGTGCATCGTTTCGACCTCAAAATCCACTATTTTTCCTTTTGAATCTTCAATTTTAGTTATTATTTTCCTTATTTGGTAACATTTCATCTATCAGTTAGGAAGTAATTCTGAACCTGATTTTGACCCGATTTTTGATAGATTATTTCTTTTATTCTGTATTTGGTTTTGGTGTGATTATTGAAATTTTGTTAATTTTGGTAAAATTTGGATGTGATCAATATTTTGGCTATACAGTTCGGCTTGTGGACTGATTTTCGACATTGTTTGATTTGATAATTATCAATTGAACATCAGAGACGTTTTCTCTGCGTTTTCGGGCGACTCGTGTTATTCTCTATGAATTATTTGTTGGAACTAGCCTGTAGAATAATCACTATTCTGTTTGGCGTTAGTTGGCATCAAAGTTTCAACATCTTCTTGGGATAAGATTTCATCAGTTTCAATGGTTGGTGGTCGTGGTTGTCGTGGGTAAGGTCCGAATGAGTAAGTCCATCACTGTGATCGTAGCGTTTAGGATATGATTGAGAATTAGTTGAAGCAAGTTGCAGAGTTAACCCAGTATCTGGTAGCATGTCTCAATGATCGTGAGACAAAATATCCCAATTGTGCTTTATTCTGGGAGCACTGTGGTTAGAAGGAGCGTCATGGAGACCTCTGTTTTCGAGTGGATTTGCCAAAGTTTTCTGGTACGTTATAGGCTGAAGATTCATCGATTAGTTGAATGAAGTGGAGTGCATTTTTTATTATAAATTCCCGATTGTGTCAAAGTGAAACTGGTCACTATCAAACTCAAAGGCATAGCATCTATGTGGTGGGAGCAGTTAAGGTGTTCACAAGACAGACAGGGGCAAGACCAAGATCACTGATTGGGAGAGGATGAAGAAGAAGATGAAGGGTCACTTCCCTTCGGCTATGCTCAAACCTTATTTCAATGACTTCATTCGTTGAGGTAGTGTGCAAGACCGGTTGATGATTACATGGAGGAGTTCTACCAGTTGATAGCCCGTAATGATTTATTTGAGATGGAGGAGCAGATGGACGCGCGGTATTTGTGGGTTTATGCCAGCCCCTTCAGGATGTCCTCAGTCTTCACTCACTGTGGACCCTTTTTGAAGCATATCAGCGTGCACTTGCTGTTGAAAAACAGCAGAACAAGAGGCTAGTGATCAGAAGTGATTAAAATAGTTGGCCAATTCGCCCTCAAGATTATTGTACTGCCCATCAGCCACCGCAAGGTAATCCTAACCCAAATATTAAATATTTTTGATGTGGTGGACATGGACATAGAGTGACTGATTGCAGGAAGTTTGCTAGTCAGAAGGACAAAAATCTGCTGATTGAGGAAGACATGATAGACAAGACTTAGGAAATTGGCGAGCCTGTGTATGACAACGATGAAGGTGACGATGTGCTGTATGGAAATGACCATGAGATTGGTTGTTCTCAAGAGTCTACTGACTTCCAATGGCGATTCAGGAGACGATTGGTTGAAAACCAATATTTCTTACACAACCTGCACAATTTTAGATAAAGTTTGCAAGATGATTATTGACAGTGCCAGTTGTGAGATTGTAGTGTCTGAAAAGGCTGTCCAGAAATTGCAGTTGAAGATAGGTCATCATCCAAAGTTGTACAAGTTCTCGTGGTTGAATAAATTTCGATAATACTTGGTGTGATGTTGTGATTATGGATGCTTGTTATGTATTGTTGGGTAGACCTTGTCAGTATGATTGTAGTGTTGTTCATGATGGGCGAAAGAATACATATTTCCTTAGCATTAAAGGGAAGAAGATTATGTTGGCGCCCTGGCGGGAAGGAACCACTCCTATCCCGATAGCTAATAATGCTAACATGCTTTCTATATCCAAGTTTTTAAATGAGTTTGAGCGTGGAGATGTAGTCTATGCTCTACTGCCTTGTGGGAATAGTGTAGACGACGTGGATCTAGATTTATTAGCAGAGGTGCAACATCTGTTAGCAGAGTTCTCTGATCTGATGCTAGAGGATCTTCCTCTTGGACTGTCGCCTATGAGGGATATCCAGCATCAGATCGATCTAGTTTCGGAGTTTGCCTAATCGACCGGCGTATCGGCTTAGTCCTAAGGAAGCTGAAGAGTTGCAGCTACAGGTGGTGGAGTTATTGGAGAGGGGCTATATCTGTGAGAGTATGAGCCCATGCATAGTCCCTGCCCTGCTAGTGCCGAAGAAAGATAGCTCTTTGGCGCATGTGTGTTGACAGCAAAGCAATTAACAGAATAATAGTGAAATACTGGTTTCCAATTCCTTGCCTGGATGACATGTTAGATAAGTTGTTCGGTTCTAAGGTCTTCTAAAAAATTGATCTTAAAAGCGGATACCACCAGATCAGAATAAGGTTTGAAGATGGGTGGAAGACGGCGTTTAAAATGCAACATGGATGTATGAGTGGATGATCATGCCTTTTGGGCTATTAAACGCGCCCAGTACGTTTGTGAGCTTTATGCATCAGGTTTTACGGCCTTTATGGGAAAATTCGTTGTAGTTTACTTTGATGATATCCTCCGCATTTATAGCTTGATATGGGCCATCACACTTTGATTATCTGTGTTGTTTTTGATATGCTGAGGATAGAGCGCCTGTTTGTCAATTAGAACAAGTGTTCTTTCTTCACTATTTTTGTAACTTTTCTTGGTTTTGTTGTGTCTAATGATGTTCATGCAGATTAGTCAGATAGATGCAGTCTTGGAGTGGCCTAGACCAAAGACCTTGCACGATGTCAAAAATTTTCATAGATTGGCATCCTACCGCCAGTTCATAAAAAATCTCAGTACTCTGATTGCTCTTATCACAGAGTATCTCTAGGGATGTGGTTTCTAGTAGTCTGAGGAGGTAGAGGCCAATTTTCAATTGGTCAAGCAGAAGATGACAAAGGCACCAGTTTTGACACTTCTTGATTTTGACAAAGTGTTTTGGGTAAATTGTGATGCATCTGGGGTTGACATTGGTGGTGTTATGAGTTATCAGGGCGTCCAATAGTTTTTTTTAGTGAGAAGCTGTTTTGAATTAAAGAAGAATTATTCCACCTACGATTTGGGGTTCTATGCCATAGTTCAGTTTCTTGAAGCATTGGTGTTACTACCTAATATAGAGAGAGTTCATTCTTATTACTGATCATGAGGCCTTGAAGTACATCAATGACCAACACAAGCTGAGTAGATGACATGCCAAGTGGGTGGCTTACTTGCAGGAGTTCACCTATATTGTATTTGGTTTAGTAAGATTCAGAGAATTATTAGTTTATTATGTTAAGACTAGTAGGTGATTGTGAACCCTTTTGTTTAAGATGTTATTGTAATTATGACTTTGTGGAAATTATCATGTGTGGATTTGCAAATATGGAATTATTTTATTGACCTTAGAAAATTTTTGGAGATGTTAATTGTATTTGGAGATAGGTTTATAATAGGCAAGTAGTAATTCTTCGAACCTTCCGGGTACGGGGCAAGGGAGTTTGAACCGCGTCGCAGATTCCTTGAGCCGTCGTACTTTACTTTTCACCACCATGAGCACCAAAGTTGCAGGATTTAAGGCCTTCACTAATATGTATGCAGTAGATCCTTCTTTCGGGAGGATAATTCAGGAGGTAACTGATGGTCAAAGTCATGATTTTATTTTGCATAATGGTTATATGTTTCGTGGATTACAGTTATGCATTTCAGATTGTTCACTAAGGCAGCAAATTATTAGTGAACTTTATAATGAGGGACATTTTAGGTGAGATAAGACATTGACCCTGATCTCTTCTGACTATTATTGGCCCAAATTGACCAGTGACATGGCTCATTATATGGATCGTTGTTATGTGTGCCAGCGGTCCAAAGGAGTTCTCACCAATGCGAGCTTGTACACTCATTTACCTGTTCTTGAAGCTCCTTGGTTCGATGTCAGTATGGACTTTATGCTGGACTTATCTCGTACTCAGCAGGCCTCGGATTCTATCTTGATTGTGATTAACAGATTTTTCAAGATGACGAATTTTATAGTTTGCAGGAAGACTGTAGAAGCTGCCCGGATTGCCCATCTCTACTTAAGAAAGATTGTGCATTTACATGGTGTTCCTCGATCAATCACTTCAGATCGTGATACCAAGTTCATTAGTCATTTCTGAAAGAGTTTATGGGAGAAACTGGAGGCACAGTTGAATTTTAGCATCGCCTACCACCCCTAGACAGATATTCAGATCGAGGTGGTGAATCGAAGTTCGGGCAACCTTTTGAGGTGTTTGGCAGGAACCAAACCAAAACAGTGGGATTTGGCGTTACCTCAGGCAGAATTTGCCTATAACAAATCTAAGAATAGAATTGCAGGCATGAGCTCATTTGAGATTGTCTATTGTCAAAACCCATCTGGGGTGCTGGACTTAGCCCTTATTTCACGTGTAGGATGTTTGAGTCTTAATGTAGATGAGATGGCAGAACATCTTCAGGGTATCCATGAGCAGATGAAACTAGTCATTCATGAAAGCAATGCCAAGTACAAGGCTTGGGCCGACAATCATCGTAGTCAGGTACTTTTTGATGTTGGCGATTTTGTTTGGATTATATTATCTCGTGATCGTTTTCTTGTTGGAGAGTATAATAAGCCTAAGGAGCAGAATATTGGACCCTGTGAGGTACTGCAGAAGATTGATGATAATGCTTATAGGTTGTTCCTCCCCAGTCATTTGAGGACTTTTGATGTCTTTAATTTGAAGTACTTTAGTTCTTGTTTTGTAGATTCCGATGATGGTACTATGAACTCAAGGACGAGTTCTTTTCAACCCAGGGGGACTGATGCAGGGGAATCTGAGTTAGATGATATTGAGCTGTCAGATTGCACGTTGATGACCCTGTGATAGCTTAAGTTGGTAGATCAGCGCAAATGTGGCAAGTGATCATGATCTTTTCCTAATTGAAACAGTTTTGGGTGCCTTTCAGTATTTTGGCCATAACTTTGGCTACGGGCATTGGAATTGCGCAATAGACACCAATTCGGAAAGCTCTTTTCAGCGAGCATGTCTTGGTCACCAGCTACGCTTGGTATGCGTCGTTTTGACCTCAAAATCTAATGTTTTCCCTTTCGAATTTCGAATTTTAGTTATTTTTTTCCTTATTTGGTAATATTCATTTACTGTTTAGAAAGTAATTTTGAACTCGATTTTGGCAATAGTTTTAGCAGATTACTTCTTTTATTCTGTATTTGATTTTGACGTGATTATTGAGATTTTGCTAATTTTGGTAAACTTGGATACGGTCAATTTTTGGCTATATAGGCTTGTGGATTGATTTCAACATTGTTTGATTTGATTGTTTTCAATTGAACATCAGAGACGTTTTCTCTGTGTTTTTGGGCGACTCTCTTGTGTTCTTTTTTGTGAATCATCTGTTGAAACTAGCCTACAGAATAATTGTTATTCTGTCCAGCGTCACAAAGACATGGAAACTATCAGTCAATTACACTTGTGAAATCCTTTGCACATTGTAATGCCATCAACCTGATAGCCAAATATCAATACACTCTTGTTTTACCTCCTGACGATAGCACACCCATCTTTTACTCAGCGTAAGCAGCCAAGATTGAGCGATCTCATTCACTTGAAATTCGTGTAAAAGTTGGTAATTCTACTTTCTAGTAGAGTCGTTATTTCCACAGTTCTTGTTCACAAGGTATCTTACCAACTGTCTTTCTCACCCATCCTACCCCTGGGGAGAAAAGTAAGTTCTCATTGCCTTACTATGTTAGGGGAAGGGCGAGGTTAAGTCTTATTTGGCTTAAGCTAAAGCCAGCAAAGTCTAGAAAGATGATAGAAGCCAACACTCACACTCAAAAACTCATCTTAATTTCCCTCTCGGCAAGTTTCGGAATTCCTGGGTGTTTTGCCTGAGTGGCCTTTGTTGGACTTGATAAATAAAGCTAGGTTCTAACCCCGTAGTGATCCTTTTTATTAGATTAGGGATGTGATAAAATTATTTTTAAATTAAAGAAATTTAAATGGAACTTCCTTAAAATAAAATAAAACACTAAGACATTATATTAATAAAATGGAATTAGTAATAAATAGCAAAAAAATATTTTTATGGTTTATCTTAAGATCTGTATGTTACAAACCTTCCTCCTAAAAGATATCTCGTCCTTGAGATGAAACCTACCTTATTCAAATAGGTTGGGACGTTTATCCCTCATATCGTCTCATGTTCCTAAGTGGCTTCTCGCTTGGTATGATGATTCCAAAGTACCTTGCAAAAAAAGAAAAATGTTTTTTATTTTGCAAAAAACAGTTTTTTAGTTTAATTTAATTTTTTTATTTGGCAAACATACTGCTTTTCTTTCCAAAAAGTTTGCAAATCTCTCAACAGATACCAAATTGTAACGTCCCAAGAGAGGCCCAAGCTGCATATAAGCCTATATTTCAAAAGGATTAGTCAATGATACAATTGGAGTCTCATTGGACCCATCATAAAGAACTTATCATTCCCATG
This sequence comes from Platycarya longipes, assembly GCA_036559045.1. Classification (NCBI taxonomy): domain Eukaryota; kingdom Viridiplantae; phylum Streptophyta; class Magnoliopsida; order Fagales; family Juglandaceae; genus Platycarya; species Platycarya longipes. The sequence goes on from CM071791.1 coordinate 53,488,560, forward strand.
GAATGTAGGTCCCATACAATACCTACCCTTTATCACTCAGTATGGGGTCTCATCTGTACTTGGATTTCTCTTTAAAGGTTGCTTACAAACTTAATATTTAAGTGCAGATATGGCAGCTGAAGGTTGAAGCTTGCCGACTTTGTAATGACTTTTTTTTTTGATAAGTAAACAATCGTATTAATAGAGTAGGCAAAGCCTAAGTAAACAAGATGATATACAAGAGACAAGACCTAAACTAGGTCGAAGGTGAAATGTAAGATACAAGGAAATCATGAAAAAAAAGACCATTGAAATCTACAACTATGGTCCATAATAATAAGGTACTAAAAAAGAAGGATCGAAGCTCCTCCAAAGTCCTTTCCTTATCTTCAAAAGTGCGATCATTGCGCTCTCACCAAATGCACCACATGATACAAATATGGATCATTTTCCAAACTGCTGCAATGAGGGTAGAGCCTCCAAGCGGTGTCCAACTAGCTAAAAGATCCACCACTGTAGCTGGCATTGCCCATTTCAACCCAACTCGACTGAGTACTTCAATCCACAGGCTTCTAGCTGTCTCGCAGTGTAGTAAGAGATGATCCACAGACTTTCCAGAATCCTTACACATGCAACACCAATTTAGAATTATGATCCGACGCTTTCTCAAATTATCAGTGGTTAGGATCTTACCCAGGACAGTTGTCTAAGAGAAGAAGAGAGCTTAGTATATTAAATGCCTTTATATGAAATGTCAGTGGTTAGGATCTAGGATAATGACTTGAAATTTTCTGAAAACAACTAGCTAGTTTAATAGCCTTTATATATGAAATGCAACAAAAAAAAAAAACTTGTTTTACGTAAATCAAGAGTGGCAACCAATCTTGGAACTTACTAATTATTCTGTACTTTTTAATTATTTTAAACGTAACATTTGATGAGCATGTCCTCGTGACTTTGATTTGTTGTAAAATTTATTTGTTAATTGTTAAACTTGTCATAGTTTCTCCTATAATGATCCTTTCTCAGAAACAACAACAACAACAACAACAATAATAATCGTAGTAGTAGTAGTAGTAGTAGTAGTAGTAGTATGATGATGATGATGATGATGATCGTGATAATGATAATGGTGGCTGTCCACCAACTCCATAATATGATTACAGCACTGAAAATTTATATATTTGGGGAGAGTGCAAGGTTGGCTGTATGTGTTTTTCAACTAATCTGGTCAAGTTTGCCATTGTGGCTATTTCTTACTTTTTGTTATTCATGTGTTTTACCTTCTGCTTGTTACTACAGCAATATTCAAAGCAGCTTGAGGAAACCATGGAGAGATTTGCACAAGGTGAAAAAAAGATCCTTATATGCACAAATATTGTGGAAAGTGGGCTCGATATTCAAAATGCAAACACCATCATAATTCAGGATGTTCAACAATTTGGCCTAGCACAATTGTACCAGGTTCTGTTCTTTCTGTTTTCCTCTTATGTAAAATACGATTTTTTGATTTGTGAATAAGTGAGAATATCTCAATGTTACGAATATTCATCTATAACATAAAATATATGTTCAATGGAGCTATGAGGTCAGAGATTTAGGTTACGTTTGGGTGTTGAGAAGTGTTGTGAATAGTAGTAAAAAGATGGATAAAAAGTAATAATAGAATATGGAATAGTAGTGAAAAGTAATAAATAGTAATAAAATCTAGGTGACAAGTAATAATAAAGTAATGAATAGTAGTAAAAAGTAATAAATAGTAGTTGAATATTTTGAGAATACTTCTTGTTGCCAAACGTAGCCTTAATTAGTTATATTTGTCAATGATTCAAAATACGAGACAGGATGAGATATGCATGATAGTTTCCAAGTGCCAGAAAACACTTGCTAAAAGGGAAATACATACAATAACTACTATTTCACAACTCTATCACTACTTGACACAAAAAAACTAAATTTTTTCACCTAAGTCAAATATACCATCAGCTACTGCAACCAAAGACAAATGAAAAAAATTAATATTATAATATCAAATTGAATTAAATTTATAAAATGGGCAGCTTTACTAGTTTCCATATTTCTGTTCTGAACAGGCCCAAATAATTATAATTTTTAGTTTCGTGGCACTTCTTCTCCCATGGTACAAGTCGTCTGTATTTAACAGGAGCATAGGTGTATTATGAACTTTTAAGTTGATTTATATTCTCCCTGGAGACGAGACTGAATCCCATATTTTTTTTTATCATTTTTTTCTCTTAATATAGTTACGTGGAAGGGTAGGACGAACGGATAAGGAAGCACATGCATACTTGTTTTACCCAGATAAGTCATTACTGTCTGATCAAGCATTGGTAAGTTTTTGTTACGAGCCTCTACTTTTTACTTGTATGTGCACTTTGGATAGTTTTTTTGACCAGTCAATTTTATTAAAGCTGCAAAGGGATACAACCATGGGTAGTTGGACGTAGTAAGTATGTTTTGTCTACTTCATTCCTCCTGTTGCTAGTCCCCCCCCCCCCAAAAAAAAAGTTTTGATTTCCTCAACTTATTCTTTTTAATAAGTTTTTCCATTTTCTAGGTGCATTAACTAGCTCCTATTTTAGGGTGTTGCCTGAATTGTAGTTACTTAAAGGTTTATTGTTGGTTGTGCTAGGAGAGGCTTGTAGCTCTAGAAGAATGCCGTGAACTCGGCCAAGGATTTCAACTGGCAGAGAGAGACATGGGTATTAGAGGTTTTGGTACAATCTTTGGTGAGCAGCAGACAGGTGATGTTGGAAATGTAGGAATTGATCTCTTCTTTGAGATGCTCTTTGAGAGCTTGTCCAAGGTACATTTCCACCTACACTTGATTTTTGTGAGAAGAAGCATTTGGTTTAATGTGCTGTGTGAATAGTTAATAGCTTCTGCTTCCACTTTGGTGTCTTTTATTTGTTTTTCCATCTCCACTGTGCTTCATTCATCTCAATGTCTTAACAAGGGATATGCGAATACCATGCCACTTTGTTAATGACCAGACAACTCCGCTAGTTTATATTGTCTCGTGCACGCACATAAATTTGCATGCTTGCGTGTAGGAAATCATTTTATCTGTTGACTAGGCTTTCTGGGTATCTAGTTATCTTGCTTTACTTGGTGTGCCTCTAATTACAACATATATTATTTCTGGTGATTCCCAGGTTGAAGAGCATCGTGTAATTTCAGTTCCTTACCAGGCTGTACAGGTATTGAGTTCTTAACCCAGGAAGCTTTTGTATTTAACATGATAACAAAGGTTTTTTAGAGATCCATTCTGATGTGGTTTGGTTCCTGATTTAGATTAAAACAGGCACTTACACATCTTAATGGCTCTTCAAGGAAGTTTTGTTGAACAGCCTCAGATCGTTTAGAATCTTAGATGCCAATAACTTCAAGATGTCTTGGAACAAGACGAGCATTGGTCTTGTTTAAATATCTTTGTCAAAAGAGACCCTTAAATTGGTCTCATGTTTAAAAGAAACTGTATCCAAGCTTACCTAGGGGTGACTTAAGACTTTCTTTAATTGGATTTTTTAAAAAAAAAAAAAAAAAAAAATTATGTCATAGTTTTATAGTGTCTTTTTTCCAAGTTCCAAAGATGTCCATTTTGGTTGGTCTTTTTTTTTTTATTCCCCGATTGGCACCGGGTGTCCGGAATAGTGTCCTGAGACCTGGTGCATGTGGTCCATTTTGGTTGGTCTTGATTTACCAAAGTGAAATCAGGGTCGTCTTGGTATCTGTTTAACTTTTTAGAGACGGCCCGGATCTCTCTGCAAGATAGAAGAGCATATTTTAGGTTTCATCAAGCTTTATTTCTAGGATGTTCATGCAAAATGTTATCTAGTAGACGCCTTTGATGGGACTATCTGCATATTAGAGAACTTTGTTTGAACTTTGTTTACTAATACCTCTTTGGTCTTATCTTTGCACGCTAGATGAATATAAATATAAACCCTCACCTCCCTTCAGAGTACATAAATAATCTGGAGAATCCTATGGAAATAATTAATGAAGCTGAAAAAGCTGCTGAGAGGGACATCTGGAGTTTGATGCAATTTACAGAGAATCTGCGCCGCCAGTATGGAAAAGAGCCACACTCCATGGAGATTCTATTGAAGAAGCTTTATGTGAGGAGAATGGCTGCAGATCTAGGGATATCTAAAATATTTTCTTCAGGAAAGATGGTTGGCATGAAAACAAACATGACAAAGAAGGTTTTCAAGCTTATAATGGATTCAATGGTTTCTGATGTTCATCGAAATTCTTTGGATCTTGTGGGAGATCAAATTAAGGTAACTTATGTTGCTTCCATTGGCTTTTGGCATTTTGTTGGGGCATCCCATTTGGTAAAACTTGGTTTGGGTTTCTTCTTGTTTTGTTTTGTTTTTTTTTTGGGGGGGGGGGGGGGGGGGAGACGTGTTTAGTTTCACCACTTTTAAGTTGTCATTTGATCTATGATACACAACTGCAGGACCATGGTTGGATACCCACATTAGTCATTTCCTACCTCTCTAATCTGTTCTGAGAGCTTGTATTGAATCGCATGGTTAGAGGAAGGATTTGATGCAAGAAAATATTTTGTAGGTATCAAATGTCCGCTTGTTTTTTGGAAGGAGGGTAATGATAGGCTTATCACCACTTTACCACTCTTTTACCACCTATAATATATTTCTTTTTTTTTTTTGTATTTTTTTAAGTATTATTTTAACATCCTTAATCATTAAGAAAATATTTAAAAAATATATAATTTTACTAATAATTACTTCCTTACTCATTAAGTAAATTTAAAAAAAAAAATTAAAAAGAGTGGTAGAAGGGTGGTAAAAGAAATGTAAGGCTATCATTGTTCTTTTTGGAATTACTGATTGTCAGCATGCCACTTTCCTGTATGCTTACAGTGTATTTGATGGAGGCTCCTTACTCTTCATGTTGTCAGTAACTAGTATTAGTTTGAAATGTATGAAGTTGATACACAGGACATCTATGCTGTTGAGGTCCTGTACTATTGCTCAACTGTTACCTAAAGTGTTCTTTAGCTTTGATGGGTTAGTTTTCCAATCTATTTTGTTTTTCCCTTACTCTTTGCAGGCAGAACTTCTTTTAGAGCTACCAAGAGAACAGCTCCTGAATTGGATCTTCCAATGCTTGGCTGAACTTCATGCTTCGCTACCAGCCCTGATAAAATACTAGCCAACAAAACACAATCTGTCCATCTCTGATTCTCCTTGATCGTGACTGAGCACTGTTAGCATGAATCACATGAAAAAGACCACAAGTCAGAACCCAATTAATGCAACTGATTGTACGAACATGCTCGTTCAGTTGTGGTTAGATGGGAACTAAGCAAATGTTTTCTTTTTCTGTTATATGGAACTAAGTTGGCAGACTGTTCAGTATCTCTCAATAATTTAATGCTTTGCGTCTGGCTCAACTCATTTTGCAGGATGCATTTCTGAAAATGTGGGGGATGCAACCATTGGCCACAAACTGGTGGGGAGGAGCAGCTGCTGTGTGAAAAAAAAAATGCATTGGGGCAGGGCTGGAAAAGTTAAAAATATAGATTCCGGACTCAATAGGATGAAACTTGTCTCAAGGTTGTTACGTAGAAGCTCAGATGTGGGGAGAGTGTATTCTGAAGCCTCAAAAAGTGCTCTTGTAGCTGGGAAGGAATAATAAGCTATATATCGATGTTGAGGGCGGAGGGTTTGTTATTCCCATATATAGTCTTCGTTATACGTGACTCTGGATTGGTTGTATAAACTATAAAGTGTCACTAATGTTTGAACGTCCTAACCAAAGCAATTATAAACGAGGAAAAGTTAAAGAGGAATGCCATAAATGCCTGATAAAATAAGGAAATAAAGTAATGTAAAATAAGTGATGATAGTGCTCTCTTCGAGGTGGAGCAACTCCTGGAACTAGAAAGAAAAAGGAGAGTTAGGGTTTCTTCATGAATATTACTATTTCCTTTCCCTTCAAAGGTTCCAGGTGTACAATAAAATAGACTTCACTGATGGGCTCACGATGGCCTCTGACTACGGACTCAACTCAAATAAAATGCAGTCCACTGTTTATAGACCATTTAATTAAAGACATGAATTAAACACCAACTAACAAAAGCTAAAGACCCGTATTGTAAACCCACTGCCCGATGGGCCATGACCTCTACATCAGAATCACTTTAGATTAGTTCGGCTTCTACACTTCAGTCAAAGCCGTCACATGGTCTGAAAATTCCTCAGTCGTGATTATCCCTCCCAGGTTGCATCTTCGGCCTCTTGGCCTTGCCATTGTACTAAAAGCTCCACCTTGGCTTTGTTACCGACCTTGACCATGCGTCTGTTCGGGATCTATTTAGGTTTACGCTGAATCACTCCATGGTCATTCACAAGGGGCAGCATGGGAAGGGCAGTGACTTTGGTGCTTAGCTTGCACTTGAGTTGAGGCACATGGAAGGTGAGATGGATTCTTGGGGAGCTAGGATGACCCAGTTTGTATGCCACCTGCCTGAGCCTCTGTAAAATTCGAAATGGACCAAAGTACTTAGAAGCAAGCTTCAGGTTGCACCGTTGTGCCACCGTGCTCTGCCTATATTGTTGGAGCAATAGGTATACTTCTTCACCCACACTAAATTCTTGTTCCTTCCATTTTATATCAAAGTAATTTTTTTTTTCATTTTGTTTTGTGCACCATGAAAATTGTTTTTGATTTGTATGATTTGGTCCCCAAGTCTTTAAGGTGTTATCCACTGTCTCACAAAGTGCTGTGTCCGCCACATAATCCATTAGCCTTGGTGGTGGCTGCATGTAAAAGGCTTCATAGGGAGGTCATTCTTGTTGAGGAGTGCATGATTGAGTTGAATTATTGCAAATTTTATATATTTAGAACCAATATGTTTTGATTATTGCATGATATTATTATTGGTTTTAAATGGAAAAATGGTTAAGAGGTGTAAATTCACATTGTGATTTAAATTGATTAATAGCATGGTTTATACTTAATTTTTTAATTTGTGATTTAATTGAACAATATTTCTTCACATCCCAACATATTTTTGATATTTTATTGTATTTCTTTTGATTTTTTTTTATAGGAATAAGGCTGAAAGAAAAGAAAAAAAAGAAGAAGAGAAGAACAAAAAGTAGAGACATAAAGACAAGCAATATTTTGATTCGGCTGGGACCACAGAGAACCGCACTTGGACTTTGCTGGGCACTGTTATTTTTGGTTTCGACTTTTGGACACTTGGGCTTCAGACTATCATAAGAATAGAAGGCCCCACTTGTATTTTTTACTTTAAAAGAGCATGGGCAGAAAAAATTTCATTCGGTTTCATTGGGGCTAGACCTTAAAAAGGCGCCGGATTTGCACTATTACTTTGGGTCCTCTAGGGACTTGTTTTCTTGGAATTCACCTCACGACCTCACATTTATTTGCTGGATCTTCACTTCAGCACATGAGAGAGACGGGCCGCACTCGGCCTGGCCCCAATAATTTTTTTATTTTATCTTATTTTGAGGCGCTGCAATTGAAGAGGAGAGACTTGCTTACTCATGCGGGAGACTTAATGAGGTTGCACCATTAAGTTTGGGCTGAACTTCAACATACAAACAACAGAGAGGGCCCATTTAGCTTGGACTTCACAGTTCACTGAGTACATTATTTATTTGACTTTTCTGAAGGGGCCGCCGCACTGAGTTTCAATACACTGATACAGAGGCAATTTACTTGTTACTGCATTGGAGATTCGGAGAACAAGAGCACATTTGTAGGGCCATTCGGGCTTTACTTCATGGGCCGCATGTTTGCTGAAGGGGACGAGAGGCGCCGCACTTATTCAGTTATCTGTGACCTGCACTTCAACAATATCTAATCTCTATAATATAAGTGTGAATGCGGATGAATAGTATAATGAATAGTATTTTTAGTGTTTTCCTTTTTTTCGTTTTTGCCCTTTGTCATTTTAGGTGTATATCGTGTCTCCTCATTTCATTTCCGTCTCCCTTCTCGCGACAACAACGAATGGGGTTCTCCCCATTCCTCTAAGCAAGCCACGGTTAGGCTTCATTGCCAGCCTTACCGCCACCTCCGGTAGCTCCCACTTGCTTCGGCAGTAACACCCCACCGTTGAAATCCCCTAGCAGACCCTCCTTCAACTGCACGCGAGCACAACCCAAAATGGGTTTCATGCGAGTTTCTCCCCCTAGTGCAGCTATACGCCGCCGTAATCAGCCACTGTTGAGCACTGCGACCACCCCGAGAACACCCCCTTCCTCCTCCACTTGACCTAGAGCCCACATCTCCTCCGTAGACCCATGCACGAAACCCACCCGTTTATACACGGTTTCCCCACCGTACGCCTCCAACCACCGTCAGAAGCAATCCTTCTCACCGGCAACATCCCCTTCCTCCTCCCCGTCGTCTCTCCATGCCAGAAAACCCTAGAAGAAGAATCGGGGAGCAAAAATAAAAGCTTAAGGTGAAAACCCTAAATTGAACCATTTGATTTTAGTTTCATTTTGGAAGCTAAGTAAGTTATTCTAGCTTATATTTTGGTTTAATTAATTTCCTATGTTGCAAACAAATATGAATGTCTTGGTTTTTACTCAACTCGAAGGCTATTAAGGTGGTTTTGCCATGTGTTTTCTTAAATTTCAAAAATTACATGTTATTAGATTTGGTTTAGTCCTAGGTGATGTTAGCTCTATATTTTAGTGTATCTAGGTTGGAATCATGTCTTGTGGTGAGGTTGGTTAAGATAATTCTTTCCACTTTATCCCACATAGTCAATTCAATTTAATTATGGGTGGAATTGCTCTGTTTTAAAGTTCCATTTGAGCTATGTTAGTTTCAACATATAATCTTACACATAAAGACCTACAAACTCGATCCACACAAGTTTGCTCTTAAAGAAAACACACAAGTTTGCTAGGAAAAAAGTTGTTTAGATGGTAAGAAAGTGTGGAGAAAAAGGAGGGAGTAGTGTGAGTGTCTTGGCCAAAACACATGGAGAAAGAAAGACAAAAAAGAGTAGGGAGAAAAAGGACACCCAAGCTGTCCATGGGATTACCTAATGCCTAGAGCACTCATTCCTATTTGAGATTTGATTGACACAAGAGCATGATTGATACAAGAGAATTTTCATACTTCCTAATGATGTGATAGTGTGTAGAGAAGCAAACAAAGGATTTGGTTTCCCCTCCCAAATCTAGCCCATTTGAAACTCACAAGGAGAAAGATCACCTCAGTTGCTTGCATGTCTCAACTTGTCACTTGTCAATCATTTCCCAAAAGATCTCCCCCACAACTCACTCTTCCTCACACGCCTATTATGCCTTCTCCTTTTCTCCAAAAACCTTCTTTCCCAATTTCCCATGCAAAAGCCCCTTAAGAACCCAAAAAGGTAGACATCTAGGTGTGCTATGTGTCCCAAAGGATCTCACAATATCCTAGGCGCCAACCACCCATGCATGGTCAGCCATCACTCTTTTTTTTTTTCATGGGCCTTAGGGCCTTGTTTCAACTCTTGGGCCAAACTCCTATGTTCTTCATACAAGAAAAAAGCCTAGGTTTGACCCAAACACCTCCAAAGAACAAAAAAAATAATGGATATCCAAACCAAGCATGAACAAATAAAACTTTTTTTCTTTTTGGCTGGCATTTGACTGGGATTCTAGCTTAACCATCTCATTAGTGATTGCCCTATGCATGAATGTAGTGCAAACAAGTTCAAAATCAGTCAAATGCTGATAAGAATTTTCATACTCCATCCCATGAAATTGGGGTATCACAGACATCATGCCATGCTTGACGTTAAAATTTTGATGTATGCTCAGGCAAGATGATGCAAGATGGTTGTGTGGTTCGCGTGGGCTGCAAAAATCCTTAAGTGTTCTAGGAGGTTGTTCATCCATATTTTCAAAGAAAGGGTTTTCAAAATAACTCTCAGAACCCAAGTCAAAACTAGAATCCAACTCAACACTTGGCACACTACTACTTGAATTATGATTCACGCGATAAAGCCTTCCTATGTCATCCCTAATCCAAGACATCAAACGTGAGTGCCACTAAGTTGAAATGCTCTTAAACAACTAGAAAAGAAAAACAATACCCAAACAACTAAAGTACTAAATAGAGAGTTAAACACTAATACAACTAAAAGAAAACAAGGAAAGAGAAGATTAAAAAAAAAGAGTTAAAGAAAAGAAACAAAAAAAAGATAAGGGAAGAATTTGAATTAAACTCGTTATTCCCCGACAACGGCGTCAAAAACTTAACTTGCTTTCAAAATTGTTTTAGAAATGACTCACAAGTATAAGAGTTGTCAAGTAATAATAGGGAAGTCCCTAAATCATTTCCTCAAGGAACGATTACTTTAATATGCAAATTTATCCACTACTAAAAATAAAATGAAGTTATAACCTAAGCCTATCTACAATGGTATTTACCATGAGAATGAAATTTTTGGACATTATAAAAATGTCATCTTTGTTTTTTGAGTGAGACGGAGAATTATCGCTAAGAAAAGATAAATGATCAAATCTAATCCACAAGCACCAACTAACAAATAAGTTAACATTGTTACTGAAATAATAAACTGACGGAACAACATACACTACTAGGCTAAAGCAAATAGAAAAAAAATAATAAATAAAATGGGTCTAAATGCGGATGCAAACTGAGCACATACTTAAATGAGCAACCGAAAATACAGTACTAGGAACAATAATAACGACTGGACTATGGAATACCGAAAATGTAAAACCACAAATATACTACTGAACTAAAAGAGAAAACAAACAACTATTGAACGGAAGACAACCAGCTGAACGTAAAACATGCATTGAGAATATACGCTACTGAAATGGCTAAATGGAATCTGCTATAATGTGACGACCCGAGACTTTATTTTCGTATTATTTAATTAAATATTTATTCTGATCAAGTGGTTAATTGAGTAATTAGACTATTTATATTATAAGGTGAGAAAAAGGGCATGGGCTTACGATTAAGGCCTTGAAACTTAGAATGAGCTATTGGACCTAGGAAGGAATGGCAAGCCCACAAGCCCATGAGAATGACCCATGACCCACCCAACCTACCCATGAGACACTTGTCACCCATAGGGAAACCCTAGTAGGTCAACTACAACTAGTAGGTGGGAATGAGAAATTGCCATTTGGTGAGAGTTGACTAGTGGGTGAATGGTGAGGTTGAGTGAAGAATCTTGTGAAAGGATTTTCCTATCATTGGAATATTTTTGGAAAGTACTAAGGTATGGCCTATTTTACCTTGACTAGTGCATGTCATGCTTAGTGGAGTGACACTTGTGCAATGGAGTGGAAAGTGGAGGGAAAGAAATGGGGAGGGGTTTTCGGATTAGGCTAGTTGTCGAAACCCTTAGGGGTTTTTCCCATGCCATTCTCTCTAATCTAGGCTAATGATCATCATAGGATCATGTAAGAGGGAAGTGACAAGATGATTGACAAGTGAAGAGAGGTGTCATGAGGAAAAAGGAAAAGAAAAAGGAAGAAGAAAAGCAAGGATGGATCCAGGTAGGTTGCCGTGTGCACCACTTGGGAGTTTCCTAGGATTGCTTACAAATCTAGTGAAAATAATACCTTAGACTTGTGTAAGGAATAAATTACATGAGGTAAGGTGTGTAAGAGGTATGGTGGTGTAAGGAAATGAGTGGAGATTGCTTGAAATGGAAGCAAACTAGGAATCGGGGGGGGGGGGGGGGAGAGTTTCAGATGCCATGTGGAACCAAGGCATGGCCGGATCATGCAAGCTCTTGTTCCAAGAGGTATGACCATGGAATCTTGTGGATTGACTTGAGAGTGGTTGGTTGAGTGTGTCATAGGGTTGAAATGACAAGAGAATGAGGCATGAGAGGAGAGGAGGTTTCGGTGGAAACCTTGGGAGGCAAAGGGGTCCGGTTGCTCACTTCCCCCATTTCCTATCATTGTTTTCTTTTCCCATGCAACCACCCATGCTAAGTCTTGTGTCTTTCAAATCAAGGTATGGTGAAGTGTCCTTGACCCCTAGAGAGAAGTGTATGGCCGAAACCCTTGAGGAGACTACCCCTCACTTAGCTAACTCACAAACACACACAAGTCCCTTTCTCTCTACCTCTCGGCCAAGCACCATTTCTCCCTCAACTCTCATTTGTTCTACTTTCTTCTAACTTCTAAAACTCACTATATCCGTAGAAGAAAAGAGCTAGAACAATTATTTTGAAGAGGAATTGCTTTTGAAGAGGTAAGTGCATTCTTATCCTACCTTTAGCAATCTTAGTATACCTTTGAATGAATTTGGTTGTTTTGTTTGAATCTTTTGTATGTATGTTGAAAGTAAAACCTTTTAGAGGAAAACTTGCCATGTTTTGTTTAGTAAAAATCCATGTTTAAGTTATGTTAATTTCCTAAGTTGAGAAGTTGAAATGATATGTGGTTTAGTTAGTTATTTAACATGAAGTGGAATAAAGGGAAATGCATGCATGATTGTATGTTTACTAGCATATTGTTGGATGATGCCTTTAGTGTTATCTATTTAGTGGTAAAAAAATCCATGTCTAAGTTTGAATACCTTGTTAAGATTAAAGATTATGTCATTTGGAGAATTTGAATATTTGATGTGTAAGGAGAATATGGTATGATTAACAAGTTGAGTAAGGTGAAAAGATATTAGCTAGATTTTGATTTAGAGATGAAAATGTTGGGTTAAGCATGCATATATTTCAAATTTAAGGACTTGTTTGGGTGGAAATCATTGATTTAATTATTATACTATGTTATAGTGATATGTTTAAATTTTTGGAGACATTAGATGCATATGAATGAAATGGTCACATTAGCATGATTGATGGTTTTCACAAAAATTGTTGAGTGGGTCATCTTGGAAGAAAAAGTGAATAAGATAGCACACAAAAAGACCTAGAGTTTTTGGCCAAGCCTTGTTTTTAGGGTTAGAATAATACTTTTAAATGACTGAAGTTGAATTAGAGTGCTTGGAGAAAATTAGAAGACAAAAAGCTAGGAGAGTGTAAAGGGAGGGTCTCGGCCCAACCCTAGTGGGGAGGGGCCGAGCACCCCTAAGTGTATTGGATGTCTATTATAGTACTTTGGGAAGAAAAGGAGTAGGATTAAGAGGTGCGAACATTTTAAATGAGCTTAACGTAGAGTAAGCGTCATGTTCGTCACCTATTTTATATGTTCTATGACATGAGTCTCACGTCTCATGCATACAGCACAAAAATCATGTTTTCGACATGTTTTTAAAAGAAAGGAAAGTAAATAAAAGTTTTATAAGAACCCCAAAGGCTGGGACGGAGTAGTGTCCCAGTGGAACTCCCTGTTCACTCAGGAGTGACTAAAGTCGAGTGAAAGCCCTGGGTCGACAAAGAACCGTCGGCAGACCATATGGCTCCAAAAGGATGTCCGGAGCGTGGTCGCACCTAAAGCTAGTGGGTGGCTATAGAACGGTGTTGGCCTCGGCCTCACCGATACAGAAAAGTTTGTAGTCGTTCGGTGAGTGATCAATCGCCGAGTGATGAAGAGCGCGAAAGGGCGCGAAAAGTAGTTACTTAGGTTTGATACGGTCGCCAGGTGCTACGGTAACTAGCAGGAACACACGGTGCGTAGGGGAACCGTGAGGTGTCCAACAGAGGTCATGACAAAAGATGGGCTTTCAGGCCATATATGATATGATAAGTGGCGCCTAAGATAAGAAAAATGAAAAAGTATTTGAAAGAAAACTCCATTGTTTTGTTTTTCGAGAGTACGAACAAGAATATGAAAAGAATACGAAAAGGAAAAAGAGAAATTTTAAGACATGAGCATGAGCATGTGCACATCATGAAATTATGAGTCTCATAATGTATTAAGTATGATTAACTGTCTGCTATTCATTTAACTGCATGCTTAAATTGCTTTTGTTATGATATAAATTTGCTTACTGAGATTTATCCCGAAATCTCACCCCTGTTTATCTCTCAACTATTACCTTTTTGAGATGATAGAAGTAGTTGCAGGTGATGACGACCCTGAAGAGTATGACCCTAGAGACAGTAACTCGGACCCTCAAGGGCCCGACTGAGGCCGATACCTCCGAGCTAGTGACTCTCGACTACCTGAGCCGCTGGGCGGCAGAGTCACTACCCCTAGCTATGTATATATGTGGTGTACGCCCTATCGGGTGTTGTATGGTTCTGGGCATGGACGATTCCCTCCACTTGGGTGGCCTTTACGAGTCATCCCCCGGGATGAGTTGTGAGGTGGGACCTGCCTTGGAGTTGGACCGCCTCCGTTACGGTCCAAATTTCAAGAAGATTAAGAAGGAATCGTTGTACTAGGAAGTGATAGCTGGGGATCCGCCATGCAGCTTTTGTATTTTACTTGCATGTATTTTGGTCTTCCGTTGTTTTGGAAGAATGAACACTTAAGAAGGATCCTTATGTTTATATTAATGGAAATGTGATATTTTGGGATATTATTATATTAAGCCATGTGATACACGCATAGAAAGGTTCGACCTTTTTTCCGCTGTGATAAAAAAAAAATATCCAGTAAACGATAAGACGATGGGTGAACTTCCCTGTGATGCTCATTCCCAACATCACAGTTTGCGTACGATCCCAAGCGTAGGCTGGGGCGCCGACATATAAACTCATAAAAATGGAAAGCATTGAACCGCACAAACTAATTAATAAATTGAAATGGGCGTATGAACTACCGAAATGCAAATAGGTTAGCAAACTTAATCCACTACAACCTTTCCTGAATACAAGCTGGTAAACCAAAAGATTGCAAAAATTTAACACAATGTAAACTAATGAAGAGAAGCCCAAACCAGCCCCAAAAGGTCTATGGTTTCAAAGACAACCCTCCAATCGAAAAAGAAATGAAAGAAAGTGGGTTCTCCTTTAGAGTTCGGCTAGCCAGGGAGACAGTCTACAAAAACTCTAGAAAAACCAAATGGAAATCACTGGGCTGCATGTTAATGAAATGAGGAGCTTCTAGAATTAAAAACATAATATAAACTGAAATAAGTGCAGTTCAAACCAGCCCCAAGAGGTCTATGGATTCAAACAACTGATCTCAAAAATGGAAGCAAAAAAAACTAGGCAGCTCTTGGGAGTTCGGCCAAGCATGGTCTACGAAAATCTCCCATGAAAAGCCACCTCCTCTGATCTGATTTCCTCCTTTTTCTTCTTTCTTGCCGCCAGCTCCAGCTCATTTTCTTCTCTTTTCATCTAAACCAAATGGTCCCTTTTTGCTGCAGCAGAACTTGTAGGTCCAAAACAGGAAACTTGGAGCTGCTGCTGCGTTTTGATCGTTGAGTGTCTCACGTAAATTAGAGTGGCTTAGATAGCTGAAGAGGAATCGGTGCAAGGGCTGGGATGCTTTTCTAGCCATTGGGCAAAAACTAATGGACATTTTGTTGTTTTAAACCCAGCGGACCAGAGGAATTACTCTGCTCTACCTACAAAGGCATCTTTGCTTGTGTTGTTGAGAGCTGTAGAGTTCACTTGGGGCAAATGCAGGACACGTGTGTTGAGGGCTCAGTTCTCGTGTATTTGCCTTGAAGTGTAGGGGCTAGGCTTGCTGTGAACAAATGGTCTCTGTGGCTTGAGCTGTTGTGATGCATGGGTTGAGTTTGCTTGAAATGCATTTGGTGACTTGAGTGAGTCGGTGTAGCTCCTTCTTTGCAAGGCAGGTGTCGCTTGTTGTGTTGTAAGGCTTCTCACGAACTTAGCTTGCCACATGAGGTGTCACTTGGATTGGTGTGGCTTGCAAATGTGAGGTACAAAATGGTGCACAGGCTTGCTTTCCACCTGAATGTTTGCCAATAAATTATACACCAAATGAATTTATTCAATTGCAAGTAATCAACTAAAAATTGGAGCCAGTCAAGATCCTGCCCCTAAATGTCATTTAGTAAGAATCATAGAAGAAGCTTAAATAGTAGAATGAACAAATAGCACAAATATAAACCATAGTCTAAAGTCCCTACAAAAAAAAAACCACCAAATCAAATCACTTAAACTATAGAAACATGCACAAAAAACAAACCACGCCCAAGTCCCTCTATAAAATAAACTACTGAATCAGATCATTTAAATAAATAAATAATAAAATAATAAAATAATGACATACTGTTGGTTCAAAGGTTATTTTTAGCCTTACCATGTAATGATTGGCAAAACTTTTAGATTTCTTGCCTATCCTTTTGTTATGGTCCTCTTTCTGTTGTGATATATATTGCATACTGCTAGTAATTTAGGCGTATGAATTTTATTTTTGGTACGAACGAGTAGGGGTGTTCAAGCGGGTTTCGGATCGGGAATTCGGGTTAACCCGGCCCGAAACCAAAAGTCCAAATCCGGTTTGGACTCCAACTCAGATTCACCCAGGTTGAAATCTAGGTTGAATTCGGATCAATCCGATTTTTCAAAAATTGGAAATCTGATTTCTGGATTTTAAACCGTTTTAAAAAAAAATATGGGATATGTTAAAACTTAACTATTTTTGTCACTGGAACAACAAAATGCAATTGGTCTGTGACATTTAGAAGAAAATTCAAGGAGCAATAGCCTTTATCTATATTTCTTCATTATTCATTTCCTTTTCTTTTTATTTTATTTTTATTTTATTTTCTTTTTCTTAAATGGAATATTTGGATGGAATTCCAGCATATCTAGCCAGTGGAAAATTTCAACCTATTTACATGATCAAACAAACGATGCTATATATATACGTACATGTAATATTATACGATGAAATCATTTAAACAAGTATGTATATATACGTGCTTATACAGTATTACATGGAGATTATAATCAATAAACATGTTGTGTTAGCATAATGTTAAGCCTTCTAAGCCATACGGAGTGCAGCACCATGTGAAGGATATCAAATGGCCTAGAAGGTCGGTTCAGCTCAAAATGCCTTGCAATTTGTGTCACTCTCTTCTGCAATGTCAAGTACTTTCTTTGGGAAATTCCTTTCAGAATGGTCTTGATTTTAGGTATTCTTTTTGGAGCAACAAACACTGCAAACTTGCTCTAATCAAGAACATCACTAAAGGGTAATGTATAGTAATAAAAAATAATCACAGGGACACATTCTTGATACTTGCCCCCATTCCACTTCAATTTCTCAGAAATAAAGAAGGAAGATAATGCACTTGAAGATGAAAGATTTACCCAATTGGAAATCACTCGAAGTTTGCTCAGTTAACACTTTGAAAGTACTTTAATTTGTTCAGAAAGCAACATTTACAATGATTTTTGCTCATAATAAATCAAGACAAGAAGCCTGAAAGGGCTTTCCAAACAACGCCTAACAAAACTCCAACTAACTTCTCACAAAGTCCATAACTTATCCAAGTCAAATGCCAGCCAAAAAGAAAAAAGTTTGTTCCACCAAGTTGATCGATACTCTACAAAGAAAAAATTATAATACATCAACATCAAACTTATTAAGAGTAAAAAAACCCACAACATCAAACTTATTGAGAACATGAAGATATTATAGCACAAACTTACTCTAGATTATCATGAATGGGAAGAAAGACTTACAGCAGCTTCGGTTGAAGTTTCATCTATACCATCATCTAAAAAAGTAGTAAATTTTGAGTTAGATAGATAATAAATTGAGTTCAATATATATTAAAAAAAATATTTCAAATTTCAAACTTACCTTCAAGGTCCATCATCTGTACGTATTCTTTCAACTCCTTAAGGTCGAAAGGTTTGGTCCTCAACCCGTTTTGTGTGCAAATAAGGGCTTGTCAATGGTCGAAATATTACTTTATGTACCTTCTGGACAAGTTAGGTCCTCAAGCCTAGAGCAAGGTTCAAATTCAATAACACAATCTCTACTCCTAGTTATAGAAATGGCATAAATATGTAACCGATGATAAATAATCAACATTGAAAAATAAAGCTAATCAATGGAACCCCAACATCACAAGCCCAATAATTAGCCTAATAAAGCCGTGCTTCTCTGAGAAATATGAATCTAATGATTAATATAATGTTAACTTCATGTTCAGGTTTTTATTTGAGCCAACCCCAATAGTTGGATGTATTCAAGCTAAATACCATACTTCTTAACAAACCATGAAAGAATCCCACAGACCCCTGCACTAGATGAGATGAGCCCCTTAATAGCTCCGCCCCTGGAGAGAGTCTAGAAACCGAAGGAAGAAAATGGGCAGGCTACTGACTACATTTGTTTCTTGTTTCACTCATGCAAGAAGAAAACGGGTTCTCATATAGTTGGTTCTTTTGATGTCTTCACAGCAGCAATACAACATATGATAAAAAATAGACAAAACCCAGAAACGAAAATGAAATGTTTATATATAAGCAAAAAAGATTATGACATCAAAACCCATGAGTTATCTTCTCGCCCCTTAATAAAAAGCAATGCTCAAAGCGCTACAATAACAAGGCAAAATAGGACAATAGAACAGAGACTTAAATGAAAAATCAACAAACATTACAATTCCAACAAAACGTTCATGGAAAATCACACAAGTTCATCAAAACCTTAGGGTCAAACTTCAAAACATTGACAGATGGTAGCTGAGATTAGAGTGAGATTAGAGAGAGAGAGATCAAGGGAGAGAGAGAGAGAGAAGCGAAATCACCACCCCCAAGTTGTTACAGACTCTGTAACACATCAGCGCTTCACCGAAATCACCACCCCTAAGTTGTTACAGTCTCGCTGATGGAGACTCTACGACGATCGATGATAGCTCACGGCATAACTCACGACAAGATCGGTTTGATTCGACTGAGAATGGGATGCGATTAAGGCTAGGGTTTAGATTTAGAGAGAGAGAGAGAGAGAGAGAGAGAGAGAGAGAGAGAGAGAGAGAGAGAGAGAGAGAGAGAGAGAGAGAGGTCAGAATCTCAGATGAGAAATGTGATTCAATGATTCGGCATTTGTCTAAAATTCGGGTACTGGATATTAGATCCGATACCAGATTTTCAATTCAAATCCGGACCATCTTAAATGGTTTAACTGGATATTTAAAATATGAATTCCGGATTTATTTAAATCCAGATCTAGGATCCAGATATCCAGTTTTCAAATCGGACCGGAAAAAAAAAATCGGTCCGGATGAACACCACTATGAACGAGGGGTATGTAGCCTTGTGTTATATGTCCCCGACGCTTTGATTTGTGTTCTATCCCAAGCGCAGGCTGGGGGCATCAACAGTAGTTCTCGGAACAATCAAAGCAGTAGCTTTTCTTTCCAAAATTATACACATCTACTGATGCTTGACTAAAGATTTTCTTTCTCTAAGTTAAGTCACTTGACTTGAACAAAGACCTTCTTACCTTTAGGGCTTTCTCGATTGCCTTCCTTCATATTCAAAGTGCTAAGTGGTGCTTCCTCTATGTCAATAGTACCTCAAGAGATCTAATAAGGATGCCCTAAGGCGAGTTTGAATAGTTGAGCAAGGGACAGATCCACACAAGTAATGGCTACGAAATTAGCTAGGTAATAAAGATTTTCGTACAATATGTCTTGCTATTATGAGCTAAATGAGCTGTAAGCCCCCGTTTGAGATATCCCAACCAATACCCATTCAAAGGCCCTTACAAAAAGCCACTTTAATAAAAGTTCAGAAGAAGAGAGGATCAGAAAGGAGGAAGCTACTTTAGCAATAAATAGAAAGGAAGGAGCAAAGCCACTTTAGCCAGAAGTTCTGGATAGAAGAGCAACTTGATCGAAGGTTTAAGATTTGTAATTGAAGAGAGCGTCAAGCGAGGAGATGAAGAATCAATGGAATCCACATATGCTGCCACTCTGATCTCGCCAATAGAGGTAGGAATTCATATCTAGTTTCGTACCATAAAGTAAAGTTAATTCTATGTAGTCACATGTAGGAAGGGCCAAAGTTAAACAACCTGATGCGTGTTGGCATAAAAGTCCTATCTCCTTGATTTGCTAGCTATAGAAAAGGTGAAAAATGGGTTGTAAACACAAGAGACCATAAACTATGGTTCTGTATGTATGGAGAAGGAGTCAAGGGAGAGAGGGGATAAGCTTCTTGGTTTATTATATGAACTAACCACAAGGAGGAGATTCCTACCTTTTTTGTTCATAGATAGAGAGATTGGAAAAACGAAAATGGCTATAAATTGCTTTTGGAGTATGGGTTGTTACCATTGCTAAAGGATATAGTGGTACCATTCCAGAGTGACTTAGTTCTATATCTTCTTGACAAGCAAAGGGAAATCAAGGAAACCCACTATAAGAGGTAGAAGAATCCCTTGGACTAGGCTAAAGATACATCTACGAGCACAGGAAAAGAATAAGATAGGCTAGCTCATTCCTTTATCGGGAAGCTCAAGAACTCACGATTCAAGGAGAAGGGAATGGCTTTTTTCCTCTAGCTTTGCCTCTCCTCCCGTGTTTGCTTTCAGTTATTCTTCTTTTGTGTAGGGATTGGACCCATTTAATGTGGATTCTGATGGTGCCTTATCCATGTGCAACTTCAACATTCTGAAAATTGGGATATGAGCTCTATTTCATATCCTTTACTTCCTTAGTGCAAGCCATAAGAAGGCGACAACCTACCTTTGATTGATGACTTCTCTACCAATTTTGAATGTAGGCCTAGCTTGAGAGGCAATTCTAACCTATCTCCTTTCTAGTGTCGTTTAGCTGACGAGGGTGAAGAGATCAATCATGTTGAGGAGAAGGATTTCTTGAGCATGAATTCAACAGACTACAAAGAGAAGGGTGAAACAAATGATCTAAACACTAGTTCTTCCTTTAGGTATAACTATGATTTAATAATGGAATAACCTCTATAGTAGCCTAACCTACGGGGTTTAGTCACTAGAAAGGGGCAAAATGAAAGAGTACGAGACAAAGATGCAAGCAAGGACGGAGTGATCAACCCTTTCTCAGCTTGGAGCATTCTAGGGACCGTGGGTGAGAGGGAGACCAGGTACTATAAGGTTTCGTTAGATAGAGAAGAGGAAGTGATAGTTAGCTCGATCGGTAGGGAAAGGAAGCAAAATGCCAGAGTTGGATATGAAATAGAATGTGATTGCTTTGGTGGCTAACTGAATGATTGAGGTAAAACTCTTCTTTATCCAACCAATAACAATAGGCAATTAGGAGGGATGCTTATTAAGACCTATTCTAGCGAAAAGAGCAGTCACAATCCATTCCATGAATTCACAACCAAAAAGAAATGCTCAATGGACTCATTATGAGAGCAGAGAGTATGCAAGTAAGCTAATAGGCTTACGTTATCTAGCTTGTAAAGGCGATTATTTATAGCCATTCAAGCAATCATGCCACAAAATATTCTTGTATTCTACCTTGGGATATTTTTTTTCTTGATTGTGATAACTCGGATTTAGCATGACTTATAGCTTACTTTAGAAACCTTAGTCTTTTAAAGGTTTAGTATTTAAGTAATAGGAATGCCTTAGTATTTTTCTTAAAATGAGAAGAAGCCCTAGAGTTAATTGTGAATTTGGGTCCAAGTGATAGCATCAACCCTAGAATGCTAAGTGTGTTTCGGCCCTTACTTGTTTACCTAAGCCCAATGGCCCAAATCCCATGACTAAACCCTAGTCTCAAGTGCCATGTGTCATACATGCAAGGCACTATGTACCTAGTCTGAATATTGGGCTAAGGGAGAGAGAGAAAGGCATCGGAAAAGTCAAGAAGTGCTACTCGCCTATTATGAAGATTGTGACACTTGTCATGCATGTGAGATACTTCTAGAAGATACATGACAAGATGACCTAGGAAAATGCATGTGACATTTGGCCAAGACCCATTTCCCACGCCTAAGAGCACTCCCAATGGAGTAGCTAAAGATGTGCATTTTGTAAAATTTAACTCAAATTTAACTAAAAGGGCAAAAATCTCACTCCATTGGAATAACTAAAATAGAATTTTTTTTAAAGGATGAACAGTGTTTGCGCTGCATGTAGCGCAACACTGTTCATCATTCAAATAATATTTTATTATATTTTCCATTTCTCATTTCACGTGTTCGGCAGTTTTCGTTCGACAGTGGCTTTCGGACATCATCGGCGTCAACACCGGCCACCACCAGAGACACTGCTAGCTTCACCGGCATCGCCTTACACCGGCTATCATTCCCCAGCGATTCCAGCTTCGGTGATGCACCATTCATCCCCACGCACCGATCGAATGCCGAAAATGGATTTCGGCATCACCGGCGTCATTGGACCTACCGCCGGCCGCTACGTGCTACACCGTCGGCATCACTGGCATCGTCTCACTCCGATGGCCATTCCCTAAAAATTTCATCTCCGGCGAGCTAGCCGTCGGCTCCATGCGGATCTTCAAAGCTGCGGTGGTCTATTTTCTAAACAATCGGAATTTTTTTTAATTTGTCAAATAAATTTAATTAAAATAAAATATGAATATTTTAAAAGATGTAGAAAAAAAATAAAGATGCTGATGGATGATAAAATGTAAAAATGAATAGCTAAAATGAAAAAAATGGGTTTTTGATAGTTAAATTTGAAGGAATTTTAGAGTGTCCATTATGAGTGCTCTAAGGCTTGTTTTTGGGAGATTTTGAGTTTCCATGTTGATGGTTATGGAAAGTAGTTCTTAGAAAGGAAGAAAATAGAGTTTCTAGGTGTTTTGCAAGGAGAAACTCAAAGGACATCCTTGGATTTTGGGATTTCAAGATTTTTGCACCCAAACATCTCCTGATTTTTGCCACATGTCGTGCATGCTTATAGAATCTAGAAGATTTGGAAGATGAAGCAAAGACTTGGACTGATTTGCCCCTAAACTTTCGGCCAACACATACTCACACACTCTCATCACATGCCATGTGTCACATTATTTCCAAATTTGACCAATGAAGATTGAGAAGACTCATTGGAAAAGTGAAGAGACAAGATAGAAGAAGGGAAAAGAAGGAGTGGGTGGTAATGGACAGGGAATTGCCACTTGTCACTTATGCCTTGAGTCTTATAATGGAAAATGAAGAGGCATAAGTCAGTTTACTCATATACCCTTAAGAGAAACTAGCTTGTTTGGATGAAAAAATGGCAAAGAGGGAAATTAGTGTGCAGTTTAGCCATGGAGAAATCCTAACACACGCCACCCTCATGTGTGCCTTCCCAAGGCAATCAATGATGAGAATCTAAAGAGGATTTTTGGCCATTGCAAAGGGAGAAGGTGAAAGGTTATGTCAAGTATCATTCATGCATGAAGGTTGGAGGAAAACCAAAGAGAGATGGAGGGACTTCGTATATAAGGAGGGAGGAACATGCCCAAGGGCTTTTCTCTTGCCATTTTTGAATTTTGCATGTGTCCTCACTCTCTCCAAGCACTTCTCACCCATTTCCTTAAGGATTCTTGCATTTTCTCACCAAGCAAATGCGAGGAACTTGAAGTTTCGATTCTCATGTGATAGAGACCAAGGTAAGGCTCGAATTTCTTTAATTTTTATGTTCACTAGTCAACTATGAGATTCAAATCTGATGGAAGTTCTTGAAATGATGAAAAACACACACTTTTACACTTTCCTAAGAAGCAATTTAGGGTTTCTTGAAAACCCTTAAGGCCAAAACTTTTGTGAAAGGAACCCCAACCATTTCTGTCCCTTTTCTTGTTTATGCATTTTTTTAAGTTTAATGCGAGTTTAGAAGTGAAATGAAGTGTTTCTTGGTGAAAAATGCTAGAGGCCGAGAGGTTCAACCCTAGAAGACCCTCACACACTCAAGGTGTTGTATGAAGGTTTTTAGATTCCAGTTCTAATATGTTGTATTTTAAATTATAGCTTGCTTTTCATTTGTTTTGTGGATTTTTGTAAGTAGACACTCAACTTGCTCTTGTTTATCTGTGTAAATCCTTTATTTGTTTCTTTTGTCTTGAATGATATTTCTTGGTTGTTTGCTTGTATATATTTGTTTTATGATCTTGGACTTTAAATGTGGAATGATTACTATAATTTGATTAACATGAAAATGACAAGCATGACCCTTGTATGTTTAAGCTTTGATGAGAACAAAGTGGCTTATATGTGGAATATGTGTATTTGGCTTTACCATGTTTTGATGGTTTCGGATCTTGATCAAGTGATGTGATTTTATGCTTTGTTTAGTTATGCTTTAATTTCTAAGAAATATGTATTGAGATTTGAGCATGTTTAAGTGATGAAATTGCATGTTCTAATGCTTATACGGTTCAACATGAGCAAATTCTCATAGAACCATGATCTTGTTTTGATATCTCATGTGTTTTATATCATCATGCTAAGAATTAAACTTGTTATGTTTAGTTATTTCATGCATGTCATTCCATATGTCACGTATCAAAAGTAAGGATATACAAGTCTTAAGTCTCATGTCACATGCATTTGGGTAAAATATTTTCAAAAGAGAAATATTTTAAAAGAGTTTTCGAAGAAAAGAGTTTAAAAGTTTTATCACGACCCCAAGTGTTAGGACGGGAGATTATCCTAGTGGAACTTCTCTATCTACTCTGGAGTGCTTAAGAATGGAGTGGAAATCCCTAAGTTGACAAAGAACCATCAGCGAACCTCGAATGAACTCTTTTCAAAGAATGTTGGAGCGAGAAAGCACCTAATGCTAGTGGGTACATAAGGCATGTAACCCGATGAAGTATTATCGAGTTAATATGATAAGTCTCTATTTAAGACATACTCATCACAGTTCATAGACTAGTGATGGTGCGGTAACTAGCAAAAGCACTTGTCTTTTTTTTTTTTACGAAGAGTTGGTGACCACATGTCTAAGAGTGGCCCCTCCCCAAGTTTATTAACCTAGTAGGAGCACATAGTGCATATGGGAATCGTGTTGTTTCCACCCTCTAATTATGTATAAGAGTACATATGTTATGGATCCCTTAATGAAAGTCTCGTGTAACACCCGCTCCCTCTTTTCTCCAAGGCATAGCGAATCTCGAGGAAATAATGTGACCGCCACCACTACTAGCTTTCCCATCCTCTAGTGGGCAAAACCCACCATCAGTAGCCACCCAGCTCCACTGTTTCTCTTCCATCCGAAATGGGTTTGTAACCCATGGGTTTGCCATCCTCGCGCTGCCATGGCGACCCCACCAGCGTCACCACCCCACCAAAATGTTCCCTTGCCTCAGGCGATCTCCCCCTAGCTCCACTCCTCCATCCATGACCTCAGCTCCCTTATATGAGCATAAACTTGAAAATGAGTTTCCACACTTTCCAGCTAGATCCACCACCTTCCAGTGGTTGCACCGCCTCACCACCACCACCATGAGATCCCCCTGTTGGGAGTTGTGTTGTGAAGTAGGGTTGTGGACTGTGCAATGTAGTACGAGGGTGATGTGTGTGCAGTTATGGTGTTGTAACAAGTGTTGTGAAGGGAGTATGCATGAAGTATACTCTGTATGGTGGAGTGATGTACCGTGCGGTGTGCATCGTACAATGATGTGGAGTAGTGTGGTTGTAGGGGTGCACGTGGAGTGTACTCTATGGGGTAAAGTGATGCACCGTGTAGCGTGTATCATGTGGTATGTGGTGTTGTATTTTATGGAGAGGGTACACATAGGGTGTACTCTACGTGGCGTGGTATGGACGAAATGGAGTATGCATAGAGTGTACTCCAAGTGTTGTAGTTGTGACGCACTGTAAGGCGTGTCACGAAAATGGATAGTTACATGATTGAGGAATGTAAGGTGCATGATGTGTTGGAAACTGTGGAACAGTATCCCAAAGTAGTGGTGATGTGACCAGTAGCCCTAGTGACAATTGTCATTATGTAACTGTGTTATGTCTCAAAGTACGTACGAAGCGATGAAACTTCATAGTAGTGAAGTAGAGGGGTAGAGGAAATGTGACAAGAGTACTGAGGAACCGCACTCACGTCGAGTCCGGATTGATGTAGATGTCACGTGGTGTAATGCCATGTGAAGTGATGGATAATAACGGTGTAGCTAGTTTGTAGTCTCGAACTACGTGATGTGATTGGGGTACATTTGTTATAGACCCTATCGTGTTAAGTGTTGGGATGAACTCGTAAATGGTCATTAAGTAGGTTAATTCCTACCAACCGTCATGGAGAATGTTGCGATCTATGGTGCTTGTTGTTCAAGCATGTGATTAATGTATTCTATATTGGTCTTAGGGGATGAGGAGGTAGAGTACATGTGTAACTAGGGAGACATGTGTGCCAGACGAGTTACCCTATGTAATGGATACTCTATCTTGAGTAAAGGTATGCAATGTTAAGCCCCAAAGCTTACCTAAAGTCGCATGGGGTGCATGGTTGTAGATGATGAGGATGACGATTATGCGTAGGCTTAGATGAAGTAGTGTCGGGTGCACTATTTAGTATTGGGATGCGTGACTTAGTCTATCTAAGTCATGCATCGGTATGAGGTTAATTGATAGGGGTATTGCCTATAAGCTGATCGCCGAAGGTGAAGTATAATAAGAGTCATGTGAGCACACGAGGATATAGGGAAAGTGTCTGAGTGTTTGTGAAGGAGTCCCTAATGGTCTTAGTGTAGTGAGTATGGACTCCAAGGACTTGAGGATAGTTGAAATTTTTCGTGAGTGAGCCCCCGATGATCTTAGCAAGGTAAGGACTTCAAGGACATGAGAATGTCAGAAGGTGTCCCAGTATCTGTAGTGAGTTCACGATGGTCTTAGCAAAATAAGGATTTCAAGGATATGGGAATACCGGTAGGTGTCCTAGTGTCTGCAGTGAACCCTTGATGGTCATAACAAAGTAAGGACTCCAAGGACATGAGAATAGCAGGAGAGTGTCGTAGTAAAGTGTAACAGCCCTTTCCCGTAGGCTAAGGAGTGTCACTTAACTTTTCTAAAACTTTAATTTGGCATAAGATTCTTGGTTTAATAATAATATAAAATAACATTTAGTTCATAGAATGAAGTTTTAATAAAATGTATTTCACAAAAATTTAACTGAAATAACTTGTGTCTTAAAGACACTTATTTCTAGAAAATTTAAAATTTAAATAACTGCTCAATCTACTCCTGGCCTGCCTGCTTGTACTGGTCCCCTTCCTCACCTGGGTGGTTTTAAAAATAGGAAATAAACTAAAATATGTCGATGACTCAGTATGAAATCCACCACAATGTGAGAATAATAATCATAGGAATTTTTCATAAAACTTATGCTGAGATCTGAAACATGACTGTATATGTCAATGTTTATGTTATGCATGACTGAACTATTTGAATTAACTGACTAACTAACTGAACTGACTGGTCTGAATTAACTGATTGGTCTGTCTGATTTAACTGAACCAATTTAACTGAATTGATTGGCCAATACACTTAACCCTATGTCCAAGGTTGTGCACCAGCCTCACGTTTCGCTGTAGCAAGTGGAGCTGCTGATAGTACTCTAGCGTACTATGGTGGACCACACTTAGGTCTGTGGCTTGTACATCCACCCTAATCTGATATGCATTTGTACCATATATCTGAATGACCATCTGAATTAACTGATTTACTAAATTGTTTGACTGAATAACTGATTAAATGCTTTCTAATTTGACCTAATTTGATACTTGGACTTGACTTAACTTATGAGACTTATGCAACATGAGATGCATATCATATATACTGATATAAATAAATATGGTTGCTGAATCTAGACATGATGCTGAATGACATGATTGTGTACTGTGCTGTGCTAAATGACATGTTTGCATAACATGAGGGGTATATGAAAAGGACTATCAAATAACTGGCTCTACCAATAATATAAGCTAATGTGAGGATCTAATTTTGTGATCAAATTCACTTGCCTCGATGCATTGCTTCCTAAGTTTTCCTTCATAGCTCGACGTTACCTATACGAACTATGGATCATCACTAACGTTCTAGGAAATATGTCGTAACATTCTACTGAATTAATACATATAGCGAAGAAATATTTAATACATATTTGCTTCATACAAAAGATGTGAAATACTCCTATTGCAAAAGCTAATAAAATACTAGTAACATATTTCACTTAATTAAAATCATAATATAGGAAATACTCAGGTAAATATTTTGCTTAGTAGGAAAATGAATAAACTTCCAATATCAGAAATTATTTAAATACTAATAGCATATTTGCAGATTTAAAATATACTTTAGTAAAATGATCTAAGCTATGCTCAACAAGTCGTGAAAACCTAAATTCTTAAAATAATTTATCTCTTTATAATCAACATAACTATTCTATCTTACAAATCATAAAATAATCCAACTCCAATTAAAATTAAGTCTCGTATAAACTATAAAATAAACATGAAAACAAGGAAAGCATACTACCATGTCTTATAAAGTAGTGTAGTAACATAAGTATACTACAATGAATGTTTTCAAGATTTTTATTTTACAAATAGCTAGACGGCAAGGAGTTTTAAGGGAATTCATATAATTACAGATAATGAGTGAGGGCTAAATGGGAAAGTTGAAACCAAGCAACCTGTTGTCTACGGGAGGACAAGTAAACTATAAGGAGCAAATTTGGTTTTTATCAGAACAGTGTAGAGCCAAGGGAGAATGGCAATGGTGGAAAACTCACCGGAGAAAAGCCAACCGCGATGGAGCAATGGTGGTCGACCAAGGTTCATAGTGGCGAGGCTAGTTTCTGGGCAAGGTGTGACACATAGAGAGAGAGTGAGAGAGTTGTAGAGGGAAACTGAGAATGTGAAAATTCAGGGGAAGAGAGTTAGTCCGCCAGGAAACTCACCGGAATGAACAGGATTACGGGTGGTGCCTAGTCGGTGTTGTCTGATGATGTTCCAAGTGTTGGGCTCTAGGTGGGTGGCAATTTGCGGCATTTACGTTGGGATAATTCCTTTGTTTTGGTGTGCAAGAACAGAGCCTTCACTTGCAGTGTTTCATTGGCTCTCCAAGGGAAGTCGCGAAGGGTGTCCATTGGTTGGGGAATGTGGTGGTTGAGGGAGATAGTTGCTTCATCTCAGCCTGGTGCAAGTGCGCCGTGGGTGTAGTGGAAAGGGCGAGGTAAGGTTGCAACTGGTGGTTTAGGGTTGATGTGTGCAGGGGCAATGCGGTGATAGTATGGGAACGTGAGGGGCTGATGGCAAAGTCAGTACTATACGTAGAAGAGAGGTGTATATTTATAGGCGTTTGGAAAACCCTATTGATGAAGAAAAATAGAAATGTGCATGCATGGGACAGATGGAGGCATGCGGGTCAGGTGAAGGCAACTAAACTTATTAAAGTTTGAAATTTAAATCTGATGCCTATCTATCCAATAAACACAATAGTTGTTGTGAAAGTAGAAGAAGGAAATGTCGTGCATGGAGCAAAACCGACATGCATGGCTTAAAATCATAGAACTTAATCGGTTAGCTAGGAGAAGAAGCTTAATTAGAAACAAACTCTATCTTAAAATCTATTTTTGAAATAATAATAAATAATAATAATAATAATAATTAAAAAGAATTTAATCCTACTTTATCTAGAAGTATTAACAATTATTAAAATAATATCTCTAATAATCTACATTTAAAAAAATATAAACTACTCATTAATCTCTTAGGATCTGATAAGATAAATAGTACTAATAATAACAAGAGGAGAATTTTAAAATAATATAAGAAATCAATAATAGATTATTCACAATTAAACCTAAAAAAAAATATTTGGGTTGTGTTGTTACAGAAGTGTAGGTTCTTTCTAATTTAATTGCTTGTGTTATATATATATATATATATATATATATATTGATGCTAGTTGTATATATGCTTGTAGGTTGTTTTCTGTGATGCATTTATGACTGGACCGCATGTTATGAAAATTAGCATGGAGACTAGGTAAGTGTTATGTTCATAGGCCTCTAGTGTTTACTAGATTAGTGAAAGAAGATGTGACGCCCCCAATTTACTTTCGTAATTCAACGCAAATTGAAGTGTCAGGGTAAATATCGCTAGGCTACTCACCCATGTACTTATCGAAATTTAATACAAATCACAGCGAAAAAGTTATGAA
Source organism: Platycarya longipes (assembly GCA_036559045.1). Lineage (NCBI taxonomy): Eukaryota > Viridiplantae > Streptophyta > Magnoliopsida > Fagales > Juglandaceae > Platycarya > Platycarya longipes. The sequence continues at coordinate 53,518,573 of CM071791.1, forward strand.
TAAAAATTAATTTCTAGTAATCACATGGTAGCATAAAAATCACAATAACATTTTATCCTTACATGCATAACTCAGTTAGTTTTCTTATATACAAACTTATCCAAATATCACCTTAGGGCCGCCTAGGCTCTTTCTTTACTTCGGAAAACTGGCTGCCATGCCGATGCCGGTCCCTACTACTATTAATTAAGTCAAAATTTCTATGGAGAGAGTACTCCAGGGATCCTCTTAGGGTTTCTCCGAGTCTCTCGAGCAACTGGGACCAAGCCCATGGCCGTCATCACACCCTGCAGCAAAATTTAAATTTCAAAAAGAAAGGAAACATACAAGAATGAGATTTCTTTAGAAATTTCAGTAAGTACACACTTAACTTAATAAAAGTATAGACATCGTAAAATAATCACATATAATTCAAACAGCTAGAGTATGCATTTATGACATGCTTCATGTGACTTATGCATGACTTAGATTTATTTCTTAGGTAGACGTATACTAATATCTCTCTTTCTAGACAATCTTATACCATGCGTAAACTTCTTATTCTTTCCTTATATTCTTATTCTTATAAGTCTTACTTATAGGGGCCCTTCTTATTTTAACCTCGACGAGCGTTACGTATTGCCATCCTCGTCAGGTTTCTTAGCATGACGCATCAGCTTATCCATACATATAACTCGTTAGTCGTTCGGCTGTTACGTATCATCATCCCCAACATGACGAGTCTCGTGTCAATCTTTCAGGTGTTATGTATCGCCATCCCCATCATGACATGGAAAATACTTAACATAGCGGGCGTTACGTATTGCCGTCCCTACTAATCATGTCAATCGTTCGGGCGTTATGTATCACCATCCTCGTCCTGACACAACACTTATCTTATAAAACCATGTCAGTCGTCCGGGCATTACGTATCGCCGTCCCCATCGTGACATGATTTTTATTTTACGACAGGCGTTACGTATCGCCATCCTTGTCGGCACGTCAATCATACGGGCGTTACGTATCGCATCCCTGTCATGATGTGAGTAACTTTTTAATCTTTCGACTTGTAAAGTTTTCTTAATGTATTTTCTTATAACAGACGTCATGACTTGTGACGACACTTATATGTGATGAAATACAACTTAACATAACCTTAAACTTATGACATGCATATTTCATATCCTTATAAACCTTATAACATATGAGAATATTTCATAATAGCATACATCACGTGTACATGCATTTACATCACATAAATTCATAACTTCAAAACATAACGAATAATACTTAATAATTAAATAAATCATTAAAATATTCACACATCAAGGCTAATCGAACCCTATGGGTAATCAAAGCTCATTTTCTTCTTATTAAAATCAAGCAAAAATCCACATATACAACTTGTCAAATTTTCCTTAGCTTTTATAAATAAACTCAAGTTTAAACTATATTGTTCTTTTGGTTAATTCTCCAATAATTTCTTGTATGATGATTTTTGAAATTTTCCAAATAAACTAAAGTTTCTAAACTTACCATAATTATTAAAATATCATTAAAATAATTATAAATCAAGTCACTAAGAATTTTAGAAGAAATTCACCAATAAAACCAATGCCTACTATGATAAACTCAGATCTGCCACTTCAATATCAGTTTCGTCCTTGATTGCATCCTTATCTCTTAAAACTTATAACATAAAAGTTGTATATATTTATCTTATCTTTCCATATCCTCTTGAACAATTCAAATCTGATACCAACTGAACAAGTTATTCTCGATTTACCAAAATGTGTCAAATCTGCCAATAATAATCCTCTTAAGGCCGGAATTCACTAGAGTTGTTTCTTCAATTTTTTTTTCCAAATTAAGACCACATGTTTTCACATAATTCTTTTCATATAGCACCAAACCACTTATTATATGTCAAGATTAAGTTAATATATGTACTTACAAATTTTCTTCAAGCTTGAATTGATGCTTAGGATAGGTTTTGCACCACTTCTTTTCCAATGTCCTCAATTAGCTTTCTTTTAGTACTTAGGTGATGTAAGGGGGTTTTTGTATATTTTTTCTTGGCTTTTTCTCACCATGGCTGACTGGTGTCTCTAAACATAAAAGTTTTATATTTGCCTTTTAATATTCTATAGGAATTGGAATCACCTCATTTGGACCTCATATGAGAAAGTTATGTTCCTTACACCAAGACTAGACGGATAAGCCCGAGAACTCATTTTGGCACACCAAGTGTTTGATGTTTTGTTCTATCACTTTTCTTTGAAATTTCCCTCAAATTTCAGAAATTTGCCTTTTCCTAATCCCAAATATAATTTCTCTAGTTGATACCTTATAAAATTCTCAAAGATTTAACCATAATTTATCCTAGAATCCATAATTAAATCCCTTTCTTGGCTCAAAATTATTATCTAATTCTCAAGTTTTATTCCTATGGGAGATTGATTATTCTCCAAAAGCTCCTTAAAAATAAATTATAAATTCTAAAAATAAATATTTTAGTCTAAGGGAAAAATGGGCTATTACAGAAGATAATAGGACTAAAAATGCCATTATACATATGTGTGGCTATTCTTGGTTGCCCCTTTTATCAAACTCTAAATGCGTAATTATATGTCTGTGATTAGATGCCTATACGTAGTAATTATTGGATGTATTCTCTAAAAAATATAAGATAAAACCTGATATTTCTATTTATTGATTTTATGGAATAATGCCATGAACTAATGCTAGGATAGACAAACTGACTAAGAGAAGAAGAGATAGAAAGCATAGGATATAGAAGACAGAAAAGTCTAAGGAAAATAAGGTAAAGAAAAGAAAAAAGAAAACTTGAATGAATAAATGCTATGATGTATGAAATTGTAAAATGGGTCCAAAGGAAGACCCAAGGGTTCAAAGGAAGATCCGCCAACACACACGGGGGTAACAGTATGCGATGGCCCAATTATGAATGTTATATTATATAGAATGTGTATGGCATGTATGATATGTATGCATTGAATGAGTGATTGTTTACTAGATGTTATTGATGACTTATAGTTGTTGATTGTTACTATTGTTTGCTGGTTGTGTGCTTGCTTATTGTGGATGGTTTACTTGTTTAATATTTGCTTGGTATATTTCTGTGCTTGCTTGGTAGTTGATTGTATGCCTGTCTGATGATTTCTTAATTGTTAATGGCTTAAAGAAATTGTTAAGAATAAGAAAGATCACGAAGATCCATAAGAAACAAAAAGCATAATAGAGTTATAGTTATGAGAAAGAATGCATGTATTGTCTTGCATGTATGTACATATGTATGAGCGTTGATTGTAAGATTGAAAAAACCTACTTTGTTATATTAAAAATGGTATGAAGTAATGCTTGCTGCTTATTCGAATCATTTTAGTTTTTTTTTTTGTGTATTTTTTTTCCCATATAGGAGTGCGCAGCAGGAAGTAGACAATCCAAGGGAGTAGCACGGTGGTCTAGGCATTTATGAAGGCCCTTTTTATTTTATAAATCAAATGTTTTCCTTTGCAAACCTCTTTTATTTTAAAAACATATTTTATTTATAACGTGGTGTCTTTCACCCTGGTTGAACTAAAAGGTTTTAATATGAATGAAATCAATCCCGTTTTCTGAAACTAGTTTTCATAAAAAGAAAAGCCATGAGTACTATTCCACCCTCTCGAGGACGGGGTCGTTACATCTCGTGATTTTCTTTGTTATGGATCACTTGATGCAAATCTTGTGGTATTCTTTGGAAAGATAGGTTCTGTAAAAGATGAATATGAAATATGAAGAAAGAATGTCTTTCTGAAAATGACAAGCCTCTGGTACAATGTTTGAAAAAGTGTCAGTGCATATGTCAAGTTTTGTTTCAATTAAGTGTCAAGTTCATATCCGTGCATGCATTGCATGATGTACCTCTTGTATGCTTGTATTAACTTTGGTATGTTGTGTGACTACTTACTGATATTTCTCAAAACCTCACTGTGGTAGTTTTCGCTACCAATTCTCTCTCAGAATGGTAGAAGTTGTTACAGATTTAGACGACCACCCAAATGGCCAAGAGGAAGAGGAATGCATCTCCTCCGAAGAGGATTGTGCCTAAGGCTAATATAAGTAGGCCTGAGTTGTTTATATTGGAGCATCTTGAGAACATAGATTGAGAGATCACTAGGATACCCCAATTTATTGAGAACTTTTGCTGGCTCAATAACAGGGACAAGGATCGAGCCATGGAAAATTGTGTAGGATGAACTGTTTAAGAAGAAAAAAAGAGAAGACAAGATGGTACCACATTTCTTAGAAAGGAAATAACTTTTGAGTTGCTTTTGAAGACTTAGTATATTTTGGTTTTCTAGTCCCGTGTTTTCGGGAGACTAAAACTTTTATCTTATTTTGATGGTTATGATTATGTTACATTATGGATAATGGGACAATGTTTTGGGTTAAACTTTTAAGTTTATAGTACCATGTGCTTTGCAATTGCCTATGACATTACTAGTTGAATTGACCCTTTTATGTCCTCTATTGTAAAATTGCATACTGCTAGTTTTTAGGTGCATACATATTATCTGTCATGAACGTTAAGGATGTGTGACCTTGTGTTGCATATCTCGGTACTCAGCTACTATCAAATAACAAGTGGAGGTTGGGGAGCCACATTGATCAATTGCCAAGTTGATATAAACGAGAAATCCGTTTTCGTAGATAACATCCATCCCACCTTGTCCGGCAAAGGTACTGGGAAAAGATCCAATGCTCTAATCTCCAGCCATCTGTCCTCTAGAAAAAAAATTTGGCTGTAGGAAGAATCTACCTTTGATTATCATTAAGGCCCAAAACACGGGTAACTTCTAGCCTACGAGGGAATTGAACTTTACATATTGATATCGCATACCGCATGGAAGGCCTAATTGCACCATTGCTTATCTTCTACATGCCATCCCCTCCTTTTTGCTTTGCTAGCATCATTTGATAAGCCAGTTGAATAAGCCTCCAAAAGAGGGGCCTATTTGAGAGACATTTGGTGGCCAGAACGCCTTTCAAAAGGCTTTATAGGGATTTGCTTTTCATCTTTGTTTTAGCTTTGCTAGCTTTCCTATTCAATTTGGAAGCATTTAGCCTTTCCAATAGCGTAAGCTGATCCAGTTGATGCGAGAGTTCCAACTAAAGCACTACTTTCTTTTGTACCTTCATTCAATTCAAATATCAGATAATAATTGCACCAATTCATTCATCAAAGAAAGATTAGCACTTGCTAAGAGTGTCATACTCAATAAATTAAGGATAAATTCTATCTCTTCTATACGACATGGTGGTACTCTAAGATAACTAGTGGAGTAAGGGAAGTCTAAGACACAAAATATTGCAACTTATCTGTAACATGAATCCCTCTTGAAGCCCCTACCTTATGCATCACTTTGATTGCTTCTGCCTCCCTTATATAAGAGCTCCTTGAGGTATGAAAAGGGAAGAAGGAGATCAAACTAAGAAATGAAGTCTATAACCAGATTGGAAGACACTTATACTACTTCACTTGCAAATATGATAGCCATTGAACACATTCTCTTACAAAAATAAATTAAAGGCTTAGAGATGAACTCCTTCACTATTGGATTAAATGAATTCCTTCACTCCGAGGAAAGGAGAGAGACCGATCATTATGACCAGGCCAATAGGTACTTCACCTCCTTAAGAAGGGAATGCATTCTTATAAAGAACAAAATCAATTGCGTACTTCACTCCTACCCATTGTACGAGATACTCCTCTATTATTTTTTATTGATATTTATTTTCCATGCGAGAAAGAAGGATTTGTACGAGGGCTTCCCATGCTTTGGAAATTTTTGTTTTAGCTTTAGACAACATGAACAAAAACAAAATTCTATCAGATAGAAAAGGAAGCACATTCACTGGAGAAGCAAAGTGATTTGTGGGAGGGAGACTTTTAAAAAGATACTAACACGATGGATTCAACGACCGATGAATTAAAGCGTAAAGGACCGATTTAACATAAGCTAATTGAAATAGAGTGGAAAGACGAAGTTAGAAGCAATGAACTTAGGATTATTGGTAGGTTTCAAAGTGACAATTGGAAGAATGAATAGTGCAGAATAAAGAGAATTTCTGTATGTACAAAAACTTAATGAAGCTTTCTCTAGGTGAGAGACGAGTCAAGAATATATATGATCGAGGAATCTACCTTCAATAGTTCAGTGGCTCTAGTAAGGTGATAGGAATACTAAGTTCTTTCACACTGTTGCTAAAGATAATCATAGAAGACACATGATTAAAAAATACAGCAAGAAGATGGAACATGGGTCTACAAGATGCCAATGGGCGTGGAGGTCAAAAGATGCCATGACCCTTTTACATAGCCCCCAAAGTGGAGTCCAAATACACCCGATGAAGCCAATTGGCATGGAGGTCAAAGACTTGTGGTGGAGCCAATTAGCGTGGAGGTCAACAGATCCCAGGATCCTCTTACTTAGCCAATGTCAAGTCTAAAAACTTCTAGTGGAGCCAATGTTGGGAGAGGCTAAAAGACCCCAAAACCCTCTTACATAGCCCTAAAAGTTGAAACCAAACACTCTTGGAAGAGCCATAGGCATGGAAGTCATGAGAATGCAGGACTCCTTACTTGGCCCCCGAATTTGAGTCCAAAGACTCTCATTAGAGTCAATAGGTGTGTAAGTCGAGAACCAAGATACCCTTACTTGGTCTTTGAAGTCAAGTTTAAAGACTCCTACTAGAGCCAATGGTCGTGGAGCTTAGACACAAGTGATGAAATGTGAAATATGTTAGTTAATATGCATCAATTAAATACTCATTGATGCTGTTTTGCGTTTTAAAGACAAAGTTATATTGTTTAAGTAAAGATGGGATGCAGTGGGTAAAAATAACATTAAGGGGCATTATAGTCAATATTCTACTTTCTAAATACTTCCTACACGCGCACACACTCGAGCACTTAGAGATTTCGAGAATCATTCGTTAATCTGGCTCTTCTAAGGCACCATAGGGATTGTGTGATGCACTTGAGGAGCAACTGGAGAGAAGTTTGTTGGAGGATGGATCATGCGATGTACTGGAAGGAGAGATGCGGAAAGAGAGATTCTAGGGGAATATATAAAGGGAGATTTTGGCATTGGAGGAGGCAGCTAGGGTTTTGGATTACTTGTTTCCTTTTTGATAGTTTTCTAATTTCTTGGTGTGTGTTTTCTTCTGTGTACTGTTTGCTAGAGTTCTTACCTAGTATGAGTTTCAAATCTAGGTCAAGGGTTTTCTTTTATGTAAGCGAAGTTAGGGTTTCCATTTTCTTTGTTAAAAGCTTTTGATTTGAACTCTTTCTTTCATCAATCTGTCTATGAAGCTTCCGGTAGGGTTTATATAATTTTCCTTGATCTATTGTTGATATATGCATAGTGTATGCTTGGATAATGTGTGCTTGAATCCATGATCTTTAAATGAAATAAGGGTTGGTTTAAGGAATAGGTAATACTTAGGAAACCTTTTGATTGAACTTTTCTTGTTGAATCTGCTGAGTATCTATTTTTGACTAATTAGGTACTTGAGAAAGATGTGCATGAGGATTTGAAAATCTTAATGGTTGTTGCATTAAGGAGAAACCCGAGACCTAGAACTGCTATTTCTCATTTGATTTGCTAAAAATCACTGGCTTGTTTTCAGAGATGAGATTGGATGTGATGAGATAAAAGTTAAAAAAAGAATAAAATATTGTTGTAATATATTTTTTTGATATTAGTTTTGTTTTGGGATTTGAAAAAGTGGTTTTGAAATTTTAAAAAATTGAATTTTTTATTATATTTTGTATGAGGATTTGAAAGTGTAATGATGAGTTTGAGAAAAGTTTGAAGTTTTTAGTTTTGTCTCCCAAAACAAACAAAGCCTTAGTTCCTGAATTTCATTTTTGCTTGAAATTGAAAGCACAACTCAGACCTATTTTAATTGTTTAAGTTTCAATTCCTTGTTCACACTCCTAAGTTGAATCCAAATTTGATACTCTCTTTGATTTCTAAATTAATTTACATTTAGTTAAGAAATTGTTAGTCAAGCAGTAGACATAGTTGGTTCCTAAGGATCGACCTTGGACTTTCTCATGCCACAAAGCATCCCTCTTCCACTTGAGAGGCAATAAATCAGGAGGACCAAGTTTTTGGTGCCGTTGCCAGGGACCAATGGTTTGCTGCACTGGCATTTTCTTCAACTGACCAAAGGGGTGATTTAGTATTAATCTCTTCACATTGTGGTGACTTCTAACTCAAACTTTCTTTTTATTTTATTTTAGTTTATTCTGTTCATATTTGCAATTGTTTTGGTGCTTAAATACCTAGAGTACAGTTAGTATTTTAGGGAGTGTGGATGTGAGGTTGTATGTTTATTTGGGACAGGGATCACACTGCTAGGTTAGTCAGAACTGAATTGTTTGAGTATTCAGACCCTAAATCCAACACTTTTGAGTCATCATCTGAGAGTTTTATCACCATGGCTGAAGCAGGACATGAAGAGAGAGAATTGGTAAATAACAACAGAATTCTTAGGGACTATTTGCAACCTGTTAGGACTAATTCCCCCCATGCATAATCTAGCCTCTCAATGCTAATAATTTCAATTTTAAACCTGGGATGATTCCATTAATTCCCCATTTTCATGGGATGGAATCATAAAATCCTTACCTGCACATTAAAGAATTTGAGGAAGTTTGTTCTACCTTCTTGGACAAAACATGCACTAAGGAGGTAATTAGGCTTAAATGGTTTCCCTTCTTATTGAAGGACAAAGCTAAGACTTGGTTAAACTCACTTAGGCCTAGGTCCATAGGAACTTGGCAAGAAATGCAAACTGAGTTCTTAAACAAATTCTTCCCTATGCATTGGACTAATGCATTGAAGAGGCAAATCATGAACTTTGCCCAAAAGGACATTGAGACCTTTTATCAGTGCTGGGTGAGGTTTAAGGATCTGTTAAATGCCTGTCCTCATCATGGGTATGAAAATTGGAGAATTATTAGTTTTTTATTTTTTTATGAAAGTTTACAACCCAAGATGAGGAAATTTGTGAAAATAATGTGCAATGGGGAATTTTTCAGTAAAGAGCCTGATGAGGATTTTGAATATTTTGACTATCTTTCTAAAAATGTTCAGTCTTGGGATGTGTCTAACACTTAGGACAGATCCGACCCTTTTAAAGTTTCAACGGGCGGCGGGAGGGGGGGGGGGAATACAAGTTGAAGGAAGTAGTTGACTTGCATGCTAGGTTGTCTTTAATTTCAAAAAAATGGACAATATTGATATTAGAAAAGTGAGTAATGTTCAGGCTATCCAAAGAATAACAGAAAAATACAATATATGTGAGGATGAAGAGCACTCAACTAGTGACTGCCCAACTATCCCAACTTTTAAAGAAATTTTGTTAGATCAAAGTAATTCTGTCAACTTGATTTCTAAGCCTTTTGCAGGTCATTTCTTGAATACATACAACTCAAATTGGAGAAATCATCCCAACTTCAGTTGGAGAAATGACCAGTCAAGTCAGCCTACCTTACCTGCCCCAAATTCATCTCAAATGGTGCCCAGTTCAAGTGCAACACCTTCTTATGGGCAAAGGAGAAATTTGGAGGACAAAGTCCACTAAATGGCAGCATATCTCTAGCAATTTATACAAGGATAAGCCACCATCAATACACAAAACTCTCAGGCCATTAATGACCTGAGAGGGGTAGTTACAAGGCTAACCACCACTCTATGGGCAAAGGAGAAATTTGGAAGACATAGTCCACTAAATGGCAGCAAATCTCCAGCAATTTATACAAGGATAAGCCACCATCAACACACAAAACTCTTAGGCCATTAATGACCCGAGAGGGGCAGTTAAAAGGCCAACCACCACTTTAGGCACTCAGGAGAAAGAGAAATTTCCTGCCTAGCCACAACCAAAATTGTGAAGGACATCAGATCTTTTTTGGGCCATGTAGGATTTTATAGAAGGTTTATTAAGGGATTTAGTTCCATTTCTAAACCTTTGTGTGAATTGCTTATGCATAATTCTAGTTTTGAATGGAAATTGGAACATCAAACTGCATTTGATAATTTGAAAAATTTACTCACCACAACATGTGTCTTACAACCCTCGGATTAGTCTATTCCCTTTGAAATCATGTGTGATGCTAGTGAGTTTGCAATAGGAGCTGTGTTAGGCCAACGTAGAAATAAACTCCCATATGTTATTTATTATGCAAGCAAAACACTAAATGGAGCTTAGAAAGATTATTCCACAACTGAAAAAATGCTCCCAGCCATTGTTTTTGCTTTGGAGAAATTCAGATCTTACATATTGGGTTCTCCTATTGTTATATTCACTGACCATGCAACTTTGAGGCATTTGTTGACCAAGAGAGATCCCAAACCTAGGTCGATTAGATGGATACTACTTCTCCAAGAATTCAACATCACAATCAAGGACAAAAAGATGGTTGAGAATGTAGTAGCAGATCATCTATCCAGGCTGACTTACTCGGATACTGAGACTTCTGCCCCTATTTTTGATTCTTTTCCTCAAGAAAATATTTTGTCAATAGAATCTGTTCCTTGGTTTGCTGACATTGTGAATTTTCTAGTTACAGGAAAAACTCCCTCACAGTGGACTGCTCAAGACTTAAGGAGAATTAAATTAGAGTCCAGGTATTTTTTTTTTTTATGATGATCCATACTTGCTTAGGTATTGCTCAGACCAAATAATCAAAAAGTGTGTGCCTAATGATGATTTTTTTTTTGTCCTTGCTGCTTGTCATAATGAACCTTGTTTTTTTTGGGGGGGGGGGAACAAAGAAAACAGTGGCCAAAATCCTCCAAGTATGGTTATATTGGCCACACATGTTTAACGATGCCTTAGACTTTTGTAGGAAGTGTGAAAATTATCAAAATTTAGGTAGTGTCACAAAGAGGAACATGATGCCCCTACAACCAGTCTTTGTGTTGGAAATTTTTTACCGTTGGGGCATCAACTTCATGGGACCCTTTCCTCCCTCATTAGGCTATTTGTACATTTTGGTTATTGTGGACTATGTCTTTAAATGGATATAGGCTATTCCATGCAAAAAGAATGATCACCAAGCGATCATTAAATTTTTAAAGGATAATATTGTGTTTAGGTTTAGGATGCCTAAAGCCATCATTAGTGATAATGGGGGACACACTTTTGTAACAAGTCCATGGAATCCCTACTCAAAATGTATGGGATAACTCATAAGGTGTCCACTCCTTATCATCCACAAACCAATGGGCAAGTCAAGTTGGCCAATAGGGAAATCAAGAATATTCTTGAGAAAGCTATCAACCCCTCTAGGAAAGATTGATCATTAAGGTTAGGGAAGACACTATGAGCTTATAGGACAGCCTATAAAATCATCCTAGGGATGTCTCCATATAGACTAATTTATGGCAAAGGTTGCCATCTCCCTATGGAAGGGGAACATAAGGCATATTGGGCTATTAAAAAAATTCAATTTTGATATGGACAAGGCAGGTTCATTGAAGGAATTTCAGCTCTCTGAGATAGAGGAATTAAGGAGGGATGCATATGAGAATTCTAAGTTAACCAAGGAACACATGAAGACAGTGCATGACAAAAGTATTCTTAGGAAAACTTTTGAAATAAATAAGCAAGTGTTACTGTACAATTCTAGATTACATTTATTCCCTGGAAAACTTAGATCTTGATGGGGTGGACCTTAAATAGTGAAGACAATTTTTCCACATGGTGCTGTGGAAATCTTAAATCCCCAAAATGGAAATATTTTCAAAGTGAATGGTCAAAGATTGAAGCCTTTCTTAACTAATTCTCCTATTGAAACATCAACTCAATTATTGCAGGAGCCCATATATTCCAATGTTTGATGTGTGAATTGTTGCCATTTCTTTTTAATCTTATTCTCAATTGCACTACTTTGTTGTTATTTTTTTTAGAGTTTAACTTGTGTAAATATGCAAAGTACAAGAACCTACAACATTTTTTAGTTCTATAAATTCTTCCATTCCCTTGAGTTTGCACACATTCCAAGTATCAAACTCGTCTCTTACTTTTCCATTTGTGAGCTGCTGATGTTGTCTGATCATTGAGGACAATGTTACAATTTAGCTGGGGGGAGGGAGAGAAATCATTTTACATTTTTTCTTTGTTTGAATGCCTTTCTCACATTTTGGTTTAAGTTTTCCTGTTTATGATTTTCACATGCTGGAATAGGAGTTGTTGAGATCATAGAACATGTTTAAGCTAGTGAAATCATAAGTTAGATAAAAAAGAGGATTTATCCGTTTTATTTAGTTGTTAAACCAAAGGAAAAATGTTAGAAGTTTTGCTAAAACACACACATAACACATATCCGGAATACCTAGAAAGATTACATTGGATCATTATTTGTTGATTTACACTTCAGTTGTTTGGGACTCTAATGAACCATATCCTAATGGCTTAGAAAAAAGCTGCAATGTATTAAATGAGACAAGGGACAAGCCAGGGATCAAAAAACAAAAAAAAGGCCTCTAGAAAACTTGGTGGTAAGGGCAGGTTTGTGAAAGTGTGGCTAGAAACACATTTATAAGCCTGATTCCCCCCAGGCAGTCAAGATTTTTTTTTTAAAAAAAAAAAAAAGAAAGAAAGATAAGAGGGTTACATTTGTGTATTGGAAAAAACTGCCAATTACCGGAGTCCTTACCAAATGAAAGTAGGTGCCTTTCAAAGTGTAATAACGTGAAAGCCACAATTACAAGGGTTTTGAATTAGAGTAAGACCATGTGTTCTTCTTTGATCAGTTGTTGTGTCTGAGACTTTTAATGCCACTTGGTAGTTAATCTTGGAATTCTAGCCCTTCTCCCATGCACTTTAAGGAAAGCAACTTTGTTACATTTCATTCCTTTGGCTGATTGACTAAATTGTGTATAAATCTCTTAATTCGTACTAAATTTCAGATTAATTTATTTTCCAGTTCTAAAACCCAACAAGTGAATTCGAGGGCATGTGAATTTTTAGATTTATTGGAATATCAATTGGTTTCTTCTCCTTGTATGATTCATTCACTCTATTTGCTAGAGGCTAGCAAAAATCTAGCTAGGGGGTGTGATGAAATGTGAAATATGTTAGTTAAAATGCATCAATTTAATACTCATTACTACATTTTGCATTTTAAAGGCAAGGTTATGTCGTTTAAGTAAACATGGGATGCAACGGGTAAAAGCATAACATTGAAGGGCATTTTAGTCAATATTCTACTTTCTAAATACTTCCTACACACGCACACACTCGAGCACTTAGAGATATTTCAAGACTCATTCGTTGTTTTGGCTCTTCTCAGGCATCGTAGGGATTGTGCGACGCACTTGAGGAGCAACTGGAGAGAAGTTTGTTGGAGGATGGATCATGCGATGTACTAGAAGGAGAGAAGCAAAAAGAGAAATTCTATGGGAATATATAAAGGGAGATTTCAGCATTGGAGGAGGCAGCTAAGGTTTTGGATTACTTGTTTCCTTTTTGATATTTTTCTAATTTTTTGGTGTGCGTTTTCTTCTCTATATTGTTTGCTAGGGTTCTTACCTAATATGGGTTTCGAATCTAGGCCAAGGGTTTTCTTTTATGTAATCAAAGTTAGGGTTTCCATTTTCTTTGTTAAGAGCTTTTGATTTGAACTCTTTCTTTCATCAATCTGTCTATGAATCTTTCGATAGGGTTTATACAATTTTTCTTGATCTATTGTTGATATATGCACAACGGATGCTTGGATAATGTGTGCTTGAATCTATGATCTTTAATTGAACTAAGGGTTAGTTTAAGGAATAGGTAATACTTAGGAAACCTTGATTGAGCTTTTCTTGTTGAATCTGTCGAGTATCTATTTTTGACTAATTAGGTACTTGAGAAAAATGTGCATGAGGATTTGAAAATCTTAATGGTTGTTGCATTAAGGAGAAACCCGAGACCTAGAACTGCTATTTCTCATTTGATTTACTAAAAATCTAAGTTCCTGAATTTCATTTCTATTTTAAATTGAAAGCACAACTTAGACATATTTTAATTGTTTAAGTTTCAATTCCTTGTTCACACTCCTAAGTTGAATCCAGATTTCATACTCTCTTTGATTTCTAAATTAATCTAGATTTAGTTAAGAAATTGGTAGTCAAGCAGTAGACATAGTTGGTTCCTGTGGATAGACCTTGGACTTTCTCATGCTACAAAGCGTCTCTCTTCCACTTGAGAGGCAATAAATCAGGAGGACCAACAAGGGCCCCCTTTAATTTGCCTCGAAACTTGTCTAAAAATTTTTGGTGGACCCAATAGGCTTTGAGGTAAAGAGACCTTTAGGCCCCCTTACTTGGCCCCGAATGTTGAGGTCAAAGTTAACCAGAAGAGAAAATGTCCATGGAGGGCAAATGATCCAATGAGCCACTTTAGTTTGCCACCAAAGTTGAGTTCAAAAACTCGCGGTGGAGGTAATAGTTGTGGAGGTCCATACACCCCAAGTCTCTCCTTACATAGCCTTGAAACTTGAGTCCAAAGACTATATGTGAAGCCAATGTGTGTGGAGGTCAAGACACCTAAAATTCCCTTACTTAGCATCCAAATTTGAGTCCAAACACTCTCAGTGGAGCCAATAGGCATGGAGATTGTTAAAAGCTTCTTCAGGTTCTTTGTTAAAACATTCCCCATTATACATGGGTACAGGAGATTGAATGTCATCCCGGTCAAGGTGCAATGCTGGCTCGAGCTGCATTTTGTTAAAATAATGAAGGAACCAGAACCCTCTACACTCTCTCTTAGGCTTGTGCGGCCACCTTCGGGTGTTGAAAAACTCATTGATTCTCGATGCCGAGCTACTTTGGTAGAGTTTCCAATCTTAAGCATGGTGCACGTTGTGATAATCCAGATTTTTAAGTGTTCTTTCTAATTTTATATTTTGCATAATTATGTTTCTTTAAGATTATTTTAAGAAACCTTTGGAACTTCTTGGAGATATATATATATATATATATATTTCTTATAAACCTTTTGAGTAAGCCTATATGGATTGGAGGAAAAATATTAGGGAAATATCTAGATGTTGGAAAAATCATTGGAGACACTAAATATGATGAGAAGATGTTGCTTTTGAATATTTAAGGAGATATTGTATAGAAATTGAAGGAAAATTTACAAAGGAAATCAAGTGGTATAAGTAAGGAATATACCACATAATATTTACGGATTAGGTAAATTCAGACAGCTTCAATGTCTTTTGATAATCTGAGCATAACTCTTTTATCTAATCTCCGAATGAGACAATTCAAAATGATATAGAATATTAAGAGAAAGATATACAACTTTCATGTTTTGAGTTTTAGGAGATACGGGCTCCGTCGAGGACGAAATTGGAACTTAAGTTGGTAGAACTGAATTGGATGTAGTAAGCATTGACTTGGAATTGACCAACAATTTTGCTTAAGATTAAATCTTTGAAATATCTTCTCAATTATTCTAAGATCTTGAATAGTGTGTAAAAATGAGAAGATTTTATCTAGGAAGTTTCGTGTGACACAAGAAGAAGTAAAGTATTGGATGAAGGAAGAGCTGAACACATGGTGTACTTGGATTGGTTACTCTCGGGCAGCTTCAATGTGTTTTAGTAATTTGAGCATAACCTTCTCATATGATCTTAGAATTAGGTGATTAAAAATTGTATAAAATACTACGATAGATATCTACACTTTTATGTTTTGAGTTTTATAAGATACTAGTTGGATCAAGGTTGTAATTGGGATTGAAGTTGATCCACCTTAAATTGATCCAAATGATAGTTTTGGATTTAACATGTACCTAATCTATTGTCTTCCTCTCTTGCAAGAACACACCTTTTGAGGGATGATGACCAATGGTAAGTTAAGAAAATTAGTTAGGTAAAAAGTGGCATTAGATTTCTTTCCAAGGAAACTGAGTTGAACAAGTAAAGTGGGATATAAGAGGCAACGATTTGGGTGGAATTTAAAGGTAGCTGGTTCAATTGTTTTGGTCTTATAGTCTCTCTATGTGATTTGAATCTTTTGGGAATTTTGGGGACACTTGGCACTAAGAGGATGTTGTTCTTTTGGAATTTCAAGGGACTATTGTCGGCGCCCCAGCCTGCGCTTGGGATCGTACGCAAACTATGACGTCGGGGATGAGCATCACAAGGAAGTTCACCCCTCGTCTTATCGTTTACTGGATATATATATATTTTTTTTATCGCAGCGGAAAAAGGTCAAACCTTTCTATGCGTGTATCACATGGCTTAATACAATAATATCCCAAAATATCACATTTCCATTAATATAAATATAAGGATCCTTCTTAAGTGTTCATTCTTTCAAAACAACGGAAGACCAAAATACATGCAAGTAAATACAAAAGCTGCATGGTGGATCCCCAGCTATCACTTCCTAGTACAATGGTTCCTTTTTAATCTTCTTGAAGTTTGGACCGTAACGGAGGTGGTCCAACTCCAAGGCCGGTTCCACCTCACAACTTATCCTTGAGGATGACTCGTAAAGGCGACCAGCATGGAGGGAATCGTCCACGCCCAGAACTATACAACACCCGATAGGGCGTACACCACATATATACTTAGCTAGGGGTAGTAACTCTGCCGCCCAACAGCTTAGGTAGTTGAGAGTCACTAGCTCGGAGGTATCGGCCTCAGTCGAGCCCTTGAGGGTCCGAGTTACTGTCTCTAGGGTCATACTCTTCAGGGTCGTTATCACCTGCAACTACTTCTATCATCCCAAAAAGGTGATAGTGGAGAGATAAACAGGGTGAGATTTCAGGAGAAATCTCAGTAAGCACATTTATATCATAACAAAAGCAATTTAAGCATACAGTTAAATTAATAGCAGACAGTCAATCATATTTAATACATTATGAGACTCATGACTTCATGATGTGCACATGCTCATGTCTTAAAATTTCTCTTTTTTCCTTTTTGTATTCTTTTCATATGCTTGTTCGTACTCTCGAAAAACAAAACAATGGAGTTTTCTTTCAAAATTCCTATTTTCACAAATACTTTTTTATTTTTCTTATCTTAGGTGCCACTTATCATATCATATATGGCCCGAAAATCCATCTTTTTGTCATGACCTCTGTTGGACACCTCGCGGTTCCCCTATGCACCGTGTGTTCCTGCTAGTTACCGTAGCACCCGGTGACCGTAACAAACCTAAGTGACTACGTTTCGCGCTCTTCATCGCTCGGCGATTGATCACTCACCGAGCGACTACAAACTTTTCTGTATCGGTGAGGCCGAGGCCAACACTGTTCTGTAGGCACCCACTAGCTTTAGGTGCGACCTCGCTCCGGACATCCTTTTGGAGCTATACATGGTCTGCCGACGGTTCTTTGTTGACCCAGGGGCTTTCACTCGACTTTAGTCACTCTTGACTGAATAGGGAATTCCACTGAGACACTACCCCGTCTCAGCCTTTGAGGTTCTTATAAAACTTTAATTTACTTTCCTTTTTTTAAAAAACATGTCGAAACATGATTTTCGTGCTGTATGCATGAGACGTGAGACTCATGTCACAGAACATATAAAATAGGTGACGAACATGATGCTTACTCTACGTTAAGCTCATTTAAAATTTTCGCACCTCTTAATCCTACTCATTTTCTTCCCAAAGTACTATAATAGACCTCCAATACACTTAGGGGTGCTCGGCCCCTCCCCACTAGGGTTGGGCCAAGACCCTCCGTTTACACTCTCCTAGCTTTTTGTCTTCTAATTTTCTCCAAGCACTCTAATTCATCTTCAATCATTTAAAAGTATTATCCTAACCTTAAAAACAAGGCTTGGCCGAAAACTCTAGGTCTTTTAATGTGTTATCTTATTCACTTTTTCTTCCAAGATGACCCACTCAACAATTTTTGTGAAAACCATCAATCATGCTAATGTGACCATTTCATTCATATGCATCTAATGTCTCCAAAAATTTAAACATATCACTATAACAAAGTATAATAATTAAATCAATGATTTCCACCCAAAGAAGTCCTTAAATCTGAAATATATGCATGCTTAACCCAACATTTTCATCTCCAAATCAAAATCTAGCTAATATATTTTCACCTTTACTCCACTTGTTAATCATACCATATTCTCCTTACACATCAAATATTCAAATTCTCCACATGATAATCTTTAATCTTAACAAGGTATTCAAACTTAGATATGGATTTTTTTTACCACTAAATAGATAACACTAAAGGCATCATCCAACAATATGCTAGTAAACATACAATCATGCATACATTTCCCTTTATTCCACTTCATGTTAAATAACTAACTAAACCACATATATTTCAACTTCTCAACTTAGGAAATTAACATAACTTAAACATGGATTCTTACTAAACTAAACATGGCAAGTTTTCCTCTAAAAGGTTTCACTTTCAACATACATACAAAAGATTCAAACAAAACAACCAAATTCATTCAAAGGTATATTAAGATTGCTAAAGGTAGGATAAGAACGCACTTACCTCTTCAAAATTAATTCCTCTTCAAAATAATTGTTCTAGCTCTTTTCTTCTAAGGATATAGTGAGGTTTAGAAGTTAGAAGAAAGTAGAACAAATGAGGGTTGAGGGAGAAATGGTGCTTGGCCAAGAGGTAGAGAGAAAGGGACTTGTGTGTGTTTGTGAGTTAGCTAAGTGAGGGGTAGTCTCCTCAAGGGTTTCGGCCATACACTTCTCTCTAGGGGTCAAGGACACTTCACCATACCTTGATTTGAAGGACACAAGACTTGGCATGGGTGGTTGGATAGGAAAAGAAAACAATGATGGGAAATGGGGGAAGTGAGCAACTGGACCCCTTTGCCTCCCAAGGTTTCCACCGAAACCTCCTCTTCTCTCATGCCTCATTCTCTTGTCATTTCAACCCTATGACACACTCAACCAACCACTCTCAAGTCAATCCACAAGATTCCATGGTCATACCTCTTGGAACAAGAGCTTGCAGGATCCGGCCATGCCTTGTTTCCACATGGCATCTGAAACTCTCCCCTCCTCCATTCCTAGTTTGCTTCCATTTCAAGCAATCTCCACTCATTTCCTTATACCACCATACCTTTTACACACCTTACCTCATGTGCTTTATTCCTTACACAAGTCTAAGGTACTCTTTTCACTATATTTGTAAGCAATCCTAGGAAACTCCCAAGTGGTGCACACGGCAACCTACCCGGATCCATTCTTGCTTTTCTTCTTCCTTTTTCTTTTCCTTTTTCCTCATGACACCTCTCTTCACTTGTCAATCAAATTGTCACTTCCCTCTTACATGATCCTAAGATGATCATTAGCCTAGATTGGAGAGAATGGCATGGGAAAAACCCCTAAGGGTTTCGGCAACTAGCCTAATCCGAAAACCCCTGCCCATTTCTTTCCTTCCACTTTCCACTCCATTGCACAAGTGTCACTCTACTAAGCATGACATGCACTAGTCAAGGTAAAATAGGCCATACCTTAGTACTTTCCAAAAATATTCCAATGATGGGAAGATCCTTTCACAAGATTCTTCACTCAACCTCACCATTCACCCACTAGTCAACTCTCACCAATTGGTAATTTCTCCTTCCCACCTACTAGTTGTAGTTGACTTACTTCCTATGGGTGACAAGTGTCCCATGGGTAGGCTTGGTGGGTCATGGGTTAATCTTATGGGTTTGTGGGCTTGCCATCCCTTCCTAGGCCCAATAGCTCATTCTAAGTTTCAAGGCCCTAATCTTAAGCCCATGCCCTTTTTCTCACATTTCAATATAATTAATCTAATTACTCAATTAACCACTCAATCAAAGTAAATATTTAATTAAATAATACGAAAAGAAAGTTTCGGGTCATATATGATATGATATGATAAGTGACGCCTAAGATAAGAACAAGATGAAAAGCATTTGAAAAGATGAATTTTGAAAAGAAGTTCAAACATTTTGTTTTATGAGGTTACAAGCAAACACATGAAAGAAGTCAAAGAAAACAAGCTGAAGAAAATGACATGAGCATGAGCATGAGTATGAGCACGTGCATAAGTAAAGTCATGAGTCTTATAAAGCATGATGCACATATGAATGTTTGTTATTCGCTTAACTGTATGCTTGAAGTGCTTTTGTTGAAATATGGATGTACTTACTAAGATTTCTCCCAAAATCTCACCCCTTTTATATATCTCTACTATCGACTCTCTTTTCGGGACGATAGAAGTAGTTGCAGGTGATGACGACCCAGTTGAGTATGATTCCAGGGACGACACCTCGAACCTCCAAGAACCCGACTGAGTTTGCTATAGTTGAGCTGGTGACTCTTGGCTTACTAGGCCGATGGGCGGGGGAGTCACTGCCTTTAGCGATGTATATTTTGGCGGACCTATGTCCTACCGGGTGTTGTTTGGTCCTTGGCGTAGATGATTCCCTCCACTTGGGATGTCTGTATGAGTTATCTTTCGGAATGAGTTGTGAAGTAGGATCGACCTTAGATCTGGACCATCTTCGTTATGGCCCTGATTTCAAGGAGGTGAAGAAAGAGCCATTGGATTAGGAAGAAAGGCAAAAGGAAATCGCCTACGCGACTTTTGTATTTACTGTTTATAATTTGGGCTTTCATTGTTTTGGAAGAAAAGACAATTGTGGATAATCTCTGTGTTATATTAATAGTAATGAAGTTTTCTGGGATATTAAAATTGTTGAGCCTTGTGATTACGCTTAGAAAGGTTTGACCTTTATTCGCTGCAAAAACCTTTATTCACTGCTGTTGCCCAGATGACTAACATAAGAGGGGGGTGAATTAGGTTATATTATAAAAATTAACACTTATAAATCAAATACACAATATAAAATATAAACAGAACATAAAGTAGCAAGAAATGTAAAGAGTAGGGTAACAAGAAGCAAACTCAGTATTTTTACAAGGTTCAGCCCCACTGCCTACGTCCTCGCCTCAAGCTACCCCTTGAAAATCCCAAATTTACTATTCAATCTCCTTTAGGTGGAGATAAAAACCTATTACACCTTTGAGCAGCACCGCTCCAAAGAATCCGTGTAGAACACCCTTTACACTTCCAATCACCTCACACTTGGTGATTCAACTATTTCCTGTGTAGAACACCTTCTACACACACAAGGGTTATACGCACCCTCTTACTGATACAATAGTTGATAGTGGGTAGACTATCAAAGTACACTACTCAATGAGTGAGATAGAAACAATACAGCGCAACCTATATCTCTCTAAAAAAGAATAAGAATTAAGGCTCAAAACTTTAGAAAAGAGAGAATGAGAGTTTTGAAAGAATGATGCAAAACTTAGCAATAGATGTGTAAGCTCTTGTTGTTGTGATTTTTGCAAAACTCAAGTGAGCTCTTTATAAGCAAATGGATTACACTCAATCATCTTCCAAACTCAAAATTCAAATTTTGATGAAGTCATTGCATATATCATTAAATTTTCAAAATTCATATTTTTGAATGAAATCATTGCATATGTCATGCACATGTAAAATATAATTTTTGAAAATAAAGCTTTTAATGAGATCATTGCATATGTCATGCACATGCAAAATATAATTTTCCAAATTAAAGCTTTTAATGATGTCATGCATATATCATACTTATGTCATGCATAAAAAAATGTAATTTAATACTTTATAAGAAAATATTAATTTTTAAGCCTTAATCCAATTTTGAATTTTATCAAGAGATGTACAAAAATAATTTATGAGTTTCATTTGTAGACTTGTTCTTTTATGCTTGATGTGCGCTTCGCTCCATTGCGTATATAATTTGAGTTTGAGACTTGAATTTATTTGTTATCATCAAAATCTACACGTAGATACGAAACTTGAAATTTTGGATTCAACAATCTCCCCTTTTTGATGATGACAAATACTTAGTAGAATTTTGAGACTTGCAATAATGCTTAAGCTCCCGCTGAAAATATGCGTTAGTTTTTCAAGTAATAGATAAACATAATTCCAGCATATATAACAGAGTAAAAATCTAAATATTTATGTCTAATGTCGGCGCCCCAGCTTGTGCTTGGGATCGTACGCAAACCGTGACGTCGGGGATGAGCATCAAAGGGAAGTTCTCCCCTCGTCTTATTGTGTACTGGATTTTTTTTTTGTTATCACAGCGGAAAAAGGTCAAACCTTTCTATGCGTGTATCACATGGCTTAATACAATAACATCCCAAAATATTACATTACCATTAATATAAAAATAAGGATCCTTTCGTAAGTGTTCATTCTTCCAAAACAACAGAAGACCAAAATATATGCAAATAAATACAAAAGCTGCATAGAGGATCCTTATCCATCATCTGCTAAACCATTGGTTCCTTCTTAATCTCCTTGAAGTTTGAGCCGTAACCAAGGCGGTCCAATTCCAAGGCCGGTCCCACCTCACAACTCATCTCGGAGGATGACTCATAAAGGTGACCCCTGTGGAGGGAATCGTCTACGCCGAGAACTATACAACACCTGATAGGGCGTATATTACTCAAAACATAAGCAGCTAGAGGTAGTGACTCCGCCGCCCAGCGGCTTAGGTAGTCTAGAGTCACTAGCTCGTTGGTAACGGCCTCAGTCGGGCCCTTGGGGGTCTGAGGCACCGTCTCTAGGGTCATACTCTTCAAGGTCGTCATTACTTTCAACTACTTCTATCATCCCAAAAAGGTGATAGTGGAGAGAATAACAGGGGTGAGATTTTGAGAGAAATCTCAGTAAGCACATTTATACCATAACAAAAGCAATTTAAGCATACGGATAAATGAATAGCAAACAATCAGTCATACTTTATGCATTATGAGACTCATGACTTTATGGTGTGCTCATGCTCATGCTCATGCCTTGAAATTTCTTTTTTTCTTTTCGTATTCTTTTCATATGCTTGTTCGTAATTTCAAAAAAACAAAACAATGGAATTTTTCTTTCAAAATTCCTCTTTTCGAAATACTTCTTATTTTTCTTATCTTAGGCGCCACTTATCATATCATATATGGCCCGAAAGCCCATCTTTTGTCATGATCTCTGTTGGACACCTCATGGTTCCCCTACGCACCATGTGTTCTTGCTAGTTACCGTAGCACCCAGTGACCGTATCAAATCTAAGTAGCTATGTTTCGCGCCTTTTTGCGCTCTTCATCACTCGGCGATTGATCACTCACCGAGCGACTACAAACTTTTTTGTATCGGTGAGGCCGAAGCCAACACCGTCCTGTATGCACCTACTAGCTTTAGGTGTGACCACACTCCGAACATCCCTTTGGAGCCATATATGGTCTACCGACAGTTCTTTGTCGACCCAGGGGTTTTCACTTGACTTTAACCACTCCTGAGTGAACATGGAGTTCCACTGGGACACTACCCCGTCCCAGCCTTTGGGGTTCTTATAAAACTTTAATTAATTTATTTTTTTTAAAAATATGTTTAAAATATGATTTTCATGCTGTATGCATGAGACGTGAGACTCATGTTACGGAACATATACAATAGGTGACGAACGTGATGCTTATTCGACGTTGAGCTCTTTTAAAATTTTCGCACCTCATAATTCTACTCCTTTCCTTCCCAAAATTCTTTAATGGACCTCTAATACACATAGGGGTGCTCGGCCCCTTCCCACTAGGGTTGGGCCGAGACCCTCCCTTTATATTTTCCTAGCTTTTTGTCTCCTAATTTTCTCCAAGCACTCTAATTTAACTCCAATCACTTAAATGTACTTTCCTAACTCTAAAAACAAGGCTTGGCCGAAACTTTAGGTCTTTTAATCTCTCATTTTATTCACTTTTCTTCCAAGATAACTCACCCAATGATTTAAGTGAAAACCATCAATTATGCCAATGCAACCATTTTATTCATAGGCATCTAATGTCTCCAAATATTCAAGCATATCACCATAACATAGCACAATAATCAACTCAATAATTTCCACCCAAAGAAGTCCTCAAATCTGAAATATATGCATGCATAATCCAACATTTTCATCTCCAAGTCAAAATCTAGCAAATATATCTTTCACCTTTACTCAACTTGTTGATCATACCATATTCTCCTTTCATATCAAATATTCAAATTCTCCACATGAAATAATCTTTAATCTTAATAAGCTATTCAACTTAGACATGGATTTTTACTACTAAATAAATAACACTAAAGGCATCATCCAACATTATGCTAGTAAACCTTCAATCATGCATGCATTTCCTTCATTCCACTTCATGTTAGGAAACTAACTAAATCACATATCATTTCAACTTCTCAACTTAGGAAAAATACCATAACTTAAACATGAATTCTTACTAAACTAAACATGGCAAGTTTTCCCTCTAAAGGTTTCATTTTCTACATACATATAAAAGAATCAAACAAAACAACCAAATTTATTCAAAGGTATACTAAGATTGCTAAAGGTAGGATAAGAATGCACTTACCTTTTCAAGAGCAACTCCTCCTCAAAATAATTGTTCTAGCTCTTTTCTTCTAAGGATATGGTGATGTTTAGAAGTTAGAAGAAAGTAAAACAATTGAGAGTTGAGGGAGAAGAAGGGCTGGCCGAGAAGTAGAGAGAAAGAGAGCTTGTGTGTGTTTGTGAGCTAGCTAAATGAGGGGTGGTCTCCTCAAGGGTATTCGGCCATACACTTCTCTCTAGGGGTCAAGGAAACTTCACTATACCTTGATTTGAAAGACACAAGACTAGGCATAGGTGGTTGCATGGGAAAAGAAAACAAATGATGAGAAATGGGGGAAATGAGAAACCGGATCCCTTACCTCCCTAAGTGTCCACCGAAAACTCCTCCCCTCTCTTGCCTCATTCTCTTGTCATTTCAACCCTATCACATACTCATCTAACCCCTCTCATGTCAATCCACAAGATTCTTTAGCCATGCTTTTGGGAAAGAGAGCTTGCATGGTCCGGCCTTGCCTTGAAGCTAAGGGGTCATCTGAAACTCTCCCCCCCTCTATTCCTAGTTTGCTTCTGTTTCAAGCAATCTCCACTCATTTCCTTACACTACCATACCTGTTACACACCTTACATCATGTACTTCATCTTCTCACACAAGTCTATGATGTTCCTTTCACTAGATTTGCAAGTAATCCTAGGAAAATCCTAAGGGATGCACACGACAACCTTACCCGGATCCACCTTGCCTTTCTTTTTCCTTTTTCTTTTCCTTTTCCTCATGACACCTCTCTTTACTTGTCCACCACCTTGTCACTTCCCTCTTACATGATTCTATGGTGATCATTAGCCTAGATTGGAGAGCATGGCATGGGAAAAACCCCTAAGGGTTTCTGCAACTAGCTTAATCGAATGCCCTCCCCATTTCTTCTCTTCCACTTTCCACTCCAATGCACAAGTGTCACTCCACTAAGCATGACATGTACTAGATAAAATAAAATAGGCCATACCTTAGTACTTTCCAAAAATATTCCAATGATAGGAAAATCCTATCACAAGATTTTACACTCAACCTCACCATTCACCCACTAGTCAACTCTTACCTAATGGTAATTTCTCATTCCCACCTACTAGTTGTAGTTGACTCACTAGGGTTTTCCTATGGGTGACAAGTGTCCCATAGGTAGGCTTGGTGGGTCATGGGTCATTCTCATGGGCTTGTGGGCTTTCCACTCCTTCTTAGGCCCAATAGCTCATTCTAACTTTCAAGACCCTAATCTTAAGCCCATGCCCGTTTTCTCACATTTCAATATAATTAATCTAATTACTCAATTAACCACTCAATCAAAATAAATATTCAATTAAATAATACGAAAAGAAAGTCTCAGGTCATCACATCTAAAACTTCTCCCCCTTTTGGCATCATTAAAAATGAATCATAATTAGCTCAATAAGACATATTCTTTCAATAACTAATAGACAAATAAAACGGTACGTTAGTAGAGACTGTAGAGAGTTCGGTACGGAGCCACACGTGTCCGACAAAATTTACAAAGGTTGGAGGTTTAGCTTTGGCAATTCGGTGCATAAGGAGATTTAAATCCGCTTAATGTTGTTGAAAAATAAGATACGTAGAGATTTGAAAGTTTTCAGTTTCTGTTTAAATGGCCATTTTCACCCACCGAATGCTAAAACAAATCTCACATTACTCATTGATCAAGTATCTGTTTATCCAAAATGATGGAATGGCAGAAAAAATTTCGTCTGATAATCTTCCAGATTTGAATCAGGAACCGTCTCAACCAGTCATTTTATCTCCTGAGGTTGTCAACACCATGATAGAAGCAGAGATGCAATTTTCTGGTAGGACTGATTCTGAGGTTATTGCAGCATTAAGAATTCCCAGTACTCAATATGCTACCTCTATTACGACCATGTCTCGGAGATTACTAGCGAGGGCAAATGAGGTTGATCAACTTAACAATCAAATATCTGTTCTGCATCAAAAGCTTGCAAATAAAGGTAGAAAGAATAAGAGGTTAAAACAAGAAAAATAAAGATTTGATGGAATTAGCTCGTGTTCTGAAACTTCGAATAGAGGAATCGGAACGAGTGAGAGTTCAAGCACAGAGTCCACATCAGCAGATAATGACAACGTTTCATGAGAGAAATAGGGACAATTGTAATTAATCTCGCTGACTTAGTTTGGTAACTTTTGACAATATGCATTCGGCATATCTTGTAAGCTTGACTAAGTAAGATTTGAAGAGATGATATTTTGTCTTATACTTATTTCCATCTTTATAAAAGTAATCCTTAGTTTTATCTAATTCACATCAAATCTTCTTCTCATCTTTGTAGTACATCTTCATTCTCACTCTACAAAATTTCAATGGCTCATCAAATTTCTTTCAGTACTTCTCGTAAACAAGATATGAGGTATTCTTCACCTCAAACTATTTCTGCATCTGTTGTAGGCACCATGAAGCAACAAAACACTGATTTGGCTAATAAATCAGATCATGATGCCATTTATGAGCTTGTGGGTCTCGGGACTCGATACTCATATTCTATTGTTGCTTTTGTTGCTCGATTGCAGTCTAAAACTTGCGAAATTGAGAAATTTAGCAAAATGGTCTCTATACTTCAACGACTTGTTTTTGAGTCTAAGAAAAAAATAGTAGAGTTAAAGCAACAGAATAAGGATTTAAAATCCTTGCTTGCCTCTTCATTTCGATTGCCTAATCCTTTAGACAATGATAACATGATGATTTATGAGGAGCAAATGCATTTGAATGATGAGGCTAAACGTCTCAAGTTTCTGTAGGTCATTTGAGATAATGGAATAAAAGTATATAGCAGATATTCATGGCATGCATCATTCCTATTTCTCTTCTAATCATGCATAATCTATCTTCTGGTAGGGATTTTGTGAAAATGTCTGCCAATTGATCATATGTTCTAGTGAATTCTAAAACAATATCGCCCTTCTACACATGATCTCTAAGAAAATGATATCTAATTTCAATATGCTTGGTCCTAGAATGTTGTATTGGATTCTTTGAAAGATTTATAGCACTAGTATTATCACATTTAATAGGAATATGATTGTACATAAGTTTAAAATCCTCAAGTTGTTGATTCATATAAAGAACTTGAGCACAGCAACTGCCTGCAGCAATATATTCAGCCTCAATAGTAGATAATGCAACAGAATTTTGCTTTTTACTAAACTATGAAACAAGTGCATGACCTAAAAAATGACATGTTTTACTAGTACTTTTTCGATCAACTTTGCAACCAGCATAATCTGCATCTGAATAACTAATAAGATCGAAAGAAGTGTGCTTAGGATACCATAACCCTAAGTCAATGGTACCGGCAAGATATCTAAAAATATGCTTGACTGCAATCAAATGAGATTGCTTTGGAGATGATTGAAAACGTGCACATAAACATATACTGAATATAATATCAGGTCTACTAGCTGTCAAATATAATAAACTATCAAACATACCTCGATATACCTTTGAGTCAACTGGCTTACCACTTTCATCTTTATCAAGTTTGGTGGTTGGACTCATTGGTGTTCCAATTACCTTCGTAACTCTTTGATATATTTGACTGATTAATAAATATTCCACTTTTGCTTACTTGATTTACAATCCAAAAAAGAAATTAAGTTCTCCCATCATGCTAATTTCAAATTTTATCTGCATGCTCTTAGCAAAATCTTGGCACATATTTTCATTAGTAGCATCAAATATTATATCATCAACATAAACTTGAACTAGAAGAATATCATCCTGTTCATATTTGATGAAAATAGTTGTATCGATCTTTCCTCTTGAAAAACTTTTTTTAATCAAGAAACCACTAAAACCTCTCATACCAAGCTCTAGGAGCTTGTTTGAGTCCATATAATGCTTTTGCGAGCTTAAAAACATGATTAGGAGAAATATGATTTTTAAAACCTGGAGGTTGCTCAACATATACCTCTTCATTTATAAAACCATTTAAGAAAGCACTTTTAACATCCATTTGAAAAAGTTTGAAATTTTTATAACATGCATATGCAAGTAACATTTTAATAGTTTCTAATCTTGCGACATGTGCATACGTTTCATCATAATCGATTCCTTTCTCTTGATTGAAACCTTGGGCTACAAGTCGAGCCTTGTTTCTAGTGATGATTCCAGACTCATCTTTCTTATTTCTAAAAACCCATTTTGTTCTAATAACAGCATAATTTTTGAGTCTAGGAACAAGTATCTATACATTATTTTTTTCAAATTGATTTAGCTCTTTTTGCATAGCTACAATCCATGATTCATCAATAAGTGTTTCATCAATATTTTTGGGTTCAATTTGAGATAGAAAAGCAGTGTGATTATTGATACCAATTGTTGTCCAGATGACTAACACAAGAGGCAGGGTGAATTGGGTTATATTATAAAAATTAACACTTATAAATCAAATACACAATATAAAATATAAACAGAATATAAAGAAGCAAGAAATATAAAGAGTAGGGTAACAAGAAGCAAACTCAATATTTTTACGAGGTCCAGCCACACTGCCTACGTCCTCGCCTCAAGCTACCCCTTTAGGATCCCAAATTCACTATTCAATTTCCTTTAGGTGGAGATAGAAACCTATTACACCTTTGAGCAGCACCGCTCCAAAGAATCCATGTAGAACACCCTCTATACTTCCAATCACCTCACACTTGGTGATTTAACTATTCTATGTGTAGAACACCTTTTACTCACACAAGGGTTATACACACCCTCTTACTGATACAAGAGTTGATAGTGGGTAGACTATCAAAGTAGACTGTTAAGGCTCAAAATTTTAGAAAAGAGAGAATGAGAGTTTTGAAAGAATGATGCAAAACTTAGCAATAGATGTGTAAGCTCTTGTTGTTGTGATTTTTGCAAAACTCAAGTGAGCTATTTATAGGCAAATGGATCACACTCAATCATCTTCCAAATTCAAAATTCAAATTTTGATGAAGTCATTGCATATGTCATTAAATTTTCAAAATTCATATTTTTGAATGAAGTCATTGCATATGTCATGCACATGTAAAATATAATTTTTGAAAATAAAGCTTTTAAAGAGATCATTGCATATGTCATGCACATGCAAAATATAATTTTCCAAATTAAAACTTTTAATGATGTCATGCATATATCATGCTTATGTCATGCATAAAAAAATACAATTTGATACTTTATGAGAAAATATTAATTTTTGAGCCTTAATCCAATTTCAAATTTTATCAAGAGATGTATAAAAATAATCTATGAGTTTCATTTGTAGACTTGTTCTTTTATGCTTGATGTACGCTTCGCTCCATTGCGTATATAATTTGAGTTTGAGACTTGAATTTGTTTGTTATCATCAAAATCTACACGTAGATATGAAACTTGAAATCTTGGATTCAACAACTGCTTTTATTTAGAAAAAAAATATATACACGATAAGACAAGGGGTGAACTTCCCTGCGATGCTCATTCCAGACGTCTCGGTTTGGGTATGATCCCAAGTGCAAGCGGGGGCGCCGACAAAATGCATGCTTGGTGAGTTAAAGTTAGAAACTTGAGAAAAATAGAGATGATGCAACTATGGGTTTTTGGATTGGAGAACTTCTAGGGTTTAAATTTGTTATAATTAACTATCCTTTCATGTAATGTTTAAGCTTCAAATGTTTGGAGAACTTAGAAGAATAAAAACTAGGAGGATGCAATGGTATGATTTTTGGTTTTTCCTTAGGTGATTGAGTGTGCTATTTGGATTGAAGAGAAGAGATTTAAAATATTAAATCTAAGGGACTATAGGGTTTCGGTTTACCCCCTTTTGTGAAGCTAAAACTATTTCAATAATTTTACTAAGGTTTAGTGAGTATGTGGAAGAGAATAGAAGGAAGAAACCCTAGGTGGTAACCAAAGAGGGTCTCGGCCCAACCTTAGGGGTGGAGGCCGAGCCCCCCACTCAACCCATTGGACCCAATTGTGTGCTTATGCATGAATGGTAAGTTGAATGATGTGATATTTGACTTATGAAAGAAAATGGCTAAGTGGACACTCGGGTTCATCTCGGGTTAATGCATGATTAGTGTTAAGGGTTTGCATGTCCCATGCATACAACACGAAAATCATGTTTTGAGTCAAATATGTTTTCAACAGAAAAGAATTTATAAGAATCCCAAAGGCTGGGACGGGGTAGTGCCCTAGTGGAACTCCTTGTTCACTCAAGAGTAATTAAAGTTGAGTGAAAGCTCCTGGGTCGACGAATAACAGTTGGCGGACCATGTATGGCTCCAGAAGGTGATCGGAGTGTGGTCGCACCTAATGTTAGTGGGTGCCTATGGATGGTGTTGGCTTTTGTCTTACTGTTATAAGAACAAGGTTGTAGTTGCTCGGTTTGAGTGGTCACCGAGTAATGAAGAGCGGATAACGTAGTCGCCCTGACTTGAGTAGTCTGCGAGTGTTTCGGTAATGCATAACATATTCACTTAGGCTTGAGTGGTTGCCGGGTGAGATGGTAACTAGTGGGAAGCACACGGTACATAGGGAACTGTGAGGTATCTAATAAGAAGTCTTGACAAGAAAGAACGACTTTCGAGTCCCAAGAATGATATGAATATGTTAAGTGACGCCTAAGATAAGAAATGTCGAAAAGTATACGAAAATGAGGTCTTTTGAAAATATGATTCAAGATGATTTTGTTACATGATTTTATAAGCAAGTGCACGATTTAAGTTAAAGAAAGACAAGATGATGAAAGCTGACATGAGCATGTGCATCAATTAAGTTATGAGTCCCATGTTGCATAGTGTGTATATGTTTGTTTGTTATTCACTTGAAGATATACTTGAAATACTTTCATTAAAATATTTATGTATTTACTGAGATTTTTCAAAATTTCACCCCTTTATAGTCTCACTATCGTTCCTTGTTGGGGAACGATAGAAGTAGTTGTAAGAGAGGATGGAAGCGGAGACAGTGAGGATCGGGGATACTCTCCAGACCTTAATGGTTTGGTGACTTCACCCCCTTTTGATGCAATGACCCTTATCTTGTACAGCTTGGTTATAGAGGAAATGCGATGGAAGGTGATCCATGAGCCCCCCGGACGGTAATGCACCGTGTGACGCCCCCAATTTACGTCTAAGAATTAACGTAAATTGAAGAGTCAGGGTAGATAACACAAGGTTATCTACCCTTCATACTTATCATACATAATTTGCATGTATCTAACTTACTAATTATGCATCATGAGTACTGTAGGGGAAAAAAGTTGATTTTCAGAAATGCAAAGAAATCTAACTTTGCACGTAGAACACATGGCCCAACATAACTAAACCTTTAGCCATATATATATATATATATATATATATATATAATAACATCACATCTCCATTATTCATAAATTCGAGATTCAAAATACATAAACATAGTTTCTTATTTCTTCCTTAGGTCTCTACATCAAACATGCTCTTTCTTAGCATCTTTCCATATAATTGTCTGATGTCCTTCATCACATGCTCAGAATAAGAGGCATTCTATCAAACACGGATCAACAAGGTGAGAGAATTCAGTGGGCCCCTCAAGGCTCACCGAAATCTCTTGGGGAGTTCGGTCCTGTGGGTGGGTCATAGTTACCCGTAACCAAATCTATCATTCCTTTCGGAATGATAGGAAAATATTCAAAGAATGAGATTTCAAGGAAATCTCAGTAAGTGCACATATAACATAATAAAATCATAACAATGTTTATGGATAACCTGCATATGACCTATTAATCATGACTCATGCATGACTTAGACATATGTTCTCTATGGACCCACTCTATGATACTTAAACTCTTATTTAATTTCGTAACATTGTGAGTTTTTACTTATTTTGTATCATTGACAGGCTTAGGTCCCTGCCAGATCTTACTTATTTTGTATCATCAACAGGCTTAGATCCCTGCCAGCTTTCATATCATCGACAGGCTTAGGTTCCTGCCGGATTTCATATCATTGACAGGCTTAGGTCCCTGCCAGCACGTCAGTTTTACGGGCGTTACGTATTGCCGTCCCTATCATGACGTAACTTTCATAGTTTGATATTTTCTTATTTTGTACATCTTTGTCTTATCATGCACTTGGGTCAACATGTATTCTTAAAGCTTGATATACATGTCCAATGTTTTCATGGAACCCATGATATGCAGATAATGCATTAGTATTTCACATATAATTCTTCCTTACTTAAATCATAGATCTTTCAATCCAAGGAAGGTTTTAGAATGAACTAATAGGGTATCTTGCTCGAGTTAGGTATCGAGCGACTATCAAGCAAAGTCTCTGCCTGAATCTCGTTCGAGCCAAACGTCGAGCAAGAGTCAAGCAAAGTTTCTCTCTAAATCTTACTCTATCAATTCACTTCTAATTTCGTCCCTTATTGAGTCCTCATATCTTAAAACTTTGAACATAAAGTTATAGACCTTTCTCTTAGCTTTCCATAGCTTCTTGAATCATTCCAATCCGACATCAAATGAATAAGTTATGTCCGATTTACCAAAAGATGTCGAATCTGCGCCTATATCTCGCTCGAGCCAAAAGTCAAGCGAGATCTTAGGTTAGACACTTTTTCAACATAAAAGGAGCCATCTTTGTACCCAACCCTACTCCTAACCTTCCAACATACATTTATTAGTCTTTTCTTTTCTTTGTTATTCTTATTCCTTATTTGATCAACTTCCATGATCATACATCAATTCCAATCCTCCAAGTCAATCCATAAACATACCTATTTCTTTTCCAAAGTTTCAATTTGTTTTCTATATTCAAGTCTTATCCCTCATAACATTATTCATGACTAAGTCCTTATTTCTACTAGAGTTCATACCATAATTTAGTATTTCATAACACTAACAAAACCATAGCTTAAGTAAACACTTTCAATCCTATATACCATATAAAAGCCAAACCTTTTAGCTTCAACTTCCCATTTCCTTTTGCCATTCAAGCTCTACATATTTTTTGTCTATTCTTTCCATCATGGCCATCCAAGATAAGGTCTTAATTCTTAATAAAATCACTCTCCCTTGTCTTACAACAATTCATAGCTCAAGCTTACTTAAAACTACAATCATTTGTTACTTTATAGAGGAATATAACATCTATGAGTACAAAGCTATCATCCAAGTGATTTGACATCAAACTTAAGGTATTTATACACTTACCAAGTTCTCCAAAGCTTCTTGCTAGAGGGTGAGCTTGGTTTTTGATAACTTCCTCTCTATGTCTCCAAAGTGTTCTTGTTTAAGGCTTTTTGAGGAGTATGTGATTTGAGCAAGGTTTGGGAGCTTTTTCTCCTTAGAGTTCCATGTGTTATAGGAGAGGAAAGGGTGAAGAACCCTTCCCCTTAAGGGTGCCATCCATATATATATAGTGGGAGATGGGTAAATCATCTCCAAATGGTTTAAGTGTTTCCTCTAAGCTTTTGCCACATGTAGGGTCTTAAGATTTAGGGTATCATTGGCCTTAGCTAATAGGCTTGGTGAGCAAGAAAGTAATCCAAGGGCTTAGCTTAATCCACCTAAGAGATGATCAACTATCAGATTTAACAAAATCTCCTCACCTACAAGCATTCCGCACTCAAGTGACATATGTACTAGGTTTCTTACACCTTAGGGACATCAAAAAATCTTCTAGAAATAAGTCCCCATGTGGCCACTTGTTTTCCTTCATAGAATGACACCTAAGTAGCTTAGGAATGGTTCTAAGAAATGGCAAAGTCGGTGGTCACGTTTCTCAATTGGTCTCCTTATGGTCAAACTCGGTACTAGTGTTTTTCTCGCACTCCAGCTATTCTATCTACTTACAACCAGATTTTGTCATTGATCCCGTCGTTATCTCCGAAAACTCAAAACATAAAAATTGTAGATCTATATCTTAGGGTTCCATAGGAACTAACATAACCTTATTATGATCTCATATGACAAATATATGATTATTATACTGAAAATCGACAGATAAGCTCGAGAACACCAATCCGGGCACACCAAGTGTTTGATAAATAATCCTTCTTGTTTCATACAAAACTTCCTAGATAAAATCTTCTCATTTGACATATTTCTACACAATTTTCCAGATCTTAAGATAATTGATAAAATATATCAAAGGCTTAATCTTAATCAAAGTCATTAGTTAACTCCAAGTAATGTCTATGTAACCAATTTAGATCTGCCACTTAAATCTCAATTTCTTATTTGATTAAGTCCAAATCTCTTAAAACTAAAAGCATAAGAATTGTAGGTATTCCTCTTATATTTCCAAATCATCTTGAATCATCTCAATACAACTTAAAATGGTAAATTATGTCCATATTACTAAAAGATATTAAAACTGTCTCAAGTTACCTAATCCGAAAATATCATGGGATATATTCCTTACTTATACCACTTGACTTCCTTTGTAAATTCCCTTCAATTTTCATACAATATTTCCTTAAATATTTAAAACCATATCTTCTCATCATACTTTGTATCTCCAATGACTTTTTCTCCAATACCAATGAAAGACTTATATATCCAGAATTTCCAAAAGTTCCTTAAAATATCCTTAAAGAAACATAATCATGCCAAATATGGAAATTAAAAGAACACTAAAAATTTGGGTTATCACACACCGGGTGTTGTCTCTCTTTGGGATTCGACGGGTCTATATTCATGGATTGCGTCTATACCTCAGAGGTAGGAACGAGCCTCCTATTAGGCGAGCAAATAAGCCTAACTCAGTTTCGTTTTGGACCTGGCTGGAAGGAAGTTAAGGATGAGCCTATTTCAAAAATCGAGGGTCGTGGGGTCAGCACCTGATTACTAATGTATATTTTGTTTTAATTATTTTGGGTCTTCCACTGCTTTGGAAGAAGGAACAACTTATGAACTGATGAATTATGTTATTATTATCTTAATGAAGTTAATTTGGGATATTAGAATTATTCAACCATGTGATGTATATTGTAGAAAGGCTTGATATTTTTCCGCTGTGAAAACCTTTCTTTACTGTTTTAAAAAAAATACATACGGTATGATGAGGGGTGAATTTCCTTGTGTTGCTCATCCCTGACGTTTCAGTTCACGTGCGATCCCAAGTATGGATAGGGGTGTCGACAACGGTGGTATTAGAGTAGTTAAGTCTCTCGATAAAAATCACAAGTCCTAATAAAAGAATCACGTGGCATAGGTTATGATCTTTTAGTGATAGGTTCGAACTCTTAGAAAGGTTGGTTGAAGATGATGTCTCTATAAGTGATAGTAGCTTGGGTGGTAAGAATGGGAATCAAAGAGTTAGGATTACTCATGTGAAGGTTATGTGCTTTTCAGGAAAATTCTGGCAGGAGGAAAGCGCCGCGCTCCTACCTCAAGACCTGAGGCACCACTAGAAGGAAACATTTCGAGCCCCGTCATACCAACGGCGAGAAATATGCCACTAATTACTCCCCCTAGAATCGGAGAAAGGGAACAGGGCCGATATCATCAAAACACAGACGAAGGAACATTAAGATGCCCCTATGAAAAGTTTTTAATTTATCGATATTTGAATTTCATGGGAACGGAGGGAGCCATGAAAGCGGATCGATGGATTATGGATCTAGAGCGCACCTTTGAAATCAGTGGGTGCACGGAGACTCAAAAAGTACAGTACGCTAGTGACCTGCTGCAAGGGAAGGCCAGACTATGGTGGGACACCAAAAGAAAGCTGCTAAAGCAGAAGTTAGGAGAAAATATCAATCCCACCTAGGAATGATTTAAGGTGGAATTCAATGACCGCTTCTTCCCTAAGTCTGTCAAACAGCGGAAGGCTATGGAGTTCGCCACACTTATACAAGGGAGCATGACAGTGGACCAATACGTTGCTAAATTTATGGAGTTAGCACGATTCGCTCTGCATTTGTTGTCAACTGAGAAGATGCGGGCAAAGAAATTCCAGGATGGGTTGCAGCCGAGAATTCGCAACCAAGTGGCCTGTCTACGAATTGAAAATTTTCAAGAACTAGTAAGTGTGGCAGCCATCGCCAAAGTAGAGCAGAAGAGTCTGATTAATCAAACTCAAATGCATAGGAAGATAAGTTTTCCCTACTCTTCAGGAAAGGACACGGGCAAGAGAAGGAATGTTTTTCCCACGGATAAATGGAAGGGCAAAGTGAGCGGACAAGGAATGCCGACATCGTTGCCACCATGCAGAACTTGTGGGTGACCACACAAGGGCGAATGTCAAGTGGCGACAGGAGCTTGCTTCCGATGTGGTCAAGTGGGCCACATGATCCGCGACTGCCCACAGATGGTTTCTAGCGGAGCCATAGTGCCCGGAGGGAAGGCAAAGACCCACATGAAGGCGAAGATGTATGCCATTACCCCCGGAGAGGTAGACGTGGAGGACAAGGAATCTATCAACGCTGGATCCATTATTGGTGAAATTATTTTGATGCGTAATGTGGTGTATACTTTGTTTGACTCCGGCGCGACAAGATCCTTCATCTCATATGATTGTGTATGGAGGTGTGTAAGTTAGATGTAGAAACGTTAGCTCAGAAAGTGTTGGTATCACTTCCCGACGGGAAAGTGATCTGATGCCAGCGGATAGTGAGGAGTTGCCCAGTAGAGATTGCTGGCGTAAGGTTAAATGACAACTTGATAGTTTTTCACTTGTTAAAATTCAATGTAATATTGGGCATGGATTGGTTGTCTGAGCATTACGCCAAGATTGATTGTCAAAAAAAGGAGATAATCTTCAAACTGCCTAAAGAGGAGACGCTGCGATATGAATGGGAGGTAGTTAGTTATGTTTCCTCTATTGTGACGGCAAAAAGAATAATGAAAAGCTTGAAAAGGGAAGCATAAGTGTTTTTAATAATATCCTTGAGTGCATTGGAGGATGCCAAGGGTATTGAAGGGATCCTAGTAGTGAAAGATTTTCCTCGAGTATTCTCAGATGAACTGTTTGGATTGCCCCATGATCGTGAAATTGAGTTCACCATTGAATTGGAACCTGCCACAGCTCCAATTCATAAGGAACCGTACAGAATGGCACCAACAGAGCTGAAGGAATTGAAAGCGCAGATAAAGGAGTTGCTAGAGAAGGGGTTTATACGACCTAGTTCATTGTCGTGGGGAGCCCCAATATTGTTTGTGAAGAAGAAGGACGAAATGATGCGGATGAGCATTGACTACAGTGATCTTAATAAGGTCACCATCAAGAACAAATATCCATTACCTTGGATAGATGACCTATTGGATCAACTACAAGGAGCAACGATGTTCTCTAAGATTGATCTCAGGTCAGGATATCATCAGCTTAGAATTAAGAAGCAGGATGTGCCCAAGATTGCTTTTCGAACTCGTTATAGACATTTCGAGTTCCTGGTTATGCCTTTCGGATTGATGAATGCTCCAGCAGCATTCATGGACCTAATAAATCGAATTTTTTAACAGTATCTAGACAACATTCATGAACCTGGATTGCCCCTGCTCATCCTCGACATTTCAGTTCACGTGCGATCCCAAGCGTGGACAGGGGCGTCGACATTTTATAAGAACCCCAAAGGTTGGGACGAGATATTGTCTCAGTGGAACTCTTTTGGCCACTTTGAAGTGCTTAAGAATAAAGTGGTAACCCTTGAGTCGACGAAGAATAGTCGACGGACCATGAATGGTTCATTTTTAAAAGTTCGCAAAGGTGTAATGACCTGCCGTAATGATTATGATTATGATTGTGACGTATTCA
The DNA here is from genome assembly GCA_036559045.1 of Platycarya longipes. Taxonomy (NCBI): domain Eukaryota; kingdom Viridiplantae; phylum Streptophyta; class Magnoliopsida; order Fagales; family Juglandaceae; genus Platycarya; species Platycarya longipes. The sequence goes on from CM071791.1 coordinate 53,556,810, forward strand.
CCTCAGTGTGATGCTGTAACCAGCAGGGAACACACGGTGCATATGGGAGCCATGATGTATCCAATATGATAAGTATGACAAGAAATGCTAGCTTAAAGAAAGATATGACCATGAAGAATGATACGTAAAGTTATGAATGATAAGAAAAGATATGAAAAGTTTTTAAAAAAGTTTCAAGTTCATCATAAGTTTCGAATATGTGTTAACAAGAATCAAAGAAATATGAAAGTCTATTTTCATGAAAAGTAAGAAAGTCCTTTATGGAGAAGCATGATGCATAAGTCATGCACAAGTCAGGCATAAGTTATGCATAAGTGCCATGCATAAATCATGTCTCACATCTAATGGTCATAGTATATGCACTTGTGTATCTGAATATATTAATGAGGCTAATATTGTAAGTTTTTTGAGTACTTACTGAGATTTCTTGAAATCTTACTTTTTAATTTTATCTATCATTCCTTACGGAATGATAGACATGATCGTAGGAGTAGGAAGCCCAGCATGAGACCTCAACGTCACAAGTAATTTTGAGGTATTTCGGTGAAATTAAGAAGGAATTCCGCAAATGGGAAAAGAGTAGTTGTATATTTGTATTTAGGGAAATCTTACGATGTCAAGTAATTTTTAAATTAAGGGTTTTTAAATTAGTTTACCATGTGACATTCGCAAAGACTTAGATTTCTTTGCTGATTTTATAAAAATTGACCTTGTTTCACTGCGGTATTTTCTGCATACTATTAGTAAGTTAGGCGCATGCATATATTTCTGAAATGAACGAAGGGGTATGTAACCTTACGTTATGTGTTTCGACGCTTCAATTTACGTTAAATCCCAAATGTAAACTGGGGATGTCACACACGTAAGCATAGAAAAGCTGGACAAAACCGATGGTTAGGCAGATGCCCCATTGTTTGTGGTGTTGCAATGAATCCATTGGATCATCCTCATGGAGGAGGTGATGGGCATGCAGAAGAATGACTTTGGATGTTTGACTTTCCTCAGGCTTACTTTTTGTTATAGACATCACGCTATGGTTGGCCTTTTGCTTTTAGGGAAGCATGTGAATAATCAATCGTTGGGATACGAGTCTCTTAGTATACTTGCAGGAAGGAGACCCCGAAACATGTTGTCCGATACTTTTGGCTTTGCCACTAACGTTCACTTTTTTTAGCGTCGAAATCTCCTATTGAATCAATCTCTTGCATCCAAAGGTTCTTCTCCTAGCTCATCCAAAGTCTTTTTTTGTCCAGAGGTACCCATATTCGTAAAGGCTGTGGCATCTATTGAACTATCTTTCTCACTGGCTCCCCTGAGACCTTGTCTTATACGCTCTCGCATATTTGTAGCAATTTGGCTTGAGGTGAGGTGTGCCATCATTTTTAAGGTTGCTAACTTGGCCTTCTTGCTCAATGCGTTCGCAACTTGGTTGGTGCGGCTTGCCTTGTATTCCAACACAAAATTGAACTCTACAAGCAATTCCTGCCATTGCGTTTGCTTGGAAGTCAACTTCTTCTGAGTAAGAAAAGAAAGTGGTTCACAGCCACATTTCCCATCTTCACAACAAACTTTGACCCTATAAAGTAGTGCCTCCACACTCTGAGGCAGTGTACTATAGCCAATAGCTCCTTCTCTTGGGTAGTGTATTGATGCTCTGCGTCACTAAGCTCTCAACTTTCATAAGCCACCGGATGACCCTCTTTATACAACACCCCGCCCAAAGCAAAGTCTGAGGCGTCCGTCTGCACTTCAAAAGGCTTCGCCAAGTCAGGTAAAGCAGTCGTGTGCTCGCTTCAAGTCTTCAATGGCCTTTTGGCATTCCCTTATCTAAGACCGAGGTTGTTCCTTCTGAAATCAATCTCTCAGTGGTGCAGCCCTCCTTGAGTATCCTTTGAAACACCCAAAACTCCAAACACCCAAACAAATAAAACCCAAAACTCCCAAGCCACCAAACCCACAAACCCTCAAATCTTAAAACCCAAACATCCAAACTAGAAGTCCCAAAAATTGAAAATCCCAAATCCCAAATCCCAAAACTCCAAACCCCTAAACCCTTAAACTCCTAAACTCCAAATTCCAATTTTCCAAACTCCAAAACCCCATAACCCTAAAC